>CM070623.1:44409871-45701802 GCA_036346255.1 Ampelocalamus luodianensis
GATCTTAACACGTGCGAGCCGTCGTGTCCGCATCCGGAGTCAGCGAGACCGGCGGTGACTTGGGGTGGTTGCGTGCGGACACCGGATGGGCTGAGTCTAGACCCAGCAGGTAGAGAGGTTTGTCCGCGGCTCGCCACTTGTTTTGTGTCATATGCGCTCTATGTAGTCACTTCTTAGGTAGCTGCGGTGGCGTGCCGACCTTCTACCTCTCGCGTGGATGGTGGAGGCCGAAGAGGATGGCGTTGTGGCCGTCGTCCAACAGTGCAGGTCGAATCGCGCCCCCTCCGGAAGGGGCCCCATAGGGTGGCACCACCCCTTTCTTGGTGTCGGGCGCCTACAAGTCCGTCAAATCAAGCGGCGAGTGGATCATTGGACCGCGCTGTAGGTATTTGCGCAAACTACTGGCGCGGACTACCCAGCCACGGGTATGACCGCGAGAGCTACGAATAGCGTAATGAAATTGTATTTTAGTGCACACTACTATTTTTCCCATTACATCATACAGAGGATCTAAATAATCCTCATTTATTATTCCATAATCATGAAATATGGCGTCACATGGCATACCCCTTAATATTATAGGGAAGAACAAATCAGGAAGTCATAGGTTCTTCTGCGACTACCCCACTAATTAAATAACTTATCTCTACAACTATAGTGTAATCGTAAGTCATGCTATAATTACGTCGGTTGTAAGCTTTCTGCGACCGAGTATCCGATCGTAAGTCTTTTCGACAAACTCCTGGTCGTAAGTTCTTTATGACCAAGCTCTGCCGAAATTCTTCACGATTAGCTGGGTCCGCCGTCGAAGGCCCATTTAATAGTGGGAATCTAGCGATCAAAATACGTGGTTATGCACGATATAACTACGAGATAATGCCCGCTATCTACGTGATAACGTTTGTGGCATGGGAGGTTACTACTCGGTAATTACTCTCATTATTGCGCAATAATGGCGACTAATGAGCTGGAGCGACAACGCCACCCACTGCATAGTATAAATAGGTGTCTTTTAGAGATAGAGAGAGATGCCTTTTGGAAGACAATTAGTAAAACCCTCGGTGATTGTAATCGGATACAATACAAGATACGGGAGTAGGGTTATTATTCTCACTAGAGAGGCCCGAACACGTATAAAAATCCCGTGTATCTTTAAGTCTGCGTGATCAATTGTGGAACCCCGAATTAAACAATCTTTCACGTAAGATCGATTCTAAAAACACCGGCGATTGGCGCCCGGCCGTGGGATCTTACGGTAATTCCTTGTCAATAGTTCTTTCTTTTTCTCTTTGATGCTACCATGGTAGGAGAATGGAGCGAGGAGAATTGGTTTGACTTGGCGGTTCGTGAGGCGTCGACATGGATGCGGTTTCGACTCTGAACAAGTATCGAATCTTACGGCGGTGTTGTCACCTCTGGAGATCTTCTATCGGATCTCGGAGACTACATCACCATCGAGTTGAGGAGGATCCTTATCCCACGACGATGCGCCGTGAGGGACCAACTTCCTCGGGGACAAGGGTCAACATAGTGACAAGGGAGTACGCTCGGGGCACACTCGCAACACGGCGAGTTTTCCTCCAAGTGTTGAGTCCCCAAAGCGTCTGACTTAGCAAGAGGCGGGTTACGAAGCCATCATTCGGAACTCTATCGACACTGATAGTCCTCTCTCTCCAAGTATTTCGCGAGAAGAGGATCGAACCGTTGTTCATCCAAATCAACCGTCCCAGCGCGGACCCACTTGCAAATGGAGCGGTTATAACCAGGTTCCCCTACGGAGGTTTTACTCCAAGTCGTCGGATGGTGTCGCTCGACTACTCCTCAGCGAGGAGGCCTCGGCGCAAGTGGAAGTCATCCACGGGAGGTCTTCGTCCTTCCCTCGATAAAATCGTTCTCCCGGGGAAGGATTGGCGATGCTCCCGACGAGCATACTCTACACCCCTCGTGGCAATGGCGGGCGCCACCGGTGACAAGCGAAACAAACACTTTAATGAGCGTGCGGGACATCCTCAACATTCGCACTCCATTAAAGCCGACTCGAAGTGCGAAATAGGCTATGCGAGACAACGACGGAGAAAATAGCAACTCGGGAAAAACCTTCTGGCGTGCTTACTTCGATCGGAGAAGCCAAGAACTCCGGCACATCAGCGACTTCGCTGGAAAATCCGACTCAAGAACTCGCTCGAGCACGGTTATGATCTTTTTGCGAAGAGATCACACAAAGGCTTCGCGATCGATAGCCAAACTCGGCGTCTTAAATCGACCACAACCGAGAAGTCGCGTATGGTACAACTTCATACGCGGCCGTTCGGATAACTGCGTCGCATAGAAGCGACACGACTTTCACTCCGCGTCGTTCTCCGACCTAAGGAAGCGCCACAAGCCCACGGGAGGTGATCTTTCACCGCCCGGCGATAAGGCGCACACAAGCGGGAGTGAGTGAGGTATTTCCTCGTAAAGCCCGAGACCTATCGTGGTCTAGCCCTCCTATGGTGAGTATCGATGAGTTCGATCACCCGACGATATTAACCTTTCTTTTACGCAAAGAAGGAAGCAAGAGGTTATCTCGGGTGTCGGGCGTTCTCACCGAGCCTTCGAGCGGTTCGCTAGCGCCTCGGTTTCGACCGGCGAATATGGAGAAATTCGATGGAACTCAAAATCCCATCGAGTTCCTCCAAATCTACACTCTGACTATCAGAAGTGCGGGAGGAGAGAGCATGTCATGGCGAATTACCTTCCAAGCGTGCTCGAAGGATCGACACGATCATGGCTTTTAAACCATTCATTGAATCGATCTACTCGTGACAACTCATCTGCGATCTTTCTTTGGTAAATTTCAAGGCACTTACAACCGCCGGGAAAGGAGGATGACTGCCGGATAAAGCGAGCGACCATGAACGCTCGCCAATTCATCAGGCGCTTGATCGAGTTCAAAATTCTATTTGGAAGTTTATGACTCATCCGTGATCAGGGCTTTCAAGCAGGGAGTCCGTAGCAGAAGGATAACAAAGGACATCGCTTTACATCCACCTTGCTTGTCGCGAACTTTTTGAGATGGCGATAGATATCTGGTTTCTTCTTTGGCAATCGTCGAATGGAACAATACTATCGATCAAGAAGACAACGTCCCACAGGAGGCAGGCGGAGGTAGCAAGAAAAAAGATAAAAAGGCTAGGAAATCTAAGAACAAGGCAAAAAGACACAAATCTCGATGGCGGTTCTAAGAAGTCACGGCGTAGCGTCAGAGCCACATAGCCAAGCAAAATCCGATCGAGGCAAAGGTAAGCGCCAAGATCGGAGAAATACAAACCCGGTGGTGTCCTTTTCATAAAAAGAAGGGCATGATCTTCGTAGCTGCTGAGTTTTCCTCTGAGCTCGAAGACTATTACTGCGGCAGGGCCACTTCCTACTCTTGAGCAGGTAGGTAAAACCGGTGGAGCGGAAGAGTCGGATGATGAGGAGATGTCGTTCGGGATCCACAACACACCATTGATCACATCTATGGGGATCATCGACATCTGAATCGTGAAGATAGTTGAAAATTGTTGAGCGTGTGGAAAAGCTTGTGATCGACTCCTCTTGTCAACAAATTACGAAGTGGTGGAAGTCACCATTACTTTTGAGAAAGGTGATTGCCCGATCCGCCGACTCGACAGTCGATTTCGGTGATGGTCGAACCCACCATCAACAATTGTCGAGTCAATCGAGTTTTAGTTGATGGTGGAAGCTCGCTAAACATCTTTGTTCTGAGTACCTGGGCCAGATCAGTACCAGGGACAAAGGTAAGACCGATCGATATTCATTTCATGGAATTATCTTTGGGGTCTTGACAAACCAATTGGCCAAGTTTCTCTTCCTTTAACGTTTGGATCACTAAGCAATTTGGAGACGAGAAGGTCTCCTTTGGCGTGGTGGACCGATCGGCATATAAGCCATACTCGGACGACCAACTTTGGCAACATTCTTAATAGCTACTCCTTATGGGTATCAATGTCTTAAGATGCGGGTCCCAAAGGAGTGATCACGATATACTATGACAAGAAGATGGCGCACTCTTGTGCGACCGTCGTTCCTCGAGATGGTTGGACAACTACCAACTCGAGGCGAATCGACCCGACTAGCAAGTGAAGCCTAAAAGGCCCATACCTAAGCCGAGCGACCGGGTCAAAGAGGTTCATCACTGGCGGGAGGAGCCCTCGAAGGTGTTCGCATTGGGGATTCTTGACCCCAAATAGGAAAGCGCCCTCATCACTTTCCTCCAGACAAGCAGCGATGTCTTCGGCGTGGCAAGCATCAGACATGCGAGTCCCGAAGTGATCGAGCACGAGGCTAGCTACGGCCCGATAAACTACGTAAAACAAAATTACGAAGATTTGCCTGATCAGCGGGATGCTATTAGATCGAAAATTGGACAAGTTGCTTAGCGGGCTTCATAAGAGAAGTCGACCACCCGAGTGGTTGGCGAACCTGTAATGGTTAAAAAGTCGAACGAAAATGGCGTATGTGCGTGGACTTTACTGACCTCAATAAAGCTTGTCCAAAAGATGATTTCCCTTTACCTCGTATCGATCAGTTGGTTGACTCTACTGCAGGGTGTGAAATGTTGAGTTTTCTAGATGCATACTCTGGTTACCACCTAATTAGTATGTGTCGAGAAGATGAGGAGAAGACCGTATTTATTACACCGTTTGGGATATTTTGTTATGTCAAAATGTCATTTGGCTTAAAAAATGCTGAAGCTTATTTTCAGCGTTTGATGCAAACGATTTTTGCTCCTCAACTAGACCGAAACCTAGAAGCCTATGTTGATGATCTAGTCGTAAAAAGCAGCAAATGATTCAATCATATCACAGATTTACAGGAAACTTTCGACAACCTCAGAAAGCACCACTTGAAACTTAATCCTGAGAAGTGTTTGTTCGGGGTCTCTTCGAGGAAATTACTTGGATTTCTGGTCTCTGCACGAGGAATCGAAGCAAATCCCGAAAAGATAAAAGCCATCACTCAGATGCGCTCCCCAACCACGAAAAAAGAAGTCCAGAAACTCATAGGATGCATGGCGGCGTTAAGTCGTTTCATAGCACGCACAGGGAGAAAAGGGCTCCCTTTCTTCAAACTTCTAAGGAAACATGCGGGTTCGAGTGGGCGGAAGAGGCTAACAGCTTTGAGGAAGTCAGAGGTATTTCACAGTGCTCATGTCTGGTTTCACCAAAACCGGAGAGGCGCTCTTAGTTTAACTATTTTGCCACGCCATAGGCGATGGCGCGATCTTTGGTCGTAGAAGCGTGAAAACATTCAACGACCGGTCTACTCGTCGATGAGTTTTACGGACCTAAGTGTTACCCTCCGGTTCAAAAACTTCTATATGCCATTCTCATGTCTTGAGAAGCTGCGGCATTATTTTGAGCGCACAAACTAGGCATGTCGTCGAGTTTCCCTTGGGGCGATCCTCGAATAGGAAACGGCGGGACACATGGCAAAGTGGTCGATCGAACTTGGGGCGTTCGACATCCATTTGTGTCCCAAGCGGCGTTAAATCGGATATTGGCGGACTTTGTCGCGAATGGACAAATCTGAACTGCTCGGGATCCCGATGCGATTCCACGGCGAGTGGAAGATGTACTGATGGGTCACTACGATAAGTGGCTCGAGTGTGAGGTGGTCTAGAATCTCCTACTGGAGAAACCTTAAAGTATGCCACACAATTAAACTTTGGGCCACTAACAGCGTGGCGATGCGGAGGTTTGCTAGGCTGGTATCACGAGCGCGGCGCTCTCAATTCAACGACTACTCGTAGAGAGACTCTCAACTAGTCGTGAATCAAGTCGAAAAAAGTACCAGTGCTCCAATTCGACCATGTCCCGGTACTTATCGGAAGTTCGAAAGTTAGAAAAGCACTTTTTGGGTTTTGAGGTACAATTTATCCCTCGAAAGGATAATTTCCTCGCAGACCAACTGGCTCGTCTAGCTTCTTCTCGATCCTCGATGCGAAAGGGTGTTTCTGGAGCGACTTCAAAAAGCCGTCTATAGTCGAAGAACTATAGGCGCCTCCCATAGAAACAACCTCTCAGATGCGAAGATACATGGATGACAACCATCTACATGTACCTTGAGGCGGGTTCCGTGCGATGATGATCTAGAAGCGGATCGACTATCGAAAGGCCAAAATGTATACTTTGGTGAAGGTGTCCTTTATAAAGAGGAACACAAGAGGTGCTCATGCGATGTATTCCGCGGTCGAAGGAGTTAAAACTACTTCACGACATACGGAGGATTTGTGGAACTCATGCTTCCTCTGAGCAGTCGGTAAAGCTTTTCGACAAGATTTTTATTGGCTAACAACCCTCCATGATGCTAGGGAGCTAGTTAAAAAGTGTGTACAGTGCCAATTTCATAGCCGGCAAATACACCAATCGGCTCAGGCATTGCAAACAATTCCTCTATCTTGGCCTTTTGCGACCTGGGGTCTTGATATCCTAGGGCCGTTACCCGAGGCTCGGGAGTTTTGAGTTCCTTTTTGTGGCAATAGATCGTTCACAAAATGGATAGAAGCTGAGCTTTGTGCCGGGATAACGACAGGCGGCAAAGCGGTTCATGATGAGATGCGTGATCACTCGATTTGGAGTACCAAGTCAAATTATCACGAGACAATGGCAAGCAGTTTACAAGCGCAAAATTCTAGGAATTTTGCGGCGAGTTGGAACTTCGGTTGTGTTCGCTTACATCGCCCACCCCTCAAAGCAATGGGGCGATCGAGAGAGCGAATAGCGGATAATGAAGGAATCAAAACCCAAGTCTTGATCGACTTGTTAGCGCTCGGGGCTTAGGTACGGAAATTCGCTTGATATTATGGGCAATTAAATGCGACGACTAGCCAGAACTCACGGGAGAAACACCTTTCTTTCTAGTTTTGATCTTTGAAGCCATGCTTACGCGAACTAAAGATCGAGTCGTACGCAGTCGACAAGTTCAATGACTCCATTCGGGAACAATTCGAGCGGATGACATCAGCTTTGCTCGAGGAAAAGAAAGCGGGCTTTAATCCGTTCGCGGTCTACCAGCGGACCTGCGCGAGATACTACGATCGTAGGTCAACCTCGCGACCTTGCTGTAGGTGACTGGTATTGAGCTTATCAATCCGTCTAATCGGAACAAACTTTCCCCTAAATGGGAAGGTCCTTACCTGTGGTGAAAATGCAGCGTCAAGGATCGATGCGACTTGCAATGGAAGGCGGTGTGTTCTCTCAAATTCTTATAACATTGATCGATTCGCAAGTTTTATGTGTAGCAAGCTTCTCGACAATAAAGTATCGAGTTCTCCCTACCTTTTTTGTCTATTTTTGAATTTCGCTTTTCTTTTAGACCATTTTCACCGCTCATTCCTCTGTATCTTTGGTCAGCAAAGGACAACACATTTAGTCGAAGTCTCTCCTCTCGCATGTGGTCACCTTGCTGGAAGGAGCTTCCTAATGTCGCTTTGTTCTTTATTCTGACAACGATTACAACGTTCATTGGGCTCGACAACATGGTTGAAAATTGTTAAGCAAATTCATATCACTTGACTTATTTTAAAAATAATCTAAGAAGAGTGCACTTGTTGCGATCGTTCGATTACTTTTCAATTATCTTGATTGGTTTCTTGGTGGGAGAAGAAACACACCTAGTGAAGCCTCTCCTTTCGCACGTGGTCACGCCCACTAGAAGGAACTTCTAAGCGTCGTTAGTTTTCTACTTTTCTTGCGGGGATAACTCAGTCGGGAAAAATGAAAGCGATCGAGCGAATCCTTAAGTCCTCTAGATGTTTGTTTTGCTCAAGTTGTCGTTATTGATTTGATTAATCCGGTCGAGAGATGGTAACATCACCTAGTCGAAGACTTTTTCTCTGCGTGGTCTTGCCCACTAGAGGAACTTCTAGCGTCGATCTGTTTCTAATCTCTCGACTAGTGCAAGATAATCGATACTCGAAAACTTAAAGTCGAACAAACCTCTCTGTTTTCAGAAACTCTTTCTTTACTACTTTCTTAGTTTATTCCTAATAAACTAATTAGTCGAGGGCTAAGATAAAGTTATAAATATGACTTCATTTCTTAGTCTTAGTTTTTTCGAGTTATCATCTTACGAGTCGCTAACTACTCTACGAGATGTTCACAGGGAAAAGGAAGGAGAAAGAAGGAATCGTTCATATCTGGTTTGATTATTTCTTCCTCTTTCAATATCTTACGAGTTACTAACTACTCTATGAAATGATTTACAGGAAAAAGAAAGGATTATATATATATATATATGTGCATCACCATAAAAAAAGACTTGTCTTTACAAAAATATGTTACAAGACTACTACGATCAAGGAGATTCTATTTGCATCTCCTCAGTGACCTTCGCCAAGCATTGCATCTCTTGATCGACTTCTACGCCAGTTGGTGCGATCGAAGTGAAACTCAACGGAATGAGGATTAAGGTTAGGATCACGGGCCTTGAGTTTTGCTAAAACAAAACTCACGGCTCCTTGACCGCTTCCTTATCGAATCATTACGATTGGTCTTGAGTAGACACCAACTCGTGTAAGTCACCGACTTGTTCCCCAATGACACTTGTATGAGCAGCCATCGTGTCATCGCGAGGAGCAATCCTCGACACGAAGCCATCAGTACATTGTTCGAGTGAGATATTATCTTGAAGATTAATCTTCATTGATTTTCTCTCCTCACAGGAATAAGTCGAAACATCGTAGAGTTGTTTTATTTCAATCAATCGATGCGGAAGAAGTAAGGGTTGATTAGATAAAACAATTCTATGAGAAGATAAAACAAATTAATAGCGAGTAAAAGTTCTACTTACCGGCTAGTTGAGAACAAGTTCTCGATTTCGACCTTTCTCCTTCTGATGCGGGAGACTTCACGGGCAGCTGAGGACTTCTCCTGGACCTCGGTCCAGAGAGCCCCCATCTCGGCCTGAAGGGCCTTATTTTCGACTTCTTTTTCTGCAAAAGAATGAGAGGTTAAAAAAAAGGGGGATGGAAACCAAGCGAGAAGCGATCGTAATAGTGCGTCTTATTTATTTTTCCTACAACCTTTGAGTTGCAGAGTTGACTTCTTGAAGCTTCTTGGAGGTCGGTGGCTTTATCTCTTAGCTTTTTGATTCGGTTTTCTCAAAGTCGAGCGAATAAGCCAAGGTCTTTAAATCGAGTCTTAAACACGAAAGGGTAAAGGAAGACATGAACACACTTAAAGCGGTGTTCGTAAGTACTTCTACGATCGATGAGTGGTCGTAAGCTATTATCGACTACCCCTAGTCGTAAGTTTTCTCGACTAGTACCAAGTCGTAAGTTTTCTCGACAACCTTCTACAATCTTGAACAAGTCATCGAGCGATTCACGAGTGGTTACTCACCACCTCTCTGCTTGCTCGTGATCTTGCTCTCTTGTCGAAGCTTGACAAGTTGTCGATGGTATTCACAAATCATAGCGACTTGCTCCACGGCTCTCTACAAGGGAGAAAAACGATAAGAGAAAGAAGTAAAAACCACAAATGAATATCGATGAATACTTACGTTCATATTTGACCAAGCAAACATGAACATTATTCGTGATGGATCCTTCAGCCCATCCATCTCCTCGACTCGTTTCCACCAGACCCCCTCAAGTCGTTCGTTGTCGAAAACATCCCCACAATTGGGAATGATGCTGGGGTGTGGAACTCTGTCGCGAGATCGGTATGCAGAAGATCCTACGATAGAGTCAGGGCCAAAGAAATCAGAGCAAAAGTTGAAGTACTCTTCTTCCTCTGACTCGGTGACGGGAACACCACCTGGAGGGCCGGAGGGAACGTCCTCGGCAACCTCCTTACCGGCGCGGCGGTCAGCACTCTCGCTGCCATCGACCTCTGGTCTCTCCCTTGAGGCCCCCGTCGCCTCCTCTCTTGTCTCTACGACAGCCTCGGTTGTCCTAGCAACCTCGGCATCCTCAACGGTCGTAGCAACCTCGGCGACGTGACTTCTTCCACCACGGGAATAGTAGCGGATCTTCGGCTACTACTGCGATCACACCCTCGCCGGTGAAGGAGTGGCGGCGGGCTCCTCACGGAGCATCACAGGAAATGAAGGCGTCGGGCTAAGATCACAATACAAGTAAGTCAACTCGTAAAGACAAGCGATGAAGTGAAGTTATTACACTTATATTTTTACATACCTCTGTCTGCTGGAACTAACTTCGAAACTTAGGAGCCACCTTCCGACGGAAGATTTCTTGATTTCTTCTCAACCATTTACGGTCGAGAAGCACTCGGGTTCTTGAGTCGCCTCCTCCCGACTTCGGGTGATCGAGATCGGTCTCGACCACCCCTAAAACCTTGCTCCTCGGCCTCGAGATCCACGGGAGCGGTTTCCTTCACAAAGACATGAAGTTCTTCAGTTCTCCTTTTCTAGTGTGTCTTATGAAGCCACGAGAAGTGAAGCTGCGAATGACTTGTTGTCGTAATGCGAGAGTACCTTAGTTGGGACCTTGTGCCTACAGGGCAAAGGCCTCGCTACGCTTTCTTCTTCACCGTAGCCATGTCCGTGGCAAATTTAGCGAAATGAGTAGGAGGAGGCGAACTTGAACCACCCTTACCGCCGACTTTTACGATCGGCGCTTCTTGAGATGGAGGACTTTCTTGACTCCGCTGCGATGCGCCAATAACCACGGATCGACTTCTTCATCGTCTTGGCGGTTCTCCATGCCAACTTTACGTTAAAAAAGAGAGAAAGTGGGCGTAAGTTCTTCTCGATCACTAGCGGTCACTAATGCGATCGGCTCAAAAAGTCGTAAGTATTTCTACAACATTGTCTAATCGTAAGTCATCTTACGATTACGTTCGATCGTAAGTTTTCTCGATCGGTATCTAGTCGTAAGTTTTCTCACGGCAAACCGTTAGTCGTATATCATTTCACGACAACAAAAATGCCTAAAGGCAAAATCGTTCGATTACCCTTAGGCGCTCCTCTTTCTCCTCTGTGGTCAAAACCGCGAGGATGTGAGAGCCATTGTGTTGGCGGATGCTTCATGATTGGCGACACGCGCGTCAACCTCACTTTGCGAAGATGCGAATGCAAGGACAACACGATTAAGCAGACTAAATCGGGATTAATCAAGGACAAAGTCAAAGAGTAAGTTTTTCTACTCACCATCCTTGTAGTCCCTGGTTGGGTCGTCCTTTCCTGAGTACCTCCACATGGGAGGAACCCTTGTCTTCAAAGGACTAATTCGGCGCGTGATGAAGTCCTTCGCGCGTGCCAGCCGGTGAGCCCCTCGACTTCAAGTCTTTGTGGCTTGAATGTAGGGGCTATCGGTCGAGATGCTGGGAGTTGAGTCCGGGAAGAAGACCGCTTCGTGACCTTTCCAGGCGAATGAGTGGCTGTCTTCCTTGGTTACCTCCTAGTAGAACCACCTCTTCTTCCACCCCGACTATGACGACCGGGTAAACATCTGAATGTACTCCTTCGACTTGTCGTCGTGGAACTTGGACCACGGTGTGGCGATTCCGGCAGCGAGTCATTCCATAGTAGTCTTGGAAAAGCACGTCTGCTGGAATCCCGGTGAGCCTCACTGCAGTACGAACACGCTCAACATTGTGATGGAATTAGGACCAAGGTTCACTAATTCCACCCCAAAGTCTTTCGAGCACGAGTGTGAGAAAGGGTGGCGAGCAATCGGAGACCGCGCTCCACGATGCGCTGGAAAAGCGAATTTGGCCTTCCTCTCACGGCGGCCAATCGCTGCTCGTTCGCGCAATCCCCTACGAGAAGTCCTCGGGGATCTTCTCGGCGGCTCAGCGGTCATCTTCGCGTCATCCATCTCGACTCGGCCACTCGAGAGACAATCTGGCCATTTTCTCTCAAGCGGGAAGAATTGGATTTGGGAAAGCTCCGGGAAAAAATGCGAGTCACCGGCGGAAGAGGCGAAAGCAACAAAGCTGTTGGGAGAAGCGGGTAAGAACCTAAGTTTTACCTCAGCGGTCCATTTATAAACATGCACGGAGCAAGCGCCGTGGAATCCCAACCGTCTCCACCGCCGAGAATTGCTCTAGCGGACAAGCTTTTACCGCCCATTCGAAAGTCCCAAGACACTTTTCACACCTCAGCGAAATTACCGTCGACCCTCCGGGACAAATGCAAAGTCGATCGGAAAAGTTTTGCTTCCGATCACAAGGCCACGATACGCTCTGAAGTCGTAAGAAATTCTCGACTACCTTGCAATCGTAATATTCTTACCTCGATCAAGCATATTTTTGGTGAGAGAAGCGTTTGTTGAAGAGTTTTCCTTTAACGTCCTTCTGCGACCTCTAATGGTCGAAAGATCGTACCAACCAACCGGTCAAATGCGCTATTTTTCACTTAAAGTGGGGGCTAGATGGCGAGGATCTAATAATCCTCATTTTATTATTTCCATAATCATGTAATATGATGTCACATGGCATACCCTTAATATTAGAAGGAAAGCAAGTCGAGTAGTCGTAAGATCTCCTCGACTACCCCTAAGTCGTAACATCTCTCGACTATAGTGTAATCGTAAGTCTGCTACGATTACGTCGGTCGTAAGTCTTCCTACGATCGGTACCGATCGTAAGCCTTTCTATGACAAACCCCACAGTCGTAAGTTCTTTTATGACCGATTACGCCTGACTTCCCACGATTAAGCGGGTCCACTCGTCGAAGGCCCATTTAATGATGAGAATCCAGCGGTCAAAATACGTAGTTATGCTTGACATAACTACGAATAATGCCCACTATCTCGATTGATAACCGTTTGTGACATGGGGAGGTTACTACTCATTAATTACTCTCATTATTGCGCAATAATGAGCGACTAATGGGCACGAAGCGACAATGACCACCAGCTGCGTAGTATAAATAGGTGTCTTTTAGAGATGAGAGATGAACCTTTTGGAAGACAATTAGTAAAACCCTCGGTGATTGTAATCCGGATACCCAATACAAGATACACGGGAGTAGGGTTATTATTCTCCTTTGGAGAAGGCTCGAACACGTATAAAAATTCCGTGTCTCTTTCATCTTGCGTGATCAATTGTGGAGACCCGAATCAAACAATCTTTCACGTAAGATCGGTTCTAAAACACCGACAATACCCATGTCTCTTTTCCCGCGCTCCATCGCCCGCTGTCGACTTGCCGATGGATCGGCGACAAGATCCACCCACTCGACATGTGGATGCCCGACACGAAAGGTTGGGCGGGGAGGACTACGAGGACCGTGAAAGCGTCGTGAGTGCGTGAGAGGGAGGAGCGAGAGGCGGGGCGCACGTGAGGAGCGGGAGTGCGAGCATGCCGGGCGGGGGGCGAGAGGGAGCGGAAGGGGCCATCGCGGCGAGCTAAGGCATGAAGCGATGAGTACGTCGAGCTAGGCCGTAAGGGCAAATGGACCGTTCCATGCGATGGTTTGACCCTCTTCGTCCATGTCCCATGTATTTCTTTTTTTCTAAAGGCACCGTGTACCGTACTTGCCCGTTAGCTTGCGTGCCATGTAATCCCCTGTTGGATCAAGCATCGCGATGTTATCGTTGCACTATTTCTCCAAAGTTCTCCCCCATGTATGAATTTCCTGGCATATCGCAGTATCACTTACCTTCGCACTTACAACTCAATACTATCACAATTGTCCTCATAAAATTCTTCAGAAAATCAGCGCACTACAACAATATACGACGATCATAAAATGTTATTGCGAGTCTAACAAATTTCGTATCTTTGATATTCTACGAAAATAACAATCTGACCAATCAACCTTACCGCTACAGTTTTCTTTTCTAAAAAAAAGACCAACATACAACAATATTTGGTAAATGTAATACATGCAAAATGTGATATGTATTATAACACAATTATTACAATCGGATCGATAAATAGTACGATTAAGACCTAAAATCGCCTCTTGGTTGGCGACTAGTAAAATCAGCGCTCGGTGGTTCAAGCGACAAGTATAAATCCGCGGATCCGTTAAGCGACAATACCAAATCGCTTTTCCATTGGCGAATCGCATGTATGCTTTTCTCTGTTTGGGTGACTATACCAAGTCGCCTAACCAAATGCGGCGACAAAGGGATTATGTAAAAAAAATTAAGTAATTGTTATTATTTCTGTAATTCCGAATAAAAAGATTATTTCAAAAAAATTCGATGGATGATGGACGATGGATGTGATCAGACATGTCAAATACTGTATGTGTATTCTACTGTGAAGTTGTCGGCTAGATGACTACACTAGTATGAATGGGTGTAGTAATCCGTATGAGCAGTTAATAGTAGGCTTGACTACATTACAGACCTAGTTCTACTATTTCAGGGTTTGATCGATGCTAATTAAGGCCGGTTTCCGATCGATCTGCTACAAGTGTGAACCAGCTGAACGACCGTTTGGCCCGATTTTGAAGTCAGGTGAATTTCGTAGGAGTTTCACGTGATGGAAACATTTGCAGCGAGACCCCGACATAACAATAACGATATTGTTGTGTTTGTCGTCGATGCGAACCCATTTTCAACGACAAGTCCTAAGCTCTCCAGCTGGTACCAATAACGCAGTACCCTCCAAGAAAAATACTACGAGCAACTGAACAAACGAGAGATGAAACCTGTTAGCTTAATTCCCCGTGAATCTCGCCGGGATTGACAAAATGGAGAAGAAAATGGTTCGAGGAACTGGGATGTTTATAGCCAGGATAACGACCGGTCCTGTTATTGGATGGCAGCTGGTTGCTTGAAGCCTTCGAAGTCGAAGCACGCATGTGATTTTCCTGAAGATTTTGTCTAGTTTTGGACATTGCCGAACTCAAACGAATTCGCGCTCTTATTGGTGTAGAGATCCGTGTATAGTTTATTTTTAAGACATTTATAAGGGTTCTTTGCATATTACCACATGTACTTTGTCATATATATTGGCCCATTGGCCTCATTATGAATCTAGTGCTATTCATAACATGGTATCGGAAACCAAACTAGGGTTTGGGCTTACCTAGAGTTCCGCGGCCGTCGTCGACTCTGCCTGCGTCGCCGACTCCCGCGTGTCGCCTCGCCTCATTTGTTGCCCGGCGGCCTCCCGCGCCTCCCGCGCGCGGCTCGCCGTCGGCCTCCCCGCGGCCGCCAGCCCTCACCGTGCCTCGCGTCGCCCGTCTCGCGACCTCCGCGCGCCGCGCCCCACTCGCGGGCTCCCGCGCCTCCTGCCCGCCGCCGAGACTCCGCGCCTCCCCCGCGCGCCGCGCGGCGCGCTCCATGGCGGTGCCGTCTCGCCGCCTTCCGCCGCGCTCGCTTTCTTTGGTGGCAGCTTCGCCGCCTCGCCGCCAAGACGCCTTCTGGGCCGCCTCCCGCCAGACTACTCTCTCACCCGGCATGCGGCTATCGGCGCTCCGCCTGCGCCGCGGCTATCATGCGTGGCGCTTTTCTAACGGGCGGGCGTTAAGTTCAAGTTAAAGAAAAAAAAGCGTCGTGCTAACGCCGCGCCGTCGGCGCCGCTGTTGAGCCTTGTTGTTTTTGTAGTCGCGCCGCCTACCAATAGGCACGCGTTTCCTACCGCGTTGCGGTGGTCTTTGATGGTGTTAATTACGAAGCTTCGTGTCTCACATGAGCATTCACATCGTGGTCTCGTCTCTGCGGGCGTCCTCTGCGGCGATGTCACTGCGCCTTGCCTATTCCTCGTGAGCCGCGCTGTGTGCATTGCCCCGAAGCGGTAGATAAGGCTGCTCTTTGGCCGCTCGGACTGATGATGTGCGTGCCTGCGCCTGCGGGGCTCACGGATTTCTACAAGAGATCGTCGACCACCTACGCTCGGTGAGTGCGATGGCGGCCTTTCAGTCTGCTCTTGTCTTCGCCGCCGGATGTCGGCCTCGGTTCTCTTACGAGGTTGTGGGACTCCTTGCAAGCTTTCGGATGTGGACTCATCTTCGTCGGCGCTCTGAGCCCTCACGGTGATGCATTGTACATCAGTGGTCGCCGAGCACTCTCTTCAGGTGATGCTCTGTTGTTGCTTTTGCTGCTCGAGCTCTGCATCTGGCGTCGATTGGACTCTCTCGCTGCTTTGCTTCTGCGTACGTCGTCTTGCTGGATATGCGTCTTGTCTGGAGTTTCAGCGAGTCACGAGTTCCTTACTGCGCCGTCCTGAGTTCGAGCAAGGCGTGCCCACGACTGCCTGCGCCACCACCGTGTCACTCTCTGGAAGCTCTTGAGATCGCGCGGAGGGCTTCGTTTGAGTGGTCTTGATGCGATGCCACTCCCCTGCTGTGTTCGCGGCTCGTGCTTTCTACTGCTGCCTCCTCGGTAGCTACCACGGTGGTGGTGGCGTCCTCCGTCTGAGGTGGCCGTCCTCAGCTGTTCCTCTGCGACAAGGATGGCCGCGTGAGTCGATGCTACAGAAGAAGCGGCATCTTTCGCGCCGTTCTTCTCACGGCGCTAGTGCTTCTCGGCGGCGTGCACGCCGACTTCTTCGGCTTCTCTCACGGCGGGAGATAGCGGACCGGCGCTTTTACTTGCGCAGGTTCTCCTCGGCGGGTTGCCGAGGTTACGCTCTCGACTCTTGAAGCGAAACCACCCTACCACGATCGGTACCTCCCCATGGATTCTTGATTACGGGCATCTTTTCACATGACTCTGATCCTTCCACTTTGTCTTCTATTACACCTCTTGTTTCTCACCTGTCGGTGTTCTTCTTACTGCGATGGTACATCTCTTTCATCTGCTGGTAGAGGATCTCTTAGCAACTCATCCTTTCATGTTTCTTTGTTGCTCATGTTCCTCGCCTTACCATGCGACTTCTTCTCTGTGGGCAGATTATTGACCTTAGTTATCGGGTCATTCTCGACTCGACTCTTGTTGTGTTGGGAGGCGCCCTGCGGGGGCTCACGGTTGGTTACGGCCCTCGGCGCAGTGACTCACGGCGTCTCTGGGAGCTTGGCGCTTCATCTTCCTTCCATTGCCACCACCGCGCGGTTTCTCGCTTACGCCCGCCGTCTACGAGCTCTTTAAGTTTGTGGCATCACCGTCTTGGTCATCGTGTGGATCTGTTTGCGTCTTTGGTTAGTGGTGGTTACGTGGAGTGCATCTCGGAGGCGTGTCTTTAGATTATCGAGTATAAGTTGAGTAAGCAAATTCGACTTCCTAATTCTCATGAGTGAGTAGTGTCTCAGCGCCCTTTTGATCTTGTTCATTCGGATGTTTGAGGTCAGCTCTCTTCGTTTGAAAGGTCATCGCTATTATATCATTTTTATAGATGATTTTCGCCATACTTGGATATATTTCATGTCTTCTCGTAGTGAGGCCTTGTCTATCTATAAACAATTTGCCACTATAGTTCACACTGCATTTCTCCACTTCTATTACGTGTCTTTTCGTCTTTGGTCTGCTGCGCGTACCTCTCTCGTCACTGCGCGACTTCCTTGCTAAGCAAGACACTCTCGCTCAGATTCTCTTGTCACAGTGCTCATGCTCGAGAATGGTGTCGGCCCGAGCGTGAGCATGCGTCACCTTCTTGAGGCTGCTCCGTGCTCGATGATCGCGCCTCTATTCCACCTCACTTTTTAGGCGGCGGTTTCCACTTTGCCACCTATCTCGTCAACATCTAGCCCTCTTACGCTCTTGAGTGCGATCCTGTTGAGCGTCTCTGTGTCGTCTTCACGACTACTCACGCCCTTCATCTGTTTGGCTTGCGTTTGCACGTTCTCCTCGCCTCGAGCGCGCAAAGCGACCATTCGATCTGATGAGTGTGTCTTTACGGGATCTGATGCAGCACAAAAAGGCTATCGGTCTTTGAGGATCCTGTTGGTGCGTCGGATCACGGGTTTCTCGGGATGTGACTTTCGGCGAGTCGTCCATTCTACCCGTCATGCCTCTCCTTGGCTTCCTGCTGTGGAGTCTCTGTCTTTCTTGACCTTTCCGGATACTCCTATTTACTGTTTTGCCCTTGTCCACATCCTCTTGAGTCTCCATCACATATTCCCCTGTGGCCTCTTGGCCGTTATGTCGCACTTTGTGTCGTCTCCTCTGACTCCCAGGCTCCTCCACTATCATCTACACTCATCGACCTCGTATTGAGAATATTCGGATGAGCCATCTTCTTACGATGTTCCATCTTCTTACGATGCTCCATCTTCCCTTGATCGGTCATCTTCTCCTGCGCTACGCTCTCACGATGCGCTTGATCGATTCGACCTCCTGCCGTTTGCCTTTCTTGTGCGACTGACTACGTGAGCTTGTCTCCTATCGGGATCTTCTGTTACTCATCACGAGTGGCGACTTGCCATGGCCAGAGATTTCTTTGCCTCGGCGTGCTGCTGCTTAGGATCTTGTTCCTTTTCCATCTCATTCTCATCCCATCACGTGTAAGTGGGTCTATAAGATTAAAACTTCTTCTCACATGGCTCTCTTGAAGCACTATAAAGCGCGTCTTGTTGCTCGTGGTTTCCGGCGGGAGCATGGTGTTGACTTCTGGCGAGACTTTTGCTCCTGTGGCCCACATGACCACTGTTCGCACTCTTCTCCGGTGGTGTATGTTACTTTGCAGTGCATTTTCTCGGACGATGTCAAGAATGTCTTTCTCAATGGCGAGTTGCGTGAGGAGGTCTACATGCATCCGCCACTGGTATCTGTTCCACGAGGGCATGATGCATGCCTTATGCGCTCTCGCTCTGCATGGCCTAACAGCAAGCCCCTCGTGCTTGGTTTGGGCGTTTCTCCTCTGTGGTCACTTTGCTGCTGGCTTTTCGGCTAGTGATCATGATCCTGCGCTCTTTGTCCACGCCGTCTCGTGGTGGACTCTTCTTCTACTGTATGTTGATGATATGATCATTACGGGAGATGATCCCAGTACATTGCCTTTGTCAAGGCTCGTCTTAGTGACGGTTCCTTATGTCGGATCTTGGTCTCTTCGATTACTTCCTTGGGATTGGGGTTACTTCCACTCCCGGATGGTTTCTTTATGTCCCAGAGAAATATATTCAGAGATCTTCTTGATCGCTCCTCTCTCATTGTCGGTAATCTTGTTGAGACTCCCATGGAGGCTCAATGTTCACCTCAAACCCTCGATGGCGAGCCTCTTTACGTCGACTACGCTCTCGTCACCTTGTTGGGAGTCTTGTCTGCTTTATTTACTCGTCCGGATATCACTTATCGATTCATATTACAGTCGATTTGTTTGACTCGCTCAGTCCCTCTGACCACCTTCTTGAGTTACTGCGATACCTTGGCAGGACTATCTCGCCGTCTCTTCTTTTTTCCACGTTCCAGGCTCGTTCTGACTTGGGGCCTATTCGGATGCTACTTGGGCGGATCCCTCGATCGCGGTCTATCTCACGCTTCTTGTGTTTTTCTTGGTAGTTCTCTTATTGCCGGAAGGCGAAGAAACGACTGCTTGTGTCCGTTCGAGTCAGACGGTGCGGTTGCGAGCTATAGCTCTCTTGACGGCGAGAGATGCCAGCTCTGGTGGTTGCTTGAGAGATTGGTGTTTTGTCACTACTGCAGACTCCTCTCTTGTCGAGCGATGCGGGTGCTACTCCGGTGTTCTTCGTGATCTGTGAAGCATGAGCTCATTAAGCATATTGGTGTTGCCCGATTTTGAAGTCAGGTGAATTTCGTAGGAGTTTCACGTGATGGAAACATTTGCAGCGAGACCCCGACATAACAATAACGATATTGTTGTGTTTTGTCGTCGATGCGAACCCATTTTCAACGACAAGTCCTAAGCTCTCCAGCTGGTACCAATAACGCAGTACCCTCCAAGAAAAATACTACGAGCAACTGAACAAACGAGAGATGAAACCTGTTAGCTTAATTCCCCGTGAATCTCGCCGGGATTGACAAAATGGAGAAGAAAATGGTTCGAGGGAACTGGGATGTTTATAGCCAGGATAACGACCGGTCCTGTTATTGGATGGCAGCTGGTTGCTTGAAGCCTTCGAAGTCGAAGCACGCATGTGATTTTCCTGAAGATTTTGTCTAGTTTTGGACACCGCCAAACTCGACGAATTCTCGCTCTTATTGGTGTAGAGATACATGTATAGTTTGTTATTCCCCATTGTTATAAGGGGTTCTTTGCATATTACCACATGTACTTTGTCTATATATATTGGCCCATTGGCCTCATTATGAATACAAGCGCTATTCATAACATGGTATCAGAGCCAAAACTAGGGTTTTGGCTTACCTAGGGTTCCACGCGCCGTCGTCGACTCTGCACCACCGTCGCCGACTCCCGCGTGCCGCCTCCGCCTCCACTGTTGCCGACGGCCTCCCCGCGCCTCCCCGCGCGCGGCTCGCCGTCGGCCTCCCCGCGCCGCCGCCGGCCTCCGTGCCTCTCCGCGCCGCCCGCCTCCGCGCGCCTCCGCGCAGCTCCCCGCGGGCTCCGCGCCTCTCGCGCGCGCCGGGACTCCCGCGCCCCACGCCTCCGCGCCAGCCGCGCGCCCCGCGCCGCCGCGCCGTCTCGCCGCTTCGCGCCCCGCTCCGCTTTCGCTGGTGGCGCCGCCGCCGCCTCCCGCCGAGCCGCCTTGCCGGCCGCCCCGCCGGCCGCCCTCCCTACCGCCTTATGCCGCTGCCGGCGCTTCTCGCCGCGCGCGCGCCGCTCGCTGCGGCTGGCGCTTTAACGGGCGAGGGCGTTAAGTTTAGGTTAAAGAAAAAAACGTCGTACCGCGCGCGCCGTCGGCGCCGCTGTTAGACTTCGTTGTTTTGGTCGCCGCGCCGCCTACCAATGGGCACCGTTTCCCTCCCTCGTTGCCCGGTGGTCTTTGATGGTGTTAATTACACCGACTTCGTGTCTCACATGAGCATTCACATGCGTGGTCTACGTCTCTGGGGCGTCCTCTCTGGCGATGTCACCTGCCCGCCTTGCCCTATTCCTCCGACGGAGCCCACGCCTGTTGCATTGCCCCCGACAGCCGATAAGGCTGCTACCGAGGCCGCTCAGACTATTGATGATGAGGCCTCGCCTACCAGAGGCTCGGATTTCTACAAGGATCGTCGACCACCTACACTCGGTGAGTACGATGGCGGCCTTTCGGCGGCCGTCTTCATCGCCGCGGTGTCGGCCTCGATTCTCTTACGAGGTTGTGGGACTCCCTTCGGCTTTCCAGATGTGGACTCATCTTCGTCAGCGCTACGAGCCCTCTGGTGATGCATTGTACCTGTCAGTGGTCGCCAGAGCACTCTCTTCAGCAGGGTGATGCTCTCGTTGATGCTTTACGCTCGAGCTCTGTCATCGGCGTCGATTGGACTCTCTCCGCGCTGCTGGTCGTCGTACTGTCGCCGTCTTTGCTGGATGTACGTCGCGTCCGGAGTTTCAGAGTCTACGAGTTCCTTACCGCCGCCCCGAGTTCGAGCAAAGGCGTGCCCAGCTACTTGCACGCCACCCTCGTGTCACTCTCGAGGCTCTACCGAGATCGCGCGAGAGAGACTCGTTTGAGTGGTGCTGGTGCGATGCCACTCCCCTGCGTGTTCGCCGCTCGTCGCTGCTACATCGCCTCCTCCGGGCTACCACGGTGGTGGTGGCCGTCCTCCGTCTGAGGTGGCCGTCCTCACTGTTCCTCTGCGACAAGGATGGCCACTGCGAGTCCCAGTGCTACAAGAAGAAGCGGCATCTTTCACGCCGTTCTTTCTCGGCACTAGTGCTTCTACGACGGCGTCGCATCGACTTCTTGGCAGCTTCTCTCACCGGCGAGGAGATAGCGGACCGGCGCTTTGCCGCTTGCCGAGGTTCTCCTCGGCGAGTTCTGCGAGTTACGCTCATCGACTTCTTGACGAGAAACCACCCCTACACGATCGGTACCTCCCATGGATTCTTGATTACGAGCATCTTTTCACATGACTCTGATCCTTCCACTTTGTCTTCTATTACACCTCTTGTTTCTCTGTCGGTGTTCTTACTGCTGATGGTACATCTCTTCTGTCTCGTAGAGGATCTCTTAGCAACTCATCCTTTCATGTTTCTTACATTGCTCATGTTCCTCGCCTTACCATGCGACTTCTTTCTTTGGGCGATTATTGACCTTGGTTATCGGGTCATTCTCGACTCGACTCTTGTTGTGTTGGATCGCCACACGGAGCTCGGTTGGTTCGGCCCTCGGCGCCGTGACTCACGGCGTCTCTGGGAGCTTGGCGCTTCATCTTCCTTCCGCCGCCACCACCGCGCGGTTTCTCCATACGCCACTTCGTCTCACCGGCTCTTTCAGTGTGGCATCACCGTCTTGGTCATCTCGTGTGGATCTCGCTGTCGTCTTTAGTTCGTCGTGGTCTTAAGTGCATCTCGGAGGCGTGTCTTTAGATTGTCAGGGCTGTAAGTTAGGTAAACAGATTCAGCTTCCTTATTCTCATAGTGAGTCCGTGTCTCAGCGCCCTTTTGATCTTGTTCATTCAGATGTTTGGGGTCCGGCTCTCTTCGTTTCGAAAGGGGGTCATCGCTATTATATCATTTTTATAGATGATTTTTCTCGCCATACTTGGATATATTTCATGTCTTCTCGTAGTGAGGCCTTGTCTATCTATAAACAATTTGCCACTATGATTCACACACAGTTCTCCACTTCTATTCGTGTCTTTCGTGCTGATTCTGCTGGCGAGTACCTCTCTCGTCACCTGCGCAGCTTCCTTGCTAAGCAAGACACTCTCGCTCAGTTCTCTTGTCCTGGTGCTCATGCTCAGAATGGTGTCGCTGAGCGCAGGCATCGTCACCTTCTTGAGACTGCTCGTGCTCTGATGATCGCCGCCTCTATTCCACCTCACTTTTGGGCCGAAGCGGTTTCCACTGCCACCTATCTCGTCAACATCTAGCCCTCTTCTGCTCTTCAGGGTGCGATCCCTGTTGAGCGTCTCTGTGGTCGTCTTCCTGACTACTCTGCCCTTCATCTGTTTGGCTGCGTTTGCTACGTTCTCCTCGCCCCTCGAGAACGCACCAAACTGACCGCTCAGTCTGTTGAGTGTGTCTTTACGGGATCTGATCACGAGAGCACAAGGGCTATCATGTCATGGGATCCTGTTGGTCGTCGGATACGGGTTTCTCGGGATGTGACTTTCGACGAGTCTCGTCCATTCTACCCACGTCCTGCCTCTCCTTCGGCTTCCTCTGTGGAGTCTCTGTCTTTCTTGACCTTTCCAGATACTCCTATTTCTGTTTTGCCCTTGTCCACCTGTCCTACTGAGTCTCCATCACATATTCCCCCTGTGGCCTCTTCGCCGTTGTCGCCGCCTGTGTCGTCTCCTACGACTCCCCAGGCTCCTCCCACTATCATCTACACTCGTCGACCTCGTATTGAGAATATTTCAGATGAGCCATCTTCTTCTGATGTTCCATCTTCTTCTGATGCTCCATCTTCCCTTGATCGGTCATCTTCTCCTCGCTACGCTCTCCGCGATCGCCAGTCGATTCGGCCTCCTGCCCGTTTTGCCTTTGCTGGCGCAGCTACTCGTGAGCCTGTCTCCTATCGGGATGCTGTTACTCATCCTGAGTGGCAGCTTGCCATGGCCAAGGAGATTGCTGCCCTCGAGCGTACTTGTACTTGGGATCTTGTTCCTTTTCCATCTCATTCTCATCCCATCACGTGTAAGTGGGTCTATAAGATTAAAACTCGCTCTGATGGCTCTCTTGAGCACTATAAGGCGCGTCTTGTTGCTCGTGGTTTCCAGCAGGAGCATGGTGTTGACTACGACGAGACTTTTGCTCCTGTGGCCCACATGACCACTGTTCGCACTCTTCTCTCAGTGGTGTATGTTCGCCACTGGTCTGTTTCTCAGCTTGATGTCAAGAATGTCTTTCTCAATGGCGAGTTGCGTGAGGAGGTCTACATGCATCCGCCACCTGGGTATTCTGTTCCTGAGGGCATGGTCTGTCGCCTTCGTCGCTCTCTCTATGGCCTTAAGCAAGCCCCTCGTGCTTGGTTTGAGCGTTTCTCCTCTGTGGTCACTGCTGCTGGCTTTTCAGCTAGTGATCATGATCCTGCGCTCTTTGTCCACACTTCGTCTCGTGGTCGGACTCTTCTTCTTCTGTATGTTGATGATATGATCATTACGGGAGATGATTCTGAGTACATTGCCTTTGTCAAGGCTCGTCTTAGTGAGCAGTTCCTTATGTCGGATCTTGGTCCTCTTCGTTACTTCCTTGGGATTGAGGTTACTTCCACTCCAGATGGTTTCTTTATGTCCCAAGAGAAATATATTCAGGATCTTCTTGATCGCACCTCTCTCACTGATCAGCGTACTGTTGAGACTCCCATGGAGCTCAATGTTCACCTCCGACCCTCTGATGGCGAGCCTCTTTCTGATCCGACTCGCTATCGTCACCTTGTTGGGAGTCTTGTCTACCTTGCTGTTACTCGTCCGGATATCACTTATCCAGTTCATATTCTGAGTCAGTTTGTTTCAGCTCCCACTCAGGTCCACTACAGCCACCTTCTTCGAGTTCTGCGATACCTTCGCGGGACTATCTCTCGCCGTCTCTTCTTTCCACGTTCCAGCTCGTTACAGCTTCAGGCCTATTCGGATGCTACTTGGGCCAGCGATCCCTCTGATCGCCGGTCTATCTCTGCTTACTGTGTTTTTCTTGGTGGTTCTCTTATTGCACGGAAGGCGAAGAAAGCAGATCATTGTGTCCCGTTCGAGTCACGGTGAGTTGCGAGCTATGGCTCTCTTGACAGAGATTGCCAGCTACGGTGGTTACTTGAGGATTTTGGTGTTTACGTCACTACACCGACTCCTCTCTTGTCGACGATGCAGTGCTATCGGTGATTGCTCGTGATCCCGTGAAGCATGAGCTCACCAAGCATATTGGTGTTGATGCTTCTTTCACGAGTCCAGTGTGCATGATCGGTGATTACTCTTCAATATGTGCCTTCGTGAGCTTGAGATAGCGGATTTCTTCACGAAGGCCCGGACTCGACACGACACGCTTCTACCTCTCCAAACTCAGTGTTGTTGATCCACCATGAGTTTGAGGGGGGTGTTAGAGATACATGTATAGTTTGTTATTCCCCATTGTTATAAGGGGTTCTTTGCATATTACCACATGTACTTTGTCTATATATATTGGCCCATTAGCCTCATTATGAATACAAACGCTATTCATAACAATTGGTACCATCGTGCCATCTAAAGATCATAGATAGAGAACAGAGGAACAAGGATGCAATGAGCTAAAGAACCAACACATGTGCGTCTGATCTGATCGACAAGTATATACAAAAATTTACAGTACAATGGACGGCTCATGTCTGAAATTTTGGCACATGACTCTCACGGCATGTGCATTGGATTGGAGCCTTTTCTCTTGTAACAACTATACAAAACCAAACTTGAAATACACAGGCACTGACAAAATGGTGTGCGATATTTACTGAAGAAAAAGAAGGAAAAAAGAAAAAGGGCTATCTGATTCTGATTCTGATTTCTGAAGATGACTTTAATTACACTTCGAGTGGTGTTATTTCGAAGAAAGAGATCGATTGACTCGACGCAGATGATCTGAACGACCCTTCCCTCTCAACGGAGTACGTGACGAGAAGCTTCACGACATGTCTGTATCTCCTCCTGTACGTCGGAAACTTTGACATGCTCCTTACAATTCCAACCATCCTGTGAACATAGCAGCATTAGAACAAATGCCATGAGAACTGACAGGATTGAGAAAATGAAAAGACGAGGTAGATGATTGTATTTGCTCTTATTGATACACATGCCATGAGCCAAATGTAATGTTGCTTCGTGTTACTAACATAAACAATCAAGTAGCATGGCGTTAGGTAAGCCACCAATTTTGCTTGAATCAACTTTTGTGATCCACAAAATTTCAGTTAACCAAAACAGAAAAATTTGAGCTTCAGTTCAACAAATCTGCAATGAATAGTTTCTTTTACTATTGCATCATAACATACCCAGAGTCCCAAAAATAAAATTACCGACATGTCCAATTGTTTTGGTTAGAAATGAATTACTAGCAGCTCTCCTGCTGGAGGTTCAAAAAAAAATTGTTTCAGTTATGAGGAGCACTATATAACACTGCTACTGAAATGAACAGAAAGCATGGTTGTCAGAAGTAAGCAGTAGTAGGAGACAGCATACCTTCTACTGATGGCCTGAATTTGTGCTGTCCTCACAGGATCTTGGGGTATTTCAGCACCATTTTCCCACCCATTTGCACTTGCAGAATTACCAACAAAAAGGGTTAACTTCTCCAAGAATCTCACTTCTTCCTCCGTCATTTTCAGCACCTGCATTTGCTCTTTCAGCACTAGCACAGGATGAAAGAACCAATCTAGCAACCGATCTTGGGGCCGGTTATGTTGATTAACCTCAACACCATTGCCTAGCAATAGCCCTGCGGAACCAGCTTTGATTGATTGGAGGACGGTACACAGCAGAGAATAAGAAGGTAGTCCCAGGCCTATTGTTTCATGGCCACTTTCCTTTGTTCTTAACCACTCTGTCAGATCAACAGTAGTTATGACATTTAAATTCAAAAGATCCCTGCCACTCTGTTCACATGACTTCATAATATTCTCCCATATCTGCATATCAATGAGCTAAATTAGGATTTCAATGTAAATTGTATCATCTAACTTTAATAGAACATAATCCAAATTGGCGGCAAAATATATTTTCCCATTCTAAAATGTATACATAACACAAAATCTGGCATTATCCTTGTAAGCCATTGGCTCTTAAGGGGAAATCCAGTACATCTAATTGTAACTCTTTCTGTCATATATATTAAGCTGTCAGAAGTTTTTCATTTGTATCTTGTGAAATGTAAGCAAAATGAATGTTCAAACTCATTAGTTTGTTTAACGAAATATGATCTATGGGGCCTGGACATTATAATCACAAATCCTTACGCGTTCCCTGGTTGGAAAATATTTACCAAGATAAACAAAGCAATTATAGAAAACTGGATACTACTCAAGTATCCTTGGAGCTTATAATACGTCAAATGTTGCTTCAGTTAGGATGGTACGTTTTTTTAGTGAAAAGGGCTTCAAGGTTTAACTATTCTCTTTTGTGGGCTTCCTTTCATTAATAAATCATGATATTACCTATTTAAAACAAGCACACCAAATGTCCAAATCTAAGAGAACATGTATGCAATAATTAAAATGTCTATCCCTCCTGTTATGGCTTTCTTCCATTTACAACATTTCTTCGATTAGAACTAGCTCACCTAGTGTAAGAGATCATAGATGCAACAATTAAAATGTTGAAGTATCCCTGCCCTTATGCTTCCTTTCATTTATGACATTTACCTCAATTAGAACTAGCTCACCTAATCTTAGAGAGCATGGACCCAACAGGCTATCCCTGCTTTCATGGCATCATTTCATTTATGGCATTACCTCAATTAGAACTAGCTCACCTAATCTAAGAGAGCATGGATGCAACAATAAAAATGTCTAGTTATCCCTTGTAAGGAACAGGTCCCTTAAAGAGTACATTGCCTTTTCTTTCCAGACAGGGCAAATATTGAGGGTACTGCAACAATGAATGCACTTATTACTAACTTTCAGTAACTATAAAAAACTTTGCTCGAAGGGGGCAATCTGTAAAATAAATTAATTCTTTGTCTTGGTAACTTTTGTGGAAATAAGACAGCGAATATGAAGAATTTAGCGAAGGAGAGAAACGGACCTGGACCATTTTGACTTCTTGTATGGCGTCTCTAACAGATCTCGCCGGAGCCAAAGTTGGAACCAACATTGCTGGTGCTTCACTGGAAGCATTGGGGTACTCGCCTCCCTTAACAGAAACATTTGTCCTGACCGAGAACTCCGTGGAATTGGATGCTTTTCTCTTTCGATAGGATGGCCTAGTGGAAAATACTTGCACTGTGAGGAAGCAGCACATGACATAGTATATCACACAGTTCAACACCAAAGGAAGCAATGGAAACACTTTACTTTGGAAGAACTGTCCCTTCACGAAGGTAAAGCCAGTCATTGGTGTATTCATCAAACTCCGCAACCATGGCCACCACATAGGAAACTCCCCTCTGGAACGACTTCTCCTGCGATAGGGCCACGACATAATTTTTTAGAACATCAGACAATCTTTCTCACATAGTTTGGATTAGACACATAAGAATGGGCACGAAAGAATACAGCACTGGTAAGATAGCAGCAACCTGGTAGACAATGACTGCTCCGTAAAGCCCCACGAAAATGCTTGAGACAATAGCTAACAGGACACTCCCCACAACCACCAGGGGCCAGAAAAGGATAGCCAGGCCAGCGATCGGTACACAAACTGTTTCAAGGAACGGACCTTCACGGCTTATAAGGTCATGCAGCAACCTCTGCCAGCCTTTGAAGAGCATATAGGGGCTCTTTATCAGCGCGATTACCGCGTAAAGCGGTATGTCGACGATTAACCCCAAGAGAGCAACAACTATACATGAGGGCACATCCAACAACCTGCAAAAAAGCATTCAGTACGATTTTTACTCGTTCATTCACTCCTCAATCTCAATGTTAAATGTCAAGCAACTGCAATGTGCGATGATCATAACAATGTTATCAATGTTAAATGTCAAGCAACTGCAATGTGCAATGATCATAACAATGTTATCAATGTTAAATGTCAAGCAACTGCAATGTGCAATGATCGTAACAATGCTATCGCGCAGAACAAACTTCACTCAGTCTAACATGAACCATGACATATTACCAGAAGGGAGTTTTTTTATGGCAAAATACCAACCAATGCACGTCCTTCTCATGACTAAGCCATCCTTGTCACATGGATTACAGCATGGAACTAATCCTAAACAACCCAAGAGAGGCAACTAGTACATAGTAGGATCACAATACCTTATCGAGTGCGGCTCGCGATTCTGGGAGCACTCGCGCAACTCCTTGAGGTAAACGGGGTAGGAGTGGAAGCAGATATCCGCGAAGTCCCTAACCACCGTGCAGCTGCCTTTAATCGTCCCCCACGTTCCGTCCTGCTCAAACCGAATCACAACCATCTCACTGAGTGCTGCGGGACATTCTTAACAAGGACAGTACCTTGCTGGTCTCCACCTACAGCATCGTGCAGGGGATGTCCTTACCACAACGCCGTGCACAAACTTCTTGGCCTCGCTCTCCTGCCTGAACGCCTCGAAGGTGGAGATCCATGGCGTGAAGAAGCCGTACCCGAGAGCCACCAGCGCGCTCCCGAAGATGCCCAGCCCCAGCCAGAGGCCGAACAGCACTGGCAGCGCGATGAGCACCGCCAGTTTTAGGCCCGCGTTGATGCGGTCGGTCCTGAATTAAGAAGGACGCAGAGGAACAGTGATAGGTGAAACAACACGACCGATTATTCTCACATGGATCGTTTGAAGCAACCGAAATCGAAATTTGAAAAACATGGAGGAAGCAAAATCAAAGCTTGCCCCCAAACATTCACGAGAAGGATCGCAATCAAGAAACCAGTTGCTTAAATGCCATGTCTCCAATACAAGAAAATACCAAAGAACAACATTTTTCTTGGCTAAAGCAAGAATACAAGAAGAGGAATTGTTTCGCGGCTTACTTGATGAGCGAGTAGATGGTCCACCAGACGTGCGCCGGGAAGAGCACGAGTATCACGCCGACGTTGCCCAGTATCATCAACGCCGCGGCCACCGGGCCGACCACTATCGCTGCACACATTTCCCAACTAAGAAATAAACACACCAGAACAACGCAGGCTCCAACAACCCGCAAACGCGACTCCAAATCAAACATGGCAAGGCGCGATTACAAGAGGACATGCCTTTGATGCCGCCGAGGAAGAAGGCGGCGCAGAAAGAGAAGACCACGTACGCGACGCGCAGCGAGTGCTGCATCGACGCGATGGGTTCCGCGTAGTTGGCCGCCACCCACGCCTTCACCGTGTCCATCGACCGATCGTCGCCGGCGACGGTCGCCCGCCCGCCTCGCCTCAATCACATACACCCACGGCCGCCGCGCCGTCGCCAGGAACAGGAACCGTAGTACCAGCACCTCCACAAGAATCAAAGAACAGCTGCAAAGACAGCAGCTTTCTGCCGCTTTTGCAGGACGGAGAGCACAAGGGGAGGACAGAGAGAGGGGGAGAGAGCGCGTCCTCGCTTTCGCGGGAATCTGCGACCAGTGGAGGCGGAAGGAAAATTCAGCGGCTTGCGAGACAGGTCGTTCGAGAGGCGGGGGAAGCGCTTATAAGCTCGCGTGGTTAGTTCTTGATTCGCTTGGTGGGTCAAGACGGCGGCTGCGTTCGTGTTCTTGCGGGAAGCTGGCAGAGGGAGAAGAAGACAGAAGAGGGGAGGAGAGAGAAGTTTCGTGTTTTTTTTTTTTTTTGCCTTGAATTTTTTTAAGTTTAAATCACTTATTGGGAATTTGTGTAAGATTGATGTATACATATGATTGCCATATGATTGGATTTATATTATTGATATTAATCGGGGAGTAGAGGCGAGTTAACTGCCGAGGCGAAGCAGCTTTGTTTGTTCGTTTGTCTGGGTAGTTTTGTGCATTTGGTGCGCGCCGTGAAGCGGTTGCTAACGGCGTTAGTGCGGAGGAGGTAATAAAGTTCACGGCGCACCTGGTAAGGATTATGTTTGCTGCCCGTGTTTATCGGTAAGTATCGAATTGACTAGGACACATCTTACGGCGGGAAATGGATGCCACTAGGAAGTGATCGATAAGTATCCAATTGACTAGGATAGTAGTAGCATCTTAGGGGGCGGCAAATGGATGCCCCTAGAAAGTAATCTCCACGAACGATAAAAATCAAAAGATTGGGAACAATAGGTGTATTGTTTTTGCTACATAAAAATTGAGTACCGTTTTGGAGAGTATCGTTCGCACGCCCACAAAATATTATTCGTGCAGTGAACCTCGACGGTAATGCAGTTGCGTTGATTCGCTATTGTTTTAGTTACTCCGGCAATTTGCGGTTTCAGTAGATGCGAGTGTTTAGCTTGTGTTAGGAGCGAGAACATGATTTTGTTGATCTCTCGTGCTGTACAAAATGCATAGTGTGTGTGTTGGAGCTAATCTTCCAATTTATGTGGGGGAAAACCATGCTTTTGATTAGTCATTACATTAACTTTGCTAGGTACACGGAATGTTTTATGGTGAACAATGCTAGGATTTTTATTTGCAAACAATTATTGCTTGTGGATTTTTGCTGTTGTGCACCACCACAGCATGCACCGTGGATTTTGTTTCGCACTGCCAATGATTTGCACCTAATTTTTTTTAGAGGCGGAAACAATCGGACATCTTAAGGCTTATAACCCACAGGCCACGAGTTTATATCTCGGACAAATAATCCACTCAACTCGAGATCGATGGGAATCAAACTTTAGTCATCAGCCAGAAAGATAAGGTAGCATACCATTAGACTACACTACGGTTATGGGAAAAAATCCCGGTGTTCATATGAACCAGCTATGCTTCCACCAGACAAATCTCATTTTAACAGTTCTCAAATTATTATTTTTTCCATTAATAACGTGGATACGTACCTAACGGCAGCAGCATCACTCATCACTTCCTTTTTCCTAACTAACCTTTTAGTTTCTAGCGTGTAATCATTTTTTGATTTGTCAAGTAGGCCCGGTTTGCTGCAAAGTTTACATTTTGACTTGCAGCCACTTGGTTTGGAGTTTTGTCTAATATAAATTGCTTAGTCCTGCCGGTTATCATCACCAATCAATCTGTCAAATGTCCTGCTTGGATTACTCTCTGTTCTTTTGCTGTCTGCTACTACTGCTACTGTGACATACTTTATCTACATCTGCAGCAGGAAGTCTGTATAATTGTATGTACGATCGATTGCCATCAGCAAAGCGAGGTTCCAGGAACTTGCTGCTCCCGCCGGACGAAATCAGTTGATCGGTGAGCAACGACGTTAGCTCCGGGATCCGTCCGCCGTCTCGCCACCAACATCCTGGAGCCCGGTCGCTGCTCTTCACTCCCTTTCAATAACTGCTGCTCTGCTCTGCCTCGCTCGCACCGTCGCACGGTCTCCTGTTGGCTTCTCTCTCTGTACCCGGTTGCTTTCGTCGCATCCACAGGTAGGGGCACCCTGCCCTACCATATCAGGTGCTAGGCTGCCAGAGCCACGGAAACGACTGACACGTGGATCGCCAAAGGTTTCGACAGCTGCGGCATCGAGCTTTGTTCTGCCTACAGTTTGCTGCAGGCCATTCAGGGCGCAGATATCGAGGCAAAAAGCAAAACAGACAAGGACCTGATTGGAGCGCGAGAGCCTTCGGTTCTTTTGCCGTGTTTTTTTTTACCTTTGTTTTAGCGAGACTAGTCTCCATGGATCGAAATGTAAATAATCTGGCATCACGAAAGGCCGGTCCGTCACCACGGGAGACATGCAGCGTTTTGAAAGCGTGGTAAGACGTTTTCACCACGGCACTGGTCACCCGAGCGTGGTAGGAGTGAGGCGGTAACACGGGCCAGCAAACATGCTGCGGTCTGGAAGTACAGTAGGAGCTATAACCCATTAGGATCGCGGCACAGCGGCACATTCCTGTAGCTATTTGAGAGAGCGGTAAGTAACTGCAGTGGTCCTAGAGCGCGATAGGTACTTATAGCGGTCTAGGAGCGCGACATCAACTTGTCGTGGTACCAGTGCATTGCAGATGACACGCGGCACTTGTTTAACCTATAGTGGTGTTAGATTTGCAATTTCGGTCGATCAAGGGTTACTTTTGCTAAAACGAATCAAAATTTCGATGAGAGGAAGACAGAAGAAGGAGGGAGCGTACTCTGCGTCTGGGTCCCGCAGGAGGAGGAGGAGTAGTAGGCGGACGAGGAGGGGAAGGCTTGTTGTCGACCATGACAAGCAAGAGAAGATAAGGGAAAGAGGAGAGGAAGAAGTGGAAGGGAAGGAGATGCTTAGGTGGATGGCTAGTGGGTCCCACTATTTTGCTGATTAGTTTGTCACGTTGGTAAAAATTCATCTATTTAATGCCACCTAGGACAAACCACTCGTAATATCAGCCCAGGGACATTATTGGTATGGTTTTGATAGTTGGAGGATGTGTTTCATCTGGTATTTTAGTTTAAGGACAAACATTAAACCCAGTGAAGAGTCGATGACATAATATATACTTAATCCTCGCAAATATAACCTCTATACAATGTTTTCTAGCAATCAACCTTCATCGATATCGTTCGTAGCATTCTTCTATATGTATTTTCTGAATGGTCAAGACTTTTCTGCGCAAAATCAAGGAAATGTGGGTGGATGCATGCAGATCGAGTGTAAAAGCTGATTCCCCAGGAGGAGCAACTAAACTTTGGGCCATTTTCTTGTGGAAGCAGTACATGGAGCATTTACTTACGAGATACTGTGAGGCCTGTATGTACCTCTATGCTCCTCAGGAAGGTCACAAGTTTATTGGCATGGGAAGTGATTTATTTTCATTTTCCACAGAATCCAAAGTTAAGAATCCATTTCACCATTTGCAACTCACGGCCAAAAAAATGACTTACGTCCATATAATATCAGGCGCATGATAAGCAGGGGAACTACCATATAATATCATGGCACTTTCTCCCTCGCCAAACGTCAAGAACGTCGTCAGTTCTAGAAGAAAAAAGATGTGATGGGAAGATAACCACCAACGCTAGTTCAGATAAAAACAAACAGCCGGCAACAACAACGTAATGAAGAATGCAAATGAAATTACAGGCTAACAAATGATCGGTACTAAACTACCTCGTTGAATTTTCTTGAGCTGCTTCTGTCGCAAGGCACACTTCCAAATGACAGAAGTTTCTTGGGAAACGGCCCAGGGTTCGCTTGATCGCAAGAACTTAAGAGATGGAATGGCGATGAGGCTGCTACGTCGCTCCAGAGTCGCAGCCTACCTCCGCTGACTTTGTTCAATTTCTTTTACTCGTACGCAGTCTCTTGTTTCTTCGCTCAACGATGTGCCATCAAGTGGCTTGTTTTTTTATTGAGAAAGTCCATTATTTGTCAACGAATAAGTGCCACCGAATAAGTGTTTATTCCTTATATGTTATCCGTTTTTACATTTTGTTCACTTCATGTCATCCCCGTTATCTCCGCGTTAACCATCACATGAGACAAGAACCAAAGCTTATATGACAACAGAGCAGAACGCAAAGACAAGAATATTTAATTGTCACCCTAGGATATCCTAACTTTAAGACCAAATAACCCATACTTTGTAGATAAGGTTTTTTTATTAATTAATCTTTTTAAAATTTTATTTTAAGTTAACCTCTCGTGAACTTTATTTTCAATTCTCCCCTTTGGTCACGTCACCACCTATATGTGAAAGCATCTAGGCCCCTAAAAAGTGTTTTGGTATTTAATGACAATATGTTCTATAGGACTAATGTGATTATCAAGTGTTTAAAAAGGTTTAGTCCCAGTGATGAACACATCTACATGGAAAATGCATGCTTGAGGACAACATGAAGATCAATATGGCTCGAAGACAAGGTACAAAGTAGTTTAGGATCTTTTTTTCTGTTCACCGGTCTCAGGAGAATTGGTTGGGAGACCGAATTATAGGTTAAATGTCGTACTATTAAGAGGGATCACAACTAGTAACTTGATAACATGTTCATAAGCACAATGGATCAATCTATGATCATGTCTACTTTTGAGGTTGTGTTGAAAAGAGTCTTCTCGTGTTTCTCAAGTGGAACGGTAGTACCAAAACATTACCTGGCGGAACTACCGCTCAATGGTAGTACCGCAGTGTACTTGGCGAAACTATCGCTCAATAGTAGTACCGCAAGTCCTTTTAAGAAACTACCGTAAAGTCTTTGAAGTATTCCAAATCTTGTGGTCAAAACCCTTGTTCCGTAAAAACTATATTACTTATTGGGGTTTATTTGGATATTTTCTTTGAGAGATGTTCTGTGTTTCTTTCACGGTAGTACCAACGTTCAAATTACGGAACTACCGCTTGGCGGTAGTACCGATCTTTGTGCGGTACGTTTTTTCCAGAACACTCGTTATTTGAATTTTATGTGCTCTCTCAAGGAACGGTAGTACCACAGTGTTTTTAACGGAACTACCGTAACATCGGTATATCCGAAATATATGGTGATACATTTTTTTACAGAACACATGTTTTTCAGAGTTATTTCGATCTTTTGAAGAACTGTAGTACCGGAGTTCAACTCGCGGAACTACCGCATTCCCGGTTCTTCCGTTGGTTGAGAAGCGGTACGTTATTTCCAGTACCAATGTTTTTGGAACTCAAGAAAAACGGAAGTACCTGCTCTTGATCGGAACTTCCACTAAAACGGAACTACCGCATGATAGTTGGCGGTAGTACCGCGTCAAATTTCTAACGGCTTTGTCAGAGCATTTAATACGTGTCTGAGCTAGCCGTTACAAGCCGTTTTGGGATGGTGCGGTAGTACCGGCCGTTCAATGGCGATACTACCATTTATCCTGTTTTTCGTTGAATTTTGGTCCCAACGGTCGTATTGGTTGTGGAGGGCTATAAATACCCCTTCACCTGCTCTTGGATAGAACTAGTGCTTACACATTGACATTCTTGAGCTAAGAGTATTCACTCCACACCTCATTTACTCTAGTGCATTCGTTGTGAGGTTGTTGAGCAAAACTTCAAGTGCATTCATTCTAGTTTGATCCATTGCACTTGAGTGCTTTCAAGCAAAGGTTGTGATTTATTACTCTTGGTTTTGTTGGCACCTAGACGGCTTGGCGGGAGTTTGCACGTGATCTCTTCAAGAAGATTGTGAAGAAACTCGGTGCCAATTGTGAGTGGTTCGGTGTTCACCATCTCCGGAGTGGAGAAAGAACAACCACCAATGAAATCGATAGAAGGATTAAATTCGTAGAGCCGGCTTGATTGGTTCAAGCTTTCTCAACGTGGACTAGTGAAGACTCAGATCTTCGATACCACGGAAAAACTGCATTGTCCTCACTATGGTGATCTCTTGCTATTACTTTTCGTATTTATAATTTTAGCTTCTCTACTGTGATTTACTTGTTTAGCTGGAATTGTATCTAATATTGTGGTTGTATCTCTATCCTGAGTAGTTGTTTAGTTCAACCTTTTGTGTCTAGATTGCTCAGTTTGAACTGTGTTGCTGAAAGTTTAATTTGGTCAATTAAATTTAAAAACCTCCTATTCACCCCCCTCTAGTCAGTTATCCTTGATTCTACACCATATTATAACAAAACAACATTGTCACGCCGTAGGATAAGTTCAAAAAATAGCACTTTTTATCACGCCACTAGTAGTGGCGTGACCAAACAACACTGCCACGCCACTAGTTGTGGCATGACATTAGCTTGACCAGATTCGGGCAGGCGTGACAGTGTTGTTTTGTCACGCCATTGGTGGTGGCGTGACCAAAGGGGTTAGAATTGGAAATAAAGTTCGCAAGGGTTTAACTTTAAAATAAAATTTTAAAAAATAAATAATAAAAAAATCCTTTGTAGATGGTTCATACGTTGCCCAACGTAGCAGAAACTATGATTTGATCTCCTTGTCTTCAAATACATAGTAATTTTAGAGTGACAGCTATGTACTGTTAATCACTTCAAGCACTCATCCATCTACCCTTAGATCATCTACTACAACCATGTGCAAATCAAAGTTGTTAACAATTGAGGTGCAAATTAGTGTTCAAGGGTTAATTGCTAATCTATAATCCCAGAGAAATGGGATAATTCAAAGAGTTTTGCACAGACAAAAAATGAAAAAAAGGGAGGAAGGAGGTAGAGAGAAACATATTAGAAGCATTCCACGACACTACACGAGGAACTCATCAAATTGTCCTGATTAAGCAAATCACTCAAAAGTAGACACTCGCCTAATAAAGTAAGTCATAGAGTTGCCTTGGTCAAAGTAAAGCTTTATTATAGAAGTGACACATATGGTAAATGTTAGAACCCAGGAGAGTAGCAATCACTAAAGTACTCAATAACATAGTTATGAACTATCGATTAGCAAAAGCTAAATAACAGAGGAGTAGCGACTAATTTTTTTGTGGTATCGCAACCACTAAAGTTCTAAATTTCTAGATGTGATTACACCAAATGAGATCATAAAAAGCTAGGTGCATTGTAGCAAACTGCAAATATCCAGAGACGAATACATTGTCTAGATTACTTGATAACGTAAACAAAATATTATCCTTTTACCCAACTAGCTCCAATTCTAACAAAATATTGCCATAGTATCACCACAAAAGCTGTCAAATAGTTGAACAAATATGAAATTAAAAGGAAAAAACATACATGAAAGTTATGTATGCTTTCTAAGGTTGAAGAATCTAAGCACTAACATACACGGTATCAACAAGTGAGAGGCATATCCTTTTCACGGTGATGGGAGAAGTGCTTCCTGGGGAGGGATCGAGCTCATGGACTATGGAGCCACACCTTGGGTACTCGAATTTATGGTGCAACATCTTCCCCTATCTCCTCTTTACCTGCACACATCACAAAACACCACAAATCCATCATATTAGCTGGAAAAAAGCACATCAAACCACCCGCAAATCAACAGATTCCGTAACCCTATAATCGTATGAACAAAAAGTTGCTCTAAAAATACTCATCAAGAAGTCGTTAGAGACGAGGATGAACAATATCTCAACTCCGGAACACTATCGCCCGTTGTCAGTCGCAAATTGAAAACCCCAACCTTGGACCATACGGACCAAGCGGAGAGACAAGGACAACAAGCAACAATGACAAGGAGTGGGACCCTACTGCAAACCTCACTGCCGTGCCGCTCGCTGTGAATCGTCAAAGCCTTTGCTCTCTCCGCTCTATCTCCGTCCTCTATCTACTCTAAATGTTCAGAGTTAAGACAACGAACTAATCTGAGCTGAACTAATGGTTCGGGCTTGAACAAAACAACTAAACAGTTGTATAGGCCTATTACTTCAAGAACGACAGAACACAGATCTCAAAGCAAGAATAGACAGCCACAACATCGACTAATAGAAAATTTTAGGCGCATGTAATATAGCAAATCTGTTTTTTTTAGGGTCCGTCTATACAAGATTCGACTGTTTTCTCAGCCTAAAACAGTCAAATCTTAGTTCATTTACAACTTTATTATATATAAATTACAATAAACTATTTATGTAATTTTTATTTTTGGTCACTGTAATTATTCTTGAAGGTCTTAATAACTCATATTTCCATCACATATATAATTCAAAATCTAACATATATTTTGAGAGATTGAGCAAAAACAAAGACTAAAATAAAATAAAATAAAATTCTATACCAACAAAATACGGCAATATGGTGAATCCATTATGTTCTAAAAAAATCATAATAAATTCGGACACAATTCATCAGATAAAAAGAAATGTAAATCTCAAAGTATATTAGACAAATAAAAATTTAATTATTTTAATAGTCAAATATTGTTTAATAAAACCGTTTTTTTTATTCCCTTTTGGTTGACGCGCGTGCGCGAGTCAGACCACGGACAAAACGCAAAGACTGGAGACGGATACTACTCCACCTTGCTGCACACTCCAACCTTTAAAGAACGAGATTAATTGGTGGAGACGTTGCGATCCCAATCGCAGCGATCGGCCAGAGATCTGCAGTAGGGAATGGTCACGTCACGTCCGTCCCCGCTGTTGCTGACGAAAGAAAGACGGCAAGGCAGGAAGGGGAATTGCCGTGTCATCGCAACTAGAATTACTGGTGCTCCGGCTTCTCTAGACCCGTGTTGATGCGCAACTTGCTTTCCCTGAAGAACTCCGGGAAAAAGATACCAAAAGGCTTGTGCTACTCTGCAAGTTGTTTCCTACGTAGTAACCTGCTGCCGTCACTGTTTTCATGGACCGAGTCTACAGAGGTTGAAGTTTTTGTAGCGTATAGTGTCAGGTTGCCAGCCAAAAACATCAAGCATCACCCAAAGACTGAGCTGCGTACAAGACTGGCAAGTCGCGACTCGAAAGCATGTAGCACCACCTGTCATCAAAGAAAAAGAAGCTTCCCAAATCCCAACGCTCCACCAAAGCTACTACCGTGCGTTTTTTTGAGAGAGTACACACGGAGCTCATACGCCCACACATATACGTAGATACGTTCTTAATATACGTCTAATCTAGAGTAGAGGTTAAACTTTACGTAGTGCGAGCAAACGTTTGATCACTGAACACACGTACGTATGTGCTTACTATTCCTAAACCACCGAAATAGTTTTGGTGAGACGCTATGATCAATCCTAAACGGGCAGCTCGCACAGTTGGCGAAGCAACCACTCGAGCTAACGCTCGATCCTCCGTGCATAATTTTGTTGTGGCACTGGTAGAGTGGTAGACGGGCCACACCACCTGCAGGTTGGTTTCTGAACATTGCAATCTAACAAAAACTCACCCATCGAAGAAGGAATGCATCCACTGGTAGACTGTGAAACCGAAAGCAGCTTGGGGAAACGAACGAACCAGCTCAGCTTGGAACACAATTGGCACATCAACACGTAGCTAAAGTATTAAAACATATGAGACATAAAATGGATTCAGATTTCAGACAGTCAATTGATGGGGCCAAGAGGACAGGCACAGGCTGCCAACCCCGACAAAATCAAAGTCACTACTAGCCGTCTAGCCGCTGGTGATTAGAGAGGAGAAGCATGGGATGCTACTCGCTAGCTCCTGACCTCGCGTGTCATCGTAGCTAGGACAGGAAACGAGGCGAGGAGAGAGAGGGGTCCCGTGAGAGAGAAACGGCCGTGATCCTGGGGCGCTGGTGGGGACTGGGGGGGCATGGGAACAGGAGGTTTTCCCCCGGAGCTGTGGCGCTTTTGGGACACACCATGGCTCCATGAGTGCTCTGCCTTTCTCCCGGGTTGAGCCTTGTGTCGCCATCGCGCATTTGTATGTGGCTGGAATCGCGCTTGCACTGCATGCATGTGCAATGCAACCATGTAGTAGTGGCGCCATGTCTCCACAGTGCGTTGATAGAGAGTCCTCCTTGTCTTGCGGGATGCCGGTGCAAGAAATTGAACATGCACAGTTCGTGAAAGATTGTGTTTTGCAGTGTACACGATCAGCGATGGACCCAGGGTTTCCGAAATAAGTGTTCGAAGTTATAAAAATATTATTTAATATAAAACATAAAGGTGCATAGTAGTAAAAACAAAAAAAAACAAATTATTTATACTAATGGCAACATCTCAAATGATTTAGTGAAATTACAAAATAATCAAGAAAAGACAATATTTACCAATCACAATTCAAACTAATACAAAAAGAATTACTGATTTGGGTATGAGTTTGCTCCTTGCTGATTTGAGAATTGAGGATCTGGTAATTCGGTTTGAACTCACATATGCGCTATTGGAAATTTAGGTACCGTGACCGCACGTTGGCACGCTGCCTTCTTGTCAAAAGCCGTGAGAGGCGTCGGGTCGCTACCGCCGGCTGCAGACAACTCGCAGGGCTACCCGATCGCCCTCCCCGCCCGGTTCCCCAACGGCAACAGCCCAACCGGTGCCAATGCCCGACCTTGCTCCTCCGACCTTCGCCCTGCCGCCGCGTTTGGCTTCGTCGTGGCCGCGCCACCGCATCAAGAGAGAGAGAGAGGGAGAGATATGAGAGTCACCCATTGTTTGTTGATTGATAGGGTTAGAGAGAGATGATGGGGAATGATCTTGTTGTGGTTGGACCGAATGGTCCAATGCTCAAATGGCAAATACCGAATGGTGTATGATTATGAACTGACCATCACATGTGCCAGTTTGAGGTTGTGAGAGTGCTGAAGGGAGACAAGACTTGATAGACTGAGAGAGAGTTGTGGTCTGATTGGCCAAATTAAAAGTATATTTTATTATATATGTAATACACATACTATACAATGATTTTTTTTGTAAAATAATAATAATATGTTTTCAGCTGAACACCTATGAGCCTAATACGGCCCCCTAACACGACACACGCAACTAAACACCCATGAACCTAATATGATCCGCCCCTAACACGGCACACGCTCATATTTTGACGCTGGTGGTATCCGAGCAGAACTTGCGAGGACTGAACAGTGTAGCGATCGAAGTTGGGTGCCTGTCTTTGTTGGAAGTTCGATAGGGAGAGGCCACGCTGTAAAAGCCAAAATGGTCGCCGTCCTTTTCGGCACAGTCATGGCTTCCATCGCATGAGATGTGGATGAGATAGCTACGTTCTGGTAATTAGCTACGTTCTGGTAATTAATTTCTCTCTCTAGTTATCTACAAAGAAAGGGACTCGATATCTGTTGCGTATTTCGCTTCGCAAATTGCAGGTCAAGTACGTATTATGTGACGTGAAGAAGTAAAATTCGTTTGCTACGGAGAGCCGAATGTAGGTGTCAAGTCGATGGATGCATATCCAGCTGTCTACGCTGCACTCTGTTTGAAAGTACATCGAGATGAACACGTCTACTTCACAGACATCCGTCCATCAACAGTTAAGAGCCATTGATTTTTCAAACCATCTGATCACAAAGGAGACGTATAACCTATCTGGCAATGGCAATGATCATCTACACATGCGTTTGCACGCTCGTCATCTGCACGCCGGCCGCCGCAGAGCCGGCGGTTTGATTGCGATGGAAATCCGTCAGAGCTTCTCGAAGCAGATGGAATTCAGTTTTCTCTGCTTCTAGGTGCGCCATTGTCAGCGCCGTGGAAAGAATGCAGGTTTTCCAACGTGGTCTTCGGATTCCGCGCGCATTCTTCTAGAGGTACAGTACGAGCACTCTCCTGTCTCGATGCATCAGCTAGCTATCAGTGGTTCTGTTCCAATCCCATGCAGGAAGGAACTTGATGCCTCTTTCGCACTTCGTCTATGGTTTTCGCACTGCACGGCTGGCCGCCGGCGGCCATTGATAGCGAGAACGATGGATGGCTGGAAGTCTGGAACAGATGACGCAACTCAAACAGAGCGCAAGGCCCAAAACCCCATGTGACCATGTGAAGGTGAAATTGGGCTTGGCTGTGCTGGCCCGTTTCTAAATTATTTCATAAATGGCTTTTCAGAGAGGCGCTTTTGGGTAACACAGCCAGGGAGCGCCTAGGTGCCGCGCACGCCGCCTTCAGGAAGTCTTCTGCCGCGCAAATGGGCTAAGAGTAGAGCAACGCGCAACTCCCGTCAGGGCCATCTACGTCAGCGCACTGTTAAGGAAGCGCAAGGGCGAGGCGTGGTGGCGCTCTGCTCGCCTGCTCCGAGCCTCGAGCCGCCGAGCACAGCGCCGCAGCGGGGTGGGGCGGTCGGCGGAGCGAGGGTGAGCGGGAGCGTGGGCGGTTGTGCGCAGTGGGGTGGGACGGCGGCGACCTGGGAGAAGGGGACGACGACTCGACGAGGTGGCGAGCCGGTGCCCAGCGAGACTAAGAAGCTGTGGCGCAGGTACTGACTACTGAGGTAGCCAATTCTCAAGCCGGTTTGAAAATTATTTTATAATTTCTTTAAATTATTTGAGAATTGAGATGTTGTCTCTAATACAAAAAATTTGTACTTTGATTATTGCTATCGTGGACTTTTATATTTAATATTGATTAATATTTTTGTAATTTTAAACACGTATCTTAAAAATGTTGGATCCACCCTTGCCGCACACGCAAAGGCCACCGTAAGGCTCGCTTCACTTGCCCACCCACCACAAAACTCCCGGTGTCCTACCACCCAACCTGATAAAGCGACAACGCTCGTGACTCACCTACACACCAACAGTCCAACACAAGCTCTGCGCTGCCATTTCCCATGCATGCATGCCCGCACGTGCACCCAACTGCAGACCTGCAGTGCAAACTTTTGTGAACCCCTACGATACAAATAGCACCGCCCAAAACCACGGATCCGACCAAGAACGCGCGCACGTCCGCTGTTGAAGTTGCACCGCACGAACAGATCGACAATGTCGAACGCCACGGCCGCCGCCAATGCCGGCGACGAGGTCGTGCACGACTTCGCCCCGCTGCTCCTGGTCTACAGGAGCGGCCGGCTCGAGCGGCCCCTCTCCACGCCGCCTGTCCCGCCCGGCCACGATGCCGCGACGGGCGTCGCGTCCAAGGACGTGCCCCTCTCCCCCTTCTCGTTCGTGCGCCTCTACCTCCCGCAGGGCGCCGGCGTCGGCGACGCCAAGAAGCTCCCCGTCGTCGTCTACTTCCACGGAGGGGGCTTCGTGATCGGGTCGGCCGCGTCCGGCGCGTACCACCGCTGCCTCAACGACCTCGCCGCGGAATGCCCCGCCGTCGCCGTCTCCGTCGACTACCGCCTCGCTCCGGAGCACCCGCTCCCAGCCGTGTACGAGGACTCCATCGCGGCCCTCAAGTGGGTGCTCTCCGCCGCCGACCCGTGGATCGCCGAGCACGGCGACCTTGCCAGCGTCTTCCTCGCGGGCGACAGCGCCGGCGGCAACATCTGCCACCACCTCGCCATGCACCCGGACATCAAGGACGCGCGCCTCAAAGGCATCGTCCTGATCCACCCGTGGTTCTGGGGCAAGGAGCCCATCGGCGAAGAGCCCCGGGGCGCGGCGGGGCGCGCGGAAGGCGGGGAGCAGAAGGGCCTGTGGGAGTTCGTGTGCCCCGGCGCTGCGGACGGCGTGGACGACCCCCGGATGAACCCGACCGCGCCGGGAGCGCCGGGGCTGGAGAGGCTGGCGTGCGGGAAGGTGATGGTGTGCGTGGCCGAGGGGGACGTCCTGCGGTGGCGAGGCAGGGCGTACGCGGAGGCGGCAGCACAGGCGAGGGGTCCCGAGCCGGCGGTGGAGCTGTTCGAGTCGGAGGGCGTCGGGCACGTGTTCTACCTGTTCGAGCCCGCACTGGATAAGGCCAGGGAGCTGCTCCAGAGGATCGCGGCGTTCGTCAACGCGTAGTGAGCGAGCGAGGGTACGTGGTGGCGTTCGTTTGTTGACGAAACGAATGATGAAATGGAGTAGAAATAAACGATGATTCGATGTTTATCCAGCGTGCGCTATACGGAGTATCGATCATTCTAGTGGTTGTGCGCAAGTTGTCTTGTGTCGTCTGAGGTTTGAACAGCCATCGATGAACGTAACTGGCAACGTCGAGGGTGCAACTGGCGGCTCATCAACTCCACCGCTTCAACGCCGCCGCTTGGGGTGAGGTCACAAGATAGCTTGCATGCAAAGACCGTTGAACATTAATTTATGATCGATGCACCCATTCCAGCCGCATCCGTGAAATTGCCATGTCACAATGCAAACTTACGACCCTTGTGTAACTCTGTTAGAACAGGGACTTGCCCGGAGCTCGAATCGCGATGCGGACCCAAAGTTCGAGAGATTCGGATGCTTTCTTTCACACGTATTTGTATGATTCTTTGTCAGATTTCATCCGGGAGATTCCTATCAAAACCCCCACTGTAAACAAGTAGAGAATTTGCCCGCGGTCGACCTACCTCTGGCACATACGTACGTGGACAAATCGTGTGCGAACTGGGAACTTACCGCGTGCAATCTGGGAACCACGGAAAGGGTCACACTCACACGGCACAGGAAGAACCGAAGAAGTCAAGAGAGGCTGCCTGAACATGACAGTGTTTCGCAAGTTGCAACATTTCGATGATTGCGAGGGTACAGATATTGTTGAGGGCGTTCCAGATTGCCGCCGGACGCAGCACCGCCTTGGACCATCCATCCTGCACAGGCTTGCACTGAATCTGATAAGATATTTCTTACTACTGCCCGGTCGACCCATCCCATCTCAGGCGACATGGTTCACGAGTTTGTGGCAGCAGTAACTCCGGCTCGTGTTGTGCTGTGCGTGCCTTAATGGTTGGATTCTGAGGTTGTTGTGCGGTCGACGTGCTGGGTTGGTGGAACGGAATGGAAGCAGAGGAGGGTGGGGGAGAGGAGAGGGGCAAAGGCAGAGCTTGGTTGGTTACTTGCTTTTGGCCCAAAACTCTGGGATTAGTGGCGGAGCTTGACCAAAGATTCAGAGTGAGTCATATGTAAAGATAGAACATCAACATTGTAAAATTAAGTTTTGAACTTATAATTTAATGGACTAGAGGGTGGCAAAACTAATAATTTTTTAGTCTAATATATAGAATACTAGCTTCTTACCTATACATATAGAGATACCAAAATGAAAGAGAGACAAGACCAAGTTGACCTGTACGAGGCTCCGCCCCTGCTAAGAATGGGAGGAAAGGGTCCTCACCAGCAGAGAAATTTCCAATGACAAGCCTTTGCATAAAAGTCAAGCAATGGGAATGGAAAAGGCAAACAGGCACATTTGCTAATTCGGGTGGGTGGTTGTCCTGCAGGCTTAAAAGTGACCCCTTAATCTGTGCCTTTCTCCATTTTCATCTGCTCCTACATCACATTTGGCCATTTGGGAGGAGAGGACAGACAAAGGATCTTTTTTATGATTTGGCTATATGGATGTAGATAAACTATAAATGGGGGAGAGATAGGATAATTTACTGAAAATGGCATCAATTAAGGTTCAAGATTCAAGAAACCGATTGAAAACTGGTGATGTCGTCAGTTCTCTGTAACCAAGTTTTAGTAAATTTTGAGCTAATTTTTTTTTGATCGAAATTGTCATCGATTGCAATGAGCCTTGATACGTGGTTAATTGATGCTTTACATACCATGATAATCTAGAGGAAAAAACAACAAACACCGTTGCAAAATTTCTATGATTTTCTATTCCTTTGGATTACTAGATCTGAAATCATACTTCTTACCACTTATTGCTAACTAATTCATCCGATTTGTCAGTCAAATATCACGCTAAGAATAGCATACACTAACTAGCAACACTTACTGATCTTACTGGCTAAATTAAGTCGTAGAGTCCTGCTCATTTTGAACCTAGAAAAGTAAGAAACACCACAGAAATAGCAATAACACTCCTACCCAACACTTCTTAAATTCCAAACCCCCACACTGCAATTTCCCTGCCCGTCGGTGGTCGAGCTGAATGAGGAGTTGCGTAACAAATTAGTGTACACACGAAACTAACTATGTTTTACCATATTTTGTTTTGTCGACTTACTAAATTTATACTGTACTAATTAGCCATCCTCAAGATTCTACGTTTTCAAGATTCACGGCTTTGCAACGCCATACTTGGTGAATTTACGTTGTCTGAGATGTGTGCTTTTTTAACGCCATAGTTAATGATTTTACCTTTTCTAAGATGTGCGTTCTCTATAATACCATATTTAATTATCTTACTAGCCAAATCAAGTTAGGGACTCGCGGTCTTCAGGACGTAAACACGTAGAACCCGCCCTAAAAACCAGCTGTGGCACTCGCACAGCACTCCCCAAAACCGCAGACACCACGCTGTCCCCACACGTCAGCCTCCCCACCGCATTCGATCAGACGGCCGACGGCATAACGAGCTCCTAGATCCGACGGTCTGGATCCGTCCCTCGCCCACTATATATCCTGCCTCACCCCACCCACGGGCCCCCTCTTTCAGCCCTCCACCCCTCACGAGCCCCCAGCCCCACGCGACCCTCCTCGGCGGCGGCGGCGGCGATGCAGATGGCGGCGACCACCACCGACTCCCAGGCGGCCGTGCCGCCTCACCACCCTCACCCTCACGCCCACCCCCACCCCCCTCCGCAGCACGCGCATGCGCACCACCACATGCCGCAACCGCGGTGGGTCGTCATCCCCTACACGCCGCCGCCGGCCATGGTGGCCGCGCCGCCCCCACCGCCGCAGCAGTTCGCGAAGCACTTCGCAGCGGGGCCGCCGCCGCCCCCGCTGCGGCCGGGCGCGCACGCCGACCCCGCCCGCGGCTGGATACGGCGGGAACGGGTGCGAGGAGAATAAGACGATCTGGATCGGCGACCTCCAGTACTGGATGGACGAGAACTACCTCCACAGCTGCTTCGGCCCCAGCGGCGAGGTTTGCGTTCTCTCCCGATCCGGACTTATCCGTACTAGATCTGTGTTGATTCGTCTGTTGTGTCCTGAAATTGTCATAAAAGCATAAATTTGCGATCACTTGTTGCTTAATGCGAATTAAAAGTGCGATATTTGTAGAATTAGCCGTGGGAAATTGCTTAAGGCGCCAACTTTGAGGTCATTCAATGCAGTACGGACGGAATGCTCTTGTTGGTTTGGTCATTTATGTCTCTTGATTCGTGTATTAGCGCGTGTAACTGCTAAATAACTTTTTTTTGCCTGAATTGTGATTTTGTATGTGATAGGGCGTGCCCCTTAGAATTACTGTTTGCGAGCTACCAAAGGTGCTGACTTCGTGGTGGGATTTATGTATAGAACTAGTTTGTTTAGTAGTTTGGAGGAAATGGTCTTGTTGTGTGATAATTTAATAAACATTTTGAATGAGCCAATCTAGTTGTTGCATTTTGCTGGTTACGCAATTAGTATAAGAACAGTGGTTAAGCCATAATGTTTATTAAAGATAATTGATTAAGCCATAATGAGTTAATGACAGTCTTGACCAATTATCTTTATTTGGAGGTGTGCTAACCTGGGATGCACGTGATACCAGTACGCCGGTGCGGGTACGGCGATATGGCATTTCCTAAAAAACTCCAGTACGTTAGTACGGTAGTATATATATAATAAAAGTAATAAAAATATATAATATAAAAGATAACCGATAAACTCATACTAGTACGTAATAAGGTCATACAACTCGGTTCAACAACCCTACGGTCCATAACAACCATACACTTGTACCACTCATGGGTACTGGGCTGCTGGCCAGAGCACCAAAGCTGGGGAAGCACCCAAGCCAAGAGGAGGTGAGAAACCGAACAAGGAAACAAGATCAATTTCGCTATTTCAGGAAATCAGCAAATAAGAGGAATGAAGAAGGTACCGGCCAAGAACTCAAGAAGGGAACAAGAAGAGGGGAGAAGAGGAAGTACCTCGCCGGAGCGGCGGAGCCTCGCCAGAGCTTCTTCAGTCCGAATCCAAGCCGGAGCCGGGAGCTTTCTGTTGCAACTTGCAACTGGCGGCTGGGGAGAGATGAATGCGAATGCCGGCTAGGGTTATTGGGAGCTCACTGGTTACTGCTTACATGCATCTTCATGGGCCGAGATGGGCTGGGCTTCCTGTTCAGTTTCATTGAGCCGTACCGGTACCCGAGCCGTACCGAGCGGTACCCAGTTTTTTTGTTTTGTTTTAATTCGTGAAAATCCCAATACCTCTGGGTATCGTATCGGAGCCGCTCCCAAGCTGTACCGTTACCGGGTACCGCACCGGGTGCTGGTACGAGCACTGAGCACAGTACTGGCACATCAGAGGTTCTAACTGATGTTGACAGGAAGAAAAACGATGCCTGATTATAGGATCATTGTGATGGCAACTGATACGGTGCTTCTTCAGGAACAGTGTTAACGAACAAAGAGAGTTGTATGCATTCGTGTTTTTGTACTAGCTGCTAGGAACCATTTTTTTTAATCTTCAAAAATACCAACTATTATAGCCATAGGTTTATTAAAAATACAGAATGAAGGTTAACCACTGATTAGTTCATCAGTTGTTATTTCTTCTTTTTGTTTGTGCTTTTGTGCTTTTTTTACTGATTTTTTCACCATTTGCTACTCATCTCTTTCGTAGGTGGTGACAATAAAAGTTATCCGCAATAGGCAAACTGGCCAGTCGGAGGGATACGGTTTTGTAGAGTTTTATTCCCATGCATCAGCAGAGAAAGCTCTCCAAAATTTTGCTGGTCATGTGATGCCTAACACTGATCGAGCTTTTAAGTTAAACTGGGCATCATATAGCATGGGTGAAAAGCGATCCGAAGTTGCTTCTGACCACTCGATATTTGTTGGTGATCTAGCTGCTGATGTTACCGACGAAATGTTGATGGAGCTTTTTGGTAGCAAGTACAGCTCTGTTAAAGGAGCTAAAGTTATTATTGATGCAAACACAGGCCGTTCTAGAGGATATGGATTTGTTAGATTTGGAGATGATAATGACAAATCTAATGCAATGAATGAAATGAATGGTGTATATTGCTCTACTAGGCCAATTCGAATAGGACCTGCAACTCCCAGAAGATCGTCAGGTATGTCCATCTTTCATGATTGTTCTACTATCTGAAATTGTACAACCTCTTTTTGTTAGTTCATGGACTGTCTGATGTTTTGCGCTATGATTGTTCCAACTTCTACTCAATTTGACTCATTCTATGGCCACATTGTAGCAAACATTACTATCATTATAGGTTTCTGAAAATCTAGTATATTTTCCACCTTTTATGCCCCTGATGTTGCCAAAGTGTTCTTCCATAATCCCAATTAGGTTTTTGGAACACACCCTGAAGTTTTAATAAAAATTTAACGAAATTGTTCTGTTATCTATTAGTTAGGCAAGTTATTATTAGATTGGATTGTTAGAGATAAGTTTCCTTATAGATTATTTCTTAGGGATCAAGTCAGGTCGTCCTTATAAAAGGGTTAGCATGTATCCATTATCAATTAAGCAAAAAAGATGAATTAATCTAGTCTCCCTTATAAGGTTCTATCATCCCAGTCTACAATTATCAGGGGCACACTCTACCACTGAGCTAATAGCCCGCCGCGCGGGCCTCCCTTTTTCCCAAAGGGAGGCCTGCTACGCCAAAAGCGAGAAAAACTCCATCACATCAAAAAGGGGATCCTATCACTATCAACTAATCTCTTGTCCCACCAAGCCGATGCCACCCGGCCTTCTTTCCGGCGGTGTTTATCTCGTTATGAATTAAGGTTCATTACAATCTATCAATACTTTGCGCCTTTGAGGATCACTTATGTATCCTATAGAAATTAAGGAGTAGCGCCTGACAAGCAAAACCTGTTTCATGAGAATTCCAGTGTGGAGCTAGCATTCCTTATACTGTAGTGGAAGCAGCTCCTTTACAATTACTTCTGTCTTCATAAACATTGCTCTGCAGCAATAGATTGATGCATGTTATGTACCATGCTGCCTCTTTATTGAGGTCACTATGACATTGGTTATTTTCTTGTATGAAATTAGTCTAGGTTTAGTCATTTGTTCACCAAACTTCATGACTATTATACACCAGGTGATTCTGGCTCTTCGACACCTGGGCATTCAGATGGTGATTCGACTAATAGAACGGTGTGTGGTACTGGTTTTCCTTGGTGTTTGTTACCTTGTAGCTTGATAGTTTCTAATATGTAGTTGTCGACCTTCTTTAGGTATATGTTGGCGGGCTTGACCCAAATGTAAGTGAAGATGAGCTTAGGAAAGCATTTGCCAAATATGGTGATGTTGCCTCGGTAAAAATTCCTCTAGGAAAGCAGTGTGGCTTTGTTCAATTCGTCAGCAGGTATGTACCTGAAGTTGTTTCGTGTTTGGATAGTTGTTTTTTCTATAACTTGCTGGAAGTGATATTTAAGTTGTGCAACTACGTTTTTAGAGGTGATGCGGAAGAAGCACTGCAAGGGTTGAATGGAGCAGTCATAGGAAAGCAGGCAGTTCGCCTTTCTTGGGGCCGCAGCCCATCACATAAGCAGGTTTGTCATATATCACATCATTATTCTCTGTTTTCTGCCATTCCTTGCTATAGTATCAGTTTGCATTGCACCATTCTTCTTGTTAAAAATGCTATATGGTACATTTGAATTTTCTAAATCTATGTTAACAACAATTCAGCAGTAAGTTATTGATCATCCTAAGTTTGGATTCATTTTAAACTAGCCTTTTCATGGGCAAGATTGGCTTCATCATATGATATGCTCTTTCCCATGAAAAGGCTACTCAGTAGTGTCTAGATTGAATTGCTTTATGACTGATTGACTATTAGCTTGCTCATGTGCTGCTTGATACGTTCCTGCTTCGGTGCTTCCTCATTGACCGATGTACTAGTATTATTTTGATAAGATTTGCTTGTTATTCCAGCCTTAAGGTTGCTAATTGTTTCTAGTCTGCTCCAAATAAAAATTTCACATGTGTGTCCTTTATCAAGGCCTAATTCAGTTAAGCTCACTCCAGACTCAGCTCTAGTTTTGGTCCAACTGTAAAATTGAGCTTCCAGTGCTTGCAACCATGTGTTGTGTATCTGCTCACTTAGCTTGCAAGCATCGTATATCCATACACCTTGCGTGTCATGTAGCCATGTAAAGAGTGTGATGCTTTAATACACCTGTAACACCCTGTGACCCAACGGTAGCATCATTTTGCCCATCCTTGCTTGGTCCAAAAGGGTTATCTTGGCGACTATGTCCTGGTCCCATGAGCTCATAACTAGCTAAAACACTAACTCCACAATTAGTGTGGGCCTGTAGGGTTAAACTTCCACCACACAAATGGACTTTATGCTAATTATGCAGAAGAAAAGTTGTGGTTTCTGCTACATTTGCTATAATTAGTCTTGTCTTGAGCTGGTTTAGTTCTCCCTCCGAACAAAATTAACATAGTAAAGTCGAGGAACCGTCCTGTTGATCAAGTATAAGCAAACTTCCAGAAGCATTTTGTTGGCTCTTGCAATTGCACTCTCCACTAGGTTTCTCGAGTTATCATCTCGTTGATCATCAGCTGTAGATATCTGTGGCGTGATTGGTCCTCTTTTACCTTTCCAAGACATGACAACTCAATTACATACCATCGCTTGCTTTGGAGAAATGCCAACTTGCTTGGTAATAAAAATTAAATTTGATTAGGTTACTCTAATTGTACATTGAAGAACAACTAGTCTTTCTTCTCATGCTTTGCAACCATTTCCTGTATATTTTTTTTATTCTTTGTTATTATGCATTTATAGCATTTTGGTAATGTCCGATTGTGCTGTACATCCTCTTCAGATATGTTTAAGGCTATGCATTTTGTGGATGCTTTGGCCACCCTTGATGTCACATCTTTATGGAAACATTGGCAGCAAACTTTACTTATCTGAACTGTTTCTCTTCAAATTTAAACTCAGATAACATCTTTATCGTGGCATAGGTGCTAGGGGTCTGTATCGTCTTGTTGCTGGTGTTTCTGGGGCCTTTAGGGGTGTGCTGAATATAGAGAACTTCGAATGATTTAACGAATGATCCCCACAGCATTGTTGCTTTTTTAGACAGTTTCGCATTTTGCACACACTTGTGGATACCATCAGTAAACATTGATACGATAGCTCTGTCCGTGGCATTTTAAACCATTGCTCGGATTATTGTTTTCCAGCAGCTAATGCGGATGCCTATTTGATATCATCCATCCTATCTTACGGAGTACGAGTTAGTTTTTACATTTTAGCACCCTGCATATTTAATGTCTTTATGCATGCCTAACAATTATGGAAGTGAACGAAGGTATGTTTTGTTAAGTTAATTATTTCTTACCTTCCGTTTCACTCATTTGCTTTTCTGTTACCAGTCTAGGGTTGATTCCGGCAACCGAAGGAACAATATGTACTATGGCACACCATTCTACGGTGGATACGGCTACGCCTCCCCCTCCCCCGTCCCGCACCCCAACATGTACGCTGCTGCCTATGGGGCCTATCCTTTGTACGGCAACCAGCAGCTAGTGAGCTAGAGAGCTTCGTTCCATTCCCTCCGATGGAAGGCAAGGTTTTGGTCCAGTCAGCATAGTAGCGTCAGATGAGGTTATAATAGATTGTCCTAAAAGTGGGTGTGACAGGTGAAAAGTGAATGGTATCTGTAGTGTCCGTGTTGCAAGAAACTAGAACTTGAGGCTTGTAGACACCACGAGTCATTGGTATTCTTTCAAGAAATTTTGACTTGCTAATAAATTAAACTATGGATTTGCTATTTCACATCACTGAAGTTTTGCAAAATCACAGTCGATTTTCTCACTCTCGGATCGGCATAGAGATTTGTGCTTCGGTGATGTTGTCTTCCTCGTTGGCACCCGATGACGGTGGTGGCGATGGCCGGTGGATTAGAGTTTGGGTTCACCCGTTTAGGGTTCAGGTTCATTGGTGCCCCTCGAGGTAGAGGGAGGCCGGGGTGGCGGTGGCAGTGTGTCGGAGCGAGTTGGAGGGCGATGGGTGGGTTGGCGGAGGGTGATGACAACCAAAGTGGTTAGAAGGTGATGGTGGATTCGATGACGGTAACCGTCGAAGACGAGGAAGGAGGTGGTGCAGGGATCTTGTTGGCGTTGGGAGAGGAAGAAGGGTGGCGATGATAGTGAGAATGGGAGGCGGGGAAGAGGAGGAAGGGGCGGGGGTTGGAAGGAGATTGCCAACGATGCGGTAGGAGGTGGCAGGGGGGACTGGGTGTAGAGTTAGGGTTAAATTTGGGTGGATTATATAGTTGAGAGACGAAGAGATGTGAGCCAAAGGATTTTGATCCAACGGTGAAACAAAGTGACTGTGATTTAACAAATTTTAGACGCCCCCGTTGAACTATTGTTTGTGCGTCCATTTATCTCCGTTGTTCGAAGTGATTTCTGTGTTAGGCCAGCCTTTAGAGATGGATGGTTTGCTTGTATGCTGTCTTTTTCGTTCGTTCTCATGTATCTGTGAGTTCGCTTGCTTCATATGTATGTTCGGGTTGTTATTTGTGGGCTAGTTTATCTGAAGCTGGTAGTCACATATCTGGGTATCTATCACCTTTGGTTTACCATCTTCGGCGCTGCCATAATTCCGACGCTGGGATATGCACACGCTGCAAGACAGCAAAACTATTTTGTAAGACGTAATGTTGGGGTCACCTTGTTTGAAACGTAGGAATGTGTTTCCTAGTATGTCTTGTATGGGAGAGTCAGGCTGGAAGACGCAAAAATAGGGGCCAGCTTAATGATGTCATTCGCTGAGTGATTAGCATAGGTTAAGGATTTTTTTTGAATGAATTAGGATGGATTGAGGTTTGTCGAGTACTACTATTGAGGGTGTAATGCCGCAAAACTCCTGCGTTCTGAACGGGGCGAACGGGTTGCCCAACTCGCGCGGGCAACAATTGCTCCTCGAATGCCCCGCAGCTTCGTCGTCGTCCTGCCATGGCCCCATGGCTGCCATGCTTGCCGAGCTGAAGAATTGCTTAGAAAGCCACAATAATTGACACATCCCTTTACAAAATGCACTTTTCCCGGGGGCCCATAAGACTTCGCCTAAACGTACGTGATTCGTGGTATCACCTGCTCAACTCCAGACGCGGATCAGATCAAGCATTCTCCAGTTCACACCGCTTCATGATAAGATGACGCCGATTGTGAGCCTGTTACCAGTAACAAAGCTGAAACTAGCTACCTCTACATCCACATCCCTTAGTGGCCAAGGAAGACCTGAAGAAGCAAACAAGTCCCGGTCTTCGAGTCTTGGTTGGCTCTGTGCATTTAGCCGTGTCTTGTACGGCACATCAAACACGCGCATGCAGGAAGGGCCAGGGCTTGGTTAAAATTTGCGAGACTTCACAATGTAATTTGCGAATTACAAGACGCGCAGAGTTTGGTTAAGTGTATTAGATCAACAAACCGGAAAACACCTACGATACACGTGCAGTTTTTTATGGAATCGGAAAAACACGGAATGACGTCTAGACGAGCTCGGTCTGTTGGGGCAATCCTTCATGGAGTAGCCAAGGGTCTTACATATCCAGCACTTCCTCGCGCGACTCCAGTCCCCACGCTGGTTGTCATCCATGTCGTTTCAGAAGCATCGCGTCTGCCGTCGTCCCTTCCTAGTTGCTTTCAAAGCTATGTCCGGGCCCTATTTCACTCTGTCCGACCAAAGATTTTATGCTAAATGAATGCCTTGTCATATTTCTCTGGGTCGTCGATCCATTGAAAGAAGTAGCAACGCTCCAACAACTGTCATGCATAGATAAAGTCAGTGATATTTAAAATGAAACATGCAATATGAAATATCAATGTATGGCATTAAAGTCAATCCCCGCACATGTAGTAAGCTCTTGTGGAGGTACTAGGATGTGTAGATTGAATGATCTATGCGGGGTTACCGCAGTCGCACTGCGGGCGCGGAAACTCTGGTGGTACAGGGGCACCCTTGCAAAAACAATCAGGATACGTCTATGCCTTCTTGGCAGCCCATTTTTGCTTCCGGAGCATCGACCCGTAGTCCTCCATCCCTAAACTGGGTGGCGTGATCTCATGTACCTCTCTCTCCCTATACATCTCTTCTCCCTCCCCTCTCCCTGTTTTCCAAACGAGCGCGAGTGTAGTCTAGCCTGTAGTGGTGGAGTATACCCTAGTTTTATAGGCGGTTAGGGTGTAGCATTGAGAGAGTAAATTGTAGTGAATGGAAGTCACTCGCGCTCGCCAGAAGGAAACTTTGGGTGCAGCATAACTTGGAGAGTTGTCAATTCGCAGGGAAAGGCTAGTGCGTGTTGTCAACTGAGACTAAAAATCTTGAAACAGAGTGTGGTCGTTTCGATCTGAAAAACAGATAGGGGAGTGTTCACTTCGGTGTGAAAAGCATAGGTCGAAGTGTTTGTTTGTTCGGTGTGGAACGGAGGCGGTATGTTGTTGTCAATTCTTACTGAGTATGGGAGGATGTCTACTAGTATTAGCGAGATTCTTGTAGCAAGCCCCTTATGTCATGGTGCTGACTAGGAGGGAAGGAGCTGAAATTGAGTGGCATGTCCCTTATGTCGCATTGCTGACTAGGGGGGAAGGATCTGAAATTTAGTAGCATGCCCCTCTATCGCAGTGGTGACTAGAGGAGGTAGGACTGAGACCAATCACCATAAGAAATGTCTTAACATGCTGAATTTTAAAGCATGCAGTAGTACAACAATCTCTTCATCTACTAAGGTACGAAATAAAAAACATACCACACATGGTACTAATGATCTACCTGTCCATCTCCCCCTCTCCTTGTCCACGCCCCTAACCCTATCCCTGTCCCTATTGTCAGCCCCGTTTGGGCCGACGGGCCATTGCTGGTCATTGCCTAGGTCCCGAAGGGGTCCACCGCTCGGGTGCTCGGACGACCCTATCTCCAAGTGGTGCAACAAGAGCAGATGTGGCGTGTAGATCCATGAAATGCATGGGTTGTGTCTCGTTGACGAGGTAGTCCTCGAAATCTCTTTCATTCAGATCAATAACCATATAGCGACCATGCAAGTGACAATGATTTAGACCCCAAAGAGGTCTTTGATGTATCAGATTCCATGCATGTGGAATCTGGTGAAGACAATGTAAGCCAACATTTTTTTCTATTAACTTGTAGTAATTTAAGTTTTCCTAGTTTTTCTTGCCTGTCTTTCATGTCGGTCTGGGCTTTGCATTTCCGCTGATCCTGCGTCATCCTTTAGTTGTACTTATATGCAGAAAGTTGCATAGTTCTTTTACTCAAATTTTAGTTCTATACATTCATAATTCGCGAGATTGTCCCTTTGCCTCTTTGTTTTCCAGTAAATCTTTATGTCCTGATCTTGTTTCTTCAAGTCTACTAGCTCTCATCTGCAAGGTATGAAGTTACATAAATAATAAATAAAACTTTCAGTATTGATCGATGCACAATTTCAGTAAAATTTACCTGCTATTTTGTTTTTAAATTTCTTATTTTCTAATTATTTCTTATTTTGACTTGTAATTTTCTTCTCATATGGGAGTGAGTGCCTTTTCTTGAATTCATTTTAAAAGCATCAAATAGTATGGAGTCTTGTTATTGTTTCCCTCTTCTCATGTTTTGTTCTCTTGGTGTTTGCATCTGATGGGACATGACTAGGTACAAAGCAAGATACATGGCATGCCTAACTATAGATGCTTACATCATTTTAGACATGGCCAATTCAACTTTATGGTGTGAACTAGTATAAGCTATTGTACTCATAATTTACTGTCTGAGTATTAGATAATTTTATCTTATATTTTGAAGGTATATAAACTTCTGATGGGAATTGACATGCTTGTATCTGCGACTTATATTTTGAATATATACACTTCTGACGGGAATTGATATGTTGATATATGAGACTGAAATTTAGTATTTCATCTTTTGTAGTTCCAATCTACATGAGTTTTGCAATACTTAGCTACAGCTGTTTTTTTTACCACAATGTTAGCTTAGTTTGAGCCATTGCAATATTTTGGAAACAGAATCACAGAGCAGTTGTGGAATAAGTTTACTGACATAGTGCCATGATATATATAGTTATATACATTTTTGCAGATCTGTGCTTGCTTGGACTCATTCACCTGAGAGTCAAAAGTAACACACTTAGTCTAGATTCATGATTTTTCCTTTTATCTTCCATGAGATCAAGAAACTGTTAGTTTGAATGTTTCATTTTTTATGACTAGTCTGCAATTCGTGAACATCATGTGCATCTTTCTGTGCTTACCGAGTTGCAACCTCTATTTAGTCAAATATGATGATGATTCTATCTCTTATTGCTACATTTAGCTACTGTCGTGAGTCAAATATGATAGCTATAAATATCTTTGCTGTCGATCTCCTGTTTTTACATGATTTTTTACATATATCTTTTTGCATATGTGACTTTATATAAATTTAAGACCTATCAGTTGATTACTTGCATTCATTATTTATTAAATTTTGAGTGTTATCTATTATGCAATTTTAGTTCAATGAGTGTGTGACTTTTATTTTAGTTATATATTAAATATGTTAATAAGGAATCTTTTTTATTCAAATTTCTACCAGATAAAAACTTCCATGCCTAACCTACGAGAAGTTGAAAACTTGCATAGCATTTATATTAAAACTTAAGTGGAGGCTATTATATTATGCAAGTTTAGTTCAATTGGTGTGTAACTTTTATGTTAGTTCTATATTTAATATGTTAACAAGGATATTTATTTATTAAAATTCTAAACTGATGAAAGCCTGCATACCAATTTCATAAAAGTTTTACTTCAACCGATTCTGCATGTTTAGTTCAATTGGTATGTCACTTTTTTTAGTTTAGTAATTAATATGTGAACAAGGGCAATTTTTTTTTAAATCCAAACACATAAAACTTGCATACAATTTGTATTAAAGTTTCAGTGTAATCTACTTTGCAATTTTAGATCAATGTGTATACAACTTTATAGTCCTAGTTCAAAAGTTTAGCATTAAGCTTAGCTTTGATTAAAAAAAAAATCTTTTGTAGATGAATTATTTCTAAAGGTCCTCCATTTTTTTTTTGTTAGGTGGGGTTCACCGAGTGAAGGAACTATTTCTGTGTAGGATAGAGTAATATATTCTTTCTCTCTTTCTGGTTAGGGGTTCACCAAGTTTTGGAATTTTGATATGTCTAGCATAGAATATTTTTTGTTTATATTGATTTGTATGGGGTTCACCAAGCATTAGGATTTTTTTTTTAATATCTAGGGTAGATTAATTTTGCAGGGGTTCACCAAGTTAATGGTTTTTTTTTGTCTAGGATAGATTAATTTGATCTGTGTTTTTGTCTATTTGTGTGTGGTTCACAAATTTCAAGGTTGTTCCTGTCCATAATATAGTTACTTTATTTGTATCTATTATTTGTTAGTGGTTCACCGAGATAATGGGTGCATTGTGTTACAATATGAGCATCTGTAGAATAGGAGCAAAGCATTTCAGTAAAATTTACCTGCTATTTTGTTTTTAAATTTCTTATTTTCTAATTATTTCTTATTTTGACTTGTAATTTTCTTCTCATATGGGAGTGAGTGCCTTTTCTTGAATTCATTTTAAAAGCATCAAATAGTATGGAGTCTTGTTATTGTTTCCCTCTTCTCATGTTTTGTTCTCTTGGTGTTTGCATCTGATGGGACATGACTAGGTACAAAGCAAGATACATGGCATGCCTAACTATAGATGCTTACATCATTTTAGACATGGCCAATTCAACTTTATGGTGTGAACTAGTATAAGCTATTGTACTCATAATTTCTTATCCGAGTATTAGATAATTTTATCTTATATTTTGAAGGTATATAAACTTGATGGGAATTGACATGCTTGTATCTGCGACTTATATTTTGAATATATACACTTCGACGGAATTGATATGTTGATATATGAGACTGAAATTTAGTATTTCATCTTTTGTAGTTCCAATCTACATGAGTTTTGCAATACTTAGCTACAGTTTGTTTTTACCACAATGTTAGCTTAGTTTGAGCCATTGCAATATTTTGGAAACAGAATCACAGAGCAGTTGTGGAATAAGTTTACTGACATAGTGCCATGATATATATAGTTATATACATTTTTGCAGATCTGTGCTTGCTTGGACTCATTCACTGAGTCAAAAGTAACACACTTAGTCTAGATTCATGATTTTTCCTTTTATCTTCCATGAGATCAAGAAACTGTTAGTTTGAATGTTTCATTTTTTATGACTAGTCTGCAATTCGTGAACATCATGTGCATCTTTCTGTGCTTACCGAGTTGCAACCTCTATTTAGTCAAATATGATGATGATTCTATCTCTTATTGCTACATTTAGCTACTGTCGTGAGTCAAATATGATAGCTATAAATATCTTTCTTCATCGATCTCCTGTTTTACATGATTTTTACATATATCTTTTGCATATGTGACTTTATATAAATTTAAGACCTATCAGTTGATTACTTGCATTCATTATTTATTAAATTTTGAGTGTTATCTATTATGCAATTTTAGTTCAATGAGTGTGTGACTTTTATTTTAGTTATATATTAAATATGTTAATAAGGAATCTTTTTATTCAAATTTCTACCAGATAAAAACTTCCATGCCTAACCTCAGAAGTTGAAAACTTGCATAGCATTTATATTAAAACTTAAGTGGAGGCTATTATATTATGCAAGTTTAGTTCAATTGGTGTGTAACTTTTATGTTAGTTCTATATTTAATATGTTAACAAGGATATTTATTTATTAAAATTCTAAACTGATGAAAGCCTGCATACCAATTTCATAAAAGTTTTACTTCAACCGATTCTGCATGTTTAGTTCAATTGGTATGTCACTTTTTTTAGTTTAGTAATTAATATGTGAACAAGGGCAATTTTTTTTTAAATCCAAACACATAAAACTTGCATACAATTTGTATTAAAGTTTCAGTGTAATCTACTTTGCAATTTTAGATCAATGTGTATACAACTTTATAGTCCTAGTTCAAAAGTTTAGCATTAAGCTTAGCTTTGATTAAAAAAAAAATCTTTTGTAGATGAATTATTTCTAAAGGTCCTCCATTTTTTTGTTAGGTGGGGTTCACCGAGTGAAGGAACTATTTACTGTGTAGGATAGAGTAATATATTCTTTCTCTCTTTCTGGTTAGGGGTTCACCAAGTTTTGGAATTTTGATATGTCTAGCATAGAATATTTTTTGTTTATATTGATTTGTATGGGGTTCACCAAGCATTAGGATTTTTTTTTTAATATCTAGGGTAGATTAATTTTGCAGGGGTTCACCAAGTTAATGGTTTTTTTTTTTGTCTAGGATAGATTAATTTGATCTGTGTTTTTGTCTATTTGTGTGTGGTTCACAAATTTCAAGGTTGTTCCTGTCCATAATATAGTTACTTTATTTGTATCTATTATTTGTTAGTGGTTCACCGAGATAATGGGTGCATTGTGTTACAATATGAGCATCTGTAGAATAGGAGCAAAGCGTTGTTTGGTTATTTTTTTACTCTACGAGCAACTATAGTAGTAAGTCTTGTCTTGTTGAGTTTGTTTTTGATTGTCTCAGTCCAATAATGCCATCTTTTCAGTACATATTAGGTGCATGTAATTTCTTGCATTATGTGCAAGTGAATCGGCGTGATATTGTGATAATTTTTAAAATGGTTATTTATAAAGCATTGTACTATTATAATGTCAATCCCAATAATGTCCTCTTTTCTTTCTTAGAGATGGGGGAAAAGCCTGACAAGTGAGGGGTTTTTCTATCTAGCAGACAGCCTACCAACAGCCCACAGCCCATGTGTGTAGTCCACAACAAAAAGACCACAAAAAAAAACCACAGCAAACAATACAAATACAACTCACGGAAAATAGCCCACAGCAAACAGTGAAATAATCAGTCCATAGAAACACAACCCACAAACAAACAAGCCGAAACGGGTCCAAATTGTGATTTTCGGACCCGTGAACGCAAACAACAACATCATAGATCTGTTTTTGCCTGCGATGTATTGAAGCATTCGTTTACCATTGGATGCAAATCTAAAGGTGGAAAAAAGTGACTGAAAAATAACAAATTTCCAAACAACTAAAACATAGACAGTCCTTTTGTTAATTCACGCGACGATAGTATCAGATACGCCAAAAACTTGGTTTTCCTTCCCGTACCTCACGAAAGCTACCCCTATCGCCATAAACACAGCACGACCAGTTAGGCAGCCTCATGCCTAGCTCGTCCACACATCCATCGCACACTCCCGGGCCTTGCTCCGCATCTCACCTACAGGCTACAGCACCGGCCGGCCGGCCGGCCTTGACTCCCATGGCGTCGCCTCCTCCGCACGGAGACGGAGACGGCTCCGGCGCCGTCTGCTGCATGTGCGGCGACCACGGGCTGCCGCACGAGCTGTTCCGCTGCAAGTTCTGCCACGTCCGGCTGCAGCACAGGTACGTACTAACGTACGTGCAACTCGCCGCATATGCATATCGCCGCGCGCGCGCGTTCTTGGAACATGATTTGTGCGTGTATAGATATTGCAGCGATCTGTACCCGAGGGCGACGGCTTACAGGACGTGCAACTGGTGCCTGAGGGAGCCGGCCGAAGGCGCAGGAGGAGCCCACGCCCACGCCCACGCCCACGCCCACGCGGCGGCTAATAAGCTGACGGAGAAACGGAAGGCGGCGGCGTCAACGGAGACTTCGACCTCCGACGAGGAGGAGCGACAGCGGCACGAGGCCGGATGCTCGACTTCGAGGAGGGCGGCCGCGGAGCTCGGCCGGCCGGTCAAGAAGCCGAAGGCCGACGAGAGGACGCCTGGAGCGGCGAAGGGGAACAACAGCAACAGGAAGCTGATGCAGGCGGGGAAGATGACGCGGCCGGTTAGGGTCAAGGTTCGGAGGTACAAGCTCCTGGCGGAGGTAATTAGCTGCTAGAATTAACGAGAAAGCAAGAGGGGATGGTAAGAGGGATCGCGATCGACAGTAGTGTCAATGTATGTACTGTGCAGTACCCGTAGTCCGTAGATCGTGCGTATCCATCGCGCACGGTACCAGTGATGTACAAATTTGAGAGAGAATCGATGAGCCCATCAATGTAGCCAGCGGTTTCGATAATCATCACCCGGATGGAATCGATCCAAAAATTCATCCGAATTTCTGGCCTTTGGATCCGTGTTGCCATTCGTGCTCTCATGGGCTCGAGAATCGCAGAACTCCTCTGCAAGACAACCTAGCTCGATGCTAGCTAGTTGCCCATCATTGTTCGATCGACATCGGTCCTACATATATTTCTTCTAACGGCACAACGGCGGGGGATCTGACACCGTGTTGAAAGATAAGCTAGTACGTGCGGCTTCGCTGCTTGCAATCTGCTAGGTTAGGTGTGGTGCATTATATACTGTGGGTAATTAACTGTACGCGCTAGCTAGTGTGCATTTGCGATCGAAGGTAGCGTCACGTACGTACGCTCGTCTGAACGTACAACCGGACAGAGGTGCGGGTAGACGTCGGTGAAAATAAATTTTATGGGACAAGGTCTCACGAGAGGTCTCATGTATCTACCGTCCTTCAGAAAAGAGCAAGAAACAGAGGGAGGAAATTGAACGGTGGAGGAGAGAGGTCTCACCGTAAGGCCCCTTCTCATAGAACTTGCTTCCCAGTTGGTAGCTCGTCTGAACGTACAACCGGACGGAGGTGCACGTAGACATCGGTGAAAATAAATTCTATGGGACGGGACCTCACGAGAGGTCTCATGTATCTGCCGTCCTTCAGAAAAGAGCGAGAAACAGAAGGAGAAAATCGAACGGGAAGAAGAAGGGTCTCACCGTGGGGCTCATCCCATAGAATTTGCTTCCCGGTTACGGAGGTGCACGTAGACGTCGGTTGTTTGGGAGGCCCACACGACAAAAGGAACGCGCTGGCATGCCGCCGATTGGTTGCTGGTGAGGCGAGCTGGAGGCGTTTCTCCGATCTTTCCTTGCAATTATTCGGTCGAGCGCACGCAGGGAGACAGAAACTGGCTGCTGGCTAGTGGCTAGCTAGGCCAGTTGTACGATCGAGCAAATCATTCCGTTCCTTCATCGTCCGGTAGTTCGCATATTAGTCTTCATGGAATAGAAGTCTGGATACTATTGGCCTCCTACACCATCTAAATTCCTAAACTAGCCCTTTCACTCACGAAATTCCGAATTTAGCTCTCTCTGATCATCTGCTTTGCGTCGGTGCAGCAGACAACAAAGTTGCTGCCATCTCCCACCGCAGCAGAGGTGCCTGCCCTCCCTGACATGAGGTACAAGGAGAGAGAGAGAAAGAAAGAAAGTGAAAAATCGATTTTTAAAAAAATCAGAAAAATTCAAAAAAAAAACTTGAAAATAATTTATTTAAATACTATAATATTTATCATGAATAAATATAATTTTTTCAAATTTTAGAGCTTAATGCAACCTTGTAAAATTCAAACCAAGTTGTAAAACCCTTGTTGTTAATGAATTAAAGTAAGAAGAATAAATCTTCAAAAGCAATGTTAGAAATTTTATCTAGGTACTAGATCATCCCAGAAACACCTCTAAAAATTTATATAATTTTAGGAATTTGTTTGCTATTTTTTAGCTCGATCAAACTTAGGGGGTTTGAAGTTAAAATAGTTATCCTAGTAACGTTGATTCCGCATGCGAACAACACTTTGGAACGTTCGGATTGTCTGAACATCTCTTTTGGGCTGATCGGGCCATCCGACCAGACTGGCTCTGATCGGACCGTCCGAACATTAATTATCCACCGAAAATTCATTTGACTTCAAAAATTCATATCTAATTCAACTCAACTCCAAATCAATTGAAACTAATTTTGATATTTTTATTTTAAATGAAAATTATTTTAAAATAGGTTTAAAACTTGTCTCTAGCGAGAAAATATAGTTTTGAAAATTGATGCTTAACTGAATTATTTTCACACTAGAAAATGTTTTTAACTTTGAAAATCCATAGAAAATGTTTCTAGACTCCAAATGAGTTGGACTAAGTTATTTTGGTCTTATAATTTTATTCTCTATTTATCTATGTAATCCTTTTATCCACTACTATTCTATAAATTTGTAAAATAATTAAAATTTAATGAATAGTAACCAAAACACTTGTTTGAGTATTTTCTAAAAACTGATTTTCAAATTGCTATAACTCTCACATTAAATTCAAATGGAATAATTATTTCACATAAATTCATCTAAAATCTTAACCTAGCTACTGTAGAAAATTCATACATTTTTGAGCAATTTGAATTTTATGGTATTTCTGTGTTTATTCGATGTCGTTAATTCTTTAGAGTCCAAAGTGATCGACGTAGAATGAATAAAATAAACTTTAATTAAATTCAAAATTTTCAAAGTGATCAGCAAGTATGATGTATCGGAGGCTCCACAAAAAATTCATAATTTTTAAGATTATTTTCTATATTTAGAAATTCTTCCAAAAGTTAAATGAATAAAATAAACTTCAATTAAATTCAAATTTTTTATTAAATCTTTTCATGTTCTAATAATTTTTTGGAATTTTCTGAATTTTTTTTGAATTTTTTTGGATTTTTTCACTTTTCTTTTCTTTCTCTCTCCTTCTTTCTCTCTCCTTGTACCTCATGCTGTAGGGGAGGGCAGCACCTTGGTGCTGCGGTGCGGAATGGCAGCAGGTGGCCAGAGGGGGCTAAATCTGAAATTTTGTAGGTGAGAGGGCTAGTTTAGGAATTTAGGCGGCGTAGCGGGGCCAAAAATGTCTAGAATTCCCCGGAATACGGCGATCACGAGAGGATTAACTAATGGAGCAAACGATGGTGAGGTCTGAGCGTTTAGCTGGCGATCATGTCATGCATGTGCCGATCGATGCCGGACGTGAAGAATGTCATGTCAGGTCGATCTTAGGCCTTAAGAACACGCACGTGCACGTATGGAGGGAATTTCGTAGAGGGTTCAACAGTAAAAATCGAATACAGCTATGTACGACAGTACAACTTGTCGAGTTACCGCTTGAGAGATGAGCGGCAAGACTTTTTTTAGAAAGAGAGCGACTAGAAGTCGGACGTACGGGTTGGTGGGAGCTCCCACCCGTACGGTCCGAAAATGCAACATCCTTCCCTCCCACCTCCTCTCCTTTTCTTTTTGCCATTGCCAAAAGCTCTCGTCTCTCTCCTCCTCCGAACTCCCTACTCTTCTCCGGCCATGCCCTCCTTCCCATCTGATGTGAACCCGCGCGCCAACGCCGGGGCGGCGCCTCGGCGCTCGCGTACGCATGTATGACGCGCGACGAGCCGATCGGCGATCGATCTATGCCCCTAACGATCGGGCATTGGTGACCCCAAATGCCTCGCACAAACTAACTGCCGCTTGTACAGAAACACTACCACTAAAAGTTGAAGAGAAGAACAGTTGCAACATCCCGGACAACGATTGCAACATCGTCGGACAAGTATTGCAACATCACAAAATCAAAACTCCAACATTCTTTTTATACGGATGCAGCATTTCATCGAAATCCAAAAATCAATAAAAGGGGAGAGAGGAACCAAGCCATAGGTGACCCAGGAAGCGGGCGGTCTGGCGGCACTAGGGTGGCCGTGCCACGATCTGCCCGAGTCCACCGACCAGACGCGGCCGGCGCTCGATCACGGCCATCAGCGGCGGTGAGGTGATCGCCTTGTCCTTCACCGACTTGGCGGTGCTCTCCTGCGGTGCATGCTTGCGCGCGCTCATGTACCCTAGGCTCATCACTCTTGCTGCTGCTGCTCTCACACAAAGTCACCCGCCTTTGTCTTCTTTGCTTGTTTTGTTGTTTGATTGACGTGGAAGAACATGACAGTGCGTGGGGAAAATGAAGCTGGAGCTGAGGGAAAGCGAAAAGATAAGAGTGGCTGGGAAGCGCTCCTGCGTGAGAAAAGATAAGGGGAAGAGAGTGTGTGACTGAGATGGGCCATCCAGACGGATCGGACATTCGGCTCAAAGCATTGCCCTTTTAGAAAACACGGTATATATGTCATACTTCCACGACTCTACCACCCCAGCAAAGAGCATGTTCCCGGTGGTCGAGTGCCTGGACTTGGAAGCAAGGTGGATCCACGTAGAGCTACACGGGTGCACGGAACACCAGGTGCAAAGTCGTTTTGCCTCATCAAAACTCACACATGTATAGGTGTGCACCCTGCAGTTTAAATCCAGTAATTATACACACATATAGTAATATGTATGGTGACCCCTTGTCGATTTCGTTTAAAATCCGTCACTGGTAGAGGCAGATTCACGTAGAACTATAGAGTTGCACGGGACGCCGGGTTCAAAGTCGTTTTGCCTCATCAATATCTACGTGCGTATAAGTGTGTATCCTGCAGTTTAAGCCCAATATATATATATAACATTTGGTCAATCTCGTTTTAGATCCGTTGCTGCTTGAAAGGCAGCCTGCACAGTAGATCTGGTGTTACGACTTACATGTGGAGCTGTCAGCCTGTGAATGCCTAGATAGGCCGTGGGCCGCAAGTTTGTCCGTGCGCCACTAGACTTGGGCTGCGCCGGATATCGGCTGGGATCAGCTGGTGGCCTGGTGTAGTGGGTTAGATAGATCGCAACTAGTAGAAAGGGCCCAGCTAATCGCTCGTACGGCCACACGCATCGGAATCTCTACTCTCTAGGACCAGCATTGTTTCTTCCCTCGATTTGTTCGCCGGCGTAGGACGACCGTACAGGCCAGCCACCAGCCAGCCTCGCACGTGCTATTTTGCCTCTCCTGCACCGCACGTCCGCATCCCGTATCCAATCTCGACTGTTGACACGTAGCAAACCCTTTGCCTTGCAGCCTAAACATCTTTCTCTGGGACTTGAACAGTATTAAGCACAACTCGAGAACGATCATCCATTGGACATGAGTCAGATGTACAGGTGGATAAACAAGAGTCTTTGAATGAAATAACACGTTTTTTATTTGCAATAGCAAAACCAGCGTCCTCCATCCCCGCATCCGAAATGCTAAAAAAAATAGCATCTCTACTACGCTAATTTGACGCGGTGGGCGACGTGCCCTGCTCCCAGACCGTGGCAAGCGACATGCCACGCTCCTAGTCTGTGGTAGGAACATGCGCAACTCATCTGTCACGCTGGCATGCCATCCTGCCGCATGAGGCGAGAGCGAGCGAGCCACTGCCGCGTTAGGAACACGGCGGGAGTTATCTGCCATGGCGGTGCGAGGCGAACACGTGGCTTCTGAGGTAAATTAGCGCGGTAGGGGTGTCGGGTGCAAGTGGCTAGTTTTACTATTTCGTTTCAAAAGGAGCCTAAATGAGCCGCAAAATCGATAAACAGGGGAGTAACAAACACCACACGTTCCAACCCCCAACTACCAAACATAACACAAGTAGAGTTTTGGGCTCATATGACACTATTAACGACGCTTATAACAATTTTAGCCCTCTCCTGATGTCAATGCCAAAAATAACATCACAGAGCTGTCAACACGTAGCCAAGTCTGGTCTCTAGGGGGGCGGACTCGACCTCCACCGTTCCCCAGGGGGGCGGACTCCTCCCGCGTGCCACGTGTGAAATTGGGCCCCTGGGACACGGACCAGGCTAGTCTGACCCCCGGAGACACGGCATGTATTGTCTTTATTAACTGTGTAGTTAGTTAATTAGTCGTAGTTAATTAGTCATAATTAATTAGGTGTAGTTATTTAGGCATAATTAATTGAGTCCTTATCATTTATGTGTTATTAAATTTTCATTTATTTGATTAGTTGCAATAAATTAGGTCGTAATTACTTAGTCGTTGTTAAATTAATCTTACGTAGTTCTTCGTGCCCTAGTTAATTAGTTATGAACTAATTAATCAATTAGTTGTAATTAATCAGTTATAGTTAATTAGTTGGACTTAATTAGCTATAATTAATTTAATCGTAGTTAGTCAGTCGTAATTAATTCAGTGGATTTACGTAGTAATATTTATTTATTTGTAATTAATCTTTGATAACTAATTACTCAAAATTAATTTAGTGTATTTAATTCGTTATTAAGTCATAATTCTCTTTTAACTAATTCATTTGTGGTAATTAATTAGCCCAAATTAATATGGGTAGACATCCTCCTTCGTTTCCTCTGCTATGTTCTCTCTCTCTCTTCTCCCTCAGTTTGTGGCTCTCTCTCAGTTTGTAGACCTTAGGAACCACATTAGTCAAACCACTTCAGGGTATTATTTGACCTGATTCTGAAATAATACGGATAAAAAAATTGTTTTGTAGTTCAGGAGATTAAGTGGACTTTTTAAAAAGTTTGAGATGATAAAATGGACTTATTCCTGCCACGTATACAAAACCGTCTAGCCAAACCATCTCATAGTGTTATTTGATCCGGTTTGAAAGAATAGAGGGTAAAAAATCGGTTTTGAAGTTGAGAGGGTTAAGTGGACTTTTAGAAAATTCAAAGGGTAAAATAGATTTATTCCAAAAATAAAAGAACATATCCCCTCTTTTCTCTTGTTCTCTCTCTTCTCCCACATCTTTCCCCTTCTTCCTCTCGTTTCCAATCACAGTTTGCCCCGCTCCGATTTGCCATTGCTGCCGTTGGAATCATTGCTATTGTCGGTAGATCTAGGCATCACAACCTCCAGTGTGGATCACGATGACTCTCAGCGAAAATGGCGGTATGCAATGGCGACCTTGGCCTCCTCCTCGTGCTCCATCATGACAGCTCTCTGCAAAGACGGTGGGGTTGAGGCTACGACGGTCGAACGATGGTGACAACAAAGGTGTCCCTATTACAGGTGGTCCGGTATGAATGTCTTCTATGTTTGTTTAGCTTGTGTCCAACCGAGGGTAGCGATTATTTTCTTAGCTTAGGTTACTCCAATCCAACGAAAGGTGCTCCCATATATTGAACCGGTTTAAACCCTTCTCTCTTCTCTGGAAGGTTGAACTGGGCTTTTCCCCCCTCAAAGATGCTCTGATCGCACCGAACCCCGAACCCTCCGATTCCCTTCATCCACGTGCGGTACGGAGCCCCGCGGGCCCGACGACAGGGAGGCGTCAGTACTTCACCCTACACGTACACGGTTACACGAACCCCTCGTCCCCCGCGACGACGTGTGGCCTGCGCGCACCACTCGCTCCCCCAAACACCTCGACAGGGAGACCGCCGCGCCGCGCGGTCCACGCGGTCGACGCCCCCAACGAACGCAATAAAACCGCGTGCACGGCGCGAGCATTCCCCCGGCAAATATACCCACCCCCGCACATCGCACGCCTGCGGGTTTTGTCCAGATTCCATACGGACAAGAGGCGCGCCCCCCTCCCCTTGACCGTGTTCTGGCAGTTTTGCCCCCTCGTTGCATCCGCCCGACGAGCGCGCCCCCACCCCAGGGTTTCCTCCCGCGGCGCGCGGAGAAGATGGGCAGCTTCGGCGGCGAGGAGGTGGCGGGGCCCGCGGGGGCCAGGCGGCCGCGGTTCCTGTGCCTGCACGGGTTCCGCACCAGTGGGGAGATCATGCGGAAGCAGGTGATGGGGAAGTGGCCCGCCGACGTCACGGCGCGCCTGGACCTCGTCTTCGCCGACGCGCCCTTCCCTGCCGAGGGCAAGTCCGACGTCGAGGGCATCTTCGACCCGCCCTACTACGAGTGGTTCCAGTTCGACAAGGTCCGGCCCGCTCCGATCGGCTGATCTACTTTTCCATCTTTCCCGTGTCGGTTTGGCTGGAATCCGTAGCACTTTTCGTTCCTTTTTTTTTCTTCTCATTTTTAATCTTGTTCTCCGGCGAGTGCCGGCTACGTTGGTCTGAGTTTATTTTTCCGTTATATTCATGTATTTTCTCTCTCTTTTTCCTCCTTATTTGGAACAGGGTTTCATGGAGTACAAGAATTTCGACAAATGCCTGGCTTACATTGAGGAGCTGATGATTAAAGAAGGGCCCTTCGATGGATTGATGGGTTTCTCTCAGGTAATAACACCGGGATTAGTTCTCCTTCAAACATACTTCTTCTGGTTCAAAAAAAATTGTTTTGGAATACGTGCAAACATTGATATCTTTTTAAATATTTATATTAGATACATGAAAATCATATGCGTAGATTTATCTTAAAAAATACTTTTGTAATATTATAACTAGCAGGTTGGTCTGCCTATTTATACAACTAGATTTATTTGGAAGTTTATTCTTACTCTATTAGTTATTTCTTTCCAAATTGTGTGCATACGCATATACCTCTATTTAATCTCAAGCAATACGTTGATTATGTGTTCGACAAATTATCTTATTAGTTTACGTGGTATAATGTATTAGAGTACCTTGCTCACGCATACATCGATACATCATAGATGACATTCCTTGAACTTATCTTCCTCATACGTCGGCCGCCCCCACCAAATCGTGTGGCTTCTATCTCTTCTCGCTGTCACAATTTTTTTTTTGCTTCAACCTCCCACAGTAAGCCCAAATCTTGATCGATCTCTCTCAGCTACTACCTTTTTCAATACAATACTTTATTACATAATTATCTTCTACTTCTCTACAGTTATTGCTTAATGCTAACCATTGCGACATGGACGTGCATACACATGCAACCGTCGCCGATCCCAGCTAGGGATACATGTCACATTCTCTCCAGTGACCCTCGAGCATATCCCCTACGGCTGTCATATCTACTCTAAACTTTTTTGCTTCTCTACCTCTGTACGACTGCGCTTCTATTCGTGTGGATGCATGCATGATGTTATACATGCTCGACATCCTCTTCTCTCGTGTCAATCGCTCATCTTCTTCGATGTTGGCCAACTCAACACTGTGACTTTCTTATTAACCATGGCGACCTTCCATCTTGAATAATGTCAATATGTCTGTTTTAGTCGTTGTCTAACGATATGGAAAATCTTTTCGCAATCGTTGGTGATAATATGTCCCTCACCAGTGATGACACGCTCCTAGCTACCCGATGACCATATATCGTCCACAGTCTGTCTTTAATGCAAAGCTCCATCTCCTCTTTGCTAGGGCTTCCCATCATCGAGCTTCTTTGTCCACTAGCTTCTTCAACAACATCAACACTCACCACTTGTCATTGCAACCTTTGGTTCCTTCAACACTAGACTTTCTCTTCAATGGCTCCGGTGAGCAGTATGACATTATCATTATCTCCGTCGTCGTAGCCTCGGCTCTTCACTTTATAGTGGGTCAATGTCCTCTTGCATGATAGATTGATGTCATTGCACTATTTCGTGGTCTCCTCCAACACCATTCGTATTATCCTCGTTATAACTTGTATTTTTTAATCAAAATTTCAGATATTTTTTATTTTTATTCCATAGGAAGCAATGGTAGAAAGCAGCGTGACCTTAAAAGCGAGCGTGGTGGCTTCTTTTATGTCTCTTCCAATACCATTTATGTCATTCTTATTATAACTTTTATTTCTATTCAACATTTCAGTTATTTTTATTGGATTTTGTATACAAATCAAGTTGCTAAATTTATTTAATTTGTTTCGAATTTTAGTTATTTGGGGATTTTATTTTGGAATACGTATGGAAATCAAATTGTAAATCTTCTTTTTATTTTTTATTCCAAATTTTAGTTCTTTTTGTTGGAATTTGTATTCGAATCTATTGCTAATTTTTCTTTAATTTTTATTCTGAATTACAATTATTTATAGATTTTACTGTGGAATTCGCATTAAAATCAAATTGCTAATTTTATTTTATTTTTATTTCGAATTTTAGTTGTTTTTTGGTTGGATTTTGTATACAAATCTAATTGCCAATTATTGTTTAATTTTTATTCCAGATTATAATTACTGGAATTCGTATCGAAATTAAATTGCTAATTTTATTTTGAATTTTATTTTTTGATGGTTTTTGTATACGAATATAATTTCTAATTTTTGTTATTTTTTTAATTTGGAATTATAATTATTTATGGATTTTACTTAGAAAATCATAAGGAAATCAAATTGCTGATTTTATTTTATTTTTATTCTGAATTTTAATTTTATTGTACTTAACATTGACTCTTTTACTTAGTAATTCGTATGGAAATCAAATTGCTGATTTTATTTTATTTTTATTTTGTAATTCAATTTTATTGTACTTTACGTTGACTCTTTTTTTAATTTAGATATTATAATCTGGACCACCACGATCGATGGTGTTAATTTTTCTCCTTTTTTTTTACCGATTAATGTGGTAATTTCTAGTCCTTGAGAGCAAATGTGGTGGCTTCTTTTGACTCTTCTTTTAATAAGATAATAGATAGATATATTTTATTTGGTTTTAAAATATATTACAATAATAATTAGTGGTCAAAGTTGTATTTTGGAGATCGTGTCAATGTCTAAAATGACTTGTTTTGTGAACCGGAGGGAGTATATAAACTAAATATATGGTGAGTAGTTTTTAATTAACGATTGCATACTGTCATGATGATAACAGGGTTCGATTCTATCTGCCGCGCTTCCGGGGCTCCAAGAACAAGTAAGTCGATTGATACTACTAAATTTTACAGCATCAATCAAGTTCTTAGGTACGCTGACACATCTACAGTAACAGCCTTGTTCAGCGTATTAAACTCTATTTTCTTGGCAGGGATTGGCCCTGACTAGAGTTCCTAAGATCAAGTACCTCGTAATCATAGGCGGCGCCAAGTTCCAGTCACCGTCGGTGGCCGAGAAGGCGTACGCCAACAAGATCAAGTGCCCCTCGCTTCACTTCCTCGGTACTTTAATCTCTTCTTCACAGATTAGTCCATTGCTATGCCGGTTGGTTATTGGCTAGTGTAGTGTTTCCTTCGTTTTATCAGTTGCTTCCAAGGCGGTGCTTGCGTATGTTTGTCTCTTATCTATTTTATATTCCACCGGGAATAATCTATTTGTGACATCGATCTATGGTGTAATTTACAGACGAACAATCTTTTTTGAGATCATCCATGACGTATTATTTGATGACATCATTTCAGTTAGTTACTTGATATCCGTGGTCTAGTTCTCATATCAGTTCACTTCAATTATTTATTTTGGAAGATTTGTTATCTTGTAGTTGAACTGAGTGGTTACCAAATAACGCAGGACCATTGAGCACGTTTAAATTTTCTGCGCAGGTGACAATGACTTCCTGAAAACCCATGGTGAAAAGCTCATAGAATCGTTTGTGGATCCAGTCATCATACGTCATCCGAAGGGCCACACAGTTCCAAGGCTTGGTATCATTGCACTCTTTCGTGGTCTCCTCCAACACCATTCGTATTATCCTCGTTATAACTTGTATTTTTTAATCAAAATTTCAGATATTTTTTATTTTTATTCCATAGGAAGCAATGGTAGAAACGCGTGACCTTAAGAGCGAACGTGGTGGCTTCTTTTATGTCTCTTCCAATACCATTTATGTCATTCTTATTATAACTTTTATTTCTATTCAACATTTCAGTTATTTTTATTGGATTTTGTATACAAATCAAGTTGCTAAATTTATTTAATTTGTTTCGAATTTTAGTTATTTGGGGATTTTATTTTGGAATACGTATGGAAATCAAATTGTAAATCTTCTTTTTATTTTTTATTCCAAATTTTAGTTCTTTTTGTTGGAATTTGTATTCGAATCTATTGCTAATTTTTCTTTAATTTTTATTCTGAATTACAATTATTTATAGATTTTACTGTGGAATTCGCATTAAAATCAAATTGCTAATTTTATTTTATTTTTATTTCGAATTTTAGTTGTTTTTTGGTTGGATTTTGTATACAAATCTAATTGCCAATTATTGTTTAATTTTTATTCCAGATTATAATTACTGGAATTCGTATCGAAATTAAATTGCTAATTTTATTTTGAATTTTATTTTTGTTGGTTTTGTATACGAATATAATTTCTAATTTTTGTTATTTTTTTAATTTGGAATTATAATTATTTAGGGATTTTACTTAGAAAATCATAAGGAAATCAAATTGCTGATTTTATTTTATTTTTATTCTGAATTTTAATTTTATTGTACTTAACATTGACTCTTTTACTTAGTAATTCGTATGGAAATCAAATTGCTGATTTTATTTTATTTTTTATTTTGTAATTCAATTTTATTGTACTTTACGTTGACTCTTTTTTTTTAATTTAGACTGTTATAATCTGGACCACCACGATCGATGGTGTTAATTTTTCTCCTTTTTTTTTACCGATTAATGTGGTAATTTCTAGTCCTTGAGAGCAAATGTGGTGGCTTCTTTTGACTCTTCTTTTAATAAGATAATAGATAGATATATTTTATTTGGTTTTAAAATATATTACAATAATAATTAGTGGTCAAAGTTGTATTTTGGAGATCGTGTCAATGTCTAAAATGACTTGTTTTGTGAACCGGAGGGAGTATATAAACTAAATATATGGTGAGTAGTTTTTAATTAACGATTGCATACTGTCATGATGATAACAGGGTTCGATTCTATCTGCCGCGCTTCCGGGGCTCCAAGAACAAGTAAGTCGATTGATACTACTAAATTTTACAGCATCAATCAAGTTCTTAGGTACGCTGACACATCTACAGTAACAGCCTTGTTCAGCGTATTAAACTCTATTTTCTTGGCAGGGATTGGCCCTGACTAGAGTTCCTAAGATCAAGTACCTCGTAATCATAGGCGGCGCCAAGTTCCAGTCACCGTCGGTGGCCGAGAAGGCGTACGCCAACAAGATCAAGTGCCCCTCGCTTCACTTCCTCGGTACTTTAATCTCTTCTTCACAGATTAGTCCATTGCTATGCCGGTTGGTTATTGGCTAGTGTAGTGTTTCCTTCGTTTTATCAGTTGCTTCCAAGGCGGTGCTTGCGTATGTTTGTCTCTTATCTATTTTATATTCCACCGGGAATAATCTATTTGTGACATCGATCTATGGTGTAATTTACAGACGAACAATCTTTTTTGAGATCATCCATGACGTATTATTTGATGACATCATTTCAGTTAGTTACTTGATATCCGTGGTCTAGTTCTCATATCAGTTCACTTCAATTATTTATTTTGGAAGATTTGTTATCTTGTAGTTGAACTGAGTGGTTACCAAATAACGCAGGACCATTGAGCACGTTTAAATTTTCTGCGCAGGTGACAATGACTTCCTGAAAACCCATGGTGAAAAGCTCATAGAATCGTTTGTGGATCCAGTCATCATACGTCATCCGAAGGGCCACACAGTTCCAAGGCTTGGTAAGCTCATCTGTCTTGTACAAGTTTAGGCAGTGGTTAACCCACTTGTACCAAATTTGATTAAGAATTAATAGGGAATCAGTAAGTAATGGAGTGTTATGGCGTGGAATCCACGATGCGGACTGCAACAATGCCGTGCATGAACAATGCCGTGTGGCACTGTAGCAATGCTTTGCATGAACAGTGCTCAGGTACTGTAGTATTAGGATTAGGAAAAGGTTGTCTTCTCCCATAAGAATATCTATTTTCCTGTATAGTTTATTAGTTTCCGTGTATAGGGATTAGTTAATCGGAAATGTTATCTATTAGTTAGGAAAGTCATTTATTAGTTGGAAAGGTCATCATTTAGATTGATGTTATCCATAATTGTTAGAAGAGCCCTCTATATAAAGAGGTCTATTGTAATCGTTGGCATTAAGCAAGAACAACAAAGAAAGAATAGTTCATCCTTGTCTATATCTATCTTCCTCCTCTAAAGCCATTTCCCCTTCAAACCGTCGCTGCCGGCCGTCCTCCCGGCGGTGTTTACCCTGTTATGAACTAAGGTTCATAACAATTTGGTATCAGAGCCAATCGCCGCCCTTTCCACCATGATGGGCGACGAGGGTTTCAATTCCGATACCGAAGAACTCAAGGCCATGAGGGGCCTCTACACTGAGCTTCACTCAGGAATCCAAGAGTGCATGAGGCTTGCGATGGAGCTTAAGGCGGAATACATGAAAGAGAAGAGGCAGCGTACCGCTACGCTGGTTGTGCCACCACAACCAGCAACACCTCCACTCATGGCCGCGCCTCCACTACCGGCATCATATATGGAGGTGGTTGAGGTGTTGTCGGCGTTGACCGTGTTGCCAACACCCTTGGCTCCACCACGAGTGGTACTTGTTCTACCGTCGGAGACACTTTCAACACCACCGGCGGCGCCTTCGCTACAAGTAGCGCTACCACCGTCTGTGCCCTCGGCAGGGAGGAAGATCGTCGCAGTTTCGCAGTCTTCTCCTTGTTGTCGACCAACGTCGTTCCTACAGAGGTGCAAAACACGACAGATGCCTTGTAGGGGATTGCGACGCTGTCGCGCCTCTCCCAACACCGTTGCGCTCCGTGGTAGGAAGGGTGTCGCTACTGTCCCACGTTGCTTGCCCATGCCCTCGACGACTCCTGTGACGTCAAGCCACATCAAGGAGTTGTTGTCTATTGGAGGTTCATTGCTCCTTCTCCACATGACGCAACGTCGTCATTGCGCCCTTTCGTCGCCATGGGGACGCGAAGGTCTTAGTCTGTGGCCGCCACCTGACAGCTCGAGGACGAGCTGTCTCGCCGAGAGGGGTGTAATGTTATGACGTGGAATCCACGATGCGGACTGCGACAACACCGCGTACAAACAGTGCAAGTGATACTGTAGCAATGATGTGCATGAACAATGCTTGGGTACTGTAGTATTAGTATTAGGAAAGGGTTGTCTTCCTCAATAAGAACATATATTTCCCTCTATAGTTTATTAGTTTTCGTGTATAGGGATTAGTTAATCGGAAAGGTTATCTATTAGTTAGGAAAGTCATTTATTAGTTGGAAAGGTTATCATTTAGATTGATGTTATCCATAATTGTTAGAAGAGCCCTCTATATAAAGAGGTCTATTGTAATCGTTGGCATTAAACAAGAACAACAAAGAAAGAACATTTCATCCCTGTCTATGTGTATCTTCCTCCTCTAAAGTCCTTCCCCTTTCAAGCCGTCGTCCGCCATTTTCCCAGCGGTGTTTACCTTGTTATGAACTAAGATTCTTAACATGGAGCTATTCGTGATTGGAGGCAACCAGAGTACCAGAGTCATAAACACATGGCTGGAAAAGAAATTTCAGTATTGCTCTGTTTCAGTTTAATTCAGGGTTTGATATTCTTATGCACATGAGAAACATTTTTCTCAGAGAAAGAAGTTAAAAATCCTGTCACCCGTAAACTTAAAACTCTTGTTGCCGCAATATGACCGCCAAACTGCCAATGTAACACCATGCTTGCTGTTTTATGCAGATGATAAAAGTCTGGAAGCCATGCTCCGTTTCCTTGACAAGATTGAAACGGAGGTATCTGAACATTCATCCACCTGTGTTGAATCATCCGCTGACGCTGACGCTGACGCTGACGAAAAAGAAATGTGCTTCTGATTGGGCCTGGAAGATTAGTATCTGAATACAGATAAAAATTAATATTATAGATAAGCATACAACTGTAACCTCCTGATTTATGTGGTGGTGCGAGTGTGCGACTATTCAATAATCACACCTCAACGCAGGAGTGAATAACTATTTTCTTCAACTTCAGCTTGGGTATCTTATTAGCTCATACGATACGTATCATTTCTGCAGAGTTAGCAGCTCGCCTAAGAGATCTCTGACCAGAATGCTTGATCGGGCGAAAACAAGCGTTCCATCACAGAAAATTACATGAAGAAAAACTACTATCACGTAAATACATTTACTCTACTCGTATCTAGCAAACAGAATAAGCTGTAGTCGAAACCACACACAAAAAAAGAGCTATCCTACAGCTAAGTATGGTTGCATCCCTCTAAAAAAAAAGGGAATCGATCGTTTGCCTCACCTTTAAGATGACTTCTATAATTTGCATCTATTTTCGTTGTACTTGATTATTGGTCACAAATTTAGAGAGACATTTAATTATTCGTCCTATTAGAAAATTTTGTCCATATCTTCTTCTTATTCTTCTTCCTCCTCTCATCCTCTCCCTCGCCTCTGATGCCTATGCCTCGGCTTCCCCTCCTCCCAGCCCACCACGCCTTCCCCCAGCCACCCACCCCCACGTGGCTAGCTGTCGCCGCTGCCCTCCTGAGCTCCTATCGGTATCGCTGTGCCGCAACCCTCCTCCCGTGCCCAGCTCTCATCGCCACCCTCGCAGGGGCCATGGAGGTGAGGTGCACGCCAAGGGTAGAACGGGAGGCGCTCGAGCGGGGGCTTGGAGGGTGGTGCTGTGGTGCAGAGGCGGCGGAGGGCGTTGGTGCTGGCGCCGGCGAGGGGCGGTATGCTGTGGATTATGCCATGGCTGAAACAAGGAAGGAAGAAGAGAAGAGAAGGGGGAAGAGGATATGTGCAAAATTATTAAAAAGGCTAAATAATTGATTTCACCTACAACTTTGTGGTAAATAACCAAATGCAGCGAAAATAGATGCAAATGATAGAAGTCATCAACAATGGGGCAAATGATTGATTTCCAAAAAAAAGGTTAGGTGTGTTTGCACTGTTCTTTCACTGTTGGAATCGGATCCATCATATGCAATAAAGACACCCCGGACAAATTGTATCGCCGTCCCGAGAGTTATTGGTTCATTTGGTCTCTTTTTAAAACGAAATAGCAAATCTAGCTTCATCGTATCCGAAATGATAAAAATGACATCCATATCACGCTCCTCATGCGCAGCACCCCTCCTACCGTGCTCTCCGTGCGCACGCCACTTCCCATGCACGGGAATTGTGGCATATGGCTTCAGCGGATTGGAAACGTAGTAGGGGACATATATCGCCTACTTAGGCATCATTTTTATTATTTGGAACGCGGGACTAGATTTGTTATTTTATTTTTTTAAGTGACGAAATGATAAAAAAAAAACTCCCACGCCGCCCAGCTTAAACAAAAGGCCACATGGACTAATCAACCAATTAACCGGTGAACTAATCGCAACTGTCTACTAGTAGTTCTAAATAGAGGGAAGCAGCGATGAGACGCAGCAGCAATCCAAACACCAAAAGCCCAAGAAGATGGCGGCGGAAGCTCATCCCTGTAGTTCCATCAGCTTTAATTTGGCAGGCAACGCTCCTCGCGTACCCACCTCCTCCGCCTCGTCGCTCTCGCGCGGCCGCCTCCCAACGGCTCGAAAGCAGCGCGTCGTCGGTGGTGGTCGGCGCCTCGCGCTCGGGGCATCGGAATTCGACGCGTCTTACGGTTTCGGGTCAAGCCGCTGGTCATGCCGGTTTCTAGAAGCCGGCGAGCGCGGGCACGCGATCCGGCCGCGCGTGTCTGCCGGCGGCGCGGGGGAGGGAGGAGGGAAGAGGCGGCGGCAGCGGTTCCTGTGCCTGCACGGGTTCCGCACCAGCGGGGAGATCATGCGGAGGCAGGTGGCTGGCAAGTGGCCCGCCGAGGTCACGTCCCGCCTGGACCTCGCCTTCGCCGACGCGCCCTTCCCCGCCCAGGGCGAGTCCCCGGTGTACGGCGTCTTCGACCCGCCCTACTACGAGTGGTGCCGGTTCGTCGGCGAGGTCCGCCCGTCCGTAACATTGCAGCTGCCACCTCAACAATTCACGGTTGACCTTTCCCATCTGACAAGATTCTTTCTACGCTTTGGTTCTTGGTATAGAATTTTCTCGAGTACAGGAACTTCGGCGAGTGCTTGGCCAAAATCGAGGAGCTGATGGTCAGAGAAGGGCCGTTCGACGGATTACTCGGCTTCTCTCAGGTGGTAAAATTGGGATTAGCTTCGTTTTATACTAGTCCATTCTCATGGCAGCCATGGTTAATGCTTCATTAATTAACGTCTGGGATGCTGACATCCAGGGTGGTCTCCTGTCAGCAGCGCTTGCTGGGCTCCAGGAACAAGTGAGTTTGTATAATTCGTTGCTGTTGCAGCGGATAGTGCTCTACTTGTTTGATCTACTGCTATGGTTGCAGCTTAATCGATCTCACCTCACCATTTTGCTTTGCGTTTTCCGGTAGGGATTGGCCTTGAATAGGGTTGCTAAGTTGAAGTATGTGATAGTTATATCAGGGGGGAAGATCCAGTCGCCAGCAATGGCCGCGGAGGCGTATGCCAACAAGATCAAGTGCCCTTCGCTTCACTTCATTGGTATTTTTCCATTCTTTAATCTCCTCTCCTGTAGTCTGTAGATGAGCCCATCACCATCAGCGCAGCATTTCAGCTGGTTCTTGGCTCTTCCGGTGCGTTTCTGCCAGTCGCTTAATTTCAGGGTGTGTGTTTTCGTCTGCGTCATTGTGAAATGAGATGAGCAGCTGAGAATTCCATCCATCTTGCATCTGCTTGTGTGTGTGCAGGTGACAATGACTGGCTGAAAACGCACGCTGAGGAGCTGGTAGTATCGTTTGTGGATCCACTTGTTGTACGTCACCCGGGTGGCCACACGGTTCCCAGACTTGGTAAGCTCGCTGAGCCTGTATAAGTTCAGAGTTCCGACAAAACTCAGCCCAATAATAGGAAAATCGTTGGTTCATGATTGGATTGAAATTGAAATGTCTCGCAAAATTATACTAGGCTTACCAAGTGCAGGATGCAGCTGAGCAAATAGTAGGGGAGGCCAAAACGTGTTTAAGCAACTTACGATACTTCATTTTACATGGAATTATTGTGCATTTGATGATTTGCTACTTCATGTCTCACTGATATGTAGGTTCCAGGGCTACATGTCAGTGAGACATAGAGTGACAAATCATTAAATGCACATCTTTTGCTGTGGTAAATCATCAAATCCTCTTTTACGAAGAGAAATTTTACGGTACATTCTATCGGTAGTATATGGTGATAGTATAAATCAAATCTGATTATTGATTTGTTAAGAGCATAATAGATTTTTCTTTGTATTTATACTTTTTTGTGATGATATTATAAACTTTTTCAACTAGGATTGAAAATATTACTCTTGTGTTATGTCATCTCTATATGGACAATTACAATTCTACCTCCTCGAAATTCTACTACTCATACCAACAGGTGTAATATAACTAAATCATAACTAATAGGAATAATTGAGTTTTTGTCACTGCAATTAGGTGAGTTTTAGTTTTAGTTTTTGCCACTATATGTGAGTATGACATGTGAGTCCCGGGATCACGTGTCATACTCACATCAGTAGCAAATACTAAAACTCGCATGCAAGTACAGTGGACAAATAAGTGAATACCCCTAGCTAATATGAACCACTGAATAAAAAATAATGGACGGTCCGTATTAAATTGAGTTTACCGTAGAAGAACTCTCTACGAAAAGGGTTGTGGATTGTGTTCACCGTCTGTATTCGTACTGAATCTGTAAGTTCTTGGTACTGGCAGATGAGAAGGGTCTCCGGGTGATGCTTGCTTACCTTGACAGGATCGAAATGGGGCTATCGCCACCTTCGTCAACTGATGCCGAGGATAAATCTGCTGGGGTTATGACCTCGAACTTGGAGTCCTAGCATCTGAAGATCACAATGCTCACCAAATTAATGTTGTAGAAAAGTATGCGACTGCTATGCTGGCATCAGAAATTCAGAATACCCATTAAATTCATGTTGTAGAAAAGTACATCTTTGAATAACACTTGAGATTTATCCCTAACCTCTGGGAGCTTTTCTCTGTTCCTTTGGATCAAGGTTCAGAGCTCCCGAGCTTAAATACAAAAGGAAAAATGAATTAAATTAAATCTCAGTAAATTTGCAAAAACCCACCTGTAAGTACGCGAGAGTTTGATCCCCCTGCAACTATTTTTGTGGCATTTTCACCTCTGCAAGTACGCAATTGTTTGAAACTTTCCCAGCTGCAGTTTCATGCGATTTTTTATGACGTGACCAAAATAACTCTCCAGAGTGGGAAGATTGTCTTCCACCTAGCATGATGGTGCTTTATGTTAGGCGCCGCATAGGGGAAGGAATAGTGTTTCCCTCTTTGATGTACTCTGTCACGAACCCGAATCAACACACGACGACAAGAGATGGCCAAAGCACACTCACGATGCTCCTCCCTAAGGCACTCCCGCCGAACCCTGGGTCGTCTCCTACACGTCGCTTCCTTGCTTCTTCGTGTCAAACCAATCGAGCTGGAGAAGAAGACCGAATCGATTCGGTAGGGCCGAGCAAATTTGCCGCATTAAAGGGTTCGGTTTCAAGTTCCAACCACTCCGTCCAGCTGAAAGACCATCTCGCCATGCTGGAGAGCTAGGTTGACCACGTCATTAGAAATCGCATGAAAACAGGCGGCAGGGGGAATTTCAAATCATGGTTCAGAACATTCTAACATCCTAGCTGCTACTAACTGCTTCATCATTCAAATAAGTAAACATGCTAACACAAAATCAGAACTCACTTGTATCAATTGATTTACAGAGCAAAGACTGAAATATTTACAGAGCACTGCTATGAACTACACAGAGCCAGATCACCGCACACCGCCGTCGCCATTTACAGAGCAAATACTCAAAGCTTTACATGGTAGCATTGCTACGAACAACACAACAAAAGTAGGTCGAATCACCTATACCAACCATACTAGAAATCAAACCAGATCCAGTGCGCTTAAGAAACGAACGGAAGAAATATTTGAAGAACAAATCATACCCGAAATCAGCCCCGGGAAGAGAAGAGCCAGAGGTGCGTCCGGCTCCAGGCGATCCCCACCAACCATGGGCTGCGGAGGCACCCATGGACTCCACAGAGACGGCGATGCGGGCAGGATTTGTAGATGTGGCAGCGGGGGAATCCACGGACCAGGCGGTGGCAGGCGGCGTAGAAGTCTCCTACGGCGGCGGCGCCACAACCCTAGACTGCTGATTGGGAATCATCTTCAAGAGATTGGCGCTGGGCGAAAGAGGAACTGGCGAATCAAGAAAGAGGAAGTGGGGAATCGATGGGGGAGATGTAGCGGCCGAGTACTTCGCGCGGGGAAGGCGGGGGGAAGGCGCAGGCACGGCGAAATCTCCGCGCGGGCGCGGGAAGGAAAATGGTCGCGGGTGCGGCCGCACGGTGAAGGAAAGCACAGTGGATCCGCCGACTGCGCGTGAAGCGACGATGCGGTTCTCCAACAGCGAAGCAAATCGTCGCTTGCGCCTCGTTACGCGTAAAGCGACAGGCGTCTCGTGAGAGGACGATTTGTTCTCTCTCTTCTTTAACTTTCTGCCACATCATAAAAAAAGTCTATGTGGCACTTCTTAGAGACAAGTAAAATAAGCTATTGGAGATGCCCTAAAGAGTTGTAGGGGGAAATCAAACTCCAACGTACTTCTATGCGCATTTTTTGCAATTTATCGTTAAATCTCATTAGTTTTTAAAAAATATCCTTTGTTTTGAGAAAACCCTATGATTTATACCAATAACTCAATGATAAAGTACGTAAATAATGATAAAGTACATAAATACCCAACTTTTACATTGGAGATTTTATATGAACAACATGACATCATCGAATCCTTGAGTCGATGAACGTGTTGGGCTTCTTTATCTTCCTTACAGTATACTCCGTATCTTTCAACAGTGTCATAATTGCTAACAATAATGACAATGGGTAGTAGAATGTTAATGATCTCCATTGTTGTGTAGGACCTACGCCTTGGTAGTGGTGTTGTTTATAGAAGAAAATCAGATGTGATTTATTTGCACCCAACTAGGTGAGTGTGGATCTCTAGCATAAGCATCACCATTGTCTTCCGGGTGAGTCAGTACAATAAAACACACAAAGAGTAATGAAGATCCTGCAGAGAACTCGCCGAAGAATAACGAAACTAAAAAATTGATCTAGTAACGAAAACATAAAAAAAATATATAAAGAAAACTAAAATTACTTTTAGAAATCAACGCCCCTCACCTCAGCGTCGACGAAAACGCCGAAGAAGAGAGGACGCGACGAACCGACGGAGTTGCGACCGGCGGCTAGGTTACTAGCGGCGGCGACGGATCATTAGTTTTTCAGCTAAAATCGCATATCCTTCTCTGGTGTAGGTGTAGCCAGCCACTGCCCACCCACCCACCCACACCAACGCATCGCATTTGGTATTGGGCCGAATGACAGCAGATTCCGAAAAAACAACAGTACACACCAGTCTGGCCCATCCATATAGGCCGCCGTTCGATCCATCTCAAGAACATTTGGCCCGCCACTGGGCGTCTTTGTGTTCTGAACTCCGTGCAACTGTGCAACCACCTCTCAGCTCTGCAACTGCTCACTCCTTACGGTTCGCTCGAGCGGCGGAAGCACACGAGATGGCGGCGGTTCTTCTCCGAGCCGCCACGAGGCCCTCCGCTCTCCTCCGCTCCACCCTCGCGAGCCCTAGTCCCCTCACCTCCTCCTCCTCCCGCACCGCCTCTACAGCCGCGACGCCGTTCTCCGGGGCCGCGACCCAGGCCCCCGCGGCTGACGATGACGACCGGCGGGGAGCGGTCGCGGTCGCGGTCGCGGCCGTGGACGAGGAGGACGACCTGAGGTGCCGCATATTCCGTCTGCGGCTGGCGAAGCGGAGCGCGACCGCGGCGCTCGAGAAGTGGGCCGGCGAGGGCCGCGCCGCCCCCGTGCCGGAGCTCCGCCGGATCGCCCGCGACCTCAGCCACGCCCGCCGCTACAAGCACGCGCTCGAGGTTCGCCCCCACTCCCAGAGCCCTGATCTCTTCTGATTGCTCTGCTCCCTTGTGGTACAGATTTAGTGCTCGTCTATGTGAGTGATAAACTGGTATTGTGATGTGATCTGTGGTTACGAAATGTTGGCGATGCAGCTTTGTCTAGTTCAAATGGTTAGGCAGCCTGTTTACTTGCTTCTAATGTGTCTGGTGCGATAAAGGATTAGGCTTCTGTAACTCAATTGTGCTGTGGGTTAATTAATTCTAACATTTCACAGGAATTGATGCTTGCACACTCCAGACCGGTCATTTTTGCTTTAGGAAGTGTCAGTGAAGTTATGTAGCATTCCAGTTGCCTGTTCTTCGATTACTACCAGTGACTGAAAACTGAAAAGGCTGTACTGGTACTCATCTAGTATTGAGATGTAGGAAACTGTCATTTAGGGTCTTAATATTAGGAAGGTCGATGCAGTCAAATAGACATGTTCATCTCATGTATTTTATGTAGCGTCATTTTATTGCAAAGTGATGCAATCCATCATCTAGTATTGTGCTACTTGATGAGCCATTATCTTTGGATACACTTTTCCCAAAATAAATGTGCTAAATGGGTATTTGTTCCTGAGATATTGCAGTGAATGATATTAGAACCATTATTTTCAACCACGAAAAGAGCTACCCATCTAACCTTCACCTGGCTGAAGCCCATAGCACATGTCCATTTAGTCCATTTTTCTTATTTGATTGCTTATGCTGATACCCTAGTAAATGCTTCTGAAGATAGCCAAACAATTTGACAATTGCTGCTATATTTGTCCTTTAAGTAAAGAAGATGTCAAGAGCATCAGATGTTAACCTCGTATTTTACAGGTAGCGGAGTGGATGAAGACACATCATGAGTCCGATTTATCTGAGAGTGACTATGGGATGCGCATCAACTTGATTACCAGAGTTTTTGGTGCTAATGCAGCTGAAAACTTTTTTGAGAAGCTTCCACCTGGAGCCAAATCACTGGAAGCATATACAGCACTCCTCCATTCCTATGCTCGTTCAAAGATGACAGACAAAGCTGAGAGGCTGTTTGAGAGAATGAAGGATGCCAACCTGTATGTGGATGTCCTGGTTTATAATGAAATGATGACCTTATACATTTCTGTCGGTGAGCTTGATAAAGTTCCGGTAGTTGCTGAAGAGCTGAAAAGGCAAAATGTTTCACCAGACCTTTTCACATACAACCTCCGGATCAGTGCATCTTGCGCATCCATGGATCTTGAGGCCTTCAAAGGAATTCTTGATGAGATGTCGAAAGATCCAAACTCCAACGAAGGATGGGCACTGTACCGAAACCTCGCCACTATCTATGTCGAAGCCGGTCAGCTTGTCAGCTCTGGAAATTTGCTGGTGAAAACGGAGGCAAAGATTAGCCAGAGGGAGTGGATAACCTACGATTTTCTCGTCATTTTACATACTGGTCTTGGCAACCGAGACAGGATCAAGGACATATGGAAATCAATGCAGATGACTTCTCAGAGGATGACGAGTCGAAACTACGTCTGCGTGCTCTCCTCCTACCTAATGTGTGGGCAGCTGAAGGATGCCGCGGATATCGTCGACCAGTGGCAGCGATCAAAAGCCCCAGAGTTCGACATCTCTGCCTGCAATAGGCTGCTTGATGCTTTTCTGAATGCTGGTTTTACCGACACGGCAAATAGCTTCAGAGAACTGATGCTGCAAAAGAGTTGTATACTGACAAGCCGGGCTGAGTGCTCCTAGGTGGCTTTCCATGCTGAACTGTTGGTATGTTATACGGCGCAACAATAATGGGCTGCAGAACAATTTACGCTTTATTTTGGCCCTATTGGTGGCATGATGAACAAGTTTAAGCTCTGTCGGTCGTGCTGTTTTCTCCTGGTCTTCCTGGCCTAACTTCCTGAAGCTTTATTTAGTTTTTTTCCACAAAGACGACAGGTACAGCTGCTCCACGCTGGCAGACGAGACGACGTCACCTGATCACCAACTCACCAAGTTGTTTGTCTTACGCTTCGTATGCTCTCCACGGCGAGACATGATTGTTCGGTCGCGGATGGAAAAATGGACAACCTAGACTCTAGACTGTATGCTACAGCACCATGATACAGTACTTTGTTACGGGGCGATAATACAGTTCTTTGCTGCAGTAAAAACGGCTTCATCCGTTGACTTTTGATCCAAGCACCGTCGACGATCCGGATCTTGATTGTTCATTTGAAAAGTCAGTTACAACCCACGTGAGTTTGTTTAAGGATTTCTAGGCCTCTTCTCCCATTGCCTCATTCGGCATCATCATCCACATCCACACAACTGCTTTGGTAGCCTCCAAAACCTCGGAATATTCCCCAGTGTCGCCACACGCCTTACATCCGCTGTTAGCTTAGCTTCATCCGAATACAATAGTACGTCCCCTGCATCACATCACATTCAGAGTGTCTCACGCTAAAATAGTCAAAAAGATCAATCCAGATGTGGAAAAGAAAAGGAAGGTTTGTGATAAAAGAGAAGGGGGAAAAAAGCAAGCACAGGCAGAGTATTCATGCACCGTTCCTCCAAGTTTCTAATACGAAAGAAAAGAAAGGAAAGACAAGAAAAGAGGGTGGTGGCCAATTGGGAATTTGGGAGCTAGGCATCGTGGCTAACACAACACCAGCTTCTCTTGTCGTTAGACCAGAATATCATTGGAGTAGACCAGCACTAGCTTAGATAGTTAGCCAATTCTGTGCCTTCGCTTTGAGCGATGGGGGTGCGGGAGCTAGTCCTCGTCGTTCTGTGCCTCCTCGGCGCCGGCATGGCAGTCGGGGATGCGCAATCCTTGCCGCCGCCGCCGCAGCAGCAGCACCAGCCCACGCCCTTCGAGCGCTCCATGTCGACATTCATCACGGTGGCCATCAGCGTCTTCTTCTTCCTGCTCTTCTTCTGCGCGTACATCAACCAGTGCCGCCTCGCCGACGCCGGCGCGCCGCAGGGCCCCGCCGCGGAGGCCGCGGGGGGCGGGGCGTCCAGGAGGGGGAAGCGCGGGCTGGACCCCGCCGTGGTGGCCACGTTCCCGATCATGCCGTACAGGGAGATCACGGAGCACAAGATCGGCAAGAGCGTGCTGGAGTGCGCCGTGTGCTTGACGGCATTCGAGGACGGCGACGATCTCCGGCTGCTGCCGCACTGCTCGCACGCGTTCCACCCGGAGTGCATCGACCCATGGCTCGAGGCGCGGGTCACGTGCCCGCTCTGCCGCGCCAACCTCGAGCAGCCGGCGCCGGCAGCCGTGGCGCCCCCATCCCCGGAGCAGGTGGCGCGGCGTCAGCCCTCGCCGCCGCCGCCGCCGCCGCCGCCCCATGCCGTGGCCATACCGGTGGGGGACGAGGACGAGTATGACAGGACGGAGGAGGCCGTGGAGCTCGAGATGCTGCGCAGCGAGCGGCGGGCGGCGAGGCTGCCGAGGTCGCACTCGACGGGGCACTCGCTTTTCGCGGCGGCCGCCGCCGCGGAGAGGGGCGACCACGAGAGGTTCACGCTGCGGCTGCCGCAGCATGTGAGGGAGGAGGTGCGCAGGTCGCGCTGCCTGCGCCACGCCACGAGCCTGGTCAACCTCTCGGACATGAGCTCGGAGGGGAGCTCGAGGGGGGGACAACGAGCATTAGGAAGAGGATTCAGCAACAGAGTTGGCGGCGGTAGCAGCCACGGCGGGCGCCGGTGGCAGGCATTCTTGGCCAGGACGGTGTCGTGGGCGCGAGGGGGAGGCGACGGGTCGGTGCGCAAGGGGTGGGACGGGTCGACGAGGAGGGGAAGGGATGACGCCGAGTCGAGCAGAAAGGGGGCGACCTCACCGGCGGCGGGGCGGCCGTGATTGTCTCCACGCCGGCGGCGGCAGCACCACCGTGGTCGGAATGCTTGATTTTAAAAATTGATAAGTTGTGTGATTTGCTTGTTTTTTTTTTTTTTCTTGGAGGGTGTTGTCCTTTTTCTCCTGTTTGTTTATGTAGGAAATATAGGGAATTGCTATATAATTTTCGATAGTTTTTTGAAGCTAAAACTGTTGTTTTTCTGTTCGTTAGATGTGTTATAAGATTCGTATTGTTGATAATTCTAATTAGCTCATAGAGTTGAAAGATGAGATTTTTATCAACGTAATGGCTATTTAGCCCCATATGCATGTGAGGAATTCATCTTGTTATGCTTCGAGAAACATCACTCATGACAGATTAATATCTTTTGCAGTTCATAAAGAGGCGTTGAGGAAATTTTTATTTTTTGTCTTTGTTATTGCTCAACATCTCAAAATACATGTGAAGAATATAACGGATTCATCATATTACCGTGTTTTATTGGTATATAATTTCATTTTTTGTCTTTATTTTTGCTCAACCTCTCAAAGTACATGTGAAGAACATAACAGGTTCACCACAACATAATGAGTTCATCACATTGTCGTATTTTGTTGGTATATAATTTTAATTTTTGTCTTTGTTTTTTCTCAATCTCTCAAAGTACATGTGAGATTTTGAATCATGTGATGGAAATATAAGTTATTAAAACTTTAAAGAATAATTACAGTAACCAAGAACAAAAATTACATAAATAATTTATTATAATTTATGTATAATGGATTTGTAAATGGATTTTCAGAATATTTTTTGTCTTTTTTTTTTTGCTCAACCTCTCAAAGTACATGTGAGATTTTGAATCATGTGATCAAAATATGAGTTATTAAGACTTTCAATACAGTGAGTAAGAACAAAAATTATATAAATAATTTATTGTAATTTATGTATAATAGAGTTGTAAATAAATTTTTAGAATGCGAAAGTTTTTTACAGATAAAACTGTCACATTCGACACACCCTATTTTTTTCACGTAGATATTCTATCTGTGAGGCCTGGTATTCTCTAACTCCTTTTCTCTGGCAAAGTGAAGTTTTTTTTCTCTAAAAAAAGTGAAATTTTGTATGGCTTGTAAATTTTATGGGATTGAAAAATGACGGGGGAGTAGAACTTGGGGGTTCTCTGCCTTTTTCCTATAGATGGTAGCCTTCTTTTGCTACGAAACGTTGTTAGTGGGAGAAGCATTTGCATTTTTTCTTTCGGGTGTGAGCCTTAAGCCAGAGAAGTTGCGCTCTAATCATTCTCTATTTCTGTGGGAGGTTCTTCCCTGTAGTGGGATTGCAAACCGTGCAGTTTTTTAATGGTTGGCTTTGCATCAATCTGCCTTCGAAAGATCCATTCATGTGGGGACGAATGTGCGTGTAAATAATGGGGGAAGGTTCGTGTACTGACTGACACAAGGAAACAGCAAAGAAATCAGCGTCTAAGGACGCCGCATAATTTACAAAGGCACCGCGTTGCGTAGTGGCTATGCTTCACGCCGAGATGTCATGGTATCTGAAACGAGTGAGCCGTCTGTCAGGCCGGCGTGGGGCCGTGGACGCGAGGCAAAACGATCAGAGCTACAGCACACGTGCATAGCCCATATAAAAAGCAATTCGACCACGCATTACTTGTGAGAAACAAGAGGTGTTTATACGGCAGCTAGTCCAAATACTCGTCAGTTCAGCATGCAGAGCATCCACTGCAGAACAGGTGGCGACGAAAGTAGGATGATTTTTCTGTTCTAGTTACAGCCCTTGTTTCTGGCATCGATCGACAACTCGTACTCGACATCCTCTTGGCACCTAGTACCAGTATCGATCTGTCTAAGCAACGAACGACATGTACCGGACCATATGTGGCGCGAAAGCCCAGTCCTAATGCGCAGGCGCAGCTAGCTTTTTTTGGATGGAACTGAATTGTCTCGTGCACGGAGCAGCACACTTGCACTGTCGCTAACATTGGAATCAAATCCGATCCAGATTCAGTTCTTGTGCTGTGCGAGCAACCCGGGACAGATGAATTCGGTCAAGATCATTGCGAGTAAGCACGCCCACTGATCCAGCACGAGACAAACTGTGTTGGAGAGCTCTGTTTCAAAGTCCAAACAACGCACGCGGGCACATGGCAATTAGGCATCTCGACTCTTCGCAAAAAAAAAGGGCATCTCAACTGACTCTGTCACAGTAGTTGACATTGCTAGGTTAATTGGGGTCATTGACTAGGAAGGCTTCGACTCACTTAGCAGATTAGAAAGACTCATGAGTCATGACATGAGTAAACTTTTCAATTAACATGCAAATCGCGATGATAACCGAGACCTAGGAAGTGAGCGAGTTTATCGGAGTGTACCGTTCATCAGTAGTCTTCACATATACTCACACTGGCGAAAGGTTCAGCCTCAGGCCAAGAATTCGGCGGTGGCAGGGATGATCGGGAGGCGGGAGCCCGAACCACCTACTGCTTCGTTGCATCGCGGCGGCGGCAGCCGGCGTCATGCCGTAAGCTCTCAGTGAAAACAAGAAACAGGCAGAAAAGTTCCAGACTTCTTGTGGTTTTTGTTTAGAGAACACGCGCAAGAGACTTCTTGTGAAATAACTCGAGCTAAAAATTGTCATGCATGGTCGGGTCGTGCGTTGCAGGGAAGCCGAAGCCGAATCCGCCGGACTGTAAAGTAACACACCACTGTGAAAGAAACGATGGAGGTTGGTCCATTATGTGACAATTTCAGAAGTGCCCCAAGTGAACAATGCAAATTCCCTTGTAGGCTGCGGCTGTGTTGTTGTCCGGAATTGAATAATTCAGAAATTCCTTTGTGTCATACTGTTGTCTGAACTCTGATGTGGCTCGAGCGCGTCTCTGAGTAGGGTAATACCTGCCGCCCTGTACCGTACACTCTTTGAACGTTGTCGCTAGGGACAGGGAACATGCTACTGGCACCGCAGAGTTGCAGTATTACTCCAATCGAAACCAAACTTTATTTGGGAATGGTTGAGGTATGTACAAACGAAACTTCGCAGAGAAACGTATTATCAGCCTGTAGAAAAGCATAAGGTAGGATAACTCACAAAGTGCAACAGAATTGCAGGTACCAAATAGGCAAATACTAAATCAGAAGACGGCATATCAGTGTTTTAAGGATTCTAGTTCTGACACATGAGAAGAAACAAATACCAACGAAGGAAGTGGCATTAGGAGCCCATCCGTGAACGCATCATTTTCATAAGGAATAAGTCCATTTTTCCGCCTCGAATTTTCCAAAAAATCAACTTAATCCTCTCAACTACAAAACCGATTTTTTGCCCCTAATATTTCAAAACCAGGCCAAATAACATCCAGAGATGGTTTAGCTGGACAGTTTTGCATACATGGCAGGAATAAATCTATTTTACCCTCCTCAAACTTTTCAAAAAGTTTACTTAACGCCTTGAACTACAAACCACATTTTTACCCTTAGTATTTCATAGGGGTAGGAATGGGTCAGGTTGGCCCAATGGGGCACCGATCCATACCAAAATTTTCGGCCAAATGGGCCGGGGGTTCAATCCAAAAGATGATTGGGAGCAAAACCCCACTAACCTACAGCTCCGTTGGATTGAGTGGATCGAACCGAGCTCTAAGCCTCCTCGGCTCCTCCCCCAGTCTTGCGCCTCCACCCCGCCGCTGCTCCATCCGCCGCGCCTCCACCCCGCCGCCGCTCGATCCGCCGCATCCGACACGCCCTCGTCTCCATCCCTCCACCTGTGCGCAGACAAGAAGGGGAAGAAGAAGCAGACATGAAGCAACCTGGACAATATAACGCGGCGGCCGAGCACGAGCAGCGAGAGAGGAAGAGGGTGATGGCCGGCGGTGGGGGTGGAGAATCAAGGCAGATCAAAGGTGGGAGCGATGAGGGCGGAGAAGGGGGTGATTTTGAACGTGGGAGCGAGGAGGAGGGCGGCGGCGAGGGCGAGATCCAGATACAAGAAGGGCGGCAAGGATGTTCTTCATCGTCGCCGGTAGCAAGGGCTACAGTGGTGATGTCTCCGGCGGCAAGGCTCTCGGCCGCGATGAGGTTTCCGGCTACACCAATGATGATTGGAAGTTACAGAAGATAATCATAAAATTCTCTATATTGGAGACACCTCACACTGGTGTAGCTATGTTCAACACAGTCCTGAAGGCCATCCAATAGTGGAATTGTGAAAATAAGTTATTTGCAATCACTTTGGACAATGTAAACAACAATGGTGCAATAGCTAGGTTGTTGAAGGGTAACTTGTTAGCTAAGCGTATGTTACTTGGCGACGGCATGCTTTTGCATCAGCGTTGCGCATCACATATCCTAAATTTGATATGCCAAGCAGGCCTGTCATTTATCAACCCCATTGTCAACAAGATTCGGGAGAGTGTGAAATACATTTGGGGTTCCCAATATCAGAAGGAAAGATTTGAAGAGATAGTTGCACAACAGGGCATTTCTCGAGTCTTGTGCCCATGCCTTGATGCTCCGACCAGATGGAACTCAACCTATCATATGATTACTGCAGCTATGGAATTTAGAAGAGCGTTTGATTCTTTGGGGCTGCAAGATCCAAACTACGCCTACACGCCATCTTTTGATGATTGGGAAAGGGCAGAAGTGTTGTATAGACTACTGAAAGTGTTCTATGGTGCTACGGAAGTGATTTCAGGGTCAAAGTACCCCACCTCAAACTTGTGGTTTCATGAGCTTTGGGAAGTCAAATTTGCCTTAGAGAGAGAAGGATCCAAGGTGGATTCTGGTATTCACGATATGGTTACATACATGTAAAAAAAATTCAATAAATATTGGAAATTGTCATGGATTGCATTATCAATTCCAGTCATTTTGGATCCACAGTTCAAATTTGTCTTTCTCGAGTTCTGATTTCTCCAAGCTTTCGGGGGTAATGCTACATCTAAACTTGTAAAAGTGAAGGTGTTCAAACGGCTCTTCAGTGCATATGCTGGATTGAAAACTCAGAGTTCGTAACTCAAGGAAGTGCTTTAACCGTCTGGCAGATTGGGATCATCACCTTAGCCTTAAGGCCCGCTCGGCGAGTTTGGTGTCCTTAGAACTTGAGACGTATTTGGCGAAGCCCCCACTCCCTCGAGGTGGTCACTTTGATATCTTGAACTGGTGGAAAATAAACTATCTTGAATATCCCACTCTTGCTCAAATGGCTAAGGATGTTTTGGTTGTGCCTGCTTCAATGGTAGCATCCGAGTCGGCTTTTAGCATGGGTCAGAGAGTCGTATCTGATTTTTGAAGCCGAATGACTCCTAAGACAGTTAAAGCACTTGTGTGCCTATAAGATTGGTTGAGAGCATCCGGTAAAACTTTAAATAGAATATCTTTGCAATTACCATTAATTGGACAATGGTTGTTCTATATAAATTTAAATGTAATAATTTTTCTTTCTTTTTGAACCATAGGTACCTGCCAACTTAAGATGGATTCGATTTACGACTTCATTGAGGAAGATGATCTTCAACTATAAGCTATTGGATGAGGTACCTTCTCTTTGTAATTTGAATGGTAAACGTTTTCAGCTAATGTTCATTGATATTGTACTTGTAATCTTGTATGATGCATGTCATGCCACTTTGTTGTGATCTAGTTCCTTGAGTTCCCTTCATCTGGGCATCAAAACGATCTATGAAGAAAATGGCCGTGAAAAAGAACACACAGTTACAAAGTTGCATGTCAGCATGTGTCCATTATTGTGCAGCTTCAGAATTTTGGGTGGGAGCTATAATTCTAGTTAACAAATATATATTTGTTACTTTATGCTTGACAAATGTCTTGTTTGTATTTGTATATATAGCATGGCAGCTGCTTTTGGTTCTGGCACTCTCTTCTCCATAGTTAGTGGAATGGGAACTCCTAATCCAGTTGCAAATGCAATTACAACTGGTGTTGCTTTTGCGGTATTTCAAGGTCGCTTTTTTGTGGTAAGAACTTAGATATCTTTGTTGGTTATTACAATTTGGAGTAATTTTGCTGCTCATTCCATCTTATCACTATATTGTAATATCTGATGGGTAAAGTCGCTATTGTAATGCCTGCTTAAGATAAACTGAGGTTTGGATGGGAATATTATTGTGTGAACGAATAATGTTTTGTCTTGCATGTAGAGATGGTAGCTTCTATGAATTTGGCGGACATTAACCAACTACTAAAGATCTCCGGAAAACAAAAGAGAAAAGAAGTCTTGGATGTGATAGGAGCTACTTAGCATTATGATGAAACCATTATGGTCAGGTCTAAAGGAATGCTTCTTTCTGCTGAATCTTCTTTGCCTACAAAATTTTCTTCTCAAGTTTTACACACACCTTTTTATAGTAGTACATTTTGATATTGGTGAAATTACTATTTGATTATCTTGAATCCAACGTACATACAGCTGATATGATTGTTGACCTGGTTTTGTTATTGTGTACTAATATGATATGTGTGGCCATATCTTACCTGCACAATATTTCTATAGTGGTTTTTGGTATGATTCCATTTTACCTGCACAATATTTCTATGTAAGTAGCACACAATTTGATATTGTTTCTTCTTTTGGCTCTTGTGCAACTGCTTGGTGTCCAAGTCCCCTTGCTAAGCATGCCCCTGGAAAGCGTTTCTGGTTGTCTCAATTGAAGCTATTGTGATGAGATTTTGCTTTATATAGTCTAATTTTGCATGATTGAACAATTAATGGTTGTAATACAGTGGCCTGATACAATGGTTGAACCACTCCTGTGGGGTTGATACATGTGGTTGTAATACAGTGGCTCTGTTGTAATACCCCGATACATGTAGTGTTTCACCAATTGATATGTTAAAATGGTTTAATCCTTAATATCCATTGGGTCATTGGGTACTGCAGCAGCACCAAAATAGGTCGACCCTTCTCCTGCCAACAACGATCCTCTGCCAAAATTGGTTAGGTTTGGTTCACCCCACCCCGCCCCATTCCCACCCCTAGTATTTCAAAATCAGGTCAAATAACACATTAGGTGGTTTGGCTAATGTGGTTCCTAGGGCCCACACCTTTCATATATATAGAGAGAGAATGTGTTCACCTCCTTTTTGTTCTTATCCCTCTCCACCGTCGCCGTCGCCGTCGCCGCCCCTCTTCTTTCCTAGCACCGGCCGCCGCTCGACCTTGCACCCCGCCGCCATGGGCCATCTCTAGGAACGCCGCTGGCACCCTTGACCCCCCAAGGTCCCATTGGAGCCATTTTGGTCGTCGCTCGTCATCATCGCCTCCGAAGCCGAACACGTCACCTCCTCTGTTTCCTCTACTCCGCTCTTCTTCTGTCTGTTGCTCTCTTTCTCTCTTTGTCTCTCTCTATATATATGATAGTTGGGCCCTAGGAACCACATCAGTAAAAATACTCGAGGGTGTTATTTGACCTGATTTTGAAATACTAAGGGGGTAAAAAATGGTTTTGTAGTTCGAGGGTTAAGTGGATTTTTTTTTTTGAAAGTTTGAGGGGGTAAAATAAACTTATTCCTGCCACGTATGCAAAACCATCTTAGAGTGTTATTTAACCTGGTTTTAAAAGATCAGGGGAGGTAAAAACCTGTTTTATGGTTGATGGGGTTAAACAGACCTTTTGGAAATTCGAGGAGGTGAAATAGAGTCGTTCCTTTTCGTAATAAGTTCCTACTTACACCTTTCAAGAACGGAAATAAGTTCCACTTACGCTCTTAAGATAAGAAAAAGATGGAAATTGAAAGAGATATACTCGTCTGCACCATCTTGACCGCAATGACTTATGAATAGTTGCTCATATATGCCCAATGGTTCCTAATCCGACAGCCTTAAGCTCAGTGTGTTGTACCACACCACATGGGATGGGTTGGAATCATCTGCATTGAAGTAATCAGTGCAGATGATCTACGATACACATAGTATTAGAAGCGATCTTCATCATTCAATCGAAAACGAAGGTCCAGATGCTATAATGTTTATGCTGTCGTTTTCCCCCTACGCTATTTTCTCCGCTGATGCTAAAATACTACAACATTACTACAACGGCACTATTCTCTCCCTCAAAATACTGTTGCCTGTGGATGTAGTACCGTAGAGAATCCGAATCCGATACAAGACTAGTTCCAGTAATCGACACACAAAAAATTAAGAAAGAAGGATAAAGAATTCGTGCCTACGCTCCTCATTTTCTACGGCCAAAGGCAAAGAAGGAACCTGCAAAATTCAGTATCTGCTAGTCTGCTGCCCAGACAAGAACATCTCACATCACCGTACTTGTTTTGTGCTGATCTCTATACTTAATCGCACTTGAAGGAGAGCAAAACAACATCATAAAAACAACAGGACAAGTGCCGAATCCATACTTCAGGGAAGAAGAACACATCTGTACAATGTACACGATGCATGTACATATATATTTCTCGATTGCAAACTTTTCTTTACTGCATTTGTGGTCTCATTTTCAACTCGTAATCCTCAGTTTTAAGATTACAAGCAACAAGTATTACACATGTTGAGTCATTGGTCACGTCACGTGCAATAGTAACATTATTAGCAACGAGCAAAATTCAGCTCAGGAAATCGGCACCATCAGAGTGGCAGCACCGAGCTCCGAGCGCGGCAGTGCCGCGAGAAGAACGACCTCGGGGGGCCGCCGGACGCGGGCCTCTCGGTGCTGAGATTGCTCCGATGGCCGGAACCCGATACCTTCGCGCCGATCCGATGCTTCCGTCTGCCACTCTGCTCCTCTTCAGGAGCCGCCTCCGGCAGCCGCTCTAACGCCACGACATCTGCCGCGGCTGACACTATCGCCGCGTCCATGGAAGCCGCGCGCCGCACGTTCCGCGGCAGCGGGAAGGGCAGCTGCTGCGGCAGTGGCTCCGGCGAGTTGAGTTGCTCGTGCTGGTCTTCTTCCACGTACGGCGCTTCTTGGTCGTTCTCCTCCTCTTCGTGCTCCAGGATTGAATGGCTCGCGGCGGCCACTTGATCGGCTGCGGCGTTGGCGTTCGCATCTGGATCAGCTGGTGGGTTGGAGTTGGACTGGCTGCCGCCTCCGGCGGCAGTGGCGGCGGGGTCGAGCACGTCGGAGCGGCAGAGCGGGCAGTTGACGTGGGCGCGGAGCCACGTGTCGATGCAGGGGACGTGGAACGCGTGGCCGCACTTGGGCAGCAGCCGCACGAGCTCGTTGTCCTGGAACTCGCCGAGGCAGACGGAGCAGTCGGCCGCGCCCAGGAGCCCTGCGCCGGCGCGGTATCGTGTCATGGCGATCGAATCGATCGCCGCCTCGTCGAGCCCGATGGTCCGGATGTACCACACGTGGTGCACCACTCCCCCGCCGCCCTCGGGATCGTCGTTCCGGTCGCCCTCGACGTTCGCCGCCGCGGCCGGCACGGGGGCAAGGAGCGCCTGGCGCCGCCGACGCAGCTGCCGGCGTCGGACGGCGACGGCGACGCCGAGGAGGATCAGGGAGAGGAAGGCGAGCGCGGCGGCGGCGATGAGGATGAAGGTGACGAGTCGGCGGTGGTGGCCGTCGGTGCCGCGGACGGGAGAAGGGGACGGAGGAGGGCAAAGAAAAGGCAAAGGCGAGGGGGGAGGGGAGGGCGGCGAGGACCAGCCGGTCTCGTTCCAAGCGTCCTCATGGTGTCCCGGGTGGAGGCTCCGGCGGTGGAGGGGCATCGCGGTGGGTACGTGCGGTGGCGTCAGGGCGGCGGGCTAGGATGTGACGCCGGAGGCATCGGCGGTGGGTGGAGGCGTAGCCGCGTAGGCGGGGGAGGAAAGTGGGAGAAAGGTTGTGGAAATGCGTGCGATCGATTCTTTTCTTTACGTTTGGTAGGCGGTGAGGGGAGACCGAGACGGCGGTGCGTGGACTGGGGGAGGCTGGGCTTGGCCTGGCATGGCCGGATGGTTGGTGGCCAAGTTGGACTTGGCGTGTAGAACGAGTTGCCTCCGGTGGGTAACTTTTCTGGCGGGGTGCGGGGTACTGGTTGGATGGATGGATAACTTCTCTCTCCCGTTAATCTTCTGACCTGGGGAGATAAATCATAAATCTGACGAGATGATGACTTGACGAGTGACGTGGCCACGTATGTCGTGATATGATGGTCCGTCTAAGCTGAACCTCTACTTTGCCGGTAGGGAAAAAAAACTCTATCGAGGAGGCCCCAGGTCCCTATCTTAAATCTTGCCACACGTTGAAGCACGGATCTTGAAGCAAACTCCATCTTCTTCCTCCTTCTTCCCTACTACAACTCCTCCCTTTAGAGCCATGGCACTCACCTGTCCACACCACCGCTCCACGCTCCTCGGTCCACGTGCGTCGAGCTCGCTGGCCGCCGCCATACTCGTCGAACGCCGCCGCCACCGCCGCCGCGCCCCGATCGTCGTGGTGAGCACGTGCGGCTCCTTGGGCCGTCAGCTCCGATCCAGAGCATCACAAGGGCAGAGATCGACCATTTCTAGATGAGGAAGAAGCTAGAAGAAGAGGAGCACCAGCTCACGGCCGCCGAGGAGACTACAAAGATCAAAGTCAAGACTCTCAAGGTAAGCATTTTTCCTTCACCAGGGGGCGCGCAGACAGTGGTGGCGGCGTTCGGCGAGTGCGACGGCATCTAGCGAGCTTAGCGCACGTGGAGCGAGGAGCGTGGAGCGACGGCATGGACATGCAAGTGGTGACGAAGATCTAATAATCCTCAATTAATTAAATTATTTATCTGTTATGATTATTATATAGTAATATCTTTATACAACCTTCAGAGGTACCTCTTATCATTAATGATAAGAGAAGATCACAATTATTAGTGGTCGTAAGATATTCTACGACCACCTTATATAGTTGTAAACTATTCTACGACTACCATATGGTCGTAATATCTTCTACGACCACCTCATGATCGTAAATTTTACTATGAACAAGTCAACCACGACCACTCTATAGTTGATAAAGGCTACAAACATGTGGACCCAATCGACTAGGGACCTTATGCGCTATGTTTATTTATACACAGTAGTTAAAAATGTGCCATTATCATCTGATATAACTGCACGTATTAATCTCTACCTCTAGTATAACTGCAAGGCAGACGCAGGGGATATTTCTTTGACAATAACTGCTATCCAACGTGCGCAATTCATCAACCGTTGAGGCGCCTCTGGGCATGTGACAACTGTCACCTCCTCAGACGCTATATAAGGGATAATACCGGTGGACAGAGAGAACAACAGAACAGGAGACAGGACAAGAACAGACAATAGTCATGTAACATCTCAAAGTTCTGTTACCAAAATAAAATAAATAAATATATTATTTTATTAGATTTTCTAGGTGTCAAATAATTTTATTGATTTTTCGTAATTTAAAACAAGTTTTCTTTGTTAAAAGAAAACAAAATCAATTATTTAATTTCGTAGTTTCAAAGCCAAAAATAAAATTTATTGAGTTTTATGAGTCTTTTATGGGATTTGAAGTGAAAAATAAAATTTTAAGTAATTTTTGGAATTTTAAAAGCTTTTTACTATTTATTTTAAAACAAAAATAATTACTGTTCAAAAATAAAAACCAACATTAAGTTGGAATTATTTTTATCAAGTAAAAAATAATTCAAGGTATTTTTGTGAATTTTTTTGGAAGTTTTAGATTTTATTTACTATTTTCTAAAAATCTATTTGTTTTATTGATTTTTTAAAAAAATCCGAAAATCAGGAAAATTATTTGGACCGTCCAAACCTCACGAACAGTAACTTTACACAGTACAAGGTCACCCATCCCAGCGCTGCCTCACAACCCTCCTCACTTAACGTTCAATCCTCTAATGCATGTGCTACCAACGGGGCCTTTGGTGTTTCAATCAATATAGTGCCTCCTTTAATTGCTTTATTCCTTCCTCGCTTTCCTTTCTTCCCAAATGTTTTCTTCTTCCTCCCGACGTTTTCTTCTCGGTCCTTTTTTCTTCAACCATGCAGCAAGCTAATGGCCGTCGCCACCCTCGCCACCTCCGGCCGCCGGCGCCACCCATACCTCCGGCCACCACCGCCGACCCCACCTCCACCACCACGTGGCCCCTCCTCTCTCTCCCCTTGCTCCTCCATGCGCAGTAGGAGCTCCAACCTCCATTAATGGCAGCCATACTCGAGCTTTGCCTCACGGCTACCCCAACCACCCCCGTGATCCACGTGTGTGTGTGCGCACGACCCGCACCCACCTCCGCCTTAACCCCACTCTTATCCCCTCACGTTCGCATCTAGTGCGCCCACGTTCTCAACCGTCGCCGAAGACTCGCTCCACACGATCTCCTCCCTCCGGCTCCCTCCACCCGCTATAAATAGGAGCACAGTGAGCCCTCCCTTCACTCATCTCATTCCCCAATTCTTGGCTGCACTTGTAACATCCCAAAGTTATGTTACCAAAATAAAAATTAATAAAGTTACTATTTTATTAGATTTTCTGAGTTTTAATAGTGTTTTTTTTCCTTAAATTTATAAGATTTTAAAAGTCAAAAATAAAATGTATTGAGTTTTATGAGTTTTTATTGGATTTAAAGTGAAAAATGAAATTTTAAGTAATTTCTGGAATTTTAAAAGCTTTTTACTATTTATTTTAAAAATAAAAATAATTACTGTTGAAAAATAAAGGCCAACTTTAAGTTGGAATTATTTTTATTAAGTTTAAAATAATTCGAGAAATTTATGCGAATTTTTCTAGAATTTTTGGACTCTATTTTCTATTTTCTAAAAATCTATTTGATTTATTGCTTTTTCGGAAGTTTGAAACTCAAGAATATCTTATGAACAGTAATTCGGAAAAAATATAGAAAAAATATTTTTTTCCCGCCGGCCACTGGAATCCCGCGCGGTCACCCATCCCAGCGCTGCCTCACACAACCCTCCTCACTTAACGTTCAATCCTCTAATGCATGTGCTACCAACGGGGTCTTTGGTGTTTCAATCAATATAGTGCCTCCTTTAATTCCTTTATTCCTTCCTTGCTTTCCTTTCTTCCCAAACGTTTTCTTCTTCCTCCCGACGTTTTCTTCTCGGTCCTTTTTTCTTCAACCATGCAACAAGCTAATGGCCGTCGCCACCCTCGCCACCTCCGGCCACCACCGCCGACCCCACCTCCACCACCACGTGGCCCCTCCTCTCTCTCCCCTTGCTCCTCCATGCGCAGTAGGAGCTCCAACCTCCATTAATGGCAGCCATACTCGAGCTTTGCCTCACGGCCACCCCAACCACCCCCGTGATCCACGTGTGTGTGCGCACGACCCGCACCCACCTCCGCCTTAACCCCACTCTTATCCCCTCACGTTCGCATCTGGTGCGCCCACGTTCTCAACCGTCGCCGAAGACTCGCTCCACACGATCTCCTCCCTCCGGCTCCCTCCGCCCGCTATAAATAGGAGCACAGTGAGCCCTCCCTTCACTCATCTCATTCCCCAATTCTTGGCTGCACTTGTAACATCCCAAAGTTATGTTACCAAAATAAAAATTAATAAAGTTATTATTTTATTGGATTTTCTGAGTTTTAATAGTGTTTTTTTTCTTAAATTTATAAGATTTTAAAAGTCAAAAATAAAATGTATTGAGTTTTATGAGTTTTTATTGGATTTAAAGTGAAAAATGAAATTTTAAGTAATTTCTGGAATTTTAAAAGCTTTTTACTATTTATTTTAAAAATTAAAAAAAATACTGTTGAAAAATAAAGGCCAACTTTAAGTTGGAATTATTTTTATTAAGTTTAAAATAATTCGAGAAATTTATGCGAATTTTTCTAGAATTTTTGGACTCTATTTTCTATTTTCTAAAAATCTATTTGATTTATTGCTTTTTTGGAAGTTTGAAACTCAAGAATATCTTATGAACAGTAATTCGGAAAAAATATAGAAAAAAATATATTTTTTTCCGCCGGCAACTGGAATCCCGCGCGGTCACCCATCCATCCTAACTCTGCTCTTCGTCAGCCTCGCTGAACATTCCAAAGCTTTGCATGAGCTACCAGCCTTCCTTTTTCTTTCAACTGATTGTAACTACTCTTTTATTGTTTTGTTTATTTGTGTCTCTCTCCTAGTCATCATCTTCCACCTCTGCACGCTGGTTTCCAGTCTTCAGCCGAAAACAACAAACATCAATAGTCCTTACAATTCTTCCCCGTTCTCCTCGCTCGGTTCATCAAATTCAAAACCGTTTGAAACATTACGACCCCGTAATCACCGTGCCATTACCTCGGTGCATTCAAAGCCCCTGAAGCCGCAGCTCATCAGTCAATTTGCCGTTTTCTTCATCATTAACCTCAAAACCGAAACTGTCGCCCGTAATTCTTTGCATTCCCGGTGATTCGACTCAAGGTTGAGGCTATAAATTGGCGTACCGACACCTCTTCTACCCCTGGACATCCCCTCCAAGTCTCATAACCACCGGAGCACCAACGACATCGCATTTCTGTTTTTCCCGAATGACGGTCGCTTCACCCAAATCGTCGATTTGTCGCCTCCGGTAAGCCAAAGTCCAATTCTTCGCTACTGCACGATCTCCATCACCTACTCTACCTAGTGCTTACCTTCATTTGTTGAATTTCTCGTCGTGCGACGCCGCCACCGTGCCGTCCTTATTCCGGCCGCTGGCCTTCGTCGCGCCACCATCTGGGACCGTCTCCGACCTCCCCGAGCTACGCCACACCATCACCGTGCCGGCGCGCAGCTAGTGCGCACACTCCCTGCCCCTCTGCATCGTTGGACCGCCGCCGCCGTGCGCAGCCCTGTGCGCCGCTGCCATTGTTAGCTGCGCCACCGCCTCATCGGTGCACCGCCGGCGCCGCCGCCGCTGGTCATGGGATCACCGACCCCGTGGGGTTTCATCTTCACCGTTGGCCGGCCACCTCACCTGCGTCGTCGCCATGGCCGGATTTTCCCTGGACGTTGGCTTCTCTGGGTGAAGTACTCTCTGTTCATTTTCTTCAGTTACTTTGGCTGAGTGTATTTGTCACATAAGCATGTTGTCTTAGTTGGCTAGCTGAGGCAAGTTAGTCCTCACGTTGCCTTAGATAGATATCTTGGGTTCAAGTCATGAGAATTCTAATTTTTTATAGTCTCCAATTATTTTCCATGAGTCACTTACAGGAGGACCCACTTGGCATTGACTCTCTTCCTATCCTTCTCTCACTAGCATGTGGGCCATTGATGTCATACACACATACACATTCTTTTGATCTTCACTATAAGCAACCGAATAAGCCATTTCCAGTGAATAGTTTATTTTCGGAATTCTATATTTCATGTGATTTCCATCCTTCCGGAAATTCGTTCTCCTTCGTACGAACTCTGATTTCGTCGTTTCAAATTCCTAAATTCATATAAAATTAAGATCTAGCCATCTAAACCAAAATTATTTAATTTTAAGTTCATTTGACCAATAATCCCTTTAAAGCCTAATTCATTATTTCATGTAATTTCAAACTTCTAAAATTCATATCTTTTGCATCCAAACTCCGATTTGGGTGATTCAAGTTGCAAAATTTGTATAAAATTGTAATCTAGCTAACTAAATCAAATTATTTTAATTTGGAGTTCTTTTGAATTGTTATTTGATTTTTATTTGAATTTGGTCGTATTTTCACGATTAGATTTCGACGACTTTGAGAATCGATTTTGATACGATTGAATAACAACATAAGAGGAATGATTTTGACTGTATGATCATCGTGATCGTACACTTGGACTACCTGAAGATAGTACTTGTGAGTACTAGGTGACCTGTTAAGAAAAACAACATCACCTCAACACGGGACGTTACGTTAAGGTGATGCATTAAGAAAACAACGTCACCTCATCAAGCAAGGCAAGTTATACCTTTGATCATCTCGATCCCATTATTTCAAATTATTTATATTCTGTTTTAAATTATTACTGCATGCTTATTTATATCAGTAATTTAAATTCCTATTTTAAATATATAGTTATGCCTAAAATCCTTTGTATGGCCAATTTTGAGAATTGAAGCAAACATATTGTCACCATAGATCAAACCTAGTTGATACGATAGTATGAACTAGAGTATTTTGAGAAAAATCATGCTTAGCTATGCTTTTAGACCAAACATGTTATTTTGGGGATTTCAGCCAGAAATCAATTGTTGTTTAGATGGTATCCATGGTATCGGTATCCTATGGAAGTTTATGACTTTGAAATAAATGAAATAAATGAAAAAGGTTTGGACTTGGGCATAATGGATGTTCGGTGGGTGCAAGTTTATGCACGGGCTCAATCGGGTATGGTTGAGGTCCATGGGTTTTGTTGAAAAGTTGCCCAAGTCAGTTAAGGACCGATCTTCGAGCGCATGATGCTACGCCTTACCGTACTACCACGTGTCCTGTGTGGGCGGGACTTGGCTAAATAATTTGTGATGTCTTAGTGTCAGACAGTAGACCCATCTGGCGCAGGAGGGGGCTTCCGGAGGATGGCCTGTCTAATGGCAGCGAAACCTTAGCGGGCACAAATACATTAAGACAGAACATTGTAAAGGCCTCGACACGTGCTCTAGACCGCTTACCAAAGGTAGTGAGCGGTGGCATAGATATATGTCGGACAAACTAGAGAAGTCTTGTCATGTGGGTAAAGTTGTACAACCTCTACAGAGTGTAAAACTATTCGAATAGCCGTGTCCGCGGTTATGGACATGCTAGCAGACCTACTCAAAGTTAGACTTTGGTTTCATTTGAAAATAAATTTCTTCAAAACTGGTTTATCCAGATAGGAATTGGGCAGGGAGCCATGTGATAGGAGGGTATCCTTCATCATTCATGTGTGAATGTTATCTAACTATAAAATTGAGAATTTTAGTTATAAAGTAACTGTTTTGGAACTTAGTACAAGTATTTAAACAAAATGCTGCTTTATGCAAATTACCTTATAAGCCATCCTTTGTTATATCCATATATGCATGTCATTCTGTTACTTGACGGGTGTAACTTGCGAGCACCGAAGTTGTGCTCATACTTGCTTTATGCAAATAAAATTTCAAAGGATAAGGACTTTGCTACCGACGTGGATCTCGACGACTAGGCCATTTCCCCAGTCGATTGCCTGTGGCAGATTAACTGGACCCTACTACTTCTTCGTCTTCCGCTGTGTTCTTTATTGTGGGCTGTAAGCCTCTTTTGTAATAAACTCTGTTGCTTATTAATAAAGTTGTGATATGAATTTGTTACCATACTTGTTTACTGTGTGAACTAACTACTGATCATGGGACTAGTTCAGAAATGCACAGAGGATCTGGGATATTAATCCCGGGTTCTGACAGCACTCCTCTTCTCTTCTCGCTGCAGTCCAAGTTTGAAGCTCGCCGGTCGACGCGGCTTCATCGTCGATATTGTCGCAAGTAGTGGAGCTCCCCCGCCTGCGTCACCTTCTCCGACATCGCGATGTCGTACTCTACGCGGTGCTCCCCTCGCCTTCGCCGGAACTTCGCCGGAGCATCGCCGCCACCGTGAGACCGTGCGCGCGCCGCCGTCGCCACTGACCACCGTCCGCCGTGCCGCCACCTCCTACGGCATCGTCGCGGGGTAAGCAACCCATTTTCGTTGTTCACTGGCCACCTCTCCCTTTTTATTCTCTAGCACCACCAATTCTTTTCTTTGCTTGCTGTTCGGCTGGAGGAAGAAGACAATGAACAATAGCTAATTTATCTAGTCGATGCTTTGTAGTTTGTACAAACACATGTTTATTCTTCCAAAATTTTGTTCTCTCACATACAAGCTCCAAATCCATTTATTCTTCTTCCTAAATTCACCTAAATTCCTCTACTATTTTCAGTATTTATTTCGTAATTTTTAGATTTTATCTATTTTCTGTCATTTATTTGATCCATTAATCATCCCTCCTCCGTTCTCTCTCCTCGGTCACTCATTTCCCGAGCCGACCGTGTCGCCGCGTGCCCCTCGGCGTCCTCTTCATATCCTTGGAATTCGCCCCTCTATCTCGCCTCAAGCAAAAGTTTTGCGCGAGCGGTCGAACCACCTTCTATCATCATTTCCGGTGCCGTCTTTGATCCCCCGACGACATCGTCCACACCGTTGGCTTCGCCTCGCAACGTTCTACGTGGTGCTACCTTCCTTTTTCTCCAAAACATCCCGGCTCACCGACGCTACTATTTATCCGACACTATTTTTGCGCGCCGCCACCACACCGGACCTTCGCCGGCGACGTGTCCACCACCAGTGGGTCCGTCTTGCTCCCGGGATTCTATTTTTGTAGTTCACCGGCCGCCTGTCCTTTCCTCTCGCCCGACATCGCCATTTCTCCATACACTGCATGGGCTTGTTAATGTTGTACAATACCATGCATGCATAGCTACAGTGCCATACATGCATAGTATTTTATGCGTGCATCTTATTTTCTACAATTTCGTTCTCCCTCATACAAACTCCGATTCCGTCGATTCAACTTCCTAAATTCACATAAAGTCGATACCTTCCTCCCAGTATTTATTTTGGATTTTATTTGAGTGTTATTTGAATTTAGCTCGTTTCGCGGGATTTCGATGACTTCGGACGACCGGATTTCGACGCCAACGAGTAATCAAGCAAGGCAAGTTATACCCTCGATCATATTGATCCCATTATTTCAAAGTATTTATATTCCATTTTAAATTATTACTGCATGCTTATTTATATCAGTAATTTAAAGTCTTGTTTAAATGTATAGTTATGCCTAAAATCCCTTGTATGGCCAATTTTGATAATTGAACCAAACACATTGTCACCCTAGACAAAACCTGGTTGATACGATAGTATGAACTAGGATCATTTTGAGAAAAATTATGCTTAGCGATGCTTAGACCCAAAAATGTTTGATTTGGGGAATTTCATCCAAAAATCAATTGTTGTTTAAATTATATCCATGACATTGGTATGTTATGAAAGTTTATAGATGACTTTGGAAAATAAAATAAAATAAAATGATGGTCTGGACTTGGGCGAATTGGTTGTCTGGTGGGTGCAGGTTTATGCACGGGCTCAACCGGGTAAGTCGAGGCCCAGGGTTCTGATGGATGTCGCCCAGGTAAGTTAAGGACCGGTCTTCGAGCCGCATCTTGCTATGCCACCACCGTACTACCACATGTCCTCAGTATGGGGAGTAGGACCTGACTGACTAATTTGCAAAGTTCCATCGCGGTCGATCCAACTGTTTCGGTGGATTGTCTTTCATGACTATGTTGTCCCACCTGGCTCAAGAGGGGGCCCCTAAGCCCGACGGATTTCCATCCAAAGGGGGAGGCGAAACCTTAGAGAGGGTGGACTACGGTGGAATGACGCATTGTAAAGGTCTTATCACGTGCTCTAGACTGCTTACCTAAGGTAGTGAGCGGTGGTATCGACAGATGCCAAACAAACTAGAGAAGTCGTGTCTTGTGGGTAAAGTTGTACAACCTCTGCAGAGTGTAAAACTATTCGAATAGCCGTGTCTACGGTCATGGACATGCTGGCAAAGCCACTCAAAGTTAGACTTTGGTTTTGTTTGAAAAAGACTTCTTCAAACTGGTTTATCCGAATGGGAATTGGGCAGGAAGCCATGTGATAGGAGGGTATCCTTCACTATTCATGTGTGAATGTTATCTGACTATAAAATTGAGAATTTATAAAATGAATCTTAATTATAGAACAACTGCTTTGGAACTTAGTACAAGTATTTAAAGAAAATGCTGCTCTATGCAAATCAATCAATAAGCCATCCTTTGTTACATCCGTGTATGCATGTTATTCTGTTATTTGACGGGTGTAACTTGCGAGCACGGAAGTTGTGCTCATACTTGCTTAATGCAAACAAATTTCAGAGAAGAAGGACTTCACTACAGGTGTGGATCGTGACGACTAGGCCGCTACCCGATCGATTGTTCGTGGCGAATCGGTGAACTCCACTACTTCTTCATCGTCTTCCGCTGTGTTTATTTAACGTTGCCCTGTAAGGCTATCTTGTAATCAACTCTGTTGTTATTTAATAACTTTTAACGTTTATGGTTGTGTTATCACATTTGTTTACTGTGTGAGCTAGCCACTGATCATGGGACTAGTTCAGTTATGCACAGAAGATCTGGGATGTTAATCCCGGGTTCTTACAAGTCATTAGCCTTAGCTTTCGGTGACGTCTTTCTTGTTGTAAATACAATCAATACAAGAACACAGGAGTACGGTTATTATTCTCTCAAGAGAAGGCCTGAAACTATCTATAAATCCTCGTGTCTCCTTTTTAGTATCGATCAAATAAACCCCCAACATTCATTTCATAAGTTCGATATTAAAACATCGACAAGTAGCATGGCTCGGTGGGGATGAGTTGTGGCGGGGAAGGAAGAGGAAGAAGATGGAGTTTGCTTCAAGATCCGTGCTTCAACAGGTGGAAGGATTTGAGGTATGGCCTTAAGAGGGGGAAGGATGCTTTTGGCCCTCCTCTGGAGAATTTTCTTCCTTGCCAGTAGACCTATTCGAAGTCCCAGTCAAGCTGGGCTGAGCTAAGGCCCAATGTCAAAAATTGATGTGTCTTAGGCTTAGTGATGACTATTGTGCCCGATTACCCGCAGACAAAAGCCTTAATGGAGGTGGGTATGTTCTTTCTTCTTTACTCGTAGGTATAAACACGGAAAGAAAACACCCAATGAGCAAACAATGCGCGAACATGGGGAGCTCCACCCGTGCCCGCTTTGCCCATTTACCTAGCATCTACTATGACAAGTGGGTCCATGAGAAAACCCACGTCCACAAGTCCAATACTCCACCAGTCCACCTCCCACTTGACCGGAAACCACCACACACGACCAAACCACAAGCTGTCGCCGGCGACCAGTGAGGCTTCCCTCCCCCAGGTGACTCCCTCCTAGCATTCACTGCCCACACCGGCTCCCTCCACCCTCATTAGATCATCCCGCCACCAGTCCGCACTTGAAGAAGTCGCCGACGCAACCGGAAGAGGCCGCTGCCAAAGAAGTCGTCACTGACCCCATAAGAGGTTTTTTTGGAATCGAAGAGGTTTGTTTTTCATCCACCCCTCCCAAATCCTGATTCATAGAAAGATTAGCTAGATCTTTGTGTGTTCCTTCTTTTGTTTGCTGTCCTCTTGACTTGTTTCTCTCACGTGAGCAACTTGTTTGTCTCTCTTATTGTTGTGCTTTGATTTTGTTAGGTCTGATTCTTGCAAGCCTCGATGCCTCGTCCAATATGGAAGTTGAATATGAAGTTGTTACGTGCATTTTTTGCCTTCTCGATGAATTGCGACTAAAATGAGGGCTGTGGACACACGGGTATGCTTCACAGGCGACAGGCATGGGTGAAGTTCTCTATTCGCAGGCAAAAAAAATAGCTGGCCAGTATGGATATGTGCGAACACTACTCATGCTCACCGTGCTTGATTGCCATCCGTACTTAGGCTCTTTGCCCAGTCGATGCCATATGCGTGCACACAGAAAAACGAGGCATCCATGGCTTCATGCACGCTAGCAATAACGAACTTCGCAGGCGCTCTGTGGCTCAGCCACACTCCAACGCCAGCGCCATCGTCATATGACTGTGCACCAAATTTTTGGCCGTATTGGCGCCTTTTCACCTCGTATTTACAGGAATGACCATCCTTTTTTTTTTACAAATATAGCATTGTTGCCACACGGCCACCGTGCGGTGGCCTCTCCCTGCCCGCCACATCAGCCCGTTGCCGCACGGCTGTCGTGCGGGAACACCTCCCCAGCCGCCACATCAGCCCATTGCCACACGACCACCATGAGGCAACGCCCCTCAGCCACGTGTCCTCCTCCCTCATTAGAGTTTTGGTTTCAGCTCCCCCTCCTCGATTAGGGTTTCGGTATCAACTGTGTTTGTAGAATTTTTTAAATATAGCAAATGAGTTCAAAAATTATAAATTTTTATGTGAATGCTCCTAACACGGTGTACCTTCTTGTGTAATTTTTCTGTAATTTTACTCGTTCTGATTTTATCTCGTAATTTCATTTAAGTATACTGTAATTACTCCCGCCCGCCACATGTCTCCCCTTCCCCCTCCCGCACGCATGGCCCCCCTCCCGCCAGCCCTCCTCTTCCCCCTCCCGCACGATTTAGGGTCAAGGATAACCGACTAGAGGGGATGAATAGGAGGAAGGCTTAATTCGTGGAGCCGACCCAATTGGTTTGAGTTTACCTCAACGTGGATTATGGGAGACCGGCAAGTCTCTGACCACCACGGTAAAACATCATCATGTCCGTGTGCTTCTTGTGCTTAGCTTTCATATGTTTTACTTTGTGCAGTTTACATTCATTATATAATTGTTTATTCATATTTGTATGATTGCTATCTTGTTTGTACTTAATTGATCATATCATTAGTTGATTGCTTACAAGTCTTTGCTTAATTACTATCTTTATTAATTGACTTGTATTGTTGGTGCACCTAGAAGAGTCTAGTTGATTTAGGTTTTAATTGGGCAAAATAGATTTGATATTAGCTTCCGCATTAGAAAAGGTTTTAGCCCAAATAAGTTTTAAAACCGCCTATTCACTCCCCTCTAGTCGGCCTACTCGATCTTACACACCTGCAATAAGCTGAAGCTCCTACACAAGCCATGCACACATGTGTACAAGGCGTGTGCGCAAATGAGGCAGATGTGTATGTCGTACATCTCCGAGTACTATGACATGCAGCACCTTTTTGATACATGAAGTGCAGAGTTTCAATCGTACAGGTTGGAAATGAACTACAATGATCTTTGGCCAGACATGGTGCAATGGGGCCCGAACAAGGACTTGAAGACAACAGGGAAGGGGCGATGTCGAACCCGGGAGCGAAGGATCTCGAATTCTCTGTGTTTATACACCGGTCCAGGATTTCCAGTGTACACAGTCTCACAAAAAGGATACCACAATCATATCACGAAATCGTAAATGACATTAAATAAATAATTATTTAATACAAATGAGTCACAGCGGAAACAATATAATAGAGGTGAGCCACACGATGCGCCACAGGCAATCGTCTGGGTCAAAAGGCCTACTCGTCTGGATCCTCACCGTCGGGGTAGAAGTCTTCTCCTGAATAAGATTTATTCAGCAAGGATGAGCACAACTTCCGTGCTCGCAAGTTACACCCAATATTGAATTTAAATGCATGCATAAGGTAACAAGTGAGTATGGTAAGGGTTGTTTTGCATAAACAACATTTCCAGTTTAAATAGACATGGTATTTTATAAGGCAGTTTTATACTAGCTAAAATCATATTTTTGAAATGTCAATGTTATAATGTGGATAACCTCCAATGATAAAGTGAAGGATCCCCTCCTAACACTTGGCTTCCCGCCCAATTTTTCATAAGGATTAACCATTCTCAACATTTAATAAAGCATTTTAAAACAAAAAAAAATTCTAACTTTAAGTGGCCCTGCTAGCATGTCCATGACCGCGGACGCGGCTATTCGAATAGTTTTCTACTCTGCAGAGTTGGTACAACTTTACCCACACGAGGTGACATGCTCGTTATGTCGGCCAATTCACGCTTCCTTAGGCGTGTGACTGAGCAATTACCATAAGACCTTTACAATGTTCTGTCCTAATATACTCATGCCCGCTAAGGTTTCGCTCCCTTTGGACTAACCGTCCTCCGAAAGTCCCCTCTTGCGCCAAGTGGGAATAAAACGTCTAACCGACACCCACATAATCACTTGACATAAATACACTAGAACATCACAAATTAATTAGCCAAATCCTGCCCATACAGGACATGTGGTAGTACGGTTAAGGCATATCATTAAGAGGCTCAAAGACCGGTTCTCAATTGACTTGGGCGTCATTCCTACAAACCATGGGTATTGATCTTAACCAGATCAAACCCGTGCATAAACCTGCACCCACCATTCCGACCATTTCGCCCAAGTTCAAACCCATTTTTGATTTTATTTTGAATAAAACTCTATTTATAAATCCATGTGGTAAGACCATACCACAATATCAAGTTTAAAACAATTTGTAAGAGATTTGGTGAAAACTCTCCCAAATTCTGTAAGTGTGAACTAAGCCTGGCTAAGTATATGTTTAATTTTGATAATATCTTGCCTATGGTATCAAGGTAGTCAGATACAACATTCAAATTGGCCATACAATAACACATGGAATTAACTATATGTAAAACAGGACATTAAAATATTTATACAAACATATGCATGCGATAAAGAATTTAACAACTGAAAATAACTTAAAATACTGGGGCCAATATGGTCAATGGTGTAACTTGCCTTCGTTGATGTCTTGGAATTCTTCGGAGTCGTCGAAGTCTAAACGCGAAAATATGACAAATTTAATATTTAAATTCAAATATATTCAAAAACATATATCAAAATAACTCAAAATTGAAATATTTTGGTTTATTTAGATAGATTATAATTTTATATAAATTTTGCAATTTGAATCACCTAATTTGGAGTTCATATGCAAAAGTTATGAATTTTAGAAGTTTTAAACCTCAATCTGAAATTTAATTGAATTTCTCGAATTATTTCTCTACTAAAAAATCTATTTATTGCGCAATGCTGACGCCAACTACAGTATTTCGGGATTAAAAGAATATAAAACGAAATTCTGACAGTGGGCCCACGTGTCATGGACACGGCTCACGGTGGACCAAGCCCACCGAGCTTTGGAATTCGGTTGCGGTGGACCGTGCCACGCGGGCATGTGCGTGGGCGCTGACTCGGCGCCACGCCAGATCAACGTCGAATCGGGCGCTGAGGTGGTATCGCGGTGGCGCAGACGTGGCATCGGCGAGAACGACGGCGACTCTCGGACGCGCACGACAACGGCGTTCAGCGGCTTTCCGACGAGGGTGAGTGGTTGCAAAAGGTAGATGGGAGTATTGCGAACACATTGATACCAGTTTGGTCACGAGAGGTCGTCGGAGGTGGCCGGCGGCGAGAAGAAGGCGGCGGCGTGGTACGGGTGTTTACGACAACGCGATTCCGGTGGCGCTCGGGCGAGACGGAGGTGAGCACGGGGTCGGCGTTGGTGTGGCGAAGCCTTCGGTGGCGGCGGCGAGGACGGAGCGTCGTCGGGGGCGCCGAAATCAGAGAAGAAAACGACCGCGGCGGAGGAGCTTCCACGAGTGATTCTGGCGACGCTAGGGCGTATGAGGAGGAGTGAGTGAGGGGAAAAGGTGGAGGAAGAGAAGGGCTACCCGGTGCTCCCTTTTATAGGGCAAGGGGAGGCCTGGAGCGGCGGCGACGTGGGGGACGTGCGGCGGCGGTTGCGGCCGATCGTGGCGTACGTGCAGAGAAAAAGGGGAAAACGGCGTGGAGGAGGTGGCAGAAACCGGCGCGGCTTCGTGCACACGACGCGGGGAGTGCGGGGAGGTTAGATGCGGCCGTTAGCGAAGCTCGGGCGCGCGCGAAAATGGCGGTCGTGGGCTTGTCCGCGCGGAGAAGAAGGCGAGGAAGAAGAAAGGGTTTGGGCCGTTGGATTTTGATCCAACGGTCACGATCATTAGGGCGACGTGAAAGAAGGTGGGTGATTCTGGCCGTTAGATTAAGATCGCACGACTCACATTGATTATGATATTCGGACTGTGCGGAGGTTAAAAAAGATCCCGACCGTTGATTCGAGATCTAGCGGTCACGATGAGATAGGGCGCGTGTGTGCGGCGCGATCGCTGGATGTTGATCCAACGGTGGATAAAGAGGAGGGGGGTGCGGCGGTGTGGGCCGCGTGCGGGTTGCGCACGGGATGGTTTTGGGCCGAAGATTTGGGTTTCGGCCCAAATCGAGTTTTAGATTTTCTTTTGACTTTCTTATTTGATTTAATTCTGTTAATTCATTTAGTCTTTAGAAAATAGTAAAATAGTTCCAAAAATTATGGAAAACTTCACAGAAACTCCCATACTTATTTTGGACTTGATAAAATTATTTATAACTTTATGTTGGTTTTTAATTTTGTAAATAAATTTGTTTTGGCTTTAAAATATTTATAAAAAGCTTTTAAAATTTCAGAAAATTCCACAAAAATAAATAAACTTTTAATTTTTACTGAAATTTGAAATTTAGGCTGTTACAGGAGATGGCAGACGTGACGCTTCCACAGCGACATAGATGCCAGCCAACATACCAGTATTAGCCGCACAAACAAGTACAGGATATGCAAGACCCCTGGGTACTCAGCGAATGATAACCCCAAAAGACCCAGCTCGTCTGGTCGTCATTCAATATCATAATGTAATACTTTCTCTACCATGTTTTGTTATGTACAGCGAAACTTCTACGATAGCAGAATTTACTCTTCCTTGTTATGTTTTACACTGTACATCCTTGTTACCTTTTTCACTGTACGATGCGCTTACATTATGGAATCGCAGGACATGGATGACTTCTACTTATGACACCGACGTGGGGAGTCACGCGACAAGGAAAAGGGGAAGGCTCCTCCGACTGAGACTGACTCATTGTGTAGATGATAGATAGAATATTCCTTGTTAATTTATCAGCTCAATACGGATGATATTCTTTAATATTGTATTGTATTGTCTCGACTACGAGGAGTGTGCTGCCAAGAGGGACCGCGAGAAAAGGGACGAGGAGCGCCGCAACGAAGAGCGCAACGAGCGTATCCGGTGGGAGACGCAAGCTCATCTCGAGGCGTGTAGGCGCAGGGAGTGCGAGGCTCATGAGAGGGGGCGCGAGAAAAAGAGGAAAATGGCGGCCGAGACCAAGGCGGCCAGCGAGGAGTACAACGCTGAGCTCACAAGGAAGGACAAATGGCCCTGGTCCACGCAGTAGGTCAGGCTATTTCGTAATAGTCCCTCGTCCTAACTGCCATGTTATTCCTATCTCCTGAAGGCATGTATACTTACATGGTGCGGATGCTTATGTCACAGTGTACCGTAGTAGTAGCGAGGATGACTAAAGTATTTAGCCAAACCATCGTGCCATGTGACCACGTATAACGTGCTTTTGTCTGCGGACTCTAATGTAGTTCTGGTTTTGTGTCTTGCACTTTACCTTCGGTCGATTAGCAGTCAACTGACCTTCGAGTTTCTCGAGACCTAGTACATGTCGCTGTCAAAATCACTATTGGCCATCTCATCGGCCAAAGATCGTTTTTCAGAAGTAGGAAAAGTATAGCATATTTGGAATATCCCACAACCTCCTCTAGACCGCTAATATACCTTGCTGTCAAGACATGTGTATCACCAAAATGTAACCCGGGATGTTTATATACAAGCACGTCTCCAGAAAGCTATCCATTGACGCTGTTTAATAGGAGATATAGTAAGTAATAAACAAGAAGGCCTTATTTGAAACATCAACAAATCTCAAATAACTAATGACTGCATATTGCATATTGGTGCATAATTTATAGGAGGCTAAGACATGCTAATGAATGATCCAAACGTAACATGAAATTCCTGCACCATATTTTATATCGACATCTCCAATGGAGTTGCAATGCAAGTTTTTTTCCCATACATTTCAAGTCACATGAAATCATGAAACCATAATTTCCGAAACCTAAAATCCAAAATTTCGCGACCTAAATCCTGAATTTTCGAGACAATTCCAGAACATATATCAAATTGTCCAAATAGTACACAATCAAGCCCACTGCATGAGGAGACTTCAAAATAAAATTCATAATTTTTGGAGCTCAGTTTCAACATTTACAATTTCGTACAAACAGTACACTTATATGAAATTGCGAGAAAAATTCCGAACGAATAAAATTATGACAAATTTACAAAAGCAAGTACACTGTGTCGGGGGGCTCCACATAAAATTTTATAATTTTTTGAACTCATTTGCTATATTTTAAAATTCCTACAGACAACCTCGAAACCCTAATCAGTAAACCCTAATTTCGGTCGGCAATGTAACCCTAATCAGTAAACCCTAATTGCGGTGACGTGGCGGGCTGAGGGGTGTTGCCACACGACGGCAATGCGGCAACAGGCTGACATGGCGGGCCAGGAGAGGGCACCGTGCGGTGGCCGTGCGACAATGATGCTATATTTGTAAAAAAGTTTCGGGGCTGATCATTTATGTAAGTACGAGGTAAAAAAGTGCCAATACGACCAAAAATTTCTGTGCACCAAAACACCTATTTTGCGCTTCGCTTGCCGCGGCTACAACCAGGCCTCCACATTTCCACCACCTGCCATGTAGACCTGTTCAAATGTCGGGTTGGGCCGGGCTTCGGGTCGGGCTTGAAAATCCTGACTGAAAATCTCCATGCCCAAGCCCGGCTCGAAAAACTGATTTTCCTATTAAAATGTATTATTTTAATCTTTTTTAGAATAAAAAATATTATTTAATTTATTTTTAGGATTAAAATAATAGATTTCTATTTTTAATTGTTTTTTCAAAATTTCGGGTCTGACCGGACTTCCAGTCTCAAGCCCGGCCTGAACACGATCAGACTCTGGCCCAGCTGAGCCGCCCATGAACAGGTCTACTACCATGCCAGCATATAGCGTGACACGCTTGCAAGTAGAAGAAAATTATACGAACCTTTGGATCTTTACTAAATCCTATTAAACCTATGACATGTGATAGAATAAACTAACTAACTAACTATACGTGTCATGATTAAAAATAGGTCTAAAGAGAGACATAAAGGTTGAGGTCTAGCACGATTTATTTCCCGAGCGAACTGCCCGCACGAGACACGATCACAGCCCCGTGGCGCACCAGCCGCAAGCTGCCCTGCCCTGCCGCCCCGCGGCGAGCCGCAGTCCACACTCCGTGGTTCTCCACCGGGTGCTGCCGCCCGCTAAGCCGCGGCAGGGCTATTTTCTGGGCCATTTCGTTACGGTTTCGTCACGCCCGGTTTTACAGGTTCTTTGGGCCTGCCTAGCTTGTCTCGGCGGGCCCGATAGAATAGGGAAACCTTCGCGCGGAGAGAGAAACAACGCCGCTAGCCCACTCCTCACAATTTTTTTTTTTTCGCTTCGTTCCCAGACGTCTCGACCTCGGCTTTCGGGAGGGGAGGCGCCGAGAAAGCGGCTGCGCGGCAGGCCGCACAAGCATCACCCCGCGCTCGTGCAGCGGCAGCGCTGGTTTCAGGACTACGTCTCCGCTATAGCTCGGTCCGAACTCCGAAGGCCTAGTCCACTGGCCGGCGGCGGCGGCGGCACCATGGCGGCAGTTGTGAGCTGGTACGGGCCGCTGATCGACCTCTCGGCGGCCGCCGGCCATGTCGGCGGATTCGTGCAGCTCCTGGCGGCCGTTCGCCGCGTCTTTCCCCACCAGGTAAGTAGCAATCCTGCTTCCAACTAGATTTGTTTTTTGGGGGGTTGGGGGAGGGGGGGTTGGATTTGATGGGAAAAAGATGAGTGGTATGAACACATCTTGTCATCTTGGGGCTAGATTTCTTTTTCTCCTTTCCTAGGAACAAAATGTTGCAACCGGAAGGACTTATCAGAGAACTATGCTCGAAGTTGGTGACGACACGAGGTCAAGCTTCTGTCTCTCTCTGTGGTCCAAGCATGGTAGTTCGAGCATAGTCGCTGGTGATGTTTTACTATTGCAAAGTAAGGATCCTAATGTCTGGTTTTGTAACCTGCTACCTGACTCTTTACTTGTGGAATGTTTGCAATTGTAATGAAAAAGCTTCCTTTCATGATAAAAACACGGAACTGTTTCCATCTGTGCGGTTGTAACTCGAATCAGTCATGTTCTCCTAATCCCCTGAGATTGATTTTATTTATTTAGCTCAGTTTGTTTCAGATTTCAGTCTATCCATCTAGTATATGTGTATGCCAACATATCGTGCAGCTATTATCTGCTGCTTATGGGAGGATTCTCATTATTTTGTTTCAGATATTAAGATAGTAGAATTTAGAAATGGCGTGGAGGGAAGAGCTTCTCAGATATCTGCAGTCCAAGTATTGCTGAACTCTAAAGATTTAACGCAACCCACAGGTATTAAGTTTCATTTTTTGGGGGTGCTCTTTACTGACATTGTTCTTGTTGCATTCCTTTGTAATACGCTGTTCCAGGAGCAATTACACTAAGTTTTCCCCATCTTTACTATATAGGGCATAGAAAAAGTGAAAACCATACATCAGCCTGATGGTGATAAGGGCTTTGTAGACATTGTTGTTGGTTGAATTGGGATATAGTGCCCGTCTGTTACTGACAATTATTGTTGCCCAAATGAGGTGGCTGCTAGCCTTGGCAAATCTGATGGTTACCAGCTGCTGAACTTACTACTTTTCCTGTATCCTGTGTATTTTTTGTTCCTTCTTGGCAAGACCATTTCCTTCTGGATTATTTCATCCAGACAAAGCTGCGACTTTGTTATCGGGTTCACTGTTTATATTGTCATCTACATTCAATTAGGAGTTTCGCAGCAGATAATTGTGCTTAAGAAAATTATTTTCAGTATTCTGCTTGATAACTTAGCATGAGCTCTTTTATTAGGAATCATTGAACTAATAATTAATTGTAAAGTGGGGGATACTACAAGATCAAAGTTAAAAAGAGTTGCAGAGTGGATCCTGCACACCAAATGTACTCTCACGGAAAATCGTCATAAGGTAAAATCTGCTGAAACAATGCAATATCAGTTTAATTGGGATAAGGTATCAAACTGCAGACCTAAATATCTTTTTCCGCCCTTACATTTCGCTCAGAGGTTCGAAGTTCGAGCAACAAATTGTCATCATTTACATGAACTTGTTTATTAGATTTGGCAATAGAATTCCTTTGCATGTGGCTTCTGTGTTTTCACCTCATCTTACCTTAGAATTAGAATCCTTATGTTTAATTTTAATAAATGAACCACATATTCAAGGCAGCGATGGTTTTTTACTTGATAAGTTTCCTAGCAATAGAAGTAGAACATAATTATCAAATTTTTCTGATTGGATATCTTACAACATTGAGCTTTTCTTTTAGAACTACTAGTTCTAAATAGTAAAACTCTAATAATACTGTATTGCAGGTGATGTTGAAGAACTGGAAAGAAGGAAAAGGAAAGGAATTGACAGAGTTCTTGTCCATCTCAGAACTACTATCTCAGAGCAAATTATGTAATGTGAATGTTTATGCATCTATTGGCAAGATGGTGTTAATGGGTCGTGTGACCTCTCACTCCAAGGGGCACTTGTCAGTCATTGAGGCACTTTCCTTCAAACAACATAATGATATTGTCAGAGATTTCATTACTACCGGATGCAAGTTGTGTGGTTTACCTCTGTATCCAAAGTATGCACCTTCATGTCGAATTGCCAACATTTCATCAGCTGTATGTTAAGAATTATATCTCTCTGCCTGTCATGATATAGTCTCTATGCAGAAACCTTCATGGAGAAAGCACCTGCCCAATTGATTGTCCGAATAATCCAAAATACCTTCATATTCTTGGCCAGATATACCAACCATTCACGGTAAGAGGTTGTATCCACCTGAAAACTGTTCTTCTGTTGAAATGAATTAATAAAATCATCCTATCATCATCTGCAGATCTATGTGCAAGACCAATCTGGACAAGTTCCTCTGCTTGTAAGGAATAATGCTGCCGAGATCTTATTTGCAAATATTATTGCAGATGATGTGTTTGAATGCTACAAGAGCCGCCACTGCATGCTGTTAGATACTTGTGAATCTGGCAACTCGAGCACTTCCAGGATGCTAGACGGCACTGTCAAGAAAGGGATTACAAAAAGGAGAAGAACCAAAGAAAAGCCTGATTTTCATCTCATTTGGCTCATTATGATCAAATGCCTGCTGAACCAAGGCAAGAACAGTCCATTCTGCTTCCAGATTTCGGTTAACCCGGAGAAGAATGTTGAGAATGGACGATTTGAACTGGTTTCCTTGACAATGCCAATACCATGAGATGGCAATTTTTCTTGTACCACATGTCATTTCAAACAGGCGGTGTTTTCTTCTTAAAAAAATAACTAAAGGTTTTCTTTTCACAAGAAGTTGCTGATTAGTGATTACGTTAATGGGACTTTGCTTATCTGATGGTGTGCACAGCGACATGGTTACGATGACAGACCCATTAGACTTGGAATCTTCAGTTTGAGCACGGTTTGACTTGGCAGAAACTGGACATAGCCCATTTAGGACTAATACAATATGGGAAACAAAGTCAGGTGTAACGGAGATGCAAAGGGTGATGCAGTACGGTGATGATGAAGACCTGAACTATTCTTCAAAAAAGAAAGATCTGAACCTGGATCAGTCCTTAGAAACAGCAAGGAAGTAGTTTTTGTCAATGCTATACTGCCTGCAAAGAAAGATTAGTCCGATGATATTTTCATTAGTCCCCTCTGCTAAGAAGGCCATGCTGATGAAGCCACTGTGACTTGAATAGCTCGCTTGCCTATGGTTACAATTGTTAGATGCAACACTGTCCAAAAACTCAGAAAGGGGAAAATCCATAAACACCTCCATAAGTCATCTGTCTTTTCAATTTTCCCTTCATATCTTATTTTTCTTTTACTTTGTCCCCCTCCATAAGTTAAGTTGGTTTACAAATGCCCTCCTATGTTGCATGCTCGCACTATTTTTTTGTGGACTTGTATCAACGATCTGAGTGATTTTGGTATTTGTAATACACGATTTTAGCATTGTAACATTACTAATGAAATGGTGCATTACAAGTACTAAAATCACTCAAATATTTGAAATAAATATTAGCATCATTGAAACAAGTATTGGCACTACTAAAACAAGTGTCAAAGATAATGAAAACTATGAAAAATAATGCTAAAATGTGGTCTTGGGGGTTATTTGCATGCTAATTTAACTTACGAGGAGCAAAGCAAATGATAATTAGATATTAGGGCAAATTGAAAAAGTAAGTGACTTATGGGGAGTGTTTATGGATTTTTCCCAACTCAAAAACGGGCTTGCCCATCACTGAACAACATGAGGATCTGCAATGGCTTGCGAAATCTAGTAACATGAAGGCTTTTGCTTGATTAATGAGATGGTGATGAGGTGTTGTATTTGCTAAATTAACTTGGTGTTGTTCCTCATGCTAACCCAGACGATGGAATTTTATTGGCTTTTATTTGCCTGCTTTGGGGGTGCAACTTTTTATGGCAACGAAGTTTTCAAGATCTCTCGTTTCATTTCATTTGATGGTCGGGTTCCTTTGTCTTCCTTTAACATTTAAGAACTTTCTAGCTTTGTTTTCAGGTTGCTTTAAGCAACATGTTTACTAATTTCCATCTCCCTGCACATGATATACTCCAGATGTGCTGTTTTCTTTTACGTTTTCCCATTTCTTGCCGTTTACTTGCTCCAATCTGACTCTTTCATGAAACTCCATTTTTAGATTGCTGTTTCTAAAAGCAACGGGAAGAAAACAAATCTAGAGCATCCGGTTAATTGCAACTAATCACTCTGTGACAACCTTGCTGAAGTGTTGTCGAGTTAGCTGGCTTCCTTTTTAGTTGTGTAAACGTTTATTCTACTTCTCATTCCACGTCCCTATTTTGGTTATTTCGTGTTTATCCACTTCCTTGACCTTTTTGCTTATTGTTCACAATTGTTCTCTTATGCCTTGGCATTTTCCTACGAAAGTTCTAGGTTTTCATTTCTTGTAGTTTTGTATTAAAAGAATAATTACGTCAAGATATGTTGTATGAAAAGCTAAGACATGACCAACAAAAATTTCTGAAGAAGTCACTGTTTTCTACACTCTGGAGTACTTTAATCATAAAAGTATGTACAATGGACTTATATTATCTGTCTATAGCCTCTGTTACGTAGCATTTTTGCTAACGTGATTATTAGAGAATGAAGAGAGAGAAATATGCTGTCTAAAATGCTGCAGTCGACTTTAGCATCAGAAGCAAGAAAAGCATTAGGGCATGTACAGTGGGGTGGCATCAGCAGTCTATAATCTTTGCAACGTAAGATTTTTACTGATGTGAATGAGAGATAGTAAAGCTGTCTAGCATGCAACAGACAGTCTATAAAGCTCTTATAGACGATTGTTTTATTGTCTGTATAGTTTGTCGGGGTCATATATACATAACTTAAAAACAAGTCATTGTATGAGTTATCTTTAGTTTCGTATATAGATGATATAGAGAGTATTTCAGACAACAATTGTTTATACCATTATATATACTCTTAAAAGATTGTGTGTTGTCTACAATTTTATAGCCGATTGTATCACCACAACCATTGTATGAGCTGTTTTTAGTGCTATCTACATGCGACATAGAGAGTTGCTATAGACATCAACTGTCTGTACCGTTGAACATGCGCTAAGTAATGTAACGTTTTGTGCAATCTCACTTCAAAGTCAACCTCTTTTAAGAGTGCTTTAAAGAAATCAGGTCTTTACTGCATGGCTCTATATAATACTGCAATTAATCATAGTGGTGTGCACTGATCGTCACGTTCTCCTTTTTTATGGTTGGTGTAGACTGATAGGTTTTAAGTTAGAGCAGAAGAAAGCTACAGAAGCGTATTGCCCCAAATTGAAGTTAGATACTCATAAAGAGTAGCTTCAACGTAGAAGAAACCTTGAAACCTTTTAGATCCCATGGCCATTCTCAAATCATTCGTTGCTTCCAAAGGCTTGGCGCTATACACTCCAGTGGTTTCTCGGCGTCACCGGAACACGGCAATATCTGCATCGGCTCATCGCCGGCAAATCCTTATCGGCTTAACGATGAACTCATTGGTCATCAACAGTGCCATGCCGATCAGAGGAGCAACACAGTAAGTGCATACGATGTTGTATCTCTCTTCAACCTTCTTGTTCTTAGGATGCACTGACTAGCAGTACATATCATTTTTCTTTATGTTTCAGTAGCTTGCATATTCATCATGGCATGTATCAGAAGTTTCAACAAACTTGCAGGCTACTGCACAACGCTTGATGCATAATTTTTTCATCTGTTTTGGTTCAGAATCCCTGCAGTTGGTCCTGGTCCTGCGAAATCGTCTGGAGGAAATCTCCCAATACCAAACATGCCTTCGTGGTGAGTTCAGAAAAGATACATTTACATCCGTTTCTTGTTCAGACATTTCTGCATTTGTTTCATCGATTTCCTTCTCACATTCACAACCTATGTGCTTCTCAGGGCCAAGTGGGTCGTTGGTGCCGTCATTGTTGCAATACCTATTTACAGAAAGATAAGAGCATTAGAAGGTAAATCGAAATCATATACTCACCACTTGTATTGATCTTAGCATGCATTTTGATTCAATTTTTTTGTGTTTAAATCACAACTGATAGATACGGTGGAGAAGACGGCAGAGGTAGCGATCGAGGTGGTCGACACGGTGGCAGAGGCGACCGAGAAGATCGCCGGCGAGGTGGCCGACGCGTTTCCCGGCAATGAAGATATCAAGGAAGCTGCCTCGAAGATTAAGACGGTCACAGACGCAATCGAGGAGGATGCCGAGAAAGCCGAGGCCTTAATCCAGAAGGTTAGGTTTAGGTTAATTGCCTAATTTACAACTGCCTGAATTGGTCTTTCGGTCAATACAAGGTACTTTAGCGTTTAGATTACGGCAGCGGCAGCTGCTGATGTTACTGTACTATTGCTTAATTAGCTCACGGTTGAGTCGTGCAAGTTACCTGCTGTTCCTTGCTATATTCGCTAGTTGGAGATACGTGCTGATTTGTAGAAATGTAGCCTGCCTCGTAATGTGATAGAGACATGCATGCTAGGCACAGGTTTTTTTTTTTTTTTACACGAAGCACAAGGTTGCTACCACTTGTGAAGGATAAGGCAAAACGTCAAATAAATTAAATCCATCTAGTAAGAGTAAAAAAAATTGCTTAAGGCTCAATAGCATCAGATGGCAGATGACTTAATTAGTTAGCTCTACGAGTATTGAGTAAAGATTGAGGTGCTACGTCTATGTGAAGATGTTGTCATATATAAACGAAACTACTAACTATTTTCCCTTGTTTAATGGAGCAGGTGGATGAGATAAAGAAAGAGGTGGATTCAATAGTGGATCCTATCATTGACAAGGTCATGAAGGAGGAATCGTAGGGAAAGAACACAGGAAGAAGAAACAAACAAGATAGCAAAGAAAAGAAGAAATTACTAGTAGGTGGTAACAGAACAAAGGCAAAACGCCGCGTTTGATGTCCTTATCTCGTTTCATGTTTGCAGTCTGCAGACATGTGCTTGCACAGCTTCTGTTAGTCGGGAGAAGGTAAAATTACTATCAACTGTGCCGGCAAATAATTTTGCCTGTACCACTTTTGTGCTACCACTGCAAAAGGAAACGGTAAATCACTAAATTGCCAATGCTGTTGTTTGCTGCTCAGTAAGTGCCATATCGCATGAGGTCCTTGCATCCGTGGCTGCTGAACGATGCATGCCAAGATTACATATGGGATAGAGCGAGTAGCATATATATATAGTAACCAATTTACCATGGACGACGGTGAAGCAACACTTGGTTCAGATCCGTGAACTACTCAGGTTAACCTGCTCAGCCTCATCGGATGGCCTTCTCCCTCAGATTGACCAAACTCCACTCATTTTTTCGGCAAATACCGGTGGGACAAGGGAACCCCGAGCCGCCGGCGCGCTCGGCGCGGCGAGCCACATGGGGGCATCGCATCTCATCGCCTCCCACGGGCACGTGCTTCGAAGTTCCCGCGAACCCACATGCGCTCTCGCTCCATGCCCCCACCCCAGCTGTCGCCTCCCTTGCTCGGTCAGACCAGCCTAGGCATACGGCACATCGGCACGGCCCTACCTGCTCGTAGCCGAAGCATGCAATAGCTCGCAAACACACACAAACTTTCGAGTTTTCTATGGCTCGCCGCGTCAGACTGGCAGGCAGAGCTCTCTCTTGCTTCTCGCCGTTGGGCTTGGATCATGGGCCAGCAGCTCACGAGGGGCAGGACAGCCTGGGATCTGCACAGAGAGTGGGTATAACTACTGTACTGTGCTATTACTATATGCCATTGCCGGGAGCGATGAATCTGACCCGGATAGCTGTATGGATTTTCCTGTGAGATATTCTTCTCTTTTTGACAATACGCATGCGGTTTTCAAGAAGAGATAATGGTGGTGCCCTTAGCCCATTAGTTTACTGTGCCAGATTGAACTCAGGTATTCGTAGTGCATGTTATGTGCCATTAGTATCTTTTGATGCGTATTTGTGTTCTGGAAAGTAAAATCCTCACCAATCCCACACTACTAATTCACAACAAGCTTATGTCCTATGATCTGTGGTGAGTAAATCAAGTTCACCTGCCTATATCATCCGAAGTTTTAACTGGCTGAGTGAGGTAGTTCATACTCCCGTATTGTTGTTTTTAGCTTATTCATTATTATCCTTTTATAGTATTCTGAAACTGTTTTTAGCTGCTCGCACTCTCAAAGGCCAAAGCAACCAGCTTTTGTTAGCCCTGGAACCACGAAGCCAAACCAACGGCCCAGCGACAACAATATACACAAAAGCACGCGTAGCATCTTAAGAGTAAGAATGATGAAATGCATAAATGAAATCAATGCTCATAATTACAGCAGAACACGAAGGTACACCAATGTGAGGATGGAAGAGAGAGAGAGAGGGATAGAGGAAAAGAAAAACAGAAGCAGCTCTGGCAAGAAACAAACGAAATGATCAAGAAACAGAAGAGATCAACATCATCGGGTCATCTAGAAGGCGTAGATGGCGGCGGCAACGGCGACCAACGCGACGGCGGGGCGGAGGCCAGCGGCGCCGTTGGCCGGGGTGGTCGACGCCGGCGGCTCGGCGGTGGAGGGGGAGGGCGACAGCTCCGGGGTGGGCGCGGGAGGGGAGGAGACGGGGCCTCGGGCGCTGGCGCGGCCGCGGACGGCGTGGGGGCTGGAGTGGGCGCGACCTTGGGGGCCGGCGCCGGCGCCGGGGCCGGCTTGGGCGGCGCGACGGGGCCGGGGTGGGGCGGTATCGCCGGCGGCGGGGTCGCCGCCGGGGGAGGAGGGCCTGGGGCGCCGCCGCAGGGGCCGCGCCCGGAGCCTGCGCGGTGGCGGCCACGGCGAGGAGCGCGAGGACGGAGAGGATGGCGAGGGGAGAAGCGGCCATTGTGTGCAACCTTGCTAGGTTCTTCTTGGCTCGCTTCTCGCCTGCTCTCTCTGCGGCTGCGCTGTGAGGATGCGAGTGTGTGTGTGGGGGGAGGTTGGAGAGGTGGTGTGGGGCTTATAAAGGTCGCAGCTTTTGCGCGAACTCAACTGCGCGGTGCTGTGCCGTTGCGTCGTTGTACAGCACCGATGCATCATGCAGGAGCGGCCTGCATGATTGCTCCCTCTGCCTCCATTATTGAGAGGTTTTCTCGGTTGGAATCTTGCGTGATTGCAAATTATTGGGTGAGTTGTGATAATGGATTCATGATGAATCCTTTCGTTGGAATTATAACGGTTAGTTCAGGATGTTAAAGACAAAAATCATTACCGAATTGATTCTATATTTCTATGGTACTGTACGTCGGTGAAAGCCTCGCTCTCAGCTGAAGCCTTTCGTTGGAATTATAACGGTGAGTCCGTGACTAAAATGGCATTGTTCTCAAAATGAGGCCATCTATTATATATTAATTAGAAGCTCATGATACGTGATCAAAAACTCTAATAAAAATCTAGAAATTATCAGGAAAAAATGAAAAACATCCCGCTCTTAATCTGGTAGACCCTAATTATGTTTAGCAAATCATAACCGATGGATGCTAGCTAAAAAAAGAGAGAAATATGGCAAATTCTCACAAAAAAAAAACACTTGGCCCTTAATTTGGTGGCTCCATATTATGATTAGCAAAGCATACCCAATAATTTTTCTCATAGAAGTAGTGGGTCCAAATTATAATGCTGTTGATTTACCATATTGCTTCTGGAAACCACAATAGATACAACTATTATGGGGTTGCTTATTTGAGAAAGATTTAGCGTCCTGTTACAATTAGGAAACGGAGGACATCTGTATCACCATTAGGATTTGGATCTTTAGTGACGGCCAGAAACCGTCAGAGAAAAAGCCAAAACCGCCAGGAAAATGTTTCGCGGCGGCCACCCGTCAGGCAATAGCTCTTAGGCATAACTCGACGGGGAAATTAGATTTGCCTGACGGTGACCCCTTAGTAAACTTATTCGTGACGGCTATCCCTGTCAAATGGCTGTCAAGAAAATTTGTCGGTGTCAGGTTTGCAATTTGGTTTTCTTGACACATTCCCGTCAGAAAATGTTTCTCGGTTGATCGGTTGATACACGCTAACAAACCATGGGTGCTACACCCAACGAACATACCATAAGCAAGGAAGTCATGGACTGACCATAGATATACCGCCCACATTGTCAAGTTCTCCTTGAGAGAAGCATCCCAAGTTTGTACCCCGTCCCATAATTTGAGAAGTTTATCAACTAAATGTTGCATTAAAATACTCAATTTCTTTCCTGGATGTTTAGGACTAGAGATAACAAGAGCAAAAATATGTACTCTTGCCTCATGATATAGCCAGGGGGAGATTTAATGGAGTCACAAACATTGGTCAACATGTGTAAGGAGCAACACCCAAACTATATGGTGTGAAACCATCGGTTGCTATAGCAAGTCGCACATTTCTAGGGTCACTTGCAAAGTCTGTAAAGTCATCATCAGATTGTTGCCAAGCTTCCCCATCACATGGATGATCCATCTTACCATACTTAGAGTGACTAAGCGACCGTATTAGTTTTATTGTCTCCTAATGAGTATATAACATTTGTAGTCTATCTGTAATGGGAAGGTACTGCAACACTTTGTGTGGGACTTTATTCCGCCCTTCCTTGTATCGAGAGGTACCATAAAAGTCACACTTTTCTTTACGCTCTTTAGTTTTGTAATACATCATGCAATTATTATAACACACATCAATTTTGCCATATGACATACCAAAGCCCTCTATTAGTTTCTTGGAATGGTAAAAGTCTCTGGCCAACTTAGACTCCTTAGGTCGAAGTTCATGAATTATCTGTAAGACATCATCGTAGTGTGCAATTGATATATTATATTGTGACTTCATAGCTAGCAAACGAGCTACAACAGAAAGACATGAGTGTGTTGTGTTCTCATGGACCAATTCATCGGCACTAGCAACCATCCTATAGAAAGCCTAGGTCGAGGCTATTGGTTCCTCGTCAATTGCTAGCTCATGGTCACCACCTAGGTCAGCCAACATGTTAACCATCTGGTTAACTTCATCAAATCCCTCATGATCTATCGAGGGGCATGCTTCATCATGCCTAACAAGGACCTCACCATGTGCAACCCATGTTTCATAGTTATGCCTATAACCATATTTACACAAGTGCAGTTCGATATCTTCCCTTTTATGTCTAAAGTAGTTCCGACACATAGCACATGGACACTTAATGGTGTCACCTCCAGCTACACCAGCAATAAAGAAGGCACGATCTAAGAATTACATGGTGTTTTCAATCCATTCATAAGATGGAGCTTTACCATGCTGCCAACCACTATACATCCAAGTTCGGTCTGCCATCAACTAATTCTCTGTTTAAAAAGACGAATACATAGTTATAAAATTATTTGTACCCCACAACCCAATATATATATATAGGAAAAATACTTTCTACTCCCGGGAGTAGTTACTCCCACATTTGATATACCACCTAAAAGAACTTGACATACTCTATTATCACTTTGGGTATACTCATATACTAATTATAAGATACTCCAATGTGAACCACGTGAAAAATTTGCAAGAGAGTCCAAGTTTTTAGCATATTTTGTAAATACCTTCATATTCGCACATAAAAAGGAGTATGTCTAAAAATTATACATGCCACCTCTGAAAGTGTGTAAATACCACCTATATTGTCTTATATACTCGTATACTACACATACATACTCTCGGTTGCGCAAGATACCCCCTACATTATGAGATATGTGAGATATGAAATAGGGAGTAACTACTCCCGGGAGTAGAAAAAAGGCTTCATATATATATATATATATATATATATATATATATATATATATATATATATATATATATATATATATATATATATATATATATATATATATATATATAGAGAGAGAGAGAGAGAGAGAGAGAGAGAGAGAGACCACCCAATTAAAGAGGTATGCACCATAGTAGAAAATGAGTACAAATTAAAAAAGTAATCTCGGGTACAATTTATTAGATGGATACTACATCACACAAGCACATATTTGGTACAACATTGCAATGAAAGGACATACATAAAAAATTGTACCTGAGATCACACAAGCACAACTTGAATCATTTCAGACTTGCACTTTAGGTATGCTATATAACCTTTGTTTCCTTTCCTCAACCTGTTGATTGTTGTTTCCAAAAAAAAAATCAAACTCCAATCAAACATTAATAATAATGGGAACACAGACACTCATAGAGATAGATGACAACACAATACTATATTTATTGGGAAAATTATAGAGTAAAATATGATTTCAAGCAAATTAAATGACTTAGTGCAGTCACATGCTAATATCATATATCGTTGGCCTCAGATAATGTTTTGCTATGTTGAACTAAGAACTATAAAAGCAATGTCATGCAACCCATTTGTCTGGTATTGCTCGGCTGGCCATTCATCATATAACATTGATTAAGGTGATGATACCGAGCAACAACAAGGAAGGCTGTAAGGTGCAAAACAACAATATTTTTAATTATCATCAGTAGCCATATCAGAATTGGATAAGTTGTCAGCCAACACTTGCATTTTGATTGTACTAATGCATTAATAGATGAGGCCAAATCTTGCTACACACAAACAGAGATGACAAATATAGTTCAGGGTACATAGATGCTGCATCACATACAACCAAATATAGATTTCTTTGATGATAACACGGGATCTACTTACCTGAATATCCTGGTTTACACCCCCAAAAAAGATGCTTCCTGCTGCAAGCTTCAAGCCTCCTCTATAATCCCAAGCCTTTCTCTAATGAAACGAGGGAAAATAGGTCACACACAAATCTTGCTACACTAGCATCTCACTGAATTACACCCCCACACACCCCTAAGAAGGCGTAGGCGGCACTTAAGATGGAGTTGACGGCGTCAACTAAGGAGGCGGTGAGCAAGCGTGGTAGCTGGGGAGAGGGCTTAGCATGGTGTAGGGCAGCGGAGCTAGGAATTTGGGGATTTTGGGGAGTGTGGTGGATGGGATGAGTCTGTGGAGGGGAGTGAGAGTGTGAGAGAGGGGAAGGATTTGGGGATTTTGGGGAGTGGGGTGGTCAAGGCAGGAACTGAGGCAATAGGAGAGGGATTTGAGGAGGACATAGGAGACGAGGGTTCAACATGGTCAAAGGTACAACTTGCCTTGAAATAAGTCTTGGTACTGGTCTTGAGTTTAATCAACCCCTCCTTCCTCGAAAGCTCCCGAAGTATCAACGTTTACTCGCAAACGAAAGTAGAAACCTAAATAAATACAAAACAAAGTAACAAATAAACTTCAAAAATTAAATAAAAATCTCAAAAAGGTAGGGCTTGAATTTATATGGATTAAAAAACTCGAATAGGTTCAATCAGAGTTCGTATGAGGAAGAACGAACTCTCGGAAGATTTAAATCTAAGAAAAAGAGAAAGAAAAGACTATTTCAAAATTTTAGAATTTTCTTTCTAAAAGAAATTCTGAATTATTGCATCAGCATGATGTCAGCAATAAATTTCAAAATTAAAATAAAATCCAGAAAATAGGAAATAAAGGCTGACAGGTGGGACCCACAGTCTATAGACCGAGCCTATGGCTCTGGTCTACTGGTCTATGGCTCACGGGTGCACGGAACAATGGATCTGACATGAGGGGCTCACATGTCAGAGACACGGCTCATGGTAGACCAGGTTCAGCTAGGTTTAGGGTTAGGGTTTTGGTACGAGTGGCGCTGATGCGGCCCACACGTGGTAGTGACGGGGCAACACGCAAGCAGCCACGTTGATCGAAATCAACAGCTGCCACGACTTGATGGCGGTAACCCGCGTGAAAGGTGGTCATCGTTGGCATGCTTGTGCTCGGGCGCATCTATCTAGCGGCTCCGATGCGGCGATGGAGGGCGGCCACAGGTTGAACGGTGATGAGAGCGAAGGCGGTGGCTCGGTTAACGAGAAACAGCAACACGATGCTCTGATGAGGTCTTGGACACACACGTTGGGTTCCAGCAACTCTGGCGATGCTAATGGGTGGCGCACGGGACCCAATGGTCAATGGTGGTGAGGGGAACATGACGGCGATGGTGGAACAGGGCAGCAGCGTGGCCACGACGATGCTAGGGGCCTACGGCGCTACGGTGGTTCTCCGGCGACAAGAAGGTGCGCACCTGGTAGAACAATAGAAGGCAAACCCGATAGTGTAGATGATGACAACATGGGATCACTGGTGGCAACGGAATTGATGGAATACCGAGACAGTGACACTAAGGCTAGATCTACAATTTCGGCGTGATGACGGCGATCTAGGGCTCTGGGCGCCAGAGGATTGATGGCTAGGGTTGAGGCAGTCGTTTTTACACGCACACCGAGGCTTAAATAGCTTGCAGGGATGGGGCTACAGGAGAGTTGAACGTAACATAGCGTCAGAGTCTAGGACGTGCACGTTGAGGATGGTGAATAGTGACACAATCACGGGCCCACATGTTAGTGACTTTGGCTCTGGTGAGTTGGCGTCGTGCACGACATGTGTGTGGTCGATAGGTGGGACCAAGAGCGCGGGCATGTGCGGGAGAGAGAAGGTGGGCCCCAGGCGGAATGGGCTGGTGGAGTTGGGTTGGGCTTCGGTAATAGACTGGACTGGGAACAGGGTTTGAGCCCAAATATTTTCCTGAGATTTTAAATACCTTTTGCATTTTAGAAATACCAAAAAATCCATATAGCAAATGAACTAAGAAAAATTTCAGAAAATATGAAAAATATTCCCAAGCACAAAGAACTCATATAAAAATAGTTTTGAAATTAATTGATGTTCAAATTAGTCATATTAAATTGTTTTGACATTTGAAAGTCACAATTAAGTTTTCTTAAATTCAAATAAATTTTGATGAATTTTTTTAAGGAACTGAACTACTCAAAAAGATTTTGAAACTCATAAAAATTGGGATGTTACAACGCGGCAGTGGTGGATGGAGGAGATGGGCAAAGGGAGGCAGGGGCGGCAATTTGGTAGTGGAGGTAGCAGCTGTGGATGGAGGAGATGGTCCGGGAGGAAGCAGAGCGATTTTGGGTGGAAGCGGCAATGGTGGATGGAGGAATTTCGGGATTGCGGGAAGGAGTGTGTGAGACAAGAGATTTGAGGATTTTGGGGGTAGGGTTTTCATGTTAGCACTACTACAAAAAGGCAAATACTGAACGCTTCATCACAGACGGTTGACCAAAACCGTCAGTATTAAATACAATCACAGTTGGTTTTGGTTTTGCGACCGTCTGTGTTACTGGTTGTACTAAAAACCATCTGTGGTGACCATAATATCACAAACGATTCATGTTGAAATTCTTAACAAGAACCGTCTGTAGTATTATGGTCATCACAAACGGTTTTTGTTGGGAACCGTCTGTGATTCGCAGCGCGAGATGGTGGAAATTTTTGGATGTGTGCGTGGGAGATGAAATATTTTGGCGCTGTCCTTATATATTATAGCCACCCTTGCCTTATCTTCCATGAGTCTCTCCCTCTCCCCTCCCTATGCTGAGCTCCGGCGACTGCCCTCAATTCCCCAGCACGGTTCGGCGAGGAGATGCAGGCGATGAGGAGGAGGAGGAGGGATGTGCAGGACCGATCAAAGTGGCGCCCCGTCCCCCTGACGACGCCGACTACCGCCATGAGCTCCTCCATCTCCAGTTATGACGCCACGGTTCACTGCACAAGGCACTCCTATCGTAAGAGTGTCTTGTGTAGTGTCACCGTCGTGACACAACGATGACGCTGTCGCCGCCTCTCCTTCATTGCCGGTGATATCTCTATCCGATCCACTTTCGTCTCTTCCTTGTTGATACCCCCCATGCCAGTAAGTGAGCAATCGCTTGTCGCCTCCCCCTACCTTGTTGTTTTTGGTCGCTCTCAGTGGCGACCGTGGTTTTCTTGTGAATGAATAGATCAAGATAAGATTGCAGATTTTTTGATAAGAAGCTCATGGACATCGACAACGAGCACCTCAGCATCCCTGACTCCGAGTACCAGGCCATCGTCCGCCTCTTCGTCTCAGACTCGTTTTCCTCCCCGACCACAAATATGGACCCGAACTTTTGCATACGAACTCGGATTGCGACGTTCTTTGGCTCGTTGGAAAGCTAACAAAAGTTCAATCCGAAAATGCATAAGCTGAGCTCAAATTATCTTCGCAAGGCCTCGAAAAAGTGAAAACCCCCCAAAAAAAGTCGTTTAGGGCTTCAAAACGGCCTTCCCATGTGGCATGTCGCTCTCTCGGTCTTGCATGGTGTCTGCATGTCCAGCGCGTGAACCGGTGGCACGCCGAAAAAGTGCAGCGCCGTCTTGCCCATATCCTTAAACGAGATAGGGCCGCACGGCAGCAATCTGGAATTTGGAGGTAGACGGCGAGGTCGCCAGCCGCAAACGGGTAACAGTTGTACGCGAGCATGGCGAGCTCCGCAGCGGCGTCGAGGGCGTCGGCCACAGGGAGTGAGCCCAGGAACTCTCGAAGGCCAGACTGCTGGAGCACAGTAGACGCTGTACGCGGACATGGTGAGCTCTGCAGCGACGTCAAGGACGCCGATGCAGAACATGTCGACCACGAGGGTGTCGACGGCAGGGAGCGATCTCAGGAACTTCCGGAGGCTGGAACGCAGGGCTCGAGAGGCGAAGCGTGTTGCCACACAAAATTATCTTCCTTCGAAGATGCTAAGGTAAGTTGATGCCACTGCTTTGTTTTAATTGGATGTTCGTTTTGTGCTTATGTGAATGAAATATCGATTTTAAAATTTGTAGGTCGCTTCATTTTTTGTTAACTCGAAGTCAGTTTTTTCTAGCCTCTGGATTACCTTCGAGATCTGTGTAAATAAATCACCTTATATATAGACATCTCTACGAAGTATTCCTGTGAGCTAGAAACTCAAGTAGAGGAACACCACTAAGGAAAAATAAGCTAATGCTTTTTTTAGTTAAACAAAAGGTACATTCAACTAGAGTGGTTAGAACTAGGACCACCACACGACTACTTGTAGTTCTTTACCAAGACCGGCCTCGCAAATGGAAAATTGGTTTATATAAAGTTAGAAATAAATTACGTAAGAAACAAATTCTAGCAAAAAAAAGCATGTAAAGTAACTTTCTGTGTAAATGCTTGGGCCACCTTACTAATTCATTAAAAAGCTTTATGTGTTATACCCTTGAACCAGTTGGTAGTACATCGAAATAGTTTTTTTAGTGAAATGGCAAGAACATTGCCATTATTACATTAAAGAAGGAGAGGGTTCGCAGCCGTACAAAAGTACAGGAAAAAACCAAAACAAAACGAAGGAAATAGTTGAAGTTATGATAAACATAGGTTATAAGAGTGTTTGTGTTACTGTAATATTTATCCCATAACCACTCGGTTTAAGTACGTTTTCTGATCTGAGAATTGTCTCTCGGCCTCTCACCTGGTGATCACTTACTGGGGAAGCATCCTTAATATCGGTGCTGCTCACATGCCAGGGTGGGCCCCTGTGCCATTGGGGCATGTTCATGAGTTGGGACTAGGTGGGTTTATTGAGATAAGAGAATATTGTCATCTCAAAAAGATGCTTTTCTATATTTTCCCCCTGTTTTTTTTAAGGATTTGAGAGTCAAGAGACAGTGTGATGCCCCGAGGTCAACCCTCACCGGGCCCCTTCGTTTCTCCCCCACGAGGTCAACCCCGCCGACCCCTCCCCTTCCCTCCCGTCAACCCCGCCGGGCCCCTTCGCGTCGTCCGTCGCGGCCGCCTCGCCGTCCTCGCCGACTAGTGCTCTCCCGCACGCCTCGCCCGTCATCATCGCCCGACGCGCGCACGCCGCCCTTCCGCCGCCGGACCCCTTCTCCCGAGCTCCCGCGGCTTTAAAAGCTCCCCGCGCCCTCCCTTCCTCCTCCCCATTCCCTTCCTTCTCCCCAACCAAGAAGAAGCGAGGAAGAAGAAGGAGAGCCGGCCTTACCTCCTCGTTGCGCCGCCGTCGTCGTCGTCTCCGGTTCTGTCGCAGTGGTAAGCTCCTCGCGTCGTCGCGCCCTTAGCCGCGCCTCCTCCGGCCGCCACCGCTTCTCCCTCGAGCATCGCCGTCGCCGCTCTGCCCCGAGCCCGCTCCTCCTCCCCATGGCGCCGGCGCCCCGAGCCCTCACCACATGCGCTGCCGCGCCTCAGTAACCCTCCCCTCCGAGGCCCTCCCTTTGAGGCCGCCGCGCCGCGCGCTGCGCCGCTGGGCGCGCCGCACAGCGTGTCTGTTGTTTGCCCACGCTGTGGCTGGGCCAAAGTGGTTGCGGGCCGGTTCCTTTTTGTTTTATTTGATTTTCGATTTTCTTTTCTATTTTAATTTAAAAGTGAGACTTCAAATATCAATAACTTCCCATTTCAACTCCAAAATTGTAAAATAAATTTCTAAAATTTCTAAAATCAAGATCTTGCTAATGGCATAGGTCTTGTTCCATTTGGAGTTCATTTGTGTACGCTTGTGTATTTAATTGCTCGTTGCTTGTCGTTTATTTTTGGTACTTAGCAGCGTAGATTTGAGAGGCCAGAGACCTCCACATTGATCAAGGACAAGACTAGGACTCTCTCCCTACAACCAAGGCGAGTCAATACTTTGATCATATTGAGCCTACATTTTATGCAAATTATATTCTTTTAAAATAGCAAATTGCATGCTTTAATTCTTTAAACAAATGTATGTTAAAGGTTAAGGTAGTTAATTACCCATTTGTTGAATAATTAATTATTATGCCATCCTTGACAACTTGAATCCCTTAACCATTGTCACCCTAGTAACTATATGGTAATACTAGCTATAGGTTGTACTTAAGCGACATGCTAGCCTTGCTTAAGTGGGACATTAAACTGTCCCATCATCATCCTTTCAAATATAAAATGATTTGGCGACCATTACGGGTAAATGGTGAGATGGTTGAATTGTTGTGTTTGCTTCTCAAAACCCTAAAATTGCTATTACCATATCTGGGTGGATGGAGAGGTGGATGGTATGACAATGGGTGCTAATGTAGCCCACGGAATGTCATTTTGTGGATGGGATGTGGAATGAACCGCCGGATAACTCCTAAGGACTTAATCTTGTCACGACCTCCGTGTAAAACAAATACGACCACAAGTCTGCGACAAACGCGACTTGGCTTAGTAAATTTATCGAATCTCGAAAGTCATCTCACCGGTGGATAAATGGCGCGCAAGCTTGCGGTACATCCGACTTGCGGGGACACCGATACGAGGTGAAGTTGCCAACGTCGTGCGGTACATCCGGTATTTGCGGTACAACATCCTCGCGAATATATGGGCGTAACCTCATATGGGTGAGATGATGGAAAGGACGAGGTAGTTGAAAAGTTATTGTGACAACCTCTCGACTACACGACTACGGAATCGTGTAGGACAACGAGTTAATTGTCTCTTGTGGGTAAAGTGTACAATCTCTGCAGAGTTTATAAACTGTTTAAACAGCCGTGCCTACGGTCAAAGGCGGACATGGGAACTTAACTTGAGTTAGTTCTATTTCAAAAATCCTTTGTGGGTGGTATGAAAAATGTGGTGGGCTCTCCTAGCCCTAAGATTGGATTTTTCCCTGAGTTTCAGACTCAGCGCGGTTAATAATTGGAGGTAGCTCCAATCAAAATAAACATCAGGTAGAGTTTCCGAAGGAGGGATTCTCTGCTGATATCAAATATTGCACAATTACTCTCTTTAACAAAAATAAAATTTGTTAAAAATGCTAAGTGCTAGGAATTTGTACTTATGATATTTGAAAGTATTGCTTTCGCAAATAAAAGAACCGAGCCATCCTTGTAAGCATTGCATGTATATTATTGCATTGTGTATTGGCTCATGAGCACGGAAGTTGTGCTCATCCTCGCTCTCCCAAACCCTTGGATGAGCGATGAAGGAGACTATGCTTACTACGAGGATCCAGAAGTCGATAGGCAAGGAAACGATGAAGAGTAGTCTAGAATCGGTAGTCTAGGCCTCGACGCAGTCTAAGTTGACTCGTTAGTACTTGCGTACAACCGATATTATCCGGGTCCTTGGTAATATCGATTACATACCTGAGTTGCCCGATCGCTTGCTGTGAAGAGATGAGCTCTACCCTTTGCTTCCGCTATCGTATTCGTGTTACGTATTGTAATCAATTTGGCTGATCATTTGTTGTAAAACTTCGACCCGACGTGGTCTATGTCACTCTGTTGATTGTAATAATGATACTTTAGTTCACGCCATGTATGAATGATTCAGCAATGCCTGTGAGTGCTATCTATTGATCCAGGGAATAGCACATTGTTTTCACAGAGGATTCGGATTAGAAAATTCGGGTCCGACAGAGCTGGTATCAGAGCATACGACTGTAGAGTCTTAGTTAGATTGGTCGTTGCCTTAAGGACTTGGATCTTATTTTCAAAAATTAAGAAAAGCTTTTGCTAAAATATAGAGTATTATTGCTTCTACTTATCACTCTTAGTTCTACACTTATCTTTACTTCCCTTGAGTTTTATCCTGTTGCTGACCTCCTCTTGTTTCCAAATGTTGTAGATGGCCACTCCGTCGTCAGATGGCCCGTGGGACCTCCTTGTTCACGGCGAGAACGAGGAAGGGTTCGCGGATATACTCCGCCAGCTGATGCTGTACCTCGGCTTTCCCCGCCAGCCTATATTCCGGGGAAGGATGACGAGGATCGAGGCCGCGAATCACGGGCGATGGAGGTGTATCTCTCCGCCGTGGTTGGCGAGTTTACGCCTATCTCTTCAAGGCCGAGGCACCTCGGCGAGCGATCGTGGCGCCATTCGTGACGCCGCACGCGTCGCCTCCACTCGCTGTGTTGGAAATGCGAGGATCTCTGCCGAGATCACCGTTACGCTTCTACCGCACCTCCTCGAGGAGAGCGTGTCTCGTAGTTTCCGACACCGAGATGATGACCCCGCTTGACATCCGAGTCCGACTACGCGCGGCGATGAACGCCACCATCAAGATCGCCATGGAGGAGATCGACGACTCGGACACTCCTCACCGTAGCTATGCCCACTCCGACACCCTCCGCGGCAACATGATCCGAGTGACGAAGCTCACTCCGTTGCGGCACGGAGAGGGATCTTTGCGATCTGAGAGAGGATGCTACCCGCGCGAGTTGGCACGCCTCCGAGCCGCCGCCGCGCCCGCCCTGCCTCTGTTGCACCGTCGCCGCCGCCGCCCCGTCGCCGGTGCCAGCCGACGTTCCCCACCTGAAGGACCTCGTCTCCGTCTCCACAAAGACGCAAGAAGGTGCGTCGCGCTGGGAGAGTCCGGCCGTGGGCGCGACCCTAGTCCGCCGCCCGGATTCGACGAGTCGGCCGTGGCGCCACCCGGCCGTTCCGCTCGGCTCGCCCGGCCTCGGCGGCGATTGCTCCGCTCCGCTTCGCCGAGTTTGATCAGAGTCGTTCGTTCGTTCCGCTCCCGCAACAGCATCGCTCGTGGTCCGTCCTCGGTGGAGTAGTTGTTAGATTAGACTAAGCTAGCTAGTAGTGCTTGCTAGACAGTCTTTTGGGTTGCAAGCACTTTTGTTTTCCTCTTTTGTAGACGTTGTGGTGTATTCGGTGTCATGACTTAGCTTAGCCTATAAGCTTTGTTCGAGAGTCATATAACACTTAACCTCTTAATATAATGCAGCCGCTCTAGGCTTTGTATTGTAATTGTTTTGTTCTCTTTGCTGGTTTTGTTCTTTCTGTGTGTGCTCTAGGGGGCTAGTGAACCCTCATTTACCCCTCCCTCTAGTTCTAAGCTTCAGAGTTTCTTCAGGATGCCGCCAAGAAGAGTCGCTGCCCCAGTCCGTGGCGCCGCGAGAAGAGGCCGAGGTCGTGGTCGTGGTCGTGGCCATGGACAAGAGCTACCTCCTCCGCCACCACCAACCCAACAATGACTCAAGTCATGTTTGTGATTCAGATTCTTCAGCGTTACTAAGCAATCGGAGATGGACCGATCGACGCAACTCAAGCTAGCGACTTTCTCAGACAAGACCTCTCACCTTTGCTGCACCAATGAACCTCTAGAAGTCGAAGATTGGCTCGGGGACACCGAGAAGAAACTTCGTCTTGCCCATTGCTCAAATGAGGACAAGGTGGATTTCGCCACCCATCACCGAGAAGCAGTGCCGCCGCAGTGGGAAAATTACCTCATTGCGAGGTGGTGAAAGTATAGAGGAAGAAGAAGCGAGAAATAGTGAAGTCGTAGCATCTACGATTGGAGCCCCACAAGATCCAGCGCCTCTGCCGCGCAATAGAAGAAGTTGTTGGAGTACAACAAGTAAACCGAACCGCATGGCACCGATTCTCGGGAGGAATTCAAAGCCGCTTCAGAGCCAACTTTGTACCGGTGGTACCATGAGGATGAAGAAGAACGAGTTTAGAGCTTTAAAGCAAGGCCATATGTCGGTTAATGAATACGACTAAGTTCAACCAACTTGCCCGCTCGCCCCTAATGATGTAGGTGATGAAGAGGAAAGATTGATCGCCGTGGATGGAATGCGCGAAGATATGAGAGGACGACTTATCCTCCACGATTACTCGACTTCCGACAATTAGTCAACAAAGCTCTTATCGTGAAAATGAGAAGAAGACTGCAGAGAATAGCCGCAAAGGAAGATGGCATTTCGAGGCCACAAGGTAGCTTTCTCCAGTCAACATTCCGAGGCGATTCATCTTTCGGATCGTCTGCGGTTTCTCTCGAAAACTCAAGTTTCCACCCGCGTCCCCAGGAAGTGGTTTCGTGCTCTCGCCCGTCGAACAACCAAGCAACAATCAACCAAGAAGAAACCTCCATCGCCGCGCTGTGGAGAAAAATGTCACCGCTAACGGTGCCCTCGACGCCATAGCCACTGTCGCCAAGGCCGCTCTAGTTCAGGGCGAACCTCGCCCCAAGTAAGAGTCACCAGACTTCGCAAGCATCAAGGTCTACACCAACACAAAGCCACGGCCGTGTGAACCACGTCACAGCCGAGGAAGCTCAAGATGCCTCAGGAGTGCTAATGGGTATGTTCTCTGTTAATTCAGTACCCGCACAAGTTTTGTTTGATTCTGGAGCTTCGCACTCTTTTGTTTCAAGAAAGTTTGTTGAAAGGCTTAAGTTGCCTACTTATAAGTTAAAGAAACCCGTGGTACTTAGTTCACCCGGGGGACCCCTTTATGCTACCTCAGTAAGTCCCAAAGTAGAGATTGCTTTGGAAAGTTCCGGATTCCTAGCAAACCTTCTGGTGCTAGAATCCCAAACTCTGGATATCATCCTAGGGATGGATTGGTTGGCCAAATATCAAGGATTAATAGACTGTGCCAACAGAAGAGTGGTGCTCACTAAGTATCCAGAGACCACAATCAAGGTCAGTGTGGATCGTTCCTCTCCCTTGGATCGAGAAATCCACCACCTTAGAGAGTTGTCCCTAGAGACAACGCCTGTAGTTCAAGCTTACCCCGAAGTCTTCCCAGAAGAATTACCCGGCATGCCACCAGACAGAGATGTTGAGTTTGTCATTAATTTGAAGCCAGGGACAGCCCCAATTGCTAAGAGACCATACAGAATGGCCGCTGACGAACTTGAAGAACTTAAGACACAAATTGAAGACTTGCAAGACAAAGGTTTCATTAGACCTAGTTCTTCTCCACGGGTTCGCTAGTTCTCTTTGTGAAGAAGAAAGATGGCACCTTGATTGTGCGTGGACTACTGAGCACTCAATGATGTGACCATCAAGAACAAGTATCCCTTACCTCGCATTGATGACTGTTCGATCGGTTGGAGGAGCATCGGTTTTCTCCAAGATAGACCGAGGTCGAGGATACCACCGACTTAAGATCGGGAATGAGGATATTCCTAAGGCGGCTTTACCACGGTATGGCTGTATGAGTTCAACTGTCATGCCGTTTGGCTTGACCAGCGCCCACCTACTTCATGAACCTCATGAACAAAGTATTCATGGAATACTTAGACAAGTTTGTTATCGTGTTCATAGGCGACATCTTGATCTATTCAAAGACCGATGAAGAACATTCGAACACTTGCAATTGGTCTTAGAAAAGCTTAAAGAGAATCATCTTTATGCCAAGTCTGATAAATGTGAATTTTGTCTTCATGAAATCGGTTTCCTCGGACACATTGTATCCATTGGAGGAATTGCAGTTGATCCATCCAAAGTAGCATTTGTAATGGAATGGAAACAACCCACATCGGTAGCGAGTGCGTAGTTTTCTCGGCTTGGCGGATACTCTGAGCGCTTCATTGAAGGGTTCTCTAAGCTTTCCAAACCGATGACCCATCCGCTAAAAAGGAAAAGAAGTATGATGGACGAAGCTTGTGAAAAGAGTTTCCAAGAATTGAAGAAGAAGTTAACCACGCACGATATTGATCTGCGGACATACATCAAGACTTGAAGTCTCTTGTGATGCATCGCGCCAAGGTCTTGGTTGCGTGCTCATGCAAGGAGGAAAAGTTGTAGCTTATGCATCTAGACAACTCCGTCCTTACGAAGATAACTATCAACCCATGATTTGGAGTTAGCGGCAGAGTGCATGCCTTAAAAATTTGGCGACATTATTTGATTGGAAATCATTGTAATATCTACACGGACCACAAGAGTCTCAAGTACATTTCACCCAATCGGACCTCAACCTTCGACAAAGAAGATGGTTAGAGTTAATAAAGGATTACAACTTGGATGTCCACTATCATCACGAAAGGCTAATGTAGTTCTTGATGCATTAAGCAGTAAATCCTCTGTGATAATATCATGATGCAAGAGCATCAACTTTGAACTCTACAAGGAATTTGAGGCACTCAACCTTTGTTTAATAAAGCAAGGCACCTAGCCTTGTAGAGGCCCATCCAACTCTAGAAGAGCGGATCAAGGCCGCTCAAGAAGGACATCCTGAGTCCAGAGATTCAAGCACCTCATGACAAAAGGAAAAGCCCCAAAATGATCGAAGATCGACAAGGAGTCCTATGGTATGGGAAACGTCTCTTTGTTCCCCACCGAAGGAACTTAAAGATCGATTCTAAAGGAAGCTCACGATTCGCTTACACTGCACCGAGCGGCACCAAGATGTATCAAGACATGAAGATTTTGTATTGGTGACCACGAATGAAAAGAGATATCGCGAGTATGTAGCTTGTTGTGATGTATGTCGAATCAAGGTGAACATCAAAGACCAGTGGGATTGCTACAACCCTTACGAGATCCTCGGTGGAAATGGGAAGAAATCGAATGGATTTCATTACGGTCTACCTCGAACTAAGTCCGGATGTGACTCGGTATGGGTTATAGTTGATGATTGACTAAAGTCGCCACTTCATCCCTGTGAAGACAACTTACAAGGAGACAAGTTAGCCGAGTTATACATGGCTCGTATCGTGTGTTTACATGGAGTACCCAAGAGAATAGTCTCCGATCGAGGTTCTCAATTTACCTCGCATTTACGGGCTAGTTTACATGATGCCCTTGGAACACACCTTACCTTCACCTGACCTATCATCCGCAGACCGATGGTCGAGCCAGACGAACAAATCAAATCCTAGAAGACATGCTTGAGCTTGTGCTTTGGAGTTTACAGTAGACTGGGAAAATGTCTACCGTATGCCGAGTTTGCATACAATAATAGTTATCATCAAGTTTGAAAATGTCCCCATTTGAAGCACTCTATGGAAGAAAATGCGAACTCTCTGCATTGGTCGAATCAGTGAAGGATATATCTTTGGACCGGATACTCTCAAGCAAGTGAAGAGAAAGTTCGGCTAATCGAGATCGCTTCAAGCACTCGGTCTAGACAGAAGAGTTATGCGACAACCGTCGAAGAGACTTAACCCGAAGTTGGAGATCTTGTGTATCTCAAGGTATCGCCACCGTGGAACTCGAAGATTTAAAGTGAAAGGCAAGCTCGCACCAAGATACATAGGCTCGTTCTCGATCACCGCTAAGCGTGGAGAAGTTGCCTATCAGCTAGAGCTACCTGAAAGTTTGTCAGACGACCACAACGTGTTTCACGTCTCTCAACTGAAGAAATGTCTCAGAGTACCCGAAGAGCAGACTCCCGTCGAAGCCATCGCACTTGAGAAAGATTTGACTTATCCAGAGCACCCGACCAAGATCCTCGACGTCATCGAGAAGCGTACAAGACGTCAAGTCATCCGCCTTTGCAAGGTCGGTGGAGCCATCATTCACCAAAGAAGCCACACGGGAGCGAGAAGATCAACAAGTGGATTTCCGTCCACGTTCTGAGCGGCTCGAATCTCGGGTCGAGACTCCGTTTAGGTGGGTAGGATTTGTGATGCCCCCGAGGTCAACCCTCACCGGGCCCCTTCATTTCTTCCCACGAGGTCAACCCCGCCGGACCCCTCCCCTCCCCTCCCGTCAACCCCGCCGGGCCCCTTCGCGCGTCGTCGTCGCGGCCGTCCTCGCCGACCAGTGCTCTCCCGCACGCCTCCCCGCCGTCAACATCGCCCCGACGCCGCACGCCGTCCTTCGCCCGCCGGACCCCTTCTCCCCGAGCTCCCCCGCCGGCTTTAAAAGCTCCCCCCCAGCGCCCTCCCTTCCCCTCCTCCCCATTCCCCTTCCTTCTCCCCCAACCAAGAAGAAACCGAGGAAGAAGAAGGAGAGCCGAAGCCTAACCTCCTCGTTGCCGCCGTCGTCGTCGTCGTCGTCTCCGGTTGCCTCGCCGTGGTGAGCTCCTCGCGTCGTCGCGCCCTTAGCCGCGCCTCCCCTCCGGTCGCCACCGCTACTCCAAGGAGCATCGCCGTCGCCGCTCTTCCCCGAGCCCCGCTCCTCCTTCCCCCGCGAGCCGCCGGCGCTCCCGAGCCCCTCACCACACGCCGCCGCCGCCGCCTCCGTAACCCTCCCCTCCCGGGCCCCTCCCTTTGAGGCCGCCGCGGCCGCGCTGCGCCTCGCTGGCGCGCCCGCAGCTGCGTGGTGTTGTTGTTTATTACGCCGCTGGTTGGGCGAAAGTGGTTGCGGGCTGGTTCCTTTTTTTTTTGTTTTTATTTGATTTTCGATTTCCTTTTCTATTTTAATTTAAAAGTGAGACTTCAAATATTAATAACTTCCCCATTTCAACTCCAAAAATTGTAAAATAAATTTCTAAAAATTTCTAAAATCAAGATCTTGCTAATGGCATAGGTCTTGTTCCATTTGGAGTTCATTTGTGTACTCTTGTGTATTTAATTGCTCTCTTTGCTTGTCGTTTATTTTGCCGGTACTTCGCCCGCGTAGATTTCGGAGACGCCGGAGACCTCCACGTTGATCAAGGACAAGACTACCGGACTCTCTCCCTACAACCAAGCGAGTCAATACTTTGATCATATTGAGCCTACATTTTATGCAAATTATATTCTTTTAAAATAGCAAATTGCATGCTTTAATTCTTTAAACAAATGTATGTTAAAGGTTAAGGTAGTTAATTACCCATTTGTTGAATAATTAATTATTATGCCATCCTTGACAACTTGAATCCCTTAACCATTGTCACCCTAGTAACTATATGGTAATACTAGCTATAGGTTGTACTTAAGCGACATGCTAGCCTTGCTTAAGTCTGGGACATTAAAGCTGTCCGATCATCATCCTTTCAAATATAAAATGATTTGGGCACCATTACGGGTAAATGGTGAGATGGTTGAATTGTTGTGTTTTGCTTCTCAAAAACCCTAAAATTGCTATTACCATATCTGGGTGGATGGAGAGGTGGATGGTATGACAATGGGTGCTAATGTAGCCCACGGAATGTCATTTTGTGGATGGGATGTGGAATGAACCGCCCAGATAACTCCTAAGGACTTAATCTTGTCACGACCTCTCGTGTAAAACAAGTACGACCACAAGTCTGCGACAAACCGCGACTTGGCTTAGTAAATTTATCGAATCCTGAAAATCATCTCATTGGTGGATAAATGGCGCGCGCAAGCTGCGGTACATCCCGACTTGCGGGGACACCGATACGAGGTGAAGTTGCCAGCGTCGTGCGGTACATCCAGTATTGCGGTACAACATCCTCGCGAATATATGGGCGTAACCCCATATGGGTGAGATGATGGAAAGGACGAGGTAGTTGAAAAGTTATTGTGGCAACCTCTCGACTACACGACTACGGAATCGTGTAGAACAACGAGTTAATTGTCTCTTGTGGGTAAAGTGTACAATCTCTGCGAGTTTATAAACTGTTTAAGCACCGTGCCTCTGGTCAAAGGCGGACATGGGAACTTAACTTGAGTTAGTTCTATTTCAAAAAAATCCTTTGTGGGTGGTATGAAAAATGTGGTGGGCTCTCCTAGCCCTAAGATTGGATTTTTCCCGAGTTTCAGACTCAGCGCGGTTAATAATTGGAGGTAGCTCCAATCAAAATAAACATCAGGTAGAGTTTAGAAGGAGGATTCTCTCTGATATCAAATATTGCACAATTACTCTCTTTAACAAAAATGAAATTTGTTAAAAATGCTAAGTGCTAGGAATTTGTACTTATGATATTTGAAAGTATTGCTTTGCAAATAAAAGAACCGAGCCATCCTTGTAAGCCTTGCATGTATATTATTGCATTGTGTATTGGCTCATGAGCACGGAAGTTGTGCTCATCCTCGCTCTCCCCAAACCCTTGGATGGCGATGAAGGAGACTATGCTTACTACGAGGATCCAGTCGATGGGCAAGGAAGCGATGAAGAGTAGTCTAGGATCGTAGTCTAGGCCTCGACGCGATCTAAGTTGACTCGTTGGTACTTGCGTACAACCGATATTATCCGGTCCTTGGGTAATATCGATCATTACCTGAGTTGCCCGATCGCTTGCTGTGAAGAGATGAGCTCTACCCTTTGCTTCCGCTATCGTATTCGTGTTCGTATTGTAATCAATTTGGCACGATCGCCCTGTTGTAAAACTCGACCAGCGTGGTCTATGTCACTCTGTTGATTGTAATAATGATACTTTAGTTCACGCCATGTATGAATGATTCAGCAATGCCGATGAGTGCTATCTATTGATCGAGAATAGCACATTGTTTTCACAGAGGATTCGGATTAGAAAATCCGGGTCCGACGGACAACTAGGACAACAGATGTATGGGTTGCAAGGCAGCCGTCTAAATGACAGAAAATTTTTAAGAATATCTCCTTTTCTTTTCACAGAATATTTAAGTTTGTCCCAGTTCTTCTTATTATGGACAATAGTTCAGGAAGGAAGGAAAAAATTCAGCTACGAAACTCCAATTACCTCTCTGGGAGGGACACCTCAAATGATCATAAATTCCTAGTTAACGAAAATCAAGATGTAACCTTCACTCTGTAACTGAAAGCATTGCACTACATGAATTTATCACCATCGAAGATCCTAAAAAATTACCATCGTTGACGCTTTGATATTGAGAACGAAGAGTTTCTGGAAGTCATGAATGTTAGAGACCCATGTATGATCAATTTCTCTGTCTGACGTGATCGACACTCGGCAAACCTACAAATGGAATCAATCAATCAAGTGCTGTGCAGAGATATGCATGTCTTGTGTCAACTCGATGGTGCAACGCGGTGAACTGTGCGAGAGCCAACTGGAGCCTGGATATCTGTTTGGAAAGCTGGCCCAGCACAAGCACTCTGACAAATTTTTTCGAGTTTTGTCACTCCCGATTAAGCTTAGCGCCTATTTGGAATGTAAGAATTGAGAAACACATGAATAGTAAAAACGTAGGCATGAGATGTTATGTCTTGTTAAATCCCACCGGATTTAGAAACACAAGATTGTGTAACATATGTTGTTTGATTGGACCACAGGAAAAACACAAGAATTTTTATTATTGTCATGGTTGTCATAGGCTGGAAGGAAACTTTCCTAGAGGTTTTAGTGGATGTTTATTTTCCTCCAAAATTCCCATGAATGTATAATTTCGAAGGAATCCTCTTGGCATTTTCTTTGAACCAAATGCTCCACATAGGAATCTTCCTATAGGAATAGATTCCTCCAATATTCCTTTGTTTTTCCTTTAATCCAAAGAGGCCCGTAGACTGCTCACCACGTCGTCTTCGCCTGCAGACCATGGCGGTATCGATCACTTTGCAATTGAGCTCAAGCGGCCGTTTCCGATGACGCGGCCGTATTGCCATTTGCCAAAACTCTAACGGGGCGATGATTTTTTTTCTTCTCGAGATTCTATTACAAGCCAGTAGCAAAGTATAACAAGTGGTTATTCTTGTTAGCTCGATCTGATTTTGGATGATGATTTGTCACTCATAAGACATGGATTTGGATATTTGACACTATTATTAAAATGGCTTATGCATATCAAATTGATCAAGCCAGAGTACGTACGTTTGAATACACTTGCAAATTAAGCTGTAGAAAGCAGAGACATATATCCAAACTACTCCAATATGCATATCAAATTGATCAAGCCAGAGTACGTACGTTTGAATACACTTGCAAATTAAGCTGTAGAAAGCAGAGACATATATCCAAACTACTCCAATATGCATATCAAATTGATCAAGCCAGAGTACGTACGTTTGAATACACTTATCCCCAAAACCTGATGTTCACTAGATCATGCAAAACCACTAAGAAAAATCCTTTGCAAAAGTAGTCTCTCGCAAGCGGCGTGCTCAGATCAACAACAAACTTGGATCAATCGACTGTTAACATGGAGAAACCCAGTAGGGAACTAGGGATGAACAAAACACAACAGAACAGAGACTTCCTGAGTTTACTACTGGCTAGTAGTTGACCTTTTTATTATTTAATCCCTATTTTAATAATATTTTAAAGTTAACCTATTGCTAACTTTATTTCTAATTCTAATACTCTATCACGCCACGTACCATGGCGTGGCTAAAGCTGCCATGATAGCCATCCGAGGCAACGCACATCTGGTTTTAGGCATCACACCAAGAGGGGCGGCATGACAGTACTCGTTTGTCACATCAAGGTTCGTGACGTGACAACGTGCTTTTGCTATGCCACACCTTGTGGCGTAGCCAAAGGGGTCAGAATTGAAAATAAAGTTAGCGATAGGTTAACTTTAAAATATTATTAAAAATGGATTAAATAAAAAAATCCTAGTAGTTGCGTGCATTGATCTACCCACATTGATTTACCCACTTGTGGTTGCAGTTGTGTATCGATTGAAATTCGGAAGTGTAGGGCATGTGATTCGCCAGACTTTGCGTTGCATGATTACGAGCTTGAGCAATTGAATGTGAAAGCTGTGTTTTTACATGGGGAGTTAGAAAAAGATATTTATATGGAGCATCCAAAAGGTTTGCAAATTGAAGAAATCTTATTATGGTTTGAAACAATTATCCAAACGGTGGTACAAAAGATTTGACTCCTTTATGAGCTTTTATTATTTCAAAAGATCTGATTAAGATAGCTATGTTTATTTGAAGGTTGTAACTGGTTCAACTATTTATTTGCTCCTATATGTTGATTGCTGCAAAAAGTGTTAGACCCTAAATTTGAAATTTAGAATCTTCTATGTTCACAGTACTAGTCTCTGGATTAGTAACTAGTGCCCACAATTACATCATTGAATATCCATCACATATCAAGAATATGTAAAGTTATTGTATAATAATAAACAAAACATAAATATACCTTATTGCTTTTGACTTGCAGAATGGCCGGACATGCCAAATACCTTTCAAAGAACAACAGCTGAAGTAGAATAAAAATATACCACATGGAACCCTCACGATATGACTACAAGCAATCGACTGGGGCATGCGACCTAGTTCTTAGCTCTCTTGATCTCTAGTCTTGACGAATGCTCATAAGTGCCCACATAGCCTTCTTCTCTTATACTTACTGAATAATAATATTGATCGAGTATGAGTACACAAGCGTACTCACGAACCAACACATAGAATACAGTCATATAATATACAAGGCTGATCAAAGGAGTGACTTGTGGTTCTTTTGTTTGCGTAAAGCCATTTATTGAAATATATTAAGTAGTAGCAAATCCTAAGACCTATTATTTTTAACTAACATAGGTTTTAATAAAGTTAGATTTTGTTGTAAAATACTAGTGGAGGTTCCGACCTCTTATACCATTGAGTGACTCCATCCACTCAATGCTCATATCCTTTCTCGGGTCAAATCCGATACTTCTCACTAGTTCTCAACTAGACCATCTCAAATATCTGGACTCAAACCCATCTTTTCATTCCACCCATAAATTATTTTATAAAAATGAAAGCTAATTCAAATAAGTTCTCGATACCGCCCATATGACCGTGGGTATGACTATCTAGATAGTTTTTACACTCTGCAGAGTTCGTACACTTTACCCACAAGAGACAATCAACTTATAATATCTGTCTTGACACACTTCTATAGGTGTACGACTAATATGATTATCATAAAGAATTTACAATGTCCCTCCTCGTCGTAACCCCACCCGCTAGGTATCACCTTCTTAGGCCTACCCAGGCTCGGCTCGGCTCGGCTCGAATTAAAGCTCGAGCGGCTCGCGAGCTCATTCGAGCCAAGACCACCCCAACCCATAAACAAAGAAGAAACGAAGACTTGAGCATTTAGGCATTCAACAATCAACAACAATCAACAACAACCAATACAAATGATCTTTGCGAGATCCGCTTCGTGTACACGCCCAATCCCACTGTGATCCCATGAACATTTGCACACACACGCATAACAGTCAACAACGCATGGAAGTGGAGACTTGACGAGATAGTCGTAGTCGGCCCGAGCCCTCGCCGGCGGTGCAACCATGTCGCTCGTTCCCTCCTCCTCCAAGGCTCCAACCCAGGCGCGCCTCCACTAATCCCCGACCTATGAAGAAACAGAGATAGGAAAACATGACACGAATCGCAAGAGAATGGCGACATGAGACGGCGAGGCAGATGGGGATGGAGGCGGGATCGTTGCGCACCAGTAGGAGTGGCCCGAGTAGGGGGTCGAGGAGCGGGCAGTGGCCGGTGTCCGGTGGTGGATCTAGGGGGAGGAACGAGAGACAAAGGGGATAGAGGAGCGGGCAGAGAGACAAAGGGGATTGAGGAACGAGAGACAAAGGGAATATTGTGAATGAATTTGTCAAATACAGAGCTTGTACCACTCTAGAATAAGTATCTTAAGGACACTTTAGAGATATTTTCCTTTGACAATTTTTTTGAATATGATCCTAGACAAGTCAAAAGTGAGTGTTAAACATTATGGTCTAGGATTTAATTTTATGGAACATGTCAAGAATAATCCTCCTAAGGTTGTTAAGCTTCTTGAACCTAGAAAATTTAAAGTAAAATCTGAACCAAAATAAATTATTTTTAAATCGGTTGGTATTGCAAAGGACTCATCTTCCAAAGTGTGTGCTGTAAAGGCAATAGATACGACTCCTCATCAAAACAAGTATCAATGTACTCATTGTGGTGGAGAGGATCATTTGGTTCAATTTTGCTTTCGAAAAGCTAAGAAAGAAAAGAAAGACAGGTTAAGAAAGATTTCTCGTTTTGGAGTGGAGTTTGGTCAAGCTCCTTATCATCGCTTTGCTCCCTCTAAACAATTTTCTGCAGGTTTGAGAGTTTTTGCGACAAGATCGGTCAGACCGGCATTTTTCACGCGATTAGACCGACCGGCAGTCAGACCGGCATTTCAACAACGGTTCGACCGGCAGTGCCCAGAAGTTAAAAGTTTTTTTGTCTCTACTTATTGTTGCTTATGTTCGTCGTGTATCTCAGTACTAGGTACCTAAATCTTTTTTCTCTAACCCCTAGTACTAAGATACCGACGATTGTTCGTGTTTTATAAGCTCGTCACAAGCGGAAGGAGAACATATGGTTTATTAACTCTGGTTGCTCTCGCCACATGACCGGAGACTCACGATGGTTCTCCTCCCTCACTCATGCCACCGATGATGAGATGATCACTTTTGGGGACAATGCACAAGGATGAGTTCTTGCAAGAGGTATTGTGTGCATCAATGACATTCATTTTAAAAGATGTTGCTCTTGTTAGTAAGTTGAGCTATTATTTGCTTTCTGTCTTACAGTTGATAGACGACAATCTTGAGGTGAGTTTTTAAAAAGCATTCTTGTTGTATTTTAGATTCATCTGGTGATCTAGTGTGCAAAATTATTCGAGTTGGTCGTTTGTTTAAGGTGACTTTTCATATTTATCATCTTTTGATCTTAGATGTCTTGTTTCATCTATTTCTAAGGATTTTGGCTTAGAATTGGATAGTGTACCTCTTTTCTATGATAACACTATTGCTATCTGTATTGCTAAAAATCATGTGCAGCATTCAAGAACCAAACACGTTGATATTCGGTATCATTTTCTTCAAGACCATGTGGAAAAGGGAGTTGTTTTGCATTTTATTGATACTGATTCTCAAATTGCTGATATTCTCACAAAACCGCTTGATTCTGCATGTTTTGTTCTTTTGCGAAGTGAGTTGGGTGTGTTGCATCCTATGGACTTATTCAAAGGGGGCTTATTGTTTAAGATCTCAGAAGCTTTGTTTATTATACTTGTCAAATAATTCATCAAGTCCAAGCCATTAAAAGCAAATGAGTTGTAGAGCTCTCGTTATCATATTTACTCATGTGCTGTGTAGCTTTGATCATGAGTGATTATAATTACTTTGCCACATTGATTATAGTTATTACTTTGCGATGTTCATCGAAAATGATTAGCTTGATTGTGAGTCTTATTTTAAATCTTGGCTGAGACTTGTTTGTTTCTTATTACAATCCTTTTATGTTCACTCAATTTGGCATGTTATAAAAAAATGATGAGAAAGAGACAATTGAAAAGATGTATGCTTCAAGCATGCCATACATGTCTATGTATATTCAAAGAAAAATTTGCACTAAAAAATTACGCACACAAAAATGCTCAAATGAAAAGAAGTATGCTTCAAGCATGCTACCATTGAAAAGAAGTATACTACAAGTAAGCCACATGCTTAAGAATTGAATAGCTATCTCATCTAGATTTAAAGTTTGCTTCATTTTTAGGCTTTAACTTTTCAGTGTGATATCTCATTGTGCTCTTTATAATCGTTTTAGTTATTGTTGAGATGTCTGTCATTAATTTAATTTGCTTAATCATTATAAAGACCTGTTTTGACATTGCTATATGGTATATGATCCCGTTAGCTCTACTCTCAAAGATGGCTTGGTTACTTTATTAAATTAAAGTAACTTGGATAATCTACAAAGGTTCTTGACTTTTACTCTCATTGCTCCTTTGTTGTTTTAATTATTCTTTCCCTGAAGTTCTTGATGATTACATTGTCAAAAGGAGAGAAAAAAATGGAGAAATTTGGCTTCCCTTGTGTTGAGGGGGAGTTTTTCTGCTGTGGTTTTGTGCTGTGGATGAGTATTTCGATTGCTGCTTCTGTGATTTATCAAAATTCTTTGCTTTATAGTTTTGAAACTTTCTTTTCGCAAATTTTTCTTTTCTTTCAAAATTCATCTAACGATTTTGAAGTATTGTCAATGTATTCATCAACGAGGAGATTGTTAGACCATGGGGATAGGTCGTGGATTTTGTGATGATGAATAATTGACTTTTGGGCTGCATTGGTTTTGCGCATGTGAAAGTTTCGATTGTCAGCATATTCGGTTTGATGAATACTTGATGATGCCTTCGCCGCTAGGATCCGAGTACTGTTCATTCCTAATACTGTGTTTTCGAGTACTATAGCTCCAAGTGTTGTTCGGCATGAGTACTGTAGCTCCGAGTGTTGTTCATTTTGAGCGTTGTTCATCGAGTACTATTGATAGTTTTCGACTGCGCATGCTCGAAGGAGTTACGACCGCCTGGTCATAGAAGGGACTACGACTACACCTGGTCGTAGAATGTTTCGACTGCGTGGTCATGAGAGGTTTCGACTGCGTGATCATGGGAGGCTTCGACTGCACGTGGTCGTTGAAAGTGGTTGAAGCTACGATGACTGGTCGAAAGCTACAGTGCGTGGTTGAAGCTAAAGTGTCTGGTTGATGGGTGGAGTTTATTGCGTTCTTCGACTACTAGAGAATTCGGCTCAGGGTGGAGATTGTTGAAGTCTAATCCAAATTTGTATTATGTCTGTGTCAGACATTGCACCGTCCATGCCAGACGTGGTATGACTGGTGGTAGGGCCAGGTGCAGGTTGCACCAACCGTGGTGTCAACCGGCACAATCGATTTTGATTCGGTTTTCTTCCCCGTTAAGAACTAATATTCATCGCCCTATATATATACCCATGTAATCACACGATTTAGACGATATGTCGTCTCATGCTCGTAATCTCTTCTTATATAATGATTTTCACATCGCGCGTCCATGGTTTTTTCCGCAATGTGTTTTCACGTAAAAATTTGTGTCTATTTGTCTCTCTATTTTTTTGCAACACTCCTCTATTGGCTCTTGCGCTTCAACAGGCAAGGCACAGCTAAAATATGCTGCGTGTCGTCAGATCGGTGTTGCCATCAGGGAGCTAACCAGCGAAGGCATTCCATACAGTACTACAGCTGAATGCAATGGTAACAGCTAGCCACAAGTTCACAACACAAGGGTGGACTAACGTTGTTAAATTTGAAAGAAATACATGTATTCATGTTCTGGAATCTATAGCTAATAAGTACATGAAGAGGCAACTTACTGACAGCTGAGTGACAACAAGCATCAACGGCAGTTGTAACCAGATGAGAACACCAACAACCAAGGGACAAAATGGACGATTGCTACCACTACCCATCTTCATCATTTGTACTGCAGCCACGCAAACCGATCTTGTACTGGTGGAGCGAATGTAACCGGCAACTCCACTGTGATTTGTGAAAGACGAACACAATCAACTCAGCTATGAGTATTTCATGCTGCTTGCTTTCAGTAGAATGATGATTACCCTTCCTTGGCCTCCACGCCCGTGTACATTGTTCTGTGTCTCCAGGTGACTTCTGTTGTCAGCAGTTGTTGGCATAGGGGATAGGGCATATATACCAAGGACATCCTACCTGCACTGAGCAGAACCTGGAGACGTATGCACGTGATGCACAAGATGAACACACGCACATGTTGCAAGCCGATCCAAAGATGAAGCGCACACGCGATCATTTTGGATGAAACACATGCATACACTGGGTGTAAGAACTCACCAACACAAGAAAACATAAAGATTTTTTTTTGTGTGTCACACGAATGCTGCAGCGTTTTCTGAATTTTCTCTCATGTTGCTTAAAACTGATTACATGGTTGTCCTTTTATTGAGAGCAAACGACTATTCGTATCCGAAAAGGATTCTACGTATTCTGAAGAGATACCAAACAAACTCTAGTATTTATAATGAATACTGACTAAATATTGTATAACAACGTAAACAAACTCTATGTAAAATCTAGATATACTATATACACAAATATTACTAACATGCACGGTAACCCTTGAGCTGGCCACCATGCTTTTCTGGGCTTTGGGCCCTCATTCTCATTCAGTGGACTAGATCCTGTATTCCTGTAATACATGCAAAGCAGCTGCATGCAAAAATGTCAGCAATGTTGTAAAGGCGGCGCCTTTAGGCAAAAGCGTTTTGGCAGTGAGAGAATGCGAGACACGATAGTGCGATACGCTAGAGAAGATCATGCGCTGATCCTTACCTGTGCATCAGTCCCATACGTCGTCGATCGATCCCCTCGGATCGGGACAACACAAGACGCGACGCGCTCACGGGCAGAAAGGAGCGATGTACGGGGCTACGGGGGCGGCGGAGTGATCGACGCCGCGCGTCCCTGATGTGATGCGATGCTCCCTCTTGGAGAGCCCTGACAGTGACAGCCACCTGAGATCGCGTCGGAGACGATGGGCCAAAACGTACCAGCAAACTAAAACACGCTCAAAATTAAACTTCGGAACGCAAAAATTGATTCAAAACTCAAAGCATGAGGTCGGGATTGCTCGCGCCGGGGACGGAAACGGCGCGTCGCCGGCGAAGCGGCAGCGCGCGGCGGGTAACTGCAAGTATTGTTTGTGGGGCGTTTTTTCCCCGGTTGGTTCGGGCTACGATTCGTGGAGCTGGCGACGTGAGGCCGTAGCAGGCCGGGCCGAGTGTACCGCGAAGCCGACGGGCCTGGCCCAACGTAGTATGAACATTAGGCCCATAAGGCGCTGCCGTCTGCCGAGACTTGGTCTGAGGGTCAATGGGCCCTAGAAAAAGAGGAAGGGGTGGAGAGCGTGTGGAGGCTCAGGTCTTCGTTTTTTCGTTACTTTCGTAACATAGCCCACTCTGTACTGCAGTAGTCGGAAATCCAACAGTCTAGCTATTCGCTCATTCATGATCCATCCATTGTACTACTATCGTTGTACTAATTTCTTGAATGGGTTTTGCTTTTTACTCCCCATCCAGCTGATTTCTTTCAGAATCAAGTTGCTTCTAACCCATTAGACCCTATCTTAACATTCATGCTTTTGTCAGATTTCCAGAGTTACTAAACACATGGTTATCCCAACCAACACTCAGATTTTGCAACATTTGTGCAACAATGCAGAAAGCCCCGGTCCTGGACCCACTCACCAGGGTCACTCCCACGATCATTACTGGAACTGGACCCACAAACACCAGAGTCCACACTCGTGATCAATACGATACTTCGACTTCGTAACGTGACCGACACAGTGTCCCCACGTGTCAGTCAAACGCCCCTTCCCCATACGTACAAAAAATCAACACCATACACGAACGCCACGTACAACAATGACCCCACTAATCCCACACTAATCCACTATCCCCGTCCTCCATATCACAGCCAATAGGAGCCAGCCGTTTACCAACCGCGATCCGTGCCATTGCGAATCCGCCCGCGTCCACCGTCCGATCGTGCCAGCCGAAGCACAAAAGGGCCCGATCTCCACCGTCGCTTCGAACGGAGACGTGGCCGACACTGGCCGCCCACCCTCGACTATAAAGCCTCGCCCAACGGCAGAACCGCCGCTTTCTTTAGGAGGGGGAAAACTCGAAGTCGCAACTTCTGGGCGGATTAGGGATTCGGGAGTCGCGCGAGGTAAATCACGCTCCCCTGTTCCCTTTGATCGATTCGGTAGTTTAATTCCTTTGTTTGCCGCCTCGGTTGGTGATTGGTTCGTGTTGATCTCGCTGCGTGTCGCTAGCGGCTAGCCTTCGTGATTAGAAGGGCGCGAATTTGAATATTACGCGCGATTAGGGTTTGGGCGCAGTTCGTCGTTGTGATTGTTTCGAGGGATTTTTGCGGTTTTCTAATGCTTAATTTCGATTAGTTGCGGTCACATGTGCCTATGAGATGCGGATTTTGCGGTTTGGTAGTATACCGATCTATGTAGTTGGGGATTGCATGACTCGATAACATATGAGGTTCTCGGCTTACTCATAAAGCAACTACCGCAAATTTGCAGCTTCATGTGCACTATAGTGGTATCAAAGTTCGGTTCGTATCATTGGAGTGCGTGGTATATTTGATTTGTGGAGGTGAGCCCCTGTTTGGAAAATCTGGTGTCTGCTGGTCTTACTGTGAAAGTGATTACATGGTACTTTTAGGTCGGTAGGATGGTAAGAGATTGGCCTTAGTTGATAGTTGGTACTGTCATGTCTGATGTCTAAAGTATGAATTCCACCTTGTATGTCATAAATTGGCATGCTGTATTGTTCTGTGAGAATGGGATTATGTAGGAATTTTGATCATGGTGCTGAAAAATATTATCTAGTCATCTGTCATCTAGGCCCATCGTGGAATGAATGGGTGTAGGCTTGTAGGGTGAAGTTAAGCAAACATTGATAGTGAAACTCAAATGTGCATGTTGACACATGGAAGTAGTAATGACGAAAATCTGTTAATTCAAGGAGATCTTAGTTGTTTAAAACTGGGTAGTGCCACCTGCTAATGTAGCACTGTTACTAGGTTAACATCTTTGTATCGATATCTTTTGTCTGGGTGGCTAACGTTAGCAAGTGACAGACCAATCATTTTGGTAAGGCTCATTTTTTTTTTTTTGAGAAACTAAAGGGGCATGCAGGTAACTTTGGGGAACTGATTGAACCATGATATCTGAAAATGTGAAAGTAGATTTTGATTTATTGGACTGGCTATATTTTCTGTTGATTTCATTTGCAAAATATAGGTGCCTATAATGTTTTGCTAAATATATGAATGAAGAATCTTTGTTAGAAAAGGCTATATATTCCATCTGAAGTAGCATGTCTTCTATAATGTTTTCTATGTATGTAATTCAATCTTACAGTAGGTATTCTGGGCTGATGATTGTTTAAATCTTTGCATAGTTACTAAACAGATATGCTAGCAACAAGCAACGTTTGTTTCGGCCATTTATGTATAGTTGTGAGAAAATTACAGTTTTGTGGTACTCCACTATGCACATCATTGAGACTGTTCATATTTCTTCTTCAGGTAAACCAAAGTTCATTTGCTCATGGCTCGTACTAAGCAAACTGCTCGCAAGTCCACTGGAGGAAAGGCTCCCAGGAAGCAACTAGCGACCAAGGTTTGTCCCTGTAATACTTTGCAGATTTCTTATGCCATGTTATTACTGTTTGACTATTCTATACTTGGTAGCATGGATTGAACCTCACCTTTTGTTTTGTGCCAGCTTATTATGAATATCTGTCCGGTTATCATAACTGGTATTGTTTGCTTGGCAATAGTTGACTGGTTTTTTTTGCTGTTCAACAGGCTGCCCGTAAGTCTGCTCCCACAACTGGTGGAGTGAAGAAGCCTCACCGTTACCGCCCTGGGACTGTTGCTCTTCGGTGTGTAAAGTTTATGTTTATGATCTATGTTACTGTGTACAGTTTAGTTAAAAGTATTTGGAAATGAGAACTCCTAAATTTCACTCCTCACTTTGCAGTGAAATCCGCAAGTACCAGAAGAGCACTGAGCTGCTGATTAGGAAGCTTCCATTCCAGAGGCTTGTGAGGGAGATTGCCCAGGATTTCAAGGTGAGATTTGTTCATGCTATTATTGTGCTTCGGATATCTCACACATCAAGTTAACGAAGGGCATTTTCTCAACCCCCCGTCCTGTTTGTGCAGACTGATCTGCGTTTCCAGAGCCATGCGGTGCTTGCTCTTCAGGAGGCTGCAGAGGCGTACCTGGTGGGTCTCTTTGAGGACACCAACCTGTGCGCCATCCACGCCAAGCGGGTGACCATCATGCCCAAGGACATTCAGCTGGCTAGGAGGATCCGTGGCGAGAGGGCTTAGGTTACCTGCCCCTGTGTGCATCTGTGCCCGCGTTTCCGCTTTTGCTTCTGAACACTTAGTAGGTGGTGTGAACAGTACTAAACTACTCGTCCGTAGTATGTTGTCGATGCAGTACTCTGTTTGTGTTCTAAAACTATATTATCTTTTGTTAGTTGTCGTGCTGAACTGTTGATTTCGTCCATCCACCTGATGGGCGTGTACCTAGGTCTTATCTGAACCTTGAGTTTACTGTGGAAATCAGTAATTGTGTACGCTGAGGTGTTTGCATGTCTTTTTGTCTGAATTCGCGCGATGCGAGTTGGAATTGGAATGCATGGGTCCTAATACCGCCACACCTGTTTTACGTATCTGTCTTAACCATTGGTGATTCGGCAAAGCTAGACGGTGTTCCATGCGTTCTCTGCCGGTGTGTCATGGGGACGGCCCATTGCCGACAGGATTGGCATTTGGCAAGCGCTGGCTGGCAAACTGCCAAATGCGAACGCGGCTGGCACCATGAAAAGGCGATGCCGGACATCAAAAAGACCCGTCTTTTGGCACGCGCCAAAACCAGTGGTTATTTTTAGCCCATGCCGGACCGACCGATCTTCCAAGTTCCATCCCCATTGGTCCCCTGCATTGAACCAAACCACCATTCTCCATCTACCGCTGACCAATTCCTTTATCCAAAGCCACGGGAAGACTGACTAGTGCTTTCTTCACCTTCCTTCCTTCTCTGACTAAAGTTCCCTGGCCTCCGCTGGACCACTAGCATCCCCGCAGACTTGTTCCCGCCCATTCGAGCTTGGAATTTATCAGTCTTTGCCCAACATATGGCCTCTTGTCACCTCTTTTGTAGGCTCAAGGCTGGGTGAGTTTTGAGTTGCGACTGTTTCTGACGTGATCAACGAACTATACCATGCTTCCGAGGAGTGCTGCCGTGCTGGTGGACCGGTGGTAATGGACGGTGGCAGTGCTTCCCGTGGCGGCATTGGCGCTGCCAAGGAGTATCGCTTCTGCTCGTGCACGCGCCAAAAAGTGCACCGTGCCTCGCATGGCCGCCCGGGTGGATATATTGCGCGCGCTCGTGCGATAGCATTTGCCGCGTCTTTTAGGCGGAGTGACGACGCGTGCACTAGAATGGCTCAGCGTTCGTATTTTCATAATTCATTCGTTCATACCAGGCTATCTAGTATTAACGTTTTGATTTTGGCCAATTTTTTCCTTGGGTGTTCGGTTGGTCATGCAATGCTGACTCCCCTAGTGAAGTGATCCTCGAGAGCCAAACACAGGCTTGCTCAACTGGAAAAGGAAAAAAAAATCCTTACCTTTTTGGCCCATTCAAGCTTCTTCAACAAAGTACTCCTCTATACCGTAACATAATAAGAATAAGATCCCTCCAGACACCTTTCTAGTCATGTGACAACAACGTTAACTCATAACCTAGTTGAGTACATTTCGATAGCTTCGCATGCGACACCGTGTCTAGCAATTTTGAAGAAACAAAGTGATGGAGTTTAGTACGATGTGATCCAGTGCACTCAACAGGGCGTTGATCAATGACGCATCGCGTGATTCTTTGCAACCCTGAAATAACCCAAAAATCAGGATTTCAAAATTTCGGAAGTTCTTTTGTTTGAATTCAAATTCCTTTCCTTTTTTTGAAGTTCCCTCTCCACATGCCGTCGCCAGCACCCGCATGCCGTCGTGTTTGAATTCAAATTCCTTCCCCCACATGCCGTCGCCAGCACCCGCCACTGCCTCGTGCCCTCGGCGCCGCATTTGTTGACCGTCGCGCCACCTCGCCACGCCCAGCACCTTCTACCGCCTTCGCCGCCGCCATCTCACCCCGCCACCTTGCCTCTTCCAGTTCCGTCGCCGCGCACGTGTTGCCGCGCACATCCTGCTGCTGCGCCCGATTCCTGTTCCCACCGCCTCAACCTCGCCTTATAAGAGGTCCCCGAGAGCATCCTTCGTTGCCTTTCTCCCTCCACCACCTCCCCTCCGCTTCATCTTCCCGGCCGGCGAATTTTGAAGAATCACCGCCTTCCCTTCTTCTCCGACGAAGCCGACGCCGATTCGCCGCCACCACCCACCCAAACTCCGAATCGAGCCCACGGTGAGCTCCGCCTCCCTCCCGCTTCTTTTCCCACCTCCTCACCCCCAAACCACCGGAACCTCGTCGGCACCGTGCTCCGCCACCGCCCTTCATGGCCACCGCCGCCAAGCCGCCTCGGACCTCCCGAGCCCACCACCACCACCCCGAGTTCCTCACTCCACGGTGATGCTCAAGCATCCCTTCTTCTTGCCCGGCGCCAACCTAGCGCCGCCGGCATCGTCCCCTGCTCGGCCGACCGCCACCTCCGCCGCCACCCCATTCCCGCACCTCCTCTGCCCTCCCAAATCCCCAAAATGGGTTCACCTTGACTCCGTGCTGCTCCCCGCACCACCCACCCTCGTCGCCGGCCACCGGAGCTGCCGGAGCGCCGCCGGCATCCACCTCTCTGCCGGCGCGAGCGCAGCGATGGTGCCGCGCTGCAAGCCGGCCTGGCGTCGGGCCTTAAAGGCACAGCCATTTGGGCCGTGGACCGCACAGTAAGCGGGCCGGCCTTTCACTGTTCAATTGAAATCAGCCCTTTACTGTTCATTACACAGTAAACCGTTTACTGTTCATAACCCGAAAACAGTAAACCTGATTACTGTTCATTTCATCCGAAAACAGTAACAATGATTACTGTTCATCATCCGAAAATTGGTCCTGTGCTGTTCACTTCAGTTAAAGACAGTAATTCCAATTCCTATTCAAGGGTCCACTGTCATATATGAATATTAAATTAATACTATTCATTATCCGACACCAATTTTGCCCAACACCTTAATTTGACATTATATGTCAAATTTAACCGTTTCGAGGCCGTGAGTCCAAATCTCACTCAGTTCACCATATGAAGCTCGAATAAATACATATCCTCACACACCACCTTCTTTTGCGATTCTATATCCATTTACAATATTTTTGTTGTACTTGAATCCAAAGTCCAACTCTGTTCAGTCCAATTCAACCCCAAATAAATACCCAACTCCACCGCCACCTTTCTTTGTGTTTCTTTTTCGGTTTTATTTACTTGCATGTTGTTTCAGCTCATCCCTTGTCGAGCGGATTTTATTTGAATTTGTTTTATTGTATTGTTTAGCGTTAGGTCACGACTTCAACGACCAAGCTCCGTAAGACGCGAGACAAGACCGGGTTTAGAAGACTTTGTGCAAGCAGCAAGTCGCATTCTTTGATCATGTTGAACCTACATTTCATACATGTACTTATTACTTTCGTTACTGTATTTGTGCCAATTACTTTAAATATTAAAATAATACTTTTGAATGCCATGACAATTAGTTAAATCCTAAATACCCCACAAACAAACCCACCCAACTTTTGTAGGCCATATTCACCTTGACAAGGTTAGTCCACATAAAATATTATCTATACAAGGTAGCTTTGTCACCAAAAATGTGTTCATCAATCAAAAGCAAGTATTGGCTTTAGGCCAATAGGTTTTGGTGCAAAGTTGAGGGTTGTGTCCAGGAAATTGGGCAACCCAATAGACTTGGTAAAAGGTGGTCTAAAGTGAGGCCCGGAGGATGGACAGCCACGTGTTGGTGTTGGTCCATCGCTTCACTGTTAGACAGGTAAGGACAAGAACCTTGTGCCAAAGTAACCGACATAGAAACCGCTCAACCACAAGCGTGGTCATTACTCCCTGGCTAAGTACACTGCTCTCCCGATTGAATACCTACAGCATCTAGAGCGGGACAGGAGTGGCCGGAAGGGGACACTCGCTGGTCACCACAACGGTAGGTGCCTTCAGCTTTGGGGTGCAAGATCCACTGGGGCCGGTGGAGTCTCCCAAGAGTTGTATGGTCCCTAGACCTACTGTGTAGAGACTAGAAAGGTTGAGCAGTGAAAAGGCTTTGTTATCTCAGCTCAGTCGCACGCTAACGTGTTGCGTGTCTATGATCTGACAGTACGAGCTTGAGATATCTTGTGGGTAAAGTTGGGCAACTCTGCAGAGTGAATAATTAAAGGTATTCGAATACGCCGTGCTTCCGGTTAAAGAAGCTATGTCAATGGGTGATTCCAATACAAAGGCATAAGTAGAGTTTTGAGATGTTAAGTTGGTAATCGAGGTTGTTGATAAACCCCTGATGCTATTACTTATTACTGTTTTACCGTTTTATAAATCGTTTTAAATGCAAAGTGCATCCACATATGCCAGGTATGGTAAACCCTAACCATCCTTCGAACTACTTGCATGTAATTAATTAGCATTTCCATGCGGCTTGTTGAGTACAGTGGTAGTACTCATTCTTGCAAATTGCAAAACATCTACAGAAGAAACTTGGGAAAGTGCAGAGGATCCTGGTGAGCAGGATTTTGGTGGACCTCCTGAAGGCAACGACTCATCATTATTAGGTCTCATTGCGCTCAGCGTACACAGTGGTTCAAGTTCTTTTGTCTTGTATTATATTAACTTTGGGGCTTGAATGCCCGCGTCAAGTCAAAACAGGTTGTTAAACCTTAACTTTGTATAATAAAAGTCTGGTTTCTGTTGCAATCGAAAGCCTGCTTGAGATACTATTTGCTTCGCAACTGTACATCCTGGGCGGTTGCGAAGGGTTTAACAATCCCAAGAATCGGGGCTGTGACAAACCCTTTCGCCGACCATGGACCCGATTATCTTGCGGTTAGTATAGTCACATTCAGAAAATGAACATAGAATATGTGCGACGCATGATGCACCTCTGCTACCTGGGATTTAGAGCATCATTTGATATCTTCTGAACTTATGACGCATAGCCTACTCAGTGCCGTCCACGTAATCCTTTGCATGGATTATTGAGTTGCGTATACCAACCAATTCTTAAAAAAAACTTAAGTTGATTTGGAAGTTCACTTATACTTCAACACTCCCTCTCACGTGTAGACTCCCTTAGGCCTAAAACATACTCCCTCCGTTCTTTTTTACTTGACACAGTTGACTTTTCACGGTCTTCGAGATGCGACTTTGACCGTTACTTTTTATAATTTTACATTAATATGTACTAATAAAATTATAATATTATGAAAGTATTTTCAACGACAATTCTAATGATATAATTTTCATATAGCCAATCTAGATAGTTTTAAATCTATTGGTGGTCAAATTTTAGAAAGTTTGACCGTAAAAAGTCAACAGTGTCAAATAAAAAAAAAACGGAAGGAGTACAATAGAAGTGGACTATAATTATTATTTTTTAATTGCGCCAACCGGGTATTGAATTCAAAACCTTTTGGCTTTGATACCATATTGAGTTGCATGCACCAACCAGTTCATCTAAAAACTTAAGCTGATGAAGAAAGACGAGCAATTCACTTGTACTTCAACATGGATTTTCAGCTGTTAATAATTTGACTATGAAAAATTTGTTTACAAGCGCCAAAACCTTCTGTATGCCATCTTATTTCGATGGACCATTGAGTAGAAGCTGACACTAAAAGTGTTCATGATATGGCCTAGGTTATGGAGAGGGTAGTCGTGGGTAACGGGTGACCTTGGCCGATAGCTCCGGCCAGCCGACGCTGTGATGGCGACTCGGCAAGGAGAAAAGTGACTGGGAAATCAGAGAAGGAGACAGGGGATTGGATTTTTCTTGTTTCATTGCTTGCCGAATTCAGAAGAGCCGGCTGCCACTTATAGATGTGGTCCGGTGGATACAAAATCAATCTCTAATGATTACCTTCCTAATGAAGGATCTGCGGAAAGAAGAGCACGAAATGATCTCTAACTGAAAATAGAATTGCCTAATAGATAGCTTCCTAATGAAGCATTACATACCAAATAGAAGATAAGATTCCTAATCAGACTTTCCTTGCACCAGGTTTCCTTCCACCGACCCTGCTGCTGCCAATTGCACCAAGACGCCAGCTCCACCGGGCGCACTGTTGCGACCATGTCGATGATACAGAATTCCCCACATGATATCTCTCCCGACTCAAGAAACAGCTCGTCCCCGAGCTGGAATAAAGGATACGAGCATTTGAACACGTCTACTGGTTCCCATGATGTTGTAGAGGCGTCAAGGCTGACCCATTGGACAAGCACATGCCAAACGTCGCGGCGAAGACATGCTTTCAGAACTTTTGCCGGCATAGGAAGCGCACGGCCGTGCTCGACAGGCGGTAACGCTGGTGGTGTTGGCGACGTTGGAGGATCCCCGTGAAATTTCTTCAAGAGCCCGACGTGAAAGACATCATGTAGGCGATTGCCCTCCAACAGATGCAAACGATACGCCACGGTAACAATACGTTCCACTATCTGATAAGGGCCATAGTAGCGGGGGCCTAATTTGCCCGAAGTGCAACCAGGAAGAGACGCAGTCTACCGATGGAGGAGGCAGAGCCAAACCCACTTGTCGACAGAAAATTGGATGTCACGATGGCGTTGGTCGTAGTAGTGCTTGGCGTATTGCTGTGCCTGAAGCAAACGATCACGAATATCACTGAGGAACTGATTGTGATCACGGAACTGAGCGTCAACGGGCACCACCTTGGCTGTGCCAGCGTCATAGGTCGTTAGTGATGGGGGAGCTGCTGCGACCATATACCACGGCGAATGGTGTATCGCGAAGCGCCGTGTGGTAGGAGGTGTTGTAGCAATATTCGGCCCAAGGCAACCACTCGAGCCATTGACGTGGACGATCCCCAGTCAAGCAACGGAGGTACATGGCGATCACGTTATTGACTGCCTTAGTCTGGCCGTCGAATTGAGGATGGAAGGCGGAGCTGAGGTGGAAACGGACCCCGGTGAGACGAAACAGTTCTTGCCAAAAATTGCTAGTGAAGATTGGGTCGCAGTCGCTGAAAATCGAATGAGGAATCCCATGGAGCCGCACAATTTCATGGAAGAAGGTGTGTGTGACCGAGACTGCAGTGTACGGATGCCCCAACGGGAGGAAGTGTGCATATTTGGAAAAAAAATCGATGACGGAGAGGATTACCGATTTTCGGTGTACGTAGGGTAGTCCCTCCACGAAGTCTATAGATATATCCGTCCGTACTGTTGTTGGGATTTCCAGAGGTTGAAGCAACCCAGCTGGATGAAGATGCTCTGTTTTGTTACGCTGACAGACCAAGCAAGCACGTACAAAATCTTGGGCTTCCTAGCGGCCACAAGGGAGATAAAAATCCATGTGCAGGCGATGGAGGGTCTTCTGGATGCCCTCATGACCAGTGTGTGCAGCGACAAAGATGGCCGGTATGGACAGCGAGGTGGTCGGCACTAAGACGCGACCATTCCAGAGGATCAGGCCATCGGCGAGGGATCACTGTTCACCAAGTGCGCCGGCCTGGACCTGAGTACAGATGGCTAAGGTTGCTACTTCCGCCCGAAATAATCAAATAGGGAGAAGGACTGTCCGATCAGTGCGCAGGTTGTGGCTGGTGTAGCATCGCGGCGAGAGAGAGCGTCGGCCACTGTGTTCAGGCGGCGGGGGCGGTACTCAATTGTGAAGTTGTAGCCAAACAACTTACTCACCTATTGATGCTGAGGAATAGTCGACAACTGTTGGTCCAACAAGAACTTCAAACTGTAGTAATCTGTATGGATGGTGAAGGTGCGGCCCCAAATATAGGGACACCAATGGTGGACAGTCTGTACCAATCCGATGAGCTCCCGTTCGTACGCCGCCAATTTAGCATGACGTGTCGCAATTGGTTTGCTGAAGAAGGCCAGCGGGCCAGTGCCCCGATGGAGGACCACGCGAATCCCGTACCGGAGGTGTCACATTCGACGATGAATGCCACGATGAAGTCCGATAATTGAAGTACTAGTGCAGTGGAGAGGGCCATCTTGAGGGCCTGAAATGCCTGGTCTGCCTCCTGCGACCAGTGGAAGGAATCCTTTTTGAGGAGTTTGTTGAGTGATGGGGCGATGATGCCAAAGTCGCAGATGAATTTGCGATAGTATCCTGCCAGTTCAAGGAACCCACGTAATCCTTGAGCCGCCAGAGGTGCCGGCCATGTTTTGACGGTGACAACCTTGTCTTCGTCCATGGTGACCGCATTAGCATATATGACGTGGCCGAGGTAGGTGACCGTGGCCGCACCAAACGAACACTTGGCATGCTTGAGGTGAAGGTTGTGACGACGAATGAGGAGCAAGACTGCACGAAGATGTCGCATATGCTCTGACCAAGATGAGCTATAGATCAAAATATCATCAAAGAACACAAGCACAAAACGGCGGAGATAAGGTCGTAGTATCTCATTCATCAAGGCCTGAAAAGTAGCTGGCGCATTAGTGAGGCCGAAAGGCATCACCAAAAACTCAAAGTGACCATGATGTGTGCGGAACACAATCTTCTCCACGTCGGCGGGATGCATGCGCACCTGATGGTAGCCGGAACGGAGGTCAAGCTTGGAGAAGAAGCGAGCACTGCGCAATTCGTTGATAAGCTCATCGATGACTGGAATTGGAAACTTGTCTTTCACCGTGAGCACATTGAGAGTGCGGTAATCGACACAAAAGTACTATGATCCATCCTGTTTCTTGATAAGGACTGGTGAAGAAAATGTCGAGCTACTGGAGCGAATGGTCCCTTGTTGGAGCATGGCCGAACATTGGTGCTCCAGTTCATCCTTCTGAAGATGTGGGTAGCAGTATGGCCGGACTGCCACGGAAGCCGACCCTGGCAGGAGATGAACCCGGTGGTCTAGATGGCATTCTAGGGAAAGGCCCACGTGTTCGTCGTAGAGGCCATTGAATTTCTGCAAGAGAGTGTCGAGGAGCTCCTCATTGGCACAGGTGGCCGACCGGGTGGCTGTGCATGGGGCGGCCATGCCGTGCCATTGGATTTGGCGGCCCTCTCGCCAAAACATCATGCGGAGGTTGTCGAAGTCCCACAAGATGGGACCAAGTGTACGGAGCCATTGAATGCCTAGTACGATGTCAAAGCCGTCGAGTGGGATGGCGAGACCATCCACCTTGAAGTACTCGCCGTCGATGTGCAAGGGCATGCTACGGCGAAGCCACCGCTAGCCACATGATCACCGTTGGCAACCTCAACATGCAGGCCCAGTCGTGGTTCAAGTGTTAAAATAGCGTGAGCGACCGTGCTGTCGCTGATGAAGTTATGTGTTGACCCCGAGTCGAGGAGAGCAATGAATTCGGCAGTGCCGATGGTGACTCGTAGCTGCATGGTTTCGTTGGCACGGATGCTCTGCAACCCTGTGAGAGCATGGAGGGACACCGTCGGCGTATGCTCCAAGGGGTCGAAGGAGTCATCCACCGAATCATCGACGTGACATGGTGGTGGTGGGTGGAGGTGGCTCTGATACCAAGTTGGTATGGCCTAGGTTATGGAGAGGGTAGTCGTGGGTAACGGGTGGCCTTGGCCGATAGCTCCGGCCAGCCGGCGCCGTGATGGCGACTCGACAAGTCTGGCAAGGAGAAAGGTGACCGGGAAATCAGAGAAGGAGCCAGGGGATTGGATTTTCTTGTTTCATTGCTTGCCGAATTCAGAAGAGCCGGCTGCCACTTATAGATGTGGTCCAGTGGATACAAAATCAATCTCTAATGATTACCTTCCTAATGAAGGATCTGCGGAAAGAAGATCATGAATTGATCTCTAACTGAAAATAGAATTACCTAATAGATAGCTTCCTAATGAAGCATTACATACCAAATAGAAGATAAGATTCCTAATCAGACTTTCCTTGCGCCGGGTTTCCTTCCACCGACCCTGCTGCTGCCGACTGCACCAGGACGCCGGCTCCACAGGTGCACTGTTGCGACCACGTCGATACGGAATTCCCCACATGACAGTTTATCTTTACTTCGTGATGTGGAAAGCACTGAAGCCACAACGCTTAACTCACTCGGTTTACGTCAAGAGTCCTACTGTTTTAAGTGCACCCATGACTCGCTTGATCGTTATCCTGCTTACTGTTCAAGCAGAAGCTAGCACCAACACTTGTGCAATTGTTACTTGGAAAGAGTTAAAGAGCACCATTTTTAGATGAATGGATCTGAAAATCCCAATAGCTGGTGGGCTTGCCTGACTTGATGAAGCATGGAGAGAGAGGTATGGGCAATGAGTCGATAGCAACCTTCTGGGTGCTGAAGAACAAAACAACCCACAATGCTATGAAAGATATTCAATCAGAGAAGAGGAAAATGTTTGCAATCCCACTTGCACAATACGGTGCAGGGTGCTGTTTATATTGCCAAAGCATACATTGTCAGATCCTACAAAGGTGGCGTTAGTTGCCGAATACACAGGGAGAACGTGAGCTACCAGCTCGCCTGAAGACTAGGAGCTAACTGAAGAATAGGAGTACAGCATCATTTCTTTTACAATGCACAGGTTTGGTTCAGATCGTTCAGTTTTGGACTCGCATTTTCCCTGTAAAGATGGTGTTTTAAAAGCTAGGTGATCTTGTTGAGAGATGAATAGTGAACTTACGGGCAACTTGGTGTACTGTAAGAGCATCTCCAGCAGGGCCCCTACTTGAGCCTTTAAAACCAAATTTGAGGGCTTAAGGCAAAAACAGAGGTCCAACAGGGCTCCTACTAGAGCCCTCAAATTTGAGAGGCCCCTAAAATCCCCCCTCAAGCCCTCATTCCTGGGGGCTCTAGGTCAAGCCCCCAAATCACGGTTTCCTGCGCGCCCTGGTCCCGATTCTTCCCCCGCCAGCCTTTTTTCCCTCCCGCGTCCGCTCCTTCCCCCGCCCAAATTTGATGATTATGTCATTTGATTTGCAGAGATGTTATGAACTATGTTGTGATCGACTATCATTAAATTCGGACCAAATTTGTCTTTGAATTTAAATTTGAATATTTGTATTTTCATTCATAATTTTAAGTATAGTGCTTTAGAGTTATAGTTTAAATAAATTATTATATAATGTGATGTTCTCAAATACATATGCATATAGTGTGTGAGGAAATAGAGGGAATTAAGAAGTAGGAGCCTGTTTTGAGGGCTCCTGCTGGAGTGCAGCCCAGAAAACAGGGCCCTCAAAAGTAGGGGGAGTCCTCAAATTAAAAGTATGAGCTCTGTTTTGAGGGCTCCTGCTGGAGATGCTCTAAGGCGACTTGGCGAGTCATCAAAGCACGCGACCTGTTCATATGTTTTATAATTTGGTTGTCTTCTGGCCCGAAATGGTACAAGACTACTACTTCAATGAATTCAGAAAAAAGTCAGAGAGAACAATGAGGATGAAAGAAACGATAGATCACTTCAGAGGCAGGACTGGGAAATTTGGAATACCGAATACGTATCAGTTGAGACTTTCTCTGGCATGTGTTCCTTTCTTGACATTGCATGCTAAGCAAAGGAAAATAATGATGCGAAAATCGTTTTTTGAAGCTATGTTACGCAGAAGGCTCCAATCATATTCCAGTATCAACCCTTCTGCCAAAACGAAAAACATGAGTACTACTAATCAGCATCTGCACTGACAAATGGCATCATTAGCGAAACTTGACTTCTCTTTATGTTTCTAGAATCCCAAGTGTCAAAAAGGCAACGTTGAAACATACAAAACTGACAACTTCTTCCAATCTTGTTACATCACCTTCAAATTCAATCCTTTTCAATCAGTATGTCAGCCATGTAAATGTGAACCTGTTGAACTTTCAGCAAAAGAAGCGATAGATACCGGCAATTCTATAAACCATTGAAATTTCAGAAAAAAGGAAGCAATTTGATCGAATAATTTATCATTTCTCGTGTATTCAGATAAACAGAACAAAACTACAAGCATTACATGTGAAGATTTAAGAGTGTACTGGCGCTAAATTCGCCTTATAGAAGCTTTTCCTCCTGAACAGATCCCCAAACTTGCGAAGTATCGGCCTCTTCTTCTTGTGCTTCATGGAATGCCCCATGCCATCGTAGTGGCTCTTATCAATGTGGTCGAATTCATCGTCGAAATCGTCCATGGCCGCGTCCGCTGCAGGCTTGAGATCAGCAATGTTGCTCAGTGACGCGAACATCCGGTCCTTTTGGTTCCGGTTCCCCATCCTCGCTGACTGCGAGAAGCCGCCCTTGAACTTGCCGGGCTCGCCAATTGAGTACCTACAGCTGCTCGGCGTCCTGGACTTCTCTGCAATCCACCGCTGTGATGCCGCCTCCGGTGTTCCCCTCTCGCTGGCGACAACACGTCCGTTTGGAAGGTGTATATCAAAGCCGTAGTCCAGCACGGGTGCGGTTTTCACCGACGTGGGAGTGCTGCACGCCGTCGTTGTCGCGGCGAGCAGGCAGTTGAGCTCCTTGAGGCTGCCCTGAGCCGCGGCCTCGCTGACCTTGATGCACTCGTACTCCTGCCGGAGGCTCTGCAGCGCGCTGTCCTTCTCGGCGACGACGTCGTTGAGACGGGCGTTCTCGCCCCTGGAGAGTTCCAGCGACTCCTTGACGACGTTGGCCTCGGCCACGGCCTGCTTCAGGATGTCGCGCAGCCGCGCGTTCTCGTCGCGGATCACGCGCTGCGACTCCACCAGCTTGGTGTTCTCCTGCCGCGCCCGGTTCACCTCCTTCTCGGACGCGCGCACGCACTCGAGAAAGACGCGCTCCTTGTCGCCCCACGCAGCCGCCGACTCCTCGGCCTCGAGCCTGCACCGGTCGTGCTCGTCGGACACGGCGTGCAGCCTCGCCTCGGCGGCGGCCAGCTCCCCGCGCAGCCGCTCGGCCTCGGCATTGGCGGCCTCCAGCTCGGCCTGCGCCTGGGAGAGCCAAATCTTGACCTGCTTCGCCTCCATGGTCACGTCGGAGAGCGCGACGGAGAGGTCGTCCAGCGCCTTCCGGCTCTTCTCCTCCCCATGCATCGCCGTCAGGAGCTCGCTGCGCAGGACCCTGATCTCCTGGTCCGCGCCGCCGAACACGAGGTCCTTGACACTCCTCTGCTCCACGCCGGCCTGCCGACTCGCCGTCGCGGCCTCGAGGCTCCTGTTGCTCTGCTGCAGCGTCGTGATCTCCAGCTTGGCCTCCTCATGCGAAATCTTGGTCTGCTCGAGCTGCTTCGTCTGGTATATCAGCGACTCGAGCATCTTTCGCTCCGACTCCTTGGCCTTCTCCACCTCCCGCTCCAAAACTAGCACCTTTACCGCGCTGGTATCCTTCTTCCCATCCCCCCTCAGCCTATCGAGCTCCTGCACCGCCCGCGCCTTCTCGTCCCGCTCCCTCCTAAGCTCCTCCTCCAGCTGCACCACCCGCTGCTGCATCGCGCTGCCGCCGGTGACGCCGCGACGCTTCTGCCGGCCGGAAAACCAAGAGGCACCGTCAGAAACAAGTACAACCCCTGATCACACCAAAGCCATCGACCTTGAAGGTAAGGTAACGTAACGTGATCAAGAATTCACGACGACAGCCGCTACCTCCGGAGACGGCGAAGCCTTGGAGACGGCGGCGGTGGAGCGGCTGCGTTGGAGACGAGGGGACGGCTTGGATTCTTTGGAAGAAACGGTGGCCCTGAGCCCGGCCTCGAAGGACCCGGATCTGCACGGCGAATCCCAGCTCATAGAATCGAATCGCGGAACTAAATAGTCAAAACAATAAAAGAAGAGCGGCGAGGGCCGGAAAAGAAGGATCTTATTAAGCGAGGGAGGCGCATTCTTGCCCAGTGGCCAACGAGTCCTCACCTCGGCCTGGAGGGGAGCATCTCGGGCACGCGGGGCGGCGCGGCGTTCGAGGCGCGAGCAGGCCAGAAAAAGAAATGGTGTCAGGGAAACCGAATTTTAGAAGGCCCGGCGCAACATGGGCGCAATCAATACTCACTTGGCGTGCCGCGAGCGAGAGAAGAGGGGAAGGGGAAGCCAGGTGAGATTTTAGAGTAAAGCCGTGGGAATCAACAACGCCGGAGAGAGTTTTGTATCGTACCGAAGGCGCTTGGATTTGCTTTAGTACTTGTATTGTATGGTGTGCGTCGTCGCACGCGGGCGAGGCCGCAAATGGCGGGTCGTGGTCGTCGGCGTCGGCGTCGGCGCGCGGGAGGGGGGTCGTGCGTTTGGAGGCTGGCGCCGAGGCAGGGGAGCGAGCGAGTGCGAGTGCGAGTGGGTCAACGGCGGAGGTTTTCTCGTGTTTTTGGCTCCATTGGCGGGGAGAATGGTTGATTATAATTGATTTTTTACCCTTTACTCTGTTGCTTCGTTGAATACGCTTTATTAATATTCTATTAATACCCGGCCGGTTTCATTTCTGTTTTGGTCATGCGAAAATACCTTGTTACCCTTATTGACATGGGCGGACCCAACAATGGTCATGGGTGTTCAATTGAACACCCATTTTTTGTTGCAAAATACCATGTGTTTAATAGATATTTTTTTTCACTCAACAGTTTAATAGATATATTAGGCATATATATTGATAATTGGACCAAATATTTCACATTTATATCCTCAAAAGATTTCAGCTCACTCCCACACCTTCCCTCTCCAATTCGTCTTAAGTAGTGTGACTCAGCCTACCAACCCAATAGTTTTCAACCCATTCGGAGACCCTCCCCTCAAAGCAAGTCCTCCCCATCTCTTAGGTTGCGATCGGCGCCACACCACCTTCGAGGCGCTCGCCTCGCGTCAGCGCCCGTGGCCGGTGCTCACGCCAGAGCAATAGCGCTGTGGACGGTCGGTGCCGGTTCGTGCCACTCTCTGCGGGTTGCTTCGGCAACGGCATCGGCGGCGATTTAACGCCTTGGCGATCGCGACGAAGCTCGTCGGCCGCAGCCGTGTCGTCGGGCGGCGAGGCTAGTCGTGAGGCGTGAACATGGATTTTTAAGGGTTCGGTGGTGTTCGCGGGCAGGCAATGTGAAAACGTGAAGAGACGTTTAGTAGATTGGAACAGCACGCCGCCTCTAGGGCTTGCCTCTTCTATCTTTATATTACGTTGAGTACAGGAGTACAAGAGATCAATTACAATACGGATTACCGTCCGTGACTTATGGACAGCATATACATGGAATAGGCATTAGGATCGGTTAAGATCAGAGAAGATATACTAACTATATTTGTTATTCTAACATCCTCCCTCAATCTCAACCGGTGAAACAAGATTGAGATTGTGCTTACAACTCGTGAATGGTTGTGTTGGCAATGGCTTGGTGAAGATATCAGCGACTTGGTCTTTGGAAGATATGAACTTGATTTGAAGGAGTTTTTGCGCCACTCGTTCCGTACAAAATGAAAGTCGACCTCGATATGTTTTGTGCGTGCATGGAAGACCGGATTAGCAGACAGATAGGTTGCCCCTAGGTTGTCACACCAGAGGACAGGAGGTCGATCTTGAGAAGCACCAAGTTCCTGAAGAAGGGATTGAACCCATACAAGTTCAGCGGTAGCATTGGCTAATGACTTGTATTCGCACTCGTGCTAGACTCTTAGGCGGTGCTAGCACACGAGTCCATGAGGCAACCATGTATTGGGCAAGGCAATTTGGGTGGCAAAGAAACCGTTGCAAGAGCGGCTCCAGCTCGGCTTGACCACGGCGGTAGCGTGTTGGATAGAATGTAGGAGTAAAGTAGCAAGCGCTAAGAAAGCGGACATCGAGTGGGACCTAGCCGGGCCGGCGAGGTAGGCCGTATACGTCAATAGCAGCACATGTGCATCCCCATTCCTCAATTCCTCGGTCCCAAATTCCCTATTCAACATTTTTTCTTAATTATTTCGTAATTTCTCTAAATTCTTTGTGGTGTTATCTATAATACAAAAATATTGTACTTTTTTTTTACTGTTATGGACCTTTAGTTTTTCTATTGAATAATATTTTATTAGCTTCGAACACCCATTCGATAAATCTTGGGTCCGCCACTGCTTATTGAAACACAACGGCGCGCATTTTTAGCCTACACCACGAGTTCGCCGAGATCCCCGACGTCTCCGACACAGCGGCGCTCTACAGCATCGAGCAGATCTCCAGCGAGGTTGTTCGCGCCCGTGTCAACCGCTCCTTCTGCTTCGACCCGGAGAGGCTGGAGCGCGTCTGCGGCCTTGCCCTCGTCGATGGCGAGATCGGCCGCTGCACCACCTTCGAGGCGCTCTCTGGCCTCGTCTGGCGCCCGCGCTGGTGCTCACGCCAGAGCAGCGCTGTGGACGGTCGGTGCCGGTTCGTGCCCTCTCCTGCGGGGTTACTTCGGCAACGGCATCGTGCTGACGAACGCGCTGGCGACCGCCGACGAGCTGCTGTTAGCGCCCGTGTCGCGCGCGGCGGGGCTAGTGCAGGAGGCGTGAACATGGATTTTTAAGGGTTCGGTGGTGTTCGCGGGCAGGCAACACAATTATACCTGTTCTTTCAATTGGACTGGAGATGTGTTCCTTGTTCCTCTATTGGTGGGTAATCTGGTGATTGAAATGAGCTGGATAATTTGATGTGCTATTCGATTTTGGGTGCAGTCCTGGTCGATTTTGGCTTGAAATTTGGTGGATGGTGTTCTTATCCTATTATTCTGCATATTATCTCTCAGAAACTTTGCTGTAATTTTGGCGAATGCATTTGTCCAAGAATTTATCTGAAATGGCCTGATTTGCTGCCATTGATAGGTACCGACGAGTATTTGGTTAATTTCGATCCCTCTTGGTAGTGAAGAAATAGGCGTCTAGGAACACTTCGTTTGAGCGTCAATTCGCTACGTTTGAGCATTTGGTGCCCTGCCGGGGGCTCATCGATTGCAGGGTCCTGATTCAAGGAACTCTTTTGCGGGCTTTCCTTGGATTATGGGATCTTTATGTTCATGTTTGCAAGCTGATTATTCTGACCACCATGGAAATCATGCTTCCTCCGCGTATAGAAACTGCATGTGCCTCAGATGTTTCACCCAGCAGCTCATCAATGCGGTATGTCTCATCCTGGTTGCTTGATTTCTTCCGTATTTTTTTGTATGTTGTCCCGGTCACTGTGAGCCGACCATGTTATCCCATGGCTGCCTCTAGCTGGGGAAAGGGAAACAGGAGGGACGAATAGAGGAAGGAGGGACATTTTGGTCATTTTCTGTTGCTAAAACTGAAAAATACACTAGATATTAATAATATATTGCAAACAGGATAAAAACAGACTAAGTAGGAATGAAAAACCAATTATATCTAAAATAAAGGTATAATCTCAGTGGAGATTTTTAATGGGCAGGCAGTGGGTGCTTGTGGTGCGGTTGTTAGAGCATGTACAATGGGCTTATGTCAGCCGTCTATAGCATTTGCCACATAGGATTTTTGCTGACGTGGATGAAAGAGAACGAAGAGAGAGAATATTGCTGTCTATAATCCTGCAGCCGACTGTAGCACCAAAACCAAGAAAAGCAATAAAGATTGTGTGTTGTCTGTAATCCTATAGCCGGCTGTATTATCACAACCCATTGTATAAGCTGTTTTTAGTGTTGTCTATAGGTGACATGGATAGTTGCTATAGATAACAGCTGTCTATACCATTGTACATGCACTTAGTGGTCCTAAGTTCGCTGCTGATTGATTCGGTGTAATGTTGGGGCCGGAAAATTCTTTGGATGTTCGTTTCCCACGTGAGAGGCGGCTCGTTACTTCCAGGGGTGGGATCGGGTCTTCGGCGATGGAAATTCTGCGGAAGTTGTTTCTCACGTGAGAGGCGGCTCGTTTCAGGGGTGGGATCGGGTCTTCGGCGATGAATTGAACGGTCGGCGGTTGGTTGCGATTTCAACACTGAAGTACCGGTTCTACGGTATATTTTGCTGTAACGTGTTGAGGAACCGTCGCTGGCGAGTCCAGTCCGAGCGATTACCTCGTAGACAAGCGTAGAATCGTAAGAACAAGGCATGAACAACAAGAACAGAATAAGAGATAGAACACAGAGATGTAGGGGGACTTCTTGCTTCTCTTTATTCCTTCATCCATCGATCAATCTTTTACAATGAATAGCACCCCTATTTATAGGCTACGACCTGCTAGGGTTTGGGATGAGAGCCCACCTTGGGCCAGACTCCGGTCCCGGGCCCGGTTTCTAACACCCCCTTGGGCACTCATCCTTCATGTCCATGTCTCATCAAAACTCCATAAAAACCAGTGGGAAAATTTTGGAGAAAGAGTACATTAATCATGTTCGCTATCTTTGCTTAATTGCCTCATTAAAAACCTTAGCCGAGAAACTTGGGAAAACTCGTCAAGGGAAAAGAGTACAATCCACCCAATTTCATTTAATCTCCAGGATTTACCTTTTGGGTACTCGGTCTTCGTGATCAAGCTTTAGTAATGAGTTCGTGAAGGTTCTCCCCACTCTCGTGCACTTCTCTAAGTCTCATCATTCCAATTCCACATATGCATCTTTCAAAGCTAGACGTTGGAAGTGACTTAGTGAATAAATCTGCAAGATTCTCACATGACCTAGTATGGAGTACTTTGATTACGTTCATCTTTTGCAATTCATGAGCATAGAAGAACTTGGGGTTGATATGCTTTGTGAGAGGATTCTTCACAATAACCCATCTGCACTTGTGCAACACAAGCTGCATTATCTTCATTGATAATAGTGGGGGTTGGTGCGGTATTCAATCCACATAACTGCTAGATGTAGTGAATCATCCGCCGAAGCTAAGTACATTCTCGTGAGGCCTCGTGTAGTGCTATTGTTTCCGAGTGGTTCGTCGAAATCGGTACAAGACACTGCTTAGACGATTTTATGGAATTACGGTTCCACCACATAGGAATACATAGCCTGTTTGTTATTTGACTGTATGCGGGTCCTACAAGTACCCGTTATCTGCATTGCCATTCATAGTTAAGTCTTTGTCCTTTCTGTAGAACAGACCAAGTTCTTTGCTTCCTTAGAGGTATCGGGAGATGTCCTTCATTCCCTGCCAATGCCTTTGGTAGGTTCTGTACTATACCTTACTAATAGGTTCACGGCAAATGCAATGCCTGGTCTAGTACAGTTTATTCAATACATGAGTGTTTCTATCACACTTAAATATGGGAATTCGGTCCCGTGACTTCCTCCTCTTTTCTAGGTTTGTGCGGGTCCTTGTCTTGTCGCAAAGCTCTCCGACCATTGGCACCTTCAAAGGGTATGCCTTTCCAAAGCGAACCTTTCCAACACCTTACATTGTAGGTTGACCGATGTACTAAAATTCCTTCAGGGGCATGCCCAAGCTGCAAGCCTAGGCAATATTTGATTTTCACCCAAATCTTTCATTTCGAACTCTGACTTCAGGTAAAAGCTTACTTTCTTAATACCTTCGTGGTTCCGATGATATTCGGATCATTTTCATACACCGAGATTATACAAAATTCATTATGGAATCATCGTATAAATACACGTGGTTTATTCTCATTGTTCGTGTAGCCTTTCTTGCATAGAAAGTCGCCTAGCGATTATACCACATTCACACTTCGATTGCTTAAGTTCGTATAATGACTTTACGAGTTTCACACTGCATACATATTTCCATTTGCTCTATCTTGGTTGGGACATTAATACATTCGGTATCTTCAATGTCCGAATCCAATATTTCATAAAGGTATCTTTGTACCCCATCCATCAATTTCAATTCTAACTTCAAGTTCACGCCATTGAGATAAATGTCTAAAGGGGTTACGCCATGATCGGGAATATGTTTCTTCATAATCATCTCTGGATGTTCAATGAAACCTTATGCAACGAGCCTTGCTTCTTTTTATTTCTTTTGAACAAATATCCACTTATGCCCTACGGGTGCACAAGGGGAGGCGCACTACAGCCCAAACGCCCTTCTTTTATTCGGAGAGAATAATTGGTTTATCGCCTTCTTTCAATCTGATCTTTTCTTTCATTCAACGAGCGTCTGAGCTTTGAATCAAGATTGATGATTGTGGCAAGTTTCTTTGCAAAGTATATGTCGACATTGGTCGTTGTCATATTCAAAGATTCTCCGAGGTCATAAATTTTATAGCTATTTCTTCAAGAGGCGATTCTTCTAATGCTTCTACTTGCTCACCGCTGCTTCCAATTGCGGGCAAGTCCTTTAGTTTTTCAGCTACGATGTGTGCGCACACATCCATGCGATGTCTCCTTCATGGAGATGTTCAATTCAGTATGCCTTTTTCGAAGGTTCCATACCGATGCAGTCTCAAGCGGCTCCCCTTCAGTTCGGGCACTTGGTGATCGGTCGTGTCAAGTCCGTCTTATCCTTTTTCACCAGCGTCCCGGTTACTTCGGATTCGAGGGACGGAGTTCTCGCCCTTTGTTCCGAGGCCTCGGGCGGGATTAGGATACCTTCAATGGTATTTCAACCCTCTCCGGTGCATTGCTTGCGTGCAAATGCTACTTATTCACTCTTCAAATCACTAAAGTAGTCCGCGTTGATTCGCTAATACTTGCAAATCAATTATCTTCGGACTTCAATTGTCTTCTAAACTTCAATTCAATTGTCTTCGAACTTCAATTCAATTGTCTTCGGACTGCAATTATCTTACGGACTTCTATTTGCTTTACTAGTGCGCGGGTCATATGCATAGATTTCAATTATCTTCGGATTTCAATTGTCTTCTAGACTTCAATTGTTTCCGACATTATTACCCTTGGCGGCGGCATAAGTGATGGTACCATCGATTCGGTGTAAGGGTTTGCAAATGTTGTCCTTGAGACGGTCCTCATGGGGTGTCCATGAGGCGGGATGGTGCGGTGATGTAGTAGCGGACTAGCATTCACAAGAATGGCAAGGCCGGCCGTGAAGATGGTGCGTCGGGAAGCCGAAACCTCCAAATCAGAACCCGGTGATGCTGCAGCAGGAGAACATGGTTCGGCATCAGGAGAGACATCAGCAGGAACGGTGAGATCTTCAAGTCGTGGGTTGCTGCTGGAACCTGCACCATGGTTAGGTAGAAGCAAAGGTGTATATGCCGAATCTGCAAGTTGGTCACTTGAAATAAGAGAGGGAACTAATGAGGAATTTGGTGTTTGAGAGTGATGAGGAAGATTTGCAAACGGAAAGGTGTTCTCATCAAAGATCACGTCACGTGATATATAAATGCGTTTGGAAGGAACATGCAAACATTTGTAGCCTTTATGGAGAGGACTATATCCTAAGAACACACACTTTTTAGAGCGAAAATCGAGCTTGTGTGTGTTATATGGGCGAAGATGTGGCCAGCATGCACATCCAAAGACTTTGAGGAAAGTGTAATCTGGTTTTTCTCCTAGTAAGCGGTAAAGAGGTGTTTGCATGTCAATAACGCGACTAGGAACACGATTTATAAGGAAACATGCCGTAGTGAAAGCATCACTCCAAAAATGAAGAGGAATAGATGCATGAGCTAGCAAGGTAAGGCCAGTTTCTACAATATGACGATGTTTACGTTCGGCCGACCCGTTTTGTTGATGAGTATGAGGACATGAAACACGATGAGCAATACCTATTTTCTGAAAAAATGGATTCAGTTTTTGGTATTCGCCACCCCAATCAGTTTGCATGTGCACAATTTTGCGATTAAGAAGTCGTTCAACGTGTTGTTGAAACTGAAGAAAAACTTTAAACACATCGGATTTATGTTTAAGTAGGTAAAGCCAAGTAAAGCGACTATAGGCATCGATAAAGCTCACATAAAAACGATGTCATCGTGAAGTTTGGCGGGGCCCATACATCGAAAAGACTAGCTCAAGAGGAGCTTTGACTACAGTATTGGAAAGGGAAAAAGGGAGTTGGTGACTTTTGCCTTGCTGACAAGCATCACACACTCGATTATTCTTGATCGACTCAAAAGGAAGTTCATTATGACTCAGAATATAATGAACAATGGGTGACGCTGGATGACCTAGACGACAATGCCAATTGTCATGTGAAGCTTTGACACTACTGAAGACTTCTTTCGAAGATGGTGCATCAATGGAGTAGAGGCCACCACGACATCGACCACTAAGGATTGTGGCCCTCGAGTCTCGATCCTTGACAAACACATGATCAGGATGAAACTCAATGAGAACATTATTATCACGTGTAAGCTTTCTAACAGATAAAAGATTGCGAGTAACGGAAGGGACATGAAGTATATCTTTGAGATGGGGTGATTTAGACTGAGATGTATGAATGATAGAATGACCAACATGCAAGATTGGCATACCTGACCCATTTGCTGCATGCACCTGATCTTGGCCGTGGTAGGGTTCCTTCACCGTGAGTTTGTCGAGCTCATTGGTGAGATGGTCAGTGGCGCCTGTGTCCGCGTACCGAGTGGTGTCGATAGGGTAGGAGAGCGTCGCACCATTCCTGTGTGCAGCAGCAGCCACGTGACCATCGTTGCCGACGCCGAGAAAGTCTCGGTTGAAGCGCTTGTAGCAACGGGATGCAACATGTCCGACCTTGTCACAGAGTTGACAAACCGGACGGTTGCTCCCAGTGCTAGGACCGCCTCCAGTAGTGGCGCCTGCGCCGGCAATACCTCCTCCACTGGATCTATTGTTGGTGTAGTTGTTCCGGGGCTTGTATTGCTGCTGCGAACGATTGTCGGTGCGATAAGGCTGCTTGCCACTCGACCGATTCCCATAGCTTGCTGCGTTCGCGGAGTGGTCAATCTGGATCTCGGCCTCACGATTCGCCATGCGTTGTTCCTGGTTCAGCATGTGCGCGTATAGATCGCTAACCGAGATGACGTCGTTGCGGACGGTGGCTGACGAGACAAGGGAATCATAATCAGAATCAAGACCTGCAAGAAGATACGAGATGAACTCGTGAGACTGAAGAGGCTGGCCGATGGACGTCAGGGTGTCGGCGAGTGCTTTCATCTTGCTGAAGTAGACCGTGATGGACATATCACGTTTCTTGGTGTGGGCGAGTTGGATGCGGATCTGCATCGACCGAGCTGTGGACTGCGAAGAGAACATACTCTCCAGAGTAGTCCAGGCTTCTTGAGAGGTGGCCATGAACAGAACTTGGCCTAGAACGCTCTCTGTCATGGATGATAGAATTGCGGACAGGATCGCCTGATCCTGTTGTATCCATGCCTGGTGAGCAGGATTTGAAGTTTGTGCCGCTCCGGTCTCCATGGTGGTGATGACGTACTCCGGCGGGCACGGGGTTGCGCCATTGACGTAGCCGAGGAGGCGGAAGCTTCTCAGCATGGGGACAACTTGTGCACGCCATAGCAGATAATTTTCAGGTGCAAGCTTGACTGTGATGAGATGCCCAAACGTGAACGGCGACGAAGTCGACGACGTGGAGCCGATGCTCATCGGGATGCCTGACGGCAAGGTGCCATTCAGAGCACCGGAGATGGTGCTGTTGGTTGCAGAAGTATTCATTGCGTGGCTTGGATCGGAAAGCTCTGATACCATGTGAAAACGTGAAGAGACGTTTAGTAGATTGGAACAGCACGCCGCCTCTAGGGCTTGCCTCTTCTATCTTTATATTACGTTGAGTACAGGAGTACAAGAGATCAATTACAATACGGATTACCGTCCGTGACTTATGGACAGCATATACATGGAATAGGCATTAGGATCGGTTAAGATCAGAGAAGATATACTAACTATATTTGTTATTCTAACAGGCAACACAATTATACCTGTTCTTTCAATTGGACTGGAGATGTGTTCCTTGTTCCTCTATTGGTGGGTAATCTGGTGATTGAAATGAGCTGGATAATTTGATGTGCTATTCGATTTTGGGTGCAGTCCTGGTCGATTTTGGCTTGAAATTTGGTGGATGGTGTTCTTATCCTATTATTCTGCATATTATCTCTCAGAAACTTTGCTGTAATTTTGGCGAATGCATTTGTCCAAGAATTTATCTGAAATGGCCTGATTTGCTGCCATTGATAGGTACCGACGAGTATTTGGTTAATTTCGATCCCTCTTGGTAGTGAAGAAATAGGCGTCTAGGAACACTTCGTTTGAGCGTCAATTCGCTACGTTTGAGCATTTGGTGCCCTGCCGGGGGCTCATCGATTGCAGGGTCCTGATTCAAGGAACTCTTTTGCGGGCTTTCCTTGGATTATGGGAGCTTTATGTTCATGTTTGCAAGCTGATTATTCTGACCACCATGGAAATCATGCTTCCTCCGCGTATAGAAACTGCATGTGCCTCAGATGTTTCACCCAGCAGCTCATCAATGCGGTATGTCTCATCCTGGTTGCTTGATTTCTTCCGTATTTTTTTGTATGTTGTCCCGGTCACTGTGAGCCGACCATGTTATCCCATGGCTGCCTCTAGCTGGGGAAAGGAAAACAGGAGGGACGAATAGAGGAAGGAGGGACATTTTGGTCATTTTCTGTTGCTAAAACTGAAAAATACACTAGATATTAATAATATATTGCAAACAGGATAAAAACAGACTAAGTAGGAATGAAAAACCAATTATATCTAAAATAAAGGTATAATCTCAGTGGAGATTTTTAATGGGCAGGCAGGGGTGCGCCGGTGCGGTTGTTAGAACATGTACAATGGGCTTATGTCAGTCGTCTATAGCATTTGCCACATAGGATTTTTGCTGACGTGGATGAAAGAGAACAAAGAGAGAGAATATTGCTGTCTATAATCCTGCGAAATGATTGTAGCACCAAAACCAAGAAAAGCAATAAAGATTGTGTGTTATGCGTAATCCTATAGCCGGCTGTATTATCACAACCCATTGTATAAGCTGTTTTTAGTGTTGTCTATAGGTGATATGGATAGTTGCTATAGATAGCAGCTGTCCATACCATTGTACATGCCCTTAGGGGTCCTAAGTTCTGCCGCGGATTGGATTCGGTGGGGCTGTTGGGGCCGCCGGAAAATTCTTTGGATGTTCGTTTCCCACGTGAGAGGCGGCTCGTTACTTCCAGGGGTGGGATCGGGTCTTCGGCGATGAATTGAACGGTCGGCGGTTGGTTGCGATTTCAACACTGAAGTACCGGTTCTACGGTATATTTTGCTGTAACGCACGCTGTAGTACCCTGAGCCCATTCAAAGCGTCGTTTCTTATCCAATAACGGTGGAATGACAGCTCGGGGCTTTTTACCGAAGGTAGAGGATATGTGTCCTTTCAAGACAACTTGAAACCGCTTGACAATCTGATGAGTGATGAAACACGTACTATCTAGAGCACTGCGAGAAGCTGTGGGTTCACAGGATTGTAGAGCCTTTGGCTGTTCTGGCTATTGGCGGAGCGGGGTTTTGATGCTGAGGGTGTGAACTTAAAATACATCCATTCTAACAGAAAAATTCAAATGACACAGTTGGTACTAATGAAACAGAATTGTTCGCTCTAGCAATCTTGCATGTCATAGTTGCACAAGATTAAAAGAGAGAGAGAGGATTCGGTATTTTTAGAACTTACAATAATCAATAGTTTGGCTGCTGTTGCGTTGTGCTCCCAATCTCAATCAGTCAATCTCCCAGCTCGACAGACGACACTCACCACGCCCATGCAAGTCATCGTCGGAGACCGGAGACGCCTGACGTCGGTCGTCGCACAACGCCGCAGTCGGCACGGGCGCACGACCACGGCGGCACGACGCACGGCTACACGGTGCCGTTGCGCCCTCGCACAGCGTTGGCCTAGCCGCTGGGGTTGGCCGGCTGGAGGGCTACTAGGCCCTGGCGAAGGAATGAAGGGGATGGAGAATTTGGGTATAGGGTTGGCTGGCTGCTAGGGCAAATGAATGAATATGGGGAAAGAGGAATTTGGGGGTGGGGTTGGCCGTCTGGCACCTGAGAGTTGCTAGGCAAAGGAACGAAGGGAACTGAAAGGGTTGGAGGACTACTCGATTCATCTGGAGAGTGGAGACCTAACCTGGGGGCTAGGCATGCCACTCGTGGGGGCTTGCCGGGCTGTGTCATAGCCCCAATTTCAATAAATGTAATTTAGATGCATCTCATAAACATTTCATACCATTTCTGGAGCATGGGCATAAATTATGCATTTGAAAATGTTCAATTCAAGTTTAGACAAACAACTCAAACCAAAACAACCAATAAATCTGAAATGAATGATTATAAACATCTCTATAAAATAATTTATTCAAATACTATAATAATTATAATGAATCAATATGATTTTTCTCAAATTTTTAGAGTTCAACTTGACAGGGAGAAAAACCTATGTTCAATTTTTAAACATCATTTGTAAAGGAAATCAAATTAAGCAAATAAATCATGAACAACGCAGTTAGAAATTTTTTATGAGTTTTATATCATCCCAGTAACATGTCTGAAAATTTTTAGATTTTTTCAAATTTATTTACTATTTTAAAAACCTCGATCAAAGTAGGGAAGTTTGAATTCAAACTCATTCAATTGTTTTGACCTAACGAGCCACCTTGACTCAATCCGACTCAAGCCAATGGACTTGACTGGACCCAACCAACTCGCACGCATGCACCTGAGTCCGACCGCGCTGCTTCGCTGCTCTTGCTGACGGCCTGGGCCAACTCGTCCTCTTCGCACCACTTCGTCACTGAGAGCTCTCCCCGCACACCGTTGAGGTGTCGCCGTGCCTGAGTTGCTTCGTCCATGCAAGAGGACGATGTCGCGCCACCGCCTATGTAATCCATTCTAAAGTTGCCACGAAGTGATGCCATCTCTTTTCCCATTTTGGAAGTCCCTCAAAACCCTGTCCCATCCTCTCGGCCGTGTAGACAAGCCTAGCGATTCATTCGTCCACATTGAGGTTTATCCTCTCGCTCTTGCGGCTTTGTTCTTCTCTTTTCATGCCATTCTCATGTTTTAAAGTTGAAACCTTGCCTTGTAACGAAACATTGAGAGTGTAGGCTTGTCTTTTTCATTTTCGGAGCGTGCACTGAATGCCATCATCGTGCCATCTTTGCATCCGGTGAGTTCCTTCCTTATTTTTGCGTGTCATCTCATGTTCTTGAGTATGATAAGTGTTTCCCCTCACTAAATTTTATCATTCTTTCACAGAGATCAACGTAATTTGAATTTTTCTTTGTTTCGGCCGAAAACCACTTCATCTGCCCCATCACCGATGTGGTGAGTCATCTTTCAATTCCTCCTGGTGAGACCATCTACTGGTCATTCTTGAGCTAACCTAACCTCTCTTTTATCGCCAAGGTGCTCAAGTTATCGTGTCCACGTGAAACCCTTATTACCGCCGTCGGTCAACCACCGCCGGAGCTCCACCATGCCTCTCCGACCATCTTCAACCTTCGGGTAGGTCCACTACATCTCGTAGGTGCCCATGCGCATGATAGTTAGCTTAGAATGCCATCGGGTTGTCACTTGCACGTGTGCCGTAGTTGTGCTGCCGCATCTTACCGTCGTGCCGCCGCTACAGCTCTATATCGGCCATGCTCCGGCCACCTCTAGGTCCAGTGAACTATTAGGAACCCATTTTGGGTCTTGGTTCACGCCGACGAGGACCACCGCGCTGGCGAGCCGCCAGGCAAGCCCGCGGAAGCAAGAGGCTATGTTGTCGAAAGTCCCGACAACCTTGTAGCTTGGTGATTAGCCAAATAAGTGTCAGATTTAGAGTTAAGTAGACATTAACCATTGAGTAATCAATGTGGTGTATCGCTAACGGGTGGACCCCACGAACAGAAAACAAGAAGGTTTTTAAAACCGGATTTGAGTGCTGTCGCTAACATGCGGGCCCGTGCAGTTAAGTGCACAGTGTGCATGGAGGTGGACTGGGCGCTGCTGTAAGATCGAGGAGGCCGACTAGAGGGGGGTGAATAGGCGTTTTAAAACTTCTATGCGCTAAAACCGATTTCTAATGCGGAAGCTTATAACAAATACGGTTTTGCACAATTAAAGCTTAAATCCACTAGGTTCAACTAAGTGCACCAACAATACAAGTCTATTGAATAATATTGCAAATAAGCAAAGACTTGTAATCTATTTAATTCTAGCAATGTAAATAGCACAAAGCATGACAAGCATTCATACACAATGAATAAGCAATTTAATACAAGAAATATAAATTGTGATAAGTAAAGCTCAAGAATGCAAACCACAATGACACGGTGATGTTTTACCGTGGTACTCGGAGACTTGCTGGTCTCCCCTAATCCACGTTGAGGGAAACTCAAACCAATTGGGTCGGCTCCACGAATTGAGCCTTCCTCCGAGGTATCAACCACCTCGCTCCACTAGGGTTGCTCTTACTCCACTCCGGAGATGGCGAGCACCAAGCCACTCACAAACGCCCGGGTCTTCTCACAAGCTTCACTTGAGAAGATCACCGACGCACGACGCCACCACGCCGTTTAGGTGTCGGTAAACACCAAGAGTAACAAGTCTCCAACTTTCACTTGAACCAATCAAGTGTCAAAGCTCTCGTGGATACTAAATCCACCACCTAATGCAACACATGCAAAAGGATTTGCCTCTCAAACCTCACTAAGTGCAACACATGCACAAATGGGAGTAGAGGGCTTGCTCTTAGCTCAAAGGAACTCAATGGGGGCACCAGCAACTATTCCTCACACGGCCAAGGTGGGTATATATAGCCAACACACAAAAACTAGCCGTTGGGAAAAGATTCCAGAGAATCTGGACGAAACCGGTCTAACCGCCAACTAATGGCCGGTCGGACTGCCCGAGCGCCAACGGCTATAAAACTAGCCATTGGACTCACGATCGGTCTGACCGCCAACCAATGGCTGGTCAGACCGCCAGAGAGGCCGGTCAGACCGCTCGACTGAGCAACCGATCAAACCAGAAAACATCTCTTCTGGAAAATACATACCGCCAAGTAAATATCGGTACTACCGCACTCCGGTAGTACTCCGCTACCACCGGTCAGACCGCTACTAGGGGCGGTCAGACCGCCCACAGTCACCAAGACTGAGAACAGACTTTGCACATTTGCTTCAACTCAATTTGCAAAACATATTTGCCAATTGATGCAACATGTACACAAGAGATGAAAGCTAGATTCTCAACAAGTTGCAAAACACATTTGCCAACTTTTAGAATCAACACCACAAGGAATAAGGTACATGGACTTAAACTGTTTGCAAAACACATTCGCAAACTAAAGTCACATGCTACAAGGAATAACCATGAGCCACAACTATTTGCAAAACGCATTCGCAAATATAGGCAACATGTTAAGTTGAGCTAGAGCAAACACAATGAGCTATCAACACATGACTAACTCAAGTTACTAATTAAGACCCCTCTTAATAGTACGGCAACTTACACTAGCAATCCGGTCTCCAACCAAACACCGAGACCGGTAAAAGACTAGGAACAAATCCTTAGCCCTAGCTAGTCATACCTTAGCCTTGCGCAACCACTTGAAGCTTGATGACGCACATCCTTTCTTCAAGTCCGGGTTATTGACTCAATGTCCATCAACATATGATGACAACTTTCATTTCAAGTCTTGACATACATCAACTCATGATGCACTCTTCACTTGACCTCCATCAACACATGATGGATTCTTCTTGACTTGATGATCAACTCATAATCATCTTCTCTTCTTGAACTTGATATGCATCAATGCGTGATACATCCTTTACTCCAAGCTCTTTACTTCAATATCATCAACCAATGATGATATTCTTCTCTTTCGAAAATCTTGACTTGATGACGATCAACTCATGATGTCATCCAAAGTCTTCAACCACATGGAACATAACCTATTTCACCAACTCATAGAAAAATGTTAGTTCCACAAGATGATTGTCATTAATTACCACAACAAACCATTAACCAATAATGGTGGGACAAGATACCACAATCTTTATCTCTTTGGTAATTGATGACAACAAACACAAGTACAGATAATTGAATATATTTGGTATGAGTATATATGAACTACATAAGTTATATATACTCAAAGGATATATGAGCTTATATGAACTACGCAAGTCATATATGCTCATATGGATATATACGAACTATACTAGTTGTATATATTCAAGGATATGGGTATATATAAACTACACAAGTTACATATACTCATATGAATATATTAACTACACAAGTTAAATATATTCAAGGATATATTTCAAAGTAAAGATCCTAAATATATGTGGACATAAGAATATGGATCAATACTAATGAAATCACAAAATATGGAGTGAACTCCCCCTAAATATGTGCATACACGAATGTGTAATAAAGACATATGCATATATTCAAGTTAACCTTTTGGTGAAGTTCAACCTATATTTTGAGTCCGAGGAATGCAACAAGGTATAAAAAAAATGATGTCGAATGCATACCTCTTTGATCTTTAAATCCAACTGAGACTAAACAATTTGTATGACAATAGAAGTGTTAGTCTTATAAAGATTTATCATTTGGAAAGTATACCTCATTTGATTTTTACCTCTTTATCCATTTGAGACTAAACAGAAGATATAACAAAAAGAGTGTTAGTCTCATAAATAGATTTGTCATTAATAACCAAAACTCCATTAACACATAATGGCGGGTCTAGATTCTTCAGCTGCGCACTGGGCCCCACATGTAAGCACTGGGCCCCATTTTGAGTGTAGCATGTGAGTACATAAAGTATTCTGTAAGTCTTGAAAAAAATGCATATGCATAGCTTTAACAAATGGGGCTTATATGGTTCTTTTGTACAAAGCAATATTTTAAGTTTAAACAGTTTTCATAAAGCACATTTGACCAAAAATAGTTTCAATAATTAAAATAATTTTTTCACTAGTGGAGGTTCTAGTTACCAACCACTAGTATCAAGGCTCTATCCGCCATGGTTCAAAGGATAAAGCTCTAGCTGCTAGAATATCTACCCGAGAGTCCCAACTGCTCCCGGATTTTCAAAGTTTATTTTTTGAATGCAAAACCAAAATATACCATATGAAAATACACCTTGGCAGCCATTGAGTGTGGACATAGCTATTCGAATATTTTACACTCTGTAGAGGTTGTACAACTTGACCCATATGGGATAATCAACTTATAATGTCGGCCATGGCACGCTTCCTTGGGCGTGCAACTAAGCGGTTATCACAAGGCCTTTACAATACCACACTCTAACACCAACCCATCCGATGAGTATAACCCTAAGTCATGGACGTCTTTTACCATCGACCTAGAGCTCATCGTTGTGGAGGATAACCTGCCCAGACATGGACGTCTGTTACCATTGCCCAGAGCAAAGCCCTAACAGACATGGACGTCAACTACCATCATCTACATAATCCCAAAAAGGAACACCTAACAACTACAACCTGCAGATGTAACACTAAAATATGATAAATTAGTTGGCTAGGTACTCTTCATTCTGGACATGTGGTTGTACGGTAGTGCTCAGTTTCGATAGTCATAAGCGTCGGTCCTTAATACGATTTGGGCAGAACTTAACACAATACAGGTCTCGTGCTCTAGCTGTACCAGCTTGAACTTACCATCCGCCAGGGTCTAAACAAAATTTCATTATTTTATTTTATTTTAAAAACCAACAGCAATACGTATTGCCATACATTTCTCAAACCGATTTGCATAAATGGTATTAATAATTTCTACTCATAGGATGACAATGATCAATATAGCTTGTCTAAGCTGTTGTACCGTTTTATACTAATCCATCAATAATGTATTTCTATAATCCAACAATAATATATCTCTATAATCCAATAATAATATATTCATGTAATCCAACAATGATATATTCTTATAATCCAATAAAGATATATTCCTATGATCTAACAATGATATATTCTCATTACCCAACAATAATGTAATCCAATAATGATGTATTTCAATAATCCAACAATGATATATTTCTATAATCCAACAATGATATATTTTTATGACCCAACAATGATGTATTTCTATAATCCAATAATGATGTATTCCTATAATCCAACAATGATGTATATCTATAATCCAATTAATTTCACAAAGTTTACACATTCTACATGATTCAATAATTTATCCAAAAATTATCATCATGAATTGTTATCAAAATCCATTATTTTCTTCTTTTAACCACCACCTTTATTGGATCAATTTCACATTATGAATTCTCCAGCGATCACTTACTATAATAAATTTAATTCAACTAAAATTTGGTTTAAATCCAATTTCTCCTTTCAATCCCAGGTAATCAAATTAGTGCCTCATATTTAGACACTTCCATGATATAATTGGTTCCACCAAGTTAAACTTTATATTTACGTTCTCAACAATCTATATAATCGACGAATATATCCTTCTTCACTGTATTCATCTAATTCTACAATATTATATTCCCATTATATAACAATAATATAATCATTACGAAAGATTTTAAGTACTAGGCGACAATAATTCAAGGATAACATCAAATGGAGGTATAATCAAATTAGGATTAACTAACACTCCTAAGATTTGAACTTATCATTTTATGTAAATAGCAATGCCTATTAGTTTTGAAATTTAAAATAAGATTTCACAAATATAGATACAACATGACAAAGGAGACTTACCTTTATCAAAGGTTGAGGTCACACGTTTCGATTGGTCCAAACTTGCTTCGGCAACATTAGATTCTATACACGCGAAACGAGACAAAATAAATAACAAAATAACAAATAAAATCAAAAAATAATAAAATTAGTGTGGAGGGAAATATATTGAATTTAGATGAATTTAGGAGGAAGAATCAACTGAACCGGAGTTCGTATGAAAGAGGATAAGCTTCGGAAGTTTGTTAGATTAGAAAATCCGAGAAATTGAGAGGGATAGGAATATTTCAAGAATATTCCTTTCGGATTAAATAATAAAAGAACCACATACTGACATGTGGAGCCTCTTGTCATTGAGAGAGAGAGAGGATGACAAGTGGGGACCACTATCAGTGAGAGAAGAAGAAAGCAAGAAGGAGAAAACAGAGTAGGAAACAGGGGAGCGGGCAGCGGCTCTAGACATCGGCACCGGTGGCGAGAGACGTTGAGGGAGGGCTAGGCGATGGGAAAAATGGAACCCCGACGGGGTAGTGGCCCTCAAGGTGGTGGCGGGTGGCGGCGCGGCCGAGGTGGCACCGTGGTTGTAGCGGCGGCACAGGGGTGCGGGCGCGCGGTGGCGACAGCTCTCCGGTGGCACCCTCTGGGGATTAGCGTGAGCACGGGCTCGGCGATGTCAAGGGGAGCATGCCGGGTTTCTCAGGGAGACCGAGGAGGGGCCGAGGCGGCGTGGCAATGGTGGCCGGCGGCAACACTCCACAACGGCATGGTAGCCGAATCGAGATGGGGAAGAATGAGAGGAAGGACGGGAACACGATATGATGCACATAACTCGGCTTAGGGCTCACTGGAGAGGATGAAATGGGCGACAGAGATGCAGCGGTTGGAATGGAAGAAGACGACTAATTCTGTGATGAACTGTGACCAAACACGAAATTGATTTAGGGGAAAAACTCAAGGTTCTCGGGAACACGACGTGACACGGTTAGGAATTGCAAAATCTCACCGGAGCGATAGGATGGCAAGATGGGGGCGCGGCTGGTGCTCGGGAAGAAGCTCGTGTAGAGGCGGTCCGAAGATGAAGAAATTTGGAGGGGTTATGAAGGGGGTGATGGAGGCGCTGGTGCTCCCATTTATAGAGCAAGACGACAAGGGAACGGGCGCGACCACGATGAGGATTGCACAACGGTTTTGGCAAGGATTGAAAACAGCCAGCAATGCCATGAATGCTCGCGATAAAGGCAGGTTTGATGGTGCACAGGGATGGCGGGGTGAATGCACGATGATGGCGGCGACGAGGATGCGCGGACGCGACGTAGTCGTGGTTGAGTGCGCACGGGTGCGGCTTGGTGCAGCGCGGCGCGGGCGCGTGGCAGAGCACAAACAACACGACATGAGGGCACGGCGTGGCGTAGACATAGCCTGGGCACAGTGCAGGTCAGCTCGGGTGTGGGGCACGATGCGGCGTGGCGAACAACGCAAGGGCAAAACAAGCAGAGCAGCGAGGCAGAGAGAGGAAGAGAGAAAATGGGTTGGGCAGGCCGAGCTGGTGAAAAAAGAAAATGGGCCACGGCCCAAAGAGAAGAAAGAGATGGGTTTCTGTCCATAGAATGAAGGAGGAAATTGAAATTTTAATTTTAATTCAAATATCGGCCGAAGTTTGAAATCGAACTGGAATGTGAATGTGAATTTGACTTTCAGCTGATGTTTGATTTAGATTTGCAAGAGATTTGAGTTTGGCTTTGAAAAGGAATTCAGAGCTTTTGAATTTAACTTTTGAGATTTTGAGATAGATGAAGGAATTGAATTTAGGCTCTAATAGTTGCAAGAACGCCAAATAAAAGCCAACTCTTTTAAATACTTAATTTCAAATTATTTTTACAAGAGGGCAAATTTTGGGATATTACATAACACCCAAATTGTTACCGGAGTACCACTAGTAATTTGCAAGCACAACTCTCGTTCTGACTGCTCGAACCAAGTTATTCCTGTCGGAGTGGTAAAGATAGAAGCAAGGGTAGCAAAAACGGTCATTTTCATATTTAACTGCATTTACAACGGTTATGTTTGATGAGATCCAGTTGACCGGTGATAGGAAATGAAAGAGCGGCCATGTGATTTCCTTAACTACAATACCACAATTTAGGGGTTACTGTCAGAAGTACCAGATTAAATAGACCCATCATAGTTTGCTGAAAGCTAGTGTCTCCAAAGCCCAAGATCTATCTCATGATGAGCCAAAAGGGATGGCTGCATTACATAGTTATCGATTGCTAAGTTCTTATCCAACAACACGTCGAATAATTCGTAAACTATAGTACTTGTCAGCCAACCTGCCTGGCTCTGATAATTTCCATTCATCCTTGTCGGCCTGCCATATGATGGTGTTGGATGTTGTAAGACCGCCAGCAAATAACCAAAACCTGTCATCTCAGAAAAAAGCAGTAACCGACCTGCAATGCCTGACTGCCATGGAGTGGAATCAGGAATGGTGAGGTGAGCCCATGCTGGCAGCTGGAACTTCCATCATCGTCAGCTCGACGTGCAGTTCGTCACAGCGTCCGTTCGTGTCAGCTGTTGCTTTCTGAACCATTCCGGACTCTGAACCTAATTTAGCATGTTCAGTATGGAACCTGGGAACGGCAATGCAATACTGTGCTGTCTCGCAGCAGCAGGGAGGGTACCAATCATACACAGTAGTAGTTCGGCATCGCCTCGTCTCATGCGCATGGCGTGCTCCTTCAGGCGTTGGAATTCGTCTTCGCCAACCGGACGTCAGACGGCTGAAAGGTTCTTGTCATACACATTGCGTGTTCTTGAGTTGAGCTGACCGCTACTATGTATCTATGGCCCGAAACTACACATAACTAGCTAATGTTCTGAAATGGGTGAGGTAGGTCCTGTTTAGAACGTGAGATTTTTTTCTAGTTTTTACGGAAATGAACTAATTCGTGTGAAATTTCTGCGTTCCAAACAGGAATTGTAGTTGAGGACTTATAGCTCAGTGGTTTCAAACTTCAAAGCTAGTACTACATAACAAGCTCGGGAGGTAAACAGTTTGAGGTTCTGGCCAAAATGGCACCGTTTCTGCGGCGTATTTGTGATTGTGACTCTTCTCACGTAGCATTTGCAAACATGGCAGCCCAGACGAGCCTCACGCCGCCACGTACGCAATTCCGCACGACCATCACCCGGACGCGTCTCCTCCGCACGACCACCACCAGGACACGGCGTGTCCGCACGGCCACCACCCGGACTAGCACCATGTCATGCATGCATGCCCTCCTCGCTCGGACCTCACCCACGCGCGCCAGTCACATGCATACATGTATGCAAGCGCTGCGGATGCAACTAGGGCGATGGCCGTGCGAACTCGGCCTCATGCGGTGGCCGTGCGGACGCGGCTACGTGTCTCCACACCGCTTGTCCGGGCTATAAATATATAACCAAACTGCTATTTTTGTCAATACGTGGCGGGAGACACTACTTGTGTCAAAAACTCGCGTAACAAAAAAACACCAGGAACAGTGCCCATTTAGCGCCAAATAATTTCTGCACTGGAGCTACGAGTTCGAAACTAGCCTTTAATATGGCCCAAGCCCATAGTCTTTCTAAGAGTCCCGTCGGCCGTCTGTAACATGGCCCAAGGCCATCTCAAGACTCAAGAGCATGACCAACTGGTGAAAGCGTTGGGCTAATTGTCTATCTGGGCTGCTTCTATTTGAAGTTTAAGCTCAACACTGCGTATTTCCTCCTCTTTTTCTCATTTTACTCGCACGAACCTGAAAGGCTGAAACGCGGAACCAAACGAACCGAATCGAGCGAGAGGGAGAGGGAGAGGGGGAGCAATGGAGGCGCCGCTGGAGCCGGAGAAGGTGCAGAGGGTGCTCTCCCTCATGGGTTCCTCTGGCCTCTCCGACTCCGCTGGTGGCGGCTATGCTGACCGCTTCCTCGCCCGCTTCCTCCTCTCCCTGGTACGATTTCCACCCACTCTCTCCGTCTCCGCGAATTCAATCAAATCGGATGTGTAAGTTATGCATGCTCGTGTTTGTCTTCCGATTCCTGGCGAGCTGAAGCTCTTATCTCCGCGCGCGTGCTCGTTTACGGTTCCGATGGCGTCGTGGAGAATTTTGATTAGGCCAAGGATCAAGGGTTTATGCGCGTAGTGTTGCTTGCATGCATTCGCTTGTCGGCGTCGGCGTCGGCGTCCTTGTTCGTTTTGATGGTTTGATTTGCTGAGGAGGGGAGCGGCTGTGCGTTTGCGCATGCGTGCTGAGAGGATTTTTGCCAGGTGAAGTGTGAGCCGGCGTAGCCTGGTGCCTGTGTAAGACGCTGAGATTTTGTGCCATTGCGTGTGACTCGCGGTCAATCCGATGAGGTGGTGTATGTTGATCTGTGCTTGCTGGGTCTCATGATTTATCTCAAGCAACATCTGTGCTTGTGTGCTGGATTTGGAGTTTCAATGAGCGATATTCTGCCATCAGGAAAAGTATGATCCCTAACAACTGAAAACTTAAATTTCCCCATTGGCTCCATCTACGCATGGGTTAGTGTTAATTACTTTACTTTGATAATGTTTCGTTGGACAAAGTTGAAACACTAGTCTCTGTTGGCTACTTTAGCCGAGTTGCCCTTGTAGGCTTCAGTGTTCCTGTCATCCTGTGCATACTTTTCACTTGGTTTGCTTGCTTTGCTTTTTTCCATTGCTCCATTGTATTCGGTCGGTACCTCTTGCTGGCATTTCAAGTGTTCCTGTGTAGTTGCTTTTCTGTTTCTGTGTAGGTGCAACCGTTTGATTCACTTAGCATGGAGAAGAAGGTCCTATTGCTCTCTGAGCTATTAAGAAAGGTAATCTTAGTGACCCATTGCCACTGCCACATGCTCATTTACTTGGTTGTTATGAATGAAATTGTGACTTTAATTTTATGATGAAACCTAATCGGTGATGATCTAAGAAGATAGAGACCCAATCACAGTAAAACTATGATCACCTTCTCAATATTTGGAAAGTCCTCGCCCCTCCCCATTCATGTTTGCTGCGATATATGGACCTTCGGAGGCACCAAAAATGTTGGTGAGTAACAAATATCTCTGTATTTGACTTAGTGGCACATGGTTTCTTGATAATGTCACAGCTGTATTCTAATGTTTCTAATACTATCCAATCTCGTTCAATTTAGTCCTTGCTTGTAAAATTGTGTTTGTTTATTTCTAAGTACCTTGCACCTAGTGTATAGTTTTTATTTACGCAAGTACTAAGTACTGATCTTGTTTGAACTAAAAAGTTTCAATCACGAAACATTTAAGTTAATTGTTATTGAGTAATTGTTCATGTCCGCAATGGCCAAAATAGAAGTGAAGAGGACTTTTGATACTTTAGTTGAGGGGTCACACTTACTGCAAACTTAAAGACAGGTCCAATCATGCAAACTACTTTGGTTTGAGCATTTAAAAAATGAGTGTGAATTCTGTCTTTTGAGTATTGACTTATTTACATCATAATAGTTTCTGCTTACTCAAAGATCATCTTGTAGGTAGGTTTTGGTAGATCTTACTGATTAATTATACATCAATTTTTTGTGATGGTCATATTTTTAAATGAATGGCTGTTGTCGGCCAAGTGCATAGGTGAGGTTGAGGAAAAATATGAGAGCTTCTCAAAGAAACTGGGTCCTAGCCTCTCAGGGATTTACTGGAAAAGATGTGAGGAATCTGCGAAGGAAGGTGTGCCTTCTTTGTCCACCTTGAAGACATTTTGACGATTAGTAATTGGGACAATTAAGAATATGCCACTCCATAGAATGGTCTTATAAGTTTTGCCATTACAGAGATTGCAATTCAAAATTTGCCATTATATAGAGTGACCACTTTAGAGTTTGCCACTTTTTGGCATTTTTGCCCTTACCCCTCTTCTTCCTCCCCTTCTTCTCTCTCCTCTTTTTTTTCTTCTTGCTCTCTTGCCCCGGCCATGGTGGATGAACAGGAGGTGGCTTCCACGATCGACTGGTTGGCGGCAGCACTGGCGAGGCAGAGGAAGGGGCAGAGGTTGAGGAAGTGTTGCCGTGCGGCGGCGACCTCAACCGGCGTGGGCGCCGCTCGAGGCAGGAGTAGCGCCCGGCATAGCCCCAGCCACGCACTGCACGACGTTGCCGTCGGGCTTAGCGGCGTGGTGCCGCAGGTGCGGTGGGGATGGTGGTGGCCGGCTTGGCGGTGCGCAGCCAAGGGAAGCCAAGGGTTTGGCGGCGCGGCGTCGAGGTGGAGCCGGCATAGCGCAGCGAGAGGACGACAATGAGGGCGACGGTTGGAGAGGCGGCGGTCAAGGCGAGGCCGAGAGTACAGTGAGGCGGCGCGGCAACGCGACACGGCGGTCGGGCCCGTGGCGGCCGAGGGAGAGGCATCCGAGGCGAGGCACCAGTTGAGGTGGCGACGCGGAGAGAACCAGCGAGGGTGGCGACGGCTGGAGTGGCGTCGAGGCAAGGACGACCGGCGGCGCAGCCTACGGAGGTGGCGCAGAGGAGAGGCGGCAGCCGGTGGTGCTGGCTTGACCGGAGGGAGGAGGATCTGGATTCTGGAGGAAGAAAGAAAGGTGCTAGAAGAAAAGAGGAGGAAGAAGTGGGTAAAATTGTCCAAGACAGGGGCAAAATGTCCAAAGTGGCAAAAGATGAATTGGATCTTGTATAGAGTGGCAAATTTTGAATTGTTGTCTTTGTAATGGCAAAACGTAGAAGACCATTATGTGGAGTGGCATATTCTCAATTGTCCCTTAGCAATTTAATTTCTTCATCTGATTTGGGTGGCATTTTTTAAAATTTCTGGAGCACGAAAGCAATCATGTTTGTCATCCTCTTGCAGGTGGAAAAATATCAGGCTATGCATGTGGCATATGGAATATCCCTCCTTTGATAAGAGACGAAAAATTATTCTGCTTTGAAATATTGAACAAACATGATGCTTCTGCTGTGACCATCAGATGACAAATTTCAAGTTCCGAGCATCTTCAAAAGGAAGCGCAATGAACATTGCTAGTAAGTGTCTTACCCATATGTGCTTAGGTTCTGTCCATTCCTGTAAGGCAAATGCAGAATTACCTGTAACTCTGTAACCATTTATGTGAGGTGCCAGGGTGTGTTGCCCATCTCATGCAGCTCACTCAAGCAAATTTTAGAAGATTTTTGCATAGCTCTAGGACTAGGCTTAAATTACATTGAGATTTCTTGCTGTTTGAGAGCATGTTAATGTGGTGCATGTGAGCAATGGACCAACCATTTTTTGTGCTTTGAATTAACTCAGGCTCAATCAAGTCAAAGCTGCTGGATTCTTTTCGGCCCAAACTCCAGAAACTCATTTTGGTTGCTACATGTTAGCAAATTGAGATAACGTGGAAACGTTCTGCTTAACCAGAGACACATTAGATGATCGGAGCATAGTTTCTTGAGCTGGCCAGATATGACAGAACTTATGTTGCTTCCTAGTTACTATGCGCAACCAATTGTACAGCTCTGTTGGCATGTTTCTAGATCTTTGGATGCCACACGATGAGTGCATTCTTGTGTCTGTTTCTTCAACAGTTTGCATGTGCTCATCTTAGTATGAGTAGCATTTGAATTTATAGATCTACACCCTATATGACAATATCATTTGGCACATGTGATCTTGTTTGCCCCTCTTCCTTCATGCCACAATTATGGCCACTATTTTATGAGCCATTTCTGAGAACAACACTACTATTAGGCAAGTAGCATTCGGTGAATTAAACTACCTCTTTGTGTCCATTAATGTTATGAAACGAACTTGATAACAACTAATAAGATCATGCAGGCAAGATTTGCTAGGTAATTACCATTCCATTCAGTTAGCACGGTTGAGTCCTCATAAATTGCCTTAAGTGATTACGGATTACTACTTTTGTCCTTTTCCAATTGGGAATAGCTAGGTTTAGTTATTTAATATTCATTTTGAGCAACTACCTGTAATGCTTGTGTGATGTGCTATCACTGATGATGTTGATGCAACTGTTAGGCAATTGGCCTGAATATATGTGATGCTTATCTGCACAGGCGCAGACTTAGTAATTTCGGTTCCATATAGTTATTGTCGTATTTTTAGTATATAGTGAAGATATATAAGATCTGTGACATGAATTATCTAGCACTGTGGTAGTTTGGCTGCTCTTTGTAATATAATGATCATGTAGCTTCAATACACCGTGTTTCTCGAACTGTTTTGATAGTTGTTAGTTTATTGTTTGTTAGCTTTATAAGCTAAACCCTTCAGAAAATTGAGCTAGGCAGCTAGCTGTAAGAGTCCTTCTGTATTCTCGAGGGAAAAGGAAGGTAAATCCGGTAAAAAAAACAAAAAAAATCCCTTCTTGTAGTTACGCAGGTCTTAACAGAAATCCTATAAGGCTAGAGCCGAAGTAATTGACGAATGTAAGTTTGGATAGCATAAACGGTCTAATAGTTGCTCAATGCATTCTATAATGGTATGTCTTTCTCATGAGATTTCTGCTGGTTCGGTTGCTTAAAGCTTGTGTCTTGTACATTGCCATCAGCCTAAATGATTGATGGCTGTGGATATTGTAAAACAATTTCCCAGCTTTGAGTTTGCATATAGTCAGTCACTATACGAAATTCTTGTTCCTGAGATCTCAAGTGATAATATGCATTATAGTGTGGTCCTTTGTCTGTTTTGGCTTTCAGGGGCCGCTGTCATAAATTGTTTGATCTTGGTTGCAAAGTCAAACTCGAAGCCAATTGAGTGTGGGCCTTATATCATCGGTAGCAGGGTGATCAGTATGACCGGTTTGGCCGAAAATCAGAATTTTTTTGCCAATTTTTAAATCAAAAATTGTTTTTTTTCGGATTTTAAATTTAAAATGATCAAATTCAAGCAAACTGATTTTTTTGGGGCCGGTTTGAAATCCTACGGGGCGTTAAGACCGGTAGCGCCGATTTTTTTACCGAAAATCAGAACCCTAACTGACTGGTAGAGAACGATGCATTGTGATTTGATGTCCGGTATCAATGAACCCTCTCCCTCCAGGATTGTTGTAGATTGCATCTCATCGACATCTGCCGGTGCAGTACAAAACTTGCCAAGATCCCATGCATGATCTCGTAGTTCGTACTTAATATCCGCGTGCTGTATTCTTTACCAATTGATTTTACTGACGCCTCCATGTTGTGCAGGTAGGTCACATGGGACGGCCGGACCAATCAGCTCGCCTCTTGATTAATAGAAAACATGCTAATCCCAGGGACGGTTAGACCTTATCACCTCACTTGACCTGGATGGTACAGGTTTTGTCAAGGCTTTTGATATCTATTGCTGCCTCGCTGTTTATCAGTTTCAGTTATCACTCTCCGAGTCTCTAAGGTTCTCACTTTAAAGCCATTGATCTAGTATATTTTTCAAGGAAGTTAATACAACCATTTATGCCCGTGCTTGGAATCTTGATGCAAATCTAAGCTGAACCAGCTGATGGTACGTCTCCACCACACATCTATTGCATCTCGTGTCGGTCGGTGTCTCACAGCCGCACAGTTGATTTGACAATTTCTGAATGCTTCACGAGGTCCCATGATTGAGCTTGAAGCTTGCTCAATGCAAAGCCTGTCAGGGGCCAATTTGCAACCTCCACATATTTTCACGTTGCTGGACTGCTAGCGCATGTGCTTGCGTGAAGCAGCCTATGAATATATACTGCAACGCGAGTCTCGTGCTCTAGTAATCTATCGTTTCCCTTGGTACGGGGGAGACGTGGTTTGCTCTCGTTCTTTGCAACTTGCTGCAACTGGTATCACAAGTAACCCAACACTGTTCGATTAGACCCAGATGGCAAAGAATCCTTTAGGTTAAATTGTACTCCCTCCATTTTTAAATACATGACGTTTGACCAAACGTACAGTCAAACTTATATAACTTTGACTATTACTTTTCATATGATTTTGTTAGTAAAAAATTATAAAATTATTATATTATGAAAATATTTATCATGACAAATCTAATGATACTATTCACTCATGATCAATCTAAATAGTTTTTCATATATTATTAGTCAAAATTAGATAAGTTTGACTGTACGCTTAGTCAAACGTCATGTATTTAAAAACGGAGGGAGTACGAACTTTGGGCCATTCGAGTCGGTGTCAGGCGTCAGCTGCCAATTAGTTAAATGTGGAATGATGTGGCTAATTAATTACTATTGCTGTCAAGATAAAATAAGCTCAAGCAGCCAGAGCCACAGCAAGCTCTACAGAGCGAGGGGTTGAAGGTTTGAGAATTTTTTTTAGATAATAATCTTTTTAATAGAATCACATAAATAAATGACCATTTAATAATATTATAAAATAGACTTATGTCGCAGTTTCATATGATGATATGCGCCTGTCGCCAGTTGGAAAGGGTGACATAAGCCCTGCTGCCCACCGAATTGTATTAAATGCATCTGTCGCCATTTGGAATGACTATTTTCCTATATTTCTAGGCAAATCGTAATTCCAAATAGCGACATAGATCCCACAACTTCTTGTCGCCATTTAGAATGGTGACAGAATCTCCCCAATAAGAGCCCCAAAAATTCGGTCTAAACTCACTTTTAATCCAAAAAGAGAGAAGGTAGAGGAGGAGAGGAGCTAGTGAAACGTTGTCGGTTTGGTCGCCCACCTTGCAGGTATTTTTTGTAACTTTATATTTAATTCCAATACCTTAGTAGGTTAGCAAATAAAACTAGTTTTAGATATATGGTTAATCGTATAGATCTTTTCTTTTTTATAGTGCAGTATGTAGATATGTCAGACGCAGTCAATTTCAAGATTTACTACGGTCAATGGACTGTTCTGGAGGGTCCTGAGGGGGTTGACTTACGTTATTTTCAATCAGTGACCGTCAGCCTAACAAGACCAGAGCAGTGTACATGGGCCATTGTGATGCGACAGTTGTATTACACCTTCGAGTTGGACTAAGCTCTACACGACCTGAAATTGAGCTGCGTTGCCACCCGGGCACTACAGGACACACATTGGGAGTTAGTGCAGCTGAAGGGAACGAGATCATGGCTGTCATACCTAAGCATGGTGAGGGATCGCGGGTGGGATTTAGCCCTTCTGGCCCAGGTATATGTTAAAGTTTCACCTACATCTACGGCTGAACAAGGGGTAGTTGGTGGTCCGTAGAAGTTGAGGGCTCCAGTCACAGCGCGACGCACACAATGGCCGAAGGTTGGGAAGTTGATAATGTCGCTGATGAAGACGGGGTCGAAGAAGCTTCTTTGGCTCGGGAAGCTTGTGGAATTGCAGATGAAGGTGAGAAGATCGAAGTCCTAATCGAAAGGATGGTGCTAGAAGACCGGGACTACGTGGCATTGTCGGAAGATGAAGGTTTGGATGACGAGGATGGTGGGGGAACAACAGGTGGTTCCATCCGAGTGGAACATATACCAATTCGACAACCTCGTCGTGGATGAAGAATCATGTGTACCGTGGGAGTACCACTAGAACGAGGTTAGGCAAGGAGCTATGTACAAATGCAAGAAGGCGGTGCAGAAAGCAGTGAAATTCTAGACCTTGTCGCTGCGGCGGACATTTACGGTAGTGAAGTCTAACCCTAGGTGCTGCGACGTGAAGTGTGGCATAGTGGGATGCCCTTGGCGAGTACACACATTCCAGCCTAAGTGGGACACCTACTGTCTGTGAAGGATATATGCAGGACAAGAAAATGTTGCGGACACACCATGAAGCGCCCCTTCACCACCGGCGGGGAGGGGAGGAAGAAGAAGGTATTTGAATTACGGAGGCAGGGATGAGACGGGAGGCAGAGGGATGTTAGGAGGGTGGTGCCTGCCGTTCAATATTGAGGGAATGAACGAGCGAGATGGGGATAGTGGGGAAGAGGCCGCGGATTGATGACATGGCGGGAGCTCGAATCGGTGGGCGGGTTATCATAGTGTAAGACATTTCAAGTCATGATAAAAGCACATAGTAAGACATTTCAAGTTATGGTAAAATTATAGAGTAAGGCATTTCAAGTTATGTTAAAATTGTCTGTAATAAGTATCTCATCATAGACGATTCTTATCATATCCAGTAACAGAGACGGTCATGCTGGTAAAACCATCTGTGATGACCTTTAACACTGACAGTTTTGAAAAACCGTCTGTGATGAGGTGTACAGTATTAGCCTTTTTGTAGTAGTGAGTAGATCTGCATCATAGGTGGTGCATGAGATATATGAGTGCAAACTTTTACAAGTAGTTTCACAACAAGAACTTGATGAACATTTTCAAACGGCTATGCAACCAGAATCAGCAGAGGAAGTTCGATGCACTCTGGAAAACTCTGGATGAGCGGACGAGGACACACAGAAGGGAGGCAACGAAGAAGCCCACCATAAGCGCTGAAAATATCCGTGAGTCATTGCCCAAGTTACCCACAAATAGTCCCAATTTGACTAGGAAGACCAACAGGCTTGTGAAATACATCTTAGACTGAATTGAGCACAAGCCTAAGGTGAAGTGTGCATTGCTACATGACAAGGATGGTACTCGGTATGGTGTCGTGACAACAAATCTAGCTGAGATGTACAATTAGGTCATGTGCGGCGCGAGGTGCCTCCCTTTGGTTGGTAATATGGATGCAATTCTACGTGGTACCACAAAATACTTTGTTGACCGAAGCAACATTGTGTCACTCTCCACGGTAAATGACAGAGTACTGTACTCTGCTATGATCACCAAGTACATAGAGGAAAAGAGCAAGAAGGGTAAGATGCACAAGGCATTTAAGATGGGCACAAGAGCTTCGTTTCTAGGTACTTTGTAGGGAGAAAGGACATCACGTGACGAATCGTGAGAGGATCATCCAAGAGTGCACGCTTGATCGTGCTTGTTGCATGTGCACTTGCAACAAGTCATTTCTTCTGTATAGGCAATGCTCACATGTGATGGCCACATGTTCGACGTTGGTGCAGTATCCTGGCCAATACCGTTCTGAATGTTTTACCAAGGAAAAGGTGATGCTAACATAGAGTGCAGAGTTGTATAGTTACAACGTGGTTAGCCATTTCACCAGCCGTCCTACCTAGGAGCAGCAGATATGTGTAAGATCGAGGAAGCCGACTAGATTGGGGTGAATAGACGGTTTTAAAAACTTCTTTGGCTAAAACCAATATCTAACACAGAAGCTAACAATGATATGGTTTTACACAATTAAAATCTAAATCAACTAGTTTCAACTAAGTGCACCAACAATATAAGCCTATTGATAATGAAAGCAATCATACAAAGACATATAAGCAATTTGATACAAGAAATGTAAATTACAATATAGTAAAGCACAAGAAGACAAACCACGATGACACGATGATGTTTTACCGTGGTATTCGGAGACTTGCTGGTCTCCCTTAATCCACGTTGAGGTAAGCTCAAACAAATTAGACCAGCTCCACAAATTAAGCCAACACCTCCGAGGTAAGTCCAACCACTTGGACCGGTTCCAAAACGAACTAACATCTCGATCCACTCGGGGTTGCTCTTCCTCCACTCTGGAGATGGCGAGCACCAAGCCACTCACAACCATCGGACCTTCTCACATGCTTCTTTGATAAGATCATTGGACCACGACACCTCCACGTCATCTAGGTGTCGGCAAACACCAAGAGTAATAAGTCAAAGACTCTCACTTGAACGAATCAAGTGTCTAAGCTCAAGTGGATACTCAATCTACTACCTAATGCAACACATGCACTAGGATTTGTCTCTCAAAGCTCACTAAATGCAACACAAGCACAAAAGAGTGTAGAGGCTTACTCTTTGCTCAAAGGAATGAAATAGGGGCATCAGCTACATTCCCACAACCAGCCACAAGGGATATATATATACCCACACAAGGAAAACTAGTCGTTGGAGGAAAGATTCCAGACAAACAGGGATAAACCGGTCTGACTGCCAACTAATGGCCGGTCGAATCGCCCAAGCGCCAACAGCTATAAAACTAGCCATTGGACTCACTTCCGTTCTAACCGCCAACCAATGGTCGATCAAACCGCTCAAACTCGATCAGACCGCCAAGGGTGCGGTCAGACTGCTCAAGGAAACCAAAAGGCATTTTAGAAAAATGCCTTCTCTGAAATAAATGTACCGCCAAATAGATCGGTACTACCGCAGGTCAAACTGCGGTCGTACCATTGACTGGTCCAATCGCCAAAAACATGTCAATTAGACCGACTCTTCAAAGCAACATTCCGGTCACCACACGTTTAGTCGGTCCGAACATTCCGGTCAGACCGACATCACACCGGTCAGACCGACTGACATGGCCGGTCAGACCGCCCACGATCAACAAGGCTGAAAACAGATAATGCACTTTGCTTCAACTCAATTTGTAAAACATATTTGCCAATTGATGCAAGATGCACTTAAGGGATAAAAAGCTAGATTCTCAACAAGTTGCAAAACACATTTACCGACCTTTAGAATCAATGCTACAAGGAATAAGATACATGGACTTAAACCATTTGCAAAACACATTTGCAAACTCAAGTCACATGCTACAAGGATTAAACATGAGTCGCGACTATTTGCAAAACACATTCGCAAATATAGGTAACATGCTAATGAGAGCTAGAGCAAGCACAACGAGCTATCAACATATGACACTCTCAAGCTACTAGTCAAGACCCCTCTCTATAGTACGGCAATCTATACTAGCAATCCGGTCTCCAACCAAACACTAAGACCGGTAAAAGACTAGAAGTATATCATTAGCCCTAGCTAGTCATACATTTGTCTTGCACACTTTCTTGAAGCTCGGTGACGCACATCTTTACTTCAAGTCCGGATCATTGTCTTGACTTTGATAATCATCAACACATGATGATTTTCTTTACTTCGGGATCTTGACTTGATGTTCATCAATATATGATGACATCCTTCATCCCTAGTCTTAGTATGTATCAACACATGATGCATTCTTCACTTGCCCTCCATCAACACATGATGGATTTTCTCTTAACTTGATGATCATCTCCACTTCGAGATCTTGATACACATCAACACATGATGCATCATTTACTGCAAGCTCTTGACTTCAATATCATCAACACATGATGATCTTGTTCACTTTGGGATCTTATTTTGAACATCATCAACATGTGATGATTTTCTTCATCCCGAATCTTTACTTGATGACGATCAACTCATGATGTCATCCAAAGTCTTCATCACCATGGAATATAACATATTCATCCAACTCATGGAAAATGTTAATTTCACAATATGATTATCATTAATTACCACAACATACCATTAACTCATATTGGTAGGACAAGATACTCCAATCTTTTCCTCTTTGGTAATTGATGACAACCATCACAATTGCAAATAATTGAATGTAAAGAATAAATATATATGAACTACACGAGTTTTATATACTTAGGAATATGTTTCAAAGTAGAGATCCTAAATATATGTGGATGAAGAAATATGGATCAATACTAATAAAACCATAAAACATAAAGTGAACTAGGAAAGTTGTGTTTCTACTATTGTTTAGTATTCCCATTAGTGCTGATGTTTTCACTATATGTATTGCTTAATATTCACACGTGAGAGTTCACACTTATGTACTTGTGTAGTGTTCACACTTATGTACTTGTATATAAATAGATGATCAATAAAAGATATGAGGTGTGTTAATTACAAAAAACATTCTCTTGATATCTTTTAACAAGTTGAGGCTTTAGCATTTGAGCTAGCTAAGTCAACCAGCTAGCTCTGTAAATACCAGCTTCCATTCATCACTTCCTCTCATACACAGCAAACAGTTCAGCATACTATCCCAGCTCGGTGGTGTACAAAACCACCACCATCACAAGTGCACACTTGTATTTGTATATATAGGCGCAGATCAACATGGGCTCCCTCCTGGTCGACGCCGACAAGCCGCACGCCGTGTGTGTGCCGTTCCCGGCGCAGGGGCACGTCACGCCGATGCTGAAGCTGGCCAAGGTCCTCCACCGCTGGGGCTTCCACGTCACCTTCGTCAACTCCGAGTTCAACCACCGCCGCCTCCTGCGCTCCCGCGGCGCCGGCGCGCTCAACGGCCTCCCGAGCTTCCGCTTCGCCACCATACCGGACGGCCTGCCGGCGTCCGACGCCGACGCCACGCAGGACGTGCCGTCCCTCTGCCGCTCCACCATGGAGACCTGCCTCCCACACTTCAGAAGCCTCCTCGCCGGCCTTAACGCTTCCCCCGGGGAGCCGCCGGTCACGTGCGTCGTCGCCGACGACATCATGAGCTTCACCCTGGACGCCGCGAGGGAGATTGGCGTACAGTGCGCGCTGTTCTGGACGGCCAGCGCCTGCGGCTACATGGGCTACCGCCATTACCGCACCCTCATCGACAAGGGCATCTTCCCACTGAAAGGTAACGGCCAAACTCTTACACAACAACACTACGTGCCTCAGTGTTGCGAGAAGAAATTCGTATGTGTTTTACGGGTGAATCGTGCACATGGCGAACATGCAGACGCGGAGCAGCTGACGAACAGGTTCTTGGACACGCCGGTGGACTGGGCGCTGGGGATGAGCCGGCACATGCGGCTCAAGGACTTCCCGAGCTTCTTCCGCTCGACGGACCCCGACGACTTCATGGTCCACTTCGCCCTCCACGTGACGGAGCGGCTGGCGGAGGCGGACGCCGTCGTCCTCAACACCTTCGACGAGCTCGAGTCGGAGGCGCTCGACGCGATGCGCGCCATGCTCCCGCCCACCGCGCCCATCTACACCGTCGGCCCGCTCAACTTCCTCGCCGAGAAGACCGTGCCGCGCGGCGGCCCGCTCGATGCGCTGGGCTCCAACCTGTGGAAGGAGGACGTCTTCTGCTTTGACTGGCTCGACGGCAAGGAGCCCGGCTCCGTCGTGTACGTGAACTACGGCAGCGTCACGGTGATGACCAACGAGGAGGTCGTCGAGTTCGCGTGGGGGCTGGCCAACAGCGGCCACGAGTTCCTGTGGATCGTCCGGCCGGACCTCGTCAAGGGCGATGCCGCCGTGCTGCCACCGGAGTTCCTGGAGTCCACCAAGGGGCGCGGCCTCCTGGCGAGCTGGTGCCCGCAGGAGGCGGTGCTGCGGCACGAGGCGGTGGGCGTGTTCCTGACGCACTCCGGGTGGAACTCGACGACGGAGAGCCTCTGCGGCGGGGTGCCGATGCTGTGCTGGCCCTTCTTCGCGGAGCAGCAGACCAACTGCCGGTACAAGTGCGTGGAGTGGGGTGTGGCCATGGAGATCGGCCACGACGTGCGGCGGGAGGCCGTGGAGGACAGGATACGGGAGGCGATGGGCGGCGAGAAGGGGAGGGAGATGCGGCGCCGCTCGGGGGAGTGGAGGGAGACCGGCGTTCGCGCGACGCGGCCCGGCGGGCGCTCGTACGCCAACCTTGAGAAGCTGGTCTCCGACGTGCTCCTCTCGGCCGGCGACAAGAAGTGTTAGTTAGTTGTAGTAAGGTTGCATGTGTCCATGCTGCATGGTGCATACGTTTGTGCTTTCGTGGTATTGTATTCCATATCGGTAGAATAATGAGGGCTGGAGAGTGGAGACACGTCGAGATATACGTACGTACGTACCTTTCGCTGCCGTGCAAGAGTCTCGATGTTCATTTCTACTATATTTATTGGGTCTGTCTACCCAACTTTTAATTGTTTTTGGAGTTAAAAACATTTGGATTCTCAGCCGTTGGATGGAGATCCAAAGGTCATCCCCTCCCCCCTAACTTCCCTATTAAAGCAGCTACACAACCTTAATCTCTCATCCCGTCTTCCTCCCACCCTGTTGCCACTAGACTCACCACCGCGCCGCCTTGCTGCTTCCGCCGCCGACCTCCTCCTCTCCTGCCTCCCCCGCTGCCACCTTCTTCCCGTCTTCGGCGGCTACCGCCTTCGGATCCGTCACCGCCACCCCCGCTTCCTAATTTCTAGTTGATTCCCGTGCTTCCCCACCGCCCTCCTCCAACCCGCGGCCGGCTGCACCACCGCCGCCTCGCCGCCCCTCCCTCACTCTATAGTTGGGCCCCGGTGAACTCGAAACATAACCCGGTGAACCTTAACCCTAATCCGGCGAAGCCCCATCCTAACTCGCCGCCGCCGGAGAAGACGGCGTTGCCGGCCGAGCACGAATCTCCACGCAAAGCATCAAAGGTCAAAAATTCGACTGTTTTACCTCAAAAAAACATTCAACTGTTTTTTAGCAATTCCGATATTTATTTGTTCAGATTTGCTATTTTTAAGTCGTCGGAAATTCTCTTAAGTTTAAGTCAATTGTTGTGATGATTGAATTTGTATAGAGATTGATGTGTCATATGATTAAATATTGATCCAATAGATAAAAAACATGACTTATACTTAAGAAAATTTCAGTCATCTTATCTCGCCTCCTCCAGACCTATGACGTGAGCTTAAAATGAGCTACAATTATTATTTTTTCTTAAAAGTGCGTCAACATGTCTCAAACTCATGACTTTAAATGCTCTGATGTACCATGCATATTACTCAACTTTTGTGAACGCTTCGTTTAATTTACGGATATATACACACGTCGATCGATCTTATTGTTGTCATTGTACCGTCCTGTTGTAGCTATTGCTTGTGCTAGCTACACAACGACGTAACATGTGGATTGTGTAGTGCTAACCAGTACCAGACTACTAGTACTAGTACACGTCAGTAATGCGTGCTAGTTAGTAACACGGTTACACGGGGGTCTATTTCTCGAAAGCAAACGCTCGCGAGCTCGATCATGCGCTGAATCAGGCCATCTGCAACTACGTGGTGTTTAAGCCGATGTATAAGAGGAGACACAAGATATTGAACCAATTGAATATAATGGAATATAAGAGGAGACATAAGATACAAGAACCGAGATCTCATCTTGATTCGATTCCAAGGGGTGAAAAACATCGTGGTGGCCCACCTGACCTGACAGAGGAAGGCGCTGCGCCACCGCATTGAGACTCCCGCTCGTCGTCTCTGTCGCGCCGGAGTCTACGGAACCGCCTCGGTCCTCCACCGCATCGAGTCACCGAAGAGATCGCCACTGCCGTCGCCGGACCAACATCGACGAGACCGCGCCGCCACATCGAGTCGACGGTCACCGTGGCCTCCAGATCCGCCCGCCGCCAGTTGCTGCTGCCCTTCCCTTGCCACCTGTCTTCGGTTGCGGTGCCGAACGGCCGGCGGCAGAAAGGATCTGTAGGGGTAGGTGGGAATGGGACCGGGGATGGGGACGATGGGGAGAGAGAGAGAGAGAGGTTCATTTGGGGTCTTGGGGATGAGGGCCGGCGTCCTGGGTGTGTGTTTTTATTGTTTGTCTAGTTTAAATCATCACGTGGGTCCACTTAAGAATAGGAACCGGTTCCATGTAAGGTCTTGTTTGGAAACACCGGGATCGCCCGGGATCGACCGGGAACATCCCGATGGGGATAGAATCCCCGGTCCGGCCGAAGTTCGCTGCTTGGATGACGCCTTGATTCGAAAAACCCCGTCGCGTTCCAACCCAATCCACGGGGGAATCAAAACTCTAGCCCATCGCGTGGTTCTTCTCCATCGCGTGCGCTCGCGACTGCCAACTCCTCTTCTTCGAACGCGCCGCCTCCCCCCCTCTCCCCCTCGCCGCCGCCGCTACACGCGCCCTCCCATTCTCTCCTGGTGGCCGCGCCACGGTTCCTCGCCGCCATCCGACGCCAACTGACCGCCAATTTGTCACGTGATCGGCCGATCCGCCACAAGCAACCGCGCCGACCCCAACTGACTCGCCCTATCCGGTCCCGCCCCACCCCGGTGCCTCTTTCACGCCCGCAGCAGCAGCATAGCGGATGGATTCCTCCGCCGGCGACAGAGGCGCCGCCGCGGCGCGCGGGCGGACGCGGCCGCGCGCGGTCGGTCGGGTCCGGCCAGCGGCCGGTGACCGTGGCCATGGACGTAGGCGCCTCGCCGGACGCGGCTGCCGCCACGGCCGCCTCGCCAACGGCCTCACCTACTACGCCTCGCTTCCAACCCAAGCCGCATGCGCGCGCGCTCTCCATTGCCGTCAAGGCGGTCAAGACTACACGCGCGCCTCTTCATTTCATGCGCTTGCTTATACTCAAAATCTTGGAGGTATGACTAAACCTTCCCGATTTAATTTCTATAAGCAAGACATGGTTAATTCCATGCCAAATTGTTTCTTTTTCCTTGCCCACCACCGCTTGCTCAAATGTCCCAAACATCGAGATCTTGAACTTCTTTTTCGAATTTACATAGTAATGCCTTTGCTTCTCATTTAGTTAAAACCCATGTACATATTGTTAGATCGATCTTGGTCAGTAATTTACAGAGTTTTGGATTGGTCTTCTTATTGTTCAATCTTCATCAAATTATTCATGAGCTGATGTCTCACATAGTTTTTTATATCTATCAAGAACAATTTAAAGTGTGAAATGTGGGCTACAGGTGCTTGAATGCTACGATAACCATGGAAAGGAGCAGCTCGATGTGGGATACATAAAACATTGCTGGCGGCCAAACCCGACGACCACTGCCTCCTTGCCTCCCGCGACGGTGAGGTCCCCATCGTCATCCTCCCAGCACGATTCGGTCACACACACATACGCGGCTTTGTGCCCCTCGGATCCTCCTACGGCATGATTGTGGCCGCCGACGATCGTGGCGATATGCACCGCCGACCTAATCATCGCTTGCCACGCATCATCGCTCCTCGTCATGACGTTGCCCATCGTCGACCGAATCAAAGGGAGCCTGACAATGCATCGAACGACCGGAAGCAAAGCGTGCCTTCATTTTAATTTCCCAGACTGCCTATCTTGTGTTTTGTAGCCTGAAGGATGAGATGATCCAGCTATACCTGAACAACTCGGCTATGGTGACGGCACCGAGTATGGTATGCTCAGTATCGTATGCTCGTTAGCTACATGATTTGGTATGCAACTCATTTTGTTATCTTTCAAAATTCTTCTACAGGAAAACATTGAATGCAAAGCTTGATGATTCGCTAATCGAAGGAGAGTTCCTGAATTGAAATTATAGTTTGAGATATTAGATGAGCAATCTTTTTCCTTGTCCATTGATTCTGTTATATTTCAAAATTCTTCTTAAGGAACACTGCCGAATGATATGCATAATTGCATTTTTTTTTCCATATCTCCACTAATATACAAGTTTATTTGTACTGTTACGAAACATAGTTCAGTGAATTTGCACTACATGCCATGTGTCGATGCTTCTCCATTGGAGAGGCGATTAATGAGACTATACTTATGTAGATTTTTATGTTTTGAGTTATCTTCGTAAGCTGCTAGTTACTAGTACATTTGTGCTATGAATCTTATGCTGAGATATTATTTTGTACAAAGACTATACAGAACTTAGCTAAGATCTTTCGCCTGTCCACCATTTCTCCCATTTACAAGTTCAGATGCACTCTTGTGATGTTTAATTAGTTAGTATCATATAACCGTTCCTGGCTATCAGCTAACTATTGATGTTTAAAAAATAGAGATATAATTTTGTAAGCATTCATTGGTTCTGAGGTATTTGATTGCATGGAATGAACCGTTCATGATTCATGGTTGTACATGATAATATTAATACCCTATCCTTTATTATCATATAAATAACACTTTCAAATTTTCTTCTGATTGGAAGAGTGCTGGCATATTGGAGCCTCATGTGCTAAAGAAAGTTAGCCACGACGAGGACAGGAGTAACTTTGGAATGGTTACTATGGCAGATATTGATAGAACCATGAAGAAGTATTCGATAACTCGCCGCATGCACCGGAAGGTGTAAGCTCAAGGCATAGATTTAGACGCCTAAGCATCGGTGGAGACTTTATGATTTTTTGCGATTGATATGATTGTTGCTTCCTTCTCGTCGATGTGATTTAGCAACTCAGTAAACATGTGTTGAGAAGGGCTTCTGTTATCAGTGTAGTACTTCATTTATAATGCTATGTAATCTATGGATTTAGATGTCTAAGCATCGGTGGAGACTATGATTTATTTTTGCCATTGATATGATTGTTGCTTCGCTGATGCGATTCAGCAACTCAGTAAACATGTACCAGTGGCATGCTAACTCCAAGCTTGATATCAGATGTTTCTGTAATAGCATCACTTGTTATCCAATTTTCTAGAGGTTGTATTCAAAATTTTAATATTTTTTCGAAATTTATAATCTATGTTTTTTTAATTTTGAAATTTCTAGACCTTTTGTTCTGAATTTTTATGATTTTTTTCAAATTTTCTGCACTTTTTTTTTTCTTTCAGATTTTTTAATATATACAATCCCTACTGATCCAACCATTTGCCCAAACAAATCAAGGGATTAGATCCAAGGTGGGAGGGGATTGGGTGGAGGGAGAGGGATCAACCCAATCCCCCCTTGGATTGTTTCTCCCTTGGATAGATTTTCCCACTAGCCAAACAAGGCCTAACGGAGAGAGAAACGGATCTGGATTGTGTGCAGAGTGCTACTGCATACACAGTAATATGAGCGTGCTGCAGTGATCATTGCACGCTGATGTACTTTTTACTGTGGCATAGTGCCGGTTTTAGAGTCTGTTTGGTTCAATGCTAATCTGAGCTAAACCAAAATTTTGATAATGCCTTGAAAATTTGGTTAGTGCTTGATTTGTTTCCAACATTTGATGTCGCTCACAAAATTTTGGTAATATCAAAAATTTTCTTCACAACTGCTAGGCTTGTTTGGGGCAACCAAAACAGGCGCCAAAGTTTTGGCTTGGCAGCCATCTTGCATTGGGACACTTGTCGCATGGTGATTGCATGTGGATAGTTTGATTTACAAGTTGGAAATGATCATATTTCTTAAACCAAATTTTTGATTTATGATTTGATTGAATCGTTGTGTTCTTTATCATTTTATCAAGAAAACAATATCATTGTTGGCATATTTTGGTATAAAAAGAATATTATATCACATTTACAAATAATTACTGTACAAAAATAAAAATCAGCTTTAAGTTGGAATTATATTTATTAAGTTCAAAATAATTCTAGGAATTTTTGTAAATTTTTCTAGAATTTTTAAACTCTATTTTCTATTTTCTAAAAATCTATTTGATTCATTGCTTTTTCTAAAATATAAATAATTCGGTTAAGCATCAATTTCCAAAAAAAACTATATTTTCTGAGCTAGAGTCAAGTTTGAAACCTATTTTAAAATAAATTTTATTTAAAATAAAAATATCAAAATTGATTTCACTTGATTTAGAGTTAAATTGAATTAGATATAAATTTTTGAAGTAAAAAAAAAAATGGATCGTCCGATCGAAATCGGACCGTCCGATTCCGATCGGACGGTCCGAACAGACTCGAGCTTGGCCCAAAACAGAATAAACTTTAAAAATACATAACTAATTCAAATTAACTCCAAATAGAATAGTTCTTTCACCTAAATCCATCTAAAATCGTCATCTAGCTATTGTAGAAAAGTCAAGAATTTTTTAGCATTTTGAATTTTTTGGTTTTTCAAAAAATACCCTAAACACATCAATTTTGGTAAATTTCGGTATGGCTGCAATCCAAACACATCAATTTCGACATTGCCCGTGAATTGGTATGGTTACAATCCAAACACTATTTTTTTTGCCCTAGTTTTGGCACTGCTCCGGTTTTGGCATTGTCAAAATTTTGGTATGACTCTGGGGTTACAAACCAAACAGCCAATGTGGGGAAGAAATTGCGCTCTGCCATTAGATACTGTAGCACTTGATCTAGACCATTGAATTTCGATTGTACGGCTAAGAGACACTCCTAATGTAGAGTACTATTCATCTTTGCATTTACCCCTCCAATACAGAGGATCTGAATCTGAGAAAAACACTAATGTTCGTAGCTACTTAGGTTAGGTGACATGTTTTTGAACCATATGTCAGAAGGCAAAATTGACTACAGAGCAATCAACTTTTGCGTCCTTAGCTATTGGATATCCAAAAATTGTGTCTTAGTCAAAAGACGTTAAAATTGTAGCTTTTTGCCAAAAAAAAACACTGAGACCAATATAATAATATATATGGGCTAAGTAGGAGAGAGAAGACTAGTGAAAAGACCATTTTGCCCTTCTGGTCTCCTTCCTTCTTTCTTCTTCCTTTTCATCTATTGCGCTAGGTCCATGGGTCAGAGAAAGAGAAAAACACAGAGAGAGATAGTAAGAGAGCGACATGGAGGCTCTAGCGGCGTTGGCTCCGGCAAATAGTGGCGCAGAGGGCAAGGAAGATGGCCAAACAAGTTGTAAAAGCCTCGGGAAGGCAATGAGGAGCGGCATCGCGGCCATGGGAGCATGGTGGCCATGCTGGAGACGTCGACGGATGGCTGCGACGGTGTTGCAATGGCTATCTTCAAGAACCCACAGTTGTCCTTCGCCGTCGGCACGCCTCACGTGCCACCACCTCCCGTGCACTTGTCGTCGCCACTCGAGGTCGCCACCGCCGCCCCGCTTCATTGTCTCGTTGTATCTTTGGTTATTTGTCAAATCCATTCACGTCATTCTGTGTTCCTAAACATCTTGAGTATTTTTCCTCAATCAACTTCAAATTTGTCACAAATTATCACTATAATTTCTCATTTTTCTCGTCGCGTTCAACCTCCGCGCCATGATGTATCGACCCGTGTCCTCCCATACTTGTTCTCCACCTCCATTCCTGATTGCACCACGTTGACCCACCACCGCCTCGCTTCTCCAGCGGCGGCCAGAGTTCCGCCGCCTCGACCACCGCATCGAAACCCCTTGCGTTCGTTGTATCTGTGTGCACGTTGATTCCCAAGGAACCGCATCGAAACCCCCTCGTCACCGTCACCCAGCTCACCGCTAGCGTTGCCGCCGTGCGCCTTCGCCTGCGACACCGCCTCCCATCGCCTCCCTAGGACCCCACCAACCCATTTTAATCGTCGCTCGGGACTCCCGCGCCGCCGCCGCCGCCGCCATCATCTAGAACCGACCGCCGCCTCTGTTTTCTCTGATGTTCAGGTCTGTTTCCTTCGTTAGTGTCCACATGCCCCACTCGTCACAGAGGATAGAGGGAAGGGTATAAAGGTTATTTTGTAGTGTTTCTCTCTCCAAAACAACAAATAATAATATAATACTCGTCTCAATGTCATATAATCAATATTAACAAATTTTTAGTGTCTTTTGACCAATACACAATTTTTAGATGTTCGCTAGCTAAGGGTGCAAAAGATCAATGCCCTATAGCCAATTTTGCCACGATAGAAATGCCCTCGGTGCATCAACATTGATCGCTGTCTTGCGCTACATCCATAACTCCATGGACTAATTAAGGGTTTCCGTGTATCATAACGTTGAATAGTTAATGGTGGCGCATGCCCCCGCATCATTCAGGCGCTAAGTTCCCTCCAGCGTTTAGCACTTATTTTCTATCCAAGATGGAACCAGCAACTAAATAAAATATTGAAGTGACTAGGGAACGCTATAGCATTGCAATGGTATAGCAACAAGTTTTGTGATGTTTCAAGAAGTTTTGTGAGAATATTTTAAAAGTTTTATGTTTCAGCGAGTTTCACGTGTTTCTAGAAGTTTTCAGAAAATTTCAAAAAAAAAAAAAGTTTCAAACCAAGTTTCATATTTTGGAACACAGGTTTTCAACAAGTTTTAGCCGGAGAATTTTGAGAAGTTTCAACAAGTTTCAAAACAAAAGTTTCAATAGGTTTCAACGAGTTTCAATCAAAGTTTTAAGAAAGTTTCAACGAGTTTCGGCTAGTTATGGCCAACTCATCTAGCTACGATGGCACTGTTGCACCGCCCGACACCATCCACCGTCTATGCACCCTCTTCTTCGGCTTTGGCCCCAACTATCGTCGCCATCACGACGACCGATGTCGCCTGCTAGCAGAATCCGTGCTCGAGTTCCATGCCGAGTATCAATCCTCTCTCTCTCTCTCTCTCTCTCTCTCTCTCTCTCCCCATCTCCTACCGAGCTCCACACCACGCCACCATTGGATCCAGCGTCTCAAGCCACACCGTTGCCGAATTTGGACGTCCCGAGTCGTGCCGCCGTCCACGCCAAATCCGGAGCGAAGTTGAAGGAAGAGGTGGAGGGGCGACGTTGGAAGTGAAGGAGGGGGCCGCTTGCCTCCATCAGCTAGTCGGCTGCACTCCTCGGCCGAACGCAGGAGAGCGAGAGATCGAGGAGAGAGAGATACAAGAGAGACAGAGAGGAATGAGATAGAGGGGTGCAGTGGAGACACAACCTTATGCTTTGTGTTGCGAGGATCGGACGACTAGCACTTATACCGTTGCAACGCTACAATGTTTTGTAACATTTCTCGTAAAACATTAATTCTTTTTCTCCCACCCCCTCCCTCCCTCCCCCTCCCCCTCCCGCAATTAACCGTAACTTTTTTTTATTCGGCTGAAATCGATGCCACAAGCAATTTAGCATCGCTTTCTTGCCCCCATGTGGATGGCCTCAAGACTCCACATGGTACGTGATAACCTGAATGCATCTTCGACTAACCCGTTTCTTATAAGAACAAACCAAGAGCCCCACACGACCTAGTTTCAACAAATTCTGGTCCGGCCTTCACTTCGCGACAAGACATCGATCGATCGATAAGACCGGCCACGAAGTGATGCTTGCTATAGCCATGATCACATTGTGAGGACCCGGAATATTTAACTAGTAACACTTAACCTCCAAATGGTTCTAGCATTACTAATTAAACATTCTAAGCCTCGATGGGCATATGTTTCCCAGAATTGCAACCTATGCACATCATCACAAAATTACACATCATTTCCATACAACATACATCACTAAATTCAACCACAACAAACATAAAGTAAAGTTATTACAAAAGAGAGCCGACCGGCCAAATAGAACAATAAACAAGAATGACAATGAAGCAAAAGGTGCCATAAGATGGCTAGAACAAAAGTCGACCAGGTTAGCCATACACCCACAAGGCAACCGACGGCCGCCAAGCTAGTCGCCCCTGCAGCTACCACAACACACTCACAAAAGTGAGGCCCCTGTGCTCACCTTCTTCCTCTGCAACAAAACAATTAAGATAGCAACCGAGTACAAAGATTGTCTTTGTACCGCAAGATCGACGTGTGGAATAGAAGACCTATTCATAAACTACATGCAAGCTTATTTAGGTGGAGGTTGTATGTCTTATTTTGCATGAAGCCAACTTTATTTGCAATAATGTAATATATTTCAAAAGCAAGTTTGCAAACTGCTTTGTTATCAAAGTAACAGTAAGTAAAGATACATACAAGTAACCACCGAAGTGACTATCCCAATAGCCACCACAACATAGCACGAATCCCGATTCGCACTCACCCATCAAGTTTTAATTTAAAAGGTTGTAGTCTAACTCTTGAAAGACCTTGCCAAGCGTGTCCATAACCTAGGACGAGGCTATTCGAATAGTTTTAACCCCGCAGGGTGTACCAATGTACCCACACTTGCACCGCCTTCAAGCCACAAGCACACTACCAAGGTATGCTTGCACTGGCTAAGTCCTACGAGACATTTCCAATCTTGTGTATTAACTACGAGCCGCTCATATGGATAGAAACTCATATGCTTACATTGCAAGCCGAAAGACAACAAATCCCATCACGGGTGAAGTCTTTCTGACACTACAATGCTCCCAACACCATCCCTCCCGCGACTCCCTGCGACTGGAGCCAATACACGCCAAAGTACTAAGTCAAGAGAGATCCCATACCCTCTAATGTGGTTAGCACGCTGAAATGCTTGGTTTAGTGTAACAAGATGTTTGGTCCTTGTTGACCTGCACCATTCCGCCACACCCAAAATCACACCATCATACCATTGTGCCCAAGTCTAAATCATTTTGTTTTCGTTTTTAGTTTTCATAAATAGACATGGCACAAGGTGGAAATCATAATCATAATAAGTTTTAGTGATCAAGGTTATCGACAAGTCGATAACCGCCCATTTCTACCAAAATTAAGCATGGCTAAGCAATTGATTCGCAACTACTAAGTGACAAGAGCTCATCCACGAACTCTAAATCACAAAGAAGTAACCTAGGCTCATGGTAGTAGAGAATAATCATTTGCTAAGGAAATGCATCTACTAGGCCAACTATTAACACAAAATAGCAATGCATACATAGAATTTGTAATCAACATAAATACTTAAAATACTGGGATTAACATGATCAAACCGCTTGCCTTCTTGCCGTTGCTCGTCGTTGTGGAGGGTCGCTCGGGATTACCGCAAATGTCGAATCCTAAGCGCAAAGGCAAAAAGAACCAAGAACAACCAATAAGACTAGCATCACTTAACAAAACAGCAAGCAAAAATTATCCAAATGCGACTTAAACTTATACACAAGGTGAAATACGAATATACCAAGACATAGAAACTGAAAACCTAATTTGGATTTGTGGTGCAAAAGATATTACCTAAAAACCCATTTTCTACCATAATTAGCAATCAGAGCAAAAACATTTTCTAGAAAGATTTTGAAGCTGAAATTTTTATGGTAGCTACCTATTGGTATAGAGGTAACCCATATAAAATTGCAGGTCATTTGGAGTTAAAATGATTTAGTTATGATTTTTCTAAGATGCAAAACTAGCATAATGCACTTTCCGAAATATAAACATGTGCAAAACCTATTTCACATTATAGAATGATAACAGAGGGATTTCTAACATCAAATTTCTATTTTTAGGATTTACAGGAATTACTAGTGTCTATTACATCATTAAATGAATTTTTAAGTGTCGCTAATAAGGTTAAATCTACTAACATATTTTTCTCAGCCGATTTAGGCCTTCCACTATTTTTAGATTAAAGTTTAGTTAATAACAAATTTATCAAAGTTAAAATCATCCAATTATCGATATACGTAAAAGATATGCATTTTCCAAGTTTTAATACAATTCTAGAATATATAAAAATAGCGAAAACAAGCTATTCTTAACTAAACAATTTCCGCACATCGAACATGCTTAAATCCATTTTATAATAAACTAAAGTGACAACATAATTTATTACCGTTGGAATTATCTAAAAACAGCTTAAAATGAATTAGTTATGAGTTTCTAAAATTTTTATATCATTTTCAGCTTGTTAAACAAATACTACCAAATACGTAATCACCCAATTAAAAGAAAACGACGTGGACGCCGGCAACCCTTGATCTAACATCCTACGGCTCACGCGCGAAAACAGCAAGACGCCGCCAAACCTAATCGAGCTCACCGCTGGATCACGATCCAACGGCTCACGAAGGTGTATGCATCCGACGGCGTTGCTTGGGCCAATCCCACCGTAGATCTGGCGATGGACGGCCCGAGCGCACCAACGGCCTGAAGGTCCGACACACACACGATCTCACCGTTGATCTCAAGATCGACGGCCGAGAATGATCAAGGCATCCGGAGGGTCCGACGCACTCACGATCCGGGCCGCAGATCTAAAAACGAACGGTAGATATTGACCGCAGCTTCAGGAAGATGTCGGCATGGGACCGCATGTCGCGACTTCGAGTCACCCACGCTACCGGTTTAACCCACGCACAGCAGCATCGCCCACTTGTCGATCGGAAGTGGTGGTTAGACAGATTAATGCTTCTAATGATCACCATTAACTAGGCACTAATGAATCTCGGAATTTGATTTTAACCCTCGCCCACAAGTCGACGCAGGAGATTTCCGACAGATTAAATGCCGACATTTTTATTAATCAATGATTAAGCATTAATGATGTCGAACAAAGGCGGATTGAACCGTAGAGTGATTTAAGGATATTGGGCCCACCGGTCGGTGGCTCAATGACAACGATTAAGACATAATTAATAACTAATGATTAGCAATTAATGTGTCCTAATCGTGACGAAACGGAGCTCGTACGAAACCCGAGTGGTTTCAACGGCAAATCGCCGGCGACATCACATGCATGCGCGCCACCAAGGACCAAATGGATTCTCACCACGCGAAGGACTAGAACGCCGGCAGCGGAAAACGAAAATGGGAGCTATCGCTAAACATGAAAATCGCGATGAGCTCCATCGCAAACCTAGGATGCGGTGCGAGCCACTATGACTAATAAGAAGCTACCTTAGGGACGAAGCTTCAAAGATGGCGGAGATGCTTGATCACGGTGAAAGCTCACCGACTTGGAGAAGAAAAGTTGAAAACGACACCGAGCCAAATGAGTGATACCAAAGCATCAAAATAGCTTCATAATGATTCACGTAAGCTACATGAGCGAGCAATTGGAAAATGGAGCACTCACCGAAATGAGGAAGAAGATGACCAAATTGGCCGAATTTGAACAAACCCCAAATTGGACAATTTCGATAATCAAATCCAAAATCAAGTGAGGAAATGTTCAGGAAGTAAATAGATAAGGTTAGGGCAAAGAAACATGAAGGAGGACCACTGAACACCAAGAACACCAATGAAGCTTCACGGGTCAACAATGACGATTTGCCATTTTTGAGGTGTTAGGCTCCACACGAGAATGAAGCTTGATGGTGGTCTAAAGAGATACTAGGAAGCATTGAGAGTGCTTATAAAGCCATGAAAGCATTAGGTTTGCACCACACGGCTTTGGTGGCAAAACACAAAGCACAAGGTGCGCCGACAAGGAAAAGATAATAGCCGTGCACTAGGGCATGGCATGACCGAAAATGTCTCCCACGACCCATAATGTCGACTAGGTAGCCGTAGGAGCATGAAATGACATCTCCATGCCTTGCACTGTTTTCGCACGGCGGAGGTTGAAGATGACCACGCAAAAAGCTCGGGCGATTGAGCCCCACGATCTAAATCGGACGGCCACGGCGCGCCACGCCCGGGCTTTAAAACACAACGGGAGGATGCGAACCCTACGATTAGAAATGAACGGCTCAGATAGCTCCACGCTGCAAACTCAAATTACAACGAAGAAGTAGACGCGAGCGTTGGATCTTAATCCAACGGCTCGATTCAAAATGCAACCGAGGGTCCGAAAGTTTCAGCGCATCTTGACGGTTGGATGGAGATCTAACGGTTGACATTCGGACTTGCAACCTAAGGTCCGAATGATACAAGCGCTGGCCGTCAGCGATTTAGATCTAACGGTTGAGATCCACCGCGCGTTTTAAAGAGTGACTCGGTGCATTTAGTTGACTGGACCAAGTCGATTAGCCCGAGCCCGAGTCTGACTCGAACCCGAGTAACAGTAAAACCCAGTTTGACTTTGAAATAAGAACAGAGACTTTGAAAGATTTATTTGAGGTAGCAAATTAACTCCAAAAATTATGAAATTTTTACAGGAGCTTGCTAACTCAGATATCAACCTTGTGTAAAATTTTCAGAGGTTTTTATACTGTGAATAAATCTCCAAAAATTCTGCAAGGCTCTGTTTTAATGTTTGACTAAGAGTCAAACAGGTTTGACTGCCTCTAAAAATATTCAAACAATTTCTAAAAATTGTGAAATTTTTCAGAGGGGTCACATACCATCACAGAGACTTAGGAAAAATATTTCCAGAGGATGATCATAAGATTTGACAAGATTGTTTTTGGAATAGCAAGATTTGGATCCACAAGACTTGTGACAATGTAATTCCATAATTCCTTGAACAAGAATTGATTGGCACAACAGGAAATACATGATGTAAGAAAAAGTTTTAATTTCTACTCATTTTCTTACATTTGAAACACAAGCCTAAAATTTAGAATGTTACACACATGTTCTTGTGGACTGACACATCGGTGCTAGCCAGTTCGACGGACGTATATGTGCGCTCGTATGCACTTAGCTGGAGATGATCGGTACTGGTGTCCTACCGAGGACGATCTGCTCCCCCTAGCAAGAGCTAGCTTATACGCACGATTATTGCGGACTGTGCATAGGTGTGAGAGGGGAAAGGCAGAGAAGCACTGTGCAAAGATGTGAGAAGATGTGAGTGAGAAAGGCAGAGAAGCATGCCACACAGCTAAAAACACTGTGGCAACAAATCGATGTGGCAACGGCACTGTTTTCTGCTTCAGCAAAGTTACCGTGGTGCTTGATTACTGTTCGCTCCTAATCGAATTGGCTGAGGATCACCCAATGGTATTGCACTGTGCTTATCTGAGGATACAGATCCGTGGAGTACATATGCGGCAACCTGACCGGCTCACATCGCTAGCCTGTAAATTACGAGGGAAAACACAGCGGCGTGTCCGCCACTTTTGAGTTGGTAGGATTTTTCGTGTGTATATATATATATATATATATATATATATATATATATATATATATATATATATATATATATATATAAAATACTTTCTACTTCTTCCGGTGTAGTTACTCCCATTTTTGATATACCATCTAAAAGAATTTGACATACTCCTTTATGACTTTGGGTATACTTATATACTAATTATAAGATACTCCAATGTGAACCACACGAAAAATTTGCAAGAGAGTCCATAGTTTTTAGCATATTTTGTAAATACTTTCATATTCGCACATAAAAAGGAGTATGTCTAAAAATTGTACATACCACCTCTGAAAATGTGTAAATACTACTTATATGGTCTTATATACTCGTGTGCTACACATACATACTCTCGGTTACGCAAGATACTCCCTACATTATGAGATATGTGAGATACGAAATATGGAGTAACTACTCCCGGGAGTAGGAAAAAGGCTTCATATATATATATATATAAGTTATTCGAGTAATTTTTTATGGATAATTAATTATCTGTGCTTATAGTTTATGATAAGATTATATATGACTTATTGATTAGATTTAGATGCAAATTATATATGAAACTTTCGCTTGAAGAATAATTACCTTACACCTTACGGACATTTTGGTTTCTAAGCTAATAATTTGAAAACCGTTGCAAAGCGCTCGGCCGGTATCAGCAACAAATTGAAGTTCCGTTCATGGAACAAGGCCCAAGTCTGGAGTGGGCAGAGCCCTAACCTGGGCTTGGATGATACAAAGCCCATGTAGCCTCTCCTTGTACCTTTTCTTTCTTCTACACTTCCTGGGCAGTTTGTTGAAGCCGAGTAGTGTGTGTACCGGCCTACGAGCCCAAAAGAGCAAGGTACGTAGCGCTACTTATTACTATCTAGCCTAGCAAGGTACGTAGCGCCCTCCCACCTCAATATGGGGTCACCATAGGTCTAGAATTTCCATCTAAGGAGGGTATAGATCAAATTTTCCCTATAAAAAGAAGAACCTATTCAGTCTAACTACTACAGTATATTGATTTCCATGCATAAGATAATCTAGATTTGTCCCTATTGTTCGAGCTATCATCTTGGTTTGGAGAGTTGTTGGTCTAAATGGCACTGTTAGCGTTTTTATTAATAAAACTGGCCGTCCACATGTCGTAATGCCACAAATAATATAACGGACGTGTCGACGGTCGACACATGTTGAAATCCGTGCTCCTCGTGCCCAGGGGCGTTCTCCACTGCTCCTTGGGAGGGACACCCTGTGCCGCCATATGACCCTTGCCGCGGTCCTAGCACCCAGACAAGCCTACACCGCGGTCCTGGCGCTCGGACAACCTCCACCGCGCCCATAGCCCCTGGACGCCCCGCCACGTGTCAAGTCCAGCACATCTGTGCCCCTGGGGGCTGGATTTAATCCTAACCCTGGGACAAACAGCCCTACGACTAAGGCACGGGCACATTTTCATCTTCCACCGAAAGCATCCTTTGTCCTCTCAATCTTTTTCCCCGTTCCATCCATTAACTCCATCACCTCGCTACCTTCTGTCCGCATGCATGCATAATCACATCACACAGCATGCGAGATTCTCTCTCATTGCTTCGCGGTTTGTGTGAAACGCCTTCGCGCGGCTATGAAAACCGTCGCTCTCGCTCTCATTTTGGAATTCATTCTTGTTCTCGCGCTCATCACTGAGAACACAGATAATTGAACTAAAACTTTTTTTGGATTACGCTACGATTAAATAGTATTTAGAGCAGTGCTTAGGACCGTATAAGTACAGTGAGGTCAACATCAAAGCAAGGTAAAATTATTTTCTATGCATTAGTTGTAATTATTTCAGTCGTAGTTAATTAGTGCTAATTCATTAGTCGTAGTTAATTAGTGGTAATTTACTCATAGTTTATAGTGGTAATTAAATTAGTTCTAATTAAGTAGTCGCAATTAAATACTCAATAGTTAATTTTTCATAAGTAATCAGTGGTAAATAAGTAATAATTAATTAATCATAATTAATTAATTTTAATTAATTTATTCATCATTTATTAGTAGTAATTAAGTGGTTGTAATTATGTAGTTGTAACTAATTTATTGGTAATTATGATTAATTAATGATGCATAGTTAATTAGTGGTAATTAATTAATCATAATTAATTTAGTGGTAATTAGTTAGATGTAATGAATTACTCGTAAGTAATTTATTGATAAGTAACCAATTTATTGCTAATTAATTAATTACTCATATTTAATTACTAATTAGTCGTATTTAATATGTCGTAATTATTTCTGTTATGGTTAATTAGTGGTAAATAAATTAGTCTTAATTACTTTAGTCCTATTTAATTAGTGGTAATTAATGAGATAATCATATTTAAATAGTCATGTACAGTAAATTAATTGAAATATAGAGTACGTAGTGCGCCCTATTTGTTATATTGTGTATCGTAAATCGGGTTGTTGTGGTTTTAGGTAATTTCGAATATACAAGAGTTGCTAGTGTTTTATGTGACAGTCTTATATGTCCCGGACCCGATTGGTTGGACCTGTCAAGATACCAGTACAAGTTGGTCTGGACGGTGGGGCTCGATGCAATGAATAACCACGGGCTTAAGAGCTAAATCCGGAGGGAATTCAACACGGGGGCAATGATGAAGAAACTTGTCATCGAGGGGATCACCTGCACGAATAGGGGAGGGCAAGGCGTCTAGGAGCTAGTCAAGGTGAATGAAAGTGTTTCATGGAGACAATACATGCAGATTGCTTCTCAGCCTGAGACGGCGATATACGAGACGCTGATGGTGTACATGAATTTCGTACACAGGGCGCCGAGAAACCTTGATGATGTTGGTGCCTCGGGAGGCAGGCAACCGCAAGTGGGGCTTGAAAATGGTAACACAGAATGTGTTATTTCGGAGAAAGTTTACAAGAAAATACTCGAGCATAATTTTGTGCAAAATGAGGGATGAGACTATGGTGGTCGTCCCGCATTCTCTATGTTCTCAACGACGAGCGTGAGAATGAGAATGAAATCGAGACTGAATGAGAGTGAGAACGAGCACGACTCTGGTATTTATAGCCGCGTGAACGCAATTCCAACAGACAGCGAAGCGACGGGAGGGATTCTGATTCCCTCCAGTGCGATGTTTTCTTGCATACGGGGAATCATTTGCATGCATGCATAGGGCATGGGCGTGATGGACGGGACAGAGGATGGGACAGGCGACGTCGGAGAACAGAGGATGGCACTGGCGTGCGCAAGGAGAAAGTCACCAGGGGCGCGGACATGTGGCTATCTAGGCACCAGGGGCATGGCGCTGGCTTGTCTAGGCGCTAGGGCCACGTGGTGGCACGGGGGGCATCCCCCCTCTTGGGGCGGTGGAGAAAGCCTCCGGACGCAGGGAGCATATATTTCAAAACATGTCGGTCGTCGGCACATTTGTTGTGCCATTTTTGGCATTACAATCATGGACGGACATATTTGTTAATAAAAAACGCTAACAATGCCATTTACGACAAATTTCTTGTTTGGATGTGACGAGGATCTAATAATCCTCATTTTATTATTTTATAATCATGTAATATGACGTCACATAGTATACCCTTTAATATTATAAGGGAGGAGTAGGTTAGGTCATCGTAAGCTCTCCTACGACCACCCCCTAGTCGTAAGTATTTCTACGACTATGGTGTAATCGTAAGTCCGCTCACGATCGGTCAGAAGTCTTTCTGTCCGATCGTAAGTCTTTCTACGACTACCCCTAGTCGTAAGTTACGCACGACTATGGTGTAATCGTAAGCTCTCCTACGATCACCCCTAGTCGTAAGTCTTTCTACGACCGCACTCCGATCGTAAGCTCTTTCTACGACTACCTCCTAGTCGTAAGTTCTGCTACGACTAGCCCCGCTACGACATCCTCACAATTAGCTAGGTCCACCCGTCAGAAGGTCCATTTACTAGTGAGGATCTGAACAGTCAAATTACGTAGTTATACCCGAAATAACTACAGATAATACTCCACTATCTCTGATTGGTAACCGTTGGACAGCGTGAGGAGGTTACTACTCCGGTAATTACTCTCATTATTACACAATAATGAGCGCCTAATTGGCCTGGAACGACAACCGCCCCAACAGCATAGTATAAATAGATGCCTTTTGGAGATAATGGGGGAGGCTTTTAGAGACAGTCAGTAGCAGAATTAGCGCAAGTCTTTTCACTGATTGTAATCAGGATACCCAATATATTACACAGGAGTAGGGTTGTTATTCTCATTAGAGAAGGTCTGAACCTGTATAAAAATTCCCGTGTCTCCCTTGTCGGCGTGATCAATTGTGGAGACCTCCGAATCAAATAATTTTTACGTAAGATCGGTTCTAAAACACCGACATGATGTTACTAGAAATGCCTTTTTTAAGAGATAGAATAGTAGAAATAACTTTAGGAACGCGTATCCTACACGGACACTTGCTGATGACGGCAAAACGTGGCCTTACAGCATTCGTGCCCTCTCCAGTTAATTCAAACGGCACGAGAACCGCATGCCTTGCCCATCAATATTACTTTTTGTTACGACAACGCATGATGTATATATGAAATATGGCTAACCATGTATGGACACAACATGTTTCAACCCTTCGAGGTCAAACACCACGTACGAGAGACAACGACGTTTTCGATGATACGTGTTCGCCCCTTTCACCATCCCATGTACATTAAGACATTAAGTTGTAGGCAAAATATTCGTTCAAAAGCTGTAGTGCCAGCACTTTTAACTTTTCTTTCCATTAGTTTAGAGTCGGTATGCGGTTGCCACGATCGATGCGCCGTGTGGAGCCAAAGCTGTTGTGGGAATTAAATCAGCAATGGAAAGCTGAGTATTCTCTGACAAACTAGATTAAAGTTTAGCAAGTCTGTATGAAAATTTAGTATTCTTTATTTGGAACACAATAATCTCTGTTTGCAACACGTTTTAAAAGAAGTGGTTAGCTAAACATGAGAATATGTAAAAACAGTTCCACGAAACATAATCCATCTCAAGTGCTAGTGCCTCACTAATTAAAAACAATCCTGTAAAAAAGACAAGGATTGAACTCTATGTTCCAATGCTTACAGTGACTCTCACTAAGATAAGATTTCACAATTAATTTGATGCAAGGGTGAGTCTATTACACGCGTATTCGTAGCGCATGTGGGATTTGAGTTGAAAGCTGGAGGTTTTGATTGGAAAGTTGGGAAATCCAAGTTAAAAGTCCGAGATTTTGATTACAAAGTTTGGAATTGAAAGTGCCATATTTTTTAGTTGAAAGCTTGAAATTGACTTGAAAGTTTTCAAATTCATCGGTTCAAAGTTTGATACTTTTACTTGAAAGCTTTCAAATTGATGAGTTGAAAGCTTTCTTTTTTAGGATGAGGCGGCGGGCGGCGAGATGCCGATGCTGGAGAGGAAGGTGGAGGCTACAGGAGGGCGGCGGCGGCGGTGATCCATACGCGTGGGAGGGGATTCCATTTGGCAAACAAACTCTACAATGTTTCCGATAGCTTCAGCTCTTTCGACCAGGGGCGAATCCAACGGGGGGCTTTGTTAGGCTTGAGCCTACCCTCCATGCCGGCGCCAGTAGCCCCTCCCCTCTCCGGTGGCCATGGCCTCTACTCGATTCCATGGGCGCTATGCCGAAGAAGAAGAAGAAGAAAGAACAAAGAATAGGCTTGGTTGGGGAATGAATTTATGGGCGTTTGTCGAAGCCCAGAAGACCCAATTGTGGCCACACATCCACTCCATGGCCCGCCCCACCCGACCAATCGATCGAACAGCCACGAGAAGAACGCACCTGAGGACTGTGAAGTGAGGAAGAAACCCTAGGCACCGCAACGCGATGAGGAGGAGGGGAGGCACCTTGAGCAAGGAAGGGGTGTGGGCGGAGGGGAGGAGCCCCCGAGCAGGGAAGGGGTGTGGGCGGAGGGGAGCGGAGAAGCTGAGGCCCGGGGCGGCGGCACTAGGAGCCAAGGAGGCGCGACCATGCCCGGTGGCAGTGCTGTGACACCGTGACGAGATGGGGCGGCGATGCGACGAGCTTAGGAGGAGGGGAGCCGAGCCGAGGCGGCGGATGCCGACGAGCTGGTGTAGTGTGGTTGGTGCCAACTTGCCGACACGGCGACCATTTGGTTACTTTGGTATGTATTTATAAATACATTCTTGATTAGTTGTTTTCTTCCATTCTTTGCTCTTTAGCAATTAGCATATACATATACTCTTGAATTTGTGATTCAAATTTGCCTCGTGATTCGAGCTTGCTTCTTAGTGGTATTTATTTTGAATGTTCATGATCATTTACAATTTACTATTGTATCACTACTTTGGCTAATTTTGATATATAGATGACAGATCAGTACTCATTTGAAGCATATTTATTATATGTTTTGGAGATGCGCTTTCCATTAGCGAGGTACATTCATTGTATTTCTCTCTAGGTTTTTTTTTTTCTTTGCTTCTCTTCTCTTCTATTCATAATTCATGTATGGATTTGAATTGCACCAGAGTAAAATACTTATGTCGTGTCGATTTAGCTTATTTCGTTGAGCATTTTCGTTCTAGCTTAGCCACTGCTTCCGATCGACAACGCACGCATACGCGTGGAACGGCAGATTCGTTTGATGCAAAACAGTCACGATCATTTCACCTAGCCAGTAGTAAAATATCCATGGCCCAGCTTATCAAAACGAGATTATCCCCGGTCACAACACGATCGAGCATCATCGATATCTCAAACAGCCAGCGACCTCGGTTCGTGCACGCATAGAAAAACCCCCCCGGCCGCATCGCTGACGTGCACGATGATGATACGTGCACCCTTTACTTAAAAATCACAAATGTGATCACGCGTGACCGGTGCTCCGGCAACACCGGCCGTCCGATCGGTCGGGACACGACCCAAACCGTCGGATGGGTCCGCGCGCAAGCCACCTAGCACCTAACGCACATAGAATTAATAAGCCCATCACTCCAACCAACCGCTTAGTTTCAGCGTGTGTGGGGTCTCCCCGCGACATCCTAGGGGAAAAGGTGACGACGAGCGATTGCCACCTGTGTCAGCGTTGTACCTTGATTTCACACACTAATGCTAGATTACGTTTGGTCGTCGCGTGCCAGCTTAATTTGGACGTGACCGTCACATGCTGTCACGTATACGAGATCATACAGGTGCTACTCGTGCATCACATGCTCGCTCTGCGCACGCGCCACTGGCCGGCCGGCCGGTATATATAGAGCGTGTTGTCCTGGACTCCAAGCTGCACCAACCGATCGAACCACCGATCGAGCGCTCGAGCAGCAAAGCCAGCCCGCCTCGCCGCCGTCCACTTTACACGCGCTGTCTTTGAGATGTTGTTTGGTTGGTTGCATTAGAAGAGTGGATGCATGGTTAGATGCAATGTTGAGTTGTTTGGTTGCCTGCATGTAGAAGTGTGTGCTCACATCCTGTATTGGGTGGTAAGAATATCTCTTGGTAGAATGTGTTAGTAGGATGAAAAAATAGCTAAGGACCTTATGCTTAAGCTAAATATCTCATCATCACCACATTTTAGGTATGATATGAAAGATTGAACATTTCGTATATAAATTTGTTCGACATAAGTAGGAACTATTTCACAACCCAAAATTCATCTTTGCTTGTCCGAACTATTTGCAATTATAAAGTATCAAGTTCAACTGAAAAATTCTATCTGTTGAAGAATCTTGGTCTATTTCAGGGTGATCGAGAGTGCCAAACTATGCGCAATGCAACTGCATTAGAGCCATGGCTTCTCAAAGGATGGGAATGTGTTTGTATATTGCAGTACTACTTAAAATTTGGCTATTTACAATTATGACCGTGTACAACCTTGTAAACTGTTTCACAATAATAAAACATTCAGACCGACTGAAGCAAGCAATGGAGCCAAAATGCAGTGTCCCGTACAACGCTTCTTCCTCCACACTAGACAGAGCCCAAAATTCCCAATCGAAAGAAAACAACGAAACATCACCATAGTTCGCAAAGCATTACCGTCATCGTCATCGACCTCCTCCTTCTCCTCCTCGTACTCCATCTCATCAACGAAATCATCTGTCGCCTCCACATCAAGGCGGCTCGTCACTGCCCTTTCCTCTTCTTCTTGGCAAAGGGCACCACCACTGAGGCATTTCGACAAACAGCTATCGAGCATGAGCATCCGGGAGAGGCAACACCAAAAGGAACCCAAGAATTGAGCAGAAGAGGAATTCTTGGTGATTTTACGCACTTCCAGGAATGCGGACGCCTAGGAAGAACTCTCCCATCTATTCACCCAGCAACTCGTCCGCGGTCTCCTTGAGTCCGCCTACGAGCTCTCCCTCTGCGACATCGTCGAGTCCCTGTCGGCCGTCGCCACGGCCGCCTCCTCCTCCGCCTCCACATCAGACCGCCGAGGCAGCGCGAAGGGTGGGATCCCCGGAGATTTGGTAGGGGACGCGAGGTGGCGGCGCGGAGTCAGAGGAGGGGCGACGCGGGGCAGGAGCGGCGGCGCGAGGGTTGCGGTGGGGCGGTGCCGCGGGGGCAGGTGTGGCGGGTGTGGCGACGGCGTCGTGGGGAAGGAGGTGCCCCTTGAGACTTGGCCTGCATCAAGCCGGGCGTCAGGATGCAGGCGACGCAGTGGAGTTGCTTGCGCCGCATCGTCGGCTCGCCTCCGAGCGAAGCTCGAAAATGCTTTCTCCGACTGTGCTCGTGGGAGCCATTTGCATGCATGTGGCCTGGCCCGGAGCACGGTACAAGCAACCAAACACAGCAAAACATGTATCTACAGATGCGAGCCAGCTGAATGCAAGGAACCAAACACACCCTATATGTTTTGGGGATGCGTTTTCCATTAGCGATGTACATTCATTGTATTTCTCTCTAGGTTTTTTTTTCTTTGCTTCTCTTCTCTTCTATTCATAATTCATGTATGGATTTGAATTGCACCAGAGTAAAATACTTATGTCGTGTCGATTTAGCTTATTTCGTTGAGCATTTTCGTTCAGCTTAGCCACCGCTTCCGATCGACAACGCACGCATACGCGTGGAACGGCAGATTCGTTTGATGCAAAACAGTCACGATCATTTCACCAAGCCAGTAGTAAAATATCCATGGCCCAGCTTATCAAAACAAGATTATCCCCGGTCACAACACGATCGAGCATCATCGATATCTCAAACAGCCAGCGACCTCGGTTCGTGCACGCATAGAAAAACCCCCCCGGCCGCATCGCTGACGTGCACGATGATGATACGTGCACCCTTTACTTAAAAATCACAAATGTGATCACGCGTGACCGGTGCTCCGGCAACACCGGCCGTCCGATCGGTCGGGACACGACCCAAACCGTCGGATGGGTCCGCGCGCAAGCCACCTAGCACCTAACGCACATAGAATTAATAAGCCCATCACTCCAACCAACCGCTTAGTTTCAGCGTGTGTGGGGTCTCCCCGCGACATCCTAGGGGAAAAGGTGACGACGAGCGATTGCCACCTGTGTCAGCGTTGTACCTTGATTTCACACACTAATGCTAGATTACGTTTGGTCGTCGCGTGCCAGCTTAATTTGGACGTGACCGTCACATGCTGTCACGTATACGAGATCATACAGGTGCTACTCGTGCATCACATGCTCGCTCTGCGCACGCGCCACTGGCCGGCCCGGCCGGTATATATAGAGCGTGTTGTCCTGGACTCCAAGCTGCACCAACCGATCGAACCACCGATCGAGCGCTCGAGCAGCAAAGCCAGCCCGCCTCGCCGCCGTCCACTTTACACGCGCTGATCGACGAATCATCGTCTGCTTTTCTGGTGATTGTTCGACCATGGCTTTGGATGCCAGGGCCCTGCCGGCGGCGACAGCCTCTGCCCCCGCCGTCGATATCGTCGGGGCGGCGACGGCGTCGTCCGAGGACGGCGGTGCTTCGTCGTCCGCAGCGGCGGACGCGGTCTCGATGACGATGGACGTGCCGCTGCTCTGGAGCGATGAGGGGAGGATGAAGCGGGAGCTGGTCGCCTGGGCCAAGGCCGTGGCGTCCATGGCCATCAGGGAATCCATGCAATGCTAAGGCCGTTTCGGATTCGCGCGCGCGCGCGCTGCACCGAGCAGTGTGACCTTGTAATACAGTAGCTTTCTTCTTGTCTGAGTCGTTTCTTCGCGGAGCGAATCAATGTGATGAAGCACATGCCTGCGTCGGAATGCATGCCGCGCGGTGGTGCTTCCTGATCGATCGATCGATCAATTGGCTTGTACATGTTTTTGGAAAGGATGGAGGAGAATTACGTGTACGTTTCCGATGGTTTTGCTTCTAACTTATCCCACAGTGTTTGGCAAGGATGTACGAATTTGCCTTTCCTTCACACTCAAATTAGCCGCTTAGTTCAGCTGTCTATTTCCTGAAAAAAGAGAGGGCCCTCTCAACGAATGACAGTTGCCTGTACAAAGACCGGGGGGAATTGTGCTGTTGATCTCTACTGATATCAAGAGTGCTGTGAGAAACACCCGGACTGCAATGCCGACCTCTCAATGAATGACAGCTAGTCCAAGCGTCTTCACGCACGCTCATTTCTTCAGACTTACGGCCTGTTTGGGACGCAGAAGTTTCAAGGAATTTTGCAGGAAACAGTACATGTTCTAGGAGTCATACGAAATTCCCGTGTTCCGTTCATATGTTCCACCATTCCACACCTATGAGCAGTTAGGCGATATCCTGTTAATTCTGCGAGGCACCCCAGCGGCAACCGGTAGAGACTTGGCTGTCTGACGCCTTTATGAATTTCTGAACTCTTGGAAGAATGTTTGGCCTTCCAAGTGAGGTGGCTGACATCTAATTCTTCAAGTTTTAAATCGCTGCGCTGCGGGAAATTGGCCTAAATATTTACTAAAACCGCTAATTTTACAACACATAGAACATCAGAGTAATTCATCATTGTTGCGCTTACAGCTATCCAGTATGTATGCTTCTAATAGCCCTCCTATATGTATGTAGGAGTATCAAGTGGGGATTAGTTTTCTCTTAAAAACATATGAAACTAACCCCTTATTTTGGGAGCAAGAAAGGCCATCAACATTCTGGTGCCCCCAAATTGTGAGCACCAAGTACCACATACCACACTCACTATTCGTGTTTGCTGTCCCGGTGAGAAAATCGTTTAAACACATGTAGCAAGATGGGGTTCCATGGCCAATTCAAACCAAGTTGGGAAAGGAAGACAACCAAATGAGTAAACTACTACTCTCACAATGGAGCACGCGTGAACTTCCAATATCTGCAACCATTATTTGCACAAGACAGCTATTTATACAGCTTTGAGCCCTCACGCATGTGCCTTTGAAATCACCAAACAAAGAATCCTAGCATATTTATACATGAACTTACAATGGAGCCAACACATCATTTACAACCAACACCCAAGGGAATTATTTTTTGGATTACCACTATCCTTGTCAGGCAGCCTATGTTTTGCTATATAATTCGTTGTGCTCTTGGTGACAATCCTTCACGAGTTGCTTGCGATCAATTTACATCTTGAACCGAACAACAACACATGATATGTCATCTTTACTATCTCGTTTTAGCGCTTCAGCGGTTAATTGCTTGGCAGCTGATTGAGGATCCTTGTACCTTTTGGCCAAATCAACGACTTCCTGATTGTCCATTACCTAGTTGACACAGAAAGGAAATAGGCATATATCCACAGATGAACTTATGAACTTTATACCAGCCATTTGGACAAATACAGCAATAACAAGTCGCACCTTCCAAAGTCCGTCACTTGCAAGGACAAGTAGCTCAGCAGTTTCATCTATATCTTCAACTTTTATATCAGGCTCTGATTTCAGGAGTGATTTTAGATTCCTGTCCCCAAAAGCTCGGGAGACAGCCAACTGACCAGCGACTGGGAACATCTCCTGAAATTTACAGCATTACAATTCATACATGAAAAAAAAAATTGGTCTAGGCAGTGAAAATAACACACGGAAGCATAGAGTCAATAGGCTTGGAAAAGGAAGTGCTTTATCAAATACCATAGTTCTGCTTCTGTAGGTTTAGCATATTAGGGAGTAATGCGCTCAGAATTTCCACATGAAAGAATAATTATTGACTTTCATTTTTTCATGAAAATATAAGAAATACGTTTCCGATGGTTTTGCTTCTAACTTATCCCACAGTGTTTGGCAAGGATGTACGAATTTGCCTTTCCTTCACACTCAAATTAGCCGCTTAGTTCAGCTGTCTATTTCCTGAAAAAAGAGAGGGCCCTCTCAACGAATGACAGTTGCCTGTACAAAGACCGGGGGGAATTGTGCTGTTGATCTCTACTGATATCAAGAGTGCTGTGAGAAACACCCGGACTGCAATGCCGACCTCTCAATGAATGACAGCTAGTCCAAGCGTCTTCACGCACGCTCATTTCTTCAGACTTACGGCCTGTTTGGGACGCAGAAGTTTCAAGGAATTTTGCAGGAAACAGTACATGTTCTAGGAGTCATACGAAATTCCCGTGTTCCGTTCATATGTTCCACCATTCCACACCTATGAGCAGTTAGGCGATATCCTGTTAATTCTGCGAGGCACCCCAGTGGCAACCGGTAGAGACTTGGCTGTCTGACGCCTTTATGAATTTCTGAACTCTTGGAAGAATGTTTGGCCTTCCAAGTGAGGTGGCTGACATCTAATTCTTCAAGTTTTAAATCGCTGCGCTGCGGGAAATTGGCGCTGCGGGGAATTTAAGCGCATCTCTGTATCGACTGAATAACTCTATCTAAGCTAAGGGTGACGTCGGTGGAACCGGTGAACCACGCGAGCTGGTTAGATGCGTGGGCAGAGGCTCTGAGTACCCCCTTTTCTTGATCCAGCCTTTTCTTCGCCTGTAGTTAATCACCTAAAATCCAAGGGGGCTGGCCTGCACGCCATACCTATACCCATACAGTGCCAGCGAGCGGTGGACTCATTTTTGGATTAGGAAGGAAGAAGGGCCTAAGCACGCAGATGCGTACACTTGAGTGGCAAAGGAAAGCGAGACCGTACTTCTTTTGCGGCCTGTTCTTACATAAGGTTCCCGAAGATCAAGTTGGTGAGCCGTGTGATGGAAACCTTCCCTACGGTTCGAGAGCACTCGAAGACGAATGAGAGGTTCACCACCACATCATTGCAAGGGAGCTCGCTCGATTCGCAGATTGGTCGACTCGTAATTCACTTTTGACTCCGTGTTCGATAGCCGACCGTAGTGATGTTAATTGTGGTTACATTCATAAGTAGCTTGGTCCATCTTTATTCCATTTCATATATGTCTGAGGATCCGCATAGCCCTCGATTTATGTGTTATTTATCAATTTTTACTTTTTTTATGCTAATGTTGGTGACTGGAGATAACTTTCTTCAATTATTCCTGGGATGGGAGGGAGTAGGTCTTGCTTCATATTTGTTAATTCATTTCGGTTTACACGACTTGAAGCGGATAAAGCAATATAAAAGCTATGCTTGTCAATCGAGTAGGTGATTTTGGATTAGCTCTTGGGATTTTTGGTTGTTTTACTCTCTTTCAAACAGTAGACTTTTCAACCATTTTTGCTTGTGCTAGTGCTCCCAGAAATGAATGGATTTTTTGCAATATGAGATTGAATGCCATAACTCTTATTTGTATTTTACTTTTTATTGGTCTTGTTGGAAATCGCACGGATAGGATTGCATACTTGGTTACCCGATGCAATGGAGGGTCCCACTCAGATTCGCTTTGATTCATGCAGCTACTATGGTCACTCTTGGCGTTTTCATGATAGCAAGGTGCTCCTTTATTTGAATACTCACCTACGGCTTTGATTGTTATTACTTTTGCGGGAGCTATGACGCATTCCTTGCGGCAACCATCGGAATATTACGAACGATCTAAAGAGGGCCATAGCTTATTCAACTTGCAGTCAATTAGGCTATATGATCTTTGCTTGCGGCATCTCTAACTATTTGGTTAGCGTCTTTCACTTAATGAATCACGCGTTTTCAAAGCATTACTCTTCCCGAGTGCGGGTTCGGTGATTCATGCCATGTCGGATGAGCAAGATATGCGGAAGATGGGGGCTTGCCTCCTCCTTTCCTTTGACCTATGCCATGATGCTCATGGGCAGCTTATCTCTTATTGGATTTCCTTTTCTAACTGGATTTTATTCTAAAGATGTGATCTTAGAGCTCGCTACACAAAGTATACCATCGGTGGGAACTTTGCTTTCAGTTGGGAAGTGTCTCTGTCCTTTTCACTTCTTATTACTCCTTTCGCTTACTATTTCTAACATTTCTAGTACCAACTAATTCATTCGGGCGAGACAGATCTACGATGTCATGATGCGCCCATTCCTATGGCCATTCCTTTAATACTTTTGGCTCTCGGAGTCTCTTTGTAGGATACTTGGCCAAAGTGTGACCTGTTAGCCCATAAGTCAGATCTTGTGAGGCGGTTTGCTCACCCGATACGATCGTACGAGGTCACAATTTACCCAACACGATCATCCGGTGAACAAGAATTGGGGATCGGATGCGGCGAAATTCCGCCAATGGTCGAGATGTTCGTCGACTCCCTCCCCCTTTGTGGGTCGGACCCCTACGAGTGAGCGAAAGGGAGGAGGAAAGAGGCCCGTGAACCGTCATAATAAGTGAACAAGTGTAAGCTTTCTTTGCCGACAAGTATGGAGATCGACCACACCGAGGGATGGCCCGGCGAAGGAGCGAACGAGCGGAATCAATGTGTTCCAATTTCCGGCCTTGCACCGACCATCCAACGGACCATGGACTAAACGGCCACCGCCGAAAGGACTATGCTATGTCCAGGGACCGCCCTCCACAAGGTACATCTTGCGCCTATGGGCCGCTATAACTATCCAAGAAGACACTCAAAAGGAAGGATAAACAAACCTACCGGTGGATGCCGAGCTACAAGTCCTACGACACAGAGCGGGATTCTCTAAAAGCCAAGGTCGTGGGTGGCCAAGAGGGCCCACTTGGAGACTTGGGATCTCAAGAGAAATGTGAAGGTTGCTTAAAGCGCTGATAGGCTAAAAGTTTTGTTCGATCCGAGTAGGCTCAACATAGGAATACCTAACCCGGGAACGGGCATATAAATCCGCTTAGGGCATTCACCCAAGCATACAGAGACGATGGAATGAAAGAAAGAAAAGTAGCTCCATGCTTCGCGGAAGAAGAAAGACCCGCTAACGATTTGGAAATCCCGTGGTGGGCACGAAAGACAAGTGTGTGTGGATTTCCACATCCTCGTCTTTGCTTTAAGACACAACTCTTCTCTTTCTCGGTCAAATGACTTGCGATAGTCTACCTTGAGTAGGACCATAGGGATCTTATGTTTGTGGCGAAAGATAAGTGGTTCATCACAACCAAGAAAGTTTCTATGAGTGAGCGACCCTTGATAAACGCCGATTGATACGTGTCAATGTCAATAAGTGGATGAGTGTTGTTAAAGACAATGTTTGTTCCTCTTCTTTGAAACGATTTTGATGAATCTCGAGATGATACTTGGTTGGCCGAAATCCTCGACGGTGTTGGCATCTTTTTCTTTGGGAGGATAGTGATGGATGCCGGTTAGCCTCCAAACATAAAGGCCATTGCTATGAAAGAGTGCAAGAGAGAAAGCGATTGGTGGATGATGTCCTGAGGCTTGGATTGCAGATTCTACCAGAGGATGTTGAGATGCTCCCATTGCAACTCACGATGGAGAAGAATCGAGAGCTCGGCTAGAGCCGGAGGAGGTGGTAGTACCAGTTCCTCATCGGTACCAGGTGGCTTGATCACTTCAAATTGGAGGGACTATTGGGCCAAATTCCCATACTGTAAAAAAAAAGGTTTTTTCTGCTGATTGGTGCTCTGTGGTTGCATTCGGCTGGTGCACTGTGATTGGGTCTTTTCTGGCATTTCTCTGTAACCCGACTTCACAATTTTGATGTGTTCCGAATTGTAGATTGGCATTGTATCTCCGATGACCTCGTCCGTTCGAACGCAGCACAGCAGAGCGATTGGTTTTATGAGTCAACGCCTTCGGCGTGCCTTGCCCGGTTTACTGCTCAGTGGCTTTGAATACCATCCGCATCGTGAGTATTGTTGTTTTTTCATTTTGTGTATTACTGTACTAAAGTGTGTTGTACTTGTTAATTTTATATTCTGTAATTTTGACTAGCACTGGGAGACTTGATTTGGTAATGCTGTGAGCTCGGATTAATACTCGATGATGATAATTGTCATGTTATGAAATTGAATTGATGACTAAATCGACTTGAGCTAATTGTATTCATTTTTGTCAATTTTAAATTTATGTCGAAATATGCCTTAGTTTTTTTTTTTTTTTTTAAAAAAAAAAAAAAACATAGAACATCAGAGTAATTCATCATTGTTGCGCTTACAGCTATCCAGTATGTATGCTTCTAATAGCCCTCCTATAGTATGTAGGAGTATCAAGTGGGGATTAGTTTTCTCTTAAAAACATATGAAACTAACCCCTTATTTTGGGAGCAAGAAAGGCCATCAACATTCTGGTGCCCCCAAATTGAGCACCAAGTACCACATACCACACTCACTATTCGTGTTTGCTGTCCCGGTGAGAAAATCGTTTAAACACATGTAGCAAGATGGGGTTCCATGGCCAATTCAAACCAAGTTGGGAAAGGAAGACAACCAAATGAGTAAACTACTACTCACAATGGAGCACGCGTGAACTTCCAATATCTGCAACCATTATTTGCACAAGACAGCTATTTATACAGCTTTGAGCCCTCACGCATGTGCCTTTGAAATCACCAAACAAAGAATCCTAGCATATTTATACATGAACTTACAATGGAGCCAACACATCATTTACAACCAACACCCAAGGGAATTATTTTTTGGATTACCACTATCCTTGTCAGGCAGCCTATGTTTTGCTATATAATTCGTTGTGCTCTTGGTGACAATCCTTCACGAGTTGCTTGCGATCAATTTACATCTTGAACCGAACAACAACACATGATATGTCATCTTTACTATCTCGTTTTAGCGCTTCAGCGGTTAATTGTTGGCAGCTGATTGAGGATCCTTGTACCTTTTGGCCAAATCAACGACTTCCTGATTGTCCATTACCTAGTTGACACAGAAAGGAAATAGGCATATATCCACAGATGAACTTATGAACTTTATACCAGCCATTTGGACAAATACAGCAATAACAAGTCGCACCTTCCAAAGTCCGTCACTTGCAAGGACAAGTAGCTCAGCAGTTTCATCTATATCTTCAACTTTTATATCAGGCTCTGATTTCAGGAGTGATTTTAGATTCCTGTCCCCAAAAGCTCGGGAGACAGCCAACTGACCAGCGACTCGGGGAACATCTCCTGAAATTTACAGCATTACAATTCATACATGAAAAAAAAATTGGTCTAGGCAGTGAAAATAACACACGGAAGCATAGAGTCAATAGGCTTGGAAAAGGAAGTGCTTTATCAAATACCATAGTTCTGCTTCTGTAGGTTTAGCATATTAGGGAGTAATGCTCAGAATTTCCACATGAAAGAATAATTATTGACTTTCATTTTTTCATGAAAATATAAGAAATTAACAATTAGCAACAACATGAGGGCTTCTCCCAAAAGCGGGCTTGCTTTTCTCATTAACAGCAACATTTTATCAATTGGAAACTAGAAGCGTAGATATTAAAGAGACATGTTTAAGTATCTATAAAGAAAACCTTTAAGGGTGAAAAGCTGACAACACAGAATGATTATATGGTTTCTTCTGAAAGGTGACCATGCAAAAGTGTAGCATGAACTTGTGAACGAATTCGTGTTAGTGCCATAGGTACACCACATAGCAGCTGTGGATTGATGCAATAAATTTTATCCCAAAATACTGTACCGTAATCAATGAGTGTAGTTCACATCAAGAGTTGTATTCGTTAATTCCAAAACCAGAAGATAAATGCATAATACTACCAACACTGAATCCATGCATATAAGGTAATATCAACCACATCCTACAACCATACTTTGAGAAATCGGTCTACATTTTTAACGCTCACCACCTGCCCTGCTACTCTCTTTGTAAAAAGAAAAGGCTAAACTTCTATATTTGCATTCTAATCACAACAAAGATAATTGGTTTGATCAGAAGAATGTGTTATGGTGGTGGAAAAGGTAACATGAATGAATTAGTGGATATTAAGCAGTAAGCACAGAAGCTGGTGGATGAGAACAAACTTGATCTGAAGTGTACAGATGTCCGCTCCATGTTAAGATAATAGAGGTTGCAAAATAGCATAAGATACTAATCAAAGTGATACAAATTCACTACACAAACGATTCTAGCGTGTCCTTTTCAAAGAGCTAAGACCATTGTACAGAACAAACATAAGGTACAAACCAACAGAAGTAGAAGGCAATCAAAGATGAGTATTTCTAGAAAGAATGGTACAAGAAACAATAAAATGTTCTGGTATACCATTGGCCCCAAAGAGCATATATTCTATTGCTTTTTCAAGGAAAGGTATGGTGCATTTTACATGAAAAAAGTACATACTAGAGGATGGTGAACTATTGCCTTCCTCAAGAATAAACAGACAAAGAAAGAATCTAGGAAGCTTTCAGCCTTTTGAAACCAGTTTTTTGGTTTGTTGAGCATACTATTAATGGTCTTGCTAGAATCAAACACCTTAAGATTGGCTAATATAGCGCGGTGCTACAATAACATTGTCAAGTTCAAAGGAAACCTTGCTTAAAGCCACGATAGGCTAAAAGTTTTGTTCGACCGAGTAGGCTCAACATAGGAATACCTAACCCCGGGAACCGGGCATATAAATCCGCTTAGGGCATTCACCCAAGCATACAGAGACGATGGAATGAAAGAAAGAAAAGTAGCTCCATGCTCCAGAAGAAGAAAGACCCAGCTAACGATTTGGAAATCCACGTGGTGGGCCGAAAGACAAGTGTGTGTGGATTTCCACATCCTCGTCTTTGCTTTAAGACACAACTCTTCTCTTTCTCGGTCAAATGACTTGCGATAGTCTACCTTGAGTAGGACCATAGGGATCTTATGTTTGTGGCTAAAGATAAGTGGTTTCATCACAACCAAGAAAGTTTCTATGAGTGAGCGACCCTTGATAAACGCCGATTGATACGTGTCAATGTCAATAAGTGGATGAGTGTTGTTAAAGACAATGTTTGTTCCTCTTCTTTGAAACGATTTTGATGAATCTCGAGATGATACTGGTTGGCCGAAATCCTCGACTGTTGGCATCTTTTTCTTTGGGAGGATAGTGATGGATGCCGGTTAGCCTCCAAACATAAAGGCCATTGCTATGAAAGAGCGCAAGAGAGAAAGCGCATGGGTGGATGATGTCCTGAGGCTTGGATTGCATGATTCTACCAGAGGATGTTGAGATGCTCCCATTGCAACTCACCGATGGAGAAGAATCGAGAGCTCGGCTAGAGCCGGAGGAGGTGGTAGTACCAGTTCCTCACGGTACCAGGTGGCTTGATCACTTCAAATTGGAGGGACTATTGGGCCAAATTCCCATCTTGTAAAAAAGGTTTTTCTGCGATTGGTGCTCGTGGTTGCATTCGGTCGGTGCAATCGTGATTGGGTCTTTTCGGCATTTCTCGACTCGACTTCACAATTTTGATGTGTTCGAATTGTAGATTGGCATTGTATCTCCGATGACCTCGTCCGTTCGAACGCAGCACAGCAGAGCGATTGGTTTTATGAGTCAACGCCTTCGGCGTGCCTTGCCCGGTTTACTGCTCAGTGGCTTTGAATACCATCCGCATCGTGAGTATTGTTGTTTTTTCATTTTGTGTATTACTGTACTAAAGTGTGTTGTACTTGTTAATTTTATATTCTGTAATTTTGACTAGCACTGGGAGACTTGATTTAGTAATGCTGTGAGCTCGGATTAATGCTCGATGATGATAATTGTCATGTTATGAAATTGAATTGATGACTAAATCAGACTTGAGCTAATTGTATTGCATACTGTTGTCAATTTTATCTCTAGCAATTTTATTCTGATACTCTCTGTAGTTTGGTTGTGACTGAAAAGAGCTTGATCATTTTGTTCTGAGATCTTGTTGATCCTATGTGAACTCTTTGCACTGTGATATCCTATTTGCAGAATGGCTGATGTGCTAAAATTGTGATTACATTTACATTGTTGAACAAATGATCCTCTATTGACTGAAAGTATTATCGTTGTTTATGAGATAAATCTTGACATATTAGTAAAGCATTAGTTTGAACTCAAAGTATGATTTTTAGTTGTCATATTTAATTAGTGAAGAATATTGACAAACGTGACGAGGAGGCTAAGATTACATCTTAAGCAGCCCAACATATAAGAGCAATAAACAATCAAATTAAATCTGAGCATTATGCTAATTTCTTTTGTTATCAAGTTCTATCTTTTAAACATTTTATCATGTTTAAATGACATAGAGATATTACATACTTTTATGTTATTTTTGTCATTTAAATGATGTCGGAAATATGCCTTAGTTATTTTAATTTATGCTGAAATTAATTATGAATATTTACTAAAACCGCTAATTTTACAACACATAGAACATCAGAGTAATTCATCATTGCGCTTACAGCTATCCAGTATGTATGCTTCTAATAGCCCTCCTATATGTATGTAGGAGTATCAAGTGGGGATTAGTTTTCTCTTAAAAACATATGAAACTAACCCCTTATTTTGGGAGCAAGAAAGGCCATCAACATTCTGGTGCCTCCAAATTGTGAGCACCAAGTACCACATACCACACTCACTATTCGTGTTTGCTGTCCCGGTGAGAAAATCGTTTAAACACGTGTAGCAAGATGGGGTTCCATGGCCAATTCAAACCAAGTTGGGAAAGGAAGACAACCAAATGAGTAAACTACTACTCTCACAATGGAGCACGCGTGAACTTCCAATATCTGCAACCATTATTTGCACAAGACAGCTATTTATACAGCTTTGAGCCCTCACGCATGTGCCTTTGAAATCACCAAACAAAGAATCCTAGCATATTTATACATGAACTTACAATGGAGCCAACACATCATTTACAACCAACACCCAAGGGAATTATTTTTTGGATTACCACTATCCTTGTCAGGCAGCCTATGTTTTGCTATATAATTCGTTGTGCTCTTGGTGACAATCCTTCACGAGTTGCTTGCGATCAATTTACATCTTGAACCGAACAACAACACATGATATGTCATCTTTACTATCTCGTTTTAGCGCTTCAGCGGTTAATTGCTTGGCAGCTGATTGAGGATCCTTGTACCTTTTGGCCAAATCAACGACTTCCTGATTGTCCATTACCTAGTTGACACAGAAAGGAAATAGGCATATATCCACAGATGAACTTATGAACTTTATACCAGCCATTTGGACAAATACAGCAATAACAAGTCGCACCTTCCAAAGTCCGTCACTTGCAAGGACAAGTAGCTCAGCAGTTTCATCTATATCTTCAACTTTTATATCAGGCTCTGATTTCAGGAGTGATTTTAGATTCCTGTCCCCAAAAGCTCGGGAGACAGCCAACTGACCAGCGACTCGGGGAACATCTCCTGAAATTTACAGCATTACAATTCATACATGAAAAAAAAATTGGTCTAGGCAGTGAAAATAACACACGGAAGCATAGAGTCAATAGGCTTGGAAAAGGAAGTGCTTTATCAAATACCATAGTTCTGCTTCTGTAGGTTTAGCATATTAGGGAGTAATGCGCTCAGAATTTCCGCATGAAAGAATAATTATTGACTTTCATTTTTTTCATGAAAATATAAGAAATTAACAATTAGCAACAACATGAGGGGCTTCTCCCAAAAGGCGGGCTTGCTTTTCTCATTAACAGCAACATTTTATCAATTGGAAACTAGAAGCGTAGATATTAAAAAGAGACATGTTTAAGTATCTATAAAGAAAACCTTTAAGGAGTGAAAAGCTGACAACACAGAATGATTATATGGTTTCTTCTGAAAGGTGACCATGCAAAAGTGTAGCATGAACTTGTGAACGAATTCTCGTGTTAGTGCCATAGGTACACCACATAGCAGCTGTGGATTGATGCAATAAATTTTATCCCAAAATACTGTACCGTAATCAATGAGTGTAGTTCACATCAAGAGTTGTATTCGTTAATTCCAAAACCAGAAGATAAATGCATAATACTACCAACACTGAATCCATGCATATAAGGTAATATCAACCACATCCTACAACCATACTTTGAGAAATCGGTCTACATTTTTAACGCTCACCACCTGCCGCTGCTACTCTCTTTGTAAAAAAGAAAAGGCTAAACTTCTATATTTGCATTCTAATCACAACAAAGATAATTGGTTTGATCAGAAGAATGTGTTATGGTGGTGGAAAAGGTAACATGAATGAATTAGTGGATATTAAGCAGTAAGCACAGAAGCTGGTGGATGAGAACGAAAACTTGATGTGAAGTGTACAGATGTCCGCTCCATGTTAAGATAATAGAGGTTGCAAAATAGCATAAGATACTAATCAAAGTGATACAAATTCACTACACAAACGATTCTAGCGTGTCCTTTTCAAAGAGCTAAGACCATTGTACAGAACAAACATAAGGTACAAACCAACAGAAGTAGAAGGCAATCAAAGATGAGTATTTCTAGAAAGAATGGTACAAGAAACAATAAAATGTTCTAGTATACCATTGGCCCCAAAGAGCATATATTCTATTGCTTTTTCAAGGAAAGGTATGGTGCATTTTACATGAAAAAGAGTACATACGGCTAGAGGATGGTGAACTATTGCCTTCCTCAAGAATAAACAGACAAAGAAAGAATCTAGGAAGCTTTCAGCCTTTTGAAACTAGGCTTTTTTGGTTTGTTGAGCATACTATTAATGGTCTTGCTAGAATCGAAACACCTTAAGATTGGCTAATATAGCGCGGTGCTACAATAACATTGTCAAGTTCAAAGGAAACCTTGCTGTAATTGCGTAAAAATTTCTGCATACACGAACTTCCACCACGTTGTATATCAGTATATGAACTACCGCAATACATGTTGCAGTGATAGCCTGACTTCTAACATTACACCAGCTCATAATGACAAATCACAGTGGTTGTATCGATATGTCACAATACTGGTTGTATCAAAATTTCACAATACAAGAGCTAAAAAGTTGTATCTTGTTTTCATATGCAATGTACCATTAAGCCATTAGTTAGTATGGGGTTTAGTATCCACTTACTCCAAATGTATACTTCTGTTAAATGTTCTATAGTGCAACAATTTTATATCATTGCAGCATACTTCGGACCATTTAAGATTATCTAACAACATGATGTTGTAGAATCAACACTCTCATATAATTAGTGACAAAGAACGGAAGATTAGAATATGACGAATCATGCCATTAAACCTAACCATAGTTACCAGAAATGCGGTTCGTCCGAGTCATGGTACAGGATTTGGGTTCGTAGTTTGCCACTTTTTCCTCCAATTCCACTACGAAGTACGAACACAAACCCCGTGCCCTAAACCGATTCGGGTTCGACGAATCCGGTTCGCAATTGGCGGGGTTATATAGCGAATCCGGTAACTATGAACCTAACTAGTAGACGCCTTTGTCATTTTGAAATACCTAAAAAATTTCACAACAATTACGAATTTGAGGTGTTCTGCCACTCCACGACAAGATGAGTGAATTAAACATCAAACGAATGACTGGGTGCGACAACCATTTCAATCAAGAATTCAAGATAATGTGATTAAAAAGAAATTTAGAATTAGTGACCCACCTGGCATGTTCGAAACAAAGCCACCTCTATTTTCAATAGCATCCCGCTCAACATTTGGATCATGGTCGGTAGACATCTGTATGGGCTCACCACGTTTTAAAAGAACAGCTCGTGAATCCCAACATTAGCTACCCACAGCTTCCTGCCGTTTATAAGAATGGCAGTTACAGCAGTGGAACCACCTGGTCCCAAATCTGGAGTATGTGACAGAATAGTCTGGTCTGTCTTTTCATAAGCTTTTGTGATTGCTCTATCCGGATGTGTCCAAAACTCTTCCTGAAATGAGTCAAATGACATGATGAAACTAAGATCACCACAAATGCTAGTGAATGAAACCTTTTCTTATCAAAATAAACGCCAAAAACTCACCTCGTTCAAAATATTTGGAAACAAATTCTTTTGTAAGTATGCAGGAACGGTATCTCCTAGATGACCATCAAAAATAGCAAAAAGACCAAGCTCATTTCCTTTCAATTCAGCGAGTTCTGCTACATGATAATCCTCCATAGGATGATTTGTCATCCCTCTTACAAGGCTAAACCCATAGCTAACCTTGACTTGGCCCTGACAGCTTTTCCCTTTACCAGAGGTGGTTGATGCATGCCCTGTCAACTATATTCAAGCAGAGCAGTCAGCAAGTTTAAACTAATATAGCTAAAGTGCTAACATAATATTGATTGCGTTCGTTAGTTTCTAAAATATTTAGTTAAAAGCCTCGTGAGTAGATGATAGCTCATGAACCAAATTACTTCTGAGAGTGCTTCCAACTGGAGCTTAGAGCAGGTCTACTTAACAATTAACGACAATCATTTCAACAGAAGCTGAGGACTAATGATAGCCTTTTGTGTTATCTGCTCTAATTCTCGTCCTAATACACACTTAATTAGCAGAATTACAAGATAATTCCATGCAGACGAAACATGTAATTAGTGAAGAAAATACGGGGCTACAAAAACTGATCAAAATTGGGCTTACCTCGGAGCAACCAGCACCGAAGCAGCAAAACCTTGCCATATCTTCTAAATTTTACTCCCTCCCAATTCCAACGCGGGAACTAAAAATACAAACTAAAATAACTGAAGCGGGTAAAATTTCAGAAGCCCGCACCGCCACCGAGACCTCTCTCGGGACACCACAAGACTCGACTTTCTTCACGACGGCCCTCCCAAAACCGCGCCTCTTTCATGGAATTTCGCACCCTGCAATCAAAAAGTGAGTGAAAGTTTCGATCACCGCAGATCCAGCAGCGAAACCAGAAGCAGAATTCAAGAACAGCGACGGCAAAAAAAAAAAAAATGGGAATTTTTGTTCTCGCGGAACAGATCAACTTACCGATCGATCCAGCGCTCCTAAAACTCAAAGATTCGCAGATAAGAGGAGGAAGAGTACAAAAGGCCGGAGCTTTGAGCGGTCGAAGTGAAGAAACCGAGCTCTTCTTTGTGGCTTCGTTTTTATTTTTTAAAAAAAAAAAATTGTCGGGTTTGCGCGTCGGGGCGAAGAAGTCTATGGGAGAGGCCTTTCCGAGGGTCAACACTCAACAGGGAGCAGCTGGTTGGCCCACAAGAACGTGGTACAGGTCCATACACCAAGCTTTGCTAATCCTCTAGAACTCTAATCTGGAAGCACCATCGACGGCTACAAATCCCTACGCTCTATAGACTCGGTTCGGTAGATATGTCAGCTCCGGGAACAGGAAGCGGTCATACTTGACGGGTCCAAGTGCGGAACCCCCCCTAGAGTCACCGACCGGTGGGCCTACTTAGCGGGGCCTTATCGTCATTGACTGTTGTTAGGCGGAGACCCATTTGGGGTAATTGGGCGCGGAAATTAAAGACTTCGGGGGAGGCAAGTGGGGCGCGCCGTTTGACCTGCGTGCCTACGGGCCGGAACAGGCAGGTGCTGGCCTGTCGGGGAACCGGGTCTATAGACCGGAGAGGCAGGGGGACGCGAGGCGGACGGGCTGGGGAGGCCGTACGCAACACGTGATGGGTGGCAGCGATGCGTTTCGGTTGTGTGGACCAGGTCTCGATGACGAGCGTTGTGGGATTTTAATTGTTTCTTAGTTTGCTATTAAAAGAAGGAGAGTATTTAATTTAATAAAAAATAAATTTTTAATAATTATTTTTGAGCTTGTGTCTAACATTTTAATTGGTACAAATGTATATGATTTTTGATGATCAATAATGAAGTATAACTTTGTGGTCTACATGTTTTAGCTCATTTATCATATCAATAATAAAGTCAAACCTGCTAAATGATCGGGTTGATATTTTGCTTTAAGCAGTGAGATCCACAAACGCGTTTTTATGTAACAAGTAAGTCTCCATAGAGTATTTGGTTGTTTCTTGTGTCTTAGTATTAACAATTTGATAGTTTCTTCATCTAGAAACAACCTTATCTCTCTCTCCACATCACCTAAATGTTGATGTGGTAACTCTAGTAATGACGTAAATTGTTGTAGATGCTCGAGGCGACTATCGGAAATTTAGAGCATGTTTGGATTGATACGAGAGTGTCGCTGCCAAGAGCTAACGGAGGGCAACCTCGGGCTTGTTTGGATTAAGGCACGCAACCTCCTGAGCAGGCACTTCCATCACGCGCCGAGCTTAGAAAAGAACGCTGAGGCGGTGTTGTCTCTTGTCTCTATATGTAATTCTTTCTCTCTTCTTTCTATATCCAAGCACGTATCATCAACCAAACACCACATCACTACGCTTGTCGATCGGACAAAAATCATCTATTTTTAGGCTACCTCAGCACCACTTTTCTCAAGCACGGCTCTGGGCCTTGGACCAAACATGCCCTTAGACCGAGAAGCTCTACGATTAATTACTAGGGGTGGTTCATTGGCGACTATGGTAGATCTTGCCTCGATCATTTTAGTACACGCGACACACTCACACACACCACACGCACGCCACATACACGTGGATGCATTTTTAACACACGCCTAATCTAGAGCAGGTTAAAATCCTATAGAACGCGGACACACGTTTTGACCACTGGACGTACCACGTGTGCGTATACTAATCCTAAAGCATCCGAGCCACGGAAAATGAGGCTCGCGAGTTCAATCCGGGATCGAACCCGACGAGCTCGCTCGACGGCAGAGCTAGCCACCGAGCTACGCTCGGTCCTCACCGTGCACTTGATTGGTTACCACCGGTGCTAGTGGACACCACATAGCAGCTGTGGATTGATGCAATAAATTTTATCCCAAAATACTGTACCGTAATCAATGAGTGTAGTTCACATCAAGAGTTGTATTCGTTAATTCCAAAACCAGAAGATAAATGCATAATACTACCAACACTGAATCCATGCATATAAGGTAATATCAACCACATCCTACAACCATACTTTGAGAAATCGGTCTACATTTTTAACGCTCACCACCTGCCGCTGCTACTCTCTTTGTAAAAAAGAAAAGGCTAAACTTCTATATTTGCATTCTAATCACAACAAAGATAATTGGTTTGATCAGAAGAATGTGTTATGGTGGTGGAAAAGGTAACATGAATGAATTAGTGGATATTAAGCAGTAAGCACAGAAGCTGGTGGATGAGAACGAAAACTTGATCTGAAGTGTACAGATGTCCGCTCCATGTTAAGATAATAGAGGTTGCAAAATAGCATAAGATACTAATCAAAGTGATACAAATTCACTACACAAACGATTCTAGCGTGTCCTTTTCAAAGAGCTAAGACCATTGTACAGAACAAACATAAGGTACAAACCAACAGAAGTAGAAGGCAATCAAAGATGAGTATTTCTAGAAAGAATGGTACAAGAAACAATAAAATGTTCTGGTATACCATTGGCCCCAAAGAGCATATATTCTATTGCTTTTTCAAGGAAAGGTATGGTGCATTTTACATGAAAAAGAGTACATACGGCTAGAGGATGGTGAACTATTGCCTTCCTCAAGAATAAACAGACAAAGAAAGAATCTAGGAAGCTTTCAGCCTTTTGAAACCAGTTTTTTTGGTTTGTTGAGCATACTATTAATGGTCTTGCTAGAATCGAAACACCTTAAGATTGGCTAATATAGCGCGGTGCTACAATAACATTGTCAAGTTCAAAGGAAACCTTGCTGTAATTGCGTAAAAATTTCTGCATACACGAACTTCCACCACGTTGTATATCAGTATATGAACTACCGCAATACATGTTGCAGTGATAGCCTGACTTCTAACATTACACCAGCTCATAATGACAAATCACAGTGGTTGTATCAATATGTCACAATACTGGTTGTATCAAAATTTCACAATACAAGAGCTAAAAAGTTGTATCTTGTTTTCATATGCAATGTACCATTAAGCCATTAGTTAGTATGGGGTTTAGTATCCACTTACTCCAAATGTATACTTCTGTTAAATGTTCTATAGTGCAACAATTTTATATCATTGCAGCATACTTCGGACCATTTAAGATTATCTAACAACATGATGTTGTAGAATCAACACACTCATATAATTAGTGACAAAGAACGGAAGATTAGAATATGACGAATCATGCCATTAAACCTAACCATAGTTACCAGAAATGCGGTTCGTCCGAGTCATGGTACAGGATTTGGGTTCGTAGTTTGCCACTTTTTCCTCCAATTCCACTACGAAGTACGAACACAAACCCCGTGCCCTAAACCGATTCGGGTTCGACGAATCTGGTTCGCAATTGGCGGGGTTATATAGCGAATGCGGTAACTATGAACCTAACTAGTAGACACCTTTGTCGTTTTGAAATACCTAAAAAATTTCACAACAATTACGAATTTGAGGTGTTCTGCCACTCCACGACAAGATGAGTGAATTAAACATCAAACGAATGACTGGGTGCGACAACCATTTCAATCAAGAATTCAAGATAATGTGATTAAAAAGAAATTTAGAATTAGTGACCCACCTGGCATGTTCGAAACAAAGCCACCTCTATTTTCAATAGCATCCCGCTCAACATTTGGATCATGGTCGGTAGACATCTGTATGGGCTCACCACGTTTTAAAAGAACAGCTCGTGAATCCCCAACATTAGCTACCCACAGCTTCCTGCCGTTTATAAGAATGGCAGTTACAGCAGTGGAACCACCTGGTCCCAAATCTGGAGTATGTGACAGAATAGCCTGGTCTGTCTTTTCATAAGCTTTTGTGATTGCTCTATCCGGATGTGTCCAAAACTCTTCCTGAAATGAGTCAAATGACATGATGAAACTAAGATCACCACAAATGCTAGTGAATGAAACCTTTTCTTATCAAAATAAACGCCAAAAACTCACCTCGTTCAAAATATTTGGAAACAAATTCTTTTGTAAGTATGCAGGAACGGTATCTCCTAGATGACCATCAAAAATAGCAAAAAGACCAAGCTCATTTCCTTTCAATTCAGCGAGTTCTGCTACATGATAATCCTCCATAGGATGATTTGTCATCCCTCTTACAAGGCTAAACCCATAGCTAACCTTGACTTGGCCCTGACAGCTTTTCCCTTTACCAGAGGTGGTTGATGCATGCCCTGTCAACTATATTCAAGCAGAGCAGTCAGCAAGTTTAAACTAATATAGCTAAAGTGCTAACATAATATTGATTGCGTTCGTTAGTTTCTAAAATATTTAGTTAAAAGCCTCGTGAGTAGATGATAGCTCATGAACCAAATTACTTCTGAGAGTGCTTCCAACTGGAGCTTAGAGCAGGTCTACTTAACAATTAACGACAATCATTTCAACAGAAGCTGAGGACTAATGATAGCCTTTTGTGTTATCTGCTCTAATTCTCGTCCTAATACACACTTAATTAGCAGAATTACAAGATAATTCCATGCAGACGAAACATGTACTTAGTGAAGAAAATACGGGGCTACAAAAACTGATCAAAATTGGGCTTACCTCGGAGCAACCAGCACCGAAGCAGCAAAACCTTGCCATATCTTCTAAACTTTACTCCCTCCCAATTCCAACGCGGGAACTAAAAATACAAACTAAAATAACTGAAGCTGGCAAAATTTCAGAAGCCCGCACCGCCACCGAGACCTCTCTCGGGACACCACAAGACTCGACTTTCTTCACGACGGCCCTCCCAAAACCGCGCCTCTTTCATGGAATTTCGCACCCTGCAATCAAAAAGTGAGTGAAAGTTTCGATCACCGCAGATCCAGCAGCGAAACCAGAAGCAGAATTCAAGAACAGCGACGGCAAAAAAAAAAATATTGGGAATTTTTGTTCTCGCGGAACAGATCAACTTACCGATCGATCCAGCGCTCCTAAAACTCAAAGATTCGCAGATAAGAGGAGGAAGAGTACAAAAGGCCGGAGCTTTGAGCGGTCGAAGTGAAGAAACCGAGCTCTTCTTTGTGTCTTCGTTTTTATTTTTTTTAAAAAAAAATTGTCGGGTTTGCGCGTCGGGGCGAAGAAGTCTATGGGAGGGCCTTTCCGAGGGTCAACACTCAACAGGGAGCCTGGTTGGCCCACAAAAACGTGGTACAGGTCCATACACCAAGCTTTGCTAATCCTCTAGAACTCTAATCTCGAAGCACCATCGATGGCTACAAATCCCTACGCTCTATAGACTCGGTTCGGTAGATATGTCAGCTCCGGGAACAGGAAGCGGTCATACTTGACGGGTCCAAGTGCGGAATCCCCCCTAGAGCCACCGACCGGTGGGCCTACTTAGCGGGGCCTTATCGTCATTGACCGTTGTTAGGCGGAGACCCATTTGGGGTAATTGGGCGCGGAAATTAAAGACTTCGGGGGAGGCAAGTGGGGCGCGCCGTTTGACCTGCGTGCCTACGGGCCGGAACAGGCAGGTGCTGGCCTGTCGGGGAACCGGGTCTATAGACCGGAGAGGCAGGGGGACGCGAGGCGGACGGGCTGGGGAGGCCGTACGCAACACGTGATGGGTGGCAGCGATGCGTTTCGGTTGTGTGGACCAGGTCTCCATGACGAGCGTTGTGGGATTTTAATTGTTTCTTAGTTTGCTATTAAAAGAAGGAAGAGTATTTAATTTAATAAAAAAATAAATTTTTTAATAATTATTTTTTGAGCTTGTGTCTAACATTTTAATTGGTACAAATGTATATGATTTTTGATGATCAATAATGAAGTATAACTTTGTGGTCTACATGTTTTAGCTCATTTATCATATCAATAATAAAGTCAAACTGCACAAATGATCGGGTTGATATTTTGCTTTAAGACAGTGAGATCCACAAAACGCGTTTTTATGTAACAAGTAAGTCTCCAATAGAGTATTTGGTTGTTTCTTGTGTCTTGGTATTAACAATTTGATAGTTTCTTCATCTAGAAACAACCTTACCTTCTCTCCTCCACATCACCTAAATGTTGATGTGGTAACTCCTTAGTAACAGCTGACGTAAATTGTTGTAGATGCTCTGAGGCGACTATCGGGAAATTTAGAGCATGTTTGGATTGATACCTGAGGAGTGTCTGCCTGCCCAAGAGCTAACCGGAGGGCAACCTCGGGCTTGTTTGGATTAAGGCCTGGCAACCTCCCTGAGCCAGGCACTTCCATCACGCGCCAGGCTTAGAAAAAGAACGCCTGGAGCAGGCTGTTGTCTCTTGTCTCTATATGTAATTCTTTCTCTCTTCTTTTTCTATATCCAAGCACGTATCATCAACCAAACACCACATCACTACGCTTGTCTGATCAGACAAAAATCATCTATTTTTTAGGCTACTCTCAAGCACCACTTTTTCTCAAGCACGGCTCTCAGGCCTTGGACCAAACATGCCCTTAGACCGGAGAAGCTCTACGATTAATTACTAGGGGTGGTTCATTGGCAGTACAGTGGTAGACTGTTGCACTTCGATCATTTTTAGTACACGGCAGACACACTCACACACACACCACACGCACGCCCACATACACGTGGATGCATTTTTAACACACGCCTAATCTAGAGCAGAGGTTAAAATCCTATAGAACGCGGACACACGTTTTGACCACTGGACGTACCCACGTGTGCGTATACTAATCCTAAAGCATCCGGAGCCACCTGGAAAATGAGGCTCGCGAGTTCAATCCCAGGGATCGAACCCAGACGAGCTGCCTGCTCGACGGCAGAGCTAGCCACCCGAGCTACGCTCGGTCCTCACCGTTGCACTTCAGTTGGTTACCACCGGGTGCTAGTGGAGAGCGGTAAAGAAGAAGAAAAATATAACTCTTGTAAAAAAGAGTGATATTTTGGACAGTGTAGTCAAATTTTGTAATTTTTATTATTATCGATGTCTCTATAAACATTTAGAATGCATATATAAAAATGATATGATCTAATTTTTAAATTTTTATTAGGTTTTATAGGTATATTACAATAGAAATTTGTGATCAAAGCTGTCTTTTGAAGATCGTGTCGATGTGTAAGACAAACAACACTCTTTTGTGATTGGAGGGGATACTAATCACCAAAAGGAGAATAGATGAAAGGTGTCTGGCAAGGCTAACCAGCTATAAACTCGTTTTATCTTAGGGTATTTGAGATTGATCGAACTTACAAGAATCATGAATCACGTGTTCTAAACGGGGCTTTAGATGCAGATGATTAGACAGGGCTTCTCTACTTTTTCTAGAACACATGAACTTCTCTACTTTAGTTTCTTAAGTTTTCATTCACTCTTCAACCTTTCGCTCTGAATCACCATACATAGAAGCCACGATGTACCCATTGTTCCCCTAGGCGGCCGCCTGGGCGAAGCCCCTCCGCCGCGACTTGGTGCCAATCGGTGGCCTAGGCGCTCAACCTACCTGGCCGATCCAAGGCGGTCCAAGGCGGACCTGGGCGAACAAGGCAGGCAGCTGCTGGGCGGTCTGGGGCGGCGCAAGGCTCTCCGAGGCGGGGTCGGTGGGAGAAAAAGGTAAGTGAACTCACTCACTCGTGGTTTACGGTGTCGCCTCCTCCCCGGATCCACGGCGCGACGCCTCCTCCCGACTCCACGACGCGCCACCTCCTCTGTGAATCCCCTCTACGCGCCGCCTCCTGCCCGACTCCCCGTAGCCAAAGGCATCGGAAGCTACCGGAGGCGGCGGTCGGCGAGAGGGCGAGGGTTGCAGTCGGTCGAATCTGGGCTGCGGTGTTGCGAGTGAGGGAGAGCGAGAGGGAGAGAGTTGCGAGAGAGGGTTGTGACTTGCGAGTGAGGGAGAGAGCTGCGAGAGATCGGACTGAGGAGATATTTTGTTGAGATCGGACGACCGATATTGCTTTAGATCGGACGGTCGATATTGTTTTACATCGACGGCCGATACTACTTGTTTGCTTTACATCGGACGGCCGATACTTTTTCTTCCCCGCGCCTCCAGCTCTTCTTCTTCCCGAGCTGGATCTTCTTCTTCCCCGCGCCAGCTCTTCATCTTCCCCGCGCCTCCTTCCCCTCGCCTCCTTCTTCTTCCTCCTCGCCACCGCCTCCGCACCGCGCTCCCCCTCGCCCCTGCTCCCTCCGCGCGATCGCCTTTGCTCCCCTTGCCTATGCCTGAGTCGGCCGCCTAGGCGCTAGGCGCCGGTCCACCGCCCGCCTAACGCCTAGGTGAACACTGGATGTACCAAATGCTTTCGGGGCTCAACGTCGAAAGTTGGCGTTTTGGCTTCCTAGGTGTAAGCCTCGCTATCAGGCTTTCGATGTAAGCAGAATACATGCCAAATATGCCTAAGTTAACACTTTTTGAAGGAGCCATAGACTCTAGGTGAGAAGTCGGTATAGTTGTTAGGATTCTAAGCAGTAAAGGTTGGCAAATTGTTTTTAGCAGACCTCAATATATTTGTTTGAAATTTTTTTGGGTAAACATCTTTTTATGCTCCATTACATGGTAAGGTTCTTTGCCAAAATGATGTGAGGAGCAGCATTTTTTAGGGGGATTTGATGATTTTTCATTTTATATCTCACTAATATGTGGCCTTAGAACTCACATATCAATGAAATATGAAGTGGTAAATCATCGAATGCATATCGGCAAATCATCAATAATTCCTTTTTTTTAAAAAAAAAACGAAGAAGATATATCTATTTCGTCCATTCAGGCCCAGCATGGACTCACCGCAAAAGCCCCAACAAATACCCCACACACACACCCAGACTACATAGACCCTCACCTTACATATACTGGCACGCCCACAAAATGAAAATTCTACAATCCAGACCGCTTCCTTGGTGGGCCTTTCCGAAATGTGCTAAGCTATAACCGAGCCTAGCCCAGCCTTACCTATATTAGACCTAGATCTTATAGGGTTATTTTCCTGAAAAATTAGAACTCGTGCCACATGGAGAGTTTGTGTGTGAATTCCTGACCTCGTCACGCTCACACAGGAGCCGGGATATGGATGTACATGTAGTACTACAGTTTTACGGTTAGTTGGTTGTTAGAGTGGGCATGCAGGGACGCGGCTTGTGCGCCCATCAGTGCTCCCGTCAACGTGGCATGAATCGGACGCCTTGGTCCCAGAGATAGGCCCCACGTCCCTCCTCCTCCTATCCACGGCAGCAGAGCAATTTTCTCTCCCCTTGTTAGGGGAAAGGGATCCTCTGTTCCTCTGTTCTACAAATGAAAACAGGTTAGTTTTTGGATGCGGTGCCCTCATGTCGAATGCCAACGCATCGAGGGAACTCACGTGAGCAGGTGAACGCCGTTCAGAGTTGCCGTCGTGAGCATGCACATGAACCTCTCGATGACTCGATCTACTGCCACATAGGATGGGGTTGGCCGAGTGATCGTCGGAGTCGTTACGGCGGTGCTGGCATATTCCATTACTGATCCCCCAACCCACCCCAAAACGGTTTTGTTAGTCTATAGTCGTCTGAAAATGAAGGAAGTTTTAATCGATTTACTCGTCTTTGGATCGCGCTTGGAGATTCGTGCTCGAGGTCCTCTTCTTATTCTCCGACCACCAGCGGCGACGACACCGAGTTAGGGTTAGGGTTCACCGGTACCCCTAGAGCTTATAGGGAGGATAGGGTGGTGGTAGATTGACAGTGCATCGAGGCGGTGGCGGTGCCACCAGACGTGGGTGAGGAGGGTGGTGGAGGTTGGCGCGGCCAACGAGACAGAAGTGGTTAGGAGGCGGTGGTAGCCTCCAGAGACGAGGAAGAGGACGGCGGCGGGGCATCTCACCGTAGAAGAGGAAGAAGCGGCGTCGGGGGCAGCGACGGGGGCTAGAGAGGCGGGGCGGAGGAGGAGGGTGGCATGAGAGGTTCTCGTTGAAGGGGCTCGCCAGTGCCGGAGGCAACGCGAGGGTGGAGGCGGCGCGGGGTGCGAGAGATGAGGGGTGAGGCCGTGAGGGTTATGTTAGTTTGCACGAATCTTGGGATGATCTAGTTCATTGAAAAGTGATTGTGATTTAAAAAAAATCAGTCGACTGTGCTACAGTCGCCTCCTAAATTAAATATAAGATTAAAAAAAACATTTTCTGATTTCACAATGCTATGCACACGTCCAGGTGCAGGCTTCCCCTCCAACGAATCAAGGCCACCACAAATATTAGCTCCTGCCATATTTACTTTGGATATTTTTGGCATCTCATTATTAATTGTTCCTGTAAAAGCTCAACATTAATTGCTCCTGTAATCACAGCTTAGTGTAATGTTTTTGCTCCTATAAAGCTCAGCATTAATTGCTCCTATAATCACCATATATGTGTGTGGCATCAATGGAAACAGTATGCGTGATTTTCTATCCACTGCACCAAACCTTCCTCCTTTGGTGATCCAACAACCCCCCACTATTCCTATTGTCCCCCCTCCGGTCGCAACAACCCCCTCAGTTACCCCTCCTACCACGGCTGCCCCCTTGGTTGATGGGCACCACACTGCCACTCCAGCTATCCCTACTCCTCCAATCGCACCACCCTCCCCGGTTGCACCTCCTACCACGACTGCCCCCTTGGTCGATGGGCCCCACATGATAACACGTAGCAAGGTTGGCACTCACAAGCCTATCAATTGACTCAACCTTCATGCCGCCACTCTTTCTCTCATTCCAAAGAGCTATCGTGGCACGTTGAAAGATGCCAATTGGCACTTTGCTATGATCAATGAGTTCTCCGCTCTACAAACGAACCACACATGGGATCTTGTTCCTCGACCCCCTAGCTCTAATGTCGTATCAGGCAAGTGGTTTTTTCATCACAAACTTAAACCTGATGGATTGCTTGATCGGTATAAAGTGCAATGGGTGCTTCGTGGCTTTTCTCAATAGCCAGACGTTGACTATGGCGAGACTTCAGTCTGGTTGTCAAGCCCGCCACCATACGCATTGTTCTTTCTGTTGCTCTCTCTCACGACTGGCCGGTCTGCCAGTTGGATGTCAACAATGATTTTCTTCATGGAACTCTCTTTGAAACAGTGTATTGCCAAAAACCCTCTGGCTTTACTGATATCCCCAAACCCGACCATGTTTGTCGTCTCAACAAATCATTGTATGGTCTTAAACAAGCACCGCGTGTTTGGTTCAGCCAGATTGCTTCACACCTTCTCCCTCTCGATTTTGTTAGCTCAAAAGTCGACCCCTCTCTCTTCATTCTCTATCAGGGCACTCACATCGCATACTTCTTGTTGTATGTCGACAATATCGTGCTCACTGGCTCCTCCTTGGATATTCTCCATTCGATTGTCACTGCCTTGCATCGTGCGTTTTCTCTCAAGGATTTCGGCGAGCTTCATCACTTTCTTGGTGTTTCTGTTACACGCACATCTCACGGGATGCTTCTCTCCCAACGATAGTACATCCTCGACGTCCTCGACCATGCCGGCATGCATGACTGCAACCCTTGCAGCAAGCCGATCGACACACGCTCCAAGTTATCGGGGTCCAACGGAGCACATGTCACCAATCCCATGGAGTACCGCAGTCTTGTCGGTGCTCTCCAAAACATGACGTTCACTCGCCCAGATGTTGCTCATGCAGTTCAACAGGCATGTCTTCACATGCACGATCCTCGGGAGCCGCACCTCAACCTAATCAAGCGCGTACTTCACTACCTCAAAGGTACGCTCGATCATGGTCTTCAGTTGCACCGATTCATGCCCAATGTGCTTACCGCCTACACCGACGTCGACTGGGTGGGCTGCCTAGGCACCCGTAAGTCTACTTTCGGCTACGGCATCTTCCTCAGCGACAACCTTGTGTCTTGGTCCTCGAAGTGCCAGCATACGGTCTCGCGCTCGAGTGCCGAGGCTGAATACCAGGAAGTGGCCAATGCTGTCACCGAAGCCTGCTGGCTTCATTAGCTTCTTGCTGAGCTCCTTCATCCTTTTCGTCGAGCTATGGTCATCTACTGCGACAACATCTGCGCCATCTACTTCTCCACCAGCGCTATTCAACACCAGCGCACCAAACACGTTGAGATTGAACTCTATTTTGCACGTGAATGGGGTGCTCTTGGTGACGTATGTGTTCTACATGTTCCCATGTCCTTGCAGTACACCGACATCTCCACGAAAGGTCTGCCAACGACTGTCTTCTCTGAGTTTCGCTCCAGCCTGAACGTTTGCCCTACTCCCGCTCCGACTGCCGCGGGGGGGGGGGGTAGCTTACACAATGCTATGCACACGTCCAGGTGCAGGCTTCCCCTCCAACGAATCAAGGCCGCCACAAAGATTAGCTCCTTCCATATTTACTTTGGATATTTTTGGCATATCAGCGTTAATTACTCCTGTAAAAGCTCAGCATTAATTACTCCTATAATCACAGCTTAGCATAGCGTTATTTGCTCCTGTAAAGCTCAACATTGAATGTGATCTAATTAATCGGCAAGACCCTCGAGCAAAAACAATATTGGCCCTTGTCTGGTTTACAACTCAACTACCGAGAATGACCTTCTTGTCGCCTAGTCACCGAGGCAGACGGGCGGCCAGTGAACCTTTGATGCTGAGACGAATCAAGAATGCACAAAAGAGCCTCGGATGCCTTGTCGCCATTGCTGCAGCTGTTTATCCGCTGGCTACCGCAGCCCCTGCCTTCAACAGGGAGAGAGAAGGAAAGAACATAGGAGGAAAGGGTGTTGGTAGTGCGACGAGCCACTGGAAATTCCCAACCGTCAACTAATTTGGGAGCACGGATGGGCATATGCAACAGGAGCAGGGAAGCCCCGTCCGGCATGCAGTTGGGGCACGTCATGTTGTAAGATCGAGGAGGCCGACTAGAGGGGGGTGAATAGACATTTTTAAAACTTCTATACGCTAAAACCGATTTCTAATGCGGAAGCTTATAACAATACGGTTTTGCACAATTAAAGCCTAAATCAACTAGGTTCAACTAAGTGCACCAACAATATAAATCTATTGATAATAATCAATCAAGCATGGACTTGTAAGCAATTCAATTTAAACAATGTAAAGCAAGCATTCATACACAATGAATGTAAATGTAATAGTAAGGCAATAGAGATCACACCACAAAGACACGTCGATGTTTTACCGTGGTGTTCGGAGACTTGCCGGTCTCCCCTAGTCCACATTGAGGGAAACCCAAACCAATTGGACCGGCTCCACAAATTAAACCTTCCTCTGAGGTATCAACACCTCGCTCCACTAGGGTTGCTCTTACTCCACTCCGGAGATGGCGAGCACCAAGCCACTCACAAACACCGGGCCTTCTCACAAGCTTCACTTGAGAAGATCACCGGACCACGACGCCTCCACGCCGTCTAGGTGTCGACAAACACCAAGAGTAATAAGCCAAGCCCCTTACTTGACTCTCACCGAGTGCAACACATGCACAATTGGATGCTCAATCCAATTCTAGTTGCAACACATGCAACTAGAACCTCTCCCTTTTGCTCACAAGGTGCAACACATGCACAATTGAATGGAGAAGCTCACACTAGCTCAAGTAAGTGAAATAGGATGCCAAAAATATCTCTCAACCGGCCAAGGGGGTATTTATAGCCCCCACAACAAAAACTAGCCGTTTGGAGTCGAAACAGCCAAAAACTAGTCAGCATAAAGATTGGTGCATACTACGCAGATTATACGGGCGGTACTACCTTTCTGCGGTACTACCGCAGTTATAAGGGCGGTACTACCGCAGCCCAATTTTCAGTACAGACGACACTCGATAAAAAGGTCATAACTTTTGACTCCGATGTCGGAATTGAGTGATCTTGGACTCTATTGCAAGCTTATTCAGAGGGCTACACCACCCACCTATTTGATTGATCTCAAACACATTTGATCAAATCAAAAAGCACAACTCAAAAGAGCCACTACCATGGTCTAAGTCCAAAGAAATAGCAACAAGCAATCTTAGACCATGTCAAGGGAATACACATGAATCTTAACTATTTGCAAAACACATTTGCAAACTTAGATCATGCCACAAGGAGTAGGTACATGGACTTCAATCATTTACAAAACACATTTGCAAAGTATAGTCACATGTTACAAGGATTAAATGTATGAGCATCGACTATTTGCAAAGCACATTTGCAAATAATAGCATCATACCACGGTGAGCTAGAGAAAGAAAGATTGAGCTATCAACACATGATGAGACTCAAGCTACTAGACAAGACCCCTCTTAATAGTACGGCAACCTATACTAGCAATCCGGTCTTCCAACCAAACACCAAGACCGGTAAAAGACTAGGAACACATCCTTAGCCCTAGCTAGTAATACCTTTGCCTTGACCATCTTCTTGAAGCTTGATGACGCACATCTTTACTTCAAGTCCGGGTCATCATCTTGACATGCATCAACCCATGATGCATCCTCACTCAACACATGATGAGTCTTCTCTTGATTTGATGATCAACTCATGATCATCTCTTATTCGAGATCTTGATATGCATCAACACATGATGCATCATCTTCTTGAACCTTGACTTGATGACAATCAACACATGATGTCATCCAAAATCTTCATCACCCTGGAACATAACCTATTCATCCAACTTATGGAAAATGTTAGTCCCACAATGTCATTAACATTAATTACCAAGATATATCTGCATTAAATGCTTCTGAACAAGCCATTACTGACAGGTGCGGTATTACCGCCAACTAGCATCCGGTAATACCGTTTCTCAGATGCGGTACTACCGATTTCCAGAGGCTCGAGAAATACAGAAAACACCTTCTCTGGAATTTACATACCGCCAAATAACAAACTGAACAACTGGGTTGCGGTAGTTCCGCCAACATATTTGCGGTCATCTGCGCCACGTGTAGTTCCGCCACATGAACTCCGGTACTACCGCACATCGGTAGTACCGCTTACCAAATACGGTCATAACGATTCCCACTGAACTTCTTCCAGAAGCTTTTCGAAATGCAATGCATGACTCCTTTGTCTTGAGCCATGTCAATCTTTTATCACCTTTGCATTTCCTTTTCATGTCATCATTCAAACTTCAGGACTAAGCCTTGAAAACATCTTAGCACACACATTAGTCCCACAACACAATTGCAAATAATTGAATATAAAGTAACATGAGTATATATGAATTACACAAGTTATATATACCATGAGTATATACGAACTACAAGTTGTACATACTAAATATGAGTGTATACGAACTACACAAGTTGTATATACTCATATGAATATATTAACTACACAAGTTAAATATATTCAAGGCTATGTTTCAAAGTACAGATCTTTAATATATGTGGAAAGAGAATATTGATCAATACTAATGAAACCACAAAATATAGAATGAATTCCCCTAAATGTGTGCATACACAAATGTGTAATGGAAACATATGCACATATTCAAGTTAACCTTTTTGGTGGAGTTTAACCTATATTTTGGATCCGAGGAATGCAACAAAATATAATAAGAAGAAGTAGAATGCATACCTCTTGTATTTTCATCTTTATATCCAAACAAGACTAAGCAATAGATAATCAATAGAATTGTTAGTCTCACAAATAGATTTGTCATTAATGAATACATACCTGTTTGAATTTTTGCTTTTATATCCAAGCTGAGACTAAACATGATATAACAATAAGAGTGTTAGTCTCACAAGTGTATTTGTCATTAATCACCAAAATACTTCATTAACACATAATGGCAGGTCTAGATCATTCACATGCGCCATCTGTAGATGAGCACCACGTCCCCATTCGGTGAGTGGTGACACTGACCCCATCAAAGGCGGAGGGACAGGGCAAGCTAGCAAGCAGCATCGCGGGATGGAGCCGGCCCGCGCCTGGCCGCGCGTATCCATCGCTGAAATCACGCGTGGCTGAAGGCGTTGCCGTCACCACGAGCGACTTCATGCACCCACCCTCGCAAAAACCCACGGGGCGGCGACAGCGATGCCCGCGAATGGCATCCACACCCCCACCGCCCAACGATCAATCCCGCGTTCGAATGCACACCCAAGAAAAAAATGCAACGCGTCGCACGATACATACGCATATGGCATGCTAGTTATAAGGGATCAGGCATGATCGATCCTCCTCGTCGCGCCATGCGTGCATGTTCTTGGGCTAGATGCTGACCTTCTAGGTTGTTTGTGCAGCGTTTGCGACACTCATGCATGCATCCATGTGTGTAGTTATCGCACGGTGTCCATGTACATTTGAGTTCCGTTTGGAGCACGGGGGAATATAGAATTTTCTATGCTCGTGTAAAGCAAAAACAATAAATTTGAAACGTATCTTATCATTTGCTTTTACTAAATGTGGATTTTTTAAAAAAATGAAATACCCATGAGAATCTTGAATTTGCATTCCATTTTGCCATGGATTTTGCTCCATGCGAAATGAAATTTTTTGCGTAAGGACATGGACGTTAGGTAGTGTGTGACGTCCTATTCAAAGTTTGTTCTGGATGTTTTTTTTTTGCTTCCTGTATATCTCTAATTGTTATCGTGCACTAGTACAAACTAAACAGTATTGTCCAAATATATTTGCACTTACTACTAGCCCGAAGATATCATTTCATTGAGTCGTGACTAATTGAACAACGAATTACTAATTTGGAGGCCGGATGCAAAGGCCTCTCCTGTGCTCTCACTATTTTGGAATAGGATCAGCAACAGTGCTCCTACTTTCCAAACATGAGGTGATAGGAAAATGTATCATATACTACTCACCCTTCGGGTACTCTCCGTACCTCTTTTTCAAAATACGGTACAAAATAGTTATAAAAAATTGATAGCACCTATAATGCCACAAAATTTCAAACATAAACTCGATCTAGACATTGAGAAACAAAAAAATAAATTCTGTTGAAAAGGAAATCAGGAAAAGACAAAGATAAAGATAAAACATTATTCATTGAATTTTGTCCTTTTTTTGTCTCTCCTACTGTAAGATACATTTATAGTTAAATTTTTGTAAGATACTTGATTATATCATAACATATTTAACCAAATTTTTTCAAATTTTCACAACTACCTGTATCGTTTCTAAACAGAGGGAGTATGAGAGTACTGTCGAATAGGTGAGGAGTACAGGACATGTCCTCGAGGTGACAGAGCTGTTGCATCCGACGTGCCATAATCATGTGCTTAGGCAGCTAGGTTCTCTTATCATCTACAGAGGAATATATTTGCCATTAGGATTTGGCTACAAAAGCGGCAGGCCATGCATGAGTCCCAATCTCCATGTGCTCAACTTATCCTTTTGGTTCATGCGTGTTGTTGCCTGATCATACACATCAATAGTCCAGTGGCACCAAGTAAAACCAACTTACTTTTCCAATAATAACTCAAAAGGAGAAGCAATGATTCATGTTAACATGTTGTGCCAAGGTTCAGTTGACTATTGGAAGATGTGATGTTTACTAATAAAAGAAAAGGTTGAACCAATGGCAAGAATTTCAAATGAAATGTAAATTTTAAGCTAGATAATTATTTGCACAACCAAAGAAAAAGAAGAAAGACATAATTGGATTCTTGCCACTTCAAAACATGCCAATTTGCAAAATGCCAGTCTAAAAAGTGAAATAGGACAAATGTCACTCCAAATGTTGCTTACTTAGACATGCACTCTAATATTTACAATGCTGCCCCTGGACTTCAGTCCTCTTTTTCTTCTCTTATGGCGGTCACCCCTCCTTCACATATGTACCTCCTTCTCTTCCATCATCCATGTATGTAGCCCCCTTCTCCTCCATCATCAAGATCCCACGGACGACCTCCTTATCGACTTACCCTCTCATCCTTCGCCACCGCCTCCAGGGTCATAGCGTCGATGTAGCCGAGCTGCCCCAACCACACCAGCATTGGAGCTCTTTGGACCGACGATGGTGACAGGCAAGCATATCCAAGAGTGGCAAAAGACCGAGAAACGTTGTTTTGGAGTGACATTTCTTTAATTTCGCTTTCTAGAGTGACATTTTGCATATTAGCATGTTTTGAAGTGACATTAATCTAATTTTGCCAAGAAGAATGGCAGGGACACATTATATTGAACATGATAGACATGTCAATTTTGTTGTGTGCTAAATAGGGACTAAACAAGAACAACTGTAAGAGAGAACCCACTAACAGATCATACAATTATCTTGCTCCAATCTTTTAGGGATGCTCTGTGGTTTGTGATTTTAGCTCCCTCTTTTTATATGTTATTACTTTATTTCACTCCATTTTCAGTATTTGACTACACTGATTCCATATTATGATGAGCAATTCTTTTATTGCTACTACCCTCATGCCATACCGTGTGCCCCAATAGAAGAGCATGGAAATATGGACATTAGCTGGACAACCTTTTACATAGGAAAAAGTCCATTTCACAACCTTCAACTATGACATCGGTTCGATTTTCAACCATCAACTCCAAAACCATTTACCTTACCCCCTTGAACTCTTAGTACCAGTTCAAAACACCCCCTTATCCCAAAACCACCATGATTTTACTCACATGGCAGCGGCATACGCTGACTTGGCATTCCAATCAGCTGTAAAAAATGAAGTCAGCAAATAAAAAAAGATAATAGAGTGGCCCCACAAGTCAGTCAAAGATGCTTCTTCTTCCTCCTTCTCCCTCCCATGGTGCTCCCATGGCCTCTCGCTTCCTCACACTGATACTTCCTAGTCCCATGTCCCATGGTTGGGTTAAATCTTCCTCCTCATCCCTCTAGCTCATCTTCCTGCCAAAGTCGTTGATTCACACACCCTGCTTTGGTCCTTAGAGCCTATTCTCGAGTCGTCAACAATGACTGCAACCAACTCATCTTCCACACCACCGACAGAACACCGCCATCACTTGATCTCCCTACCCACACCATCGGCGTGTCCAGCAGCGACAGCGACGGGCTTGGGGCAGCGGACCGCGCTGCGGGGATGCACGCACCGGAGCGGGGTCAACAAGGAGGACAATGATGATGCAGATCTAGCCGTCTTAACGCAGTAACATGGCCAGGCTAGCGAGATCTGACGGCGACCGGCACGGGTAAGGGTAGATTCGGTGGCGGGGGCTTGGAACCGGCAAGATTGGTTGGCCACGCCTTGGGGAGGGCGACGAGCGGTGGGAGCCGGCGAGGAGGACGAGGGGCAAAGTCGCAATGGTGACCATCCTACTCACCGCCGCTGGCACCGATCCTGAGCGCCTGCTCATCTGGGCTCTGAGCAGAGAAAGGGAGGAGGAGAAGAAGACGATTGGCAGCGAGCTTTGACAGGTGGTGGTCAGCGGCGAGCTAAGCCCAGCCCAGCCAACTCAGGCATGAGAGGGAAAGAAAGAGAGGACGAAAGAGAAAAATATGAGTATGACAGGTGGGCCAAACTAGTTTATATGCATATATTACCAACTTAGCTTTGCTGGCACAACTATTTTTGTCCACATGGATGCCATGCCGTTGAAATGTTGACACGTGCGTGCTATGTCAGCTAAAACCACAATGGTTTTGGGATAAGGGATATTTTGAACTAGTATTGAGAGTTAAAGGGTGAAAGGTGAACGGTTTTGGAATTAAGGGTTGCAAATCAAACCGAGGGTATAGTTGAGAGTTGTAAAATAGACTTTTTCCTTTTTCTTATCGGGACAACTACTCCTAACAATAAAATTTGGTCACGCGACACTTTAAAGTCTTGCCAAAAATTTTTTTTGGCAAAATCTTGGAGCTAGCAAATTCTTAACCAAATTATGGCGGCCAAATTATTTCTTTTATCTCTCAGTGACAGGTGGGCTCCACACTAGTTTGCCAAATTTTGGGTAGCCAACACTTTGGCATTTGTTTGGTGAATAGCCAATTTTTTATCAGCACATAATTAGAGGCATTAACCAAACACACCCTTGTTCATTTTTCCTCACAAATTTTGCTTGAACCATCTAAGCACCAGATTTAGCTTGGAATCTCTCACGCTCAATTGATTTTTCGCAAATAAGTTGTACATACAAATGGAAGGAATATTATTGGGGGAGAGGAGAAAGGTCACCAAGATAAATGGACAAGAGGAAAAGTTAGATAAAATCCAACCAACCAATCCCGATATCCACAACCTCCCTCTCCATTGGACCAGAACTGTCGCCATCAAAACTAGAAACACCCACTGCAAGAACACCTACACCAAACAAAAACAATCGAATAATACACCAAGAAATACGCAGAAAAAAAAGGAGGAAAAAAAAAGACTCCTCTTGCACCAGCTCGTGCGTACACTCGCTTTGAGGACACCAGAAATCAGCAAACCCAATCCAACCCAGGCGCAGCTCCACTGTTCTTGGGAGTTTCGAGAGGAAGAAAGGAGTTGTCTTTGGAGTTTGAGCTGCCCAGTTCTTGGGCTTCATGGTTTCCTGACGTCCTCTTGATCCAAGAAGTCGACCGGGGTTTCTTGGAGAAGCAGGTGGTTCTTGGATTGGATTGGCCATGCCGGTCTCGTCCTCGTCCATGGGCAGCGGGGGCGCCGGGATGAGGAGCGTGGTGTGGTTCCGGAGGGACCTGAGGGTGGAGGACAACCCGGCGCTGGCGGCGGCGGCGCGCGCTGGCGGGGAGGTGGTGCCGGCTTACGTGTGGGCGCCGGAGGAGGACGGGACGTACTACCCGGGGCGCGTGTCGCGGTGGTGGCTCAGCCAGAGCCTGAAGCACCTCGACGCCTCGCTCCGCCGGCTCGGCGCTGGCAAGCTCGTCACCCGGAGGTCGGCCGACGCCGTCGTCGCGCTGCTCGAGCTCGTCCGGGACACCGGTGCCACGCATCTCTTCTTCAACCATCTCTACGGTTTGGTTCCTTTCAGTGGAATATGCTTGTGTTAGCTCGTGCTTGTGTGTTTCTTTTTTGAAAGAAGCCATTTCAGATTGTTATTGGGCATCAAACTCCCCCCTTCGGTAAGTTTGCCTGTAGATGTTGATGATAAAAACTTTTGACAAGTTCATGCTCTGAGGCTAATTCTTGAACTAGGATTGGCTAGATGAGATGAAACAAAGCAAGTTCTTTATTTCACTTTCTTTCTCCTTTACTTCTCAGTCTTTATCTGATTTGCTCCAAGTTGAGCCAGCCAGATCTACTTCATCATCCTAACAATATTAATACGATACTACTTGAATATATCATATCTTAACATACCTCCATGGTCCACACGTCAACTACTTTCCAGTTTAGCAACCGTGGTCTTAAGGAGTAATTCCCAGTTTTGCAATCTGCCTATACACTTCCACAATTAAATATAATATGAACATTTCGCCAACAACCTCCTTAGTTCCCAAAAGTTCTTGCTGCCATAAACCAATCAATCCAATGAGGCAATAACCATATGTCCAAACCCAAATTTAGCTATACACCCCATTTAGGCAGTTGTACTTTCTACTATAGTTTCTATTCCAATCTCCATTAATTGCTTGTCCTGAGACTAAGGATTCATGCCTTTTAAGGCTTGACACCTTATGGTCTGTTCCCGTACGGAAGGCATCATGACTTCATCTAACTAAGTTATCACTGTGTCACGGTCATCTTTCAGACCCGATCTCGCTGGTCAGGGACCACCGGCTGAAGGAGATGCTGACGGCGGAGGGCATCGTTGTGCAATCTTTCAATGCGGACCTGCTGTACGAGCCGTGGGAGGTCGTCGACGAGGAAGGCCGCTCGTTCACCATGTTCACGCCGTTCTGGAACAGGTGCCTCAGCATGCCGTATGATCCCCCTGCACCGCTGCTGCCTCCTAAGAGGATCAATTCAGGTGCTGGAAATGGAAGAGCAATAAATTGAAAAGTTCTCATTTCTATGTTTTCAGAACAATGTGCCAATCACTGGTATATCAGTCACTCATGTCATTCTTGAATTCCTGGTTAATCACAGTATAATTTTGCAACTAGAAGTCTGCAACATCGATAAGAAGATTTCACGCAGTTAGAATGTTTTATTGTTTGTACTTGTTCTGAACAATGTTCCAGTTACTAATCATTAGTGTTGTTTTGGTAAATCATAACATTTTGGTTCTAACAAGCACTGCACTACATTTTTATGTTGTGATGAGTTCTTCAGTTGATTCACTGACAAATTTTCAACAGGTGACTTATCAATGTGCTCATCAGACGATCTGATCTTTGAAGACGAGTCAGAAAGGGGAAGCAATGCGCTTCTTGCGCGGGCGTGGTCACCAGGCTGGCAGAACGCAGACAAAGCGCTAACGGCCTTCCTGAATGGCCCTTTGATTGACTACTCAGTGAACCGCAAGAAAGCAGATAGCACAAGTACCTCCCTCCTATCACCTCACCTGCATTTCGGTGAGCTGAGTGTGCGCAAGGTCTTCCACCTTGTTCGAATGAAGCAGCTTGTGTGGAGTAACGAGGGAAACCGTGCGGCTGAGGAGAGTTGCACCCTATTCCTCCAATCCATTGGCCTCCGGGAGTACTCACGGTATCTAAGCTTCAACCATCCGTGCAGCCATGAGAAGCCCCTCCTGGCACACCTCAGGTTCTTCCCCTGGGTGGTCAATGAGTGGTACTTCAAGATTTGGCGGCAGGGAAGGACTGGTTACCCTCTTGTTGATGCCGGCATGAGAGAGCTGTGGGCAACAGGGTGGTTGCATGATCGAATACGTGTGGTAGTGTCGAGTTTCTTTGTCAAGGTTCTTCAACTACCATGGCGATGGGGGATGAAGTACTTTTGGGACACTTTACTGGATGCTGATCTTGAGAGCGATGCGCTAGGCTGGCAGTACATATCTGGCTCTCTTCCTGATGGCCGAGAGCTCGACCGCATTGACAACCCTCAGGTACGTGTAACTATTAATTTCTGAAGAAAATGAGGCAATTTAGTGATGACAAGTAGTACTGAATACTGATGCATTGTCATGTGAATCCAATCATACGATGTCAGCTTGAAGGCTACAAGTTCGATCCACATGGGGAGTACGTCCGACGGTGGCTTCCTGAGCTTGCAAGGCTGCCGACAGAATGGATACACCACCCATGGGATGCACCTGCGTCCGTGCTGCAAGCTGCAGGAGTTGAGTTAGGCTCCAATTACCCTCTCCCCATAGTTGAGCTAGATGCAGCCAAAGCCAGGCTGCAAGAAGCCCTGTCAGAAATGTGGCAGCTTGAGGCAGCATCCAGGGTCGCAATGGACAATGGAATGGAGGAAGGCCTTGGCGACTCCTCAGAGGTGCCACCAATCGAGTTTCCTCAAGAATTACAAATGGAAGTTGATCGGGAGCCAGCCAGAGTAACAGCCAATGTGCTGACGACCGCTCGGAGACGTGAGGATCAGATGGTGCCTACCATGACGTTTTCACTGAACAGGGTTGAAACAGAGATTTCTGCCGATTTGAGGAGCAGTGAGGACAGTAGGGCAGAGGTACCATCCCATGTGCATTTTGAGCCTCGAACTGAGAGGGAAGAAATGATCCGTAGCACTGCGGGCAATGCTGTTAGAACCAATGGCATTCACCAGCACAATAACTTTCAGCAACCTCAGCACCGTATGCGAGATGTTCTTGCGCCATCTGTGTCAGAGGCGTCGAGTAGCTGGACCGGGAGAGAAGGTGGTGTGGTCCCAGTTTGGTCGCCCCCTGCAGCATCAGGCCATTCAGAAACTTTTGCTGCTGATGAAGCTGATGTTTCTAGTAGGAGTTATTTGGATAGGCATCCGCAGCCACACCGAATGATGAACTGGAGTCAGCTATCACAATCATTGTGAATTCAGATGCACGAAACTCATTGTTCTCAGTAAGTTGCATTGATGTTGTGCTTGCATTGCAATTTTGCAACTTTTCATGATAGTATGCAAGATTAGTTTAGTACTTAATACTAATGAAGTATATATAAAAGAGAGAGGCTACGATCATGTATATTAGACTTGGACGCATGATCAATGTGAAACTTAAATTTAGTGTGAACCAAAAATTCTCTAAAATAGAAAAGCGAGCTACTAGACTGATATATGATCATGTAAAATTTCAAGTCCTAAAGCAGTTCACATATGAAGGAGCAATATATATTATTACCTTAACTTTTGCAATGGCTTTTTTTTTCATTCTATTGGTAGAGTTAGAACTTAACATTTCACATGTGACAGATCTCCCTAGCATCAAATTTCCTTCTTTGTAGAATTTTTCGCGATACTTAAAAATCTTATTGTAAAATCCTCTACATACGCCAATTCTGTATGAGTTACAATATCTGGCGATACCACATTTAATAGCGAGTTAATCATTATTTGGCTTTAGTTGTTCCTTCGCGAACTCCTGCGGATGTATTGTAACTTACTCTTCTGACTAAAATAGCAAAATGTAAGATTGTTGCACCAACATTGTTGCTTTGCCATTTACAACATTGTTACCAACATGTATAACCATTCTTATCATCTAATATTTGATGAATCTTGAGTTGCAGGACAACAGGCTGGGAAGTGGAAAATTCCGTGCAGCCAAATTTAATTGGTTAGGGTTTCCTCAGCGCCGAAATTCTTATTTAAATTGTCCACCTAGTTGCTCATCTAGTCTGATGAGCATGCAAGCCAGGCAGCTCCCTGAATGTGATAATAGTTGTGTAAATCTAATCCTCTATAACTTGTGCGTTATAGCTTTGTTAGAGTTGTTGAAAATGATCTGTATTATTTGATCAGACAACGAAGGTTTCCTATTGTTATGGTTCATTTTGTTAGATGAGTGTTGTGTGTATACTTGTAAATTCCCTTGACCGCGAGTGTATAGGTGACTTAAGGGGTCAGCTCCGGGGGAGCTCTTCGAGAGGAGTGACTCTTGTCCTTCACCTGCTGTTTTGGTTTTATTGTTTTTTTTATTATTTTTTATATCTTTTAAATCTGTTTTTCCTGTTTACCTATCTTTAATGCAATAACGGCAATGCTTTTGCCATTTTACAAAAAAAAGCTTTTTGTGGGGGTGGTGGTGGTTTGTCAATTGTACATGATGGAAAAGCAATATGATAATGTCATACTCAAAACTGATGAAAGTACCGTACTAGCTTGTGATGAATAGGCTGATGTATACGGTATGAGAGCTCTCTTGGAAGCACAACATCAACGCGATCACGACATGCTCCACTATGTATTGCTAGCTTTAGAGTTAGGACCACTGGAATTCTGGAGCTTCCGACAGATCTGATCAAATACTGTATCCAGTTAGAGGATATGCCCTCATAAACGCAAGGCAACTACAACCTCTCGTACAAAGAAGGCCTAGTTTGTACTACCATTTCTATTTTACCTAGTTTATTTTCTGAAACTAGGTTTGGAGAGACATCTCCATCTTAATCTTGCCGGGACTTCACGTGATCACTTCTATGATTGATCATTCGAGCATATATATCCACCTGATGATGGCGAAGCTTTACTTAACGATGAAACGGATGAGAAGCAAAAGCACAACGAGCAACTACCAGAGCCCACGATGTCCATGCACTGAAAGAAATCCGTGTGTTGTCATGGCTTTTCCATCCGGTGAGTGATTAGCACCAGCCAGCAAGCACATACTTCCAACGAACGACATGTCCATTAGGTTGGAAGTCTGCTTCTTAACCTGCACTATTATTGTTGAACAAGGAAACGTCAGTAGCAGTGATGAATCACTTGGTGTAGACTGTAGACTAGACAGAGTATGATGAGCCGAGGACAGGTTGGCCTCACCTGAGAGATGAGATGCCCATTGGCACACCTGAAGAGACCAAACGGCACAGGCACGGATGACAGACGCGACCATAAAATAAACGCTTCCATGGAGCAACACAGTTGTCAGATGTTCAGAGATACCGGCACGAGAACCTCTACCACTGCCCTCCCCAGCATTTCAAAAGGATAGCAACATCGATTAACAGCGTCTATGATGCGGTTTGTTCGGGTGATTGCTCTTGCCTGCAAGACGATCCACAAAGCGAAGAACCAATGGGCAAGGGGGATAATGCCGCAGATAGCTGTGTCTTCACGCAGTGAACCGGCATTTGTTCATGAGTGGGACAAGTATGCAAATGCAGACAGGCTGAAGCTATCATGATTCTTCAATCTTCAGACATGAAAAAAAATCTCCAAAGTATTTTTTTTAATCCTCGTCTTAGCGTTTACTTGGTAAGATCCCATTGGGTATAATTGCTTGGTAGTATCAACACAAGGTTTAACATGAACAGTAGGTTATGTCTGGTTAAGGACAGAAAAACCTCAATAAATCCAAGTTCTCGCAAGACACTTGCCGGAGGCTGCTCAGAACTGCACTGCACAGACTTACCCTCCAACATTCTGATGCTTCACTTGCATTCTCACACTCTAGTTTAGGGTTGATATTCAAAACATTCTTTTTTCTAAAAAAAAAAATATTGTGCGGTTTTCATCAACAAAATAATTCAATGACGTGGTTAAAAACACAATTGTGCTACCGAATTACTCCAGTATATCTGCAAATTCTTTCTCAAGCCAACCTATCTCTCCCCACGCCTGATATATCAACGAATATTTCTTGGCATTACCACATGCTCACACTAACACATCTCCCAAAATTCTGATTAAAAAGGATGCTCTCATCAAAAAGACGTTGAAAGAATAAGAAAGGAACGTCACCTATGAAGAACAATTTCCCTCCAAGAGCACGCGATTGGAGCAATACATCAGGTAATACAAATTCACAGCAAGCTTAACTGACCACGGTCCCAAAATCAAATCAAACATACAACATAATTCTAACTAAGAGTACGATTCATAGGCAGTTCCTATAAATGCTTACAGAGCAGTACAACAGAACTAGGAAATGGTTACATCTAATGCATCAAAAGTTCAAAACTAGAATCAGTATACAGTAAGCCTAATAGCAAGTTTCCATTCTTTGACAAAGATGTCAATGCTGAGGGGGAAAAGGTCAGGCGTACTTAATGATTTCCACCTTATTTCATCACTGGGAGCAAGGTTTCATTATCCCCTGTACACTAAAACCACCCAAAATCTGGCATCCTCATGTTCATAAATTTCCATGGAGGTAATGAAATAGCTGTGTAAATACAACAGTAAACTTGCATGCTCCAACGAAAAAGAAAAGAACAGGGAAGGCGAAGAAAATCAATCTAACTCTTCCCACCAAGGCCCTCGTAAAACAAGATGTATCCATGATCCGTGTTGCCTGAGTATTCGTGTGAAGAACCGAAGAATGTTTGCAGGGTCGACTCTTCAACCATCTCGACGTTTTCATCATCGAAGAACAACCAGTGGTTGTGGCTTTTAACAAGGCTTACATAATGTCCATGGTTGGGGCCACTTCCAACATGGACAACGACAGCAAAGAGAGAGTACTCAGTATCTACATCATCAGATGTACTACTGAGCTTCAGCTCCATGGGGAATACAACTCGATATGAAAGCTTCTTGTACCGGCCAAGCTGCTCAATGTACTTAAAGCGCTTTAGGTGGATCACCAATATGTGTGGAGCCTTCTTGATCTTCATTCTCTTCTGTGCTTCTTGCAAACTGGAAGGAGACCAAATGTCGGAGTTCAGCACAATAGATGACAGCCCTTGCCATTTCCCATATGGTAGTTACAAATTTAATTTGTCTGTTTCACCCAAAATATACAGCATAAAATGGGTTCTGACACAGCGACGAAGGAAAGGAGACTACTCAGGGCTTTATGCTGCTGCCCACATATACCAAAAGAGGGTGCTCTGCTCGCCAAGCAAAGATGGATGTTGCAGTAGGAAAACAAACCAATAGGTCAATGCAGACCATGCTGCATGACGACGACAAGAAAAAGCAGTAGAAAGGAAATATGGTATAGTTATACCTGCAGCATTTGTCACAGAAGAATTTGTCCTCAGCATTTAAAGTCTCTGTGGAGCAGAAATTTTTCAAGCAGCTTGTGATAGAACTATTCTGCTCAATGTCAACACTCAGATCAAAAAATGTTTCATCCCTTGCAGTTACTGTTTCGCATCTTAAGCATCTGGTTTCATTGGTCAGTATGCCCTGTGTAGGTTGCAAGTATATAAAGATGACGATGGATTGAACCTTTGAAGGTAGATACACATAAATCGCAATGCATTTTTCAGTGAGTTCAGTCACCTGAAAATTCTTATGGACCAAGGTAACCGGTGGCTCTTTTCTAACTCCATTGGCTAAAGGTTGAACTGGCCCATTTGGAACTTTTTCAGGAGATGATGATTGGGGGGAGTCCTTCGCAGCATTAGACTCTTTCTCCAGAATATCAACAAGCTCATTCAACAGAAAATTTAAGAACTCATGTGCATCCTACAGAGCAATCATGGAAGGATATGTTAGTCAATTAAAGTACCAAGTTATTTTTCTTCAACACTACCGAATGTCACCTTTAAAGGTTAATTCTATCATTGGAGAGACTGTTTTGGAAGCTAGCATATGGTTAAACCAAAGCACAATACGGGATAAATGCAAGCACATGAGAAAAAGAACAATACTACACTACTACTCATAACATGGCTGAGGCTGCTGTCATGAAATTCCAACAAAGAAACTGCCATCACTTAGATTCATTACTTACCGGAACATTTTTAAAGTAAATACAGCCAAGGATCAAAATCCCAGTACCGGATAAAAAAACGCCCGACGCCATTTCTCCGTTACCGGCCAGTAACCGGAAATCCCGGAAAAAACCCGGCCGAAGTTTTTAAACTGAAATTTGAATTTGCTTAAAAACCAGCCGAAATTCGAAAACTGAAATTTGAATTTGCTAAACCGGGAAAAAACCGGCAGGTTTTCTAAATCCCGGTGCCCACCGGTAAAACCGGTAACCGCCGGGATTTCTATCCATGAATACAGCTATGAAGTTTGCCTTGTATTGTGTCAATTAGGTCATCGTGAGGCTATCATAGTATAACTGATGAAATGTACTGCTTAATATGTGTACTGCTTAATATGTGTAGATTACCTGGTGCATGTAGCTGCGAAACAATTCATTCTGTTTCTTCACTCTTTGGACAAAACGTTTTGGAGCAATAACACCAGTTTTTTTCTTTGATTGGCTTACCTGCATGATATATCATGAGCCATCATTAATTCATTACTGACAACAATATCCTGCCAAAAGTTTCACAAAACATACAAAAAGGCTATATGCAGTAACAAACTAACAATAACGCACGTAGATACAGTGAAACGATGAATTAATGACTAATACATCAATCAAACTTTTTATCTGGTTTACAACTTCACATAAAGGATCTTAGAATCATATATGGTGGTTACTTAACAGAAGGTCAGTGCTAATCACCCTAAGCAAGTCATCCAATAACTCAAGAGTGGAAGCCAAAAATAGCAATATAAATGCGTTGACAGCTACCATCATGGAACCCACATTAATACGAGTATACGACTGAATATGCAGATTCATTATTTAAACATCCACTGGCTATATCCAAGCAATTCAAGAAATACATATATTCAAGGCAGTGGCCTAGTGGGAATGCCACATGCAAGATGATACGTGGTCACAAAAAAATCACAATTAACAAGGCATTTTCAATTCTTAAAGCATCAAGACTAAAAGGAAATGATCTTGATAGTACTCAATTTCACAAACAGGGCCTCACAGAATACTGACAAAACAAGTTTATCTCAATTGCAGCATGCGCTGTGCCAATCAAGTGGCTTTCCATCATAATTCTCAGACTAACTATGAAGTGAAACCCTTAAACCCAGAACAACAAATTCATTAACAGGCACCATATGAAACCTCGAATCCCAGAGAGAGAAAAGCCGTGCATACTTTGAGGCAGTGTACAGATTCATGATTTAAAACCTCTAGAGAACGCTATCCAAGGAAGTGACCAAATCAATGTCGCAGACATTCAGGATACTGGGTGCGATAGAACTTGGATGCAACTCATGTAAGTTGGTCTACAAGACTAAACATATGTCCTTACTGAAAAGGAACAATTAACAGGGTATTTGAAATTCTTAAAATGTCAAACAGCAAAACAGAGAAAAATATAAACATGAAACCCATAAATAGTGCTACAATTCCCGTCAACCTATACAGGTCATCATTTAAACCTCCAGCAAAAGTGTTATCCAAGCAAGCTAATGTTGCATACAGTTGGAGTGCTGGGTGAGGTGCAAGCAACCTAGTCTACAAGATATGTCCTTATTGCATAAGCATAATCAACAGGATACTCTAAATTCTTAAGATTTTCCCACTTGTAGATGTAGGTACATGTACTATCACCACTGTCAAGTGTGCCTCGAGATCAATGCAAACTTTCAAAATTCAAACTAACCACCCCCATCTTGTAATCATTGTAATATCCTTGCGCAAATCTTGGAGCACTTTGGAGGGCTAAGTACATGTATCTACATGACAAGTGGTTTTGCATTTCCCGAACTAAAATATGTTTTCGAGAATGTTCGGTACGAAAAAACTTAGTATGGTTCTGTCTAGGACAGTTACAAGTATTTTTATTTGCAATCCATACTTAGCATCAGTGTGCATGTCATCCTGAAGAGAAAATGGAAGGTTTAAAGGTTGCTAGAATGCAAGTAAATGCTGCCACTCCAAGGCTTACTAAAACGGAAAGCATTTTCACAATAAATAAAACCACTTATATACTTCTCCCAAAAGTAAGCCTAACTAACTTATTAACAAATAGTGTCCAGTGATAGCCACACCAATTAAGAACAGCAGTGTACTGATTTCCTTAACAATGAGACATGCAGTAATAAGTAGAAGAACCCCTGGATCCAACAGAAAAAAAATGCAAATAAACTATACCATTCCAAGTTAATTCACAAAGCAACAACATGCTTGAACACAGTTACATATCAGTAGGTCAATAATTATCTTTTTGTCCACTTTACCTGCATAAAAAGATCCGCCAAACATGTCAAAAGGTTTTCCTCTGCATCTCCAGGATTTTTATTATTTGCATAATATTCCAGTAATTGCTCCCTGAACGGAATGCAAAAATAAAGTGCCTGAAACAAAAGTATCATTGGAAGGTTCATGTAAATATTGTACTTGTCAGATGCGTTAAAACAGTCGACTACACAGTACAAGTTGTAAGCACCACAAACAGTCTATCTGTGATTAGAACAGGATCTAACAAACTATTTATCACAAAGAAAGGTAGGAAACAGGAATAACCCGTACTTTGATATGGCGTAAGAATGATAACATTATTAGATTACCAATAGTCCAAACCTACGAGAATAGCTAACCTTGCTCATAAAAGTTTATCCTAGCCAGAAAATATTACATGCTAACTACAATATTCTGCACAAATTTAGCAAATGGAAGGTAGATATGCTGCTAGTGCTAAGATAGTCTAGACATGAATACACAAAAGGATTTCTTTTCCTAGGGAGAAAATATAGCAGCATTAAAAACTAATGTTACTCCAGGATCTGCTTTATGTCTTGGAAATATGGGGATAATGAATAATGGTAACTAAAAAAACTATAGTCTAACATGCCTGCACATTCGCAGTATGCATCAAACAATATCTCTTTATTTTACGCTGAACGTGGTTCGGGCCCTTTCTCCCAGTGATAAAAAGTGACTTTTAATGCATTCTAGCATACAATGGCAGCAGTATATGAAAAAGGTGAACAAACCACATTGGTGATGGTGAACAACAGGATTTCTTGCTGTGGATTCTATTCACATAATAAGGATAAGAGTAAAGAGTAATAATCCACAACGTTGAAGGACGCCTCTTATTCAGTGGTAATAACTCCATGCAGACAGCTAATTGTTGCAATATATTATATCAAAATGTAACAGTCCCACGTGTTCAGAGTGTCAACCACTGTTTACTCCATACAGATAGCAAGTTATTGAAATATATTCTATCAAAATACAACGGAGCTTCACCAATCCATTATGTCTGCCATTGCTTGTTATACAACTAATTAGGATCCAAATGATCATGATCACTAAATTCATTGTCTGCCGTAGACAAAATGATGTATGTCCTAACAAGATCCTGAATCAAATAAAACAAACGTTCTAAAGTGGACAAATAGTAGACAGGCATTCCCTTCAATGATCTGCGGCTTTCACTGCCTACGGAACTTACCTAATGCTTTCATTCAGAAAAAAGCGGAAAGTTATCTTGTTTTTCTAATATACCTTGAAAGTTTTCACTGGTTTTCAGCCCACTGATGCTGCTAGCAGTCACTAAAATGAACTACCTTGTTATTTTGCATGACTAGATATTCAAATCTTTCCTCTCACATGACAGCCGGATGTTGCTGACTTGACCTCATGTGTTAGGAGCTTTAGACTAGAGACAGACAAGTTATCAAGGCTAGTCATCAAAATAAGTCATGGCACAGACACATGAGTGGAGGATCTAAATCAGAAGCAGACAAATAGAGGCATACTGAGTTATTGACACACCTCTAAGTTGCAAGTAATCTAGTAAAAAAGGTTTGAATATTTGTAAAAAAAAAATGTTTCAGATAAACTCGGCAATGCCCGATATTGGGCTACCACGTGTAAATCTACTATGTAACGGCTATATTCTAAATGTTCAATTCGGTAGATTTTGGAGGTATCATATATATCGGCACTCATAAAAGGCAAGCTTGTACTTGTTCCAAAAAATAGTATGTTGTTCTTGGACCTAGTTGTAGAATTTGTAAACCTGCGCCTACATTCTTATATATCTCTACATAACATGAACCTAATTATGCAAATATGTGAGCATAGTGCAACCATAACCAAGTATCCACGTGTCACATAACTCAGAACAGTTTGTGTCATTGCATCGTCGAAGGATGCCACCCATATCAACACATATGTCAAATTATACTCGCACAGCCTCGAATCTTGTGACCATCTAGTATACCAACACAATAAGGAGCATATCCAAGTCAACTGAAAACAAACAAAGGTGCCTCAAAGGTTATCGAACACGCCACCTAATCAAGGCATCACAGGTACCAAATCAAACCATTTCGACAAGTATACTGCACGGGTTACCACATAGCATGCTATCACAGTTACAAACATCACACCTAGTATACAGAAGTGCAGGGATAGGGTATGGAGACCTGGAGGACACTGTTGCAGTAGCAGGTGTTGCCGAAGTTCTCGAGGCCGAAGTAGCGCTCGCCTTCAGGGAACTGGTCGCCGAGGGCCTTCTCGAGCTTGGAGCCGCTGGCTCCCATGACCATCCACCGGTCCCACCACCCGGAGGCGGCGCCGGTGAGGTACCGGAACCCTGACCCGAGCCCAGAGCGGCTCCTCTCGGCCGCCGACGAGGCCTCCACCGTGGGCGATCTCACCGGGTTTGCCGTCCTAGGGTTTGGTGGCTCCCCGCGCGCGCGCGGCGGGGAGAGGGGTGGGGGAGGGGTAGGAGGAGGAGGCGACACCCTAGGGCTTCGATCTGATGGCGGTGGAGCGGCGAGGAGGATTTGCTCTTGTTGTCGCTGCTGCTGCTCGTTTGGGGATTTTTCACCTTTTTCTGGGGGAGGGGGGTCGCTTGGTTTAGATCGGTGTTCTTGGGTGGGCTTATTTGCATTTGACTGGACCTGTGGGGTCCGGGTCTATCTGGAATTCTGGAATTTTTTTTACCCCTTCTTTTCTACGGCAGATCTAAGCCCTGTTTTGGAGCGGTAGTTTTTGTCATAAGATGTTTTTTTTTTTTTTGCTTTCGGACTGAAAACGGTTGTAGCCGGTGGATGTTGTTTTTCTTATATGTTGTTTGGTAGTCTAGATTTTTGTTGAACTCGCTGACTGTTGTGAGTTGTGAAATATCATAAATACCCCCTAAGGCAATGGCATGTTTGTTTGATGATTTAGCACCAATACGATGAATTAGAAAGCAAAAATCATCTATTGATTACCAGCAACACATATGCATACAACTAATTCATTCATCGTCATTCACAACTAAAATGCAGATGTCAGAAGGTATCGATAATGACAAATGCTGGTTAAGTGTGGAGTATATAGGTTGTTTAAGAAGATCGTTGGTAGGATGAATAAAAAATTTCATGCTCCCAGATCGCCTTTTCTTATTGTTGCAAATAAATCCATGAAAACACAAAGTACGTAATTGACAAATCCCACACGGCCACACACAAATTGCGACCGATACCGCTTTGTCGCTGGTCGTCGTCTCGGCGCGCCGAGGAGGCGATGGGGAGGGAGGAGGAGTCGGGCGAGGGTGACGAGGAGTTGGCGGGGGCAACGAGGACGCTGATGAGGGGCGGCGGATCTGGGAAGGCAGCGAATCTAGGAGTTCAGCGACGTCCTTCAAGGTGGTGGCGGCGACAGTCGGATCTGGGAGGGAGGCAAGACGTGTCGGGAGAGGGCGACCAGAGAAGAGGGGCAGCGGGGAGTTGAGAGGAGAGACCAAAACCGAGAGAGAGGCGGCAACATCTGGGACCGAGAGGAAAGGAGTGTCGGGGGAGGAGAGAAATGAGGGTGAAGGGCCGAGGAATTTGGGATTTTATATGGTGGCAGGGACAAGTGATTTCTCTCAACTTCGATGACATTCTCTCTTTTTCGTTCCGCAAAAGCCACGGAAACACCTCTTGACCAACTTTTGAAGCTAGATCGTTTGGGGGATCTTTCGGCTTTTTGGAAGCCAAAGCTAACTTTAAGCTCCCCAAACAACCCTAATGATAGTATGGTCCTTCAGTGGATGATAACTAGATCCACGGTGCATGATCATTGGAGAATGATGTTGATTAGGCATGTAAAAAGCACTTTGTGAGCCAAGTTCGCACGGAAGTAGAATTTGAGCTTCACATGGAGCAAAACAAACAAATAAGGGCTTATTTGGATAGGGAGGGATTAAACCAACCCCTTCGGATTGGAATGGATTTTAGTTTAAATTCCAACTCAATCCGAAGGGATTGAGTTGGATCACAATGTATCCAAACAAGCCTTAAATGGGAAAGACTATCGAGAACCAGTGTGTCATGGATCAACCGAGTGTGTGATTGCCCTCTTTGGTGATGGCGACGACCCAACAACGGTAGGGGGTGCCGTCGACCACGAGTTTCCTGCCAGGCAATGGGTGGGATGACAACGGGAGAGCGATGAGGTGGCGAGGTCTAAGATGGAGAAGATGAGCAGAGGGAGTAGGAGGCAGAGATACTAAGAGAGGGTGGTCGCAGGACGCATGTGCACGCTGTTGCTATTGAGTGCACACACTTCGATAGTGTTGGGACTTGGATTTACATCCAGACCCTCTTTGGACCCTCTTTGTATTATGAGTTATTTTCATGATCAGTGGCTAACTCACACGGTACAATATCGATGAATATTACATCCATACATGCACATAAATAAAAAGAGTATTTCCAATTACATGAGTAGTTGTAAATAGGCTTTATGACCAAGTTTTACATAACGGACCGACGGGCAAAATAGATCCAAAAGCAAGTAAAAGCGGAAGGTAGATAAACCAAAAGGGGCATCCATGATTTGCCACGGGTAATCGATTGGGGCTACGACCTAGCACTCACCGTCGTCTTCATCGCTAAAACCTGAAGCATCGAAGTATCCATACACTGGATCTCCACTCTCGTAGTCTGAATCCACATATATGAGCAAATATGAGTACAAAAAGTGTGCTTACACCAAATGCAAGTATCTAGATGCTTGCACTACTATACAAAGAGTCATCACAGACAGTTTAAAACTGTCATCACAGACTATTTCTGAATCATCTCATTTTATGTGTCTATGATAACATGCAGTTATCACAGACGGTTTATGAGCCATCTGTGATTAATCACAACACACACAGTTTTGTAGTATAAACCATCTATAAAGGCCTACTATCACAGACGGTTTATACCCAAAACCGTCTGTGATACGTTTACCATCACGGACGGTTAGTAAAAAGAACTGTCTATGATACGTCAGACATCACAGACGATTATATGTACAAACCGTCTGTGATTGTACACATATCACAGACGGTTAGTAAAAAGAACCATCTGTTATATCATACATATTACATACAGTTGTTGGTTATAGCCATATGTGACAGTAGAACTTCACAGATGGTGTATACTCCAAAACCATATGTGATAGTAGGCCTTCACAGACAATTTATACCACAAAATCGCCTGTGATAGATCCTTTTATCGCTAAAAAACATTCTGTTTTCCGGCTAGCGTCAGGAAATGCTAGTCATGCTCTCTAAAAATAAGCAAGCAGAAAATAGATAAATCACAGATATACAACTCAAAGTGATTCACAGCTCAAAATCAATTACAAAAGAAACTTCATGTATTGTCGCTAGAGTTACAATTGAATTACAACTCAAAGTGAATTACAATTGAATCAATTGTTTGAACATGTATTAAGTGGTGTCGTCGAAGGAGTGAAACTCTCATTTTGGGTCAATGATTTATGTCTTGATGAAGAAACATAGCCGTCCTACTACGCCTGAGAGTTCGTCCAGATCGAATGTACTAGGTTCGATTGTCATGCCCCGTCGCTATGAGTAAAGTAGTAAGCATATATATATATATATATATATATATATATATATATATATATATATATATATATATATATATATATTTAAATTGAAAATTAGAAAATAATTGTTGCGAGATAGACAAACCTATGGATCATTCGTCTTAGTACTCATGATTAGCTGCATGTGACGGCAAGCGTAGAGTGCATATATGTTGCCTTGTAGTTGCTGGTGGAGCTGCAAAAATAGAATTACATATACATGTATAGTCAGTTCGAGAGGCGTTATTATAAAGAGTGATATAGAATTATTGTGTGGAAGCGGGTACCAAAAATTGTGTCTTGTGTTTCAATGTGGCACTCGATTCCCTGTGCATCCCTCCCCTAGCAACATAGACAGTGAATGACCTATGTGATTCCAAAAAGTTATCATCGGCCATTTCAAACGAAGGAATACTACAATAGAGTTATGTATGGAGGAAATGAGCATACTTATCGAGTACTTTTTGCACCGTGACGAAGTCGTGGTTTTTCTTGTTTAGGGAATCAAGGTATATTACCTTGTTCCACTTTGGTACAATGACTAAAAGATCCAGTGCCACCTACTCATGTATATCGCTATAGTCATTAAACCTGAGTTCGTGTTGCGTATAAAGTACAAATAAAATTTGTATAGCAAGTAGTGAAGCACTTACCCCTGGCTGTAGGGCACCATTATGTAGTCCTTGTCGCATTGAGCAAGCAATCCGTGCATTATGTATTTCTCGACGTAGGATGCATTTGTGGTGATGCTTTGCTCAGAGATCAACTGTGGGTCGAGAAAACCCACCAGTTCTTGAGTTATGATATTTATCGATATTACGTGAATGAAGAACTTGAATGTACGCACTTACAATGTCCAGCATCGTAGAAGTAAGGCGTCGATGGCGACTAAGTAGCCCGGCTTGTGGAGGAAATGTTGCTTCGTGTATTTGATGGTGATTCCAGTAGGCAGGTATGTCCCCTCCTCATTTGTCTTCCGCATGTACCAGGCATGCAATCTCTCGCAACTAATTCCATGGTGGTGTAATTGTGTGTTGGGGACAAACGCCTTTTTGAGTTCGAACAGCTAGGTCTTGCAAGGCGCCTAAATGTTCTTTGATTTGGCCTTAGCGCCTAGCCCTCTACACGTCTTCCCAAAAGATGACTCGCCACGCTTTTCTTGTTTCTTCGGTGTCGTCTCCACAAGAGCCGATACAGAGGCCTTTTGAAGCAGGGATTGAGATGGAGTCATCGAGGGTTCTGTTGGAGAGGTATGGTCGTGTGGATATCGCGGCATTGCAGGTGCATTAATCTTCTTCTATTTGGTCTTAGCGCCTCGCGTGATATACGTCTTGGGGGGACGACTCGGCACACTTTTCTTGTTTCTTCAGCGTCGTCTCCATGGGAGCCGATACGAAGGTCTTCTAAAGCGGGGGTTGAGGTGGAGTCATCGAGGGTACTGTTAAAGAGGCATGGTCGTCGTGTGGAGATCGCGGCACTGCAGGGTCAAGGGCGATGTCCCTCTTGGCCCACTGGACATAAGTGTAAGGCATCCCCTAGTGTTATGATATCTTCGTTCGGGGGCTTCTCCAGCGAGACAGTCATCAAATTATCATGTACTATATCCACCTAGACCTTGGTGTAACCTTGCGCCAGTTGGGCACCGTGCACCACAGTCCCTTCCTGGCATTGAAATACCACCCCCCGCCTAGCCTCAACAGAAATGGACCCAACCAGCCTCACTTGGAGCCTACAGGGCATGGGCTCCTACAAAATGATACACAATTAGCTAAGGCGTCCTATAGGTCTAGCTTTAGAGCATTCTAGAGATGTACATTACCTGTATGACGTCGATAGGTAATTGGACGTCACCAAGTTCAAAAAGTGCAGGCATGGACGCGACGCTACTCCGACGTTGAGGGGGACTGGCTCCCAAAATCACAGGGGTGGCTTGCGACTAGTTGATGAGTTAATTCATTTGTTTCTGCAATGATGTTATATGTACTTAAAATTGTGCACTAATCTCCTCTTTCAACTGCTCCTCACGCTCGGTCTTAGATCTCTTCCAACTCCTATACGCCTCGGAGTCGTGTGAAAATCCTTGCCTCCAAGGTACGTAAACCCCAAGGCCTCGCGTGCGACCCAGGAGCTTTTTGTTTCCCAGGGTCGTGGATAGTATATCCTTCTCTCTGACTGCTTCGAAGGAGCCTTGGAAAGATTGGGTACTCATTGTTTGTTGTAAGAGGCCATCATGTTATTTTAGATCCTATGAAATTATGGACTTATTAACAGCTAGGTAGTTCGACATATCTTACCAGGCGTTGGGACACTCCCTCGTTTGTTAGGTTTTTAAAAGAGATGGCATTTGACGACGTGGTTGAGGCCCTCGCTCTTAACCAGTTTTGGGCCGCTCGTCTGTGATCCCGGCAAATGGCGGGAGACCTCCGACCAGGTTGCCTCATCGTCCTCACTCATCCATTGCGAGATTTTACCCGCATACCCAGCGATGTCGAGTCTGTGGGGTTGAGTGTTTTGTGCCTAGATAGACTTGTGTGCCATACTTTGCTACTGAAATTCGACCGTCGTCTTCATCCGCACAAAGGCGTCCCATGTATCCGACGACACGAAATGATACTTCGTGCAGGGCGTCTGATCCTTGTTCATGTACTCCATGACCAGCTTGCTCTTGAAGGTTTTCCACGCTTTTCCCATCACGAGGAACGCCTACCGTCGCATGAGTCCCTGGACTTTGGTGGGATCTCGAACGACGTTGTAATTTCAGTCCACAGCTGCGCTTTCTCTATGTCCATCAGAGACTTCAATCTCTGTATGGTGATGGGGACCCATTCCCTTCCAAGTATACCGTAGGTGGTCCGGAATGCGGGAAGCAGAGGGACCCCAGCGGTACTGACGGCCGTGATGGTCATTCGGCCCTCAGACATTTTTGATATTCCTCTGTCATCTCGCTTAGGTACCACTTTCCTCAGAGATCCAGATGCATTCGACGATGTTGATGACGGCGGCGAAGACGGTACGGACGCCATCTCATTTACTTGCTATCTATAGAAACTTTTCAGCAAAAGACAAAAGAAATTTTTCTTGATTCAATTTTTTCTTCTTCTAAAACTAGGAATGTAATGCAACTCAACATTGTTTGCATAAGGTAAGTGACTCAATGGCATCACTGTAAGATTAACAAATCAACAAATCAGTATTTCAGTAATCAATGATATTATTGCAAGATTAACAAATCAGTACTGCATCAATAAATGATATTACTGCAAGATCAACAAATCAGTGTTGCATCAATAAGGATAAAATGCTCAAAAGATAGAACTTCACAACAAAATAAATCAGTATAATGCTCAGATTTGGGTCATTGTTTATTGCTCTCAGATGTCAGGCTACTCAAGATTTATTCTTGGCCTCCTCGCCACTTGGGTCAAAATTCTATCACAAATTAAATACGGCAATTACTCTAAAATAAATTAGGCCTTGATCTTTACAAAATCTTTCTCTGTCTAATCTAACACTTTAAAACAAATCATTAGTTAAGAGTTCACTGTCAATGTTTCAATTGAACCAACTACATAATATTTCAATTGACAAAAATATAAACAATGACCGAACAATAATCACAGTGAACCGAACCTACCAACAGAATGGAGCAAAATGACGAGACAACATCAACATAATGAAACAGAGTGATCTGATGAGCATGAATAACATGACACAATATTAGAGAATCCAAAGCGGTGAGCTCGTACCTCCCACAATATTACTAAGCAATATCTCCCAGTGTTAGAGACAATCAAATCAGCACAATTTGAAACTTCTACTAGCACAATCCAAAGCGGTGAGCTTGTACCTTGACAGGAGATGTGAACGAAGGGAGCCGGGAGTTGAGGTCGGGGAGCGAGGCGTTGTCGAGGTCGGGGGCGGTGTCGTCGAGGTCGGGGGTCGCAGAGGGAAGACACCAGCATAGGGAGGAGGAGGCGCGGGGATGAAGGTGGCGTAGGGGAGGAGTACGGCGCGGGGACAACGGCGCGGAGAGAGGAGGCGCGGGGATGAAGGTGGCGTAGGGGAGGAGTACGGCGCGGGGATGATGGTGGCGTAGGGGAGGAGGAAGGCGCAGGGACGACGACGCGGAGAGAGGAGGCACAGGAGGAGCATGGGAAGTAAGGGCGCTCAGGAGGCGAACGGGCGATTGAGCTCTGAGGAGTAAGAGCGCAAACCCTAGCGGGGCCCTACTTATAAAAGGATATCACAGATCGTTCTCGTAAAGAACTGTCTGTGATATTCTATATCACATACGATTTTATTCTAGTACCGTATGTGATAAGCGAGTATATCACAGATGGTTATATTTGAGAATAGTGTGTGATAAGTATCACAGACGGTTCTATTATGGAACCGTCTGTGATGCTCAGTGCGGGTGGGGGGGAATTTTTGGACGCGTGCGCGTGGGAGCTGAAATGTTTTGGCGTGCTGCATATATCACAGACGGTTTGTTCCACTAAACCGCCTATGATAGTTCCTTCTATAGCTAAAAATATTCTTTTTTTTTCAGCTAGCCTCAAGAAATGCTAGCCATGCTCTCTGAAAATAAGAAAGTAGATACAATGACAGATGGAATAATTTCTTAATTAGTGAATTAATTACAATGGAATGATTTTCTAATTACATGCCGAGTTTCTTAATTACAATGGAACAATTTTCTAAATAGGTGTTCAATGTGTGGGATCATTCCACTTGGCTATTTCGTTTGAAAAAATAGCCCTTCACGATGATCGATGCGCATATAGCTAGCTTCCTCACTGGGTTCTTCCTTGAGCCTGATGTCGTCTCCGAAAAAAGGGAACTCGTCAAATTGATTGTATTCTTCCTTATCCACGATATTCCCAACTCCGACAATCCTTCTTTTTCTATGAAGAACTACGTGACGGTTCTTATTTGCTGGGTCCTTTACATAAAAAACTTGAACAACTTGCTTAGTGAGTACGAATGGTTCACCCTTGTATCCGACACATTTGAGGTCCATAGTAGTAACGCCATACTTGCCAACCTTCACACTCTGTGGAAGTTTGACCCAATGGCACCGAAATAGGGGGGTCTTGAAAAGTACGTAATTGAGCTCCCAAATCTCGTCTACGAACCCATAGTAGGAGCTTAACCCAGTGATATTGAACTGTGAGCGAAACGCATCTATGCGGACACCGCTGTTCTGGACTGTGGTCTTCATATCCTGAGCTATCGTATAAAATATGTACCTATTTATGTCGTATCCTTGCTATCTCACAATTGTAAATTTTGGCTCTTTTGTCAACCATGACAGCATATCATCACTTGATGATCTCCTAGTAAACCGCACTTTTAACCAATCATTGAACCGACGGTTGTGCTCACTCGTTATCCAAATCTCTAACCGGCTTGGATTCTGTTGGCGTACCATTTCTATGTGCTCGTCGATGTGCGGGGACACTTGCATCATGTGTTGCGAGACCATGAAATAGGCTTGAACGTACATATCCAGATCGGGAGTGATTGCTTTCCTTCCAATGGTCTCGATACCCTCCAGCCTCCCCTCATGATGAGATAGAGGCACACCTATCGGTTCCACCTGAGCTATGTAGTCGACGCAGAACTCAATAACCTCTTCGGTTACATAACCTTCGATGATGTTTCCCTCTGGCCGAGATCAATTTCGTACATAGGACTTGAGAATTTCCATATACCTCTTGAATGGGTACTTATGACGTAGGAACACATGGTCGTATATCTTTATCTCTTTCACAAAGTGAACAATGAGATAGATCATGATATCGAAAAATAACGGAGGGAAATATATCTCAAGATGACATAGAGTCGTCAGCACCTCGGCTTGCAGAGCATCTAGTCCTTCGGGATCGATAACCTTTTGAGCAATTGAGTTAAAGAAATAACGCAGTCTCATGATTGCTACTCGGATCTTGTTTGGCAAAATACTTCTAATTGCAACAGGAACCATTTGTGTCATCAGCACATGATAATCATGAGACTTCATACTAATTAATTTCAAATCTTTCATAGAAATAAGTTTCTTCGTGTGCTGACGGAGTAACCGGATAGAACTTTCACACCATGTAAGCTCTGGCACAGTTCCATTTTCTCGGCCTTAGACAGAGTGTAGCAAGCTGGAGGAATGTACGTTCGTCCTTTATCGATCTCTTTCGGTGCTAACTCGGTCCTTATGTTCATATCAACCAAGTCACACCGTGCGTTGACACCATCATTTGCTTTATCATGAATGTTCAGTAAGAGACCAATCAAGCTATCACAAGCATTCTTCTCCACGTGCCTGACGTCGATGTAGTGGTGAACTTCTAAATGCTCCCAATAAGGTAAGTCCCAAAAAATTGATCGCTTCTTCCAGATGTTCTTCTGAGGGGTCCTCAATTTACGTCCATTTCTAAGCATAACATCGATATCCTTAACCCTTTCATAGACCTCTTTCCATCTAAAAGCTCTTAGAGCTGAACCGTCCTCCTTATTTCTATTGAATTGTTTCTTCAACTTGCGGTACGGGTGATACCTGGGAAGGAACCTACGGTCACGCATGTACACAGTTTTGCACGAGTTGTTCAGCCACACACTCTTGATATCATGTAAGCAGTGCAGACAAGCTTTGGCTTATTTTGTACTAAACCCCGACAGGTTACTGACGGCAGGAAAATCATTGATGGTGCAGAACAACATGACGTGTAAAGTGAAGTCCTGATAGATCTTCCTGTAGTGAGATTTGTCTCTGATATGCGGCTGCTTTGAAGAAGACGGTGAGTACGCCTAAGAAAGCAAATAAGCCACCACAAAGCATGATTTTTTTGGGGCGGTCATCCACACAGCATGAGGAGCATGAGACAACGCCACGACCAACTTACGCTCTCCTGGCAGCCATGCTTCTTGAACTCCAGTGTGTCAGGTTCGATGAAGTTGCTCGTGGCTGCTGTCTCATCCTCCTCATGCTGCGTGGACGACCCCTCGAAAAAAATCATGCTTCGTGGTGGGCTCAGTTGCTTTCTTAGGCGTACTCGCCGTCTTCTTCAAAGCAGCCGCATATCAGATTCAGATCTCACTATAGACATATCACAGACGGTTCTTTTTAATAACCGTCTGTGATATGTATTATGGACGGTTTTTAACACAAACTGTCTGTGATATATAATTATCACAGACTATTTTTAACAAGAACTATCTATGATAAATACACATCACAGACGATTTTTGTTAATAACCGTCTATGATAATTATATATCATAGATTGTTGTATTTTATAACCGTCTGTGATACATATCACAGACGGTTTGTTCCACTAAACCTTCTATGATAGTTCTGTAGCCAAAAAATGTTCCCACGCCAACATAAGTAGGGCCAATCCTGAGCTTTCTCATCTTCTTCTAGTATTTGAGCTCAGCTCTTTCTTATCTCATCTCCTTCTGGTCTCACTTCACCTCATCTCCTCTTGAGTGAGGGCCATGTCTAAGGCGTCGAGCTCACCGAATCGAAGGGCCCTAGCCCTAGCCACTGCTAGGCTGGTGGATTGCCCTGACTGCTGTGTGCAAACAAATGTGTTCTACGTTAACACCGAGGAAAATACTGGTCATGTGTTTTATAATAAATGTCCTTATTTATCTGTAAGTAAACTTGAGTTTGATTTCTTGCGGTTTGGATGTTTCTCCAGTAGGTATGAAATGTGTGTGATGTTTTATCATTTGTATGGTTATGTAGGCTGGAGGATGTCAATATTTCAGTGGGAAGACACCATGGACAGAGCAAGTGAGCGCAGTAATACAGGGCAAAGGATGGATTATGGGCTGGAGCAAAGAATGGAAGTTGTGCTGGAGCAGAGGCTAAACATGCTAGAGTTTAAGATGGGGCACATTCTGGACCATATCAATTGGCTGGAGAAGGTTGTGTGTGTATCATTGTTGTAATTTATGGCATATTTGTGAAGTAGCTGGTTTCCTGTAGTTATATGCAAAAAAGACATTGTTCATTTCAAGTTCATTTCAGTTTAAATTGTTCAGTTCAGTTAAAAACTATGCTAAAACCGCTAATATAATTAGTGAAGAATATTGACAAAATTGGCAAGGAATTATATCTGAATATTTGTTAAAACTATGCTAAAACCGTTAATATTACGATAATATGCTTTAACTATGATTATTACACAGTCGAAATTATATCTGAATATTTGCTAAAACCGCTAATTTTACGACAAGTAATTGAACACCTGTGCAAAAAAACTCAGTATACTCATGCCTAATACTACAATCGTCGTTGTAGAAGACGACGTAGTCATCCTACCATTGCGTCATGCTGTAGCCGGTGCTTGTGCACCGGTGTCCGTCCTCCAACAACGCCCTCACCCGACCTGGTGGCCTGACCATCTTCTTCCACATCACCGCCTGGAATGCGTTCGCAGCGAGCCTCCGGCACCGTCTGCACTCCTGGTTGCTCCTCTTGGCCATCTCGCACCGCTGCCAGTCGGCTCGCCCTTGACCTATCTGATGTATTGCTTCCAAACGGCATGTGCCTCGCCGGCCGTGTAGAGGAGGAGGCCGAACATGTACGTCGTGGCCTTGTGGCCGACAACAGCCCCCCGGTCGAGGAATACGAGGCCATGCTGCATGTCTTGGTGCACGAAGACGAGCATGAGGCCGACTTTGAAGCAGGCCTCTGGGTTGCCGGCGCCTACCAGGTGGTTGACGACGGCGAGGTAGCGCCCATTGTCTAGTCACTTCATCGTCTCCTCCTGCTCTAGCGCCATGTGCCTCCCCACGGCACACTCCTTGGACGCCTTGTACATGGTCTTGCAACTCCTATATACGTACACAATTCAAGACGTCAGAATTACACCGTCAGAGAAAATTAAAAGGCCAAATTAAGGATGTTGTTTGCTAGTCAGACTAGTGGCATGTTTCTCTAGTCAAATTAAAAGTGTATCAATGTATGCATGCATGAATTGGTTACCACCTAGTAGTATGTAATTTTATAGGTATATAAATATGTATGTGGCTCGTAGGCTGCATAGATTAGCCATGGGCCGATGATTTTGACGATGACATCGTGAGGAAGAGCGATTGACGACCTCCTCGCCTTGGTCCTCGCCATCATGCTCCGTGTGCTCACCATGGCGCACGACATACGGTCTGTGAGTTTTCAATACCGTAGTAAGTTTTTTAACTCTACTGGTTGTTGATGGAGGGTGCGAAAAAGACATTATCATTCTTTTAAAACGTATCACAAACCGAGACGAAGAAACACATTATAGCGTCGACGTGTGAGACGAAGAGACGCATCGCGGGGGAGCAGAAGCGGTTGATCATATCACATACGGTTCTTTTTAATAACCATCTGTGATACATATCACAGACCGTTATATGTAAAAATCGTCTGTGATAATTAGATATCACAGACGGTTATATTTTATAATCGTCTGTGATACATATGTCGCTATATAATCTGCTCTTCACGAACTGAGATGAAGAGACTGAAGGATCTAGACCCGTCATTATGTGTTAATAGAGTATTTTGGTGATTAATGACAAATACACTTATGAGACTAATACTCATATTGTTATATTATGTTTAGTCTCAGCTTGGATATAAAAGCAAAAATCCAAACATGTATGTATTCATTAATGACAAATGTACTTGTGAGACTAACACTCTTATTGTTATATCATGTTTAGTCTCAGCTTGGATATAAAAACAAAAATTCAAACATGTATGTATTCATTAATGACAAATCTATTTGTGAGACTAACAATTCTATTGATTATCTATTGCTTAGTCTCGTTTGGATATAAAGATGAAAATACAAGAAGTATGCATTCTACTTCTTCTTATTATATCTTGTTGTATTCCTCGGATCCAAAATATAGCTTAAACTCCACTAAAAGGTTAACTTGGATATGTGCATATATTTCCATTACACATTTATGTATGCACATATTTAGGGGGAGTTCATTCTATATTTTGTGGTTTCATTAGTATTGATCCATATTCTCTTTTCACATATATTAAGAATCTTTACTTTGAAACATATTCTTGAATATATTTAACTTGTGTAGTTAATATATTCATATGAGTATATACAACTTGTGTAGTTCGTATACACTCATATTTAGTATATACAACTTGTAGTTCGTATATACTCTTGGTATATATAACTTGTGTAGTTTATATATACTCATGTTTATCTATATTCAATTATTTGAGATTGTGTTGTGGGACTAACATGTGTGCTAAGATGTTTAAAGGCTTAGTCCCAGTTCATGGATGACGACATGGTAAGGGAAATGCATGACAATAGAGGGATCATGACTAATAGCTTGATAGCATGTTCTTGTGCCTTTTGAATCAAGTTAGGATCATGCATGCATTTGATTTTGAAATTATATTTAAATTTGAAAGATTTGAGTGCATTGGTCAGAAATCGACTGTACCCTGACGTGTTATGGGAGGTTCGACTGCTCTGCGGTTTGACCTGATTTTGGTGTGGTATGACCGCACATCGGTCGTTCCGATTTCTAGTTGGCGGTTGAAGAAAACCAGAACCGATACATTTTGGCTCAGAGCTCTCTTTGATAATCGGTCGTACCGCTTTTGAGAAACGGTCGTACCGATATGCGGTTGTGCTGATGTTTGTATGGCGGTATGTATTTTCCAGAGAGCATGTCATTTCGGCAGTTTGGAAACCCTGCAATCGGTAGTACCGTTTCTTCGTGCGGTACGACCGGACCAAGCGGTAGTACCGCAACTTGGTTGGCGGTAATACCGGTCCAGGATTTTCAACAGCTTGTTTAGAAACATTTTGCATGCATATCTTGGTAATTAATGTTAATCATTATGGGACTAACATTTTCAATGAGTTGGATGAATATGTTATGTTCCAGGGTAATGAAGACTTCGGATGGCATCATGAGTTGATCGTCATCAAGTAAAGGTTCAAGAAGAGGATGCATCATGTGTTGATGCATATCAAGATCTCGAAGAAGAGATGATCATGAGTTGATCATCAAATCAAGAGAAGACTCATCATGTGTTGATTAAGGTCAAGTAAATAATGCATCATGGGTTGATGCATGTTAATATGATGACCCGGACTTGAAGTGAAGATGTGTGTCATCAACCTTCAAGAAGATGCTCAAGGCAAAGGTATGACTAGCTAGGGCTAAGGATGTGTTCCTAGTCTTTTACCGGTCTTGGTGTTTGGTTGGAAAACCGGATTGCTAGTATAGGTTGTCGTATTATTAAGAGGGGTCTTATCTAGTAGCTTGAGTCTCATCATGTGTTGATAGCTCAATCTCACTTGCTCTAGCTCACCCTAATATGTTGCCTATATTTGCGAATGTGTTTTGCAAATAGTTGAGGCCCATGGATAATCCTTGTAGCATGTGATTATACTTTGCAAATGTGTTTTGCAAATGATTGAAGTTCATGTACCTACTCCTTGTGGCATGATCTAAGTTTGCAAATATGTTTTGTAAATTGTTGGGATTCATGTATTTTTCCTTGGTATGGTCTAAGATTGCTTGTTGCTATTACTTTGGACTTAGACCATGGTAGTGGCTCTTTGAAATTGTGATTTTTGATTTGATAAAATGTGTTTGAGATCAAATAAAATAGGTGGGTTGTGTAGCCCACTAAATAAGCTTTCAATAGAGTCCAAGATCACTCAATTCCGACATCGGAGTCAAAAGTTATGATCTTTTTACCGAGTGTCGTCTGTGCTGATTTTGAGCTGCGGTACGACCGCCATGTAAAGAGCGGTACGACCGCCCAGAACGGTTGTATCGGCCCTTGTGAGTGCGGTACGATCGTAAATGTCTATAACGGCTAGTTTTTGGCTGTTTCGTCTCCAAACGGCTAGTTTTTGGTGTCGGGCTATAAATACCCCCTTGGCCGGTTGAGAGGCAACCTTTGGCATCCCATTTCACTCTCTTGAGCTAGTGTGAGCTTCTCCTCTCAATTGTGCATGTGTTGCACCTTGTGAGCAAGGAGAGAGGTCTCTAGTTGCATGTGTTGCATCTAGAGGTGGATTTCGTATCCACTTGAGCTTGTGCATTCGTTGCACGTGGTGAAAGTCAAGCAAGGGGCTTGACTTATCACTCTTGGTGTTTGCCGACACCTAGACGACGTAGAGGCGTCGTGGTCCGGTGATCTTCTCAAGTGAAGCTTGTGAGAAGGCCGGGTGTTTGTGAGTGGCTTGGTGCTCGCCATCTTCGGAGTGGAGTAAGAGCAACCCTAGTGGAGCGAGGTGTTGATACCTCGGAGGAAGGCTTAATTCGTGGAGCCGGCCCAATTGATTTGAGTTTCCCTCAACGTGGATTAGGGGGGACCGACAAGTCTCCGAACACCACGGTAAAACATCGCCGTGTCATCTTGTGGTTTGCATTCTTGAGCTCTACCATATTGCAATTTACATTCATATAATTAAGTTACTCATTCATTGTGTATGAATGCTTGCCATGCTATGTGCTATTTACATTGCTTAAATTGAATTGCTTACAAGTCCATGCTTGATTGATTATTATCAATAGACTTGTATTGTTGGTGCACTTAGTTGAGCCTAGTGGATTTAGGCCTTATTTGTGCAAAACCGTATTTGTATTAGCTTCCGCATTAGAAATCGGTTTTAGCGCATAGAAGTTTTTAAAATGCCTATTCACCCCCTCTAGTCGGCCTCCTCGATTTTATAGAGATGCATCATAACATTGGCGCGCAAGACGACGAGACATATCTTAACGTCGACGCAGGAGATGAAGAGACGTATTGCGCGGGAGACGAAGCGGCTTGAACATATCACAGACGGTTCTCATTAATAACCGTTAGTAATAATATATATCATAGACTGTTGTATTTTATAACCATTTATGATATATATCACAGACGATTTTTTTCTATTAAACCGCCTGTGATAGTTCATTCTTTAGCTTGTATGACTTGTTCTATTTTTCGGCTAGCATCAGGAGTAAATATGTATGACATAAAAGACAATGAGATAAAGACGTTATTCCATAAACATGTCCAACAAAGACAGTAACTTAACTTCAAACATGATTTTTTATTTTTGTATTTACATATGGCCAAACAGCGTGGCCAATGGCTTCTTAAAAAAGATTTACAAAAAGTAGAAATATTAAAAGATCAAGTTTTTCTAGTGCCCATTGTAACATCCCGATTTTCTAAGCTTTTTGAAAATTTTCAAAATTAAAATTTACCATTTGGTTTATCGGTTTAATAAAGCTTGAACATGAAATTTTAGAAAATAAAAACAATTTAATTTGAGTTAATCAAACATCAATTAAAATAAAAAAATTGATTTATTTGAATTCCTTGAGTTTTATTGGGTTCAAAAGTCAAAAGGAGTATCTAAAAGTGTCTTTCTTTTGTCCCAAAAGTTAAAAATAATTTGGTTGCAAAATTAAAAACTAAACTATAGTTATAAATAATTTTATTAAGTTCCATTTAATTCAAGTGATTTCTCTGTATTTTTCTTGAAATTTTTGGACCTAATTAACTATTTTATAAGAAGCCTTTTCTATTTCTTGTATTTATTAATTCAAAAACCCATGCGAAAATCTCGAATTCAAATTGGACCGAAAGCCTCAACTCCGACCCATTCCCTCCGCGCGCTCAGCCCGCTCGCGCGCAGACCAACACGCTGCGCGAGCCCGCCGCGCCATGCCTCCTCCCTCTCACTAACACGGCGGGCCCACCCTCCAGTGCCTGCCTCTCCGCACCCCACCCGCCAGCGTCTCCTTCTCTCGCCTCCCCCACCTTCTTCCTCCTCTGCCCGTTGAGCCCCACACGGCCGTGCGCTCGTGGCCGAGTTTTTCATCGACGCCTTCGTCCCGCCCTGCCCTCGCAGCGCCCTCATCAACGTGCATTTATTGCGCACATCCCTCCGCCATACACTCCTCGTCCCGTCGCCATCCCCTCCTCGCCTGCCTATGTCCTGCGTGGCCCGGAGCTCCACGATGACGCCCATGTTGCCGTCCTTCTCTTCCGCTCCTCCTCGGTGACTATAAAAGTGTGCACCCGAAGCCCCATCTCCTCCTCTCCCCGTTCCCTCAACTCACTCCCTCTCTCTCCCTCAACCTCTCCCTCCAAGAGCTTCGGTCGAAGAGCTCGCCGCCGATGATTCTGCCGCCGTCAGAAGTTGTTCGCCGCCGCCGTCTCCACTCCTAGCATCGCCTCGTAGTGGCGCACCTTGTGCGCGCACCCACTTCCTCGCTCCCCCGCCGGAACTCCATCGCCTTCTCCGAGCCACCGCCGCATCTCTCCCTCGTCGTCGGCCTTTTCTCCCCGCTCTTGCGCCGCAACTGAGAGCATCAGGTTTAGTGCGCCATCCTCCGCATTTTGGTACCACCGGCCAGGCTCGCCACGACACGGAGTGCCACCGAGCCTCTCAACCTAGCGCCTCCGTCCCAACGCCGACGTGGCCGCGCCACCTCGACGCCACCTAGCGCCACCTCACCGCCGTGGCTGGGTGGTTGCCCGCGTGGCCCAGCCCGCGTGGCACTGCCCTATGCCACAAGTCGGGTCCACCGTGGACCGACACACGCCCGTGGACCCAGTCCACCGCCCTAGGGCCCACCTGTTAGCAGCTCAACTCCTTTTTCTTTTAGAAAATAAATCCAAAAAATCCAAAAATCTCCCTTTTCATTATTTCATGTATTTGTCAACTTTCGAAGGTCGTATCTTCTCCGTTCGAACTCTGATTCGAGCGATTCAAATTTCTAAATTCATCTAAATTCAAGATCTAGCTCTCTAAACTAAAATTATTTCATTTGGAGTTCAGTTGAATGTCATTTGAATTTATTTGAATTTTATTTGAATTCGGCTCGTTTTCACGTGTAGATTTCGACGACTCCAGGGAACCTGAATACTTCGAAGAAGTAGATCCTCAAGCATTCAAGCAAGGCAAGTTACACCTTTTATCATATTTAATCCCAATATTTCAAAGTATTTAAATTCTGTTCTATACTATTATTGCATGCGTATTTAAATTGAAGTAATTTAAATCCCTATTTTAACCTTATAGTTATTCCTAAATTCCATTGTACATCCAACTTTAATATTGAGATAATCAATTCCTTGGCACCCTAGTCAAAAATCTAGTGAATACATTAGTATGAGCTAGAGCACGTTGAAAAACACTATGCTTAGTCAAAGCGTAGATCAAAAATATTTACTTTAGGAAAATTTTGCCACAACTCCAACTCTGATTTAAAATAATACTATGATATTTCCTTTACTATAGAAATTTATAAAATGATTTAACTTTTTAAATAAAATAAAAACTGGTTTGGACTTAGGCGAATTGGATAATTGGATGATGCACGTTAATGCACGGGTTCGGGTCATTTCTATGACTGACACCCATGGGTTTTACGAAAAACCGCCCAAGTCTATTAAAGACCGGTCTTCGAGCCGCACCTTGCTAAGCCCCATCATACTAACACATGTCCTGTGTGGGCGGGACCTGGCAAAATAATTTTTATCACTTCACCGTGGTTGTGCCATTCAGTTGTGTGGGTGTCTTTCATGACCTACTTTTATGTACTCCCACCTGGCGCAAGAGGGGGTCTGAACCCGGTGGGTTTCTATCCAAAGGGGGGCGAAACCTTAGCAAGGCGGGACTATGGTGGGATGATGCATTGTAAAAGCTTTGTGGTAATGACTTAGTTGCACACCTTCGGCAGTGTGTCAAACGGACATTATAAGTCAAATTATCTCTTGTGAGTAAAGTTGTACAACCTCTGCAAAGTGTCAAGAACTATTCGAATAGCCATATCCACGGTCAAGGACATGCTAGCAAAGCCACTCAAAGTTAGATTTTTGTTTTGTTTTCAAAAGACTTTATCAATTGTTTTGGATTTCTATCCAAATGGGAATTGGGCGGGTAGCCACGTGATAGGAGGGTATCCTTCACCACTCGTTGATGAATGTTATCTGACTATAAAAATTAAAATTTAAAAAATAAATTTTAGCTATAGAATAAGCTGCTTTGGAACTTAGTATGACTATTTAAATGCAAAATGTTGCTTTTATGCAAATTGAGCCATATAAGCCTTTCTTTTGTTAGATCTTTACATGCATTATAATATGTTACTTGCTGGGTGTGACTTGCGAGCACGGTTGTTGTGCTCACTCTTGCTTGATATAATTGTTGAGCAGGAGGAGAAGGCTATGAGGAAAATGAGAGCTTGGACGACTAGGCTACGCCCCCAGACGATTGCCTGTGGCGAATCGTATGATCTACCGTACTGTCTTTTGCTCCCGCTGTATTTTACTTGTTGGCTTTACACCCTCTTTGTAACAACTCTGCTTATTTCAATAAATGACGTTGTATGGTTATGTTACCCACCCTTGTTTGACTGTGTACACTAGCTGTTCCTGGACTAGTGTACGAAGCATGAGAATCTGGGGTCCTTCGCTCCCGGGTTCGACACCAAGTAGCCTGCTATCTCCGTTATCAAAGCTTCGTAGGCGATGTCGTCGGCATCGGAGGGTTCAGGCTCAGCTCAGGTAGCCTGAAACACTTCCAACCGTTGACACGATCATTCGATAGTCGTCCAAAGAAGATCCTCCTGAGGAGTCAAGTAGAAAAGCGCCCATAAGCCCTCTTCTCTTGCTTGAGGGGTCTCGGCTTGGTCAACTCAGTCGCTCGCCGCCTCGATGTCGCATTCCAAGCAACGGTAATCCTCCTGTAGACGTGCAATGTCGTGCTCGAGAAATACACCGATGGCGAGGTTAGCTCGCCGGAAGCTGCAGACCACCCAGAAGACACGGCGGAGGAGGTCGTCAAGACGGCGGAACGTTGCTGTCATGTGTCCTGGCATAACCTCTGACGGAAGAGGGAGGACACTGTTAGCACAGTGTCCTTCCGCAGCTTTCGCCAACGTACGGTCGGCGAGATGCTCGTACAGGATGGCCAGGTAGGCCATCAATGCCGGTGTCAGGGGAGAAGAGTGGGGAGCCATTTTGTTTGTGCTTGCGAGTAGAGCAATGTGTGAGGAGTATAGTGGCGGATGATCATTCTTATAAAACAAAGAGTAATGTCGGCAAGCGAGACAAAGAGACGCATCGCGCGGGAGCCGAAGCGGCATTGAACATATCACAGACACTTCCAACCACAAATCATCTGTGATACAAAATTATCACAGACGGTTCTTGTTAAGAACCATCTGTGAATTATCACAGATGGTTATATTTAAAACCCGTCTGTGACATTTATTAATATCATAGACGGTTCTTTTTAATAACCGTCTGTGATACTTCACAGACAGTTTTCAATATGAACATAGACGGTTCTTTTTAATAACCGTATGTGATACTTCACAGACGGTTTTCAATATGAACCGTCTATGATATTACCTCTTCACAGATGATTTTTAACGCAGCTAGTAACACACACATGCGCTAAACCAAAATCATCTATGATTGTATTTAATATTGACGGTTCCGGGGAACCGTCTGTAATGAGGCATCCAGTATAGCCCCTTTTGTAGTAGTGTTGGCTTGACAAGGAGAGGTTTCAGGGTTATTTAGCATAAAGTAGGTTTATTTTCAATTATCATACCGTAGCTATTTTTCAAACATATGACCTAATCATTTTATCTTAAAACTAAATTGCCCTTTATTAAAGTAATTCCCAAGATGAGGGTAGGCTCCAACAACCCAATCTAGTATTGAGGTGTGAATGTCTTGTAGAAAGGCACAGACCTCCTACGGTTATTCTGTGGCTACAACAACCCAAAATTATCATATTTCCAATTAACATTTTAGTAAAACTAAGCAAGTGTGGCCTTCTTCACAATGTCCATAACCGGGGGTATGACCATTTGAATAAATTTAAATTATAGGTTGCCAATTACATAATTCCTTTAATAATTGCATTTGATTACTTTGCTAATTCAAGGTTGCTTGCTTTGGCTTCATAGCCCAAAGCATTGAAGGAGTTGATGAATCGCGACCTGAGGCACTTCTCTTCATAATGGAGATGGGAGCTGACTTCGTCTGTACTGAGCTTAAGGTTTGCTCTGTCACCATTCTTTTTTCTTGAAGATTTCTGAATGAGAAATACCCAGCACTGTACTTCCTGCCTGTAGTGTGAATGGGTGATGAGTGTCGAGCACTGATTAGATGTCACCACAATTGTTGCTGAGTTAATGTGTTTAATACATGAGATTAATTTCTTGCTATATGGTCTAAAGCATATTGTAATTGATTTATGTATGCTCTACACCCTTCAAGTCATTTTCCAAAGTGATTCTCCTGCAGCATTACTGTTGTGGGGAATAAAAAATTTGGCTTGCAGAAATGTTTATGCGTTGTACAAGAACTCAATACCTAGAAGATTTAGTTCATTAAAGGACTTATATAGGAAAAGCTCCTTGATTAATGTTCCCTGATCTTGCAAATTGCAAATTATATACTGGAGGTGTCTTTGGTAGGTATCCATAATACATTCAGATTGATATTTTTCTTATTGAAATATTGCTTTTGCAAAAGTTTATTCTTGTTCAAATGTATGCTAATCGGTCAAGTCATAATAACTTAGATTCATGCATAAAAATCCATCAATTCAACACATCCAATTGTATGTTGGTTCAGATGCTCTATTGTTTATACTCTTCTCTTTTTCTTTTTGTGTGTATTTCTTTCGATACTCAACATAGTGTGATAGTGGTTGCTCAGTTTAACAGGCTGTTCAATCCTTAATTTGCTATTAAAAACTCGCTTAATAATCATTAAATATGATGATAGTTTAATTTAAACATTTGTTCTTAAAAAAGTCAGTATTAATCTGTTGATGCATGCTTCCACCAATAAAATTGCATTGATCATGTCAGAAACAAACTTGCATCACAATGGCTTTGTGAGTTATGGCGTATTTTAAAGTGATGTAAAATTTTGAGCTTTGTCAGTTCTTTTTGCATTGGTCTCTCTACGACAAATGTTGAACTAATTGATCCATCACATTATTACTTGTGCTAACATATGTGCCTCTAACTGATCCACCAAATTTAGTGACAGGGTATTTGTCTCGACAGCCTGGGAAGCTTTATTTCTGGGCTGTTTTCTTCGCGCTTTGCCATCAACGACCTCGGATCATTGCCCTTTGCTGCTATCTACGTCGTTCACATTCACCACCTACAAAAGATTATGCTTCGAGTCGTTCTAGCTCAAATTGTCAGGGTTTCAAGAGGCGCCTAATGCGGCGTGGCACTTTTTGAGGGATGTGTACCCTCAACTGCGAACTCAACTTTCATTTTCCAAGATCACCATTCTCAGAGTAATTCTTTTGGTTTTGTGCTCGCTGTGAGGCGCAACGTTTTCCTGTGTGAGAAAACTTGTCCTTGTTCGCCTCTTTCTTTTTAGAAAGGATCAACAATTTGTATTACAAAGTTTTTCAAAGCGTAAATTGGCAACTGTTTGGTGGTGGTTAAATTTGTTTTTTAGTGTGAGTTTTTGTTACCAAGCTATTGGAGGAGTAGTAAGAGATGAATTGGTTTTGACCTGTATCTCTTGGAGGAAATGTGATTCTAATGGAATGTATGGCGTTGAAGAAAAAAAACTGAATATTGGTACGACTAAGTAGAACCTATGGTATAGTGAAATTCCGGAACTTTAGTTCATGTTAAAATGTTGGGGATTATCGAAGGTATAGAAACCTTGATCAATTTTATAGAGTAATGCAATTGGAAAGTATTGTGAGATTGTGTGTGTGATTTCTGATGATGTCAATGAGTGACCATGTTAGAATTGTGGGGATGTTAGAGATTTAATATGATGATTTCTCTATCTCTTATAAGATGAGTTCGTTGTAGAGGTCTTGGAGGTTAAATGTCGGCTTTGCACTTTTATGCTAGACCTTGGGTCGCCCGATGATTATGTGGAGAGAAAATAGAATATGACGGTTCTTGATCAGTAGAATGATCGTTGTTAGAACCCTTCATATGTAGTACATGAGCGTGTGTACTGAGGGTTCTGAGTTGTTATTCTTTAAGGTTGGAGGTGATGGGATTGCGTGAGCTCTATTTTGAGGTGCGTTGGGTGCCTTCCGTCAATTAATTTCACCAGTAGAATGAGTTATCTAGAGGGTTCAGTGGAATCAATAGAACTTCTCCACAAAGGTGTGGACGATGTATTTCGGTTGGAGCATAACTTGAGGATGTTAACTTAAGAGGTTTGATCTCGTGAGGTATGTGATGAATTCAACTTCCAAGGTTCGAGAGAAGTTTTATTTCTAAAAGAGAAACTGAGAAAAAGGATGTTTCCTCGGGTATCGAAGCGTTTTCTTGATTCTCGTTTGAGCTTTGTGTTGTTGACTGATGTCTTCCGCACTTTGAGTTGTCATTGTGTTGGCATGTTTGATTATTTCCAATTCAGACAAACCAAAAGAAGTATTTGGTTTGAGCCTTCGAGCGATTTCTTCTTTGGATTTCGTGGTGTTCATTCATAAGCTGCTTATTTAGAAAGTGGAATTGTTTTTGTGACGAATTGTCAATCTTGGATTTGACCCTTTTGGTGGAGAGTTGGCATTGCGTGGTTACGATGAGAATCCTTTCCTTTAAGTTGACTCTGTTTATAGTAGAGTTTGTTCAAAGCGAGTTATGTTGTGTGTCCCTCGTTAATGGAGGTGATCCTTGTTTCGGTGAGGAGTTCGATTGAGAGTTGGAACAAGAGTTTCCGTGTGATGTATGTAGGATGTCTGGTTTAGTACCGAAGGAAATGTTGGCCCAAGGTACATTGATTTGATTTTAAAGGTTGGCGTATCGTCATGACGATCTCAAGCCCATGTGTAGAGTACTCAACGTCTTGTAACTTCAGTGCTGAGTGAGTACCTGAGAGGTCCAAAGCTTGAGTTTTCGATAGAGCCGTTGGCCAACGAGTAAGACCTTACATTTGTGTTTTGTGTGTCGAGAGAACCTGTAAAGGTCAAGACGAGTATTGAGGTGTAAGACGTTGGTATACGTTACGGTCTGAGTGTGATGAGACTTGGGACTTGGAAACTCGCATGCGCGAGCTTTAATCAGAGTTGTTAACGTTGGTACGTGTTAATGATTATTAAGTTCATTTGGTGATCTTTCAAGTAGAATTCGTGGTCGAATTCTGTTTAAGGGGGGTAGAATGTAATATCCCGTTTAGGTGCAGAGAATATAAGGAGATTGAGAGATTCCTTATTTGCCTTGCACTGAAACATGACAGAATCTGTAATCATCTTGCAACGTAATTTTCGCGATCGAACGACCTCGAATGGAAAACCTCATAACTACAAAGTTGTAGATCTTTTTCCATAGTACAATTTAGAGTCCTCATTTACCTAATTTGGAGTTCTAAGGTTTGAGATATGGGGCCCACAAGGCAGGCCGCACAGAGAACCAAGGTCCGCAATCGAGTCAACTTCCAAGGCAAATTTCGTAATGAAGACGGCATTTTAAGAAAACCTCCACAGATAGAAAGTTGAAGTGCTATGAGTTATCTAAATTTGAAGACAAAAATCACTCCATTCCGAGTTCAAGAGAGAAAGTTACGACCTCTTAAGTGTTATTGCACAGAAATAAAGTAGGAGAACCTGGGCCTCGGGCCTTTAGCCTAGGAGGCCCATGTGGAGGTCGGCCAAGTGGGAAAGGGGGGAGGACGGCTGAAACCCTAGAGCCCCTCCCCTTGCCTCTCCTTCCCCCCTAGAGCCGCCACTCTCTCTCTCCATTGACGCCTTGGTCCAAAGACCTCCTCCTTGCGCTCCATTGCTGTCCTCCCCTTTGTGGTGCTTCCTCCATTGCTACCGGCCAAAGAAGGTGGAGGAGAGGAGACGAAAGGAGAGGAGATCCTGTGGGGTTTTCAGCGAGTTCATTAGTGTCTTCAAGGGTAACGATTCGTCTCCTCGCTGTTTTGAATCAAGTTAGATTCGTTATTGCCATCAATTAGATAATCATTGAACTGCTGCGTTTAATTCCAGAATTCTGTCCATTACTTGTGTGTCTGTTTTCGTGTACATAGAGTCCGAATCAGAAGATCCCATCTCCTAGAGATATGTAGGTATTGTTCTTAGCTTTCGGTGGCCACCAAGAACACTGAATTCCGATGTACGGATCAAAAGTTATGTTAGTTTCCGTCTCTGCTGTCCAGAATTCTGACGAGAATGAACTGTCAAGTTGCCTTTTAGAATATGAGTGTGTTAATGGAAAATTCAGGGCTTTCACCCAACTAGGTTATTGTAGGCCTTGGTCTTAGCTTTTGATATTGATAAAGAACGCTAAGATTGGTTTGGCCAATTAGAAGTTATGGCCTTTTTAGTACTGCTGCCCAGAAGTGTCTTGCAGTTATGACAGAGGGTGTTCATCGGCCTTTTGGGACTTGGTACATTCAGAATTTGGGATTTCAATCAACTGGGTTGTTGTAGATAATATTGTTACCTTTCAAACAAGCCTGAGTTTACATTTTTACGAATTTCAGAGCGAAAGTTATGTCAATTTTAGTATTGCTGCCCATTATGGTTTTATGATGGAATGTAGTTCAATTGGAGTAAAATTGTGTAGTTAAACGTTAGGGTGTTGGGGTATGTATTGCAAGTAGTGTCTTGACTTCGTGGTTCTTATTGAGTAAACTAATGGTGTAGGAGGTGAGGCTCCGAGATTAGCGGCATCGTCGTTACCTTCTAACGCATCGCAACGCTAAAGGCAAGTACACTGACGTTTGTATGAATTGTGTATGTTGGATGCTTGATGTTCGTATTATGTTTTCATTTGATACGTGAGAAGTTCCGATGATTATGTTCCTTCCGTATGTGAAATTCATATGTTCGGTGATGATTCTAGTCATTGTTCATAAGTACTTTGATAATCTTATCAAATGTGAATTATGAATGCTTGAATGTTTGTGTTGTGATTCCCTATATTACATGAGAAGGTTCAAAGTTTATATTCTTTCATTTGTGATATTCCCATACCTAGAGATGATGATATTCTTTATTCAATAATTCATTTCATGCATCCATGTTCATGTTCCGTCCACGGGAGTGGAGTCTAAAGTCCCATCAATTCCAGTATGGGCAAGTGAAGTCCCACCATTCTAATGTGGGCAGTTTTGGACACCCGTATGAAACGTTCTTCATACGGTATTTTGGATCCCCGTATTGTGATAAATACCGGCTTAAGTGAACACCGACGGGTGTGTCACTAGCTATACCGGTATAAGCACGAGTGCAGTCCAACCAGTTCATGGCATCCATGCTTTACAGTTCATTCTTTCAGATATTTCTATTGTGCCATGTTTCTTCATGAAGTATGTTCTTATATTCGTTATACTTGCTGAGTCCCGGACTCACTCTTGTTTGTTGTTGTGTTTTAGGTGACCATTGATGGTGACTCTATCGGGAGGGAGTAGACATGCACTAATCACACAACACCATATTCCAGTTTCAACAATAGAACTTGGTTGAATTCCTTTATTTGTTTAGAGATAAACTGTAATAATTGAGGTGACATGTGGATGATGACTTCCGTTTGGTTATGAATGTTTATTTTCCCGCTGTGGTTCTTGACTTGCATAGGTTCAGTTTGTATTTGTGCATTTATTGCCTTTGAGCGGTCCTCCTTCCTTTCGTTAACTTGGATTATTGCTTAAATTCTTATGATTATGGATGTATGTTAGATTCTTTAGGTAACATTTTGGCTTTTGGATAGCCAGGGTGTTACAGAAGAGGCCGGATGCTGAGGAAGCCCGGGATTATCGACCTATAAGCTTGCTACATAGCTTCGCTAAGCTATACTCCAAAGTTTTGGCCAGGAGACTAGCCCCACATCTCGCCAAGGTCGTCTCACCTAACCAGTTAGCCTTCACCAAGTTGAGATCGATTCAAGATAACTTCCTTCTAGTGAGACAGTCAGCACATCTCCTTCATCAGTAGAAGAGAGCGGTTTTCCTATTCAAGTTGGACATTGCCTAGGCTTTCGACTCCTTGTCTTGGCCTTTTCTGCTAGAGGTTCTCACACGCAAGGGACTCGGGCCAAAGTGGTGGGAGTGGCTTTGCATCATGTTCAGAACAGCTTCCACTAGGGTTCTCATTAACGGTAACCCAGGTCGACCCTTTTGGCATGGTCGCGGCTTGCGACAGGGAGATCCACTGTCGCCCATGCTTTTCATCATCACCATGGATGTTATGAACAACCTCCTCGCGGTGGCAGATTCCGTCTCCTTGCTCCACCCGATCGACAGCCCACGAGGTATTCCGCATCGGCTATCTCTTTACGCTGACGACGCAGCAGTCTTCCTCACACCAGTTGCCTCAGATCTGCACACCATCATACAAATATTGCAGGTCCTCAGCGAGGCGTCGGGGTTGAAAACAAACCTCGCCAAAAGTACCATCTTGCGAATACGGTGCAACACCGATGAAGTACAACTCATCACCAGTGAACTGAGATGCACAATTTTAGACTTTCCCTGCAAATATCTCGGACTGCCATTGTCCTTGAGAAGACCATCTAAGGCCGATTTTCAACCTCTAATGGACAAGGTAGCTAGCCGCCTTCAAGCTTGGCAAGCAGGGATGCTATCACAAGGAGGTCGGTTAGTGCTAACTAGGTCAGTGTTGACTTCCATCCCAGTGTACAGTTTCATGGCGCTTAATCCACCGCTCACTGTTATTAAAGAAATAGACAAAAGGAGGAGAGCGTTTCTTTGGAAAGGAACATAAAACGTGTTGGGAGGACATTGTCTAGTTGCTTGGTCGGTCGTCTGTCGACCCATCCAGTACGGCGGCCTGGGTTTACATAATTTGCTTGTCCTAGGCAAGGCCCTTCGCCTCCGCCGGTTATGGCTTCAAAGGACTTGGCCAACTAGACCTTGGAAGGGTCTATTGGTGCGAGCTGGCCGCGTAGAAGAAGACATGTTCAACGCTTCGCTCATCGTTCAACTCGGCGATGGTGTCAACACCTTATTTTGGTCGGACCGCTGGCTCAATGGTCATAGTATCCCCTACCTTTTCCCTCGACTGACTAAGGTGATTCCTTCACGCCTGCGGAAAACAAGATCGGTCACCCAAGATCTACACAACACCACCTAGATTTTGGACATCAGGGGCCCTATTGATGCTCGCTGTGTTGGTGAGATCCTTCGTCTATAGAGTGCCTTGCAAACCGTTAATCTTACTATGGGCCAGCAAGACAGGATCATATGGTGCTGGGAAGCCTTAGGACATTATTCCTCCAAGTCGGCTTACAAAGCCTTCTTCTTGTGTTCTTGTGAGCTTCCGATTGCGGAGGCTATCTGGCGCACGAGGGCCCCTCTCAAGTGCAAATTCTTCGTATGGTTAGCAGTCAATCGTCGTTGCTGGACAGCGGACCGCCTCCAACGTCGTGGACTTCCAAACCAAGGTACTTGCGTTTTCTGCAGGCACTCCCAAGAGACTATCGACCACCTTTTTGTCAGCTACGCCATAACCTCCCAGGTTTGGGCACACTTCCTCACGCGGGTGGGTTTACCAGGAGCAGTTCCGGTTGGACAACCTTCCTTCCAACAACATTGTCTTTCTGCGCGAGAGACCCTTTCTCCTAAAGCAAGAAAGGACTTTGATACCTGCGTCATCCTTGTTACTTGGATGCTCTGAAAGGAGCGCAACAGTAGGGTTTTCAATAATGAGACTAGTCCCTTAACGATTCTGCTGCAGCGTATTCATGAAGAGCATCACCTCTGGCGCATGGCTCGAGCTATCGGTTGGGTGGCGCCTATAACCAGGAGAGATACTTCTTAGGTCATCTGTAGTGTCTTTTTTTTGTTAGTTGTTTTTTTTGCTGTTTTTCCGTCCCCTCTCTCGCTTCTTTCTGCTTTCTTTGGTTAATAATGGTTTTGTAACTTGTTCTTCTTCTTATTGGAATGATGTGCAAGGCTCTTGAACGCTCTTGAAAAAAATGACTACAAATCTCACGGCATGCACGATTGTTGTTCCGTAGCAACACACGAGCACTTAACTAGTATTGAGAGAGAGCGTTACGAGGATGTGGTGGAGATGCGACTCGTCTGGATGAAGGTAGGAAAATGAGGTCCATCCGAGGGCTTACACAGGATGCATCAAACAGTGATTTTATATCCCGTCGGTTGGGGAAAGGACGTTATAGCGTTCTCTGAATTTTCCGTTAAAAATTCGCTGCTTTTTGAAGAGCAAAGTGTATCATAGTTTGAACATCCCCGGATCGGCGAACTCTCCACTCTCCTCTCCACTTATCCAGTATACTACTACAGGGTAATCACCTGCACGGCAGTAGACAAATCCATTACTACAGGGTAATCACCATGCGAAGTGCATAGCAAAGCAAAAATATCTGCGGCTCGCGCTGTCGCGCGCCCGTCTGGCTGTCCCCACGCCTCGCCACTTCACCGGCCTATAAAATTCGACCTGGCGCCGAACCGGCAATTCAAACGCCTCCCCTCCCCTCCCCTCTGCTCCCGTTCCGTTTGATCCCGCTCGCCCTAGAAATCTCTCGAAGCTTCTAGGCATCTCGCGAGCCTTCCGGAGACAACCGAGGGAATCGGAAGCCACGACTCGAACTCGCTTCGTCCTCGTCAATTCGGCAAGGCTGGGGCTTGTCTGATCAGATTCGGACTCACATCGCTAGCTTACTCCTCGAATTCTCTCGAAGCTTCTGGAATCGTTGGGAGGGCGAACCCAGGGTTAGAGAAGCCTCTGCATGGAAGCCGTTTTTCCAATTCGGTAAGCGATCTCACCACTCCGCTTCCTTGATCAAATTCGAGCCTAGCTCGCGCGCTCCAAACCGAGTTCACTCGATTGGCTCCATTTCCGGTTCGAATAATCTCGAAGCTTCTCGATACTTTGGGACGCGAGGCTACGATTGCAAGGTGACACCCCAAATCGCCTTCTACGCCCTGATCGGTAAGCGGCGTACTCTCGAGGGCTCATTTGGTTCATTTTTCGTGGCTTCGTTGTACTCAAGCTAGGGCTTTGGTTGCAGCTCCGCCGCCTCCGGCGAATCCTAGGGTTTCGCGACAGGATGCAGAAGCTGGGGCTCTCGGGGCTTAGGGGCCTCGAGGGGTTCCGATCTCTCGCTGGTTCCACCTCGACGGCCGCGAAGGCCGCGAATCCCAAGCCCTCTTGGGATGCTGGAGGTAGCACGTACGGAAGCTTCGCCAATCTTAAGATCACAGCAGGTCCTGATTTGGTTTTTCCCTGGTTTGATTAGAGGAGGCTCTCTATTTTGTGCGTTGTACATATTTCTCTCAAAATCTGTGCCTGTTTGCAGAGAAATTGGTCAAGGAGCAGGCTTCAGTGAAGACTGATCTAGAAATGGCGGTATATTTATCAACGTTTTGCAATGGGACAATTGATTATATGCCACCCAATAGAATGACCTTCTCAACTTTGCCATTATATAGATTGTAATCTCTTTTTGACTGAAAGGGATGTAGTTCTTATTATTCAATTGTATGAATTGCGAATTGTTTCTGAAATTTGCCCAACTGTCCTGCCACTGTTTAAGTTTCTGCATAGATTTGGTATCTGTCTGGGTGGTGCCTGTAGCAGAAGAGTTGTCTTCTTATTGATCAATGTCAAAATTGCACAGTTGTAAGCCATTAGGGCTGTTTCAGTTGGATCATCCTGGTGGTATGAATGTATGGCACATGGATAGTGTAGCTAATCTGATTTTACTGTCTTTCTGTGGTGTTTTGATTCCCTATTTCTTTGCCCGTAAATTGCATCTATGTAGTTGTGTTAAAAAGTTCTACCTATGAGATGTTATATGTTGTTTAGCAACCGTTTTTAGTGCCAACAGAGTCAAAATCATTATTTTTCTGGAAGTATGTATTTCTGAATTTGAGCTTGTCCTGTGAAGGACTCTGACTATTGCTCACTTGCAACATCAACGATGTTTTGCCCTCTGTAATTTCTGTTTTTATCATACGAGAGATTGAGTTAAATTCCACCTTCCCATTTGTCATTCCTCTTATCTCAATGGGCTTCCCTCTGTATGATCATCAAGAGGGCTAGTCCTGAACTTAATTAAACACGAGAACTTGCCCTTTAGAATCATTACCGTATTACAATAAGAGACTTTTTGCTCATTGCATCTAGTTCTATTAAATTCAGAATGACATAAATATGATTACTGCAGTCACCTTTCATGGTGCAAATGTTCCAGTGTTGTTATGGATATTGGGTAAATTGACTCAAGTACAAAAACAAATCTATCACCATACACATACAACAACATTTTTCTACAGCAACATATTATATTGGTTTCACGCAGGATTTCTTATTACTGATACATATGCTTTATATAACTTTAGCATACTAAGTTGAGAAGAGCAACGGAACAGATAAATCTGTTAGAAGGAAAACTTCAACAAGCTGTCAATGAAAATGTGAAGCTTAAGGTGAAACAGACTGAAGATTCAAAGCTCTGGCAAGGATTAGATTCAAAAGTTTCCTCAACAAAGACCCTGTGCGATCAATTAACTGAAACTCTGCAGCAGTTAGCTAGTCAGACAGAAAGAGGTAATGTTTGTGGTGGCATTTTGTCATGCATACCTGTTGTTCAGCTCTAACTGGTGAAACAATACACTGGCAGCTGAGGAAGATAAGAAAGTTTTTGAGGAGATGCTTGGGAAGAACTCCAAAGCTTTAGATGACTTCAACTGCCTGTTGCATGATTCATCAATAAAACTGGAATGTGCAGAGCAAAAGATCATTTCAGGTTGGTCAATCTCTTCACACTTCACGGCTAGTACTAATCTTATAGAATGTCTGACAATTCAGTAACTCACCTCTAGAGACTCTGCATCTCTGCTAGGGGACCCCTATCTGCTATACTGCTATTTATGTCCTCTAAATCCTGATGTCATTTGCAATATTGTGTTTATTGATATGATTTGTGAATAGATAGAATGATCAGCAATGTGCTAAATATTTACATAATAATGCGACAATACTGTTACCTGTCCCATTAACTCAGGGGAACAGGAGATGTCACGGATCAAACAAGAGAAAGAAGAAATGGATCGGAGTTACAAGGAGCAGCTATATGTGAATGATACCGCCATAAAGGAAAAAGGTATGTGTTGGATTCTCTGTACCAATTGACGAATAATAAATTTCATTATGAGTAGGTATGGGCAAGTTGTCAGAAAACAAAAAATTATTGAGGAGATAAGTAAAATTACCGATTCCAAGTTATCCTATTGCGAAAGCTGTGGTGGGAGTTTGGGAAGCTGACATATGATACTCCATTGAGCAATTTCCATTTACTACTTTCAAAGTGCTTTCAGTGCAACATTACTAATCACAAGCAGTAACACAACCGTATTCACTTTCTACATGCAGATTCTCTCATCAAACAGTTGGAGGGTTCAGTTGAAGAAAATAAAGCCTGCCTGTTGTCTGCTGACTCCCGCTTGCAATGCATGGAGCAAGAGTTGAAGCTAAAAGAAGATGTTTGCATTTGCCTGAAAGAAAACCTCTCAAGTGCTGAAAGCGAAAAGAATGAATTGGGGTCTAGGAATCAGGGCTATAGTCTTGAAGTTAAAAAACTATGCAAGGACAATAAGGAGCTTAATGAATTGCTTAGCGGCTTTATGGCTAGAGTAACTGAGCTAGATAAAGAGCATGCATCAATGTCAAGTCATGTCTCTAGTCTGCTTTCCTCATTTGGGAGGTACTATGGAATGGCCCAAGAGGAGAAGATGCTGATGACAAGATCTGCTAAGGACAAACTTGAACATCTCCAAGACCAATATGTAGATTTGACATCAGAAAACAATGCCCTCAAAAATGAAATTGAGGAACTGAAGTCCAGAATCACAGAGTTGCAGAAAACTCAGGAAATTGTTATGGTTCAACATGTAGAGGAATGCCAAGTGGTTGAAGATAAGATCAGAAGATTGGAGTCTGAAGCAGAAATTTCTGCCTCCAACGTTCATCGGTTAGAAAAATTAGCTTCTGAACTACAAGGGAGAGTTCAAAAGTTACTGGAGGATTCTAGCCTTGCTGAAAATCACAAGGTTTGTGACCTAACTGGTCCAGTGACAAAAAATAGTTGCTATTTAACCTGTAAGCTTCCTTACTCATGATATTTGAATTTTGCAGCAAGAGTTGCTACAGAAGACTTCAAAGCTAGAATTGGATAATCAGGAGCTTCTAGACAGAGTGCAGTCAGTTTTGGACGAGAAATCTAATGATGCAGAATCTCTGCAAGGAGAGATTGCTAAGCGTGACCAGCAGGTTGATGCACTTGTCAATCAGGTCAACCAACTCCGCAGTGTTCTTGATGAGAAAGAGCAGCTGTATATGTGTTCTGTAGAAAGAGAAAAGAGTTTGGAGGAACAGAAGTTACAGGTTTGTGTTTATTAGATCTTGTAAATCTCGTAATGTACTGTCTGTAGACAACATACAACCTTTTGTTTCTCCTGCCCAGGTCCAAGCATCACTTGCTGCAACAGAATGTCAACTTACTGAGGCGAAAAAACAGTACGACCTCATGCTTGAAGGTAAACAGATAGAGCTATCCAAGCATTTGAAAGAGTTGTCTCTAAAAAATGATCAGGTATTACATTTCTATTAATTGTGTAGCACTTTGCTATTTCAATCACAAATAACAGTTTGCAAATGAATTTTGCAGGCAATCAATGATATCCGTAAGAAATATGAACTAGAAAAGGTAGAAATCATTAATGCTGAAAAAGAGAAGGTAAGTTAACTCTTTTCTTTCAGAAGTTACTTATGCTAGATATTTGGTATATTTATATGATTTGTACTCTCTATTTTCGAATGTTGAAAAATTCAGGCAGAAAATCTCATAAAGGAAATGGAGAACAAATGTAATGAAAAGATATCAGAGAACAAGCAAGATTCTGAGAGGTATTTGGTGCGTCTTAAGGAGGAACATGATGCGATGGTACGTAGAACTAGTTTGATTTCTGCATAAAGGCTACATTATTATGAAACAAATAGAGGTTGCACTTTAGTTTTGATGCCAATGCATGCAGCAATTTCCATGGAAAATATTAGTTCTGGAGTAATTGAACAAGGTAAGCTGAACAGTTCAGCTCTTGATAGCATGGGTAAATAATTGCATATTAGACGTTCTTGTACGATGCTCAGTGCTGAAGAGACTTTGTTACCTAAAAATATTACTGAAGGTCCTCGACATGTTCTTTTATTTTTGCCCTAAATGAACTTGCATTTAAATCATAAAGAAAGTCATACCGAAACACCCACTGGTAGCTAAATGAGTTCAAAGTTTCTTTCAAGGTGCTTTAGGGTAACATTGCCATCGCCTTTTTCTTTTATTTAACTGGCACCAGGGACATAACATACTGATGAAAAATATGAGAACTGTGAACTGTATCTTCGTATTTCTTCGTCAATGTACACTGCTAACAGTCTTTAGACTTTACTGGTTTATTAAACCATCCATGGCTTCTTAAGATGTCAAAATAACATGTGATGTTTGAAGTGGAAAATGCATCAGAGGCCACATTATATAAGAATATGTAGTAATAGAACTTTGATGTCCATTTGGTTTGCAGCAGGTTAGAGCTAATACTTACTTTTAAACAACAGAGGTGCAGAGAGAAAGCTCCGTAAAAATATGTTCTTGTAAATCTTGAGATATTCAAAATCTTATCGCTGTCGTGTAGAATCCAGCATTGTATCACTACTAAATACAATCAGTAAAGCAAATAAGTCTTGTCCAAATGCTGCTTATGGTGTCAGGACCAAGGATCAAAATCCCGGTACCGGAGAGAATACCGCCTGAAGGCCGTTTTCTAGTTACCGGCCGGTAACCGGAAAAACCGGAAAAAAACCGCTTGAAATTCAACTACTGAAATTTGAATTGGGGATGTAACGGCCGGGATTTTGAATTTGAATTTAAATTTGAAAAATTCTGGTCCTTTTTTTGGATCCCGGTTGATTCCCACCGGGATTTCCGGTAACTGGTGGGATTTTGATCCTTGGTCAGGACTAGGGAAGCACTGCACGCTGGAGAGTCTACAGTATTTTTTCCCTTTTGAAATGACCCTGAAGGTTGTTTCCTGATATTCAGGTGGCAAGAATTCAGCAGGATAATGAACATAAGGAATCAACTCTTCAGGCTTATAACAAAGAAGAACTGCAGCGCATTAAGTCTCAGGCTGAGAATGAACTGAGGGAGGTCAGTAATAAGTTCCACCAGATGTTTTGATCATGTAGGTTTTCTGTAGTCTGTACTAACGAAATCTGGATAAAATGTAGAGGCTGTTGTCGCTCCGAAAAGAGCAAGAAGTTCAAATAAAATCACTGAATATACAGCACGAGGAAGATTGCCAGAAACTTCAGGATGAACTGGAGCTTCAGAAGTCAAAGGTAGTGATCTTGGCATTTTTGTTGTTCTGAAGGCAGTTACCTAAAAATATACTTGAACATTGTTTGGTGCAGGAGGAGAAGCAAAGAGCACTATTACAGTTACAGTGGAAAGTAATGGGTGAAAATCAACAAGTTGATCAAGAAGTGAATTCCAGAAAGGTCTTCTCTGCTTGCTATGTTTGATATATAGTATATTATTAAGCAACACGAATATGACATATATTCAAAGTTTTGTTGTATTGGTTGTATAGCATGCTAAGCCTTCTACAGAAAAAACGTAGTTGCCTATGTTCTTACTAAGTGAAATGCTGCTGATAATCTCATGTAACACATAATTCATGCAATTGGGTGTTTTGTCTGGTTTTGACATTAATCAGGAAATGTTTTGTTTGTGTTTTACATTCTCAAATATAGCGCTTTGCACCCATTTAGACATGCTACAGTTACAGTAAGATGTTAGTACACCACTATTGCCTTGTGGCTTGTGATTCCAAAATGAAGGGGAATATTAATAAACGAGACTTTGTCTGTTTGGATTGCATGAGTAATTCGATATAGAAAATATAAGATGCATTTTTTCCATGTTTGTTAACTCCTGTTGTTTGGCATTACTCAATATAAGGAATGTTGAACAAAGTGATTCTTAAACATATGTTAGAAAAATTGCTTACCAGAATTTGGTCATGTTGGGGGCAGCAAAACTAATGTTTCCCAATACCTATCCTGCCTTTTTCCAATTTATGTTAATCATTAGCTGGTTTGTACATGTCAATGTATTCCTTATAAAATACATAACTTTTTTAGGAATACTCTGTTTCATCGATAAAGAGGAGAGATCCATATGGCAGAAAAGAACATCAGCTTCCATTGGTTAGTCCTGAGACCAAACGGAAGGTAAGATATCACTCTCTTTAATATCAACTTTCGTCACTGTATGCCGCATTTTAGAAACTTCAAACTTGAATGTTCTTCTATTGTGTTTCAGGATGTAGACTTATCTGGAATTATACAATCGCCAATTTCAAACATTCTGAGAAAGGTAGAGAAAGGAACTCAGGATATTTCTAAACATAGAAAGGTGATTTTCATATGTTTTTCTTTAGTGTGCATCAGGTTTTATTTTGGAATGAGTTAATCTGAAAAATCCATATTTTCATGCGGTATATCTTTTTGGCATTTTTCGTTTAACTAGGTAACACACCATGAATATGAAGTGGAGACAGCGAACGGAAGAATCACAAAGCGCAGGAAAACTAGGAGCACCGTCATGTTTGGGGTACAAGCTTTTCCTCATTTTTTCCCTTTGTATTTGATTGGCTCTCTGTTTCATTCATGTTAATGCTATTTTCACCCTTCCAGGAACCAAACACTCAGAAGTCATTGCATAATACTGCTGAGAAGGATGTTACGAAAATGAGAAAGGTATTGATGGCTGTGCATTATAAGTAATCTTCAACTTCTTTCCATATCTGTGTGCAAAAGTTTAACCAAGAAAAGTTTTTTTTTAAATGAACTTTCTAGTTTTAGGGCATCTTATGTTTGCTTAGATGGATGCTTTTATATACATTTGTAAAATCCTAGTTAAATTAGTTTCCCTTGTACTGTACTAGTAGCATTTCTGAATTATGATATGTACTGTTTGATTATGTAAAAACCACCATTTTCATTGATGTTTCTGTTATAAGGACATTGGTATTTGACTTCCTATGGCATGCTGAACACCACTTAATGGTAGAAGTTTAGAGTTTAGACTGTAGCCAACAGTATTCTTCATAATGTGGGGAAAATGATCCATTCTTAAAGTGATAGAGGTACCTTTATCAGTTAGTGTCTATACTCTTTGTTTCATTATTATTCTCTCGTTACATGACTGAAAATTTTTCTTGGTTTTCCCACTTTTGTTTACTAATCTTCTTGGAGCAAATGCATTCAAGACAGATTAAAGGATTAGCTCAGGCTATGCTTTTTTTAGTGATTGATAATGTAACAAAATTCAGTTAGAAACTATCCAAGGACAAGCATTCAGCATGATGATTTCCTACGCGTTGTGTTTTTTGCAATTCTTTTTTGACATTTATGCCTCGCATTCTGCAGGTTGTTGCAGGATCCCATTCCCATCCTGCAAACATTGGTGAATTATTTTCTGAGGGCTCCTTGAATCCATATGCTGAAGACCCCTATGCATTTGACTAGAAGGTAATATCTTATCCCCTTTTACAGATTCTCAGTATATTCCTTCATCAATAATGATTGAGAACTATCTGCAATGTTGCATCCTGCCAATACTGTTGCAGTCAGTTATTTTTGGATAATTGCAATCTCAAACCTGAAACTTGCATTTTAGAACATTCCTGTTGTCATTTGGACCAATAAGTGCAAGCCTCAACATGCTTAGGATTTTGCAACTTGTTTAATACAGTTACCATCCTTGTACTACAGATTGATGTACTCAGCAACGTCTAAATTCTAATAAGCAGTTGATCTATAAGCCTATAACCATGCTTTGAAAATGGTAATATAACTTGACATCTTGCTGAGTCCAAAAATGTTTTTTTTTTAATGGTAATTGACTTGTTTCCACCATGACACCATCTTTAGTTCATGGTTTGTGTCGGGACTCCGGATTTCTGAATCTGAGCCCTCTGTGTATTCTGAACTAGTCCTATGACCAGTAGCTAGGTCACACAGCGACAACATCGATAAAATCATATCCATACAATGAAACAATTAAGAAATAAGCAAAATATTAATAATAGAAGTAGCAGACCTTATGGTCAAGGTTTACCAAGTTTGCCACGCAGGACTTAACGACAAAAGATAAACTTGCAGCGGAAGAAAACAACTCGTGATAGCCATCTGACATGCCCAGAAGCAATCGAGTGGAGAATACGGCTTAATTCGCATAGTCTTCGAAATACTCCTCGTAGAACTGTGATCTCTGGGTCTTTCTTAGTGACTGATCAACAAAGGTGCAAAGTTGTGAGTACATAAAGTACTCAGCAAGTTGTAGGAAAATGTATGCAAATAGTATTCATGCAAGGCTTGAACACGGATAACTTTATGGCTATTTTGTAGAAAGCAGTATTGACAGTTTATACAGTAAATAGATTGGAAAACACAATTTAAAAGATTAAATACGTAAGTAAACAAGTTCTCTGAAACAACTAGTAGACAACCCGTTCACTTTCCAACCAACAACCAGAGAACTACCCATTCTCTTCCCAACCAAACCACCATTCCAACATTTTTCAGAAAATTTACACCCCTCATGTGAAATCACCAAGCATTGTCCATAACTAAGGACACGGCTATTCGAATAGTTTTTAACACTCTGCAGAGGTTGTACAGCTTGACCCATATAAGATAATCAATTTATAATGTCCACTTTACACACTTTCGAAGGTGTACAATTAAGTGATTGTCACAAGAATTTTACAATACTTTATCCCAACATTAGCCCCACTAATGAGCTTAATCTCAAGTCATGGACGTTCATTTACCATCGACCTGGAGCTCACTGTTGTGGGGATATCCTGCCCGGACTTGGACGTTCATTTACCAACGCCCGACGCAAGTTCCGACAGACATGGACGTTCATTTACCATCGTCTGCACGACCCAAAATATGGAAGTACATTTACTATATCACACGTCTCAAGTTATGGAGGTGCATTTACCATAATCAAGAAAACACCTATCAACTACAGCCCGCGGGCTTAATGCTTGGACTCGGTAAATTATTCAGCCAGGTCCTTCCCATTTAGGATATGTGTTTGTACGATATAGCCTAGACAATACAAAGTTAAGTCCTACTGACTACTCAAGCGAGGCAACCACATATCCAAATCCATTCCTTTTACTACACGATCATTCGCCTGAGTATGAAACTATTTTTGTTCAACCTGGCCAAATAGCAACCCATGCCATGACATAACAAATTTTAACAACAGTGGCACCGTCACAATTCCATATATCCCTACATCAAATTTTCATGATTATCATTGTGAAGGAACCCATCGTACAACTAAAGCAGGACTAAACATATCTACGTTTTCCATGTTGGTAATAAAATATGTTCAACTAAAATAGACCTTCCTATGGTGTTCAAAGATATATGTCAATCACAATTATTCAAGGTGGTATAATATCGAATAGGACTTTAGCTATCCCCGAAAGCAGTTATTATAAAATTTACGATGCATGTTGATATAAAACAATATAATTTTATAAAAATAGGTACGACATGATCAAAAGTCTACGACTTGCCTTCGTTGAAGGTTTGAGTTGCTTTAGCAGACGGGTTTAGGAATTCTTCGGAAATGCTGGAATTTATATGCGCAAAAAGACCCAAATAAATACAACAATTCTAAATAAAATCCAAAAATTATCAAATTAGTACCAAAAGAGAGATTAAGAATTTAGGAACGAGAATCGACGGAATCGGAGTTCGTATGAAGGAGAACGAACGTCCGGAAGATTGCAACCCATGGGTGGCGGTGATGTCGCCGGAGGAGGTCCGACGTGGCGGCGGCGCACGGGGTGCAAACGGCGCCGATAGAGGGGTGGCGCTCTGGGGAAGATAGGGTGAGCACGAGGTACGTGCGGCCATGGGGAACATGTTGCCGGGGTCGAGGAGGGTCGGGGAGCTTCAAGGAGGCGGCTCCACGATGGTCGGCGGTGGGGAAGAGGTGCTCACGGCGGCGGGGCTCCATGGCGAGGGAGAAGATGAGAGGTGGGGGATGGGTGGAGGAGGTTCGGGAACGCGCGGTGATGCGACTAGCGTGGTAAAATACTGACCGAAAGGGGAGAACGGCGGCGAGGCCAGCGTTGGAGAAGAAAGAGGACGCGGGCGGCGCGGGCTCCAGGGGGGAGAAAGGAAAAAAGGGAGGAGGAAGGGGAGAGGAAGGGTGTTGGTGAGCTTTTAAAGAGGGGAAAGGAGGCAGCGTGTCATGGGAGGATGCGGGCGGCGTGCCGGGCGCAAGCGGCGTAGAGCAGGTTGGGGTTGGCGTACGACGCGGGTGTCAGAGGGAGCCAGAGTGGGGCGGTGAGAATCCAGGGCACGGGCGCATGCGGGATGGGCGGTAGGATAGGCGGCGCAGCGGGAATCCTGGGAGCGGACGATGGTCCGGACGCGGGGGCGGGGGCAGCGGGTGCGCAAGGCACGTGGGTTGTCAGGCAAGCTAGCCAGAGCAAGAAGGAAGAAAGAGAAAGAAAAAGGGAGGAAGGAAAAAGAGAAAAGAAAAGAAAAAAAGAAAAAGGAGAGAAAGAAAAGAAAATGAGAAAATAAAATAAATTCACAAAAAATCAAGAAAATTCTATAAAAATCCTTGGAACCTGAGTAGATCGAATAAAACAGTTTTAAATTTAATTGAATTTAATTTTAATTATTTTAAAATGTTTTAAATTCTGGAATTTCAATTTAAACTTTAAATTTATTCAATAAAATGCAAATGGTTCACTTTAATTTTCAAGGCTTCAAAAAGACTTTGAAATTCGGGAAATCTGAAAAGAAATAAAAAGAACTTAAAGAAAATAACAACAAGATCTTGAAAAAAGAAAATCCAAGATAAAACAAGAAAATCAAATAAAACAATTTTTATTTAATTAAAGTTTGATTTACTCACATTAAATTATTTTTAATTTATAAAATTTCAAATTAAGCATTAACAATTTAGAAAATTCAAATGATGATTTTTATTTTGAAAATTTCAAAAAGACCTGAAAATTGGGATGTTACAGTTTGGGGTTGGGTCTATTCCAGGCTGGTTACTGCCAACAATCGATCAGAAACTGACATCATTAGTACATTGACTTGGGTTCTGAAATGTTTTATTGAAAACCTAGATTTGACCATCAATATCTATAGTCTAGAGGCATATGATCTGTTTCTGACAATCCCTGACTGTATTTTCAGTTCGATAGTAAAGCAGTGCATCTGCGTATTGGATGGTGGTACCCCATGGATCTTTTAGACAGTGTAATTGCTTTCTACAGGTACCTGCGCTTTTCAGCAATAGATTGATCAATTGCTGAATCTTTGATCTTTTTAGCTTCACAACCTTACTTTTATCTGTATACCATTTAATGTTATATTCTGTTCCAGCCAAATTAACAGCTCTCGAATTCAAATTACACCTCATCTTGCAGCTCACATCTGGAGGTGCTGATCTTTAGAAGCATGGCAACGAAATCTGGAGTGCAAAATTCCCCTGCTACCACCGGGTTGAATCAAATGATCTTGCGGCCTGCCCCAGTCATGGCATGTGATCATCCTAGTGTTCATATGAATGTTGGTTAACTCTGATGTATGTGGAACATTGCTATTTTGCTACGGTAAACACCACGATTGGTTCTCTTGTGCGTCTGTAGATAAACTGAACACGTCCCAAAACTATGGAAGTGCCCAAAGTCAATACAGAAAGTTACTGCCCAACGTCCCCATACCTTTTTCGAATTACCTACTTACTGTTGGATTGCTGTTCGTAAATGCTATGGAAGCGTTGATGAGTTCCGAGATCGCCCTGATCTCTTCAGCAGACACGGCATGTCCATAAATCTTAAATTGTGCCTATAAATGCAATCGATGGGAAAGTTTGATAAACTCGACTTTCCCCTCTTGGTCAAGAACGGTTCCCATATTCCGCCTGTAATGTGGTGCGTTATTGCTTCCAAAGGAGTAACGTACTGCTTTACTCATCAATCATCAGGCGTTTTGGGACTTTGAGTGGAGTGGGTGAAGACTATGATCATTGTCCAGCTACATCTTAAATCTCGACGGCATTTTGAGTAGAGGTTGTTGTAGTCTCAGGGAGTAGGGAGGAAATTTGAGAAGAGAAAAGTTTGGGGGAGATGGCTGGAGGAAGCGTCACGGTGGGGAACGATGGCCCTGGCCCTGCTGCGGATTAGGGCGGAGGGCTGACGGTGTCCGTGCTCATCACCTGCCTTGTGGCTGCCTCCGGTGGCCTCATAGAGTGCTCATCACCTGCCTTGTGGCTGCCTCCGGTGGCCTCATCTTCGGCTATGACATTGGCAATTTGGCATAACCGGTGCGTCCCCCCTGGCTCTTCTCTGTAACCGATGTCTACGTTTCCTGCACCGTGTTACGTTCACATCATGTTTCTGTTTTTGTTGGATTTTGCATATGCAGCCTAGTGGTTTTTCCAGTTCCAGATTCAAGCTAACAGCTAGGGCTGGAAAAATAGCTCGAGACTCGCGAGTCCGCTCGAGCTCGTCACGAGCCGAGCCGACTTGGCTCGGGCTCGTGAATTTTCGAGCCGAGCCGAGCCGAGCCGAGCCCGCTGCCCAGCTCGCAACAAAACCGAGCCAAGCTCGAGCCGCTCGCTGGCTCGTGCGGCCCACCAGCCACGAAGGCCCCTAGCTAGGAGTACTCTAGAGGGCAGAGGCCGCCGCTAGTCCTCTACTCCTCTCGATCAAACCACTCCCCACCCGATCCCCAAATCCTCAGGCTCAGCTCTCGATCCCCTTCCTCCCAATCCCTTTCCTGCTTCCTCTCCCTCCCCATCAGCACCCCGTGCCTTGCTCCCCCATCCTCCTCAGCCGGTCGCTCCCCTGCTCCACCCCGCCCCGTGCCGTGCCTTGCTCCCCCATCCTCCTCAGCCGGCAGTCGCTCCCCTGCTCCACCCCGCCCCGTGCCGTGCTCCCCCACCCCCATCCTCCTCAGCCAGCGGCCGCCCCCTGTTCCCAAATCCATCCCGAAGGGTCGGCCCCGTCCCCCATCCTCCGCGCCAGCGGCCCGTCCCCTATTCTCTGCGCCGCCGCCCCGTCCCCATCCTCACCACCTCCCACTCCTTGTCTTCCTCTGCCTCTACTTCTCCATTCCACACTGAGCGCCTCCACCGCGCGGCATCGTAGAGGTCGACGCGGGCGCTGGTGGCTCCCCTGGGTGGCGCTCAACGCTCGAGCACCCTTCGGCCAAGGTCCCGCTCCCACGACGCGTACTGGCGGCCCCCGCGGCGACGGGTGGCGACAGCGGAGAGGCGAGCACGGTGGAGGCAGACGCGAGGAGGTGCTTGAGCTCCCGGTTTGGTGGTTAAAATTGTTGATTTGTTGGGCTTTTTTGTCGTATTGTAGATTTGTAGAATGGCAGTAGGACTTGTGCTTGGTTTGGTTCAACTGGGAGTGGTAATTTGGATCGTTTTCGAACCTCAGGATGGTGAATTAGGAGCGAAGATCTAGATGGCCAGAATGTTTTGTTGAGTAAATGGCATACAAAACATATGTGTAGTTGTCTTGATTTTCTTTGAGATGATGAATTTCTCATAATGCGATGTCGTTGTTATTCATATGATCCACAACTCGCTGCTGGAAAACATCAACCAAAAGATCCACGAGTAAAGGGCTCCTCGCTGCTAGTTACTGGAACTTGTCTCGCGAGCCCAAACGAGCCGGCTCAAGCTTGATCACGAGCCGAGCCAAGCCACCTTTCTAGCTTGTTTCTGAAACGAGCCGAGCTGAGCTTACTGTTCACCCGAGCCAAAATGAGCCTGGCTCGAGCCGGCTCGGCTCATTTTCACTCCTACTACCAGCTAGTTCCTTTGAGTACTTAACCGAGAAAAGGCTAGCCCTCGAAAGTAACCCTGATAGCTCCTCTAAGTACTTAACCGAGAAAAGGCTAGCCCTCGAAAGTAACCCTGATAGCTCCTCTGAGTACTTAACCGAGAAAAAGCTAGCCCTTGAGAGCAGTGGCCAAGTCTGGATGAAAACAAAGGATGAGCTCAACAGAATAAGCTAAATTGACACAACATAGTATTTTACTCTTGTGCAATCCAAATCCATACATAATTATCAATACAAGAGAAGTAAAGCAAAAAAAGAGAAAAATACAATGAAAGTACCTCACTAAGGGAAAATACATCTCCAAAAAAAATATATAAATATGCTTCAGATGAGTATAGATATGTCATTTGTATATCAAAATTAGCCAAATCAGTGATACAATAGTAAATAGTAAATGATCATGAATATTCAAAATAAATAAAACATACTACTAGCTTGAATCACGAGGCAAATTTGAATCAAAAATTCAAGAGTATATGGTTATATGCTAATTGCTAAAGAGCAAAGAATGGAAGAAATCAACTGATCAAGAATGTATTTATACACACCAAAGTAACCAGACGGTTGTCATGTCGGCAGGCTGGCACTAGCCGCACCACACCAGCTCTAGGCAAATCAGCACTCACACTCCCTCGGCCTTGGCTCCTCCCCCCAAGCTCGTCGCGCTGTCGCCCCGTCTCGTCACGGCGTCACGACGTTGCCATGGGCCACGACTGCACTTCCTCGGCTCCTCGCGCCGTCGCCCTGAGCCCTGACTTCTTTGCTTGACACGCGCCCGCACCCCCTCCCTGGCTCGGCGGCACCTTGCCTCCTCCTCGTCGTGCTGCGCCGCCGCCCACATGCCTAGGGTTTCTTCCTCACTTCTTAGTCCTCAGGTGCGTTCTTCTCGTAGCTGTTCTATCGATTGGCCGGGTGGGGATTGGGGAGTGTGGGGTGGGCCATGCCGTGGGGTAGATGTGAGACCACAATTGAGCCTTCTGGGCTTTGGCAAATGCCCATAAATTCATTCTCCTACCAAGCATGTTCTTTGTTTTTCCTCATTTTTCTTCTTCGGCAGAACAACCATGGAGTCGAGCCGAGACCATGGCCGTCGGAGAAGGGAGGGGGTATTGGTGCCGGCGCCTAACGAAGCCCCCTGATGGATTCGCCCCTGCTTGAAAGTAGCCCTAGTTCTAGGTTCGAACTAAGTAGTAATCCATATACAGTTCATAGTCCATGAGGCATGTAATTCAATTACGTGTTGGAAAAAGAAACTTTGAGGTCTCGTTTGGAACATATAATTCTTATAGAAATTTCATTAAATACCCCCACATCTAGTGAGAGTAAATTATTCCAAAAGCATCCTACAAATTTTGGGTCCATGAGGCTACAGAAGAACAGTTGATGTCTAGCTAATCAACCAAAGGAAAACATCAGATAACTTTAGGGCCAATAGCTATCTTATTTATTGAACTAAAATATCTTCTTCTGTATTTTAATAATTACTGTTGTTTAATATGGCCATTTAATACAGGGTGCACACGACCTCAACCGAAGTATTTCAACTCTTCAACGAAGACAAGTTGTGGACCTTTAATCATATTAAACCCATTTTATAAAAGTATATTGTTTCATATCAACATACATGGCTAGTTGTATAAAACTGGTTTAGGAACTAGCCAAATACCTATTCGACAGTATACCTCCTTGATAAATTACAAATGACATGTTGACATGTACCATTGGACACCATAGGATGGATAATCTTAGTTGGACATTATTGTAATACCAACATGGATGCGTACTATGCTTAGTCATGCTTTAGTTATCCGAATGATTTTTTATCATACTCAAATATTGATAAACTTGACTTAATGATATATAGAATCGTGGTGCGATACCACTGTTTGCAACTGTGGTGCGAGATCACGGGTGTGTCAATTGTGGTGTGATGCCGCTGTTATATAAATTTGTTGTGCCATGGCAAGGATTGTCATTTGGCCGGGTTGAACGAAAAGGATTTATGCTCGGGTGAGTGGTCATTGGCAAAGGTGGGTGCGAGAGGCACGTTTTTGGGTGCGAGAGGCACTTAGGTGCGTGAGGCACATGGGTTGAGGTAGTCTCGCCTGAGCAATCACTAACGACTTAATTTTATGCGCCATTGATCCAGGCCTTACCGTGCAACCATAAGTTCATTTATGGGGTAGACTGGGCTAACTAATTAGCAATACTTTGAGTCGGTTCTGTTTTGGTTGAGAATGGCGCGAGAGGGAGCTAGGAAGGCGAATCCTTAGCGAGCAGAACCGAGTCAAAACAGAGCTTTGTAAAGGCCTTGACATATTCTCTAGACTGCTCACCTAAAGTAGTGAGTAGTGGTATCGACAGATGCCCAACCAACCGGAGAAGTCGTGTTATGTGGGTAAAGTTGTACAACCTCTGCAGAGTATAAAACTATTCGAATAACTGTGTCTCTGGTTGTGGACAATGCTTGGTGATTTCACACGAGGGGTAGTTTTTCTCAAAAAGGTGGTCGTGGGCATTCACGAGTGGTCGTGAGAGTGGTATAGGAAGTGGACATGGTGTTCACGAGCTGTTTCAAAAAACTTGTTTACTTATGTATTAATATTTCAATGTGTGCTTTGCAATCTACTTATTATATTTCTAGTCAATACCGCTTTCTACAAATTAACCATAAAGCTATTCTTGTCAAGCCCTGCATGAATATTATTTGTATACACTTTCTCACGGCTTGCTGAGTACATTCAAAGTACTCACGACTTTATGCCTCCTGTTTGATCAGCAGAGGAGGGTGAACATGGTAATTCAGAGTTCTACGAAGAGGAGTACTTCGAAGACCTTGCGAGCTAGGTCACATCCTCCACTCGATTGCCTGTGGGCATGTCGGATGGTTTCCACAGATGTTTTGTTCTCCGCTGCTTGTAACCTCTTGGTGTTGAGCCCTATGGCAATTCTGTTACAACTTTGATCATAAGGTCTTTTGCTAATAGTAATATTAATTTGTCTGCTTCTTCTTTGGCTTGTTGTATGGATATGATTTCATCTTTGTTGAACTGTGTGAGCTAGCCACTGATCATGGGGCTAGTTCGGTTTGCACAGATGGTCTCGGGGTTGTTTACCCAGGTCCTGACAACACATAAGGCTCTACCATATGTGCAAACACCAGGTGGCAATGTTGTCATCCATAGTCCGGCGTCTTGCCTCATTGCAAGGACAACCCGTGTGGTATGCCGAACCGATTCCCCAGTCTGGCCTTCTAATCCATCGACGGATGGCCCAGAACAAGTGAGTGGCTTACCCTGGATCGGGAGACCGGTCAGGAATGAGACTTCCTGCAGAGTGATCGTTATCTTACCCCACCGGAAGTGGAAGGTGTGCGTCTCAGACCTCCACCAATCGACAAATGCCGACAGTAGACTGCCGTTCAGGGTGAACTGGGATCCGACAGAGACCAGCCTCACGAAGGGCAACAAGCCCGTGTCCCAGAGGATGGGGACATAGCGAGCATCAAGCTCCAAGCAATCCCTCCTGGCCCGAAGCGCCAGGGATGGAGGGCCATCCGCGTCCCCGTCGATCTACGATTTGCACCGGTGATTCTCGTCGTAGAAGGGTTCCAGAACCTCCGGTAGAAGTATGACTTGTAAGACATGGAAGAGAAAACTATTAGTGAAAAAGTTGATGATGACGATAAATTACTAGAAATTATAAATTACATATAAATATGGAGAACAAATTAATTGACACTAAATAACTACAACCATATTAAGTACAACTAAAATAGTTATGACTAAAATAATTAAAACTAATCAGTTACCATAAATGAACGTGTGTTACATAATGACATCTATATTAGTCACACAGCTGAATTAATTTCGATGACCTAAATAGCACTAAAATAATCATACCAAATTTATTACCACATATTAAAAACAAAAAATATTACGGCTAACTAAGGCCACTAAATTAATTACCACTAATTAATGACAACAAATTAATCACATCTTATAAAATACGACTAAATTATTTATGGCTAATTAATGATTGCTAATTTATTAAGACTTAATTCCAACTAACTATTTTGGACTAATTAATTGAGTAAAACAATGTACTTATGACTAATTAATTAGTAACTAATTAACTACATCTAAAAATTAGAACTAATAAATTAAGTAAGATTAATTTCGCTACGACTTATTTACTAACCACAAAATTTAAAAATAAATAACGTACGAGGAAAAACTTACCTGCTGATATGACTGCTAATGACGACTGCAAATAATGCTTAATCATTCGAAAAACTGAAACCGAAAGAACGAGAAAACGAGAGAGCGAGCGAGAGCAGCAAAATCACACTCTTCTGTGATTAAATAGACAACGCGAGACGGTGCTCTAGAGGGAATTGGATTCCCGCCCACGCTAATCTCTTGCATGCATATATGGACAAGGACGAGATAGAGGTGATGGATTAGAGGGGATGAGGTGATGGGCGTGCGTAGTGCTTGGGTCCGGTCGGCTATGGGACGGATGTGCCACGTCCAGCCGGCCACGGGCCGAATGAGGTGATGTGGAGTGAAATCCGGCCGCCCACAGGCGGACTTGGTGAGGTGGCGTGAATTCGGTTGTCCACGGGCCGGACCTCGCCACGTGTCGCGTCGAAAGCGTGTCCGGCCGGCTATCGTGCAGACGAGGCGCTAAATCTGCAAATTCATAGCGACAAGTGCTAATTCCGTTAAAAAAAATTGTAACAGTGCTATTTGCGCAAAAATCACTGCGCAAAGGATATCCTAAATACTGACTTGCGGATGAATTTGAGATCTTGGATAATTGATGTAACCGTCAATATGTTGATTGCACAAAGAAACGTGCTTGCGCTAATTGGGGCACTCTACTAAGTGGGCCTTATACCTGTATGCATGGTCGGGGCGGAAATGGGTCTCTTAGGCCCCCCCCGACATTTACTTGTGTTTCTAATTTACATATGCAATTTTATCTTTGTAAGTTCAAGTTCACGTACTATTATTGATGAAGATATGATAGGCTTACCTCGTGCTAGTGGTATGTTACATTATTATTATTTTTTGTTATGTTTTATCTATTTTGTCGTATTGTTAAACATGAAATTTAAATTTTATTTCGATTGTGTATTTGTGTTATACTTTTGTTATACTTCAGTGTTGATAGTATTTGACGTTATTTATAGACTTATAGCCCTTTAATTTTAGGTATGAGGCTTATTAAAATCATGGCTTTGCGACTGTATATGGTATGATCCTCTAGTCCTGTACTAGCGGGTGAAGTCTATATTTTTCTTTCATCTACACCTTTGAAACGTAGGCCATTTGACCAGAGCTCTCTTTAAGAGGGAGGAAGAAATTAAGGGAGGGAGAGAGGGAGATCGAGAGAGATGGCTGGAGGTACCATCGTGGCCAATGATGGCCCTGCGGCGGACTACGGCGGACGCCTGACGTTCTCGGTGTTCATGACCTGCCTCGTGGCGGCCTCCGGCGGCCTCATCTTCGGCTATGACATCGGCATCTCAGGTGCATCACTCGCTATCTTTTTCCTCAGCACTGCATCCATGCTTCTTGTGCTATGTTAAGAGTCACCTCGTGCATGTTCCAACTCTGTTTGCTTGTAATCCTATGCACAAGCAAAGTATTATTTGCTTGATTTTAAGTGCTTCACCATCTTGATATGCCTTGTTTCTTGAGCTTAAAACTCCTACAGAAAACTAAGTCAGCGAACTAACCTGTTAATTCAAGGCGGTGTCTCTGAAATGGAGCCGTTCCTGAAACGGTTCTTCCCGCACGTCCTCAAGAGGATGGCGGAGGCGAAGGGGAACGAGTACTGCATCTACGACAGCCAGGCGCTCACGGCCTTCACGTCGTCCCTGTACGTCGCGGGCCTAGTGGCCTCGCTCGTGGCCAGCAGCGTCACCAAGGCGATGGGCCGGCAAGCCGTCATGCTCATGGGCGGGGCGCTCTTCTTCGCCGGCGGCGCCATGACCGGCGCGGCCGTCAACATCGCCATGCTCATCCTCGGGCGCATGCTGCTCGGCTTCGGCGTCGGGTTCACCAACCAGGTCAGTTTCACCTTCCATGAACGGTGAGGAATTCAGCACCGGCGCATTTCTTTGTCGGAAGCTGCTACGGCACGCTATATCGTTCCCAACGGTATAGGAATGTTTCAAGAAGTTTCATGAGGGCTTTCACACGTTTCAAAAGTTTCAAGCAAGTTTTATCTGGGTTTTGCAAGTTTCAAGAACGTTTCATCGTGTTTCAGTGAAGTTTCAAAAGAAGATTAAAAAAGTTTCAACAAATTTCAGCCAAAATTCAAAAGAGTTTCAAAGAAGTTTCAACACGTTTCATGCAAGTTCCAGCAAATTTCATAGAAGTTTCACAAGTTTAAAGAAATTCCACCCATTTCGTGCAAAGTTTTTGCATATTAAAAAAAACAACTCCTCGTTAAAAAGTTAAAAAGTTTTAACAAGTTTTAGCCGACATTGAACAAAGTTTCAAAGAAGTTTCAGCGTGTTTCATGTAAGTTTTGTAGAAGTTTCACTAGTTCTAAAGAAATTCCAACCCATCTTGCAAAGTTTCTACATAGTTCAACAAAAAAAATAACTCATTACAAAAAAATGTGAGAAAAAAATGCAAAATTTCAAGTTCCATACACATATAAGTCATGAGATCTGACCACTCAGAGCACAACAACGACGGCTGCTGCTCGCGGCAAGACAGTGGTCGCGCGTTGCCCCGGCAAGCCTGCTCCCGCCGCGATGGCTCACCCACGTCCGTCTGCACACTGGCAGTTGGCCATTGCGCTCATGAAGTTCATGTAGAGTGGCAACGGGAGCACCGTGGGCGCGAGGGACCAGGGAAAACAATTTCGGTGATTTCACCTCCTCCGAAATTTCTATACTCCATTCAAAAAAATTCGGAAATATTTGAATTTAGAAAAATTACATCCTAAATTTGATTTTGGACAAAATTCGGTCAAATTTCAAGTCCAAATTTCGTCCAGTTTGAAAACCCACCGAAATTCCGAAAATTCCGGTAATTTCGTTACCCTCGGATTTTTTTTTTCAAAACGAAATTGTTTTCCCTGCTATGCGAGGGGCTAGCAGAAGTGCAGAACGGCGGCGTCGACTACTCGCTGTTCGCGTCGGCGCCGTACGGGCAGGCCGGCTGGGAGCCGTTTGCTTTCGCCAGGCACGGCGGCGTGTCGCTCACTCTGGGTCTCCCACACGGCACCGGCACCGGCACCGGCACCGCCGAGCAGACGCCGTCGTTTCCTGAAGAGCAGTTGTAGCGTGTGGAGAGAGCGCGCGTAGAACCATCTTTGTTGTGAGAGTGCTTTAAGATGTGTGCAACATTGACTAATCGAACCGCCACAGGCTCCACCGTCGGAACGCTGTAGGTTCGTTAGATTTTCTCTTCTTTATCTAACACGCATGTGCCAGCGAACAATCCAAAGTCTTGGAGTGACATGTATAAAGCCAGCCATTGTTCACTGGACTCATTCGACCGTGTGGTGGACTTCTCGGATATTTATTCTCAAACAGCTACGTAGTATAAAATTGCGAAGATCATATGCTTCGAAAGCACTGCTATGAAGTTTTATTGATTAAATATAAGTGCAAGTGGAGCCACGTCTACGAGAGAGACAATCAAACAAGTGCTAATTCACCAACAGCACTAAAACAAGTGCTAATTCACTAACAGCACTAAAACAAGTGCTAATTCACTAAGAGCACTACAGGAGATATTCTTTTGCCTATCATCAAGTCAATGCTATCGCCAAGTATTTTCAAAATGACGCAGACATGCATGCGTAGATGCATGATCCACGGGAAGAAACAAACAAACCAGCTGTCCTTATCCATTTTTCTTTTACTTTTAGTCCACGCATGAGGTATCAAATAACTAGACTAACAATACTGGAGCTTTCATTGGCTAATTGTGTTAATTGGCCTAGTGGCAGCCCCGACGACTTCAGCTCGTTGGGGGCAAGCATTCACGCCAAGTAGAGCCATCAATCATCATAGCAGTAGGCTTGGCCTCCGCCTCCGTCGTGTGCTCGGCTGCAAGGACCGGGGCACAAGTAGGGTGACCACCCGCGCCGCCGCGAGAGGCCACGGTCCGATTTGGCGTACGTTTTCGCTGTGTACGCCTGCGCCCTGCGGGGTGGATGCACTGGCAATTTTTTTTCACTTCGGCGCGCAGCACGCTGGCTGTTGTCTGGCTCGTCGATCCCCACATCTTGGCCGCCTGCCTTCTCGGCAGTTGCCAATGTTTTTCCCGAAGAAAATTACAGCAATCTTAATCTGCTCACGCACGGCACGGAGACCACCGTGGCACGCTGCACGCACCATCGTCCGTTGCTCGATGGTATCACATCATACTCGTCATCCCATGCCTGCATTGACAAATGACAGGCCACTCCTCTCTTCCTCGCCGAGATGGCCCCGACGCGGTGGCGCGGCTCCCTCACCGCCGGCTTCCAGTTCTTCCTCGCCGTCGGCGTACTCATCGCCAACCTCACCAACTACGCCACCGCGCGCATCTCCTGGGGCTGGCGCCTCTCCCTCGGCCTCGCGGGCGCGCCGGCCGTCGTCATCTTCCTCGGCGCGCTCTTCCTCACCGACACCCCCAGCAGCCTCGTCATGCGCGGGCAGGCCGACCGCGCCCGCGCCGCGCTCCGCCGCGTGCGCGGGCCCGGCGCGGACGTGGACGCCGAGCTCAAGGACATCGTGCGCGCCGTCGAGGCCGCGCGCCAGAGCGAGGACGGCGCGTTCCGTCGGATGGCGACGAGGCGCGAGTACCGCCCCCACCTGGTGCTCGCCGTGGCCGTGCCCATGTTCTTCCAGCTCACCGGCGTGATCGTGCTCGCCTTCTTCTCGCCGCTCGTGTTCCGCACCGTCGGGTTCGGCAGCAAAGCAGCGCTGATGGGTGCCGTCATACTCGGCGCCGTGAACCTGGGCTCCCTCATGCTCTCCACCCTCGTCATCGACCGGTACGGCCGCAAGGTGCTCTTCATGGTCGGCGGCGTCCAAATGATCATTGGCCAGGTACGTTACCTACCGGTTCTTTCACTTATGCACGTGTATACATGTAATCAGTTGAGTTTTCTCACGTTTTCGAGTCTCAATCAAGGTTGCGGTTGCGTGGACCATGGGCGCGCAAGTGGGGAAGAGCGGCGACGCGCCGATGGCGAGGCCGTATGCAGTGGCGGTGGTGGTGTTCACGTGCCTCCACACCGCCGGGTTCGGGTGGTCGTGGGGGCCGCTCGGGTGGGTGGTGCCGAGCGAGATTTTCCCCGTGGACATCCGGTCGGCGGGGCAGGCCATGAACGTGTCCATCGGGCTCGGCCTGACGTTCGTGCAGACGCAGTCATTCCTCGCCATGCTCTGCCGCTTCAAGTACGCCACCTTCGCCTACTACGCGGCCTGGGTCGCCGTCATGACCGTCTTCATCGCGCTGTTCCTGCCGGAGACCAAGGGCGTCCCGCTCGAGTCCATGGGCACCGTCTGGGTGCAGCACTGGTACTGGAAGCGGTTCGTCCAGGACCAAGGAAAGAGCGCCGAGACGCTCACCTAAGCTAAGATAGCTAGCTACTGCATATCCATGGCTAATTGGCGGGTGGCCGTTTCATGTTTGTGGCTCCGCATGTTAACGTGCGTTATATCTCTCTGTAATTTGTAGAGTGAAGTTTGTTTTCTAGTGTGCTATGTACTCAAAACGAATGGTTAATTGAAACTAGGGGATAGCATGTTTAGAGAATTCAAGTAGTCGCTCCTAGATGGCTCACCCTACTGAATTATGAATCCCAACAGGTAACAGAGATTATCTCCTGTCCAAGCAACTGAAGTAAGAGAGTGTAAATATAGACGAGATACTGACACCACAAATAAGCATTAACATGAAGCTTCGTTCAACTACAAAAGCAGAAAGCATTCTTAAAGAACTCCTCACGGCATGCTAAAAAATCAGGCCCATGCTCCATTGTGTAGTGTAGGGGCAGTCTATTACTCTGGTGTGGTTTGGGAATAAACATCAGCACTGTGGTTCCCACTTGTATCCAGGTCTCATGGAACAGTAGGCGACAAGCACGCCTCTACTATCTTAAGAGGGTTTGCAGCGCCAAGGATGCAATTGCCCCATCCTATTGATGAAGGAAAAAAGATAACTTTGAAATTTGCCCCAATAGGCAAAGCAGTTTTATATTTGCCTCTGGAATGGACAGCATGGAACGCAAGAATTTCACAGGAATTTTATAGGAAATAGTTCAATTCCCGTGGGAATCGGAAAAAAAATTCCCGTATTCCAAACAGGGCGTAAATCATCAATGACCAAGTTTCAATATTCCAAACAGGGCAGTCCATGATTGTGTATGAAGCAAGAATAGCTGGTCTTTGTTTTGAACTCTGCAGTCTCTACCAACAGCATACCTTGTAATGAGGAGGACTCCGTATGAGTTTCACGCGTAGGCAAAGACCAATGATAGTTGCCATACTGCAATGCTCCACTGTCGGGGTGAAAGTAACCCTGAAACAAAGCAAATATCTGAAGGTTTAATTTAATTATCCCTTTTTTTTTTATAGGAAAGCACCCAGACCTAGAGAGATGTGAACTTACCTGACATGACTGATTTCATCATTGATTTCAATTGCGTCCTCAGTGACAACATTCAGTTCTTCCAATGAGTATGGGTGCTCAGGGTCCTTTATATCTCTAATGTGATGTAGGAATATTAAGGAGTGCAAAAAATCTGGGAGAGTGCAAGCTGCAGATAGAGAAATCATACCATGTACGATATCTGCACTGCAGGAAAAAAAAAGGAAACAAGAACAGGATATCGAATATCTCTTGTTGGTCTATAGGCTCAGCTCCATTTTCATCTGTGGTTTCTGGTGCCTGTCGGATGCTCCTCTCCTCTCTCATAAACCAAAGGGTTAGCATTTATCAACCCCACAACCATTTCTTTCCAAATGTCAAGACACTAATTTAGATTAGACGGACAAATTATTCCTGCAAGTGAAAAACACTAGAATTTGTGGTGTCAACAAAGTATGAACTCCTTCTGTTTTCTTTGTTTTGAACATCAAACAATGATCCCTTGGTTCCAAATTGAACTATTAAGAATTAATTATGCTCCTCTGACAGTACAAACTTAATCTTGCATCATCTGATGATAATTCAACTTGCTAAAGAGAAAGAAAACTAGTAATAACAAACAATGTTTACCCAATATTAATCCAAACAATGATTACTTTGGTGAAGACTACACTGTGAAGTGTGAACTAGTCCATTGGCCGAGATCAAAGTTGCATCATGCATTACCCCCTTGTTTGTAAACTCGTCATGTATAGACCAAAATCAAATAAAACAAAACGCAGTGAAGTTGATCATCAGCAATCACCTAATCAGTTCAGTTCCCAACAATGGACTACCGTCCTAAATACCAGGCCACTCCTTACTGCCTATGGACAAAAGAGATACAACTACCAAAAGACACTTGTATGACAAGAAGGGCAACTTTGCCAAACACTGCCAACCAAATTCTTAGACTGGGAGCAAAGGACTTGACTCCAGACCATCCAATTCCACCCTTGTATGAAAGGTATTAGTATTACAATTCATCAAGTGCTTAAATATATCCTTCTTGGTGTAGCACATCATTTAGTCATTAAAAGGATCTTTCAACAGATGTTGTTGACACTTGCAAAAAGCACCTCATTTCTGAAATTTAACATTAGCAATTCAACTAAATACGAGAGAGCAATTACAATTACAAGTACATATTAACCCTAAGCCTCTCGCGCTCTCTCTCAAATTCAAAGTTCAGAATACGGATTTGGGATTCTCAACTACATTCAGAGTTGGGGAATTAGAATTTGGGAATCACCTTCGGCAACTCGCAGGGCAGCAGGCTGAAGCAGTGCCGACTGGCCGCCGCGCTCGCCGGCTTGCCGCGTCGCCCAGTCAGCAATAGCCGTGCCCGGTGCGCCTGGACCGCCTGCCCAGTGCACACAGCCCACGCCTAGCTGGCCGCATTGCCATGCCCGAGGACCGCCCGCTCCGACCGTCAGACCACCCACAGGCCACAGCCGTCGATTGCCTCGGTTAGGGTTTTGTTTGCTGACTTCGTTCGGTCTTCTCTCCCTCGATCGCTAGCAGGGAAGTCTCGATCGGTCTCTCGGAGGGCGACGCGACCGCGCGGGGGAGTCGGCGAGGAAGCAGGGCGGCGTGGACGCGAGTCCGATCCGTTGTCGAGTGCGCGACGCAATACGACGACACCCACAAACGTCCGGCCCGGGATGCAATACCCACGGACGTCTGGCCCAGAGATGCAAATCGTTGGGGTATTAGTTGTAAGGGCCACGGACTCAGCCCCATAGCACCCCTAGTTCCAGCCCAATAATGCCTCCTTAAATCAGGTGGAGTTTTTGGCACATTTGTAACGGTTGACACTCTAAATAGCAAAACTAGTATTCTCTCCGTATCAAATACAAAAATATCACCTTATCTATACACTAGAGGACCGAAGCTGCTGTGCGAGCAACACGTCAGTGAGTCCGGCCCCTTGGTACTAACAAGCATTCAGCTCAGCGATTAAAGGGTGTGAACCATGTTTTTTTATACTGTTTGAAACACTATTTAGCACTATTTAAAATACTATATATAACACTATTTAACACTTAAAAAAAATCAATCGAGAATACTTTTTCTATGATTTTTTTCTTCAAGTTTTTTTTTACCTCGTACTCGCAGCTTCAAATGTATTATCATATTTTTTTTTTCACATAAAATTATGGTCCAGCACAACATACGCAGCTTCAAACTTGGGTGCCAACCGTCGTCATCACCACCCTTCGCTGTCCTCAGTAGCTCGGTGCCCATGCTGCTAGCCGCTAGGGACGCTGTTGGAGCGTGTAACCGGTAAGTGGATTAGATGGCGATCTTGATGTGTTGATACGCCCATGCCAAGTGTCAACATTGATCCTTTGGTGTATTACAAACTAGTTTTGAAATAACCCAAAATTTTTTGAAGCTTTATGCTTGAATTCGGTTTTCTTTCCCTTTTGGGAAAGTCCAGCCCAAAATCCGCTTTCCATTTTGGGAAATTCCATTTTCTTTGCCCGAAGGCGTCTTCCTCTCCCGGGCGCCTCTTCCTTTCTTCCTTCCCTCGTCACCACCCCGACGCTATCACCTCCTCTGCTGCCATCACAGGGCCAGCTCGCCACCACCTCGATCCTTCAGCGCCACCTCGCCAGGCCACCTCGCCACGCCCACAACCTTCCACCGCCTTCACCGCCGCCACCTCACCCCGCCACCTCTCCTTTCCCGGCGCCGCCCAACCTCTCCCCGCAACCACGTCGCCGCCGCCCATGCCGCTGCCCACACCGCGCCCTGCTCCCACCGCCTATCCCCGACTATAAAAGCCAGCCCAGAGCTTGCCTTCATCTCCACCTCCCACCACACCACCTCCCCTTGCCCTCTCGTCACCGGAGCTAGCCAGATTTCGAGCCCCCGCCGCCGCCTCCCTCTTCTTCTCCGACGAACCCGACGCCAATTAGCTGCCCCCAACCACCCAAGCTCCAAATTGAGCCCACGGTAAGCTTCCCCACACCGTCGCCAAACTTTCCCCCACCTTCCCCATCACCCAAACTCGCCGGAGCCTCACCAGCACCGCTTCTCCCTGCCGCCTCATTCACGACCACCACCGCCAAGCCGTCACACACCACCCCAAACTCCACCGACACCACCCCTGAGTTCCCCTCCCTTCACTGAAGCTCAAGAGCCACTCACCTTGGCCGGACCTTGGCCGGAGCGCCGCCGCGCCGCTCCCCTGCCTCGGCCGTGCGCCTCCTCCACCGTATGCCCTTCACCGAGCCACCTCCGGCCGGGCAAAGTCCCAAAACGGGTTGCCCGTGCCACCACGAACCTCCCCGCACCACCCATTCCTGCCGCCGGCCACCACCGCCGCCGGCGGCTCGGTTGAGCTGAGCGCGCTCTGGCCTTTTTGGCTGAGCGCAGCTCGAAGCCAACCGAGGCTGGTCCTTTAAGGCCTTGCCAAATGGGCCGTGGGCCGCATAGTAAATGAGGCCGGCCCATTCACTGTTCAAACAAATAGCCCAAGCACTGTTTAATGCACAGTAAAATAGCACTGTTCATTACCCGAAAATGGTTTGTGCTATTCATTTCCATCCGAAAACAGTAAACCCTATCTACTGTTCACTTCAAACCAAAAACACTGATTCCATGCATTATTCACTAATCCATGTTCAGATGTGAGTAGTAAAATTTGTACTATTCACTATCTGACACTTTTTCGCCCGAAACCCTAATTTGACACTCGATGCCTATTCTGACCATCTCGAGCCCAGAAGGCCCATTTTTGACTCCGATCAGCTATACCAAACTCCCAATAAATCTCTTCACCTTTCTATAGGATTATCTATCCATTTACAATATTTTTGTTGTACTTGGATCCAAAATTCAACTCTGTTCAGCCCAATCAAACACCAGATAAATCTTTACCATCCCACAACACCACCTTGTTTTATGTTTCTTTTTTGTTTTTACTTACTTGCATGTTATTCTCAGCTCATTCCTTGTCGAGCTAGATTTTATTTGAATTGTTTTATTGTATTGCTTCTCGTTAGGTCACGACTTCAACGACTAGACTCCAGAAGACGCCGGACAAGATCAGAATCAAGAAGAATTTGTGCAAGAAGGCAAGTCGCATTCCTTGATCATTTTGAACCTACATTTCATATATGTATTATTATTTTCATTACTGTATTTGTGCCAATTATTTTAAATATTGAAATAATACTTTTGAATGCCATGACAATTAGATAAATCCTAAATACTCCACAAACAAACCCACCCAACTCTTGTAGGCCATATTCACCTTGACAAGTTTAGTTTACATAGAATACTATAAATAACTTCATCACAAAAAATGTGTTCATCAATCAAAAGCGAGTATTGGCTACTCGCCAATGGTTTTGGTGCAGAGTTGAGAGTTGTGTCCAGGAAGTTGGACAACCCAATAGACTTGATAAAAGTGAGTCAAAGGTGAGATCAAGCAGGTGGACAGCCACGAGTTGGTGTTAGTCCATTTCCTCACTAGAGACAAGTAAGGACAAGAACCCTGTGCCAAAGTAACAGACACAGAAAACCGTTCAACTACATGCGTGGTCATTCCTCCTTAGCTTAGTACACTACTCTTCCGATTGAATATCTACGAGATGTCAACTTCTCTCGGATGGGAGAGCAGACGCGGAATTGGGGTGGGACAGGAGTGGCCGGAAGGGGACACTCACTGGTCTCCGTAATGGTATGGGCCCATCAGCCTCAGAGTACGAATTCCGCTATTGGCCAGTGGTCTCCCGAGCTGTATGGAGTAAGGACCTACTGGGTAGAGGCTAGAAAGGTCGAGCAGTGAAAAGGCTTTGTTATCTCAGCTCAGTCGCACGTTAACGTGTTGCGTGTATATGATCTGACAGTACGAGCTTGAGATATCTTGTGGGTAAAGTTGGGTAACTCTGTAGAGTAAATAATCAAAGGCATTCGAATACGACGTGCTTTCGGCTAATGAAGCTGTGTTAATGGGTGATTCCAGTACAGAGGCATAAGTAGATTTTTTGAGATGTTAAGTTGGTAATTGAGTTTGTTGAGAAACCCCTGATGCTATTACTTATTATTGTTTTACTGTTTTATAAATTATTTTAAATCCAAAGTGCGTCCACATATGCCAGGTATGGTAAACCCTAACCATCTATTGAACTCCTTGCATGTAATTATTTAGCATTTTTCATGCGGCATGTTGAGTACGGTAGTAATACTCATTCTTGCAAAATTTGCAAATCATCTACAGAAGAAACTTGGGAAAAAGCAGAGGATCCTTGTGAGCAGGATTTTGGTAGACCTCCAGAAAGCAACGACTACTGTTACTAAGGTCTCTTCTGCGCTCAAGCGTGCCTATGGTAGGAAGTTCGTCTGTCTTGTATTATATTAACTTTGGGCTTGGATGCCAGTGTCAGGTCAAAACAGGTTGTTAAACCTTAGCTTTGTATAATAAAAATCTGGGTTTTGTTGCAATTGGAAGCTTATTTGCGATGCTATTTGCTTCGCAACTGCACATCCTAAGCGGTTGCGAAGGGTTTAGCGGTCCCGAAAATTGGGGCTGTTACAAGTTTCTCCAGAGCAGCATCCTAGTTCATTGTATTAATTTGAAAATTCTGTTTATTTTCAATTCTGGTATGTAATAATGTAATGCACAACTTGCTCCATGCCAAGTGTCAATCAATACTTCTGGCGGGTGCAGCGGTTTCCGCCGGTGGAAAAAAAATATATTCAGGCGGTTGGCCTCGCAGCTATGTGCTGTGCTGGGCCCTTTGAAGCTGAGAAATAAAGCTTGTTTTGAAAATAAATCGATAAGATCTCCTGCTGAGATCATTTGTTATGCGTGCGCATTCTTGAAATTCTGGGCAGGCTTACCAAAGGAAGAAGCATTGACAGCGGCGGACCAGAAATGAAGCAAGGGGATGCTAACTCACGACTGGCTAGAAGTATCACTAGTTGAAATCCTAGCAAATAACAATATACCATTCTAATTAGTTATTGAAATTTGGGAATTGCCGAATTGAAATTTGGGAATTACCGAAATCCTAGCAAATATAGTCACAGTTCTTCAAGCTCACTGACATTTCTTTGAGTTGTTTTACCAAACATCCTTTAATAGGCATAGGTTTTTAGTTACGATCAAAATACTTTTTCTTAATGCAAAACTTGCAACCACAATATGAACACTTCATGATTTCTTGTTTGTGTTACTGTGTTGGTGTACCTAGTGCACTGGGTGTTGGTGTACCTAGTGCACTAGTAACTTGCTGGCTCATGAACTATCTCATGAACAAAACTTTGTCCATCTATGAACTATCTCATGATTCATGAACAAAACTTCCTAACTAACAGTGTAAGCTTTGTCCACAAGCTCATTGTGTACTAATTCAGGCTCATCATCTATGAACTATCTCATATTTTGCTTAATAAATCCATATCTGCGAAGGGAGGAGGTCGGTGCCCGAAGGGAGGACCGGAGGAGGCCAGAGGCAGTCGGGAGGACCGGCAGAGGGAGGAGGCTCAACAGAGCACGGAGACTAGACTCCAGAGGGCAGAGCAGGGCGGTCACCTCTCCAGTCGGGGGCTCAAGCCTCGCCTCAGGGCTCGGGGCGGTGGGCGGAGGGAGCCGGGAGGAGGCGGCGGGTGGAGCTGGGCTGTCAGGGCGTCGAGCGGCTAGCGGAGGGTGGAGGCGGCGGGCAGAGTGCGGGGGCGGTCCTGACGGAGGGAGGAGGCCGAGGAGTAGGGCGAGCGAGCCGGGCGGTCGAGCTCGCGGCGGGTGGCGGTAGGAGTGGTTGGGGGGCTACGGAGCCGAGGCCGAGGTGAAGCTAAGGGAGGCCGGGATCGGGGCTCGGGCGGGGGGCGAGGGAGCCGGGAGGAGGCGGCCGGTGGAGCCGGGCGGTCAGGGCGTCGAGCGGAGGGTGGAGGCGGCGAGCGGAGTGCGGGGGCGGTCCTGACGGAGGGAGGAGGCTGGAGGGAGTAGGGGGCGGGCGTAGCCGGGCGGTCAGGAGCTCGAGGCGTCGGGTGGCGGTAGGAGTGATCGGGGGGCTACGGGAGTTGAGGGCTGAGGCTGAAGCTGAAGGGAGGCCGGGATGAGGGATTAGGGTTGGCCGGTGTCCGGTTGGGACTTGGGGTGAGTGCTACTTAGGACTAATGCATGTTGATATGATGGCAATTGATCGGACGGCTCCCAGAGTCAACTAGAATAATGTATTCTCCCATTGATCGGACAGCTCATCATAGAGTTAGCATGTTAGTGCTGAGAAGTGAGTCAGAACAGAACCTGATGCATTCTTGAGAAAAATTTAAGACTTACATGGTGTGTTAAGACGTGAAACTTTCTTTCTGGCCGGGTCGGCCAAGGACGACCAACCGAATTTTATTGAGAGAGAAAAACAAAGTACAAAGTTGGCTGACAGCTGCCAACTAAGGATTTACCCAAATGGGCTGCCTCTAACACAGATTTGCCCAAACAGTCTTAGGCAAAAGACCCACTCAACACTACAAATCCGACTCCTCGTTAAAGAAAAGACGTGAAACTTTCCAAAGTGTAGTTCGTGCAACTTGAGTGTTAACTTGAGCAAGACAACTCGGAACCTGCACTTTCTAGCACGATCGTTTATTTGAGAACTAGAGCTCGTTCACTGTGTCCTTGTAAGGGTATCTACCCATCCACTTCTAAAGGATGAAATCAAAAGACAAAGCGCTTTTGCGGAGAATCTGAGCTCACTTTACCATCGAATGAAAAAAAGGGCCAAACTGCCTTTCATTTCATCTGATCCATTCTGATAACCCTCCCATATAAATTGCCTATTTAAAATAGTATATCTCTGAACTTTCGTCAACATTTATGTTATATATTTTTTTCGAGAAAATATAAAAAGCTCACATGTCATTTCATTAAGAAGAAAATACAACACAGATGATCGTATCATCTGCCAGAATAGCTGTTTACACCATAAAACAAGTTAGAAAACCTCCAACGGATACAAGAATATCTGTTCACAACCAGATAACGACAACAAATTCTAATACCACAAACAACTAAGAAAACCAACAACGGATACTTGAAACTCCTGCCATGTTCCATAGCAATCCTTCGTGACGAATTCGTTCCAAAATCTCTGATAATGTGTTGTACTTGCCACTGAAAACCCGAGCGTTCCTTTCCTTCCACAAAAGCTAGCAAACTAAGATAACCAGAGTATCAAGTCCTCGTTTTTGTTCCTTAGGTAGGTTTTTCTTTGCCGCCAGCAACTGTAACATCCCGATTTTTGGGGTTTTTTTTTTGAAATTTTCAAAATAAAAATAAATATTTGATTTTTATTGAATTGTTAAAGATTAATTTAAAATTTCATAAATTAAAAATAATTTAATGTGAGTAAATTAAAATCCGACTAAATAAAAGTTGTCTTATCTGATTTTATGGTTCTATCTTGGATTTATTTTTCCAAGATCCTTTTGCTTTTTTCCTTTAAAGATCTATTTATTTCTTTTCAGCCTTCCCGTTTTTCGGAATCGTTTTGAAGCTTTAAAAATTAAAGTGAACCATTTGCATTTAAATTAAATAAAGCTTAAAATTGAAACTTTAGAAAATGAAAACATTTTAAATGATTAAATCAAACTTCAATTAATTCAAAATTTGTTTTATTTAATTTTTCTGGATTTTATGTGGACTTAAAGTGAAAAGGAATATTTTAAGCCATTTCTTGAATTTTTTGGAATTTAAAAATGGTTTTTATTTTATCCCAAAATAAAAGATAATTTATTTGAAAAATTAAAAGCTAAAGTTAAGTTGTAAATATTTTTATTAAGTTTCAATTAATTCAAGAAATTTCTGTGCATTTTTCTAGAATTTTTGGGCTTTATTAACTATTTTCTAACATGTACTTAAAATCCTTTTTCGCGGTTTGGGCCGAATTTCCCCGGCCCGATTCCCTTTTTCTCCTCGCGTGACCCATTTCCTCGGCCCATCCCGTCGCGCCAGCCCGCTCTGCCTCCCCGCTCCCTCTAGCCGACAAGTGGGACCCACCTATCAGGCCGTCTTCCTCCCCATCTTCTTCCTTCTCACGCACGCCGTCGCCCATGTTGGTCCGTGCGCCTTTGCCGCGAATCCTGCTGGCTCCTATCGCTCCCCATCCTGTCACTGCTGCTCCGCCCATCCTCGTCGACCGCCACGCTTGATGCCGCCACCAACTCCCCATACCTCCCCCATACCGGTCGTACCGCACCCATACCCGCGCTGCCACAATTTCCGCCGACAACCATCTCCCTCCTAAGTCATCCCTGTGCCCTATAAAGGTGAGCACCAGGGAGCCCTCACCCTCCTCTTGGTTTCCCCTACTCTCCTCTCTCTCTCTTGCCCTCATTTTGCTGCGCTTCACGATATGCCGCCGCTGGCCGACAAGTGCTCTGCCACCTCTAGCGCCGCCGTCAAGGGTCCTCCGCCGCCAACGTCTCCTCCTCTGGTATCGCAAGCCCACGGCCTTCCCCAGGCACACCTTCCCTTCGCCGGAGCTGCATCGGAGCGTCTCCACCGCTTTCGACCATCGCCGCCGCCGCTTCCTTCTCTCGTCACCGGTCGTTCCGTCGCGCCTCGCAGTCGAGACCGTGAGCGTCGAGTTCGCCGTGATCTCCTCTCGCTTTTGGTGCCTTCGACACCGCTCGTCGTGGCGTGTAGCGCCAGCGAGCACCACCGCCGAGCTACCGTCGCCGTTTGGGTGATGTGGCAACGCCACCTCGGTGCCAAGTCAGCGCCACATCGCCTCCTTCGCTGATGTGGCTGCCTAGTCACTCTCACATGGCTTTTTCCTTCTTTTTCCTCGGAAAATTAAATCGGCCGAAAATCAAAATCCCGCTGCTGACGTCAGCTGGCGCAATAAAATAATTCTCCTTTAGAAAAATAATTCTAAAAATCCCAATTTTCATCATTTCTTGTGTTTTCAAACTTCCGAGAGCCCATTCTCCTTCATTCGAGTTCTGATTCGAGTGATTCAAATTTCTAATTTTATTATCTTTCTGTTGGTGCTTACATGGTAAATTTTTTGTTTTTATTTGGAATTATTTTATTTATTTGACTCTTTTCGCACGCATAGATTTTGGTATTTCGGAAGAATTCTTAGACCCGACGACCGAAGCATCTCAACTCTTCAACGAAGACAAGTCGTAGACCTTTGATCATACTGAACCCATTTTACAAAATTATATTGTTTGATATAAACATGTATTGCTAGGTTTATAATAAACGGTTTTGAGATTATTTAATTACCTAATTGTCATTATGCCACATTGGATAATTGTGAATGATATGTACCATTGGACACCATAGGATGGGTTAATTTTAGTTGGACATATTTTAGTACCAACTTGGGTATCGTATTATGCTTAATCATGCTTTAGTTATGCAATGGTCTCTCGATCACATGATTTAATAATAATAAATTTGACTTAATGATATATGAAATTATAGCTCGCCCACTATTATTAAAATTTATTGTGCCATAGCAAGGGTTTTGTCATTTGGACGGGTTGAACAAAAAATGATTTCATACTCAGGCGAATGATTGTGCAGTAAAGGGGGAGAATTTTATGATGTAGTTGTCTCGCCTGAGTAATCACTAAGGACTTAACTTTGTGCGTTATTGATCTGGACCATACCGTATAACCACAAGTCTATTTATGGGGTCGACTTTGCAAACTAATTAGCAATATTTTGATTTGGTTCTGTTTAGATTGTTGGATTGGCGCAAGAGGAGGCCGGATCGAGACGAATCCTTAGCGAGCAGAATCTAGTCAAAACAGAGCTTTGTAAAAGCCTTGTGATAATCACTTAGTCGTACACCTCGGAAGTATGTTAAATGGACATTATAAGATGATTATCTCTCGTGTGTCAAGCTGTACAACCTCTGCAGAGTATAAAACTATTCGAATAACCGTGTCACCGGTTATGGACAATGTCTGGTGATTTCACACGAGGGATAAATTTTCATAAAAATATTGGAATGGTTCAGATGGGAAGCGATCTAGATGTTGGTTGATAGTTGGGAAGTGAATAGAGTTGTTCACTAGTTGTTTCAAAGAATTTGTTTACTTATGTATTAATCTCTTAAATTATGCTTTTCAATCTACTTACTGTATTTACTATTAATACCGCTTTCTGTAAAATAGCCATAAAGCTATCCTTGTCAAACCTTGCATGAATACTATTTGTATATATTTCCCTACGACTTGCTGAGTACTTTAAGTACTCACGGTTTGCATCATAGTTGATCAGTCACCGAGGAAGAACCAGGAAACACCGAGTTCTACGAAGAGGAATACTTTGAAGACTTTGCGAACTAAGCCGTGTTCTCCACTTGATTGCCTGTGGGCATGTCGGATGGTTACTACGTGTTTATGTTATTCCGCTGTAAGTTTACTCTGTTGTCATTAAGCACTGCATAGCAAACTTTGTAAAACTTGATCATAAGGTTCTTTTATTACTATATAATATCAATTTGTCTGTTTCTTAGCTATCTTGTTGTATGGATATGATTTTATCGATGTTTGCAATGTGGACTAACTACTGATCATAGGATTAGTTCAGAATACTCAGAGAGCTCGGACTTAGTGATCCGGGATCCCAATAGCAACCAATCCACAAGCTGTGTATCTCCATTTGGCGTGACGTTCCTACGGCCTGTAGCAGAAAAGGTATGGAACCAAACTTGCTTGGCCACAACGCATTATGTAAGAAGATGGTGCAAGGTTTCCTCCTCCTGTGAGCACATAAAGCAGCATGCCGGGTGAGACAATCCCCTTCGACGCAGTCTGTCCGCCATCCAACACCTGTTTTGAATCCCTAACCAAGCAAAAAAAAAAAAATTGCACTTCAGTGGAGCTTTGGATTTCGCTTGCTGCATGGCATCCTTGTCAAACCCTGAAAAAAAAAAGCTTTATAAGCTGAACTAGCGGTGTAAATACCAGACGGTGACAATCTCCAAATAAATCTGTCCATGTTTCCTTCCCACAGTATTACTTGAGATAACTTGTTCCACAAGTGGAGATATTCTCTAAGTGCTCCGGTCTGGACTCTCTGAAAAATCAAGAATAAGGAGACGATTAAGAGGATTTTCTCTAAGTATCAGTCTGAAGTTATGCTCAAATTTGTATCTTGTTTGCAACAGTGGCGAATCCTCCTCACAGAAACTGATCTTTTGAAGATGGACGATCTGGTCGAGTCGGCTAAGGAATGGCTGAAGAACTTTTGCGATGGAAGGCAGAGTTAGCTGTTAGATCTTTAATTTTCTGTCTTAGTTTTAGCCTGGCTATTTGTGTAATGGACTTGTAGTCCGGGGGGCACTGCTTTGTCGTTTGCTCTGTGAACTTGTATGCTGAATTGTTAGCTGGTAGCCCCAGCTTGGTTTGGGTAGTTTTTTGGTTTATAAAACTGGTTATTAGCTTTCTATAAAAGTTGGATTTTCCTTGTTAAAAAAAGTGGAGATATTCTCTTAGTGCCACAACTGATATACTTCCCTTAATATCGTTGATCCAAGCATTGTTAGCTAAAGCTTCCTGTACTGTTCAGCTTTGTTTAGCACGTCTGCTTACTAAAGTCCATAAATTTTGCACAACATTCTTGATCGACTTTCCTTCTAGCCAACTATCTAACCAAAACAACGCTGAGCATCCATCTCCCACTTCTACGTTGACCGACGCTTCGAACATGGCTTGGACATTTTTCTCTTGCTGTAATGGCATCTGTGCCCATGTTCTTGTATGATCTGTTCGTCTTAGTCATAACCATCTCATTCTCAACGCATATCCTGCAAGCTGCAGATTCTGACAGATGTTTTATATTTACTAAGCCTCGCAGCGCATGTGATCCATTTTCTAAGTGAGCAAACTTCTGTGGTATACTCGTATATATAATATACCCACCAGCTTTTCCTATTTCTTCTATTGATTCTCTAATTTGAAGCGGAGCAACCCAACCATGTACGGTCGCTTCCCCCACACCTCATTTTGTTGCAAATCCATTGTACTACCTCCAGCCAATTACTCAGGCCTATATAGCTGGTGACCCTCTCGCTCTTATTATAGCGCCTTGCAGCTAGGGTTCCTAATTTCGGCCAAAAATTGGTGATATCGGATTTACCGGTGAAGGCTGGTAGGAATACAAACTGGTCTTGAAAAAATCGGTTTGGATGATTTTTGTAAAAAAAAACCGAATTTGCTTGAATTTTGCTCAAATTTGATTTTTTAAATTTAAAATCCGAAAATTTCAAATTTTAATTTGAAAATTTTGGCTGAAATTTTTTGATTCTCGGTCTTACCAGTCCCCGGAAAAAAAATTCCGATACCCAAAACTCTACTTGCAGCCCATCGACGTTGAAGGCTCGCAACCTGCAAGCTGTTCTGTCTGATCGAGCGTCTAAGAACGAGCAGCGCGCGCAATGGCCGGGGTAGGATTCGCCGCGGCGGACGGCCGCATGCACGACTACGGCGGCGGCAGCGTGCCACTCTCCGTCGTGGTGACCTGCCTCATGGCTGCCTCCTGCGGCCTCATCTTCGGCTACGACACTGGCCTCTTAGGTGCGTACCACTACTACAGAAATGGTCTTCACAAACGGTTCAAAAACGCCATCACAGACGGTTTTGTGAGCCGTCTGAGTCTATGGGTCAGTGATGACATGAGTCATCATAGTCAGTTTTAAAACCGTCGTGACGATGAGCTTTCTGACGGTTTCATACACAAACCGCTCGTGATAGTCGACTATCACGAGCGGTTTGTGTATGAAACGATCGTGAAAGTCTCATCGTCACGACGGTTTGTATATAAAACCGTCTGTGATAGTCGACTATCACATACGGTTTGTATATTAAACCGTCTGTGATATCTGATGCATCACAGACGATTTGTAGATTAAACCGTCTGTGAGAGATGATGCATCACAGACGGTATGTTCTAAGGAACCGTCTGTGATATTCTTTTCAGAAATAAGTACATCCAATTCACATTCATTTCAGAAACAAGCTAGCACATCCAATTCGCATTCATTTTAGAAACAAGCTAGCACATCCAATTCGTATTCATTTCAGAAACAAGCTAGCACATCCAATTCACATTCATTTAAGAAACAAGCACACCCAATATTCACAAATCAATTAACTAAAATTAACTATTCATGTACATTTACACACATGTACGGTTAAGTTCAATATCTTATCACAATCAAGTTCAATCTACATTGTGGAACTTCCTATTTGGATTTGTAACCTCACGGTTCAAGAATGCAACAAGGTGTCCTCAAATTTTTATGAGCTGGCTATGTTCCAACGCAGTTTCCGCGATGGTCGCAACTTGTCGCTACGAAGATTAAATTCCTGCATATATAAATTGATAAGAATGAAATAATTATTGCATTAAGATTGACAAACCTGAGGATCATTAGTTATTGCGGAACCGATGAGTAGTTCCATGTTGTGGCAAACATACAATCCACAGAGGTTGCAGGACGGCGGCTGCTGGTGGCACTGCAAAAATAGAATTGGTTGGTTCGAGAGGCATTACTATGAAGTGTTACATATGATTAATGTGTACTAGGAATACCAAAAAATTAGATCGTGTCGCAGGGTCCCTCCCTTGCATATCCCTCCTTTTGGACAATACATCTTGAACGACCTACGTGATTCCAAAAACTTAGCCTTAACCATTGCAAATGAAGGAAAGACTATACAATAGAGTTATCTATGGAGGAAATGTGTTTACCTGTTGATTAATTCTCGGATAACTGTGAAGTTGTGTGTGACCCTCTTTAGGGAATCTAGGTATATTACTAAGTTCCGTTTTGGTATAATTACAATTAGAATCCAATGGAACCTACACAGGTATGTCGCCATGGTCATTAAACCTAAGTTGGTGTTGCTTATAAAGTACAAATCAACAAGTATAGCTACTAGTGCAGTACTTACTCCTGGTTGTAGGGCAAAAGTATGAATTGCTTGTTGCGGTGAGTCAGCAATGAGTCCACCACGTAATCCTCGATGAATTGTGCATTCTCCTTGATGGTTTACTCGCAGACCATGTGTGGGTTGAGGAAATCATGTGTGTGTGTGTGTATATATATATATACATATATATACATATATATATATATATAGGACGTCCGTTTCGTACTCTTAGGAGTATGTACTCCCACATTCAATATACTACTTAAACGAAGATATTATACTTCTTTATCACTTTCAGTATACTTAAATACTCCAATACGACTTGATTGAAAACTTTTCATTGGAGCCTGTTATTTTTGTTATATACCCTTTTTCATATATAAAAGAAGTGTATACACAAATTTTGCTATAAAAGGTGGATTTTAATGAATTTTTTTACGAAACTCACTTTGGGGTATCTTATAATCATTATTGGAGTATGCTCAAATTGATAAAGAGGTATCAGCATATGATTTAAGTGGTATATTAGAGGTGGAAGTACGTGCTCCCAGGAGTACCATACCATTTTCCTATATATATATATATACATATACAAAAGCAAGGAGTTATATATAACATTTATCGGCATTACACGAACATTGACCGTGATTGTACACACTTACAGTGTCTAGCATCGCATGAGTGAGACGTCGAAGGAGTCGAGGTTGAAGAGATTGAACAAGTCATCGAACATCACTGTGAAGACATAGTCTAGAGCCTCATGGTTAAAATGATCATTCTTGAACTTGACGGTGACACCCGAGCGTCGTTGCTCATCCGTCTTGTTGGCCTGTTCCATGTACCATGTGTGCAATCTCGTGTAAGCCAATCCTATGGTAGGGCTGTCTAACCTCGCGACCAACGGCTCGCCTAGCACGAATTCTTCCTCGTCCACTACATTCTCAACTCTGACAATCCTCCTTTTTCCATGAAAAACTACATGGCGCTTCTTATTTGCCTTGTCGGTTACATAGAATACTTAAACAACTTGGTTAGCGAGTACGAATGGTTCGTCTTTGTATCTGACACGTTCGAGGTCTACGGTAGTGACATCGTACCTGTCGACCTTCACCTGTGGGAGATGGACCCAACGACACCGATACAGCGTGATCTTGAAAAGCACGTAGTCGAGCTCCCAAATCTCCTCTATGAACCCATAGTAGGAGCTCCTCAACCCATCGGTACTAAATGCATCTATGCGGACACCGCTCTTCTGATACCTCATGATTGTCTCTCGGATCTTGATCGACAAAATACTTCTAATTGCAGCAGGGAGCATCTGTGTCATCAGCACATGACAATCATGAGACTTTATGCCAATTAACTTCAAATCTTCCATCAAAACAAGTTTCTTCATGTTGGCAGAGTAACCAGACGAAACTTTCACACCAAGCAAGCACTGGCACAGTTCGGTTCTCTCGGCCTTGGACAGAGTGTAACAAGCAGGGGGAAGGTACGTTCGTCCTTTATCGGTCTTTGTTGGTGCTAACTTAGGTATGATGTCCATATCAACCAAGTCAAGTCGTGCATTGACATCATCCTTTGTTTTGTCATGAATGTTCAGTAAGAGACCAATCAAGCTGTCACATACATTCTTCTCTACATGCATAACGTCGATGCAGTGGCGAACTTCTAGGCGCTCCCAATAAGGTAAGTCCCAAAATATTGATCTCTTCTTCTAGATCATGTTCTTCTCATGGGTCCTCGATTTACGTCCCTTTCTGAGCACAACATCTAAATCCTTAACTATATCATAGACCTCTTTTCCGCTTAAATGCCTTGGAGCTGAATTGTCCTCCTTCTCTCCATCGAATTGTTTCTTCATCCTGCGGTATGGGTGAGCCCTCCGGAGGAATCTACGGTGACGCATGTACACGGTTTTAGCGAGTGCTTCAGCCACACACTCCCGGTATCATGTAAGCAGTGAGTACATGCTTTGACCCCCTTTTGTACTCTGGCCCGACAGGTTAGCAAGAGCGGGATAATCATTTATGGTGCAGAACAATAAGGAGCGTACAGTGCAGTACTCTCGTTTGTACGCATTCCATACATGTACCCCTTCGATCCATAGTATTTTTAGATCTTCAATCAATGGTGCTAAGTACACATCAATATCATTCCCAGGTTGCTTCGGCCCTTGGATAAGTATCAACAGCAAAATATACTTCCGTTTCATACACAACTAAGGGGGAAGGTTGTATATACATAGAGTCACGGGCCAAGTGCTATGTCGGCTGTTCATGTTACCAAAAGGATTCATTCCATCTGTACTCAATCCAAACCTTATATTCCTCGGTTCCGCACCGAAGTCTGCAAACCTCCTATCGATGTTTCTCCACTGGGTGGAATCAACAAGGTGTCTTAGCTTTCCATCCTGCTTACGCTCCTCCGAGTGCCAACGTAGCAGTTTTGCCTCCTTTGGGTTCGCAAAAAACCGCTTCAAACGGGGAATTATAGGAAGATACCACGCCACCTTAGCAGGAGGTCCTTTCTTCACCTCGATTCCCTCGCCATCATCTGATTGATTTTTACGCTTGTATCGGGATGCGTTGCACACCGGACATACATGCATGTTTGCGTACTCTTTACACATGCATGTATTTTTCTACTTCCATTCCCAACGGACAAAGAACATTCTTGGCTCTGTAGGTGGTTTTGGGCAACTCGTTTCTATCCGGAAGCATGTCCACTAAGAGACCTAACAGCACCGTGAAACTCTTGTCGGACCAACCGTTGCTTGCCTTCAATTTCAGCAGTTCAAGCACGGATGACAACTTTATGTATTTCGGCTTGCAGCCTGGGAACAAAGGCTTCTCCGAGACCTCCATCAAGCCCTCGAATTTACCAAACTCTCTCTCACTATAGTTCACTTCTGCATCGCGAAGCATCTGATCCAGATTGTCATTGTGCAGCCTATCCGAATCGGAACCATAATCAACATCATCCGGAGGTATATTGTTGACTTCATCAGTGATGTCGTTATTACTACCTTCTTGTTTAATCTGCTCTTCACCGTAACTGGTCCAACGTGTATACCCCTGTTTAAAACCCCTTCGAATCAAATGTGATTGGATCTGCGCTTGGTTGTCAAATATCTTCAGATTCTCGCAGTCAATGCATGGACAGTACATATATTCCGCCCCCTTATTCAACATATCCCTCTCGGCAGCTCTTGTAAAAGCACACACGCTATTAATGTACTCTTCACTCACACGGTTCTTAGCGTACATCCAGGTTCGGTCCATCACACGGTTCGTGTTGAAAACCCTAAAAATAAATAAAAGGGTGACCATAGGCTTCACTAGTGATTTCGGCGTAAACGCCAAACTGTAAGATCGAGGAGGCCGACTAGAGGGGGGGTGAATAGTCAATTTAAAACTTCTATGCGCTAAAACAGATTTCAAATGCGGAAGCTAAGTATCAATTCGGTTTAGCACAATTAACGCCTAAACAACTAGGTGCACCAAAAATACAAGTCAATAATAAATAGAGCAATTTAGCAAAGACTTGTAGGCTATCAACTAATGATATGATCAATCAAGCACATATACGATAGCAATCATACAAATGAATAGGCAATTATACAATGAATGTAAATTGCACAAAGTAAAGCATATGAAAGCTAATCACAAGAAGCACACGAGACACAATGATGTTTTACCGTGGTGGTCGGAGACTTCTTGGTCTCCCATAATCCACGCTGAGGGAAACCCAAACCAATTGGGCCGGCTCCACCAATTGAGCCTTCCTCCGAGGTATCAAACACCTCGCTCCACTAGGTTGCTCTTACTCCACTCCGGAGATGGCGAGCACCAAACCACTCACAAACGCCCGGTCTTCTCACAAACTTCACTTGAGAAGATCACCGACGCACGACGCCCACGCCGTCTAGGTGTCGGCAAACACCAAGAATAACAAGTCTCCAACTTTCACTTGAACCAATCAAGTGTCAAAGCTCGTGGATACTAAATCCACCACCTAATGCAACACATGCAATAGGATTTGCCTCTCAAACCTCACTAAGTGCAACACATGCACAAATGGGAGTAGAGGGCTTGCTCTTAGCTCAAAGGAACTCAATGGGATGCCAAAGGTTGTCTCTCAACCGGCCAAGGGGGTATTTATAGCCCCCACAACAAAAACTAGCCGTTGGGAGCTGAAACAACCAAAAACTAGCCGTTACAGCCTTTTGCGGTCGTACCGCACTCACAAGGGGCGGTACTACCGTTCTGCGGTACTACATGCGATTATCTGGGTACTACCGCAGTCCAAATTTAGACAACACTCGGTAAAATGGTCATAACTTTTGACTCCGATGTCGGAATTGAGTGATCTTGGACTCTATTGAAAGTTTATTCAGAGGGCTACACAACCCACCTATTTGATTGATATCAAACACATTTGATCAAATCAAAAAGCACAACTCAAAAGAGCCACTACCATGGTCTAAGTCCAAAGAAATAGCAACAAGCAATCTTAGACCATGCCAAGGGAAGATACATGAATCCCAATAATTTGCAAAACACATTTGCAAACTTAGATCATGCCACAAGGAGTAGGTACATGGACTTCAACCGTTTGCAAAACACATTTGCAAAGTATAGTCACATGCTACAAGGATTATCCATGAGCCTCAACTATTTGCAAAACACATTCGCAAATATAGGCAACATGTTAGAGTGAGCTAGAGCAAACACAATGAGCTATCAACACATGACTAACTCAAGCTACTAGACAAGACCCCTCTTAATAGTACGACAACCTATACTAGCAATCCGGTCTTCCAACCAAACACCAAGACCGGTAAAAGACTAGGAACACATCTTTAGCCCTAGCTAGTCGTACCTTTGCCTTGAGCATCTTCTTGAAGCTTGATGACGCACATCCTTGCTTCAACTTCGGGTTCTTGACTTGAAAGCTCATCAACATACGATAACTTTCTTTGCTTCGGAATCTCAACTTGATGCCCATCAACACATGACGACATCCTTCATCCCGAGTCTTGATATGCATCAACACACGATGCATCCTCTTCTTGAACTTTGACTTGATGACGATCAACTCATGATATCATCCAAAGTCTTCATTATCCTGGAACATAACATATTCATCCAACTCACAGAGAATGTTAGTCCCACAATATCATTAACATTAATTACCAAGATATACCTGCAAAATGCTTCTAAACAAGCCATTACTGACAGGTGCGGTATTACCGCCAACTAGCATCCGGTAATACCGCTCTCCGGTAGTACCGTTTCTTAGATGCGGTACTACCGATTTCCAGAGACTCGAGAAATCCAGAAAAATACATTATCTGGAATTTACATACCGCCAACATATTTGCGGTCATACCGCTACGCGGTAGTTCCGCCACATGAACTCCGGTACTACCGCTCCACCTCAGAGCAAACCAAATCCAAAAAGCAATGCTACTGGAATTTTCATACCGCACAGAAATCGGTACATCCGCGGTGCGGTACTACCGCGCATACAACGCCGGTACTACCGGATTTCCAGAAGCTTTTCGAAATGCAATGCATGACTCCTTTGTCTTGAGCCATATTGATCTCTTATCACCTTTGCATTTCCTTTTCATGTCACCATTCAAACTCCGGGACTAAGCCTTGAAAACATCTTAGCACACACATTAGTCCCACAACACAATTGCAAATAATTGAATATAAAGTGACATGAGTATATATGAACTACATAAGTTATATATACCAAGAGTATATCTGAACTACAAGTTGTATATACTAAATATGAGTGTATACTGAACTACACAAGTTGTATGTACTCATATGAATATATTAACTACACAAGTTAAAATATATTCAAGGATATATGAGCATCCATGAACTACACAAGTTTCATATGTTCTCATATACTCATATGAATATACTAACTACACAAGTTAAATATATTCAATGATATGTTTCAAAGTAAAGATCCTTAATATATGTGGAAAGAGAATATGGATCAATACTAATGAAACCACAAAATATAGAATGAACTCCCTAAATGTGTGCATACACAAATGTGTAATGAAACATATGCACATATCCAAGTTAACCTTTTGGTGGAGTTTAACCTATATTTTGGATCCGAGAATGCAACAAGATATAATAAGAAGAAGTAGAATGCATACCTCTTGTATTTTCATCTTTATATCCAAACGAGACTAAGCAATAGATAATCAATAGAATTGTTAGTCTCACAAATAGATTGTCATTTATGAATACATACCTGTTTGGATTTTTGCTTTTATATCCAAGCTGAGACTAAACTTGATATAACAATAGGAGTGTTAGTCTCACAAGTGCATTTGTCATTAATCACTTAATCACTTTGCATGCCTTCATGATTTTCACCTTTATATCCAAATAAGACTACACAATATGTATATCAATAAAAGTGTTAGTCTCCCAATTAGATTTATCATTAATCACCAAAACTCCATTACCACATAATGACGGGTCTAGATCTTTCACAATATCACATACGTAGCAATATCAATAAAATCGTCTGTAATATGTAGCAATATCACATACGGTTATTATTATGAACCATCTGTGATACTTTACAGACGGTTTTTATCATGAACCGTCTGTGATATTACCTGTTCACAGACGGTTTTTGGCGCAGCCCGTAACACAGATAGTCTTTAAATCAAAATCGTCTGTGATGTAATGTAATACAAATGGTTTTGGTCAACCGCCTGTAATGAGGCGTCCAGTATGTGCCTTTTTGTAGTAGTGTACGCATGTATACGTATCACTCTCTGGCTGACTTCTCGGCATACTTGGTGGCTTGGTACATGGACATGCAAAATGTTAAATACTTATATGCTTTACTTCGAGCGCGCGTCTTGTGCCACAGGGAGAGTTGTTCGTTCGCACTCGACCCATCACGATTTGAGAAATTTTACATTATACTGGTAGTATAAATTAAGTCTGACAATTGATTTGTTAAAGACATAATAGATTTTTTTTGTATTTATAATTTTTTCTTACGTTATTATGAACTTTTCCAGCTGGGGTTTCAAATATTAATCTTATGCCATATGATTCTCACATAATTAATTACAATTTTGATTCTACTACTCATACTATCGGGTGTAGTATGAGTAAATACTAACTAATCTGAACCACTGAATAAAAAAGAATAGATGTCTCGTATTAAATTGAGTGTACCGTAAAAGTGCTCCGGGATTTTTGATTTGGGTTTACTGGAAACCTCTTGCACATCTCACCGGAGATTTCTCGATGTGATCTAAACTACGGCCAATCCAGGCCAGACTGAATAACATTCCCCATAAGAGCCTTAGATAGTGTCAGCGATCACTATTTGAGCTCTGAACAAGATATGCTTGCGCTTGTGCATGCAAGCTTGTCTCATAAGATTTATATATATATACTCACAAGGACTTTTATGTTAATGTTATCTTTTTTTTTTCATTACTACTACTGCTACAAGTTAGCAGTAGCATGATATATATTTCCACTTCAATCAATTCAAATATGGTAGTACTAGCTATGATCAAAGGCAGCGAAAGAATTCCTTTGGCAGAGAACGATGGGCACACACTTCTATGTTTCTTTTTGAGAGTAACGGAAGCACTCTCTAGTCCAAAGTAGATGTCATCGCTGATTCACTGTGCACAAAGCATAAGGATCGAGTTTTTTTGAATCATCCGGTACAACACATAGACGCCACACACACGTACGCACTCACGGATCGAGTTAATGATCTAGTTTCTAGTATTGTTTGTCCATATTAGTTGAATTTGGATACCAATCTCTTTGCTACCAGCAAACATTTAATAAAGGTGTTCGGCGGAAATGTTGCCTAAAAGACCAAAGCGATGAATATTTGGAAATCCAATTCAACTTTTAAAACTTTTAAACTGAACATGGTGTGTTAATTACCAGGAGGTAGCTTTAGAATCTAGATCAAATTTCAATGCGTTGCTTAACACGAAAGCTGAGAGGACATGCCATGAGCACTAGCAAACCTGGGAAAGCATGCCGGGAATCAGAACATGTGTCTCACCTCTTCCTTTGGGGTTTGTTCGTGCCATACATGCAAGCATTTCATTAGCCGAGAGAATCCAATCCGTAGATTAATTTTGGCTCCTTATCTCTCGGTGTTCTCCTTCCATGCACTGCATCGGCATAAATGGAAAGCATCAGAAGGCATATCAATTTCAATTATTGTCGTGTATCATGTGGCTTGGATTCGTTGGAACCTTGTCCATACAACTCCATATTAGCAGTGGCATCCACTACTATTACTGATCATAGCAAAGCAATAGCTAGCTAGGTACTAGCGTAGGAGTACTTGGCGGTGTAGCAAAACAGATACAAGAATTCGGGGGAGCAAAAGCAAATCCACTGAGTTAGATAAAATGCCTCATCACATAGGAGCACAACTGAAGAAAGTAATCGTGCAGGCCAGGGAAACAAAACAACACTCAAACAATGCTGTTGTGGCGCCCCGTGTCATTACCCCAGGGGTAATCACACTTAGGCATACGAATTACTATTCGTCTGCTCGGTAGAACACCGCTCCGACGAATAGCAAGCCTTTACCAGAGTTAGCGTAGCAGAACAATAGATAGAAACTGTACAACTTTATTACAGCATTGGCCACGCAAGGCTATGGTCTTACATTACAATTACTTAATTACAATGGGAAAACAGATTTCCCCTCACTCGCCTGACTTGACCTTCCTGTAGTCTACTCGTCCCACGCGTCAATATGGCACCCATTTCGCCCTGGTTTTCATAGTCGGCGCCCTTGCCTCCTGCCGCCTCATCGGTACCTGCAAAATCCTTCATCCCACTCGGGGTATCTCCCGGCCGGATTAGGATCTAAGCAAGGGGAGAGATAGCAAGAGTGAGTACTAGTGTACTCAGCAAGCATTAATATCAAAAATGCACTGTATGACACATCTGTTCATTATCACAATTTCTAATCAACTCTTTTCTGGAAAATAAATCAACTCATTCAAATCTTTAGGTGGCAAATTTTAATACTGAAAAGACTACTTGTCACACGAATAGAAGATAGACCCCCAGTGGCTCCCGTAAGTTCCAATCCAGGAACAGGCATGAATTCATGATTTTATTTAGCATCGCGCAGCTTGTACCACTTTACCCACACTATTCGACCCTTACTTAAGCGGGTTCCTGCATTTCCTTTGATGCGGGTTCGAGATCGTAATACGTAACGTTTTCGAGTTACGTGATTAAGTCTCCACCCATTACCTTACGCCGGTGTTGACCTTGCCACGATCTTGGCCTAATCACCCACCGAGTTTGATAATGTTGGTTGGGCGGCCTCGCCGCACCCAACACTCCACCTTAGCGCTATAGCGCCTTGGATCACCCACTCCGGACTCTCTACCGGCTCTGGGTTCCTCCATCACACTCACACATAATACTTACCCGTTGTGGAGAAAGTAATCACGTATGAGGTAGCATTTTCTGCTCGTCATAGCGGAAAATGATTGGTACTTAAATTACGGCCTCTTATCCGGTGAGAGTTTGTTGGTCCTTATATTATAGCCCTATGTAAAGGGTCCCACCTCTTACCATCATCTCTACCTGCCACGGCCCCCTTTACCAACCATATAATTATCTTTCTCATCTTTCTCATCTTTATCACCTGATTTGATTTTTGAGACATAAATTTGATGCAATAGACATATATAGTAAAGCAGTATACAGTGCACATTTGATATAACTATATTTGTGATCAAGAGGATAGCTTGCCTTTGTAGTAGTAAAACTGGTCGGTGCCGATGAGATCAGTATCAGGTACTCCGGGCTGCGTGGTTTCGTCCTCTGTAGCAATGCGATAGCACGAATAATATATAAACAAATACTTAGTTGAGTTTAAGTGATATTACATACATAAGGTTAGTGGGTTTAATTTTGTTAGCACACTTTAATTAAATCAACAGTTTTCGGTCCCCGCTGAGTTAGCACTCCCCAACTATGGTCGTTCTACGGTCTAACGGCTTTAGGATTGATATCGCCTAACTTCGGATTTTACCGCATGATAACAAAAAGTACTACACGCACCTGCATGCAACTAAGTCTGATCAAATATACGCGTGCAAATAACTGCCTAATTTCTTTTTGTACCGATATTGCTTAACTTAACTAATCTACCGAGACTAATTTATTCTCTAAAGAAACAGACTAATTATTTAACCCAGTAATTTCTAACGGCAACTAATGGCTTCAATCAACCTCAGATAAATGCTACAACTTTTTCCTGCATTTAACTTCTACCAGTCTGGTCTAAGGCTAATTAATCGCACGCGGCGTAAATAATTATCCGGTTTAACAATTACACGGCTTGGCTAACTAGGTTTGATCCAAGAATTACACAGCGCCCAAACTCCCTGCTATCTGCTTTCTTCTATGCTGCTACTACTAAACTATTAATAGCCTTCACTAATATGCCGCTTCCTAAATTTCCTTTTCACCAAACCTCCTCCCTAATTAGCCTCACCTAATTACCCTTACCTAACCTCTCTCTTATTTTCCACTCACGGCCGACACCCTCCAGGCTCATTTTCTTCTTTGCATCTCTCCTCACTTCATCTCTTCCCCAATAATTGCAGCTATCTACCTTCCTTTCTACTTCCTCCATCTCTACCTCTTGGTGGCCTTGCTCCAACCGGAGCTGGAGCTCACGGCGCCACGCTTCTTTGGCTCGGCTACAACGCCACCCTGGGTCTGCCCTCCGGTTCTTGGTGTTGGCCCAGGGTGCCTCCTCTACGGGTTCCTCCTCCCTCTACTGCGCCTCCCTCTGGCCGATCCAGCGCCTAGCGCCGCCTCCCCTAGCTGATGGTCCGCCACTCTGGCTCCTCTTCCCTGGTGCCCGCTGACCCGGCCTTCGGCCGCCGGCGCCCGGCTCGCTCTTCTCCCTCTACCCCTCTCTCTCTACTGCTGCTGCTGCTACTGCTACTACTACTACCATTTCTCGCTGTTGAGGCCTCTATGGTTGAACAAGAATCAGATTTTAGTGCCGAAGTTAATCTAGCTACCAGATCCTGCTATGCTAGTGGGAGATTCAGATCTGACACTGCTAATGCGATGTATGAATGCAGGTCTGTGCATGCATGGAAGAAAATGCAAGAAGAAGGATGGGGCTGAGGCTGCTACTCTGATCTATTGCGGTAGGACAAGCTTCCCTACTCCCCTTCTCACTCTCTCCTCTCTGATCCCCCTATTGCTCTGCGATGCTACAATGGATGTTGAGAGTATGATTCTGAGGTGGGATTTCGGCATATGCCCGATGATGTGTATTGAGGGAGATGGTTAGGGATTGGGGCCACTGTGGGTTTGGCTTTGGTAAACAAAACTAAAAATAGCAGTGGGGGAGAAAGGGTGGTTTACCGGTTGGATTGGGGGTTTGATCGTTGGCGGCAGTGTGTTGGTGTTGATGGTCAGGTGGTCGTGGGGCTCCCCGGTGCTTTCGGTCCTCCTGGTTCTTGCCTCTGTTGGTCGGTGTGGTCCTAATGGTGGCCGATGGTCCAATGCTGTCGCCGGCGCCGTTCTTGCTCCTTGTGCCTCCTCTTCTCCCTTGCTCTGCTATGATGATCCTGAGAGCTATTTTGCTACTGGGGATGTTCACTGTGTATGTGAAGTTCATCCGAAGGGATGAACAACAAAATGATGTGAGGGCCTGAGGTTATTTACCTGCTGGTTTGGGATTGGGGTCGGCTTGTGGGTGATGTTCGCTGTAGTGACTGGCGTGGTCCAGAGGGGATGCCGGCAGTGTGGAGGGTGGTCCTCCTGCTGGACTCGGCGTGGCCTCGGTGGTTGCTTGCGGTTCCACTGCCGCCGTCGGCATCACCCTTGCTCTTCGGGCTTTCTTCCTCCCTGGCTCCCTTCTTCCTCTACGCTGCTGGTGGATGAGGGCAGAACTTGGCTTGGCTCTGGCTTTGTGCGAATGGAGGTTTTGTGTGGCTGTGAGAGGCATGAGGCCTTTGTGCAGGGGGGATGGCTCGGCTGTGAGCTTGTCCTTTCTTCTTATCTCTTCCCTCCTCACAAGGCACTGTTCGTGCAATGCCCACTGGTTAATAGTGTGCTTCAGCTACTGTTTGGCTGTTTTGCAAACGTGGGTGTTGGGTTTTGGTGCAAGCCGAATGAAGAAACCCACGGAAGTGATACGGTGCTAACTAACTTAGATCGGCCCGGTGTTTTGACGATCAAGGCGCCAACCGACTGAAGTGGGTTTGGGAACCTTGACGATCATGGTGCCGGCGGATTTGGGTTGGTTTGGGAACCGACTGAACTTCGGGAAATCTGACGGCACCTTCTTTTTATTCTAACCCATTGCTACCGCCTTTTTGGTTTACTAACTGCATCCTGAGTTTTTGGCGAACGAAAGACTGCGGGACGAGGGGTGGCTTAATGGTTCAACAGTATATGGACAAGATGGCAAGGAGGGCTTCCGCAACATGAATGCAAGAATTAGATTGCAAAATAATTAGGTCTTGTAAGATACACTGCGGTTTGTTGTAACGCATTCAAGATTGTAACATTGCAGAGACCTTGATGTATTGAGCTTATGCAATTAATATTGAGTTCGCGAAAATGTTTCAATTACACTTGTAATGTAATTCTTTTGTATCGGATTTTAAGTTTTAGCGTTAAGGAGGTATTATTGTAACCACTCCGGTTGATAACAGCGCTGATTAAGCACTCGCTACCCAACTGGGATTACACTTTAACCTCGACTTAATGAATTTTAATTACCGCTTAATTACCAATTACTGTTATTTAGCTTAGTCTAATTGTTTGGGTTCTCACATCCTCCACCCCTTGGAAAAATTTCATCCCCGAAATTGCGGTCCACATGGCTAGGGCAAGGTAGGCTTCTTGTAGCACTTCGTCGCTCACCCACGTAATTTTCACCGACGAGGTGACTTTTCCATTGTACCCTGCAAGAATGAATCATTTGGTTCCACAGCTTCTGGTTTTCTACCGCCAGAATTTTCACGCGGTGTTCGCCATACTTGAGATCATCTCGCAACGGTATATCGAGACAGGTCACATGTCGGGAAGGGCTCCTTTAGCACTTTCTGAGTTGAGGGATATGAAAACATGTCGCGGATCCGTTATAACTGGTTTGGTAATTTCAGTCGATAAACTAAGGTGCTTTTACACTCAAAAATCCGAAAGGGTTCCATATGCTTGTAGACTTTGTTTTCCTTGTAATCCATATGGGCGTATCCGTGTATGGGTGATATCTTCAAAGGTGCAAAATCCCCGACTCATACTGTACGAGTCTTGGAAATTGGCGCTGATCCCGGAATCATGTTGACAACCAATTCTATCTCTCTATACAATGCATACCAGGTAATTCCTTAGGGAGTACACCTGAGAACGTTCACACTACTGGTATGTCCTTTAGATCCTTAGTTTACAGGTTGGCCAAGGTAGGATAAGATTGTTTTGGTGGACTTCTGATTCTGATATATTGTGTTCGTATCCTGTCGGATTTTTCCAATATGTAATGTGATATTGGTACCACGACAAATTGATGTATAACCGTGTAAGGGTAACCTGAAGGCAAGTTCTTGACTTGTTGATGGCTTGGACTACTGCCAGCTGAGGTGCTTTAGAATCTCATTCCTCTCTTTACTGCTTTTCAAGATGCTGCTGAACTCTGAGTTCGTGCCACTGTTATTATTTGTAGGTTTCCTTTGTTGGCTGTTGGTCAACGGGTTGGCATCTTATCTTCTATTACTTGCTTGTGTAGTCCAGTGGGCTCATACCTTAGCAATTATCCTATCTGAACACTGCGGCTTTTGAGGACTGTTTTGCCCTAATTAGGAGGTACCTGACTACGCTTGCTTGATTGCATCGACACATAAAAGTTTAAGAGTCATTCTCTATTTTGAAGATTTCCCATATGGTGCACCACTTTACCACGATTTTGAACAGAACAGTATATTAAATCCCAAAAGTAGGATGCAACTCAAAGATCAATCCCTAATTGAGTTGGGCGATTTGCAATAGCACCTGATCTCGATCACATAAATGAATTGATCCTATACATCAACTTGCACAATCCACCCATTCATTTCGCCCAATTCTAAACCAACTTTTATTTACCCTTTGAGTTAAATCATTTGCTAAGATACCACAGCCTCATTTTAAGTCGTAATTGATCATTTGGCTAAAGTCTCCAAATTTAATCTTTGTATCATTTCTAAGATCCATAAGCCGAGAATCCATATTAAAATCATACTCTCCAAATCAAACTATTATGTCTGTTGATCCACCACGTCATTGTCCACATTATTCCAACAACAATTGTAGATCAATCGCTCACTACTATTCAATTCACTTCACCAATTTCTTCAATTCTTTACAATTCAACTGAGGCACCTGGATTCCAATCATAACTGACGCTAACAATCCAACTTCATTGTTTATTCACCACCTATACTTGATTCGATTGCTAATACCAGGTTTTCAACCCTTACTAGTAATTCAGCGAAATCCCAATTTATTATTCAATCATACCTAGTAAATCCAGCATAACCAAGTCATCCAATTAATCCCACAAAGTTTACCCATATATCCTGATTCAATTAATTCTCCAAAAATTACATCATGTATTGCCATGAAAATCCAACCTTTTCGCATTTTAATCACCACCCTTGAATCAATTTCTCAATACTAATTTCCCGACAATTTTAAAAATTCAATTACATACGCCAAAATGTATTTCTATAATCCAACCAAAATTTATTTATATACTCCAACAAAGATATACGTCTATAATCCAACAATAACATCTTCTAGTATCCAACCATTGCATTCTCAAGTATAACGAGAATGATTTCGATAATCCGATCCCGATTCAATCCTATGATCCAACAATGATGAATTCCGATAACCCAACTCCACAATTATATAATTCCCACAGTCCAATCTTCAACAGTAGTCTATCTCCGTAATCCAGTATCCCTAAATCCAACAATCCAACAATTACACTTCTGTAGTTTAGTAGCTAACATTCATTCTTATATCCATCAATAGTCCAATATTCAATAATCATGTATTTGTAATAATCCAACTCCCATCAATCCAATATCATCAATGATCCATTTATATAATCCGACATTTATCATTTCAATATCCAATAATTCAATAATCCAATACTTAATCCCATAATCATGCATTTCTAGTAATCCAGCATCCTTTAATAAAATATCACAATTATTCATTTCTATAATTCAACCCCCATTAATCCAATATCCAATAATCCAATGATAACCTATGGTTATAATCCAATATGCATCCGTCATCTATTTTGATGATCCAACATCCAACAATTCATTAATCCAGTATCAGCAATAATTTAATTCTATAATCTAATCCCCCACAACGATATACTTCTAAAAATCAAGTATCCATTGATCATGTAATCCTTTAATCCGACCTTTTGCAAGCATGCAATCGTTCATCAGGTAGCGTCCTCTACACGTCGCACATCTAAGGGCTATGGCCATAGGCTGCTGGCTCATGAAAGTCTGTTGGTAAATTTTCTGTAGGTGTATCCTGCAGCAATAGTCCCAATTTCAAATTCTGAATCTCAGTCGCCATGTCTTTGTCCCTCCATCCTTCTACATGGAGATGGATGGTCCAGTACTACTTGGTGCGTCTGAATTATATTTTGTAGCCATTGATTGTGCTGCCGGCAAGATAATAGATTTAAATCGAAGTCCCGAAGAGGTGCAATATTTGATCCCAACAGGTCGTTGTGTAACGAATTTGCTTACAGTAAGCTTGATAGATGTGAAAGAGTGTATGCTTGGGTGTTTCCTTGTGGGGCCTCCACTGTACTTGGATGGGTTGGGTTTGAATATGCATGACTCGTGACTGATGGCAGGTTATCCTTGAGACCTTGAGACCAGAAGGATTATCGAGTATTTCTTATCTCATGATACCAGAATATGAAACCGGAGGTACACCAAGACTCCATGTTAGCTCCCATAATGGTCTCACAGCTCTCATTTGCTAACTAATTCACTGCACTACTGCTATAGGAATTTTGACCCCTCATAGCTATTTGATCGAAAGGAACCGATTCCTCCACAACGGACAACTGCACACGGTTATTGGTGATCTTTGGTAGGAAAAGTCCAGAAAATACACCGGATTTAAAACTTCCAACGTTCAATTCAGTTTAATGGGTGTTGGTAACTTGCAAATGATCCGGAATTATAATTGCAGGGTTATTATATGCTAACTTGGTGGTAACTAACTCGTCATTACGTATGCTGATACCCTGGAAGTTTGCAGCTGCTGGTGATGATACATTAACATTGGACTACTCAGCTTCGTCCTTTATGTGAGAATGCTTCTGAGACAGATAGGTACTCAGGTTCTGCAATAATCCATCATTATACTCAAAATTACATGCATGGTGTTCCAGGTGTCTTTCAAGAGCATTTACGGATCTTGATTACGGTTGAAATTTGTTTCCAATTGTGGCTCATGGTGCTTGGCAAGGATGGGTACTGCCCAGCATATCCTTTCTGCTGTAACCACAGGCATGCTGGAAGGCTTTCCATGAGGTTTGCCCATTTCCATAATAACGGCCATTTCCAACTAACCTGGCGTCCTGTGGGGAAGGTGTTAAGAACGTGGTTGCGTTTTTGTTAGATGTGTAGAAAGTTTTATCTTGAGGAATCTCTTCATTGGTTATATGAATTCCTTATTTCTTCAGCAATGATTTGTAGTAGGGAAAAGGGTATCATATTTATCTGGCAGAAATTAACCCGGGGTGAGTTGTATTATGACATACACAGATAGTCAAATAACACCTAGAAACAATGAGAGGCAAAAAGATCCAAATCATATTCTATCTGAGTTTCGTGCCCAGTCACGCTCGAGTACCCGTTCTCAAGACCGCCCAAACCACGTGTTTGGGACCGCTCAGAGCTTGCCTCTGAGTGCGAACCTACACTACCCTGGATCCACGTGCCCAGGTACGCTCGAGATCCCGTTCTCGAGACCGCCCAACTACGTGTTGGGGAACGCTCAGGGTTCATTCCTGAGTACGCCCAGGACTTCGCTCCTGGGTACGCCAGAGCTACACGCTCGGAGTGCCACGAACCACTTGTTCGGGAAAATTGACATGCAGAAATGGGATAAGTCATATTCTTTTACATCGTCAGACTTTATTTGTTTGCTTTGATTATACTTGCTTGTTTTAGGAAGGCTGGCGGTTCTTTTGAGTTATACAGATGAAAAGATAAGGAATGCTATGGGTATGGTCCATACTTCTCCAAGAATGGAAAAGCAGGTCCATGCTAGAATTCTACTTCATGCCTCTAACCCAGGCACTACTGTCTAAATCTTATATTGATACCCCCACGCCTATATTCACAAGCAATCTATCCTAGGTTGAATTACTAGCCTAACAAATTATTTAGCAGGAATTAACAACACGAATCCTAAGACAAAGCACACGTTTCCCCCGTACTCTCTCGAACGGAAAACTAACCTAGAGATGGTTCTACGTTAGTAGGTTGTCACTTTAAGATGAGGTAAGCTTTTAACATAATAATTTTTTTTTGGATGGGATGAGAAATAGAACTTGACATGGAGACGAGAATTAATAATTTAACTAGTGCCATATAGCAAGCGAGAAATAGCTTCCTTAAGTCCTTTACAGTTTCTATTTATTAGCGTGGCCCTAATCGATTGCTCTGATACCAGCTGTGGCGCCCCGTGTCATTACCCCAGGGGTAATCACACTTAGGCATACGGATTACTATTCGTCTGCTCGGTAGAATACCGCTCCGACGAATAGCAAGCCTTTACCAGAGTTAGCGTAGCAGAACAATAGATAGAAACTGTACAACTTTATTACAGCATTAGCCACGCAAGGCTATGGTCTTACATTACAATTACTTAATTACAATGGGAAAACAGATTTCCCCTCACTCGCCTGACTTGACCTTCCTGTAGTCTACTCGTCCCACGCGTCAATATGGCACCCATTTCGCCCTGGTTTTCATAGTCGGCGCCCTTGCCTCCTGCCGCCTCATCGGTACCTGCAAAATCCCTCATCCCACTCGGGGTATCTCCCGGCCGGATTAGGATCTAAGCAAGGGGAGAGATAGCAAGAGTGAGTACTAGTGTACTCAGCAAGCATTAATATCAAAAATGCACTGTATGACACCTCTGTTCATTATCACAATTTCTAATCAACTCTTTTCTGGAAAATAAATCAACTCATTCAAATCTTTAGGTGACAAATTTTAATACTGAAAAGACTACTTGTCACACGAATAGAAGATAGACCCCGGTGGCTCGTAAGTTCCAATCCGAGAGCAGGCATGAATTCATGATTTTATTTAGCATCTGTGAGCTTGTACCACTTTACCCACGCTATTCGACCCTTACTTAGCGGGTTCCTGCATTTCCTTTGATGCGGGTTCGAGATCGAATCTGAGCGTTTTCCAGTTACGTGATTAAGTCTCCACCCATTACCTTCGCCGGTGTTGACCTTGCCACGATCTTGGCCTAATCACCCACCGAGTTTGATAATGTTGGTTGGGCGGCCTCGCCGCACCCAACACTCCACCTTAGCGCTATAGCGCCTTGGATCACCCACTCCGGACTCTCTCACCGGCTTTGTGTTCCTCCATCACACTCACACATAATACTTACAGTTGTGGAGAAAGTAATCACGTAACGAGGTAGCATTTTCTGCCCGTCATAGCGGAAAATGGTTGGTACTTAAATTACGACCTCTTATCAGGTGAGAGTTTGTTGGTCCTTATATTATAGCCCTATGTAAAGGGTCCCACCTCTTACCATCATCTCTACGCCACGGGCCCCTTTACCAACCATATAATTATCTTTCTCATCTTTCTCATCTTTATCACCTGATTTGATTTTTGAGACATAAATTTGATGCAATAGACATATATAGTAAAGCAGTATACAATGCACATTTGATATAACTATATTTGTGATCAAGAGGATAGCTTGCCTTTGTAGTAGTAAAGCGGTGGGCGCGATGAGATCGATGTCGTACTCGATTTGCGTGGTTTCGTCCTCTGTAGCAATGCGATAGCACGAATAATATATAAACAAATACTTAGTTGAGTTTAAGTGATATTACATACATAAGGTTAGTGGGTTTAATTTTGTTAGCACACTTTAATTAAATCAACAGTTTTCGGTCCCCGCTGAGTTAGCACTCCCCAACTAACGGCTTTAGGATTGATATCGCTAACCGGATTTTATCGCATGATAACAAAAAGTACTACACTTTGCATGCAACTAAGTCGATCAAATATCGCGTGCAAATAAGCGCCTAATTTCTTTTTGTACCGATATTGCTTAACTTAACTAATCTACCAAGACTAATTTATTCTCTAAAGAAGCAGACTAATTATTTAACTTGATAATTTCTAACGGCAACTAATGGCTTCAATCAACCTCGGATAAATGCTCTGACTTTTCCGCATTTAACTTCTACGATGCGGTCTAAGGCTAATTAATCGCACGCGTAAATAATTATCCGGTTTAACAATTACGGCAGCTAACTAGGTTTGATCCAAGAATTACACAGCGCCCAAACTCCCTGCTATCTGCTTTCTTCTATGCTACTACTACTAAACTATTAATAGCCTTCACTAATATGTCGCTTCCTACATTTCCTTTTCACCAAACCTCCTCCCTAATTAGCCTCACCTAATTACCCTTACCTAACCTCTCTCTTATTTTCCACTCACGGCCGACACCCTCCAGGCTCATTTTCTTCTTTGCATCTCTCCTCACTTCATCTCTTCCCCCAATCGGCTGCAGCTATCTACCTTCCTTTCTACTTCCTCCATCTCTACCTCTTGGTGGCATTGCTCCAACCGGAGCTGGAGCTCACGGCGCCACGCTTCTTTGGCTCGGCTACAACGCCACCCTGGGTCTGCCCTCCGGTTCTTGGTGTTGGCCCAGGGTGCCTCCTCTACGGGTTCCTCCTCCCTCTCTGCGCCTCCCTCGGCGATCCAGCGCCTAGCGCGCCTCCCTAGGCGATGGTCCGCCACTCGGCTCCTCTTACAGTGCGCCGGCCGGCCTTGCGCGCCGGCGCCCGGCTCACTCTTCTCCCTCTACCACTCTCTCTCTACTGCTGCTGCTGCTACTGCTACTACTACTACCATTTCTCGCTGTTGAGGCCTCTATGGTTGAACAAGAATCAGATTTTAGTGCCGAAGTTAATCTAGCTACCATATCCTGCTATGCTAGTGGGAGATTCAGATCTGACACTGCTAATGCGATGTATGAATGCAGGTCTGTGCATGCATGGAGGAAAATGCAAGAAGAAGGATGGGGCTGAGGCTGCCACTCTGATCTATTGTGGTAGGACAAGCTTCCCTACTCCCCTTCTCACTCTCTCCTCTCTGATCCCCCTATTGCTCTGCGATGCAACAATGGATGTTGAGAGTATGATTCTGAGGTGGGATTTCGGCATATGCCCGATGATGTGTATTGAGGGAGATGGTTAGGGATTGGGGCCACTGTGGGTTCGGCTTTGGTAAACAAAACTAAAAATAGCAGTGGGGGAGAAAGGGTGGTTTACCGGTTGGATTGGGGGTTTGATCGTTGGCGGCAGTGTGTTGGTGTTGATGGTCAGGTGGTCGTGGGGCTCCCCGGTGCTTTCGGTCCTCCTGGTTCTTGCCTCTGTTGGTCGGTGTGGTCCTAATGGTGGCCGATGGTCCAATGCTGTCGCCGGCGCCGTTCTTGCTCCTTGTGCCTCCTCTTCTCCCTTGCTCTGCTATGATGATCCTGAGAGCTATTTTGCTACTGGGGATGTTCACTGTGTATGTGAAGTTCATCCGAAGGGATGAACAACAAAATGATGTGAGGGCCTGAGGTTATTTACCTGTTGGTTTGGGATTGGGGTCGGCTTGTGGGTGATGTTCATTTGTAGGACCGGCGTGGTCCAGAGGGGATGCCGGCAGTGTGGAGGGTGGTCCTCCTGCTGGACTCGGCGTGGCCTCGGTGGTTGCTTGCGGTTCCACTGCCGCCGTCGGCATCACCCTTGCTCTTCGGGCTTTCTTCCTCCCTCGCTCCCTTCTTCCTCTCTTCTTTGGTGGATGAGGGCGAACTTGCAGCTCGGCTTTGTGCGAATGGAGGTTTTGTGTGGTGTGAGAGGCATGAGGCCTTTGTGCGGGGATGGCTCAGTGTGAGCTTGTCCTTTCTTCTTATCTCTTCCCTCCTCACAAGGCACTGTTCGTGCAATGCCCACTTGTTAATAGTGTGCTTCAGCTACTGTTTGGCTATTTTGCAAACGTGGGTGTTGGGTTTTGGTGCAAGCCGAATGAAGAAACCCACGGAAGTGATACGGTGCTAACTAACTTAGATCGGCCTGGTGTTTTGACGATCAAGGCGCCAACCGACTGAAGTGGGTTTGGGAACCTTGACGATCATGGTGCCGGCGGATTTGGGTTGGTTTGGGAACCGATCGAACCGGAAATCGCGGCACCTTCTTTTTATTCTAACCCATTGCTACCGCCTTTTTGGTTTACTAACTGCATCCTGAGTTTTTGGCGAACGAAAGACTGCGGGACGAGGGGTGGCTTAATGGTTCAACGGTATATGGACAAGATGGCAAGGAGGGCTTCCGCAACATGAATGCAAGAATTAGATTGCAAAATAATTAGGTCTTGTAAGATACACTGCGGTTTGTTGTAACGCATTCAAGATTGTAACATTGCAGAGACCTTGATGTATTGAGCTTATGCAATTAATATTGAGTTCGCAAAAATGTTTCAATTACACTTGTAATGTAATTCTTTTGTATCGGATTTTAAGTTTTAGCGTTAAGGAGGTATTATTGTAACCACTCCGGTTGATAACAACGCTGATTAAGCACTCGCTACCCAACTGGGATTACACTTTAACCTCGACTTAATGAATTTTAATTACCGCTTAATTACCAATTACTGTTATTTAGCTTAGTCTAGTTGTTTGGGTTCTCACAGCTGTACAAGTAAAACACAACATAATCCACATATATGATCGTGTGAAAATATCTGAGATGTATTTGCCGCAAGGAACCTCAATGGTTCGGTGTCTATTTATACTCATAAAAATATCTGAGTTGTATTTGCCGCAAGGAACCTCAATGGTTTGGTCTTTATTTATACTCATAGAATACAAGATTTACAGATTGTTGAGATTACAATAAGAGATTACACGACAAACTATTGTGTCGGATCTTGTACAGTTGTCATCGACAACGGAATAGCTATATGAATCAAACTTCAGATAAAGCAGAAGATAAAGTTCAGTTAAGCGAAAAGCTATAGAACCAAATATACTAATCTCTATCTTATCTTTTAACAGTCCCCCCTCAAACTCAACTGGTATCAACCAAATTGAGATTGTGTCGAAGCCGATTAAACCCAGGTTTAGCAAGTGCCTTTGTAAACACATCTGTCGGCTGTCGCCTGATCTTCAAAGGAGATGAATTGGACTTCAAGAGTTTTGTTTGCAACCTGTTTTCTGATGAAGTGGAAGTCAATTTCTATATGCTTTGTTCTAGCATGAAACATGGGGTTTACTGACAAGTATGTACCACCAAGGTTATCACACCACAAAACCGGTGCTCTTGCTTGATAAACACCCAATTCTTTCAAAACTGACTGGATCCAAACCAATTCCGTTGTAGCATTTGCAACTACCTTATACTCGGCTTTTGTGCTCGATCGAGACACTATTGGTTGTTTTCTAGAACTCCAAGATATTAGATTTGGCCCAATATATATTGCATAGCCACTTGTAGACCTCTGATCGTCAGGACAATGTGCCCAATCTGCACCAGAGAATGCACTAAGCATATTTGACTTCAATCTTTTAATTTTCAGCCCGTGTGACATTGTTCCTTTGATATATATGAGGATCCTCTTCACAGCATACCAATGCGCATCAGTTGGGGTTTGTAAAAACTGACATACCTTATTAACTGCAAATGAGAGATATGGTCGAGTCAATGTTAGGTACTGCAGTGCTGCAACTGTGCTTCGATAGACAAAGCCTTCATCTTCATTTAGTGATTTCCCCTGCTCCCTTGATAGCTTCTCTTTTGGACTCATGGGTGTAGCAATAGGCTTACAATGTTGCATGTTTGCCCTCTTCAAGATGTCATGGATATATTTTTTTCTGTGTGAGAGTAATGCCATCTCTTTCAAACACTGCCTCACTCAGTCTCCCAAGATCCTTAATAGCGAAAACTTTCTGTAGTTGTTGAATGAGAACTTCTGTGGCATGTGTAGAAGAGCTAGCAATAATGATATCATCTACATACACTAGCATGTAAATGACAGTTCCAGACTTGTTAAAGATAAATAGAGAAGTATCAGTTTTGGAGGGAATAAAACCAAGATCAAAGCTTTGAGCTTAACCTGGAGTACCAGGCTCTTGGAGCTTGTTTCAACCCATAAAGTGCCTTGTCAAGCCTACATAGATGCTGTGGATGCACTTTGTCTTCATATCCCGAAGGCTGCTTCATATAAACTTCTTCTTGAAGAATTCCGTGAAGAAAGGTGTTCTCTACATCAATTTTCCTCAACCTCCAGCCCTGAGACACTGCTAGCGACAATATAAGATGCACAGTAGTAGGTTTTACAACCGGGCTAAAAGTATCTGTGTAATCAATGCCATATCGTTAGGGGTGAAAACGGATCGGATACGAACGGATAATGGCTATGCCATATTTGTTTTCAGATTTTTTTTGGGACCCGGATACGAATACGAATACCCCGGATATGAATACGAATACGAATAATATCGAATATGAATACAGAGTGAACACGAATCGAAACGAATACGATCGCGGATATTTTTCGGAACATGAAAACCCCTTAAATTGTATGCCAGAAATTAACGAAAACATATAACTAATTTATTTGAAGCAAACATTCATGACTGGTTCATATTTTTAGCAACCACACATAACATTGGCACTAGCAAGTTGCATTAACTAGTTCATCACAAACATAACACTTAGTTTACCATATTTAGCTCATAAGTCATAACTCATAAAGTCATAAGTCATCACGCATTCACACTTAGTTCATCACATACATAAAACTTAGTTCACACTAACATCGATTAGGCTGGATGGTTAATCTATACGCAAATGACCGTAACATCCCAAAGTATATTACCAAAAATAAAATTAATAAAGTTACTATTTTATTGGATTTTCTGAGATTTAAAAGAGTTTTCCTCGTTAAAAAGGAAAAAATAATAAAATAAAATCAATTATTTAGTTTCCTAGTTTTTAATGTCAAAAATTAAATTTATTGAAAAAGGAAATTTTAATTAATTTAATGAATTTTCTGGATTTCAAAAAGGTTTTTCCTATTTTTCATAAATTAAAAATAATTTATATACAAAAAATAAAAACCAACTTTGACTTGGAATTAATTTTATTAACTTAAAAATAATTCAAATAATTTATGTGATTTTTTCTATAATTTTGTAACTCTATTTGCTATTTTCTAAAAGACTATTTGATTTGTTGCATTTTGTGAAATTCGAAAATCAATTAAAATCTCTTTTCCTCTTTTGGGCTGAAATCCGGACAATCCGTATTCGTTTCCGTATCCGCCGGATAGCATGCCTACCGTATCCGTTTTCGGACCGGGGGAAAAAAATCAGGACCCGTTTCCGATCCGAATCCGTTTCTGTCCGGATCGGTCGAAAACTATCCGATCCGTTTTCACCCCTACATATCGTTGCTTAAACCCTTTAGCAACTAATCTGGCTTTATACCGATCGACAGTACCATGAGCCTTTTGTTTAACCTTGAAAACCCATTTAGAGTCGATTAGATTTCGCCCTTGCTTGAATGGCACAAGGTGCCATGTCTGATTTCTCATCAGTGCTTCATACTTGGGATCCATCGCTGCCTTCCAGTGAGGTTGCTTTAGAGCTTGCACATAGGATGTTAGCTCAGTAGTTTCTGTAGATGTACCAGTGACAAAAGACGCAATATGTTGTTGCCTAACAAGAGGATAGCGAACAGTGCTATCGGTATTTTGTTTTGGCTGAATAATATTGTCCTGTGCTCGAGTACACGGCCTATTACCCTCCCCAGCTGAAGAATGCTTTGATGGTGTAGTGAATCTGCCAGAACCTGCAGTGGGCAATAGACTCACAGATTCATCAATAGTTGCAGGGTTAGAAGAATTACAATCTTCAATTGAATCATTGACTATTGCTAGTTCAGGTACAGATATTGTGTCGAGGTTAGATACATGAGCAAGAAGAGGTAGGGAGGCCATGACCTCTGAAGTTGACAAAGATGAAGGACCATCACCATGAGAGGTAGCAAAGGGAAACACTGTTTCATCAAATACCACATCTCTTGAAATGTATACTCTTCCAGAGGATAGATCCAAGCATTTATAACCCTTATGCATGCTGCTATACCCCAAGAATACACATTGTTTTGACTTGAATTCTAGTTTGTGTGAGTTGTATGGCCAGAGATTGGGCCAACACGCACAACCAAACACTTTCAGCATGGAGTAATATGGAGAGATGTTCAAAAGCCGATTTATAGGTGTGGTATTGCCAAGAACTCTACTGGGTAGCCGATTGATCAAGTATGTAGCAATAAGAAATGCCTTATCCCAAAATTGAATTTGCATTGAGGATTGGGCTAGCAAGGCTAGGCTTGTTTCAACGATGTGTCAATGTTTCCTCTCGACCACTCCATTTTGCTGATGCGTATGGGGGCAGGAAACTCGATGAGATATCCTATAGCATTGAAGAACTTGTGAATTTTCTGATACTCGTCACCCTAATCCGTCTGCATGGCATGGATTTTGTGACGGAGCAATCGTTCTACATGTTATTGGAATTGATAGAAAACTAGCAACATCTGATTTGTGTTTGAGTAGGTAAATCCATGTGAATTTATTAAAATTATCAGGGAAGTTTACATAGTACCTAAAACCTCCAAAGGATGTACGAGCAGGACCCTATACATCAGAATGAACTAATTCAAGGGGGAAACTAGAAACATGTGTAGAAGCACTATAGGGGAGCTGGTGAATCTTTGCTTGTTGACAAGCATCACACACATGTTCGGATTTATTGGAAATAAATCCTAAATTATTTGACCGAAGGATAGCTTGAGTGACAGCATTCGCCGGATGTCCAAGCATTTGATGCCATTGCTTCCTGGAGACTTTGGCAACAGCAAAGGAAGAACGAAGAGGTCGGGCATCAGCTATTGGATACAGATGTCCTTTAGACCGTCCTTGAATAAGTGTTGTCCTCGTGGTTCGATCCTTTACACAAAAGTAATTAGGATGCAATTCATAGAATACATCATTATCAGCAGTAAACTTGTGAACTGAGAGAAGATGTTTGTTGATATTTGGGACATGTAAGATATTTTTGAGGTTTAATGGGCGAGAATAACCAACAATAGTTGAATGACCAATATGGGAGATTGACAAACCTATTCCGTTTGCAACTTGAACCTGATCGGTGCCTTGTATCGATCACAAACACTTAGCCTGTCAAGATCACTTGTAATGTGGTGAGTGGCTCTAGTATCCGCATACCAATTCTGGTCCAGTTGGTAGGATCCAGTGGTGATAGCAGCAGCAGTTCTCTGTTCTTCAGCTTGATAAGTGTAACAGCCCTAACCTAGGGTTTGTATTTCAAATGTAAAATTTTGAGGAGGAATAAAAACTTTTGTTGTCTCTTCAAATCATTTGGAAGTTTTCCAAATTTTCCCTAGCAATTTCCATTTTCTAGAATTAAATTCTTGTGAATGGAAATTGTTGTCAGCAAATTCTTAGCTTTCAAACTTGTGATCGTCCTCTGAAATTATTTTTCCTATCATCTTGATCATCCTATCTACCTCTCTGAATTATTTCACAATTTTTAGATTTTATTTGGTATTTCAAATGGCCAAGTCAAACCAGTTTAGAAATCTGGTCAAACCCTAGTTCAACAGCTTGTGAATTTTCTCCAGAACAATGCAGTGCATAAAAGTTCTGGAAAATTTATGAGGTGTTTTCTCTTCCCAAAGTATCTACCATAAAAATTTCAGAATTTTTGGAGCCCTGGAGCTATCTCTAAAAATTCCCCAAACCTTCTCTGTCTTTTAAATCAAATTCTAAAAATCTTGTTCCTCGGGCCCGAACCAACTCGGGCTCGCGTCAGACTCGCACACTTGGTTGGTCGCGTCAACTAAGCGCGCCGAGTCAATTGATCGCGACCGTCCGATGCAAATCGAGCGATCCACGTCGCATGCGCAACCGACTGTCCGAATGCATACATCAATCTCGACCGTCCATCTCGGATCAACGGTCGGCATCTTCCGATCGAGTAGAACCTGCGGCTCGCACCGCTTTGCTCTGTCTGCCGACATGTGGGTCCCACTGTCAAGATCGACCTCGTCTTCTCCGCACCTCACCGGAGCTCACGGCGGCGCGCATGCTTGCCACGTCCTCGTCGCGCCACCTTTTGTCCTCGTGTCACCGTGAAGCATCGCCGGGATCTCATCTACCCACCGAGCCCATCCACTACCCTTCGCGTCCATTTCGTGTTTTCTCCGCCCAAATTTCCTTCCGGCGGAGAAGAACCCGAGAGCAACGCCGCCGTGTTAGCGCGCCCTCGAGCGAGACCGCACGGCTGTGATCCACTCTCTCGCCGCATCCATTTTGCCCGTTCAGAGCTCGTAGCACCGGTGAATCATCCGAGCCCGCCGTCGTCTCCGCCTCGGTGATCTCGGCTCTGCAAGCTTATTGGCGCTCGGTGAGTTTCGGTTCGTCACTTGGTCCCTTAGGATCGCATCAACGTCTTTGAGTCTAACCGTGACCTTGTTTCGCTCTTTGGTGCATCACCGAGGCGTGCGTCGCTTTCTTCTCCAAACTCGGTAGCGCGCGCGTGTCAATTCCCGCGCCACCGTCCTCCTCCATCATCAAGATCGTGGGCTTATCGTTCTGGTGTCTCGCGATCTCGAGGAGCTCCTTCCGAAGCTTCTCGTCGTCGTGGCGTCCTCTCGCGCGCGCGCACTTTCTTCTCCGCCTCAGTTCGCCGACTCGCGCCGGCGTCCTCGTGGTCCGCGTCACCGTCGTCGAGTTCGCTAGGTCATGCGAACGGAAGGTACCACTCTTTCGCCCGAAACCTCTGGTTTGCAAGATCGATTCTTGCGGCGGCGCGCCACAGTACCGTGATCGCCGGTGAACGCCGGTGAAGATTAGTTTAACTCTAATCATATGCGCTTTGAGTCTCGATTTGTGGGCCCTCTTTGGATAATCGCGTTTAGAAATCCTTTAATCCACCCGTTATTTGTTCTCGAGTCCCTACCATGTGGGTCCATGTTGTCGATTAGGTTTGTGTAGTTACGGTTATGCGTTTTCTCACGATGGGAGCGTATTTCTGTGAGGTGTTTTGGGTTTGCACCTTAGTGAGTAGAAGGCGTATTCTTTGAATACGCCTTGACGTCACTTTAGGCGAGTCTGTTGTCTGGTCAGCGTTCGCATGGCCCATTGTCGATGTTGGGCTTCTTGTTAGCGGTAGAAAAGGATTTAATGCTTTAGCATTTACGTAATATGTTTTCATTTGCCTTTGTTAATTCATTTAAACTTAGAAAATGCATAACTAATTCAATTTTTATCCAAATTGTATGAAACAGTCTTTGTTAATTTTCATTTTAAGTGTGCTATTTGATAAAATTAACTTCACCCATGTCTCTGTAGCAAAAATCTGTTAGCTAATAAAATGATGTCTTATGTATCTTCTAAATTAGAAAATGCATATCTCTTCCAATAATTGTCCAAATTAAATGAAGACAATTCTGTAAAATTTCATTTTCAGTATACTAACTATTAGGATAGATTTTATACACTGGTTCTGTTCATGAAAATTTGTTAAGTAATTAACTAGTGACTTGTTGTGTTTTAGCTTAGAAAATTCATAGAAAATTGCTAATAACTTAAAATGATTTGTTCTCTGTTTCTAAAATTCTGTTATTTCATGCTTAGGCTCTTTGTGTGAGTTTTGGCTTGTTTGATGTTGTTGAATGTTTGAGTTTTGTCGGTGTTATTCGTTCTTATTTCTTTGTTATGTTCGATCGTTAGGCTTCGATATTTGCGGCAACCACGAGGACGATCCTCGCACCATATTGAGCAACAATGACCGGACAAGCGATTTGATCATGATAATCCCGTACTTTAAATTCTAATATTTTGTTTAATTTGTATGTATGCATTGCTTAATTTGTGTTAAAATGGATTAGTTAAATCCGTGTTGCATATCCTGTAGACAAATATTGATCTCTACTACGAGCCTAGGTTATTTCTTGTGATTAGAGATCATTGGATGATTTCTTGTCACTTAGTAGATACGATTTCACCGCTTAGACATGCTTAGTATCGGTAGAAGCAGGCGGTTATCGACTTTAGTCGGTAACCTTGATCACACAAAATTTACTACAACTTTATGTTTGACATTTTGCTATGCTTACTTGCAAAACTAAAACCAAAACAAAAATGATTTAGATGGGCACAATGGTAAGATTGGTGTGATCTGTTGGGTGATGGAAAGGTGCCGGGTCAGTGGGACCGAACATCTTGTGAGTTTCGTTATCCAGCATTTGGCGTGCTAACCACACTAGAGGGTATGGGACCTCTCTTGACCTAGTACTTTGGCGTGTATTGGTCCCGGTCGCGAGGAGGTCGCAGGAGGGACGGAGGTGGGAGCATGGTAGTTGTCAAAAGCTTTATCCCGAGTGGGTAGTTGTCTTTTCGGCTTTACCATGTAGCGTATGGGTTTCTATCCATCTGAGCGGCTCGAGTTGATACACAATATTGGAAACATCTCGTAGGACTTAGTCTGTGCCGGCATACCTTGAGTGTGCTTTGGCTTAAAGGCGATGCGAGGTGTGGATGCGATGGTACACCTGCGAGGTTAAAAACTATTCGAATAGCCTGCGTCCTAGGTGATGGACACGCTTAGGTAAGCTTATCGAGAGTTAGACTACAACATTTAAATTAAAACTTGCGGTGAGTGCGAACGGGAATTCGTGCTATGTTGTGGTGACTATTGGGATAGTCACTTCTAGGTGGTTACTTGTATCTATCTTTATCTCATGATTATTTCAACGGTAAAAATGAATTGCAAACTTGCCTTTAAATGTATTACATTATTGCAAATAAAGTTGGCTTTATGCAAATGAAACATATGACCTCCACCAAATAAGCTCGCATGTAGTCTATGAGCAGTGCAGTTAGTTCACACGTCGGTCTTGCGGGTACAAAGACAATCTTTGTACTCGGTGCTTTGCTTAATGTTTTGTTGCGGAGGAAGAAGGTGAGCCTCGGGGTCCTCACTACATGAGGTGTGTTGCCGCTTCTTGGGCGACTAGACTTGGCGGTCGGTCGGATGCCTTGTGGGTTGGAGGCACGATTGGCTTTGTTTATAGCCATCTTATGGCACTTTGCTTCATTGTCTTCTTTACATTATTTGTGTATCTTGTGGCTGTCGGCCTCATGCGTAATATTGTTACTATTTGTTTATCTTCCGTTTGTAGTGTAATGTTTGGACTCTATGTTTTGAATGGAGTTGATGTCTAATTTTGTAACGAGTGCGTATCTTGCTCAGGAAGTATACATATCTGAGATCGATTTATTTGATTTGTGATGCTAGGACCGGTGGTTGGTTAAGCATTACAAGCCAAATAAGCTGGGTCCTCACAAAGTTGGTATCGAGCCATTCGACAGTAATAACCCAAGCATAGCCGTCCTTAGGATATTTTGAAAGTCTTATTTTCAAATTATAAAAGGTTTATGAAAACCTAAGCGATTCTCGATTTTATTCCTTACCTATCTTAGCTTTCTACTCTCATCTTACTCTAATTTAAGTTTTGAAACTTGGTTTCTCTCTTTCCTATCAAAAGATAGTTAATCTGGTAGAATCGGTCTTTGGGAGAACCATAGAGAATTAGTTTAATTAAAAATTTGTGGGGCATAAGGGTAAGATATGTATGAGTTTGCTAAGTGTCCGATCTTTGTCGCTTGGTTTTGTAACTTAAAAGTCTTGTGCTTGTTTTGTCTTTGTTAGTAAGTTAATTGCGGTGGGTATTGACTTCGTGTTTTCCGGCTATTGTTAACTTGTCTTAGTGAAACAGGATGGCGGGAGAACGCCTGGCGATCAGCAGTGGTCATGATGAGAGCTTCCCCTCCTCCAACCATGGTCGAGGTTCTCGCTCGGATCGGCGAAACCGCATGGACGAGCAGCGCATCTTGGAGGTTCTTGCTAGGAATACCTCCACTCCTGCCGTGGTGGCGGCCACGGCATCGCGGGGACTTGCGAGTTCCTCCGTACACACCGCCGACTTTCTCCGCTCACGAGGACCCTCTCGATGCGGATGATTGGTGCGCATGGTTGGCGGAAGCTCAACATAGCTCGATGCGAGCGCAGACAAGGCACTCTTCGCGTCCCCACGGCTTGAGGGCGCGGCACTCTCATGGTGGGAGAACTATCTCGCCATGCGGCCCGCGAGCCATGTGGTCGCGTGGGAGGAGTTCGGCCACTTTTGCGTCGGGCCCACATCCCGGATGGCCCGATGAAGTGAAGAAAAAGGAGTTCCTCGCGCTCAAGCAAGGGCGCAAACTGTGACCAGAGCACATGCGAGTTCAATCATCCGCTCGTTATGCTCGGGAGGTGGCCTCGAGATGAGGCTAGCGGAGAAATTTATGGATGGCTTGTCCGAGGCTGCAGGACAAGCTATCCATTGTGAACTTCTCGGACTTTCGGGCCTTGGTAGATAAGGCCATTGTTGCAGAGCATAAGGCAAAGCGTGGCGAGTCCATAGCGCAAATGGGAGGCGCATCGGTCTACTCACACCGGCCTCGTTCGTCCTCGGTGGGCGGCACCGATGGCCCGTTCTTTTGCTCCACCGGCGCGAGACCATCTCGCAGCTCCTCGCCCACCGCAGAGCGTGTTTCGACCACGTGCGCTGCGATCCAGCAGACAGAGCGGCCTCCGCAATCCGGCGGCGAGGTGACTTGTTTTATTTGCCACAACAAGGGCCATTATGCGAATGCGCCTCGAGTGTTGCGCGACCCCTCGTCCTAATGGAGGACGCGGGCGGGAGCGGTCACCCGCGACGTAAGATTATTGAAGACCCGAGTGCGGCGTGTCGAGTGAACCACCTTTGGTGAGGAGGCTCGGAGGCGCGGATGTTGTGATTGGTATACTTCTTGTTAATTCTCGTCCTGCTGCGGTATTATTTGATTACGGAGCATCGCATTCTTTATTTCAAGATCATTTGCTGCCTGCTAGTGGTCTTCACCGTGTTCCTTTGGAAGTTCCTTTGCTCATCCGCTCTCGGGTCGGAAATGAGAGGCGATTCTGATGTCGGGATGTTCCTATCATAGTTGAAGGAGTGGGATTTTGGCAAATCTCATTCCTTTCGATTCATGAGTGCGGATGTGATTCTTGGCATGGATTGGTTGTCCCAACACTTGGGGCAAATCGATTGTGCGGGAAGATTGTCTATCTTACCGACCCTTCGGGTGAGCAAGTCGGGTTTCGCCACGGCCGGGGCCCGTGTCTATGTGCATTAGAAGCAAAGCCACCTTGCAAATTCAAGATGTTCCCATAGTATCGACTTTGTGGATGTCTTTCACGAAGATTTGCACAGGATGCCTCCGGTTCGAGATCCGGAGTTTGCCATCGAGTTTTTGCCCGCATCGCTCCGATTTTGAAGCGCCGTATCGGATGCCTCCCAATGAGCTAGAAGAATTGAAGAAGCGGCTTGGTGAGCTCCAAGCAAAGGGTTTCATCCGTCCAGTTCATCTCCTTGGGGTTGTCAGGTGATCTTTGTGAAGAAGAAGGACAAGACTTTGCGTATGTGTGTTGACTACCGTCCTCTCAATGAAGTGCGGTGAAGAACAAATATCCTCGCCCGCATTGATGATCTTTTGACGGTTATGCGGAGCTCGGGTGTTCTCCAAGATTGATGCGAGATCGGGCTATCATCAAGTCCGGATCGGTGAGGATATTCGAAGACGGCTTTCACTACTCGTTATGGCTGCTGAGTACACCGTCATGTCTTTCGGTTTGACCAATGCTCAGCGTTGTTCATGAACCTTATGAATTCGTATTCATGGAGTATTTGGACAAATTTGTGGTGGTTTTATTGATGACATTCTTATCTATTCCAAGATGAAGCAGAGCATCTTGAGCATCGAAGATTGTTTTGGGCAAGTTATGGAGCATCATTTGTATCACGAAGTTCGACAAATGTGAGTTCGTTGAAGGAAGTGGCATTTTGGGCCATGTTCTTTCGGTGGAGGAATAGTTGTAGATCCCAAACAAAGTCGCGATGTTCTATCTTGGGGCCACCAAGTCGAGTCCACGATGTGCGGAGTTTTCTTGGTTTAGCGGGCTACTATCGCCGCTTTATCGAGAACTTCTCCAAGATCGCAAAGCCGATGGTGAATTGCTTAAGAAGGACAAGAAGTTTGTATGGTCCTCGCTTGTGATGAGAGCTTTCGGGGCTCAAGCAGCGATTGACTTGGCTCAGTCCTTACTCTTCCCGATATCCACAAGAGCTTCGATATTTATTGCGATGCCTCTCGTGGGGACTCGGATGTGTTCTTATGCAGAAGGCAAGGCGGTTGCCTATGCATCCGAGCAATTGAGGCCTCATGAGCTCAACTATCCCACCCATGATTTAGAGCTTGCTGCAGAGTTCATGCACTCAAGATTTGGCGGCATTATTTGATCGGAAACCGCATTTGTGAGGTGTATTCGATCATAAGAGTTGAAATACTTATTTACTCGGCGATTTGAACCTCGAGCGGAGGAGATGGTTGGAATTAATCAAAGATTATGACATGGGTATTGATATCACCAGCAAGGCCAATGTGGTTCTTGATGCACTTAGTCGAAAGGTGTATTGCAATACTTTGATGATCCAGAGCAAGAACTGCGCTTCTTGCGAAATTCAGCGTCTCAACTTGGGTTTGGTTGAGCATGGTTCCTTGTCGCCTTGGTTGTGCAACCAACCTTGGTGGATCGGATCAAAGCGGCAAGACAATCGAATGATGGCGTGGGTAAAATCAGCGAGAACATCGAGGATGGTTCACCAAGTGTTTCACAGAGGATGAGCACGGTGTTGTATGGTTTGGGGCGTCTCGTGGTCCCAAAGATCCCCGAGTTGCGGATTTGATCCTTCAGAAGCCCATTATTCGCCTTTGTCCATCCATCCGGGGCTACCAAGATGTACCAAGATCCGCGCGAAGTTACGGTGGACTCGCATGAAGCGCGAAATTGCGGGTTCGTTGCGGATGCGACGTATGTTGTCGCGTGAAGGCGAGCATCATCGTCGGCCAGGTCTCCTCCACCCTTGCCTATACGAGTGGAAGTGGGATTCGTTGGTATGGACTTCATCACCGGTTTGCCCGTACTCCTTCGTGGAAGGATGCTATCAGGTGGTTATTGATGATTGACGAAAGTAGCACATTTTACGCGGTGTGTACCGCCCTCGGCGTCGATAAATTAGCGAACCTCTACATATCCCGCATTGTGAGTTTGCATGGTGTGCCACGAGCGATGGTGTCGAATCGTGGTTCTCTTTTCACTTCCGACTTTGCACAGTCTACAGGAGGCCATGGGTACCCGTCTTACTTTCAGCACCGCCTACCATCCTCAGACCGATGGTCAGACAGAGCGGGTCAATCAGGTGCTTGAAGATATGCTCCGTGCTTGTGTCCTTTCCTATGGGAAGAATTGGGAGAAGTGCCTACCACTTGCCGAGTTCTCCTACAACAACAGCTTCCAGGCTAGTCTCGGCATGGCACCGTTTGAGGCCTTGTATGGGAGGCGATGCAGAACCCCGTTGAACTGGTCAGAAACTGGTGAAAGGCAGTTCTTTGGCCCAGATTCCATCAATGAAGCTGAAAGTCAAGTGCAGTTGATTCGTGAGCACTTGCGCGTAGCTCGATCCGAGCGAAGAGCTATGCGGTCGGCGTCGCCGTGAGTTGAGTTTCCGCCCAATGACTTTGTGTATCTCAAAGTCTCACCTCGAAGGGACATCGTCGTTTGGTGTCAAGGGCGGCTCCTCGATATGTCGGCCGTATCGCATCATCAAGAGAGTGGGAGCTGTTGCATACAAGTTAGGATTGCCGGCTACACTCGAAGGGTGCATGATGTTTTCCACGTGTCGCAATTGAAGAAGTGCCTTCGTGTTCTGTGGAGAAACGCCCTTGGAAAATATCGATGTGCGGGAAGATCTGTCTTATCGTGAGCGCCCGTTCGTATCCTCGAAGAAGTGTGAGCATGACAAGGAACCGTGTGATCAAGTTCCTTAAAGTTCGGTGGTCAAACCACTCCGAGGATGAAGCCACTTGGGAGCGGGAAGATCGTCTCAGCGGACACCAGTCCTTCTTCTCCAGTGATCGAGAATCTGGGCGAGATTCTGTAAGGGGGGGAGATTTGTAACAGCCCTAACCTAGGGTTTGTATTTCAAATGTAAAATTTTGAGGAGGAATAAAAACTTTTGTTGTCTCTTCAAATCATTTGTAAGTTTTCCAAATTTTCCCTAGCAATTTCCATTTTCTAGAATTAAATTCTTGTGAATGGAAATTGTTGTCAGCAAATTCTTAGCTTTCAAACTTGTGATCGTCCTCTGAAATTATTTTTCCTATCATCTTGATCATCCTATCTACCTCTCTGAATTATTTCACAATTTTTAGATTTTATTTGGTATTTCAAATGGCCAAGTCAAACCAGTTTAGAAATCTGGTCAAACCCTAGTTCAACAGCTTGTGAATTTTCTCCAGAACAATGCAGTGCATAAAAGTTCTGGAAAATTTATGAGTGTTTTCTCTTCCCAAAGTATCTACCATAAAAATTTCAGAATTTTTGGAGCCTGGAGCTATCTCTAAAATTCCCCAAACCTTCTCTGTCTTTTAAATCAAATTCTAAAAATCATGTTCCTCGGGCCCGAACCAACTCGGGCTCGCGCGTCCTACTCGCACACTTGGTTGGTCGCGTCAACTAAACGCGCGCCCGAGTCCAATTGATCGCGACCGTCAGATGCAAATCGAGCGATCCACGTCGCATGCGCAACCGACTGTCCGAATGCATACATCAATCTCGGCCGTCCATCTCGGATCCAGCGGTCGGCATCTTTCCGTCGAGTAGAACCTCGGCTCGCACCGCTTTGCTCTGTCGCCGACATGTGGGTCCCACCTGTCGGCATCAACCTCGTCTTCTCCGCACTCACCGAGCTCACGGCGTCGGCGCGCATGCTTGCCACGTCCTCGTCGCCGCCACCTTTTGTCCTCGTGTCGGCCCGTGAAGCATCGCGGGATCTCATCTACCCATCGAGCCCATCCACTACCCTTCGCGTCCATTCTCGTGTTTTCTCCGCCCAAATTTCCTTTCCGGCGGAGAAGAACCGGAGCAACGCCGCCGCCATGTTAGCGCCGCCCTCGAGCCCGAGACCGCACGCTGTGATCCACTCTCTCGCCGCATCCATTTTGCGTTCGAGCTCGTAGCACCGGTGAATCATCCGAGCCACCGTCGTCTCCGCCTCCGGTGATCTCGGCTCTGCAAGCTTATTGGCGCTCGGTGAGTTTCGGTTCGTCACTTGGTCCCTTAGGATCGCATCAGCGTCTTTGAGTCTAACCGTGACCTTGTTTCGCTCTTTGGTGCATCACCGGCCGCAAGCGTCGCTCTTCTCCAAACTCGGTAAAGCGCCAGTGTCAATTCCGGCGCCACCGTCCTCCTCCATCATCAAGATCGTGGGCTTATCGTTCTCGGTGTCTCGCGATCTCGAGGAGCTCCTTCCGAAGCTTCTCGCCGTGCATGGCGTCCTCTCCGCGCGCACCGCACTTTCTTCTCCGCCTCCGTTCGCCGCCAGCTCGCCGCCGGCATCCTTGTGGGTCCGCGTCACCGTCGTCGAGTTCGCTAGGTCCTTGCGAACCAGAAGGTACCACTCTTTCGCCCAGAAACCTCCTGGTTTGCAAGATCAGTTGCGCGGCCGCGCCACCGTGCCCGTGATCGCCGGTGAACCGCCGGTGAAGATTAGTTTAACTCTAATCATGTCTGCTTTGAGTCTCTGATTTGTGGGCCCTCTTTGGATAATCGCGTTTAGAAATCCTTTAATCCAGCCCGTTATTTGTTCTCTGAGTCCCTACCATGTGGGTCCATGTTGTCAGTTAGGTTTGTGTAGTTCTGGTTATGCGTTTTCTCTGATGGGAAGCGTATTTCTCGTGAGGTGTTTTGGGTTTGCACCTTAGTGAGCCAAGACGTATTCTTTGAATACGCCCGGCGTCACTTAAGCGAGTGCGTGTTGTCTGGTCGGCGTTAGCCTGAGGGCCATTGTCGATGGTGGGGCTTCTTGATGGCGGTAGAAAAGGATTTAATGCTTTAGCATTTACGTAATATGTTTTTCATTTGCCTTTGTTAATTCATTTAAACTTAGAAAATGCATAACTAATTCAATTTTTATCCAAATTGTATGAAACCAGTCTGTTAATTTTCATTTTAAGTGTGCTATTTGATAAAATTAACTTCACCCATGTCTCTGTAGCAAAAATCTGTTAGCTAATAAAATGATGTCTTATGTATCTTCTAAATTAGAAAATGCATATCTCTTCCAATAATTGTCCAAATTAAATGAACCCAATTCTGAAAATTTCATTTTCAGTATACTAACTATTAGGATAGATTTTATACACTGGTTCTGTTCATGAAAATTTGTTAAGTAATTAACTAGTGACTTGTTGTGTTTTTAGCTTAGAAAATTCATAGAAAATTGCTAATAACTTAAAATGATTTGTTCTCTGTTTCTAAAATTCTGTTATTTCATGCTTAGGCTCTTGTGTGAGTTTTGGCTTGTTTGATGTTGTTGAATGTTTGAGTTTTGTCGGTGTTATTCGTTCTTATTTCTTTGTTATGTTCGATCGTTAGGCTTCGATATTTGCGGCAACCACGAGGACGATCCTCCGCACCATATTGAGCAACAGCAATGGGCAAGCAGTTTGATCATGATAATCCCGATGCTTTAAATTCTAATATTTTGTTTCAAATTGTATGTATGCATTGCTTAATTTGTGTTAAAATGGATTAGTTAAATCGTAGTTGCATATCCTGTAGACAAATATTGATCTCTACTACGAGCCTAGGTTATTTCTTTGTGATTAGAGATCGTTGAATGATTTCTTGTCACTTAGTAGATACGATTTCATTGCTTAGACATGCTTAGTATCGGTAGAAGCAAGCGGTTATCGACTTTAGTCGGTAACCTTGATCACACAAAATTTACTACAACTTTATGTTTCACATTTTGCTATGCTTACTTGCAAAACTAAAACCAAAAACAAAAATGATTTAGGCGGGCACAATGGTAAGATTGGTGTGATCTGTTGGGTGTGATGGAAAGGTGCCCGGTCAATTAAGGACCGAACATCTTGTGAGTTTACATTATCCAGCATTTCGCGTGCTAACCACACTAGAGGGTATGGGACCTCTCTTGACCTAGTACTTTGGCGTGTATTGGTCCGGGTCGCAGGAGGTCGCGGGAGGGACGGAGGTGGGAGCATGGTAGTTGTCCAGAAAAGCTTTATCTGAGTGGGTAGTTGTCTTTCGGCTTTACCATGTAAGCGTATGGGTTTCTATCCATACGAGCGGCTCAGGTTGATACACAATATTGGAAACATCTCGTAGGACTTAGTTTGTGCGGCATACCTTGGAAGTGTGCTTTGGCTTAAAGGCGATGCGAGGTGTGGAGTGCAGATGGTACACCCCTGCAGGTTAAAAACTATTCGAATAGCCTCGTCTAGGTGATGGACACGCTTGGGTAAGCTTATCGAGAGTTAGACTACAACATTTAAATTAAAACTTGCGGGGTGGTGCGATACTGGGAATTGTGCTATGTTGTGGTGACTATTGGGATAGTCACTTCTAGGTGGTTACTTGTATCTATCTTTATCTCGCATGATTATTTCAACGATAAAAATGAATTGCAAACTTGCCTTTAAAGCGTATTACATTATTGCAAATAAAGTTGGCTTTATGCAAATGAAACATATGACCTCCACCAAATAAGCTCGCATGTAGTCTATGAGCAGTCCGTTAGTTCACACGTCGGTCTTGCGGGTACAAAGACAATCTTTGTACTCGGTGCTTTGCTTAATGTTTTGTTGCAGAGGAAGAAGGTGAGCCTCGGGGTCCTCATACGTGAGTGTGTTGCCGCTTCTTGGACGACTAGACTTGGCGGTCCGGTCAGATGCCTTGTGGGTTGGAGGCACGCCGATTGGCTTTGTTTATAGCCATCTTATGGCACTTTTGCTTCCATTGTCTTCTTTACGTTATTTGTGTATCTTGTGGCAGTCGGCCTCATGCTCGTAATATTGTTACTATTTGTTTATCTTCCGTTTGTAGTGTAATGTTTGGACTCTATGTTTTGAATGGAGTTGATGTCTAATTTTGTAACGAGGTGCGTATACTGCTTTCTGGGAAGTATACATATCTCGAGGATCAGTTTATTTGATTTGTGATGCTAGGACCAGGTGGTTGGTTAAGCATTACAATCCAAATAAACTGGGGTCCTCACAATAAGAGTGATCAAAGTGATGATAGCAACGAAGAGCTTCATGACCTCTCTTACCACAAACCTGGCAGGTCGGCTTATGATTGTTGTTGCCTGATCCTCCTCGTCCCGAGCCACAGCCGCGATCTCTTCTTGAGAAATTGCGGTTGTAGTAGTAGTTGTTGTTGTTGTTGTTGTTGTTGTTGTTTCCTTTGTAACATTGTTGGCAGATGACTGAATTTTAGTTTCGCCATTGTGGAGATCAAGTCTCAACTCAAAGTTCAGCATGTGCGCATACAAGTCACTAAGGGTGATCCGCTCCAGACGGGTGGTCATAGATGTCACCAAGGAGTCATACTCAGGGCCGAGTCCGGCCAGTACATACGACACAATTTCTTCATTTTGGAGTGGCTTCCCAACAGATGCAAGAGTATCAGCTAGAATTTTTATTTGACGAAAATACTCACTGATAGATGCATCCATCTTCCTCAGGTTGGAGAGTTTCATGCATATTTGCATGATCCTAGCTCTTGATCAAGATGCAAACATGCTCTAAATCACCTTCCATACTTCTGCTCAAGTTGAAAGAAACAAGATGTGTGCAAGAATCTCTTCACTATGAGAAGAGAGCAATGCACTAAGGATGATTTGATCTTGCTAGACCCATTTGAGGTACTCTGGATTTGGGATATGTCGTGCACCTCCTTCAGCGGTCTCAGTGATCATCGATGGCGGCTTCTCAGTGGTGCCGTCCGCATACCCGAGCAGTTGTTGCGCTCGAAGGTATGGAACGACCTGTGCTTTCCAGAGGAGAAAGTTCTCTCTGGTGAGCTTCAAATTGATGAAGTGGGACGATGGGGTAGGGATCAATCCCGACGAGTTGGAGCTTGGGAGAGAAGCAGATGAGAATGAGCCGGTGGTCGACATTATTGACGAACCAAGCTATGATACCATGTAAAAATATTTGAGATGTATTTGCCACAAGGAACCTAAATGGTTCGGTATATATTTATACTCATAGATTACAAGATTTATAGATTGTTGAGATTACACGACAAACTACTGTGCCAGATCTTGTACAGTTGTCATCGACAACGGAATAGCTAACTGAATCAGACTTCAGATAAAACAGATAAGATAAAGTTTAGTTAAGCGAAAAGCTATAGAACCAAATATACTAATATCTATCTTATCTTTTAACAGATCGATCCATCATAGAGCTGCTTGGAAAGATGACAGGGGGTTATCTGCTTTATGCATGTTTTTTGTCAAGGGTTATGCGTCTTTTCGAGCGCGGTTATTGAACCATTTTATGTGAAATTCCCGCGTTTCAAATAGGGCCTTTTTGGAAATTTTAATGGACATGTTGTCATATTACCACACAATATAGTTAGTTTCTAGAATATATCATGATGTTGTTCATGGAAGTACAAACATTGTGTGACGCAGGAGATGCCGATCATGAGATATGCATATCTATCTGTTTATCTTGGATAAATATATGTTGATAATTACATACTATTATACAGTGGCGGACCCAGGATTTATTAGATGGGTGTTTGGAGTTAATAAAATATTATTTAATGGAAAAAATTAAAGGTCCACGATAGAAAAAAACACAGTACAATTTTTCTGTACTAGAAATAACACCACAAAAGAATTGAGAGAAATTACAAAAAAAAATTAAGAAAAATGTTGAATTGGGAATTTGGGATTTGGGACCGAGGAATTGAGGAATAGAGAATTGGAGATGCACATGTGCTGCTATTGATGTATGCAGCCTAACTCGTCGGCCCATGAATTTGTAGTTTCCTGGTTTGATTGGTCACATAAATTTGTATAACTTGAGAAGTTGAGATCAATAAATTATATAGGCATGTCTGGATGAATTTATATTCATATTGTTGAAGTTTGCCACCATCATTTGCTACATTCTGTAATCTAACTTAAATCTAGAGCTATCTATTAGTCTCGTGCTCTCAGCCGAGCTGAAAGTTTAGTTGCTTTGGTTGAAAATGGTCTAGATATTACATTATCTGCTACAATTAGCTTGTTATTGCTTAGAATCTTCTTATCCAATGAGAACTCCACATGGACACTTGAAAGTTTTCAAAGTATAATATGTTTATACAAGATTAAATTTCATGAGGGCAATCTAATGCTTCATTTTGGTGTCAGCCAATAATGTAATAATCTGAACTACCCTGTACATTTTCCAAAGCTCTAAGATCTACAATTCACATAAATACAAGATTCATCAAACATAATTCATTTTTCAAACAAGTTTGGCCATTTGGGAATTAGGGATTTGGGATTGGATACCTCACCTCAGTGGCTCAGTCCTCACTCCTTAGGACCTGTGCTCGGGGGTCAAGGCTCGTTGGCTTGGTCACTTGGTCGCCCAGATGGCCACGCCCACGCGCTTTGCCCCACCGCTGTCGTCAGCTAGCCCCGCTCACGGTTCACCCTACTCGCTAGCTCCGGTCCATCACTAGACTGCCTCCGTCGCGCCACCCGCTCGAAGTTAGAGCCTCAGTCCTCGGAGCAAAGTGCAGCGCACCTCGTCCCGTCGGTCAGCCCACCCCGCTGGCCACTGCGCTCGGAGTAGGCAAGCAGGGAACCGCGGCACCATGGCTCTCCTCCCCTTCTCTCGGATTCCCCTTCTCCAAGGCTGCCGCGGCCCATAGTCGCCAGCCGCCGCGCTCACCCGCTCGCCGCTCCGCTCGGCGCGGCGCTGTGGCCTACCACCACCGCCGCAAGCCCACAAGGCGCAAGGGCAAGGCTGTGTGCATGTGTGTTTCTTTGAGAGAGAGATGTGAGATTGAGAGAAAGAGAGACCGAGTAGGGTTTGCCAATAAATGAGCCTTGAGATATTAGGCCGATTCATTGTAGGGGAAGGTTGGAACAGTGGTCGAATATGGAATGCCTTGGCTTTGGTGGGTTGTGAGAGTGCCGAATGGGCTGCGAGTGAGGTGTCGATGGAACGGGCTTTTGAGGGCATTACATATTGATTTAACCCAATTTCTAGCATATACATATAATATCCCTCATATATACTGAATTTTTGCCCAAAATTTTTGGGTGTTCAGCTGAACACCCTTGAACTCAGCTGGATCCGCCCTTGCTATTATATATAGTGGAAATATCATGTGACTAGAATACTCTAAATGTGGATTATTTAAGGTTCATAAGTCCACTCTTATGTCATGTCTAACTAGATGCTTAGGCAGTTAGGTGGGACATGAAAAGAATTAGAACAAGAACATATGCCAATATAATTTTTCTAGTGGGATGTTGCTATAGTTAGTACAGGTAATGTATTGATGTAATAAGCAGATATACATATATGCTTACAGGTATGTACAATGTTATGAAGACCATGTGGTATGGTCCTAATCTAGGTGATGAACAATTGATATCGTTGTCGAGGAGTTTGGGACGTGAACTCTCAGTTTACCAAATTTTCATGTTTGCTGTCAGGTGACCAACGGTCTGACCGGTCATGGGCGGCGGTCAGACCAGCGATGCAACTTTTTGAGGAATGGACACCAAACACTTGCGTGATAGTGTTTGGGGATGTGCTTGCACTAGGTACCATTGAAAATGGAGTCTGGACACTAAACTAGATAGAGTTTTGCTTGAAAAGTTTAGAGATGGGTGTTTTCTGGAAATGGAAAGCGGTCTAACCGGTCCCTTGTTATTGGAGAGTGCGGTCAGATGGCTAACCGACCATGGTGAGTTCTGGCACAGTGAGTGCCGGATTTTGTATATTTTTGTCAAAGTTATAGGATTAGTGCATATGTGTTGCATGATGCATGTTTTGGCTAACGTGCGTCAAGTTATGAAGAACTTGTGCTCGGAATCGATTTCTTGGTCTATTGTTAGCAGGGATGCTTAGAGTCAACTACGGTCAATGGTGAGGATGATTGGGACTAAGCTAGGAGAGCTGAGGTGTAGAACGATCAAGGATATCGGATGAAGTGGTTGGTCTCAAGTAAGACGCAAGATGGACAAGAACGACCGACTAGGAAGTTCGGTGCAATGGGTTCCATCAAGTGGCTTGGGCCGGTGCAAGTGTTGAAGTGATCCGGTGCGAGCCAGATGGGGTAGACTTGTCGGCATGAGGAAAGTCATTGATTAACCTATGCGTAGTGAAGCATGGGATTGCTTCATGATGATTGGACTCAATCATGGAGAAGAATCAAGAAGGGGTATTTGGTATCATCACCAAAATACTGGGTTGGTGACCTTGAAGAAACCGTAGCGCAATACAATGCAAACGGGAAGTGGACCAACCTAGGGCTGGCGGTCTGACCATCTATGGCGAGTTCCAGCATAGTGAGTGTGCTGGATTTTGTGGATTTGGCCAAAGTCATATGATGAGTGCATATGTGTTGCATGTTGGATGTTTTGGCTAACGTGGGTTAGGTTGCGAAGAACTTGTACTTGAAATCGATTTCTTAGTCTATTATTATGTAGGGATGCTTTGAGTCAACTATAGTCAACGGTGAGGATGATCGGGACTAAGCTAGGAGAGCTGAGTTCCAGAATGATCGATGATGACGGGTGAAGTGGTTGGTCTTAAGTAAGGCGCAAAATGGATAAGAACGACCAAACAAGAAGTTCAGTGTAACTGGTTGCATGAAGTGGCTTAGGTCGGTGCAAGTGATGAGGCGATCCAGTGGGAGTCAGATGGGAGAGACTTGCCGGCATGAGGAAAGCCATTGATGAACCTACACATGGCGAATCAAGAGATTGCTTCACGATGACTGGACTCGGTCATGGAGAATGATTGAGAATGGGTATTTTGGTATCTTCACTAAAATACCAGGTTGGTGATCTTGAAGAAACCGCGGCGCAAGACAACGCAAAGGAGAAGCAGTTTAGCTCAGGGGAAGGACAAGATCATGAAGAGATAGATTCGTGAGACCCGGATCGCCATCCACTTTGAGAAGCATATGTGAGTGTGAGACCCATTTATGTGTGGGCTCGGATGCTTGTTTGGGTTTTGTCTCTAGACCTAGCCTCCACTATAAAAAGGGATAGTGCAGGATTTGCACATTCATCAAAGCAAGCCTAGAAACCCTTATTTGAGATTTGGGGAAAGTGGAGAGAATAGAGGACGCTAGGGTTTAAGAGAGATGTATTGAGAGAAATTATGGGATTGGATGCTCATGAGTGAGCTTTTGTTCTCTACGGTGGGGTGGTTGTAAATTTACAATTCCTCGATACCAATCCAATCAATGAGTACAAAGATGAGTTCTCTTTTGTTTTGCCATCGCTTTTGTGATTTTAGGGTTCTTATGTTTTAGGGGTTTTGTCTTGGTCTTTTGTTTTGATCTAGTTTGATTTGTGGGATCTGATCAAAGGTCATCTTGACCATCTTTTGTTCACGAGCAAACCTTTGTATCAAAGTTATGTTTTGACCTGATTTTATGCTCTCTTGCCCTCTTTCAAGAAATTCATAGAACCTTGATTTTGATCGTCTCGATCCTTGTTTGGAATAGGTTTCTGACCTTCTTATTGAGCCTTGTCTGAAACCTTTAGTGATTTAGATCTCTAGATTAAAAGTTAGATCATTTTGTGGATTCATTGTCGTGCTGTTTTTCAGCCAGCAAGGGGAGCGGCCAGACCGGTCAGCATTCAGACCGTCCTCATCTTAGTTGTCAGATTGGACGAGGGGAGTTGTTGTCGGGAGTTGCTTGGTTTCAACTCAAATCTTTCGTTGTGATTTTTATACCTTGTTCTTCATAGTTTTTCATAGCTATTGGAGTGAAAAGGGAGTTTAATACCATTGAAGAAAATATGTGCTCCTATTCACCTCCTTTGGTAGCTATTTCGGTTTAACAGACGTCGTAAACAAAAAAAAAGAAAGGAAAACTAGCATATATCATTTTGCTTTAAATATTATTATTGAAGGCATTCTCAAATTAAGAGTCAAATGTACTACTCTATATTACTGTATAACAGACGAATCTTCCAAAAATTCCACAAATAAATCACGTGAAGTCGACCCACGTGAACTAATTAAGTAATTAGTACTTCTCTGATGATATCCCGTCAGACCGTCACCGCTGCAAATGGACAGAAAAAAAAAGTTACATAGTCTATTGTTGAATTTTTACTCAGGTGGCGTCACGCAAATGAGTCGTTCCTGAAGTTCTTCCCGGAAGTGTTGAGAGGGATGAAGAGCGCGAAGCGCGACGCCTACTGCAAGTACGACAACCAGCTGCTGACGGCGTTCACGTCGTCGCTGTACATCACCGGCGTGCTGTCGTCGCTGGTGGCGAGCCGAGTGACGACTGACGAGGACGGTGGGCCGCCAGGCCGTAATGCTGATTGGCCGCGTGTTGTTCCTCGCCGGCGCCGCCATCAACGCTGGCGCCGTGAGCATTGCGATGCTGATCGTCGGCCGGATGCTGCTCGGCTTCGGTGTTGGGTTCACCGCGCACGTCTGACCGCTTGACTGACAATCTTCTCCCGTGCAGTTTCTTCTCAAGACGAATCCGAACTAATTAGGCCCAAATCAGCTTAAAACACTAATTAGAACCAAACGATGTAGTCGGGTGCATATTTGGGCCCAATTACATTACGATCCATTTCCAATCAATTGAAATAAATTTGACCACAGGGCGCTCCGTTGTATCTCGCCGAGACAGCACCGGCAAGGTGGCGCGGTGCATTCACCTCCGCCTACCACTTCTTCCCAGGCCTGGTAATGGGCTAAGGTTTGTAGAGCCGAGAGGGTTGGGCTTTAAAATGGGTTGACTTCGGGTCGTACCAAGTGGATTGAAACAAAAATGGGTAAGAATAGGGTTGAGCTGTCTCTATATAAGGTTAGGCTAGGATTCGAACGAGCTTATTATTTTGGGCCATGTAAGGTGCCAACCCACAACTATAACCCATGCACATAATGGGCCCATATAAGTAATATAGCCCATGTCGGATGTTCATGTGCTCGATGCTACCACTGCGACTGACGGTGATACGCATCGATATGGTTAGTGAGATCTTTCTTTCCTTGTGCGCTGCAAGAGAAGTGAAGGTGCAAGGCGGTTGCAGCAAATCAACGAAGGATGTCGCTACAATTGGGGAGGAACAGCTTGATCAAAAGCAATATCCATCATGGCGGTGTCAGTTTGGACCAATTTTGCGGATATGGAGCACTAGATTTGCCAGAGGCGGTGCTGAATTCACCTAAACGAATCTCTCATCGATTCCAGTTGTGATCCATGTGTGTGCTCCTCCCAATTGCTTCCTCGATTCGGATGCCATCGAGGAGTAAGACAAATAGGACGAGCTTGTCATCACCGTATGCCTAGTTCTGATAGACTTCGTCGCCTCATCGTCGCCGTCGCCGCATCAACGGCCAAAGGCATCGACTGGAGGCATAGCATGGTCTCCTTGATTTGGCAACTACTTATTCTTCTAGCAACGACAATGGAACTAGATGAACTCAATTGGAATGGGTCGATATATATTGTCTTCTCCATACTTCACATAAAGCAACAGAGCAGTAAGATTAAAAGGCCCCACAGGCCTCATGCACTACTATATTATGGGCCGGCCCAAAGAATTCAAATGGGCCAGGCCTGTGTTGGGGCCATTTTCTTGTTGTATAGGGCTGCGCGGGATTCGAAATAAATTTAATCGGGCAGGACTGGGATTGGGCTGTTTGTTACAAATCAAGGGCTAGGATGGGGCTAGCTCTTCCTCATCCTCGACACACTGGCCACGACTGTCACCAACTACTTCACTAACCGCATCTGACTGTCACCAACTACTTCACTAACCGCATCCCTGACTTGGGCTGGCACGTCTCCCTCGGCCACACGGCCGTGCCGGCCACCGTCATTGTCGTGGGTTCCCTCTTCGTCCCGGACACCCCTAGCAACCTCGTCCTACGTGGTGAGCCCGACAAGGCCCGCGCGTTGCTCCAGCGCATCCGCGGGGTGGACACCGACGTGGATGCTGAGTTCGAGGACATCGTCCACGCCGTCGAGGAGGCGAGCCAGAACAACGTTGGCGCGTTCGATGTTGGGTAATCTGTTGTTAGTGTTAAGAAACTATGGGTTCGGCCCGAAAGCCGGCCCATGTATGGGCTCCCCATCCCAAACCCTAGCAGGGTCTTTAGCCTATAAATAGGGGGTGCTATTCACTGTAAAGGATTGATCGCTTAATGAAGGAATAAAGAGAAGCAAGAAGTCCTCCTACATCTCTGTTTGCAATCTCTTATTCTATTATTGTGATTCATGCAATGTTCTTACGATTCTGAGTTTGTCTACGAGATAATCGCTCGGACTGGACTCTCCAGCGATGGTTCCTCAACACGTTATCAGCACGATCGACTCTCCTCGCATCGAAAAGGTAACCGTCGATGAACGACACTCGTAGATTGAATCATTTTTCTAAATCGCTTTCAATTATACAATTGTTGCTTTCTAAATTGGTTTTCTACGGTGCAAATCCGCTCTAATCTACCGCGAGTCGACTTGAAGTCGCCAGCCAAGCCGATCGGTGGGTTGCATGAAGGAGTAGATGATGATTATACCGTAGGTTGTAGATGCAATAGCACGAAAGGCACCATGTGCACGGCACCGCCTGCAAGCGGCTGTCACTACCTCTGCGATATGTTACTTGTCGGCATAGTCTGCTATCGCGCATCGCCACGAAGGCGACGACAGAACCACACCGCTAGCACGCGGCAAGCACGAACATGCCGGCATGAAGGCGCGCCTTCGTTGCAATACCACATTACATTACATTGCATCGCATACATCTGCATGAATGAGCGATGCGCGCGCGATGAAGCAATGCCATGCTCGATGAAGCGATGCAAGCTCGATAAATGCGATACCACACTTGATGAGCGATGCGCGTCGATGAGCGATTCACGACGAATGAACAATGTGCGCGCGCCTGATGAACAGTACTGTGCGATGAACAGTGCGTGTCAGATGAACAGTGCGCGCGTGATGAACGATAATTGCACCATGATGAACATTATACGCGAAAATTTTGGCCGCCGGCCTGGAGCCGGAGACGGCAGGTGCCCCCGCACGGACTTCTCCTCTCACTGTCGTCGGTCCGAAGCTGTGCCTCCTCGCCTTCGCCCGTAGCGGCGGCGCCACCATGCACCGACCCTCGCGCGTTGCGCCCCCGCCGTGCCCGTACGCGCCTCCCGTCGGCCCCGCTCGTTGTCGCGCCACCCTAAGGCCGCCCGCACGCGAGCAAAGAGACTTAGCATCCTCGCCGCACGAGGCCGACGCCATCGCACATGGCTCCGCGCCCGCCGCCGTGGCCCTGCGCGCCCCGCGCCATTCGCCGCCCTCGTGCGGCTCTCCCACACGCGACCGCCCTTCCTGCCTTGGAGTCGCCGCCCCGGATGGCCCATGGAGCTGCCACCACCGTAGCCTGTTGAAATCAGGGTAGGAAACCGTGCCCAGCTCGACGTTTTGAGCCAGCCAAAGCGGGCCCCCGGATTTGGGCTGGGATGGGAAAGGTCTCATGGGCTAGGGAGGACGGGCCGTGAAATTGGCCCAACCGGACGGGTGAAAAAAAAAACAAAAAAACAGGGAGGGGCGATGGAAGGAAATTTTGCAAATAAAACCCTCAAATTCTGAAAATTACGAGGAAGTTTCGCGAATGAAGAAATTCTTGCAAAATAACCCCCAGAAATTTGAAAATTACGCGTAAAATTTTCTTTGTACTGAAATTTTTGCGTGTTAACCCCTGAAAGTTGCAGAATTTGCCAAAAGTCATTTTTCCAGCAGAAAATGGCCTCAGGAATCCAAATTTTTGTATATTTTTGAACTTTGAAGCATGTTTAACTTTGTTATTGTTGTTTCTATGAAATTTATTTATTGTATTTACTGTTTTGATTATCTGTGATTATTTATATTGCTTTTAATAACTGAAAATAGCAGTAAATCATGTAAATACATAGAAAAATACAGGATCACGAATCGGGAGTTCGAACAACATTATGAGAATTTTGTAACTATTTTATGCAGATTACTAGAAGTAATCTTATGAATTTTGTATGATATGAAAATGACTGGCATCACGAATCAGGAATTCGAAGAACTGACCCAACATGGCCAGATTTTGTATAAAATTTGTATCAGTCTTCAATTCTATGGTAATGTAATCACGGACGAGTAGAAGATAGAGAAGACTTTCTACCTTTCACCCGAACGTGGTGTAATCCGCACGCAACTATCGTCAAGACGGCTACATAAAGTATGCCGAATTAATTGACATCATGTAAGTTGCGGAAGCTCAAGATGATGTTCTAAGAAAGAACTTCATCTCGCAGCCACCTAGTAGCAATGTTGGCCATGAAGCCACTGCTAGCAGCTACAAGGTGACGAAGCCTCTCACGAATGAGAGGAGCAAGAAGGGTAAGGTCGTGCATCGCACATTATTGATGCTTTCCAGTCTAAAAAAAGGGCAAATGATAGCATGAGGCACACCTCGCCATTGCAGGCACAGAGGATTCACATCCATTAGCTGCACTTATGAATGTGGACAGCCCAGTAGCAGCCACCATCATCCCTCCTTTGGACATCGCAGCGGCCGCAGCTGTAGCTGCCCAAGAGGAGCAAATTGTGCATGGAGTTGATTGAGGCAGAAGTTCCCGAATACTTCGCCTATTAAATCTAGTGCACGCATTGCACTCGGATCTTTTTATAGAAACTTGCAGTTTGTAATTGAAGCAGAACTTTAAATTATTGAATAATGGTTGCAAGCTATAGGAGAGCAAAGCATTAAATTCTTATGATGAGTCTTGCATGACTTATTTTCCTGTAATTATAATAGCAAGTTATGTTCTGATATCTGAAGTATTTTATTTATGTGTTGCTTGCTTTCTGCTACATATTAATAAAGTACACTATATTAGAACACGTGTGGCGTCCTATGGAGGAAGTGTGTTTAGCAAGTAGCGGCACAATGAATACAATCCTGAGAGAAACGAAGATTTTTCCAGTCGATCATCAAAAATGTTGGTAGTCTTATGACAATCGCATGTAGTGATACTTGTATAATAGGCTCAGGAAGGGCCATAATTATACTCTCAATAGGCACAACTTTGGTCATTGAAGAAGACTTGTTGTACCCAGAATCAACTAGAACTCTTAAGGATATTCGCGTTAACGGTTTCCATGTAGAGACTGAAGAAGAGTATGGTAAGCAATACCTGCTCATTGAAAAGCGTGAAGAAAGTGGAACAATGGCATTAGAATGCCTTCCTTCATATGAAACTGGTCTATACTACACTAATATTAAGGCACCTGTAGCCTGTACTGCCATGAAAACCGTATTTAGAATCTCTGAACTTTTCTATCTCTGGCATGATAGATTATGCCGCCTAGGTCTTAGGATGATGAGAGATATAATTAACAATTCACAAGGACATATTATGAATGTAAATAATTTCCCGAATCAGAAAGATTTTATGTGTCCCGCATGTGCCACCGGGAAATTAATTACTAGACCTTTTTGCTCTGAAAGCGAAGAATGAAGTCCCTGCATTCCTGGACCGTATCTAGGGAGATATTTGCAGTCCTATACAGTCCCTGTAAGGGTCATTTATCTATTTTATGGTGCTCATCGATGCTTCCTCGGAATGGTCGCACATATGTTTATTGTCTACGAGAAACCATATTTTTGCAAAGCTAAATCTCACAGATAATTAACAATTGAAAAATATTTTCCCTGATCATCACGTGAAGTCCATCTGAATGGACAATGCCGGAGAATGTACACCAAAGGCATTTGATGATTATTGTATGAAAATGAGAATTAAAGTTGAGCATTCTATACCGCACATCCGCACCCAGAATGGACTAGCAGAACTTTGAAGAATTGTAATTTACCAACTACATGTTGGGAACACGCAGTCCTGCTCGTAGCAGCTCTCATCAATTTTAGACCATCGGCCTATAACATCCATCCACCTATACAACTAGCACAAGGGTCAGCACCGAAAACTTCTCATCTTCGCAGGTTTGGTTGCAAGGTTTACATACCTATACCACCACCGCAGCGAACATCAATGGGTCTTCTCTGAAAGTCTGGAATATACATTGGTTATGTGACAGCATCCATAATAAGGTATTTGGACCCTATGACTGGAGATTTGCATAATACCCGATTCGCTGATAGTATATTAAATGAGGTTAATTTCCCGTCATTAGGGGGAGGAAATCAACCCTTGATGATAATTTCGGGAAATAATTGAAGTCCAAAAGATAATTGAAATCTATGCATATGACCCGCGCACTAGTGAAGAAAATAGAGAAGTCTAGAAGATAATTGAAGTCCAGAAGATAATTGATTTACAAATATTAGCGAATTAACTGCTAGACCACTTTAGTGATTTGAAGAGCGTGACCAAGTAGCATTTGCCTGTATGCAATGCGCCGGAGAGAGTTGAAATACCAATGAAGGTATCCCTAATCCCGTTCAGAGGCCTCAGAAAAGGACGAGAACTCCAGCCCCTCAAATCCGAAGTAACCGGGGACGCCTGGTGAAAAATGATAAGAAGTACTTGACACAGCCGATCACCGAAATGCCCCAGAACCAGAAGGAGAGCCAGTTGAGACCTGACATCGGTATAGAACCTTCAGAAAAGACATACCAGAATTGAACATCCCCATGAAGGGAGACATAAGCATGGATGTGTGCGCACACATCGGAGCTGAAAAACTAAAGGGACTTGCCCCACAATTGGAAGCAGTGGTGAGCAAGTAGAAGCATTAGAAGAATCGCCCCTTGAAGAAATAGCTATAAAATTTATGACCTCGGAAGAATCTTTGAATATGACAACAGCCAATGTCGACATTTACTTTGCAAAGAAACTTGCCACAATCATCAATCTTGATCCAGAGCCTGCATCACTCGCTGAATGAAAGAAAAGACCAGATTGAAAGAAGGCAATAGAAACTGAATTATTCTTTCCGAATAAAAGAAAGGTGTTTGGACCTATAAGCCGCACGCCTCCCCTTGTGCACTCCGTAGGGCATAAGTGGGTATTTGTTCGAAAGATAAATGAAAAGAAGAAAGGCTTGTTGCATAAGGTTTCACTAAAGATCCAGGAGATGATTATAAAGAAACCTATTCCCCGGTCATGGGCGGAACTCCCTTTAGACATTTATTTCAATAACAGTGAACTTGAAGTTAGAAGTGAAATTGATGGATGGGGTACCAGCATACCTTTATGAAATATTGGATTCGGATATTTATATGAAGATACCTGAATGTATCCCTGTCCTGAACCAAGATAGAGCAAATAGAAATATATACAGTGTGAAACTCAGAAAGTCACTGTACAAAGTTAAGCAATTAGGCAGAATGTGGTATAATCACTTGAAGCGACTTTCTATGTAAGAAAGACTACACGAACAATGAGAATAAGCCATGTGTATTTATACGACGATCCCAGGATGGATTTTGTATAATCGCAGTATATGAAGATGATCTAAATATCATCGGAATCCTGAAGGATATTAAGAAAGTAAGCTCTTACCTGGAGTCGGAGTTCGAAATGAAAGATTTGGGTAAAAACAAATATTGCCTAGGCTTGCAGCTTGAGCATGTCCCTGATGGAATATTAGTACATCAGTCAACCTACACTTAGAAGGTGTTAGAAAGGTTTGACTTTGAAAAGGCATACCCTTTGAAAGTGCTAATGGTTGGGAGATCTTTGCAGTAAAACAAAGACCTATACAGACCTAAAGAAGAGGGGGAGGAAGTCCTGGGACCGGAATTCCCACACTTAAGTGCAATAGAAGCACTAATGTATTTAGCAAACTGTACTAGAACAGACATTATATTTGTCGGGAACCTACTAGCAAGTTATAGTGCAGAACCTACCAAAGGTATTGGCAGAGAATAAAAGACATCTTCTGATACCTCCAAGGAAGCAAAGAACTTGGTCTGTTCTATAGAAAGAACCAAGACTTAACTATGAATGGCAATGCAGATAACGGGTACTTGAAGGACCCGCATACAGCCAAATAGCAAACAGGTTATGTATTCCTATGTGGTGGAACCACAATTCCATGAAAATTGTCTAAGCAGAGTCTTGTACCGACTTCGACGAACCACTCAGAAATAATAGCACTGTACGAGGCCTCACGAGAATGTGCTTGGCTTTGACGGATGATTCACCACAGCCAGCAGTCGTGTGGATTGAATACCGCGCAAACCCCCACTATTTTCTATGAAGATAATGCAGCTTGTGTTGCACAAGTACAGATGGGTTATGTGAAAAATCCTCTCACAAAGTATATCAACCCCAAGTTCTTCTATGCTCATGAATTGCAAAAGATAAACGTAATCAAAGTACTACATACCAAGTCATGTGAGAATCTTGCAGATTTATTCACTAAGTCACTTCCAACGTCTAGCTTTCAAAGATGCATACGTGAATTGGAATGATGATACTTAGAGAAGTGCAGAATTCATGGGGAGAATCTTCACGAATTCATTATTAAAGTTTGATCATGAAGATCGAGTACCCAAAGAATAAATCCAGGAGATTAAATGAAATTGGGTGGATTGTACTCTTTTTCCCTTGACGAGTTTTCCTGAGGTTTCTCGGCTAAGGTTTTTAATGAGGCAATTTGTGCAGCACAACAGAACGTGTATCATGTACTCTTTCTTTAAATTTTTTCCACTGGGTTTTTATGGAGTTTTGACGAGGCATGAACATGTGGGGATGGGTACCCAAGGGGGAGTGTTAAGAAACTATGGGCTCGGCCCAGAAGCCGGCCCATGTATGGGCTCCCCATCCCAAATCCTAGCAGGATCTCTAGCCTATAAATAGGGGGTGCTATTTGCTGTAAAGGATTGATCGTTTGATGAAGGAATAAAGAGAAGCAAGAAGTCCCCCTACATCTCTGTATTCAATCTCTTATTCTGTTCTTGTGATTCATGCAATGTTCTTACGATTCTGAGTTTGTCTACGAGATAATCGCTCGGACTGAACTCGCCAGCGACGGTTCCTTAACAGTTAGTTTATGTTTTGTTTCTGTATCCGAGTAGCATATGAGGACGTGTCTGGGTGTGCTATCTGAGAAGGAGTCACTACTACAAAACAGATCATACTGGACGCCTCATCACAGACGGTTCCAAAGGAGCCGTCTGTGTTGAACTTATACAGACGGTTCCCTTTGGAACCGTCTGTGATAGTGCCTCATCACAGATGGTTCTTATTACCAATCGTCTGTGATACTTCACAGACGGTTCATAATAAGAACCTTCTGTGATAGTGCCTCATCACAGACGGCTCATTCTACCAACCGCTCGTGATACTTCCGACGGTTGGTAGAATGAGCCGCTCGTGATGAGGACACTCATCACGAGCGGTTAGTATAACGAACCGTCTATGATACTTCACGAGCGGTTCGTGATACCAACCGTCGATGATAAGTACCTCATCACGACGGTTGGGATTAACAACCGCCTGCGTGATTTTGATTTTACCATGACTTAAAATTTTCCTTACTGCGTGATTTTACCATTGATTATCACGAGCGGTTCTTGTTCGAACCGTGCGTGATAGCTATTTTCATGACGGCTCTTGTTCGAACAAATCGCGATAGCTTTTATCGCGCACGGCTCAAAGACCATCGTGATAACACTTTGTTATCACAGACGTACTTTTACACAGACGGTTGGAAACCGTCTGTGATGAGGTTTTCTGTAGTAGTGAGTCCATGTGTGTGTGAGTATAAAAGACAAGGCAGGCTGCAATGTAACAAATGTGAGAAGCGAGAGAAGCAATGTAAGCCAATAGAAAGCAAAGAAATAAAGAAAAGAGAAACGATGTGTGTGCTTTCATGCAGCACCAAAGATCGACTTCCAAAAAGGTGCATGTACGTGTGTATACTTCGATCAAGCGTTGACTAACATCACCATCTGAACGTTCTGTCGAACATGTCGAGAAGTTCTGCCGACAGGTCTAATCGTGAGTTTTCTTCTGCTGAGCTGAGTCTCCTGGAGTTGTTCCAAAAATTGGTATCACAGCCATGGCGAAGGATGGATGACCACGGAGCGGCACGGCCGATGGAGAGGTGGCGTGAGCACGGCGTGGCATGGCGGAGCGGTGGGCTCCCGTATAGTGCAAGTGGGAGTGCGCACGGGGTGGATCCCGGCGGTGCATCATACGCGACAACGGCGGAGTGCACGGCGAGGCACGATGGCTCGATGCGGTGAGATCGACGCATTGCACGATGCATGCGGCTCCGTGATGAGGAGGAGGCTGCATGTCGGTGGAACGTAAGATGAGTTGTGCGTTACCAAGGTGAAAGCGTTGTGTTGGTACTAGGCTGTTGCGGTGCCATATTTGTGTGTGTGTCTGTAGAGTTGACCTGATCATAGTAAAGCTTACGACCATGAAGTGATCGTAGTGAGGCTTACGATTATGAGGTTGTTGTAGGAAATCTTATGACCACTAGGTAGTTATAGAAGAACTTACGACTATATAGGGTAGATGTAGAATGGTTTACGACCACTCGGATAAGCTTCTCCCTTATTAATGATAAGTGGTATCCTTATGAATAACATGAAGATATTGTTATATATAATAACAATTATAGATAAATAATTTAATTAATTGAGGATTATTAGATCCTCATCAATGAAGAATATGTTTTGTTGAGTATCTAGGCTAAAGACCCAAAACTATTTAGAACATGGCATGAATGTCTGGGTCATCCTAGAGACAATATGATGCGCCGAATATTACAACATTCTGCTAGCCACAACTTGAAGTCCAAAAACATTCCTGATTTATCACATTTTGTGTGTGAAGTCTGTGCTAAAGGGAAGTTAATTATGAGAACTTTGTATCATAAGATCAATGATGAATTGCCTGATTTCCATAAGAGGATTCAGGGGGGCATATGCGGACCTATAGAGCCCATGCCTGGGTCATTCAAGTACTTTATGGTACTAATAGACACATCCAATCGGTAGACGTATGTATGTATATTGTCCACTAGGAATCACACCTTTGCCAACCTAATTTCACAAATGACTGCACTAAGGGCAAAGTTTCTAAATCATAGGATCCAATCCATAAGAATGGATAATGCTGGAGAGTATACCTCGCAAGCATTTAATGACCATTGCTTGGCCTTAGGCATAACAGTGGAACATTCGGTCCCGTATATTCATACTCAGAATGGACTTGCTAATCAAGAGGATCAAGATGATCGCTAGACCCTTGTTAATAAGATCCAGTCTACCAACTACGTGTTGGGGACATGTCATATTACATGCATCAGCATTAATACGACTCTGGTCATCCGCATAGCATAAGTTGTCACCTTTCCAATTAGTGCGTGGAAAAGACCCAAGTATTTTCCATCTCCGTAAATCTGGTTGTGCCATTTACATACTCATCTCACCTTCTCAACGTACGTCACTGGGACCCCATCGTAAATTGGGAATTTAAGTGGGATTTGAATTTTCGTCTATAAAAAAAAAAATTGAGCTCATGACAGGGGATTTGCTAATAGCAAGATATGCTGAGACTGTATTTAATGAAGAACTATTGCCAACATCAGGAGAGGAAAGGCCCCAATTTGGAATGTCAGGAACTATCATGGAATGATAATAGTCTTCATAATAACGATTCGCACATTAAGAACTCTGAACAAAAGGTATATAGGATAATAGATCTCTTGCAAATCAATTGCCAGATTCATTCACGGGTCATAAAGGAGTTACAAAGTTGCATATACCAGCGGTAAATGCACCTAAAAGAGTAGAACCATCAATGAATTACTATCGATACTTGTGAGTTAAATGCTGGGGATATAGCTCTCGAGATCATTCAGGAAGAGATAGGGTTTTTTAGACAGGGTCAAGCCTTCTCCGGAGATAATAACAACTCTACTCTTGTGTTATTGTATTGAATGAGGTTACAAAGCACAACAAGCCACCAAAACTAAGAAATGTTGTCAATTGCTTCTGGTTGTGTGTCGGTCTCACTTTTTTCTTGTCTGCCGGCACCACCCCTTATAAAGCGTCGAAGGGGTGGTGCTTTTTGTGCGCCAGGAGGCACCTTGACGGTTGCTAGAACCCCACGTTGGTGACGGTTATTGTTAGTGAGACATTCTCATTGCACGTAATGGTAGAGGCACATATGTGCATGTGTTGTATTAATTACCACACATAGTCGAGCATGGTGTACAGGGTCCTTAGTTGATAAGATAGGGTCCTACACTTGTCTGTGAGACTTATCGACTAGAAGATGGTCATGTTTTGACCTAGTCATAACAGGGCTTATGACCAAGGGGTGGTCGTAACCTGATCTGGTCGTGATAAGCATCTCTGACCAGGGGTATACTGAAGGGCTATTAGAATACCATTATCTATGATGGATATCGTAGATAAATAACTTCATTAATTGAGGATTACTCAATCCTCGTCGTCTAGCCCCCCAACTTCATGTAAAAATGACTTACTTGAGACGAGGTCGTAGAATAGTTGTTGGAAGAAAAACTTTCCGATGAGTATTTCTCTTGACCATAAATTGACTTGGTCAAGGAAGCTGTTTTTACTTGGGTTGTAAAAATAATACCCTTTTTTTACAGGTATGAACAGAAAAAAGAATACAAATGGTCACCCACTATTTCGTCCGTTGGGAGCAGTTCCCAAAGGGATTGTAAACGATGTGCTTCCCCATGACTTCCACTTCAGTCTAATGGGTATAAGTAATGACCAAAGGAATAGAAAACAAGGGAATTACTTTCCCTAATCGTTTAATTTCCCTTGAGTTCTGGCCTTCTCCACTGCCACTTAAGCTTGAAATTCCTCCTCCCAAATCTTTCGAATTGTAGCAAATTTCTTAGAAGAAATAGCTGGATCCATGTCTAAGTGGGAGAAATTGGAGATGGACCTGGAGAACATGATCACTTTAGTCCTCACCAAGAATATTCCTTCAACCAGACCAAGACGAACTTGGTTTGGCTAGAGGAAGAAGTGGTTTTGCACATCCATCGTCTACGAGGAAATATATTCTTTGTGGGTAAGGCCGCAGAGAAGAAGACGTCGTGGAACCCGACCTCAAGTGGTCGAGGTTGGATTGCTCCATGGATCCAGGCCATGAAGGATCTAATGAAAAAAGGATTGACTGGATGACATAACATTTGAAGTTGTTAAAAAGACCCTGATGGGCAGGTGAGTACTTCACTATCTATGATGTGTAACTTCCGATCAAGACTGAAGTTCGTATCAGAAGGAAGCAACATGCTAGACAATTGCTTACCGGTTCACAGAGAACTCCAAGCATACGACCGTACCCTCTACCTTCTTCCAGTTGAGGCCAACTTCGAATGCACTGAAGAGGAAGCCCATAAACTGGTCAAAAAGAGTTGACCGGTCAGAAGAAAGGTCATAGAGGAGATGTAGGTGAGGTCTCCTTTAGTGTAGTTTGTAATGTAAAGTGCATGTAAAGAAGTATTTGATCTTTTGGAATCTTTATTTTCCTACAAATTATCTTTTTTGAGTAGTTAGTAATTCATAAGACAAAAATAGAAATGAAAAATAAAAGTAAAGACTAAGGTATGAAAGTCATGATTACAACTTTCCGCCAGCCCCCGATTGTTTGCTTAGTAAAGTGAATGTACTAAGAAAACAATGAAAAATAGTTTATTCAAATTCTTCCGACCATGTTGTTGAACTTAATCTCCCTGTATTGGCATCAAGAGTTAGGGATAGATCAACTCGAGGAAGCTCCTTCTAGTGGGCAAGACTACATGCAGAAGGGAGAGACTTCAACTAGGTGATGTCGTCTTTCTCCGACCATTGTAAGGGAAACCAAGTGTTTAGAGTGATCGGAGAAATTATGAAAACTTAGCTCATCAAGGAATTATGTAAAACAATAAAGAATGAATAAAATAATAAACTTTATTGAAAGCATAAAAGTTTATGCATAGAAATTCTTTAGCTGATTGATGTTCCATGAATTAGAGAGAACTCAACCATCTTCCATCGCCAATCATACCGATCCCGATCATTTGACTTCGACCACTGTGTAAGGGCTTTCCCACTTGGGGGATGGCTTATTCCACTTAGATTGGGTCTGAATCTTTTTCAGAACCAAGTCACCTACAACAAGACTGCGATGTTGAACCTTACAATCGTAGTACTTGCATAGGGGAGCAGGGGGGAGGTGCTCATGCTGGAGTACAGGGACATGTGACAAGTGAAAGGGTAAACACACCCGCCGACATTAGGGCAATGGAATAGTCAAACTCTTCTATTTTGGGAAATAGTGAAGAGTTAATAGATTTAAATAAAGTTCCAATTGAATTGGACAAAGAGTTTTCCACAAACAATGTGAAAGCAGGAGAAATTTTTTATAGACAAGAACATGAGAAATCTTTTATAGACAAGTGGCTGCTAATAGCAGCTTTTCAACTCAAAGATTGTCTTCCATATTGAATCAGATCTAGAACCAAAGACGATTGTGTTATGCAAGAATCGTCAAGATTGAGATAAATGGAAGGAAGTAATCGAGAATGAACTAAACTCACTTAATAAGAGGGAAGTCTTATTAAGACATCTCATAATGTTATTCCTCTTGGATACAAGTGGGTGTTCATAAAAAAGAAAAATGAACATAATGAAGTGGTGAGATACAAAGCGAAATTAGTAGAACAAGGGTTCACGCAGAGAACCAACATTGATTTCCATGAAATTTACTCTCCTGTAATGGATGGCATAACGTTCCGATACCTTATAGCTATGACAGCATGAATGAATTTGAAAATAAAACATATAGATATCGTGACTACATATTTATATGGGTCACAAGATTCTAAAATCTTCATGAAGATTTCAGAGAGATTAAAAGCTCCATGTATGAGCAAGAATGAACATCACAGCATGTATAGTGTTAAGTTGCAAAAATCACTATACGGGTTGAAACAGTCAGGTCATATGTGATATAACTGACTGAGTAAATTCCTTTTATACATAAACAATAGAGTTTGTCTGTGCGTGTTCATAAAGAAATCCAATAATGGATTTTGCATCATCTATGTGTGTGTTGATGACTTGAACATAATCGAAAACACGGAAGACATTCTCGAAGCAAGCCTATACTTAAAGACAGAATTCGAGATAAAAGATTTGGGTGAAACCAAATATTGTCTCGGGTTGCAGATTGAAAATTTGCCTGGAGGCATATTTCTGCATCAGATAACCTACACCAAGAAAGTGTTGGAGAGATTTTATCTTGATAAATCTCATCCATTAGGTACACCCATGATTATTAGGTCGTTAGATGTAGAGAAAGGTCAATATGGACCTAGACGAGAGAATGAGGATACATTAGGGTCTGAAACCCCTTATTTTAGTACTATTGGAGCATTGTTATATCTTGCCAATTATAACATGCCTGATATTGCATTTATAGTAAATTGCTAAACAAGATATAGTTCCGAGCCTATGAAGAGGCATTGGAATAGAATTAAGTCAATCCTCAGGTACCTTAGGGGTACAACTAATTTTCGACTATTTTATCCAATGGTCAAGATATAAGTTTGAAGAGTTACTCAAACACTGACTCTCTTTATGATCCCCCACAATGCCAAGTCACAGACTGGATATGTCTTTCTAAGTGGTTCTACAGCTATCTCTTGGAGATCTATAAAACAATCGATTGTTGCTACGTCAACTAATTATGCTGAGATCATTATACTATATGAGACAACTCGATAGTGCATATAGCTTAGAAGACTAATTCACCATATCCAATAATCTTGTGGTGTAGAGGTGGATAAAACTCTTACAGTCCTCCACGAGGATAATACAGCTTGCATTGCACAAATGAAGAATAGATATATCAAGACGCATATCACAAAGCATATACTCTAAACATTTCTACCCATATGAGCAGCAGAAAAATGGGAATATGGAAATACAGAAAATCCAATCAAGTGATAATCTTATGGATTTGTTTACTAAGACCTTTCAAAGAACAAGTTTTGAGCTTGTTCGTGGTATTGATATGTGAAGACACAAAGAGTTGTTGTCTTCAAGGGAAGATACATGATCTTCATATATGAATAGATGTTGTACTCTTTTTCCATTGTTTGAGTATTGTCCCAACGAATTTTCTCATTCGAAGGTTTTAATGAGGTAATATGTGCAATGGCAAAAACGCGAGCTATGTACTCTTTTGTTCTTACCGTTTTTTCGCACTGGGTTTTTGGAAGAGGTTTTTAATGAGGCAGGGGTATGTCATTGGCAAAGTATCCAAAGGGGAGTGTTATATACTAGTATGTTTCAAGGTTTGATTATGTGTGGATATTTTACCTAAACAAAGACTCATTAGAGGAGTTGTCGGCCCACAAGGCCTATTAGTCCGTTTAGTCTCATATTATTTACTACAGTCAGCTCCAGTGTATCTCTCCGAGACGGCACCGGCAAGGTGGCGCGGCGCATTCACTTCGGCCTACAACACCTTCGTCGTCATCGGCATACTGTCCGCGACCATCACCAACTACTTCACCAACCGCATCCCCGGCTGGGGCTGGCGCGTCTCCCTTGGCCTGGCGGCCGTCCCGGGCGCCATCATCGTCGTGGGAGCCTTCTTCGTCCCGGACACTCCCAGCAGCCTCGTCCTGCGAAGCCATCCCGAACGGGCTCGGGCGGCGCTGCAGCGCATCCGCGGGACCGATGCCGACGTCGACGCCGAGTTCAAGGACATCGTCCGCGCCGTGGAACAGGCGCGTCAGAACGATGAGGGCGCGTTCCGGAGGCTATTCAGCAAGCAGTACCGGCACCACCTGGCGGTAGGGGTGGCCATACCCGTGTTCTACGAGTTCACCGGCATGATCGTCATCTCCATTTTCTCGCCGGTGCTGTTCCGGACGGTGGGGTTCAACAGCCAGAAGGCTATACTTGGCTCCGTGATAAATAGCATGACGAATTTGGTCTCAACAATGTTGGCCACCTTCATCATGGACCGCACCGGCCGCAGGTTGTTGTTCATTGTCGGCGGCATGGGCATGATGCTTTGCGAGGTATCCTAAACATGTCGTACGTCTGCTGGTATACGTAGTACATAACCGTTTACTAGCTAATTGCTCGATCTAACCTTTTGCTACTGAACTAATCAAGGTGGCCATTTCTTGGATCATGGCGGATCATCTCGGGAAGCACCAAACGGTGACCATGCCGCGGAACTACGCAACCGGCGTGCTGGTTCTGATTTGCCTATGCACGTTCAGCTTCGGCTTGTCGTGGGCGCCGCTCAGGTGGGTGGTGCCGAGCGAGATCTACCCCGTGGAGATCAGGTCGGCCGGGCAGGCCATGAGCATCTCCATCGCGCTCTGCCTCTCCTTCGTGGAGCTGCAGGTGTTCATCGCGCTGCTATGCGCCATGAAGTACGGCGTGTTCCTGTTCTACGCCGGCTGGCTCCTGGCCATGACGATCTTCGTGGCGGCGTTCCTGCCGGAGACGAAAGGCGTGCCGCTGGAGGCCATGCGGTCGGTGTGGACGCGGCATTGGTACTGGAGGAGGTTCGTCAAGGATGCCAAGCAGGACAGCCAAGTCAGCGAGTGCATCGATTAAATCGGTGTGGACTCAACTGGATGGTGTGATGTGTGTGTAGTATATTTCTGCAAAATTTGGTGTACTTTGGTAAAACCTGCTGTACTACTACTAATTTCTGCTTCTATAGAAAGTTGGGATGATTTGGTCGTACAGGCCTCGATGCATAGCGCTACCGCAGCTTCAAAGGCTAACTGAGGACCTGCGGGCTGCGGCTGGCTCCCGAACGCGCGCGGCCGGCGCGCGATCGTGTCTCGTTACTCTCGTATCACGCGACTCGTGAGCACAAACCCGTTAGGAATGGGGCGGGAAAAAAAATTATCCGGGGCAGGGCCTCTGCCCCTACCACTTAGGGCCCATCTTTAGAATTTTGCCAAGTAATAACACTGATCTCAAAGCAAAGCAAAGCAAGCAAACTCCCCAGTTTAATCTTCTTCCTCTCCCTGTTCTGACCAGGGTTTTGGGTCTGTTTTAATTTTTTTACCGGGCGGTCCGGTGGGACCGATTTTCGGCCAATTTCAGCCGAAATTTTCAAATCAAAATTTCAATTTCTTTTGTGAGGTTAAAACGAAAAATACAAAAAAAAAGTGAGCTACAAGATCCGAACCCATAATCTTCCTTCTCTAATGCTAGGAGTGTTTCCACCAGGCACATGCACTCATGTACTGATGTACTTGCATGTGGTTACAAATTTTCTTTATATTTGACAAAAAAAATCTAGCAAATCCGAAAATTTACATGCTTTATCCAATTCCAATTCCCCGGATGTAGGCCGCCGTCGCCGACGAGTCCGCCCAAACCTCTGCTGTCAACCTCCTAGCCATCGCCACCACCCTCCACCGTCGCCACGTCCCTCTCAAAGCCCCTCCCCTACTCCACTCTCTCCCCCAAATCCTAGAGTCAACACTCTCCTCCGACTCCATCCCAAACTTCGACTCTGCCGCACTGCCGCCATCCTCCTCCGCCCTCCTCACCTACCACGTTGGGACCACCTCTCTGCCTGCTCGCGCTTCTCGCCATTGAAGACCTGCCCCTCTCCGTCGCCTGCTTTGAGCTTGCCTAGCACGCAGCCGCCCAAACCCTGCCCTACCTCCTCTCCCAGCGCTCACCTCGGGCTCCAATGCCAGGCTGCTCCTCCACCCATGAGTCAGACAACTACTAGAGGAAGAAGATTAGTGTGGAGTTTGCTTGCTACTACGTGGCAAAATCGTAAAGAAGGACCTTAAGCGGTAGGGGTAGTGGCCCTCCCCGGAGATTTTCTTTTTCCCGTTGGGACGCACGAGAGGCACCGGAAGGAGATGGGCTGGCTTGTGGGCGTACGATGCGAGGGAGGTTAAGCGTCGGGCTCGGCCTTCCTGCCTTATTAGTGGGCTGAGGCGCCCGAGCAAGGCAAACCTGATAAAAACTGGGCCGACGCGCGCGCAGGTTGTGTACGTCGCGGCGGCACTCGGCGTCGATGTCAAGTACGCCGTTGCCAGCCGCGCACGCGCTCGTGCCTTCGTGCGACGTCGTGCTTCCCGCACCGGACGAGGCTGCTCTGCTCGGGGGTATCCGGGAAGGACGTGACGCCAACGAACATCACGGCATCCGGGAGTGGGGCGCGCCGGCGATACCGAGGGACGGGGGCCAACCGGCAAAGCCCCAGCCGTGGACCCGTCAAGCGCCGTGGTTGGCCGCCGGCCGTGCGGCGTCGTCCATCTCACGTAAGATGGGAAAGATCGATGGATCAACTGTTGTGAGATCATAGGAACAACTTTTTTTGCGGGAAATGGACCAGATGCAAGATAGTTTTCACATCACGTCAGTGCCGGCCATTGAATCGAATTGCTACAACCGCACACGTACGACGGTAAATTCGTGGGTCAAACACGTGCACAGAAAATTTCTGTGGTGGATTTGATCTGAAACTTATTAATGGGCTCTCGACACGAGTACTTGTCCTGCCGAGCTGGTTTCCAACTAGCTCGTCGAATTTGAGCTGTTTATGGACAACTTGTCTTAGTATTATGCAAAGCAAGAAGATGCGACGTGCACTTTCGGGTGAAAATCCTTTATCTGAAAAGTGAGATTTGAAGCTTGCTGGCTTACTGTCTGCCGGTAAACGAAAAAATTCTGGTCATCCACTTGGGACATGAAATCAAAAGGTAAACCGTTTTATGGAGAATCAATGGCCATTTTAGCATATAATTTAAAAAATGAGTAGATCCCTGAAAAAGAGTGTCGATGATATAGTATCATACTTATGAAATAAAAGCTAGAGACATGACATCCGAGATTATGCAAGAAGAGATATGGGTTTTTTTAGACAGACTCAGGCATTCTCTAAGGAGAATAATAACTCTACTCTAAGGAGAATAATAACTCTACTCCGGTGTTCTTATATTAAATAAGTTTACATGCATATTGAAACAAGTCACCGAAACTTAATCTAATGGCTTCGGTATGTCTTGTCCTCTCCTTTTTCTCTTCACTGGCATTGCCCCTTATAAAGCTTTTGAGGGGGTGGCAATCGTTGTGTGTCAGGAGGCATCTTAACGATTGCTTGAATGCGTATGTTGGTTATGGTTGCTGTCAGTGAGACATCCTCATAAACATTCGTCATGAGGTTATTGCCAAAGACAAGAGAACTACGTGCGGTTATGTTAGACATAACATGCACGTGTCGTATTAACTACCACGCGTAAGCAAGCGAAGTGTATAGAGTTCCTAGTCGATAAGATCCACATGTCGGTGGGTTTTATCGACCATATGGTGGTCGTGATTCAACCTGGTGGTAGCAAATCTTATACGATCATATGGTAGTCATGATCTGAACTGGTCGTACCCTTTCCTGGTCGTTACAAGTATTGTTAACCAGGGGTATATTTGATGGCCATTTAGAATACCACTATCCATAATAAATATTACATATAATTTGTTTCATAAATTGAGGATTGTTGAATCCTCATCGTTTAGCCCCCCTCATAAATTGAGGATTATTGAATCCTCATCGTTTAGCCCCCCAACTTGAAGTGAAAATGACTTACTTGAGAAGAGGTCGTAGGATTGTAGTTGCAAGGAAAGTTTTTCCGATGAGTGTTTCTTTTGAGCAAAAGTTGACTTAGTCAAGGAAGATATTTTTACTTGTAAAAATAATATCCTCTTCTTTTACCGTGCGAACGAAAAAAAAAAAGAATGCGATGAGTCATGCACATTGTTATCTATCAAGAACAGTTTCTGATATAATTTTAACCATTGGACTTCTCCTTGAATTCTGTTTCGAATTGATGGTTATAAATAACCACTAAAGAAATAGAAACAAAAAAATCACTTTCTGGTGTTTCATGTCCTTTCGACTCTTGCTTTCTTCACCACTTCTAGAACTTGAAATTCTCTCTCTCAAACTTCTTGAATCCAAGCATCGGCTCTGGCACCACCACCCTCCATGCCGTCGCCTCTGTTGTCCACAACCTCATCTCCCAGGTCCTACCTCTTTTGGTTTATTGCTGATTTACTTGTACCACAGTACGATACTTCTATTTCGTTAAATGGATCTTTGCTTAGTGTTAATTAGCTAATGCATTACTGAATTGCGGCTGTGTTTATAGCATTCATGTACTGGACAATGGTGTCATATATGTGGGTGGGGTAGAGCCTGATGATCTTTATCTTTGTCGATCATGGCTGGAGCTTTCAAGAAGGCAGACAATGGAGCATGGACAGTTGGACATTGATGACCAGCTGGTAGTACTGTTTGTTCTGTTGTTGGCTAAGTGGTGAATCTCACCCGTATTTACTGACTTAATTATGTACATGCTTTCAGTAGCTTGAGCGTTACTTCATCACATATCAATTACAGTTCAGTTCAATCATTCATATTCGATATGTAGCACAAAGAACAAGATGTAGCACTGTTTGCTTGTGATTTGATTTGATTTCACGTTTGTTTTGTCTTCTATTTGCAGATTATATACAGATTAGTAGGAATCCATAACAGACGCAGATCTTTGGTTCAGGTAATTTGCCTCTCTTTGATTCCTGAATCTCCTCTTTTCTCCATGTGTTTTTATATATGTGTCTAAATTTTGTTCAGCTTCACATATTGTCTTTATGCTTGCTTCGATAGTAGCTTTAGATATTGAAATCTTTATGTATGTTATGCAGCTTCGCTACCTGAATGTGCTTGATAGAAGATGCAAACAAAATTATTTTTTATATGTGCATTGTGTGGTTTATCTCCTACCCTACTCATGTTGTTATCACATAAAGAGGGCTTTTTAGCTTTATCCCTTTAGATCTGGTTGATCTACACTTCCAATAGTTATTCATCAATATAATGGACAAATCCATTGTGACATCTTTTCAGTCATAGATCTGAATCTCCTCTTTTCTCCACGTGTTCTTACATATGTGTCTAAATTTTGTTCAGCTTCGCATATTGTCTTTATGCTTGCTTTGATAGTACCTTGACATAATGAAAGCATTATACAGATCTAGACAATTGCCTTTTCTGTCTCCTTTTGCTATATCCTATGTTTTACAAATCATAGACGCTTAGTTGTACCATTACTCTTATTATATGGGATGTCCCCTCTGTATGTTATGCAGCTTCGCTTCCTGAATGTGCTTGATAGAAGATGCAGACAAAATTATTTTTATATGTGTTGTGTGGTTTGTCTCCGCCCTCCACGCCACCACCTCTATCGTCCACCACCTAATGTCCCAGGTCCTACCTCTTTTGGTTTATCGCTAATTTACTTCTACCACAGTACGATCCTTCTGTTTCGTTACATGGATCTTTGCTTAGTGTTGGCCAATGCGTTACTGATTTGCAAGTGTGTTTTTACAGCGTTTATGTACTGGGCAATGGTGTCATATATGTGGGTGGGGCAAAGCCTGGTGATCTTTATCTTTGTCGATCATGGTTGGAGCTTTCAAGAAGGCAAGCAAATGGAGCATGGATAGTTGGACAGTGATGGTCAGGTGCTAATACTGTTTGTTCTGTTGTTGGCTGAATAGTGAATCTCACCCATATTTACTGACTTATGTACATGCTTTCAGTAGCTTGAGCGTTACTTGATCGCCTAGCAATTACAGTGCAGTTCAATCACGCACAGAACAAGATGTAGCACTGTTTTCTTATGATTTTAGTTGATTTCACGTGTGTTTTGTCTTGTGTTTGTAGGTTATATACAGATTATTAGTAATCCAGACCAGACGTAGATCTTTTGGTTCAGGTAATTTTCCTCTCTTTGATCCTTGAATCTCCTCTTTTCTCCATGTGTTTTTATATATGTGTCTAAATTTTGTCTAGCTTCACATATTGTCGTTATGCTTGCTTCGATAGTAGCTTTAAATATTGAAAGCATTATACAGATCAAGACAACTACCTTTTCTATCTCCTTTTGCTATATCGTAGATGCTTAGTTGTGCCATTACTCTTGTTATATGGGATGTCCTCCTTGTATGTTATGCAGCTTCGCTTCTTGAATGTGCTTGATAGAAGATGCAGACAAAATTATATAAAATTTTTATATGTGTGTTGTGTGGTTTATCTCCTATCCTACTCATGATGTTATCACATAAAGAGGGCATCTTAGCTTTATCCTTTTAGATCTGGTTGATCTACACTTCCAGTAGTTATTCATCAATATAATGGACGAATCCACTGTGGCATCTTTTCCGTCATAGATCTTTTTGTCATATATACAATATCTTATTCTAATTCTTGCATCGTAGGTGTTTGGTTTTGCGTACATATCTATGGCACGTTCTGGTAAGCAGAACTTAATCATACATCAGGATCCATTGCCAGCTTTTATTGGTTTTAGTTTCTTAGCTTTCTTTTGTACATAAAGGATTTCCAAGATACGAAATCACAGACTCACACCTTGAAATCTATTTTAGAGCTAGATGTAAATAAACCTAACTAAACCAACACGACATAAAGATTTGTGTTATCTGCTTTTCATTTGTCTTTTCTCAGCCTGTTCTTCAGTCATCCTCAAACATAGTCTTGTAAATTTGTGTGGGTACGCAGTTCGATTTTATTCTTCAGTTCAACCTATATGTCATTATTTTGATAGCTATAGGTTGTACTCAATGCATTCAATATCATTTCTGCAGCATCAGTTTATTAGCTAGCTATCTATCTAATGGATGGCCTGTTATTTAGCAAAAAAGAAAAAACTGTATGATTTCATTTTACTTGCAGTCTGTTTGTGGGAGGCCCTTCTTTGCTGGCGCATGTTGGTATCTGCTGCAGCATCCTATGTCTGGTGCTTGATGATAGAAGCTTTTGGAAGTCCATGACAGATTCCGCCATCGGATCCGGGTCGACGGTTGTTATGGCGCGGCGAAGCGTGTGTGTCTGTTCAGTTCTGAAGTCCAGTTTTTTTGCAGTGTATGTGCTCATTTATAAATTTATTTGCTCTCATAATTGGAAAAACTAGCTCCATTAGCTCCATCTTTTGGTCGCAATGCACGACGACTTCGATACTGGTTGCAAGCTACCATTCTTCTATGGAGTTTGTTTTGATGATTATTCTTACATTAGAATTATATGAGTGCACCTGCATGTTATCCTTTATCAGAAAAGTATTGATTTCATGATTAAGTATGGACCTACCAAATGAAAAGATAAAAGAGAGGTGTCACAAGTAGGATTAGTTTTTGTCTCCTTCCTTCAGATGTATAGCTTTGGAAGCACATATTGATATGCTTACTGGCTTCTTCCTGGGTTATGAAAAATCAGTTTGTATGTCTCTTTTGTCTCGTCTAATGCTTTGACCTGTATGCACTGCGTATCCAGGTTGATATATATATATATATATATATATATATATATATATATATATATATATATATATATATATATATATATGTATATCTGTATGTATATATATATTCGATGCATATTTTCCGTTTCGGCAGCTCTGCGCCTCCTCTGCAGGTTGCCTGGGAAGTGCGCTGCCGCGGCCGCGGCCACTGCCGGTGGCGTCGACAAGGCTCGAGGGGCCGCGGCCCACGCGCCGCACGGTCGGTACGTGGATGTTACGATCGTGTCTCGCGTCGTGTGGCATCCGTCACGAGGAATCGAAACAGGGCGCGTTGGTGTTGGAGCGATCCTGTGAGTTGTGACGCGGGCGAACGGTGCGCTGTGGGCTCGTCTGGCCCGTAGCCTTTGTCTGTGGGCTGTGGCTCTGGTGAGAGTTGGGCCTGATTGAGTGAGCAGCAGTGCAGGTGGGCTGCCAGCTGTGGTTAGAGCGCCGGCTGATGGCTGACGCGGAGAATTGATACGCTGGCCTGCTCGGATGAGGATCTTTGGGCCGTTCGGCTTGGTCCACTGGGGTGACTCAAACATGTATACTTTCTGCCGCCCCTACGTCCAGACTGCATTGTCCAGAGACTCGAGAGTCGAGACGATGTCACGGGAGTTGCTTGCATGCTTCCGCCCTCTATTGAATATTTGTGCAACTCCTACCGAAGGAATGAAGCATGCAAGTATAAGGGGGACGCATATCCCACTCATGTTACACACACATACACCTATGCGTATCCACTGTAATTGTTCACATAAGGTACTAAATACTTGTATTATTGAGTTTTTAGAGATCATCTATATAACACTACTGAATATGTGAGATTTTAGCCCTTTTTTCCAACCGTTGGATCTAAATAGATGACCCAACTCTCTCCCGTCAACCCCCCCCCCCAACCCTCCTCCGGCGGTGCCAGTGACAAAAGACATTCACGGCATCCACCGCCGAAACAACTCGAAACATTTCATAGCATTAGCAAACATGTGGGTTGTAGAAAGGAAAGAATATAGCGCAAGCACCGCACAGGCAAATAGATTTTCATATATGGTCAAGCAAGAGCTTAGATGAGAAAGTTTACAGGATCCTCAATTAGAGGAGGTAATCTAGGCATCAATTAGAGGAGCTAATCTAGGCAAGAATTAGATAAGCTAATCTGGGCATGTTACAATTATACAATATTCTCTAATACCCGCCCGTAGTCGCATCGGGAGGATTTCGAACGCAAAGAATGGACCGAAAATCATTGAACAACTGTACAGGCACGCCTTTAGTCATGATGTCCGCGAATTGGTGGGAGGATGGTACATGAAGAATTCGAACATGCCCAAGGGAGACCTTTTCGCGGACAAATGGATGTCGATCTCAATATGCTTCGTGCGTCGATGTTGAACTGGGTTGGAGGACATGTAGACGGCACTGACATTGTCACAGTAAACAACGGTCGTGGAAGCAATTGGGATATACAACTCCTAAAGAAGCTGTCGCAGCCAGTAGCACTCAGCGACTGCGTGGGCAACAGCACGATACTCTACTTCTGCACTGGAGCGAGATACCGTGTACTGGCATTTTGAGGACCAAGACACAAGGTTATCGCCAAGATATACGTAGTAGCCGGATGTGGAACGCCTAGAATTCGGACAGCCCGCCCAGTCTGAATCGGAGTAGGCCGTGATGGAGTTGACTGGGGTAGTCCCAATGTGGAGGCCGATGTCGAGGGTGCCCTTCACATATCTCAGAATGCGTTTGATCAAGGCGAGATGAGGTTCCCGCGGATCGTGCATAAAGAGACAGACCTATTGAACAGTGTAGGCCAGGTCCGGTCGAGTAAGAGTTAGGTACTGGAGAGCACCAGTCATACTCCTGTACTTGGCTGGGCTGTCGACAGGTGCACCGTCTTGTGCAGACAACTTGGCACGAGTGTCATCTAGAGTCGCGGTAGGGTGACACTCGACCAAGCCAGAGCGTTGGAGAAGGTCCACAGCATACTAGCGCTGGGAGAGGAAGATGCCAGCCGAGGAATGCGTGACGGAGATGCCGAGGAAGAAGTGGAGGTCACCAAGGTCGATCATCGCAAACTCGGAGTGGAGTTGTTGACCGAGTCACCGAAGCAGAGGCCGAGAGAGGCGGTGAGGATGATGTCGACGACATACAGCAGTTGGTAAGCCACATTGTCTCCATCTTTGAGAACAAAGAGAGACGTGTCCGAGGTGGAAGGGACAAAGCCGAGTTGACGAAGATGGGTGGCAAACCGCTAAAACCACGTGCGGGGCGCCTGCTTGAGACCGTAGAGTGACTTTCGAAGGAGACACACATAGTCTGGTGAGGAAGAGTCGACGAAACCTGACAGTTGCTGACAGTAGACGGTCTCCTCAAGATTGCCATATATAAAGGCATTCTTAACATCGAACTGATAGATGGGCCAGGAGCGAGAGGCCGCGATGCTAAGGACAACCTGAATGGTTGATGGTTTTACCACTGGGCTGAATGTCTCATTCTAATCGATGCTGTGCTGTTGCGAGTATCCACGTACGACCCACGTCACTTTGTGGCGGGCGAGAGTGCCATCGGAGTGGAACTTGTGCTTGAAGATCCACTTGCCCGTCACAACGTTCGCGCCGACGGGGCGAGGAACGAGCTTCCAAGTGTTGTTGGTGATGAGAGCGTGGAACTCCACCACCATTGCGGCACGCCAGTTGGGGTATGTCAGTGCACTGCGGTAATTCGCTAGGATGGCAAAAACCGAGGAGTGCACGACGGACAAGTTGAGACGGTCAACTGGCTTGACGATGCCGTAGGCAGCGCGTGTCCGCATCGAGTGTGCCTGCATTGGTAGAGGTGGGACCGGACTAGGTGGCACCAACACAACCTGGATGGGTGCGGGCGTAGCCGGGGTCGACGCGGGTGCGGCCAGGAGCGGCTCGGGCGATGAGGCGACGACAGCTGGAGGTGACGCGGGTGCGGCTGGGTGTGGTACAAACTCATCCTGAGGCCGCACAGGCACGGTGGGGGCGCGGAGGGCCGGGCACGGTTGCTCGACGTCGTAGAACGACGGAGTAGCCATGTGTGTTGGGCGCGATCGCTCAACATCACTATGTGATAGAGCTATTGCACAGAGGGTAGGAGTGGCGGCGCCGCTGCGGTCTGGCTGCCGCGTGTGAGATCATCAAGGAGAAAGTCGGCGAGTCTTTGGATGACGAGATTGGGGGGAATAACGGTGAGCAAAGGGAAATAAAGTTTCATTGAAGACAACGTGACGAGAGATGATGAGTCGTTTGGTGGCGAGGTCAAGGCATCGGTACCCTTTGTGAGAGCTGGGGTAATCGAGAAAGACACAGACGGCCGAACGAGGGGCGAGTTTGTGAAAGGTGGTTGATGAGAGATTCGAGTAGCAAAGATAGTCGAAAACTCGAAAATGATTATATATGGGACGAGTGCGGTAAAGCAACTCGAAGGGGATGGAGTTTTCAATAGAGGAGGAGGGACGACGATTGATAAGGTGCGTGGCTGTTTTGAGCGCCTCGGCCCAGTATGGTGGCGGCATGTGGGCGTGCTGACCACATTGTTGAGAGTGCGGAGAGCACGTTCTGCCTTCCCGTTTTGCAGCAGGGGCACGAAAGACGTAAGACAATGCCACGAGAGGAGATAAATGGGGCGGATGCGTGGTTCACAAATTCGGTGCCGTTGTCTGTCTGAATGGATTTGAGAGGCAAACCGAATTGTGTGCTAACGTAGTTAGAAAAATGAACAATGTGATGATAGAGTTCGGATTTCTTTTTAAGAGGAAAAGTTCAACAAAAGTGGAAAAAAATCATCAAAAATCAACAAGTAGTACTGAAAACCCGAAGTGCTAGCAACAGGAGATGTCCACACATCACAATGAACTAATTCAAAGGGCACCGAGGTGCGAGAACTGGAATGTGCAAAAGGTAGACACACATGTGTTGCCGAGTTGATAGGCATAGCAAAGAGAGCGATCTACTTTATTACATGAAATGAGGGACAAATTATGTAAATTGTTGAGGACAGTCGGGCCAGGATGGCCAAGACGCTAGTGCCAAAAACTAGATGAAGTGGCGAGGTGAGCGTGTGCTGCAGTGGTGGGGGCGGCTGGTGTCCAGGTGTAGAGATCGCTGGCACTATTGCAGCAAAGAATCACACTCTGGGTCCGGGGGTCCTTAACAGAAAAACCCAAGGAGTCAAATTCGATGGAACAATGATTGTCACGTGTAATCTGTCTAACCGAAAGAAGATCACGAACAATAGAGGGACAATGAGAACATTGTTCAAAAAGAATTTAGATGAGTTTGTGTGTAGAACAGAGTGACCACGAGAGACGGCTGGAACATTGGATCCATTGCCAACAGTGACAACAGAATGATAGGGAGATAGGGGAAAAAGATTATACCTTCGTTGGAGGCCATGTGTGAGGTGGCACCAGTGTCCATGACTCAGTTTTCGGGGCCCTAGATAGCAAGCTGGTTCATGGTGCAATGAGGCCGGCCTGATCCCATGTCAGTGCTGGCGGTGGAGACACTTGTGACGGCACGAAGACGGTGTGGGTCTGCGGGTAAGGACCGAGGATGCCCGAACCTAGAGGCGGAGAATGCCAAATGGCCGCTCCGGGGGCGGTCGCCCAAGGATTGTAGCAAATCCATGGGCCAGCGGGCTGCATGGTTGTCACGGGTGGAGCGCGCGACGATGTGGACGAGCCGTCGTTTGACTTGTTTCAGCGGTTCTTACCACCGCGTTTGAAGTCACGACCGCCGCCGGTTTGTGTCGAAACCGATGGCGTGCTGGATGCTGACGCACGGCACCCGCCCGGCCTACAAGGAGAAGAGGACGCGGACGTGACGAGGGTGGTGTCAGAGGCGACATTGATTTCATTGGCCAGTCGCAGTTCCTTGAGGGCGAGCATGGAGCGTGCCTTGGCGAAGGAGGGGAACAGGGTGGCATTGGCAATGTCGTCAACGGTGCTGGAGAAGTAGGGATTGAGGCCGTGAAGCATGTTGAGGACGAGCTACAGTTCGAAGACGGCGTGGCCGACGTCGCGCAGGGAATCAGCCAACGTTTTGAGGCGCTAGGAGTATTCCGAGATGGAGAGATCCCCTTGAACCAATGAGTGGAATTGGTTGCTGAGGAAGATAGCATGAGGTTCCTTGTTGTCAAAAAAGGCCTCGATGGCGACCTAGAGGTCATGGGCCGTCTGATCGGGCTCTATTGTGACGTCGAGGATGTTGTCGGTGATAGAGCCATATAGCCAGCTCAAGGCAGAGTAGTCCACTTGGATCCAGAGGGGGTCTGTGGGAGATGCCGGAGCTGAGCCGTCGATGTGGGAGAGGAGCCCGAACTTGCCACACATTGACTTGAAGAAGGAGGACCACTTGTGGTAGTTCGGGGTCTTGAGGCCGAGGAGGACGGGGACATGTGTCCAGACGGCGATGGTGGAGTAGGGGTTGATGATGGCCGTGGACGCGACGGTCGCGCGGCGTCGGCAGTCTTTGGAGGAGCAGAGGGCGCTGTGGCGACCATGGTGCGGACACGAGCGTAGGCTAGGGGCGACAATCGGTGTGCAGCGGAAGTAAATTAGGAAGGATATCAATCTGATACCATATAGAAAGGAAAGAATATGGCGCAAGCACCGCACAGGCCAATAAACCGAAGTGGTTTTTCATATATGGTCAGGCAAGAGCCCAAATGAGGAAGTTTACAGGATCCTCAATTAGAGGAGGTAATCTAAGCATCAACTAGAGGAGCTAATCTAGGCAAGTTACAATTATACAATATTCTCTAATATGGATCTTCTCAATTTCATCCCAGTGCTTAAGCCCACCACTTAAGACTTGTTTGGATACGGAGGATTTGGATCAAGATCTTTAGGGTATATCCTAAAACTCCCTAGAGCAATCCCCTCGTCCAAACACCTCTTAGCTAAGCTAGCACTGCTCTTTGTGTGTGTGTGTGTGTTTCAAATCTCTTTGTGTTTTGGCTTGCAAACATGGGAAATTAGCTAGAGAAAAACAACGATACATGACGAAAGGTTCTCCTATCTCTACTACTCGAAAATTGGAGTTGGTGGTCATCCGTCCTTCACACCCTTCCACCCATGTCCTTTTCTACTGACATATGAGCCACGTTATCAGCAAATTATCTCTTCGCATCGTGCGCTCTCTGCTCCTCCTCTCCCGGCATCCCCTGCGATGCCGTCTGCGCTTCCTCCTCCTCTTCGCCCTTGCCTCCACCCCCACTCTTATGCTCTGCTCCGCGCGCCTCCGCCCCATCGCCCGTCGCCGCTTCCATCGGTCAGATCTGAGACGGACCTCACTTCCTCCTCTTCACCCCCGCTCTTCTGCTCTGCTTCGCGCGCCTTGATGAATTGAGATATATTATATCTAATTAATTGATAAATAATTATATTTATGAGATATTTCATAGCAACACACGGACGTACTACTATATTTAAGGCGATTAGTTTTCCGATGTAGTACATGGTTGAGCTTTTAAGCCTTCATGGACCTACATTTCAGTCGCCACACACAATATACACTATGGCCCATTCTTGATTCACCCCCATTTTACCAATCTAGTACTAGTATATACCGAGCACACGCTATTTCTGAAAAAACCAACACCGCACGTAAATCAGGTGGACTCGTCGCCAAACTTCTGGTCCTTGACAAACCTGCCCCAGTACCAGTGGCGCGCGAAGACTTGCCCCATGGACTCGAGCGGCACGCCCTTGGTCTCCGGGACGAACGCCACGGCAAAGGCGGTCATGACGACGAGCCAGGACGCGTAGATCAGGAAGGTGCCGTACTTGAAGCAGCACAGCATCGCGAGGAAACACTGCGCCTGCACGAAGTTGAGGCCCAGGTTCAGCGCCACGGCCATGCCCTGCCCCGCCGACCGGACCTCCACGGGGTATATCTCGCCGGGGATGGTCCAGTACAGCGCGCCCCACGACCAGCTGAAGCTGGCGGAGAAGACGCACGTCAGGACCAGCACCGTCACCGCGTAGCCCTTGGGCATCTTGCTCCCGTTCCCGAGGTGCGAGCCCACGATACTCGCCATTGCCACCTGCAAATGCAAAAGAGCAAAGGCGTCATGTGTTTGACACGCTGCAATTAAAATGTACGAGAGGTTGTGTACTATAGTCTTTGTATGCCTGGCAAGTGAACATCAGTGCGCCGCCGATCATGAAGAGAAGCTTCCGGCCGTAGTGGTCCATGGCGAAGCCCGACGCGAGGATGCCACCGATGTTCATCAGGCCGAGGATGACGGCGCCCATCAGCGCGGCGTCGCTCTCGAACCCGACAGTCCGGAACAGTATCGGCGAGAAGAAGGCCGTCACGGCCACGCCAGTGAGGTTCAGGAACACCGGGAACGCGACGGCCATCACTAGGTACGGACGGTACTCCCGCCGAAGGATCCGCCGGAACGCGTCCTCCTCATTCCGCCGGTCGTGCTCCACGGCGGATAGTATGTCGCTGAACTCGGCGTCGATGTCCACGCCCTCGCCACGCACGCGCTGGAGCGCGGCGCGGGCGAGGTCGTGCTTCCCGCGCAGGACGAGGCTGCTCGGGGTGTCCGGGATGAACGTCGCGCCCACCAACATGACGGCCGCCGGGAGCGCGGCGAGGCCGAGGGACAGGCGCCAGCCCCAGCCAGGGATCCGTGACGTGCCGTAGTTTATCAGGTTGGCGACGAGGTACCCGACGCTGATGAACAGAGGGAAGCCGGAGATGAACCCGCCGCGCCAGCGCGGCGGCGACATCTCGGCGAGGTAAACCGGCGTGGCCTGGCCGGAGAACCCGAGGCCCAAGCCGAGCAGCATCCGCCCAATGATGAGCATGGCAATGTTGGCCGCGGCGGCATTGACGAGCACGCCAACGAAGAACATGCTCCCCCCGATCAACATGATGGCCTGGCGCCCGACTCGCCGGGTGACACGGCTCGCCACCAGCGTGCCCACCATGCCGAACGCGTACAGCGATGAGGTGAAGGCCGTGAGCGCCTGGTTGTTGTACATGCAGTACACGTCCTTGTTCGCGTGCGTCGTCCTCTTCAGTAAGCCCGGGAAGAACTTCTCCAGGAAAGACTCCATCTCCGACACGCCCCCTGGTGTTGTTGCGACATGAACAAGATTTGGTTCAAGTGAAGAAAATTAATCACTTGCAAAAGCAGTAGCATCACTTCAGTGCCATTTGTAATTAGAATATATTCTCCATTGGTAAACTTAAGTGCAGATAATGAGAGCAAGGCATGAGAAACTAACTACACACTCGAGCCAAACAACGCCTTAGTGCTGATACTTGATATTCCTAGAAGCTACTCAGTCGTTTAACCGATTATTAGTATTGTGGGTTTGCTAATTTTTCAGTTGTGTGAGATTTTCTTATCCCTCAGTCACATATAATTGCATAGTAGTACTAAGCCTAAAATTATATTACCAAGTGATATGCAATTTTAGTACAATTTTATTGTAACTTTTAGTTCTATTTATTTTTGTATTTGTAGGATTCACCTAGATTTACTTTTGTCTAGTTTTTTTGTATTTGTACGGTTCATCTAGATTTAGTTTATCTAGTTTAAAAGTTATTTTTGTCTTTCTATTTTTGTAGGGTTCACCAGATTTATTTATTTATTGTTAGGTTTATATTTGCAAGAGAAAATCTGGCCTATAGAATATCGAAGGAAGGTGAGAAAAAGGTGACCGATGGATTTATCGATCATCGCATCAACATCTTGTCTCCTTCAAAAATTCCGATCTTGTCAAACTCGTACATCACTCGGATATGATACAATCCTCATCCCAGCCGATCCTAGCTTCCTTTTTGCGATAGCCAAGCAAGATTACCATCGAGTGGACTACATATTCCACACACCCTACTCCCAAAATCCCAATATCGACACACGATGGCATCGAATAAACTTCACCTAGCCGTTCGTGTGGAAAAGCAACAATCCCAATCTCCTTTCTTTCGGAGAAAAAGTAACACAGTCTCGCTGGGATTCCCGGAAGATGCCCGTGAATTACAGCTCGATAAGCCGAGTGGAAAAGTCGCGTGCACCACCACCACCACCACCACCACCCTCGGCGTCTCCCCACGAAAATCGCGACGGGAAAGGGCGAAAACGATGAGATGCCACCATGGCACCCTATCGCGGCGCGGATCACGTACGTGCCGTCCAAAAGGACCAAAACCGGTGATCGTGCGCGCGATATGGCCGCTCTACTAACGCAAAGCTTAAAGCACCGCGCGGCACGGCCTGGATGGACCACGCGAACGAGTTGATGAGCGCGAAAGCTAACTGTAACTGAACTGACGTCTCTACTGACGCTCCACAAGACCTGGGGCAGGCCGTGGAATCGCCGTAAGCCGATGGCCCCGCGGGCACAGCGCGACCCAATTTGGTGGCAAAAACTGAATTGGCTCTTCGAGGTTTAATTTTTAGGACTGTCTATTCATAAAGTGATTGAAATTTTTTTTAAGTATAACTTACGATTTTATCTATTGAATCAATATCCAATCATATGACACATCAATCTCTATACAAATCTAATAGTCATAACAATGGACTTAAACATAAGAAAGTTTTAGACGACTTAAAAATAAAAAAATCTGTAATTCTTTTAGCTATAAATATGATAACCTCATGTATAAGGATACACATATGAATAAAGATATTAGATTTTTCTCTACATTCTGAATCTTTGTTGTGTGATTGGTTTGGGAGTTTATTGACGAATTACATTGCTTAACATGCTATTAGCACATTTGCTCTTCAATAGCCTAATCGGTATGATGTCAGGATTCCTTCCTTTCCAATCTCCATGTTTCTATTAGATTAATCGGGCAAATGAGTTACTGCTAGTTCCCTAGATTAGATCTGTTAATAGCTAATTAGGGTTCTAGATTGTAGTTAGTGTTCACTTTGTAGATTTAATTCAGTAGATTCATTTGATCTGGTAGAGACGACGACCATGGTGGCCGACACGATGTTACCCACTCGCCGTCGTCACCGCGTTCTTCACAGTGGCGAGGCGAGACCCCAACGGGCGTCCATGACGCCAGGGGTCTCACTCAATGGAGTCATAGCGCCGTCATCGAGACCCGCACCGCGCACCTACGGTGCACGCCCGCAACAACCGCTCCTAATGCACACACCGCCGTCACCTCGCCGTGCAAGCCTGCCACTCGCGACAACCACCGTGCGACCTGTCATCGGGCTGCAACCCCCGTGCCACCCGCCGTCCAATGCGCTGGGCACTCGATGCACCGCAGCCAGGAGCCAGCCCGTGCACCTCACCTTGCACACCCGTCGCCGCCAGATGAGGCACGGCATGGAGCTGCCCCGTGCGCCCCACTGTGAGCACTAGCTGTCGCCGCACCCAATTCACTGCCAGTAGTCGCCATGTGCACCGCGCCATGCGCACCCACCGCTATCGCGCTGGCCGCTACCTCACGCTCGGCTGATCTCTCGCCACGTCTCCGCAGGCAGCCGCCGTCATGTGCACCATCGTTGCAGTGCATCCCACTTGAGGCTATAGTTGTCCCGTCGCCTCGCCCGGAAGAGACACCATGTGGCGCCAAGCTTCAAGCCGACGCTGCAGCTCGTACACTGTCGCGCCACACCAGATCCGCACCGCCGCCTCGAGGCACCACCGATTTAGTGGGGCAAGCAGGCCGAGCGACCGTTCTTATTCACCAATTTAGTGGGCTGCTAAACGGCTTGGGCAGTAGAGCGAGCGGGCCAAATCCGTCCTGTTAGGCCGACTGAATCCGTCCAATAGCGGGGAAATGAAGCGAATTAAGTCGGCTCGATGACAAATTTGCATAAATGCCCCTAAATTTATAGAAAATTGTGGGAAACTTTGCGGTATAAGAAACTTTTCAAAAAAAATCCTGAAGTTTCGGTTATTTGCCTAAATTATTGTACATCTTAATAAATTCTTACAGTTTAGCCCCTATGATTTATATTAATTAACTTTAACTATTAGTACATTCTTAAAATTTCATTTAAATCCTAGAATCTGAATTGGTATATGAGCTTCGATGAATTATGAAACCTCAGACCTAGTACACCTTGGAAGCATCATATTTTTATGGTTTATTTTTCCTGGTATTGTGTATTTTGGGAAATTAACTAATGGGTTTAGTTATTCCAAAAATTGCTTCAAGACCTTAAAAATTATCAAAAAATTCCAAAAAAATACTAGAGAATTTTGGGAAATTTATAAAATTGTCTACTAAATAGATAAAATTAATATGTTCTATTTTTCACTCGTTTAAAGTATTTAAAATTATTTACCAGTTATAAACATATAAAAAATTGCTTGAATTATGTAGGATATATTAGACATTTCTAAGTGGAAATTTGCTTGGACTGGATGGTAGCAACAATAAGCCCATGGTATGTTCTATGAAGACCTATAGAAATCTCCCAGTTATCCCTTAGCTTTGTTAGGATGTTGCTTTCCTGCACGAGTCGCATTAGTAGTATAGAGTACAGCTCCCGTCAAGCTTGGTCCTGCTCATGATGAGCATCTCTTATATTTTTGCTTTAGGCTGAAACTTATACATTAGGTTGCTATTTCCCAGATGCCATAAATAAACTAATAGTCTAAGTTGTTCTATTAAATAATTATCCCCTGATGAATAGTTGATTAAATCTTCTTAATAGAACATATTGCCAATAGCATATCTTACATGTAGTAAAATAATTAATCTGGTATGGAATAAAATGTGTAAACCGTATGCCTGAAAAATTGAAAATAATAATTCTTTGTCGTGCCTGGCTAACAAAATATTGGACATGTGCTCTTGATATCTACTAAGTTTCAATTCATTAGCTTGTAGTGCACTAAGGCCCAGATGGTAGAAGGGAAACAACTTTTCCATTGCATTGATTTCTTATGTTTTCACGCTAATAAAATTGTACTCCTGTTGAAGTATGATTGCAAATCTTTGCTAAAACTCTGAGTTCATTTCAAGCAAATGCCTGGTACGCACGCTATCACTCGGGATTTTTATAGTTGGCATGAAAAGGGGGAGAAAATTGGGCATGTGTGGGATATTGGAACTTAAGAGACATAGAAAATTATTCCAAACAAGAGTCATGTTAGGCGCAATGGTTTATCCTAGGTCAAATCTAGAAGCAAAAATTAATATAGTTTAGGAAAAAATAAAAGTAAATTGCATGATTATAATCCTTATCTAGTTGATATGGATAATGACATTTACACCATTGATGGTATCCATGTTGTTGGCAACCACAATTATTGCAGCCCACGAAGGGTATTTGGTTTGTACCTTCAACAATATGTTAGCCGCCAGCATGCGAGTATGCATAAGGCAAATCAATGATCGCTTGACGCAGTCGCACGCATACCATGTTGGCTACGCACCGAAGCGTGGCATACTCATCGGCCATGGCATATGCATATTGGTAAATGTGGTCCGTAACTGTATCGCCACTAGAAGCCATATCACTCGCTGGAAGCGAATATAACTCCTGAAATAAAATATAATGACCTATTGGATTTTGTTGATCCTGAATTATCTAATTTTGCCCATGTTTATTCTGGCATTACAAATTAAAATCAGACATACAATTTATCACCCTTAATTAAAAATTGTGTTCTTGTTGAACAATAAATATTCCTATCGAATAGCTATTCTATTTGGGTGATTCAACTAGATTTGTACTCCAGAAGAAAATCTAATATATCCGTACAAATAAACTCTAGTAAAATGTTTTATGTTCCAGCATTATATTTATATTCTTGAAGAGCATCCTGTAGATTTATACTACTAGAACATACTATTTATGATCATAAGAAAATATGTTGTGTAATCATAAACTTGAAGTTAATTATCCAAATTAGTTGATACATGGTACGAGTAATTGGATCAAAACTTGAGTAAAGAATAAAGAAGCTAGACTATAGAATAAGTCTGCCAACTCTCAGACCCCTGTATGGGATTTTTGTCGCAAATTAATAACCAACTAGAAGTTGGTATAACCTACAGAATGTTAGGATTATGCAGCTTTTCTTGCCCCTGCATAAATACAACTCTAGCTTACTGCATATAATTATCAAACCCCTTATTAGTGCGTGTTGGAGGAATCAAATATTTCTCACATAATATCACCACTGTAGCATACACATTTTGGCCAAAACTAGTTGTTAGAGATCATGTTGGATCTGAAATTCAATCAATCATGTGACCATGATAGGGAAAATTTGTGGTATGCTATTAATAAAGATCGAATCTCGGTATTATGGGAGAGAAATGCCCAAAAGTTTAAATGTCGGGATATTTTCCAAAAGGAAAAGATCTTTAGTACTAAGATACACATACTAGCCAAGCTAAACTTAATGTTTAGTTTATACTTCTGTATGCTAGAAGTGGGGAGTCTACCAGATACTTTTCAATCATAGATACTACAACAGAACTGGCATGTAGAGGCGATTTCTTTGTATAGTAGAGACGTTTTTTCTGCCTCTAGGCAGTTGTAGAGGCATTTTTGAAAACACATCATAAGCGCCTTCTCATGTATCATCGCTATGACAGTAATGACATTTTTCAAGTGTCTCTATGGGATATGCGGCGTTATGTAAAAACGCTGCACTACGTCTCAACAAATAAAATATAAAAATGTGTACACTCTTGTAAAGGTTGATACTCGAACTCAAAATCATGGGAAATACTTCTCTTAGACTTGTCAGACTAGCGACCTCAACATCACATGTTTAGTTGTGTATTGCAATATTATTATGTAGTTCTTTTATTACATATCAACCACAAAAAAAACACCTATAGAGAGTTGGAAAGCGTCTTAAAAAATATCTTTACAGAATATAACCTTTATGTGAACTAGAGAGCGTCTTAAAAACATATCTACAAGATAAAATTTTGTATGTGTCTTGAAAACGTCTCAAAACCGCATCTACTATACAAAATCTTGGGACAATTTTTAAAGTCTCTAAAAAGCACCTGTAGACTATATAACTCCTTATTTTAGAAAGAAATTGAAAATAGCCTCTAGAAAAGCATCTCTATGAGGGGTTTTTCTTGTAATAGGAGGTGTTACCATAGTGTTTACTTACAGTAAATATGTCGCTAAGAGTAGAATACCCTAGGTTAAATAGTATATTCACCTATTCGAAATTGACTTATTAGTTCTTGATCTAAAATCTATGGGGATGCCTGCGGGTCTAAGATTTAACGACACTAGTCAAAACAATAATCAATTACTCCTTAAACACTCTTGAAAAGAACTCACCTTGAAGGTGAAATACCTCATGAAGAGACTAATCATGAAGATAAAAACCCTAGCAACTTCATGCGCGCATATTACAATGCTAGGAATGCAGAACGATCAAGGATCTTTCGTTTGGGAAATAACAAAGATCTAATCAACACTGAGATACACTCAATTAGGATGATATGGGAGAAAAGTCGTCGATAACCACTTTGCCTCTAGTTTCTCTTACGAGAACACATCCAAAACTAAAGTCCATGGCCGACCGTTTGAAGCGTTCAATTTGGGTCATATAAAGCAAACATCTGAGGTTGAACTATAATTGATAAATAAAAGTATTGGAACTAGCTAGTTCATACTTGATGGGCCATTATGAATATAATGAGGTGGTAAAAATGGGATATCCTGTTTTATTCATAGCCTAGGAATTTAATAGCCCATTATTTAATTAAAAGCCGGCCATAAGGGAAAACATGTGCTATAAAACGAGAGGAGAGGGCAGCGAACCCTAGTCTTGCTTGCGCACAGACGCCCCCGCCTCCTGCCGGCGATGCTGCTGCCCTTCGCACGCATGCATCCCTAGCGCCACCAATGCAGCCCCTGTGCTGCCCTGCATGCTGCACGGCTGCAGCAATTGAATGTACTCCCGCTGCCGCTTCTAACTAGCACCCGTATGCATGCATGTGGATGCTACAACAAGACAGAGAGAGACAGATAAGAAAAAGAAGATGGCTGCTCTTGCGTGTGCTAGTGCTGGGATTTTTTGTGCAGCCAAGGAAGGAAGAAGGAAGGAGACGGAAGGAGGAAGAGAGAAAAATTCGCGGGGTTTTTTGTGATCCTTTGTGTTCTTCGATGGAAACACATGTTAATCCCTATAATTATCTTGGATTAGTTACTGTACATTTCATAGATCGTTTAGCCTAAGGGAAGATTGGTTTTCAACATGTCCTAGTTCGTCAAGTTTTGACGCAGAACTTTGCGGGGGCAATTCGAGATATTTAGGCTGGGATTCAAGGTTTCGTCCAATTAGTAAAGTTGAAGATGTAGATAATTTTGTTAGCATTCCAGGATGGTCTACATCACTAGATTCGGAGTAGCAAGCAAAACGTTACGACCTCAGAAAGGTCGCTGACCAGAATTCGAGTGTCGTTAGCAGAGATCGTGTAGATGTGGTGTTTTCACCTAGTAAATGAAAGAACTAAAATTTGGTGATAATTTGAATTAGCTAGGAAATTTTGAGTAGTTTTCAAAACTGGTATTGTTCATACATTTTCAAGTTTTAGAATTAAAGATTCGATATTGTGAAACGGTCTGTCTTGACAGATTATGGGATAGTCTTCGGGGAAGAAAACGAGGGAGAAAATGGTAGAATCAGAAGTTCGTCATAACTAGAAAGTTGTGGAAAATTGCGTGAGGATTCCAGAAAGTATTGGTTGTCAATATTTGTGTTCAGATGAATAAGTTAGAGTTGTTTTACTTCAGGAACAGCGGTAGTGCGTCCAGTAGGTTTGGGTTAATTTGGTCGGTTTGGCGTAAACATGTGAGGGCAATTAATGTAATGTTGGTTCTGTGGTGATGTGATCTTGTGATTGTTTTAAATTATTTGTTCAGAGGGTGTGGACTCTAGTGCTCTACCCTCGTCTCGCTATAAGACTCCAAAGGTATAAAGAGGCAAGTACATGGTAGAGTGGTGAACAACAAGTTATTTACCATAATATTGCTTATCATGCTATTTATTATGCTTCGTTAAGCTTATTCTTATACATGATATTGATGACATTGAATTAATGAGATTATGTTATTGAGATAATGATAATGAGATATTGGGTTAATGAGACGAGTTGTGTAAATGATTAATTATGATTTTGCATCATTTACTTTCATCATAATAAGAGTGCACGAGCCAGGTCGGTGAGAAAGTAGAGTAACTATTCCGGTTAGGTTGGTGAGAAAGATGCATAACTAGTCCAGAGTACTCTAGATAAAATCTTATATTTATAGGACTAGTTAAAGTCCTATAATGTAGGGACTCCATCCTAACGAAGATGGGGAAGAGTACGTGTCATCGATAGGTAAACACTCCGCTACATCGATATCTGCTGATGAGATGTATATGAGCATGGGTATGATGGTGCATTCGCATATATGAGCAAATTGTTAAATTGTACAAATTTATCTAAATGGAATATGACTTGTTTATTTGAGTATAAGAATAGCATTAAATAGATAGATGATGATGATAACCTTGATTACGGTTGATAAACTGTTATTTATGGCTTTATTATGTATTTGTTGAGTTTTGGACATACTCTTGCTTTATTGTTGTTTTTAGGTGATCGTTGACGATATTTCACTTGGGAAGGGATAGCGCACTTGGAACCACAAACTCATACTCAATTACTTGATTTATTGGACATGAGAACCTTTATTATAGAGTGATGAATTATATGTAGGACTTGTTAGCTTTGAATGGCCTTAGATGATAGGTTGGAGTTGAATATTCATTCAATAAACTTTATTCGATTGGTTTTGCATTATTCTTATATTATTATCTTGCTATGCTTCCTAGAGGTTAATTATCTATGATTGTTATATCATTATACTTATTTTAATGTGACCCATGTATAGGTAATTTATTGTAAAATGATGTTAAAAATGATAGTTAGTATAGTTAGTGGCATTTTAGACTCTGTGTTGGACCGACGTGCTACAGAAAGCTATGGTTCAAAGGTCCGTGTAGAGACCGTTACTCTTACATTATGAATGAAATAATGTTTTTTTTGCATAATAATTCTGACAAATAACATGAATGAATAAATAAAATATAAAGTAAATAGGTTCTGAAAATCCTTGACGAGAGCCTAGAAGAACTCAAAATTCCTAGTAAGAAAAAAAACAAAATCGTAATATATATACAACTCATACCCAATAGTCTCTTATCGGAAGAAAGAGCATCTCCTTGAAGGGAAATTATCTTACCAGTCAACCTCTTAATTACACCAATGGTCATATGATCCATAGAAGTAGACAAGGACCCATCAAGATCCAAAAGAATATAATGAGGAACCTAAAACCAGAAGTGTGTCACATAAGCACTTATAAAGTGCAGCTTCTACCAGAAATTAGTGAAATGGTGGTTTCCTCTAGTACTATAAAGGTATGACATATATTGGTGAATTGGCAATTAATCTCTAAACGCCAAAACTAAGACTGATTATATTTTACTCTATAGTTGTACAACCATACTTTATGGATCTATAGAACAGACTATTGGTTGTAACTTTAACCACCCGGAGATAGTTACTAAATATTAAGACCCTGAAAGGTTTTAATAAGTCGTATCCAAAAGGCATACAACTATGCAACCAATATTACCCCCATATCCTCTGCAAAGATAATCTACTTGTGTTGCACAATCAAATAGTGGTATTTGATAAGTTAAGCATGTTATTGCTCAATAGTTTTATCCTAGAATCTCCATATGAGTAATACGATTTTTTTTGTAAGACTTTGCATTGTGTTTGTAATAATCTAATTGATTTGATCACAATATCCTTACTTATATTCATTTTTCAAAAAATATATGAAAGGCATTAGAGCAACAAGATTCCAGCGAAAGTTGTCTTCAGGGGGAGCATATGCTGAACACTAGTCATCATACTTGAGATTTTAAAAATCTAAATTTAGTCAAGCCTAGAAGGTGTTGATATGATGATTACTGCTTAAACTTACCTTGAAGGTTTTACCACTTAACAAATTAGATCTAGTTTGTTGATAATACAATGATCATGAAGATCATGCATAGATCCTAATGATCATTACTAAATCCTAAAAATATGATGGTTATCTATCAAATCCCTATAATGCAAAATCCTAGACTGGATTTGTATTTGTTTGTGGTGGTGCAGCCATCTCTTGGCGGTTAGCTAAGTAGATCTTGGTGGCTACTTCTACTAACCACTTAGAGATTATAACACTATATGAAGCCTCACGTGAATGTGTTTGTCTCAGACATGTGATTAACCACATCCAGAAGTCTTGTGGCATTAATACCGTCAATACTAGGGGTATAAAATGAATCCGAATAGTCCGTTTTATTCCGCATCTGTATATGGATAGTGTCCGGTTTTTTTGCCGAATACGAATACAAATGTGGTATGAAAATGTGGTCGAATATGAATGCAAATAATATCTAGATCCGACAGTTTTATTTCCCCTTGTCATCTAGCCCACTAGCATTTTTATGCGTGTTGTGTTACCATGTTGCTTGTGAGAATTTATATGTAACTCCATATATTGGAACTCTTTTTGTAGATGACTGGAATTTGAACTTCTTGTGTGAAACTTCATCATATTTTAGGATATTCGAATTCAATGAGTATTCAATTCGCATTTGTATTCGTTACAACATTCGATTTGTATTCAAGCATATTTGTATTCACATTCGTATTCATTTAAAAAAATACGAATACGAATGTAGTATGGACACTATTCGATTCGTATTCGGTTTGTTTTCACGCCTAGTCAATACCCTCTCAATTATCTATGAAGATAATATTGTTTGTATTACACATATACAAACGGGTTATATTAAGAGCAACATCATGAAGTACATTGCTCTTAAAATTTTCTATCCTCATGAGCTCCAGAAGAATGGTGAGGTAAAAGATCCTACAAACAAAGTTTGGTGAAAATCTAGCTAATTTGTTCAATAAATATATGTCTACATCCGGTTTTTCAAAGATGTGTTCGTGGCATTGGAATGAGATGATTCAGAGAATTGTAGGGTTCAGGAGTAGTAAATCCTTAGATCATAACTCCTATTAAATCTTGATGATTTATCCAAAATCTTAAAGATTGGATGCTGAAGATTAAATGATGTATTCTTTTTCTTGATGAGTTTTCTTGAAGTTTTTTCACAGAAACATTTTTTTAATGAGACAACAAGTGTAATGCAACTTATGAATGTAATGTATTCTTTTCTCCTTTTTTTTCTTAATGGGTTTTTGGATGAGTTTTTGAAGAGATATTCGCATATCGTTGTCTATTGCCCAAGGATAAGTGTTGATAAACCTAATTGGTGGGTAAAAAACTGAATTGTCCCTTGGAAAGGGTTAATCTTTTTTGCTATAAATATAAGGACCCCCTATGTATAATGATACACACATGAATAAAGATATTGGATTCTCTTCTACATTTTGTCTCTCTGTTGTTTGATTGGTTTAGGATAACAGTGTCATCGTGTGTGTCCCCTCTGGTCACAGCCGAGAGATGGACCATGAAAAAAATCAATGTGAGGTCTCACATGAGGCCCCTCCTCATCTCCGTTCATCTCACCCCTTTATCCCGGGTTCATCTCACCCCTTTATCCAACGGCCCAGGGAGGGCCTCATAGAATTCCCTTCCATGACCATGGGGAAGGAAGAAAGGGTGGCCGGGCCCACCTGTAAGAATCTCTGTCTGGTGGGGCCCTTCGCTGGATGCTGCCCTTCTGGCCGTCTGATCTCAGTTCGCGTACGGCTTGGGGCACAAGCTACAGAGGTAGAGATGTGGTGTCGGAATATATATCTTTCTGTGATGTGCCGGGTCCTCTACTGTACTAGTGCGTACTGTTCTAAGTGTACGATTTTTTAAAGACTGTACACTAAATTTGACGAAAGGACAGGGGCTGTAACCCCCTTTCAATTGGATCTAGTCGTATGATTTTAAAACTGATTTGTTTGCCTGTTTGGAGCGTGATAGAGGCACATACCTGACATGGCTAGATTAAAAATTGAATTCCGATTTCTAGATATCTGGGAATCGGACATGGAAGGAAACTAAGCAGGAAGAAACAAACGAAGAGCACAGCAGCAGTTTTGACGCACTCCATGGTCTCGGATCAAGAGTTCGATTTGTTGCAGATGACTACTTCTATACTGAAATTAAATCAAGAACCCCAGTGGACTTAGGTATCAAGAAGAGGATCGATGAGGCCATAAGGGAGATGAACTGATCGATCAAATCCTATTTGGCATGTGTTCAGCAAAGAGCAGCAAATGCATATACTAGACCAACCTTCCATCCATCAGAAAAGATAAACAAGCGAACAAAGTGCACCGGTATCCACATCCATACGAAAGAAATGAACCGACGACGACGGGACGACGGCGCACCTGAGATGCCAATATCGTAGCCGAAGATGAGGCCGCCGGAGGCCGCCATGAGGCAAGTGACCACGACGGGGACGGTGAGTCCCCCGCCGTTGTCCGGCACGCCGCCGCCGGGCATTCTCCGTCCGCGCTAGTAGCTCCGGTCCCGGTCAAAGACCACCTCGATCAGTAGGAGATGTGCTATATGGAGTACGAGACTTCGAGGTAGGTAGCGCGACGCAGGCTAGCTAGCTGCACGAGAGCTTGCAGGTACCTACCTACATAAGCTACGCTGATGTTGATGCTCTGTTGGTGTGGTGCCAAATGTTAATGTGCAGAGGCCTCCAGGGAGAGTTTTTATAATCCCCTACCTCTACCTGACTTCATTCACATCAGAGACTTGCTGCGTAGCGTAACCATCCTCCTGTCCCCACAAAGGGCATCCCAGGAATACAAGTGACAAATTTCAGGGAAGGTGCATGCATGTACCCTAGAAAATTAAGGCACTGTGTGTCGAGTTGGCTGTAATCTGTTTCAGTACGTCGTAGCATCGTTGATGGAGGTTGCAATGGCCTGTGGATTTGATGGCCTATAGTTTGGACCTACCCGATTTGATGGCCGTCATGTACATATGGTCGATAGCACTTCTTGACTCTCGAGCATATTGCAAGTGCATCCGGATTCTCTGCTATAATGTAACCTCTTGACTTTGCATATTGCAAGTAGATCTGGATTCTCTACTATAATACAAAGATCACTTCTGAACATTGTTTTTTAGTGTGTGAACAGTGCTTTGACAGCGACACTGTAGTAAATACAGTGGAAACCAAGAATATGTACTGTAGCAAACTACTGTAGCTACTGATACGAGACTTTGTTCTTTTATTGGGCAGTCAAGATCGCTTTCTAACGTAGAGCCCTGTAGATCCTTTTAATTGAAACTTTCAGTACAGACGATTCATTTTCATTGCAAGTGCTTTTTTTAGAATACACGATGGACGTGCTCGCGCGCGCGCACACACACCACACGCACGCTCTCACACACACGTGGATGCGATCTTAACACACGTCTAATCTAGAGTGGATGCTTTAAACCTTACGTAGTGCGGGCACACGTTTTGACCATTAAATGAACCTTACGTATGCGTGTATTATTTCAAAAACCTTCGAAAATTCCCACCCAATGAGGCAACCCGAGCTCGCACCCAAACGGATAATGCACTCACCTGGCGACGTCACCAACCGAGCTACGCTCAGTCCTCACCATTGCAAGTGCCTTGTGCGTACCTATTGTCTGCTCGGCGATTATATTACATCGGATGGTTGAGTCACTCTCACTCCTTATTGTCACTGGCCGAATTAACTACGGTCCATTCGTTAACCGGCTCTGAGAGTTTTTTTTCCCAAGATTATGAGAGATCTTTTGCCTGGTGCGGGTATTGTGCGGTGAGTCTTACCAACAGAACAGATACTACCAATTTAGCTCCTTGGTCGCTACCAAAAAGGAAGTGCCAGTTTGTAGCTGCTATGCTGTGCTTCTATGGAATCTAATCAGTTACTTCCAGCTGATAGGCTGGGAAGTTTGGATTGTATATATGGAACGGATCCAGATGGATTAATAATTTAGCCAGCACCCAGCAGGCACCAAGATAAGGACGAAAATATATGGAGTAGCACTTTTTTTCTCTGCTATAAATTGTGAGTGCGTTTTGTGCCGGTCAACAAATCGTCACAAATTAAGCATTGCCCATCAGCACCTCGCGGCTCACGCATGCATTGAACCGGCACCCCTCGAGGGAAAGCTCTGAAGAATCGGCAAAACCTGGAGTTATTGCAGAACAATATGATTATTTACTGATAAGACCATGGGGCGCTATAAATTTACGGATAACATCCGAACTCGCTTGAAAATCTGTCCAACACCCCCAACTATGAAGCAAGTTATATAAACCACCTCCCCCTAAACTTTTCAATCCGGTTCAAATAACACCCTGATCCGGTTTCACATGGTGGTATTGTCCACGTGAGATTTTTTTAAAATAATATTAATTTAAAAGATAATTACAATTAAATAGTCATTTTTTTACAAAAGTAGGTCCATGTCGCTAATTGGAATGGTGACAGGGACCTATTTCATACCCTGTCGCCAGTCCACCTTACTGTCGCTATTTGAACTGGTGATTTGAAGTGAACAGTGTTTCTGTCGCCAGTTGAAATGACGACAGAAAGCTGCGGATTCCTGTCGCCAGTTCAACTAGCGATAGGGTCTAGGTATTTAAACAACAAACATCGATGGAAATGTCATTTTAATTCCAGGAAAAAAGAAGAGATGGAGTAGAGAGAGGAGGAGAGGGGGAGAATAGACGTAGTGAAGCCCTGTCAGATCGTAGCGGAGGAGAGCCAGACGGAGCAGCAGATCTGGTCGGTCATTTCGCAGGTAAATGTTCTTTCAACTTTATACCAAAATTCGAAACCTTGTATGTTAGCAGATAAAAATAGCGACATAGAATTCAATAGATTAGATAATTTTAGTTGTTTTATGTAGTACATCATTTTAGCTGTGTATATGTTAGAATAAATATGCAAAAATAGGAAGACACATCGAAGAATAGCATGGTACCTATGAAAACTCTATAAAAATTGCTGAGTAACTAAGTAGGGTAGGTAGAGCTTCATCAAAATAATCAGGTTAATTTTGGTTTGAATTAGTGCGTGGTAATTATTATGTTAATGGTGAAAATTGTAATTCAATTTCGTGTGCTAAGTTCCCATTTGTAAACAAGGGAAAGTAGCAAGGTACCTGTTATAAATCTATAAAAATTATAGAGTAGGTTTGTAGGGTTTGAAATAATACAGACATAATTTTTATTTTCGTTCGTGCGCAGTAATTATTCTGTGAATGCCAAAAATATTTTTAAAACTAGGAAAATAGCATGATGCATCTTTAAATTGTAAAAAAAATAGGAGTTGCTACGTAGGTTACATAGAGGCGAATGAAAATATTTTGAACTTTTTATTTTGTTTCTATTTGCACACGAAAAATATTTAAAAAACACTATAGTCACTTTTTAAACAATGAAAATAGCGAGATACCTATTAAAAATATCTAGAAATTGCAGAGTAGCTTCTTATTACTTTTGTATATGTTTTATAGTATTTACACTGTATGCACTGAATTTTCAGGTATGGCGGACCCAGGACACGCAGCTCATTGGTCGTACGACTTGCTTGACCCAATCGTTGATGAGACTCACCGTAGCGCCCTCAGTACTGTCCTCCCCCAGGAGGACGAGGCGCCGATTGAGCTTGGTGCACTGCGGCTGCGCACGCCCATGAGGGCATGGAGGGTGAACCCATGTTGGATTCCGAGGTACGTGCAAGGTTGACCTTCGTGTACTCAATTGCAACTTGACTATTTTGGGTGGACTAACATTTATTCTTAATCTTTTCGACGTAGTTTGAGGCAAGCAGGCCTCCTTCCTCTAGCGAGAATGGTCGAGGCGACGTGGGAGGATGACCAGGACCATGCAGGTGGTGGTCGTACGTCCAGGCGCTTTCCGTACGACCGGTGCCTCCTGGCGGCGCTGGTTGACCAGTGGAGGCTAGAGACGCACACGTTTCACCGCCCGTGCGGGGAGATGGCCCGAATGCTTGAGGACGTGAGCTTCTTGACTGGGTTGCCCTGCGCGGGCTTCCCCTTGGCGGCGAACGACATTCTGGCCATGTGGCGCACGGAGTTCCTCGTGAGGTTCTAGGGGGTGCTGCAGACCAACAGTGGATACAAGGAGTTCAATAGAACCCACAGGCCGACGTTGGTGTGGATCTCTCAGTTCTATGTGAGTTTTCTTAACTCTTGTCATTCCGCTTCTATTGGTTTGTGCAAGTTGCTGATGCGTATCTTTGTTCTTGCAGCTAAAGCGTATGGTAGAGGACGCACCCAAGCGTATAGTGACGAGGCACTTCGAGGTCTACTTATTGTGGTTGTTCGGGTGGGTGATGTTTCTAGAATCCCAAGGAGACAGTGTCGACAAGCACTATATCCAGTACGCACACCAGTTGGCGGGCTGGTAGGTGGAGGACTTCCAGCCCTACGCTTGGGGACCGACGGTGCTGTGCGCAACGTATCGCGCCCTGTGTGACGCGTGCCACTGGGTTCGGGAGAGCTCCGTCCTTGGAGGATTCCCGCTGCTGCTTCAGCTGTGATCCTTCGAGTGTTTCCAGATCGAACGACCACAGTTGGACTTGAGAGCGTACACAGTCGACATGTATTGTGAGGACGACGACGTGGACCAGCCAACCATGGGTATGGTGTGGTGTCGCCGACGGGTAAGTTTCCTAGAAATTTATTCTTTTTCATAATGTAATTCAATTTTATGTGCTAAGTTTTCGTCGTTGTATTTCAGAGGTCACCTACATGCTGATCACTACGCACGCATCCTACCCAGACTACGTTGCGATGTTCGATCAGCTGACGGATGATCGTGTCATCCAGACATCATACACACCTGAGAGGGTGTATGAGCGTGGGCCATGAGGTCGTCGAGCTTGTGCACACGAGACCACACGTACTGGTACACACAGAGGTGCTTGCTGCATGACGTCTTCGTGGAGGAGTACCAGGTGCAGCGGGTCATGTGCTAGTTCTGTCTACGACAGCAGATCCTAGTTCCCTGGGGGCAGCGGGTGTCGCCGAATGTCCATGGGTAAGTTCACGTTGTACTTCTATCGTACCATTTGCCTTACGTACAAAACAATCATTTTGCCTTCCACAAGTACACTAGGAGGGGGTTACCTGCTAAGACTTCCTAGACGGAGAGGATGTTCCCGTGGGTTCAGGGCTGGGTCAGCGCCTTCGCTGATATCATCTAGGAGGATGCTCCCTATGATCCCAGGACATACAAGTAGTACATCGAGTAGTATTCCAGTTGGATGAGGGTCCACTGCATCAGGGTCGTGGACGACCCACCACAACACGAGGCTATGACATCAGACATGTACCCCACCCAACTGGACTCTGCATTCCATCGCGTGGTATGTATTTAACAATCCATACTTCTTATTTACTTCGTAAGATTTCGGTTTCTAACTTGTTAATTATATGTACAGGTCGATCTGCAATGGGAGATGCACGAGCTGATGTCCTCCATGCATCAGTTCATGCTCGAGGAGAGCTTCAGCATGACGGTGCAGGACATCAGAGCAGTCATGGTGCAGTTCATGGAGAAAACAAGATGAGGAATCCCGATCTCATCCTGTCATATGCCGAGGGACCCGGTGGACCCACCTGTGCATGGACGGGGAGTGAGTCACGGTGCGTCATGCCCCAGAACTCCTCACTCGGACGTGGCGAGCGAGTCCTCGTGGCACCGTGCTGGGAGTACCCCGGCACAGTTCGTAGGTCAGCATGAACCACTAACGTTCGGTTCTTTCTTTCCAAATCTGCTAGTTACTAATGGCAATTTTCTCTGACAGGTTCTGAGTTTCAGCCGTACATGGGGGAAGTGTACGCGGAGTTGTCCTCTGCCTTCGTGCGACTAGGTATGACTATCTTGCCTAGGTGCATAACGTACTATTTAATGGTTTTCGCTCTGTTTACATGCATAACGTAATGTTTCACAGGTCATACACTGCTTTGGGACAAGCTTACGGTGTCACATGAGGAGTCATGCTCCGCAGACTTTGACTTCGACTAGCATGGTAGCTAGGTCTCCATGGGGGCTTCACAGCTGCAGGGTGCATCCGGACCGAGCCAACCGACGTAGGTCCCCCTCGTGACACCCCGAGGCTACTCGTGTCGGTCGGGGTACCTCGGCCGCCTGAGCCATTGACGTACTCGCACTAGTGCCTGCAGAGGCTAGGGACCACACGTGGGGTACGCCCCAAGAGGGGCCGCTAGTAGATATTTCTTGTTGTAAATATCAGTAATGCAATGTAAATATTAATTTCTGTACAACGATTATTATGCTAGTCTCGTGTTTCAATATTAATTTTTTGTGTGCATGTGAGGTAGTCAGCATCGCGACACTCAACACCACCCTTTTTCTACCCTTTACACCACCACGCCACATTTTCAGACCGAAAAAACATGCCTTGTCACTTTTGTCAATTGAAATGACAACACACTGTCAATTTTGCAGATCGATATGACAACACACTGCCACTTTTATAGGATCGATATGACAACACATTACCACTTTTGCAGATCGATATGACAACACACTACAACGCTAACTTTTCGCCATGACACCTTTTTTAAATCGAAAAAACTGCACCATGTCACGCCACGCGTTGCAACTTTTGCAGACCGAGATGACAACACACTACAACAACACTTTTTGAGACCAAAAAGACCACACTAGGCCACCCCCCCCTTGTGAGGCCAAAAAAATCCGTTTATAAAAGGAGGGAGAAGAGAAGTAGAGGAGAATAGACCTGCAGGATAACACTACACCACCACACCCAATACTACACCAAAGCTTGGTTCACGCAACTGAGAGAAAGGAGATGGAGGACTCGGCAAGCTTGTACGCGAGGATACTACAGAAGCAAAAGTGGCTTGCTGAGAGGACTAAACCCTTCCCGGATAAATCTATGAAGGATGCACTGGTACCACTGGAGTTCCCATGTCCGCAATGTGTGTGCGAAGAACCGACAAGGATCATTTAGTCCACACACCTGGCGACGGCGGCACAGGCATACTACACATGCGACCACCACCTCGTAAGTGTATCCTACACATACATAGATTTTTCACATCTTAAGTTCTATTACACAAATCCCTAACTACACTTGCGCATAATGGTAGCCGGAGATGCGATGCAACTTCTTCTAATGGATCGACGGCCCAGACATATACGATAGGGCGTTCATCTAGTAGAAGTACATGCTAAACTATACGATGCGGGCTGAGACCTTCAAACGTGGAAACCTTACGTACCGAAGCCCTACCGTACTGAAAATTCACCAAAGGAGCCCGAGCGGGCGGCACACAAGGGAAAGGCTCCTGCTAATGAGACTGGTGGTCGTCCTAGCACTCCTCGTTACCCAGGTGCATTCTGGATCGAAGAGGTAAGTTATGTCTAGTTTGCATCATGATTATTAATTTGGCCCTACGTTGTGCTATGCTAACATCATGCAATTGTCTAGCCCGTCTCGCAGAACAATGTTGACTTCGAGACTGACTACCGCCGCGGGCAGGCCAGAGACAAGGGGAAGGGATCGATGGGCCACCGCAATTGATCGATTTTGTTCCAGTCAACCATTTCTGGATTCTAAAAAGGCGCACATGTATTCTAGGTGTATTTCAGTTTGTTTATTTGTGCATGTTGTCATTTCTAATGTACGTAACCAAACTCGACATGCCATGTACTTTGCAATAAAATTATGAAGTCTTTTGAACTTACATCTCTTTTTCCCAAATATTTGGACTGTTAAATATTACGTAATCTTTTTCCTTCGTGGACAATGCATTCGGGACAGCATCGCGCACGGCAACCCTAAACTGAAATATTTTTTCCATTTAGCTTCGAAGGGGGCTATTTGTGTCATTGTACAGCCGAACTAGCATTCTCTACTTCACGTTACACACTACTGCAAAAGATGTAATACTGGACGCCTCATCATAGACAGTTCCCCAGAAACCGTCAGTGTTGTAACTATTACAAACAGTTTAAAAATCATGACCGTCTATGTTACTAGCGATGGGTAGAACCGTCTGTGATACATCAGCTATCAGAGACGGCTTTTTAATAAAAACCGTCTGTGATAATTACAAGAGGGCGTCTGTAATCATTGGAAACTTCACAGATGGTTTTAAATATAATCGTCTGTGATAATTCACAGACGGTTTGTGGTTGGAACCAACTGTGATATGTTCAAGCCGCTTCAGCTCTCGCGTGATGCGTCTTTTCGTCTCATGCGCCGACGTTACGATGCGTCTCTTTGTCTCGCGCGTCGACATTATGATACATCTCTTGATGCGTCTCTTCGACTCGTGCGCCGACGTTACGATGCGTCTCTTCGTCTCGCGTGTCGATGTTATGATGCGTCTCTTCGTCTCGGTTTGTGATACGTTTTAAAAGAATAATCATCTACCATCGAAAATGAATCCCCACATAGCTCTACTCTCTTTCGTATCCTCCATAAAACACCAGTACAGTTAAAAAAACTCACGGTATTGAAAAGTTACAAACCGTCGCGCGTCGTGGTGAGCACGCGGAGCATGACGGCGATCGCCAAGGCGAGGAGGTCGGCGATCGCCGTCGCTCTTCCTCACAATGTCGTCGTCCACATCATTGGCCTCGCGGTCGCAAGCTCTCCTCAGCCCATGGCTGACCTCTGCAGCCTACGAGTCACGTACGTATTTATATATCTACAAAAATACGTATGACTATTTGTGGTGGCAACTAATCCATTCATGCATATATATGTTACTAATTTGACTAGCAACGACGACCTTAATTTGGCCTTTTAATTTCTTTCTTATGGAATAATTCTTGTATTAATATTCTGGCGTCTTGAATTGTGTACATATATTAGAGTTACAAGGCCATGTACAAGGCAAGGCGTTCAAGGAGCGCGTTGTGGGGAGGTGTGTGGCGCTGGAGCGAGAGAAGGCGATGAAGTGGCTAGACAATGAGCGCTACTTCGTCGTCATCAACCACTCGGCCGACAACCACTCGGCCGGCGCCGGCAACCTAGAGGTCTACTTCATCATCGGTCTCATGCTCGTCTTCGTGCACCAGGACATGCAGCAAGGCCTCGTGTGCCTCGACCGGGCGACCGTTGCTGGCCACAAGGCCACAACCTACGTGCTCGGCCTCCTTCTCTACACGACCAGTGAGATGCGCGATGTTGGGAAGTAATACATCAACCAAATCGAGGGCAAGCCGGTCGGCAGCGGGTGCGAGACGGCCAAGAGGACCAACCGGGAGTGCAGGCAGTGTCAAAGGCTCACTACGGACGCGGTCCAGGAGGCGACGTGGAAGAAAATGGCCGGGCCGCAGGGTTGGGTGTTAGCGCTGCCAGAGGACGGCCACCGGTGCACGAGCACCGACTGCGACTTGACAGAAGGGTGGGGCGACTACATCGTTTTCTACTACAACGGTTGTAGGATCAGTCATGAGTACGCCAAGTTCTTTGCACATGTGTTGAACTACTTGTCGTAAAATTAGCAGTTTTAGCAAATATTCAAATATAATTTTAGTTAATAGAGGATAATTTATTCAACAGTGTAAAAGGAATCACAATTTCAGCATAGCCTTTCGGCAAACAGGATATCACAGTGCAAAGAGATCACATATTTTAGCACTTAAGCCTTTCGGCAAACAAGATATCACAATACAAAGTGATCATAGAGGATCAACAAGATCACAAAACAAAATAATCAAGTTCATTTCAGTCACAAAATGATCAAGATCAATTTGGAGCAAATACTAGATGATCAGCTATCAGCATATTGCTTAGATACATAAGCTGTCATACACGGTTTCATCTACAAACCGTATGTGACACATCAGCCATCACAGACGATTTTATCTACAAACCGTTGGTGACATATCAGCTATCACAAACGGTTTCATCTACAAACCGTATGTGATGTCTAAACCTATTTATATTCAGACTCTAGGGTTTGCCCGTGCTCCCCACTCAAACGATTAAGTTTCTCTAACTCTCCCTCCTCCTCCGAGCCCATCACCGCCGTCCTCGATGCCGCCTCCTCCTCTAGCCCAGTGCGCCTCCTCCCCTAAGCCCACCGCCTCCTCCCCGAGCACGAGCCGTCACCTCCTAGAACCCGACACCTCTCCTCCCCCAAGCCCGGTGCGCCTCCTCCCTGAGCCCGCCGCCTTCTCCCCGAGCACGAGCCGCCACCTCCCCGAACCTGGTGCCCCTCCTCCCCTGAGCTCGGCGCGCCTCCTCCCTGAGCCTGCCTCCTCCCCTCCCCGGAGCACACGTCGCCTCCGGCAAGGTACCTTCGAAGTGTGTAATATAGACTCATTTGGCTGACCGGTACACAAAACGAAAGAATGAGCATATGCCATCCGGTCGGTGCCTTTTTCAGATATCGCAGAACAAATAAAATCCTCTCTGCAAACTACTTTGCACTCTTTTCTATTCATAATCAACATGTTGGGTTAATTGGAGCGGCTACATGATTCCATTTTATCATATATGCATCTAGAATACAGTTCTTATTGAATTAAGTAGTACACACTAAGAAGGTGATTTATCATATATGTTTTAGTTTTTTTAGAGTACACATGTTTCATTAATTGGAGTGTATACCCATACACATAGAGAATCTTATGACAATATGTTCATGTGTGTCAGAACTTCTATTTCTTGTGAAGATGTCGTTCGCTCAGTCTCCGTCATCGTCGCCTCATGCATCTGATGCGCCGTCCTTTGAAAAATCCAAGTGCAATAGAAGAGGAATATCGAAAAGGCCCGAAGGCTGATTTACCATCACGGATAATTATGATAATAGTAGAATGTTGTTGTGCATCCGAAGCGTGGTAAGGGATACGTGTCGCCTGATTAGGCAAAATTTGCTATTCCATTCCAAAATAAGACCAAATGAGTCAAAAACTACTATAACACCTCTTCACTCGTCTCTCGTCATTCATTTCACCTTTGTCTGTGTAACCGTGTTCATGCCAGTCAAGTTCTCCTCCCTTGCGTCCCAAGGTCCTACCATTCCATTCCTGACCGGCATGAACACGGTTACACAAACAAAGGTGAAATGAATGGCGAGAGGCAGGTGAAAAGGTGTTGTAGTACCTATCATAGATGATTCTTTAGGATAAACCATCTGTGATACATCAACTATCACAGATGTTTTTATCTACAAACCGTCTATGATACATCATCTATCACAGACGATTTTATCTATAAACCGTCTGTGACAGACGATTCTGAGTTAATAACCGTCTATGATAGTGTGTACACAGATAATTCGAAAACCGTTTGCGATGACCTCATGTCATTACTGACCCATAAACTCAGATGGCTCACGAAACCATCTGTGATGATGTTTTTGAACCGTCTGTGATGACCTTTTCTGCAGTAGTGACATGTCTTCTCCGATTTTGCATTCCGAACTATGCGGACGCTTCAACGTATTACCAAATTTTAAAAATATTAAAAAATTATAAAATTTCTCTAGACATAAATAAAAAAACAATAGAGCACTCCTTTTGCCAGTTCAATTGGAGATAGGACTCCTGTCACCAATTCAAATAGCGATAAGGTCCTATCGCCAATTGAACTGGTGACAGAAACCTCCCCCACTGTTTCAATTGGCGATAAGACCCATGTCGCCAATTACAATGGTAATAAGGACCTACTTTTGTAAAAAAAAATCGACTATTTAATTTTCTAAGTATATTTTAAATTAATATGTTTTTTTTAAATCGTACAATAAGTGGGCGATTTTGCCACGTAGGACGACACGTTGGCCAAGTTGGATGAATGACACGTGTGGCCCATAGGGGCTTCTCCTCCAAATCGACTCCCCTTACTCGGGAACATGTCATGCGCAAGCCTTCTCAACCGGGACATTGTTGGAGAAACACCATGCTTTGGTCGCTCATGGCATGTCCAACATCTCAGAGAGGGTCTTCAACATGAGGCAATGGTTCATGACGGACAAATCGCCCTGAGCCAAGTTACTGAACTTGGCTTGGAGGTAGATGGCCTGGGTTGTTTTGTTGTCCTGGAAGAGATTCTCAATCGTCGTCCAGACAGTAGCAGCAGTGGTGGATGGTGCCATGACGGTTTCAAGAATTTCAGGGGAAATAGACCCGTACAGCCAAGACAGAACAGTGGACTTGCGACGCTTCCAATTGGCATCCGGGGTGCTGGAGGAGCCAGTGCCTTTGAGATGATCCTCGAGAGTGAATTTGGTGACTGTGACCTCGAAGAGGATGCGCCACTTCGCATAGTTGGAGGCGGAGAGCTCGAAGGTGACCGGGACTTGGGTTGATGTTGGCGATGCCAGACTGCGCCCAGAGTTGGGCGAGGTGTCATCGGCTCCCATGGTGGCTCGTGCTACCAGGAGATGGCGCAGGTGGCCGGGAGAAGAGGTGACGTGTGCGGCTGGGAGGAGGCGCACACCGAAGCGGCAGGAGAGAGATGGTTCAAGGGAAGGTGACCGTGTCTGATACCATGTGAGTTTAGGAAGAAACCTCTATGGACTCTTTGTATTGATCCTCATATATATAGATTGCAAACATAACATTGGTTTCTATCTATACAAAAATATTCAAATCACTAGTTCCTATCTATACAAAGATTACAAGAGATATTGTCTGTTTGGGAATAGTAACAATATCCATAGATAAAGAAGGAGATCAAGAGAGATCATGTACTCGTTAACAATGTCATGCGCAAGCCTTCTCGACCGAGACATTGCTGGAGAGCCACCGTCGTAGATGAGCACCATCATGACCTCATGCTCACCTCTGCTAGCTTGTCAACCCATGTGGCAAAACTACTCTCTCATCACGCCATGTGGACAACACCATCCAACAAAACTGGGCTAAGGTGTTACTTGAACGAATTTTTTTTTAAAATAATATTTTTTTTAAGAAAATTTACAAAACTAGGTAGTCGTCTCAAAAAATTACAAAAATAGGTCTCTGTCGCCAGTTCATCTGGCGACAGGCTCCTATCGCCAGTTGAACTGGCGATAGGAAAAGAGCAGATTCCTGTCGCCAGTTCAACTGGCGATAGGAATCTAGGAATTTTTAAATATAGTAAATAAACTCAAAAAAATACGAATTTTTTTATGGAGGTTCCTGATACAATTTTCTTACTTTTGTAATTTTTTCATAATTTTATCCCTTCTGAATTTGTCTCCATAATTCATTTAAATATACCATTTGTAGGAATTTTTACATATATCAAATGAGGTTCAAAAATTATGAATTTTTTTTAACTCTCCTTACATAGTGTAATTGTGTGTGTAGTTTTTACAGAATTTTATATGATCTGAAATTGTCTACAAAATTCTTAATTTAGGTTTTTGATGCAGTGTACTTGATTATGTAAACCGTTAATTTTAGAGATAATTGCAGAACATAACAAATTCTAGAAAAATTACAAAAAATAATTACACTATGTAAGAAGCGTTCACAAAAAAATTCATAATTTTGGGACCTCATTTGGTATATGTACAAATTCCTACAAATAGTATACTTAAATGAATTGTGTAGACAAATTCAGAAGGCATAAAATTATGAAAAAATTACACAAGCAAGAAAATTATATCAGGAAGCTCCACAAAAAAAATTCATAATTTTTTATGTTTATTTACTATATTTAAAAATTCCTAAAAACCTGTCGCCAGTTGGTACCTGCCTCCACTGTTCAGGGTTCCTGTCGCCAGTTCAACTGGCGACAGGGACCTATTTTTGTAATTTTTGGAGACGACTACCTAGTTTTGTAAAAAAAAAATTCAAAAAATATTATTTCAAAAAAAATTCTTACTTGAACCAGATTGAAAAGTTTGGAGGTTAGATAACTGGTTTTATAGTTCGAGGTGCTGAATGAACTTTCTGCAAAGTTTGAGGGGCTTTTCAATTTTATATGCTCTAGCTAGGCCTGGGCGTACGGATTAAGACGGAGGGAGTCATTATCACATGGCAACACAATCAAGAGCACGCATCAAGGGAAATTCAAGGTGGTATGAATATAATACTGAGAGTATGCATAGATCTGATTTGCGTATACATCTGGCTTATGGCAATGGTCGGTCGTGAATGAATGCTCCATTAGGGCATGGCTCATGGCTGTCGCGTTCTAACCGCGGGCTAACCGTACTAGTTGCTAATCACATCACACACGCTATCTTTTGGGTTAGGCGAGCGAGACTGCGACGCGAGTGATACGGGTTCATGCAAGTGTGTTCCAGTCGCTCGTTGTTAGCTGTTGTTGGTTGCGAGTTTTCTCAACTCTGGATTGCGCACATGCGTCAGTGTTGCTCGACTACAGTGAGCACCTCAATCACTCCGTCACTCGTTAAGGGCCCTCTCTAATAGTGCTAAGTCAGCAGTCAGTTAGCTCTTCTATATCAGTAAAATCCTAGATAGAAGAGAGAGAAGCATGAGAGAGAAGGGAAACCATCTCTTCCTCAAACAACTATATCTACACATGAACCAAGACAAAACAACCAGTGTATATGAGAGAGGGGTGAAGAAGTAAGAATAATATAAGTTTGACATGAATGTTAGAGATAACTTATTGGAGGTGTTGTATCTAAATCTATCTTTCGGTGACGTGGAGTTGATATAGCAAAATTAGAGACGATACTATTGGAGATGTTGAAACTCTGTGTTTTGATCAGCATGAGGATCTAGCATTCTAGTCTAGCTAGCATGTGGGTTTAGCATAAAAAACCATTTTTAAAAAATCCAGCTTTTGCTGGCTTATATAAAGTAGAAGGAATAGAAGCCAAAAATACAAAGCGCAGAAGGGCCTGGTAGTTTTTCAGTTGGTAAATTACACAAAGAGAAGATAACAACTAATGGAGGGAAAACTAGGACTAAGGCAGAATTAGTTCTAGGCCTCCAGGAACGAGCTTACTGCCCCTTTTATTATCTCGAAAACAGGTTGGGTATCCTATATTTGTCACCTAAGGAGTCCTGGACGACGTGCACAACCATCGATCATTGGAGGCACTCGCACGGTTGCGCCCTGTCATTCGGTTCAAGAGGTAATAACAAAATTAGGTCCCACCAGCCACAATCCTATACCAAACACAAGAAACATTTTTGGAAATTGAGGCACTGCAAATTTCTTGCCATATGCTTTCTTCTGAACAATTCTTGCCAAGTACCATAGTCTAGCAAACAAAAGTTCCCACCGGCCGAAATCTCTAGCACTATTTGGAACGCAGGATATTCTCATAGGAATTTCTTGTAAAACTACAATGTTGGGATTGATCTCGGCTAACGAACTCCGAGTTTCCCGGGGATGACACCCCACTTCGCGTTTTGATCGGAGACGCTATCCAACGTCAGTTTGGTTCGGGTCCCGGTCACCTAGCGCCATAAGAAAAGGAGGGGCTCGGCAGGCTATGAACTACGGTTGTTCTTCGGCTACTAAACCCCGCACAAACCCGATCTACTAAGGGCGCTAAGGTGAACGAAGACCGAACGCCGCCGGCCTCGTCCACCACCACCTCTATGGCGACCGACACATCTACACCATCAGATCACCATACTCATGGCGTCATCAGGTTCGGGTAAGTCCTAACGATTCCGCATCTAAGTTTTACATTAGGTGTTCTCGTCTTGAGCTAGGGTTCATGTATTAATATCATGTTTAGCCTAAGTATTACGCCTACATTTGGTATCAGAGCAACCTAGTTCATCTAGAACCCTAAAACCGAACTTGTTCTTGGCCGGGTTGGTGTTCTTATGCTCGGATCTAATGACTAAAGACTGGATCTAAGTTTTAAGGACTCGGTTTAGCATTTTAGAAGGAGAGGATTTCAATTTTTGAGGAACCCTAAGAGATCCCGAGCCAACTAAACCCAAATTAGACCCCCCAAAATCAAAACCCTAAGAATGGTGCGGCGGAAAACTTACGTGCTTTTGGGAGATTCGCTGTCCCTCCTGTCGCCGGCGCCACCGCAGCTCCACTCGACGGCCACGCGCGCAACCTCGGTTGCACGCACGCGCTGGCGAGGAGGGCTGAGGAGGCGCCACCTCCCGTCGCCCCTACCGCTGATGCTCCCCGCGCCCTCACGTTGCCGCCGCGCGCGCCGCCTCTAGTCGCCGCTTCCGCTCCTCCGGCGCGCGCCTCTGCTCCGCTTTTTCGGGGGAGAGAAGAGGCGAAATGGCGTTAGGGTTAGGGTTTCAGCGTTTTATCTCGCCCGCGATGCACGTCGTCCGTTCGATCAGATCCTACGGTCGCCATTTCGCGGGCTGGGGAAGGCGTTGGGCCAGCCGTTTTTTGGCCATCAGATGAAGATCCGACGGCGGGTGTGGATCTCGGGCTGGCGGACGCATTTTGGGCCGTTCCCACGCGTTTTGGGCTGCGTGCGATTTTGGGCCGGCCGTGAGTTTTGGACCGGCCATGAGTTTCGGGCCGAATAGTGCCTTCTCTATTTTTTGATTATTTTCAGTGCATTTTCTTATGATTAATCCCTTTTGTGCACTGATTTAATTATTGTTTTTGATACACAATTATGATATATCATGAATGATGTTATATTGCCCAATAATAAAGTATTATTACCCAACTCTTGTGTATTATCTCTAATTAAAATTGAACCAACGAGATATTTTAGTTGGAGATTTAATAGTTTATTTTGGCATTATGTATGCAAGTGATTATATTCTGACCAACGTTGATTATAATCATATGTTGCCATATTATTTAATTAGTTCTTTTTCATTATCTGCCCAACGGTGATGTGAATTAGAACTATAGTTTTTGTGTGTTATTAATCAGACCAACGTAGGATTAATTGCATACAACATATTCTTATGTTAATTCTAATTTATGCCCTGTATTTTGATATTCAGCAATAAATGCATCAAATGTCGCTGCCACCATCGACAACATTGAACAGCTTACGGGGAGTAATTTTCCTACCTGGAAGGAAAGGATCCATGTTGTCCTTGGGGTATTAGATCTCGATTATGCTTTAAGGGTGCGGCTCCCATTCCTCCGAGGGTGAAGAAAATTATGATGACAAAAGAAAATCTATGAAACTAATCTTTGAGAAATGGGAGCGGTCCAACCGTCTATCACTTATGATTATGAAGACCTCCATTTCGATCGGGATCGGAGCAATCCCGATTCGAAAATGCTAAAGAGTATCCGGCTTGAGAGGAGAAATTTAAAGGCTCCACAAAGGTTTATGCCAAGACACTAATCCGAGGCTCTTGACAACTAAGTGTGATGGATCCGCAGATATCGAGAACACATAATGATGATGACCGATATGGCGGAAAACTTAAGGGGATGGACATGGAGATTTCTGATGGTTTCCTAGTCCATTTCATCATGACTTCTCTTCCTTCGAATATCTGACTTTTAAGATCAGTTATAATACTCAGAAAGAAAAGTGGAACATGAGCGATTTAATCGCCATGTGTGTTCAGGAGGAGGAAAGAATAAGGACAGAAAAGAGAGATCTTGCACTTCAAGTTGGTGGCTCCAATAAAAGAAAGTTCCAAGGGGACTTCAAATCTAAAAAGAAGATGACGTTCTCCCCCAATGCTGATAAGTCGGGGCCTAATGTGCACACTGCACCTAAGCCTCATGTGGCTCCTGCTGGAGCACCTAAGGGGGGTGAATGTCATTTCTGCAAACAGTCAGGGCACTTTCAGAAGGACTGTGTCGGATTCCTAAAGTGGCTTGCAAAGAAGGGTAATGATACAATAACTTATGTTGATGAAACTCTTTATGCTAATTTTTCCATTAATTCCTGGTGGATTGACTCAGGTGCAACTGTGCACGTTACTAATTCTTTACAGGGATTCCTTACCGCGAGAACCCTAAGAAAGTGGGAGCGAAGCCTTAGAGTCGTGGATGGAAAGGAAGCCGAAGTCGAATCAATAGGATCAATTACATTAGTCTTAGACAACGGCTTCTCGCTTCGTCTCAATAATGTAGTTTATGTTCCTTCTATTAGGAGGAATTTGATTTCAGTTTCTTTGTTGGACGATGAAGGTTTTAAGTGTATTTTTGGTGATAATAAATGTATTATTACGTTTAATTCTAATGATATTGGTCTTGCTTTTAGACGAGACAAACTCTATATGCTTTCCCTTAATGAATCTCCTATATCTTTGAATGTGTGTGATGCTAAGTGTAAAAAGAATAATGAGACTTCTTCGAAATTGTGGCACTGTCGTTTAGGCCACATTTCGCAGGGGAGAATGGAGTGTTTCATTAAGGAAGAGATTCTCCACCCATTAGATTTCTCTGACTCAGACCACTGCATTGATTGCATTAAAGGAAAATACGTGAAACAAATAAAGAAGGGAGCTACTCGCAGCACAAGACTCTTAGAATTAATTTATACTGATATTTGTGGTCCTTTTCCTGTGACATCAGTGGATGGTTTTGATTCTTTTATCACATTTACTGATGATTTCTCCCGTTATGGTTATATCTTTCCCATTAAAGACCGATCTGAGTCACTTGATAAATTTAAGATATTTAAGGCTGAAATTGAAAATCAGCACAACCTAAGGATTAAAGTGGTAAGATCGGATCGTGGGGGAGAATATTATGGAAGACATGCCTCTTATGGACAAATTCCTGGCCCTTTCGCTAAGTTTCTTCAAGAAAATGGCATTGTTGCCCAGTATTCTATGCCAGGTGAACCTCAGCAGAATAAAGTAGCTGAGAGACGCAATCGTACACTTATGGATATGGTACGGAGCATGCTCAGCCACTCTAGTTTACCAATTAGTTTGTGGATGGAAGCACTAAAGACAGCTGCACATATTCTCAATCGGGTTCCCAGTAAATCAGTGCCTAAGACACCTTATGAATTATGGACTGGGAGGAAACCGAGTATGAAATATTTACGAGTGTGGGGTTGTCGTGCTGAAGCTAAGATTTTTAATTCACATATTGGGAAATTAGAACCTAAAACAATAAGTTGTCATTTTATTGGGTACCCTGAAAGATCCAAAGGTATCGTTTTTACTGTCCTGCTAGGACAACTAAGTTTGTAGAAACAAGGCACGCTGTGTTCTTAGAGAATAATGAGGAGCTGGAGCCCAGGAAAATAGATCTTGAGGAGAAGCGGGTTTACGTTCCTTCACCGCTTATCCCAGAGACCTTTATTCCTGTGCCTCAGGTGGTTGCACCTCCAGTAGAAAATACTGTTGTTGCACCCACTGTTGAAGTCTCTGAAATTCCTAATGTTGCATCTAATGATGAGCCTCAACAGTCTCCTGTAATAGCTAATGAACCTATTAGAAGATCACAGCGGGAGAGAAGATCTGCCATCCCAAATGATTATGTTGTATATATGAATGAGGATATTAATGATATAGGGAAGGTAGATGATCCCACCTCTTATAAGGAGGCCATGATGAGTGAACATTCTCCTAAGTGGCTTGATGCCATGAAGGATGAACTAAAGTCTATGAGCACTAATGATGTATGGGACCTAGTAGAAATTCCTGACGGAGTCAAAACAGTAGGCTGTAAATGGGTCTACAAAACCAAACATGACTCTAAGGGAAATATCGAAAGGTTCAAAGCAAGGCTTGTAGCAAAAGGCTTCTCACAAAGAGAGGGGATTGACTATAATGACACCTTTTCTTTTGTCTCAACTAAGGATTTATTCAGAATCGTAATGGCACTTGTAGCTCATTATGATTTAGAGCTGCATCAGATGGATGTTAAGACGACATTCCTTAATGGCGATTTGCAAGAAAACGTTTACATGGCTCAACCGGAAGGTTTTGCTGTGGAAGGCAAGGAGCATTTGGGATGTCGACTTAAGAAATCAATTTATGGCTTGAAACAAGCGTCGAGGCAGTGGTACCTCAAATTCGATAAGATAATAAGGAATTTTGGTTTTAAGGAAAATGAAGTTGATAACTGCATATATGTTAAGTTCAAGGGGAGTAAATTCACCATCTTAGTGCTTTATGTGGATGATATCTTATTGGCCAGCAGTGATAAGGATATGCTGTTTGAGACCAAGAGATTTCTTTCATCTAATTTTGATATGAAGGATCTTGGTGATGCCTCTTACGTTCTTGGCATTGAGATTCACCGAGATAGGTCCAAAGGTATATTAGATTTATCTCAGAAGGCATACGTTGACAGAGTGCTGAAGAAATACAATATGCATAAGTGCTCTGGCTCGCCTGCTCCTATTGTTAAGGGCGATAAGTTTGGGACATTTCAATGTCCAAGGAACCAATATGAAACTGATCAGATGAAGTCGGTTCCTTATGCTTCAGCTGTCGGAAGCATTATGTATGCTCAAGTATGTACACGCCCTGATTTAGCTTTTGTAACCGGGATGCTTGGCAGATATCAGTCAAATCCAGGACCGGACCACTGGAAGGCCGTTAAGAAAGTCTTGCGCTATATGCAAGCTACTAAACATTTCATGCTCACATATAAGAATTCTGATAACCTTGAAGTTGTTGGTTATTTGATTCGATTTTTGGGATGTGTTGATACTAAGAAATCCACGTCAGTTATATCTTCACACTCGCTCGAGGAGCTATCTCGTGAAAAGCTCCAAACAAACCCTTACGGCATCTTCAACGATGCAAGCTGAGTTTGTGGCATGTTATGAGGCCACCGGGCAGGCTGTATGGCTTAAGAATTTTATCCCGGGACTTAGAGTGGTAGACAGTATTTCGAAACCACTCACCTTATACTGCGATAACGAACCCGCAGTCTTTTATGCAAGTAACAACAAGTCAAGTGGTGCTGCCAAACACATTGACATTAAGTATCATGTTGTGAAAGATAGAATCTAGGATCAAACCATCAGTATCAAGCATATTAGTACTAAGTCAATGCTTGCGGATCCGCTTACTAAAGGCTTACCACCCAATATTTTTCGTGATCATGTTGCCGGCATGGGTTTATTAGAAAACCTCTGATTCTGGATAAAAGGACCTTAAAGTAAACCAACTCCCATTAAGTATAATGAATATCCATTTCAAGATAAGATAGTATACTATAGGTACTGAGGTTGTATGACACTTCATTGGCCATACGACGCATTATCTTGGTATGCCATTTTATTGAGAATGGGCTTATGATGTTAGCCTTACGATCAAAGGGGAGAATGTTGGGATTGATCTCGGCTAACGAACTCCGAGTTTCCCGGGGATGACACCCCACTTCGCGTTTTGATCGGAGACGCTATCCAACGTCAGTTTGGTTCGGGTCCCGGTCACCTAGCGCCATAAGAAAAGGAGGGGCTCGGCAGGCTATGAACTACGGTTGTTCTTCGGCTACTAAACCCCGCACAAACCCGATCTACTAAGGGCGCTAAGGTGAACGAAGACCGAACGCCGCTGGCCTCGTCCACCACCACCTCTACGGCGACCGACACATCTACACCATCAGATCACCATACTCATGGCGTCATCAGGTTCGGGTAAGTCCTAACGATTCCGCATCTAAGTTTTACATTAGGTGTTCTCGTCTTGAGCTAGGGTTCATGTATTAAGATCATGTTTAGCCTAAGTATTACGCCTACATACACATCTAATGAAAGTGGATATTTCCTTTTGCTACGAAATTTTCGAGTTTCAAACGGGCCTTACCTTATCTTCTGACTGAACAGCTCACGCGTACAGAAAAGGAAAGTTCAATAGGTGAAGGCATCCCTCCCCTATTGAGGCATGTGGCAAACTGAGTTGCTGGAAAACTTCTTACGTACGAGTGTTCAAAATTTCTCATCTTTCTCGATCTCATGCTTTTTTTTACCAACCAGCTAACCTCAAAAAAGGCTATGCTTTGTGCTGATTAAGGAGAAGGCATGGAATACGTATTTAGTTTTCCACCTTTGCACCTGAAGCATTGCTCTTTTCAATTAGTTATAGTTTTATACATGCTGACATTCTACCAATATATCCCATTTTCTTAACCACTTTCGAAATAACAAAAAATATCTTCCCATAAGCATTCGGATCCCGGATGCTTATCTGTTCTCCAAGACAGGATAGCTTCTACGGGAAAATAGGGGCAACATCATGGATGCACTATTACTAATTACATCTCATCTGGTCTCCGTAGGGTGGGTGAGACTAGGGCGGGGAAAAAGCTCGGGGTTCACGAGCCAGGCTTGAACGCGTGGTGTACACAAGCCGAGCCGAGTCCTTAGCTTGCTACTTTAACGAGCAGAACCCAAGCTACTCAGTGGGCTCGTTAGGTTCGTACGGAAATAGGCCTAACCGGCCAGCCCAGAGGAACAATTGTGCCCTAAGCTGGAAGGCCCAGCGCAAGCCATCATGGGTTGAGTTAGGGAGGCATTGCTCGAGGTGGCGCCGCCAAAGAGAGCAACTGCAGCGGTATCCTCACCGTCCGCCTTCCGCCGCACTGTCCGCCTTCCGTCGTTCGCCGCCTCGTCCGCCGTTCACCGCATGGCCTCCTTGGCATCCGCCTCGTTGTCCGTCGGCCACCATCTTCTACTGCCCTGTCCGCCTTCCTTCACATGATGGATGGTCTCTAGCCATTAGTGTGGCTAATAATGTTCTTGTTGTCATCCTAGAAGGTTACCCCACATACCTACTGACAGAAAGTAATTCATGTTTAATAGTTTTTTTAAAAAAATAATCCATGTTTAGTACAGCTTGGTGTAGCTTGGTTTAACAAATGAGAACTAGGTGTAGCTTGGTTTAACAAATGAGAACTAGCTTTGCACACAACTAAGCTCACGAGCTGTCACGAGCCAGCTCGAACTACCTTTCAAGCCGATCCAAGCATGATTTCGAGCTTGTTTCCTAAACGAGCTGAGCCGAGCCGCAGTTGAGACGGAGCCTAGCTCAAACCGGCTTGGCTTGGCTCGGCTCGACTCAGCTTCTTTTCAGCCCTAGGTGAGACTATGACCTGGGTGGAGCTTGTGCACCCGGCCATGCACGCACTCGAGCTGGTCGCATGCCGCGCCTCCCAAAAAGTCCCCGCGGCACAACAAAAACCGCTAGATTAGCACTGTTGACGGCTCATCGTCCCACCGAGAGTGGCCGGCCGGGACGCGCCCATCATTCCGCCGTTGAAAGGCCGATCACCCAGCGAAAAGAGCCCGCAAAATCGACGTCTCCCTCCGTAATTAGTCGGCAAAAGGGGACCGTGCGGGCGAAACCCATGATGTGTTTCGCGATGCGTTGATGTCAGCTCGTCACTTGTGTCGTTGTGTGGCCCCAATGCGCTGCGTTTGCTTGCGCCCCCGGTGAATTAAACGCGTGCGGCGCGGAGACGAATTTGGCGATGGAGATGTACGGCAGTTTTGGAAGTTCACGAATCCGGACACGGAAAGGGCTTTTGTCGAAAGGATGGGCAGCCAAAGTCGTGAGTGTGACGACACCGCACTACGGCTTTTCTAGGGCAACATCTGTGCAGCGGTGGATGGTGGCAAGCTAACTAGGAAATCAGTCACGTAAAGGTAGTAGTGTAGGCTTGTAGCGGTGTACTGCCCGTCGGGGACCCGGAGATTTTTTAGGCTCGGAGCGCAGCTTTGTAAGAACATAAGCAGACGAAACAATGCGAGCATCTACGATTTTAGTCCCAGAAAACTTCGACTCTTCAGCAGTTCGCAGTTTAATTTACGTCGCCAATTTTGAAACAGAAGCCAGGCCATTTGTTGGTTCGAATTGATATATATATATATATATATATATATATATATATATATATATATATATATATATATATATATATATATATATATATATATATATATATATATATATATAGAAAATGGTATGATACTTCTGGGAGTACATACTCCCACTTCTTATATACCACTTAAATCGTATGATGATACATCTTTATCTACTTGAGCATACTCAAATAATGATTATAAGATACCTCAAAGTGAGTACCATAAAAAATTTCATTAAAATTCACTTTTTATAGCAAAATTTATGTATATACTTCTTTTATATATGAAAAAGAGTATACAACAAAAAAATAAATTTTTTTCAATCAAATCGCATTAGAGTATCTTATTATTTGAATTTAAGTATACTAAAAATGATAAAGAAGTATAATATATGCGTTTAAGTGGTATATTAAAAGTAGAAGTACATACTCCCGGGAGTATGAAATGATACATCATGTGAAAACTATTGAAGCCGTGATCTCAAACAGAGATCCATCGAGTATATTTATAGCAAAACATTACATATTACTAGTCGGTTACAGATGTACAGCGAATACAATTGTGTATCGGAGAAGCTAATAGAGACGAATTCTGAAGATCATACGGACCCTGAAGTCCTTGTCGTATTGACTACAGTAACCTGAAGATAATCCGAAAACAACTCAATCTTTAGAGATGATGGATCAGGATTCTATCACATGATCAGATTGGATAGTCCTACATGTATACAACTCATTTTAACACATCATACATCCAACTCATTTTAACACATCATACATTCCAATACAAGGCATGTTCGTGCGATACATAGGCCTCCGTGGTCCACGCTAACTCGACCGGCTCACTGTTCACACACAGCAGAGAATGAATTCGCGTAGATGGGGGCACGCATACTAAAGCATCCTTTTTTTCCTCATCAGTTGAGCCAGAAGGGTGGACAGATTCGAGTGCCACCGCAAGCCGGCCACCATCTTTATCAACGTCGAGCAGCGAGCACAGCTGCATGCATGCATGCACGCACGAGATCGAGCAGTTTCCTCCAGTACATCCAACAGTGCCATTATTCCGAGACTGATTCTGCCTGTCTATAGCGCTCTGTACATGCATCGCCCTCCCCTCGAGGCCGAGGCGTGCGTGTCGATCACGACCAAATCCAGACGGCGTAGTACGCGAAGACGGCGTGCTTGAGCTGGCGCAGCATCAGCAGGAAGCACTGCATCTGCGCAAAGCCGAGCCCGAAGCCGAGCGCCATCCCCACCATCTGCCCCACCGACCTGATCCTCTCGCCCGGCACGGCCCAGAACAACGCGCCCCACGACCAGCTGAACCCGCCCGACACGGCGCACGCCAGCGCGAACATCCCCGCCGCGTAGCCCGTTGTCATCCTCACGCCGCCGCCCAGCCCCACGTGGGCCTCCATGATCGCCGGGATCGCGACCTAGCACAGGAACGTGCACGTTAGCATGCGCACAAACGTTGAGTAATTAAAACATATACCAGTGAGGATGGCATCTCTGAACAGGGGATGCACTGAGTGCCAACCTCCTACCTAAGCGCTAACATGCAAACTACGTTAGATGTGAGCCGCCCGATCAACGATCAACGTGAGGGTAGATTGCGCCAGTTTACCTGGCAGAATATGATAAGCACCCCGCTGATCATGCACATGACCTCCCGGCCGTACTGCCTCGTCGCGAGGGCAGATCCGAGGATGCCGCCGGTGTTCACCAGCACCAGCACGGCGTTGCCGATCTGCGCCGCCTTGCTCCTGCAGCCTATCGTCTGAGACAGCATCGGCAAGAACAGCGTGGTGACGTTGGCTCCGGTCAGGTACAAGAACAGCTGCAACGTCGCCACCACCATGGCGTACGTAAGATACTGCTCGTTCCTCGCCACGATCCGCCAGAATAAGCCGTCGCGGCTGTGCCGAATGGGCTGCTTTCTTCTGGGGCTCTCCTTCGCATGGGCTTCTAAGCTGGGAGCACTACCGCAAACGCACTGAAGCACCAGGTCGACGTAAACGTGGTTGCTGTCAAGCAAGTCTGACGTGAAGAATTGCCAGTCGCGAAGGTCATTGTCCTCGACGATGATGGATTTAGCCTGCGTTTTGGCACTGTTGAGGCCGCCGTCGAACTGCCCACCGTAACTAGGGCTGTGAATTGCAGTGAACTTGTAAAGATTGGCCACCAGAGCACCGATGGCATCCAAGAACGGCAAGGAGCCACGCCAGGAGGACTGAAACATCATGGCACGGCAGATTAGTGCACCCTGTCAAGTTGTACATTTGGTTCAGTATTTGTCCATGAATCAGCAGCAGAAAAGTAAGCAATGCCCATTTCAACAGACAAAAATGGAAAAGGAAAACGAAACATGCATGCTCTAAGGTCTAAGCAACAGGGAAGGAGTGTCTAATCCATTTAACAATTCCAAAGTCGTCCATTAACTCTGAGATTTGCAGTGGGGCCATATGATGTCGAAATACTTTGTACAAGTGATACATGTCTCCCTCTGGTGGGCTACCGATGCTGGGTAGCAAAGGCCCATACAAATGAATGCATCCTAAACACACCCGGCTGTCAGGAAGGCTCTTGAGGGCAGTGTATTTCCCTCAAGGTGATCTCCTTGGAGCAACCCTTCGCAGTACCCTCTCGAAGACTTGGTGAGCTATTTGTGATGGCATTGGCATTTTAAAGCAAGGTTTAGTGAGAAAAATTGGTGATGGCCGAAGTACATACATCTGGGAACACAATTGGTTGCCTAGAGCAAACATTCTGAGACCTATACGTGCTGAAATGGCAAATCCTCCAATCCTTGTTAGTGAGCTTATTGACTTTAATCAAAGAATCTGGAAGCAGAATATCCTAGATTCTGTGTTCTTACAAATGGATAGTGAAGCAATCAGGACTATGCCCCTCAGTCCAAGGCTGCAGGAAGACTGCTGGGCCTGGCATTTTGAAAAGCATGGACTGTTTTCAGTCCAGTCTGCGTACACAATGCTTGTCAAGAAAAAAATGAGCAGATTAGAATTTTTTGATGGTAGACCAAATTGTTCGGATGGTGCAACTGGTGAAAAAGAATGGAAAGCATTGTGGGCCCTGAAACTTCTCTAAAAAATCAGAGTCTTTGCTTGGTGACTTGCTCTGAACTCCATCCCTACTGTCGAAGTTCAAAGGAGACATATCTTGGCCTCAGGATGATGAGGACATGACCCCCTATAGATACAACTATATTTGTTATGCTTACTGTTCTAATTACAAGAGCTTATACGTTTTACTTAAATTATCAGATGAGCTCGTTTTTAAGAGTGTTTTTATATTATATGAACTATATAATGCTACCTAATGATGAAAATATATATTTGTACAACACGATGTCACTTTATGTCCAAGCTAAGTAAGAGTTCAGGTTGGATACATTCTGGAATCCAGTTCGGCCTTCGGAGACAGGCCCAATTTCAAACGAGCATAACTTTCACATACGGACTTCGTTTGAGGTCCACGAGTACTTGATTGAAAGTTTATCTCGTCCTCTTTCTAACGGATCTAGCCTCACCTCTAAATTCCATATGTGCGTGCCACAATCGTCAAAAAAAGTTTCGCGTCACCTGTTTGGGTCAAATTGGGACTTGTAATGCTTGGGCCTAAGGGAAAGCGTCACCCTAGACAGCCCATACTGTTTACATGGTACTGTTCATATATGAATAGTACTATAAATAGTACCACCCCTTAGATCTTAGCTATGTGCGGCTCCTCCTCCCCTATTTAAGGAGGCTGCACCCCTCTAATTTTTCTCGGATTTTGTTGAGTTAAAAGTTAACTACAATACAATTTCGTGTATTGGCTTGTATCGACTAAACCAACCATAATATCGCTTTCGGAATCCCAACTTTATCAAATATTTTAATCTTATTTGCAATTTTAGATTGTTTGTTATCTTGTTCTTGCGTGTTCTTTGATTGCATGTAGGAATAGATCTTCGTGGTCAGGTCGATCGTGCTTCTAGCAAGATCGATAACAATCTTGGAGTTAGTTCAGCGATTGCCAAACATATTGGTTGTGTGTGATTGGTAGCCGAATCGTGAGAGTCATCTCAACCCAAATCGAGTTATCCATCTCACCGAAAGATCGGGAAACCCATTGTTGCATCACAGGAGACTGCACAATCTATGGTGCTGATGTTGATACCTGGGATCACGCCCTTTTGCACTGCATATCATCCAGGTGTGTTTGGGTCTTACTAGATGAAGACTGGAGGTGATTTCCTCTCTGTTTCTATCGGACCCGAAACAGTGGCTATTTCATATTATACAAAACATGCAACCGGCAGACTCCACCAAGATTATTTCTACTTGCTGGGTGATCTGGTCGGCACAAAGGAAGATCATCCATGATGGGGTTTCCCAGAGCCCTCTCGCTACAGTTGGAGTGGTCAATCGACTTCTTACTGATCTGGAGGTATGTAATTTGGCTCAAGACCAAGCTCTCGGAGAAAGGCCCCAAGGGAAAAGAAGAGGCAGGTGGATTCCACCGGAAAGGGGATCAATTAAAATCAATGTTGATGCTACCACTTTGAAAGGTGAGAGAATAGGAGCTGTGGCTGCTGTTTGTAGAGATGCAGAGGGACATTTTATTGTTGCAAGTGTAGTGACTTTTTCTGATATATCTTGATGACCCAGAGACGCTAGAAGCTCTAGCATGCATAGAAGCCCTTGTTTTGGCAGAGGATTGCACTTTGCGGAAGGTGAAGGTGGCTTCTGACTGCCAAAATGTGGTCAAGAACATCCAAGAGATGCCAAGATGCTCCTACATGATGATTCTTCAAGACAATAAGGAGAGGTGTAAGTCTTTTGCATCAATACAGGTTGTGCGTGAAAGGAGTGAATGTAATATGGAGGCACATTTGCTGACTAAACATGCTTGTACTTTGAAGTTTGGGAGGCATTTGTGGCCTATTGTTCCTCCTGGTATGCTGGTTGTTGATGTAACCTTTGATGTCAAGGAATGAAAGTCACTACTTATTCTAAAAAAACACCCTCTGGCATTCACAAGCAATCAAGTCATAAGACGGTGATGAAATCTATGATGCAAAATAGGTCACAAAAGGATAGCAAATGTTAAATGAATCTACTGCTTTTTATCCAGAAAGCAAGGGAAGCTGTGGGCTGTGACTTGACTTCCAATTTAATGGAAGGGAAACCATATGGAGTTTGGGCAGAAGCTTCCTTTTAGGATCAACAGCAGAAGCAAGAGGTGGTTTTGATGTAGTGTTGTCAAAGATATTGGAGAACACATGGAGAAGGAGAGCCATAAGGAGCTTTTGGTTGGCTCATGAAGCTTGTTATGTTAAGCAAGATCTGTAGCATAATACTTGTAACCAGTGACACTAGCAATGGGCGAGGTCCAAAGATCACAATGTATTAATGCAAAATTCTTGGTAGCACGCGAAGAAGAAGTAGCAAAAGGCAGACGAGTGTGACGACCTAGTTGACAAGCATGACAAAGAGTGTCAATGGTGTTTTTATTACAAGAAATAGCGAGGAGGCGGCTAAATGATGTAAAGCTTCGCCACCAATGTGACCAAGACGACGATGCCAGTGTACGAGACGCGGCGGCGACCATGGCGTGAGGGCTGGTGGCGGATGAAAACAAAGGATAGAGGTCTCCAGAGCTATTGCACCTGGCGATCACGCTCCTGGTTCGAAGATCCTTCACAGAAAGGCCATATGGGTCAAATTCAACGGAACAGTGGTTATCGATTGTAAAACGACGAACGGAAATAAGATTTTTGATAATCTGTGGGGTGACTAGGACATTCTGAAGAAAAAAAGAACGATCATGGCGAATATGAGTGGAACGGTGTAGTGAATAGGAAGCATGGAACCATTGCCAACAATAATAGATGTAGGAAATTTGCGATGGGGCATGAGCGGTGGAGAGGTTACGGCGTCGGATGTCATATGATTGCGCCCCGGCGTCCATGTACCAATCGGTCGTTGGTGGTGGCGTGAGTGTCACGGTGTTGAAAGCATTGGCGAGAGTCGACTGGTCCCAAACGCCGTGCGTTCGGTGTGGCGCTGCTCGCGATCTTTGTCGCGGTAGGCGCATGGCCGTATGGGAGTACAGGAACACCATACGGGAAACCGGGAGTGCCGTGGCCTTCAGAAGTGCCGTAGCTGATCGGGAGCTCGGGAGCGCCCAGGCGCAAAAAGGCGTGCGCGCGGTGCTCGAAGTGTGGCGTGGTGCGGCTCCACCGCGGAGAAACGAGCGTCGCGGCGAGCCAAACACGGGCGGTGCCGCCCAGGATTGAAGAATGAGGGCGGCCACCCACTGCCGGAGCACCAGTTCTTCCATCGCCACCATTGGTTCCCTTGTTACGACGGCGGCGATTATTGGGGCGATTACCGCCCGTGGTCATTGTGCCGTAACCGCCAAGACCGCTCGGCTGGGGAGCGCCCTTGAAGTCACGCATGCCGCCAGTGCAACATGAGACGGCCGCCATGCACGCCGCGAGACGCCCGACCACAGGTGTTGTGGACGCGGTGGGGTCCACGGACGATGGAGAGGAGCGCGTCGGGGCATCGACGCTTGTCGTTGAGGTGATCTCCTCAAGAAGGAGATCATTGCGGATGTCGTCAAAACGCGGAACGGCTTCGGCGTTTGAGAAGGGCCGCCATATGGGTAAACCGCTCATTGAGGCCACGTGGGGTTGCCAAAAGCGAGTGCGATCAAGCGCAGTTCACCAGTTGGCGGTGATCCGCCATTGTTTTTAACTGCGACGATGTCGAAATATTAAGATCACCTTGAACAAAGGTGCGAAACTCCGTGTCGAGGATCATGGCGCGGGTCTCTTTGTTGCCGACAAACATGTCTTCAAGGGCGGCCAGATTTCCGGTGGTGGCTCGCCGGTCGATGATCTGGGAGGTCATGGCGGTCTCGAGAAGATTGGCGAGATGGTGCCAAAAATCCAAGAGATCACGACGCAATCCGCACGATGCCGGCGCAACGTCGGGAAGGTGTCATCGGAAAGAACGTGATCGGTGGCGCGTACTTGCTAAGGGTGATGAGGTGAAGGCCGCGCCGGGTAGGAGGTGGGCCGAGTTCAAGAACAAGAGGAACCAAGGCCCTTATGTTCATGGCGGCCACACTGGCGTGGAGGTTGGCACGAGAAGGCGTCGGCCTCGGCCTGCGCGGCGGCGACGAGCTTCATCCTCGCTCGGCGTCGGCGGTTGTTCGATAGCGCCACGCTCGGCGAAGCGCGTTGCTCTTCTTCGACGCGGTGCCGATCCTCCTGGCACATGTTTGGCGACCTCGTGCGGAGGGTCGCAACCTCTGGCGCGGTGTGCAAGCTCATCTTCGTTGGCGCCATGAACACAAGGGAAGCGGCGGTGGCTAAAGATGGTTGGTGATGCGAGCGGTAGGTCACGGGAGCGACGCTATCGATACCATGAAAGCGGAAGATAATTTACGCAATGATATATTACATTGGCCATACGGCGGATATATAGAGTATGTTTACAACCGGAGAAGGAAACAAACACGAGAGTAAAGCGGGAAGATCCTATTCACGGTTGTTGCGTGTATAGATAAAGGCGTGAGGCCGTTGCACGAGTCCGTTTCCTTGCATGGCTGGATTCGGTTGTGATTCACGTGGCCGTATCTGCTACGATGGCACTGCGATATGTATACATGTACAGTCCCATGCACGTATACGGCTAACACATATGACCCTTGCCACTAGCATAAACCTTTCATTAAAAGAAGTTCAGAGCATTCGTCTTATTACCTGACATGTAGCAACAGGCATCATACAATGCTGTAGCAGGACTGCACGACAAAAGAGTAGATCAATCAGTTGTTTCACCGTACCCTCCCACATGAGCTGAAGTACATGTGCTGGGCCAGAGTTGAAACACAGTGGCCCAGGGCAATCGTTATTCAGCTCTCCATTCGCCAGCACCAGAATCTGTTATCTACCCTATTAAGTTGCATGCATATCATAGAGGTGTCGAGTTCAAGATCCGATTGGTGCAATTAAAAATAATAATTATAACCTACTTCTATTCCACGTCTTAAGCTTAAGGGAGGCTACACGTGAGGGGGAGTGTTGAAGTATAAGTGAATTGTCCGTCTTTTCTCATCAGCTTAAGCTTTTGGGTGAACTGATTGGTGCATACATCCAAAAGCTTAAGCTGATAAGGAAAAACGGACAATTCACTTATACTTCAACATACCCATCCTAATATACTGTATCATTTGTAGTTGACTTTGTTATATTTTTTAACTCTGTTCTATTTTTCCCCTCTATACGGGTTTTGTGGCGATACTGTTCACTGAAACTAGTCCAATGATGCAGATGCAGAGAGGCGTAGAAGACTAGAAGGCGCCAACTTGTAGTAGGGAAAATGAAATGTATCTAGCCTAATCAAACTACTGATGTGAATTCTTCAACTGAAAGGTCAAATGTACAGTCTTACATATATTTCGCGCAACAATCTAACTGGCAAGTATAGACGTGGATGTTTTGCTTTTTTGCCCAACTGTGGACTTTGGCGGTGTCTAGCGCGGCCATGTGACTCACGTACAGATCTGAATTAACGAGATCTGCGGACAAAATGGCTGCACGGACCGCGTCGTGATTTTTGCCACCATAACAAACAAGAATCTTCTGATTGAACGGTCCCAAAACTTAATTTCCCTAACAAATTGGAGATGTGCTTCATTCATGAGACTGTAGATGTGTTCATGCACCTCTCACATTTCTTCGAAGACTGAAACAACTAAAGGGTGAACTATGGTTCAATCAACTCGCATTGGAATCCCCAAAGGAAGAATTGGAAGGTGTTATATATGTACACAGTTGGCAACTCTGAATCGAGCACTAGCAGCGTATTGCACATCAGGAAGACGCTACGGGGGCCGGGCTCCATTACCAAGTTACCCGGCCACCCGGTACAGGCCGACTACAAAGTTCAGGAACACAATGAATTCTATCAACACAAGGCATATATATGCCTACTCCAGCAACGTTTCAGCATCAGCATCACATCGAGTTCGCTTTCTAGCCAAAAAAAACCGCATGAACTAGTTAAGCACGTTGTTAATTACTCACCATAGTACTCCCTTTATCAGCCGGCCCCTTGGACATGCATGCGGCCGGCTAGCTACTCGTCATGCCGCCGCCGGCGAGCTAGCTCCGGCCCTCTCCTGGGCCTGGACGGCCGCGCACGTCTCAGCAGCTAATTAGCCGGCAAACTGTAAGCTAGATGCAGGCGATTGTGAAATCAGAAGTATATATGCGTAATCATTCAGTTACGCAGTGAGCAGAGATCGATAGCTACCAGAATAAGCAAGAGCTAGCTCCCGTTGCATCGCCCATGCGCCGTCTCGGTCTTGGCAGACAGCAGCCTCCGTACTATCCGCAATCCTCTAGACGAGAGAGACAGAGAGAGAGCGAGAGAGAGGCGCCTAATCTCTTCTGTTGATTAGTCGGGCTACAGTTGTGTGCTTGGCCTATATATGTAGCGTGAGTATGAACTGATGCAACTCGAGGGGGTGCGGCTCTCTGCGAGAGGCGACATGACATGTCCGATGCTTGCTGTGTGCGTGTCAGTGTAGACTACCTACCGTGGTGGAGATCATGTAATACGGTCCTAATCTTAGTGTTGAACAATTGCAATGTTGTCGACTAGTTTGGGGAGTGAACTCTTGGTTTAGTAATTGTCAGGTGGCCGACGGTCTCACCGGCCGAGGCCGGGTGGTCTGATCGGCTATGGGCGACGATCAGACCGGCAATGCAACATTTTGAGGGATGGGTACCAAACACTTATGTGTGAGTGTTTGAGGATGTGTTTGCACCGGTTGTTATTAAAAATGAAGACTAGATGTGAAACTAAATTGAGTTTTGCCAAAAAGTCCAAATAAAGGTGTTTTCTGGTTTGGAAAGCGGTATGACCTACCAGTGGTTGACAATCAGACAGTCGATGGTCCGACCGGCCCACTGTTACCGGGGAGAGCGATCAGACCGACCATGGTTTGGCGGTCTAACCGGCCAAGGGTAGGCAGTCAGACCGACCAAGTGACGACGGTTTGACCGGCCATGGCGATTCAGGCACAATGTGGTGTGATGAATTTTAAAGGTTGGTCATAGGAGCTTGGGATTGGTGTATATGTTTGCAAACTTATGTCCAAAATACTTGCTTGATCTATTGTTTTGCAAGTGGCTTAGAGTCAACTATGGTCCACGGCGAGGAGAACCAGAACTTGGTTAGGAGAACCAAGATCCAGAATGATCGTAGATAACAGATGAGATGGCTCGACTCAAGCAAGGTGCACAATGGATGTGAATCATGGAAGGCAAAGTTTGAGCAAATATATTTTAAGGTGAAGTGATGCTTATAGGAGCGAAACTTTAAAGGTATGTGTTCCTGACTCATCAATTGTGTAAATTGATGATTTTGTGTATCGTATGGTGCTATGTGATGGCTTGCTTGTTGTTGATGATTGTAGGACTATGGAGCTATGTCATGGTGAGGTGGATGAGACTAGGATTAAGCTAGAAGAGCTTAGGTCCAGAACAATTAAGGTGCTGCCGGAAGATAACCGAGGCTACTAGAGTGGTTACAAGTTTAGAAGACAATGAACAAGAGTGGGAGCTACCAGTGATGGACATGACATGTAATGATAACGTGGACCAGGACTAAGCTCAGGAAGGAGCTGAGGTCCAGAACGGTCAGTGAAGTCGCGTGCAGCCACGGTGCATGGTAAGGCATGTGGTGCGCCAAGTGACTTGGGCCTTTTTGCAAGCGATGACGGCTTGGTGAGATCTAGACGTGTGAGAGACTTGGCGGAAAGTCATTGGGGCCACATGGATGATGGCAAAGCATAGGCAATGCTTCGATGTGAAGGAATCGGGAAAAGTCAGTAGATGGATATTTTGGTAAATTGCCCAATACTGAAAAAGTGAGGTGTGCAAAACCACAGCGGTGGCCTAAGTGGATTAGGCCAATGATACTCCATAGAGCGGGTAAAGCATGATGGATTTGGCCTAAAGTTGTTGAAGTTGAAGACGATACTTTGAGAAGCGTGTGTGAATGAAACCCGTTTGGATGTGAGCTTAACGGATGCCTGTTAGAGTTTTTTCTCTAGACCTAGCCTCCACTATATAAAGGGGGTGGTACATGATTTGCACACTTGCCTAAGCCAAGGAATCATACTGTGAAAGTTTGTGAAAAGTGGAGAGGGGGGATGCTAGGGTTTTGAGGTGTACTGAGATAAATGAGAGCACTTGTGTATGTGATGTCCTAGTGGATTTGTCCTCCCAAGAGAGTGACTGTAAACATTCATCTCTAAGAAGAAATCAAATCTCTAAATTCGTCCAATTCTTTCTCTCATATGTTTGTATTGGTTTCTTGATTTAGCTTAGTTTTTTATGTTCCTTTCTCCCCTCTTGATCTTTCTTTGTACCTAAGACGTGTAAGTGATGTACATATCTCGTGGAGACCAGATCACATCCATCTAAATACTTTATATTGCAAGTTCTTGAGTTTGACCGGTTTTGGTGAAAGAAATGATCATATGGGGATTTTGCTCTTGAGCGCTTTTGGTTTGATTCTTACTGTGAATGAGAGTGCTAGGACGTGTGGGAATCCATAGCCATCTTGGATTGATTCCTCCCACGAGCTCCTCTCAATTATCATTTTCGTATTTGGCTTGATTTTGGTGCAACCTTCACTCAAAGGCAAGGGCGGATCCAGAACGAAAATGACCGGGTGTCCGGTGTCTTTCATGTGGGCTAAGGGGTGTCTAGTGTTGTTCATACATAGGATATATCTATAGAAAATGACTTTGGACTCGGTGTCTTGTGCACCCTGGTGGCCCTTCCTGGATCCGCCCCTACTCAAAGGGAAAAAAGTGGGAACTTTGGCAATGATATTCAAGATCTTTGATTGGAATAAGTTTCTGACATGCTAGAGAAGGTGTGTTTCAAGTTTCATAAAGTTTGAAGTTGTGAATCAAAGAGTTGGATCAATTTGTGATTTTGAAATCATGTTGGAATTCAGTCCTGTGCTGATTGCACAGCTCACCTAGTCTAATCGCTACTGCTCGCCCGGTCTAACCACTATTGTGAGGATTTTGGCAAATCTTGATCTTCTTGTTGCATTGTTTTTTACTTTAATGACTCTCTCTAATCTTTATAGTTTTACTTAGTTATTGAAGCGAAAGAACTTTAACTCCTTTAAGACCGGAGATTTTAAAGAGGGCACTGTCTATTCATAAATTGACTGGAATTTTTTTAAGCATAAGTTACCTTTTTTATCTATTAGATCAATATCCAATCATACTACACATCAATCTCTACACAAATCTAATGGTCACAACAAGTGATTTAAACTTTAAAAAAAATCAGATGACTTAAAAATAGCAAGACCGTTTAAAGAGATTGTTGCTTGTATGACACCTATTCTACCCCTTCAAGTCACCTCCTCAGTCCAACAACCTGTTAAGTCGCCTCCTCAGTCCAACAACCGTGAACAGGTTCAGTAGGTGCAGAAATCCCCGGCACGCTCGGCATCACAGTCGGATGGCAGCCCAGACGCATTTCGGTCGTCCGGACCTGGATCCGACGGTTTCTATTGTATCGACAAGCTGCAAGACATCTCAACGCGTTAGCGGGCAGAAAAGCAAGCCGAAACAAGCCGATCTGAACAACTCAACCTGCGGAGTAAGCAGTCAACTTCTCAATGTAAATCTTGGAATTGAAACATGCCCGTCATGGATCGCCCTGCAGTGCGAATCAAGCTGTAATGCTGGATACCTGTCCAAAAAAAAAACAGAGGAAAAAAATCAACGTTTATGACAGTGGGTTCTAATCCATTACTCTCATTTCACGTGCTTAATCACGTGCGGAGGTACTTGAATTGACTAGGGACTTTTATTCGGTCGAGCGATATGCCGATATGCATTCCAAATTCCCTTCTGGTCCACGCCCACAAGATACAAAACGGCAAAACCTCCATTGACGCGACACATCACACATGAGATCGAGCCATGAGAGGAGGAGAGTCCGTGGCCAGCTTGTTCAGGGATGAGGTGGTGGCATCGGTGACGAGGGACTCTCTGACTTGTACACCTGCCGCGCGAGTTGATCTCTCCGTTTGATCATGAGAAACGCGTGCATTTCTCACTCCTAGAATAGTGCAAGTACTCCTCCGGTTACTGTCCGTGCGCGCGCGTCCGTCCGAGAATCGAAAACGATGCGTGCATCATAGGCAGCAAATCCCAGCAAGGCGCGTATCCATCCATCCAGCGCATTGCATCCGGATATTTTTAACCAAAGTTGTCGGATTTTCCCCCACTTATTGAAATCCCTCATCTCAATTGATTGAATCCCTCATCCCAGTTGATTGGATCCCTCCGTTTCAAAAAAAAATCGAAACCCTTTATATATGATAGACTGATGCTGAGCTGGTAGCAAGCCGAGCAGATGTATATCGTGGCGTCAACATATACGACTAAACTATTTGTTGGTGTGATGGCACCAGAAAGGGAGAGGGAGAAGAAAAGACTGGGCCAACCGTACATGTCTGGCAAGAGACTAGGGTTTCCACTCACACAAACTACGTGTGTTGGGTGGGTAATTTCTGGATTCATTATAACTTGATCCTAGAATAACCTGTAAGTCGTTTTGAGTCTTAAAGATAGTTCTACTAGCCGCCCTCTAAAAGAAGACAAACTGATGAGTGGCAGGTGATGATTGCTGGCAGTAAGTTTAATGTTTTGTCTTGGTGAAAGCCATGGTCCCGGATTTTCTTGCAATACCACTTTCCACTGTGTCTTCCGAGTCTGCGTTCAGTTGTAGTGGTAGGATTCTTGAGGACACTCGAAGCTCATTAATGCCTGAAATGCTTAAAGCTTTGGTTTGCGGAAAAGATTGGCTAACCAAAGTTCCAATTAGCGAAGGTATAATTGTTATTTTTCTATAGATGTTCTATATATCACAAATTTATATGAACTAACTTGTGTTTTCTTATGCATGTAAGAATGAAGCGTGATCACAAGGTGCAGATATCGTACAAGGAACTCTTTGACACCATCAAAGAGGTATACTGGTAAAAGATATCTTTCACTTGCTTTGGGTACAGATTGTGCTAATATCATTCATCTTTAGTTCTTTACAGGAAGAATCTGGTTTGTGAAGAAACAATGTATGCCAGAGCACAGACATATCTAGTGCCCAGATACCACCAAAAGAAACAATGTATGCTGATTCTGTTTCCTTGTACAGGCTGCCATCCATGTAATTACATTTCTTCCTGCTGGACTGTTGAATGGAAGTTCTGATGGAATACAGCCATGGCAAAAACTAAAGCCATCGGTAGATATCTTGTGCAATGATCAGGCAAGTGTTTGGGTATAATACATTATATCACTTTTCTGAGTTGGATACTTTATGATGCAGGTTGTATCGCCTGACATGACTTTGTTTCAAGTGCGAGCATATATCTGGAAGAGGCCAGAGGATTTGGTTCTTTATTATAGAGTAGCGCTGCTAAGATAATTGCATCCTTGAACTTGAAGATGCAGCCTAGCTTGTTGGTTTACCGTTGGTGTTCAACGCATACACATTGAAGATAAACTATGGCCTTGCAAAGCAGCAACCAGGCCTAGCGGGCCACCTAACTATCACATTACCTGATCCTGGAGTTACAAGTTTATTTGCATCCTCTGTAAAGTCCATGTGAATATTTTAGCGTCAGGTTTCTATTAAGATGTACCATGTAGCTTAGATATAGTGATCTCTAGTGCCTACCAAGCTCACATCCTTTTCCTTGTAAATATGAGTTTGGATGTGCAATAGAGGTAAATTTAGTCATTCTTTAGGTTTACAAGACAACTAGTCGAATTCTGTAACAACTATTTGCTCGTTTTTTTTTTTGGCTTGACTGACCTCTAAACCATCGAAGCAAGAGTTTAAACTCTGTATGCTTGTTCTAGTTTCTTTGTATACGTGATACACTCCACGCATGACTACAGAAAGGGGCTTCGATATTCAATGGTTTGGTCTGGTGCTGGTGGTCTGTGGCTGTTTGGGTTCAACCCGAAAATGTGAAATGGATTGGTTTGGTTTGGGTGTAAAGTGCATGTGGACTGGATTGGTTTGGTTTGTAGAATTTGATTTGTGGGTTGGGAAGTTGTTTTTTTTTGTATGGATTAGGGTGGATTTGGGGTGGGCTTAGCCATTACCAGGCCTAGCTGGCACCTTGCTTATGCCGGGGAGCTACTGAAGCGGGAGACAGGCAGGGTCAGAAGAATGTCGATACTCATCGTGGCCAGAAAACGGCGACCCTAGTGATTGGCCCTTCTATTTCTAACTTGTCTAATGGCCCGTACAGCATAAGTCTGGCTCACTGTAAGTTGTAAGCCCACACGAATTATCCACATCTTGACGTCACAAACGTTTGTTCTGGAAAGGCCCAACTACTCTGTACCGTTTGCACTCCTAGGGGAAAAAAGGCCCATTGTGCGTGGCTTTAATGGCTCACTGTAATTGTGGCCTTGTGGGTGGCTTTTTAATGGCTCACTGTAATCTTTTTTCCTTTTTCTTCTGTCCGTCTCTCTCTCACAGCAATATTCTCTCGTTCTTTTGTTCTTTTTTTCGGAGGTGCAGACGTGCAGCAACACCAGCCGCCTGCTGGTGTGCATGGTGAACACAGCTTCTCAGTAACATTTGTGGCCGGGGTTTGTTCAAGAACTGAACAATTTGGTGGGGATATCAGATATGGGCTTATGGTCGCTTAGCTAACAGCCACGTGCTCCCGGCGTTCACGTCGTCGCTGTACCTAGTCGGGCTGGCCTCGTCGCTCGCGGCCGGCCGCGCCACCAGGGCGGTCGGGAGGCAGGCCGTCATGCTCGGCGGCGGCGAGCTCTTCTTCGCCGGGCCGCCGCGGTGAACATCGCCATGCTCATCGTCGGCCGCATGCTGCTCGGCCGGCATCGGCTTCACAAACCAGGTACGTAATTGGTAGACCGTGGAAGTAGCACTACTACTGTACTTGTAGCAACAACTTTTCTTGCTAGTTTGAAATTTACGCAACAACTTCCGGTTGGAAGCTGTTATATTCCTTTTTCCCCTGCGCGAATATGTATCTATGAATAACAAGTTGTTCGTTGTACCACTAGGATGTATCACAACCTATCTATGTTGTCTATTTATAAGGTGAGTGAAAGTTATATTTTTTGTCCATTGAATTAATATCTAATCATGTAACATATTAATCTCAACGTAAATCTAATGATCATGAAAATGAATTTAGATTTAAAAAAATATCAAACGACTTAAGAATAGCAAACCCACTGCCTTTAATACTAAGATACGCAGCTCTCCTGCGTATTCTTGAAAAAAAAAAACATCCGAAACTTTATAAACTGCATACACCTAGTTCTATTATCTTTTTGTCTAGTTGTGCCTTGCTTAATTCATTTGTTCGCTGTCTCTGGAGTTAGCTATAGCTAGCGGCTGGTTTTGAGTCAACCCATCGCTCTCATGTATCAAATTGAATAGTGGATGGGTTGTCTCGTGTCATCTTTTGATCAGTAGTTGAGGCACTCGTGCAGGCATGCATCTGACTCTCTAATTGGTTGTGACTTGTGAGTAGCTCCAATGTTTCTGTCCGTGCAGTGCTATCTAAATATATCTATTACCTACAGTATGGTACACTTGAACTACTTTGCGTGATTAGTCGATGATTATTACGACGCTAACTAATCATCAAGTACTAAGTGCTTTTTGCATGCGTCATGATTGATACGTTCTTCTTACATGTACAAACGCATGCACGATGTGGCGTGCATGGCAATGGCAGGCTGCGCCGGTGTACCTTGCGGAGACGGCGCCGGCCAAGTGGAGGGGCGCCTTCACGATGGGGTTCCAGCTCTTCCTCGGCATCGGCAACCTCCCGGCCAACCTGACCAACTATGGCACCGCGCCCATCCCGCGGTGGGGGTGGCGGCGGCGGCGGCGTCCATCATCCTGGTGGGCGCGCTGCTTATCCCGGATACGCCCAGCAGCCTCATCGTGCGCAGGCGGGTCGAGCAGGAGCGCGCCGCGCTCCGCCGCGTCCGCGGCCGGAGGGCAGAAGTGAACGCCGAGCTGGGGGACGTGGCGCGCGCCGTCGAGGCGGCGCACGCCAACGAGGAGGGTGCGTTCCGGAGGATCCTCAGGAGGGAGCACCGGCCCCACCTGGCGATGGCCGTGGCGGTGCCGTTGTTCCAACAACTCACCGGGGTCATCGTCATCGCCTTCTTCTCGCCGGTGCTCTTCCAGACGGCCGGGTTGTTGGAATTAATACGGGCTGGTCCATGTTTAATTCTAATTAATTCCTGAAAAATCCCAAAAGCCCATGTGCATGTGCTAAAACTATTTAGTTACATATGGAGAGTTGAATGAGAGTTACACCACTTTAAAAGGTGGAATGTGGTAGCCCCCTTGTGAAATTGGAGAGAGCCAATACACGCGCTGCTTTCGCCGCCGCCACGCCCGAGCGTGCCGTCGTGCGTGTGCGTCGCGGCGCGTCTGTGAGCGTGTCGGGTGCGTGCGCGTTTTTCTTTATCTATTCGAAATTTGAAACGCACTGACTCGCAGTTAATGGCATTAACAACTCTCCCGGTGCGATCGTACACGCGCCTCGCCGGATAGAGATCGCCGGAGACAGCAACAAAACCAGTGGTATTCTATTGTCTTTCATGGAGAGTATTGGAAAAAGCGCAGAAGAACAAATGTTGTTCATATAATGGCAAAAACCCAGCGGTCACCATTACTGCCAGCCGTTTGTTAATACCATTAAAATCGAAGGAGCGACGACGAATAAGGTTTTTGAGGAGCGTTCGCGCGACTACTCGCTTCTTCTTCTTCATTCGATTCTCCGCTACGTCCCCATGACGAACGACAAGACTCCTGCTGCTGCTACTGGATCTGGAACTCCTACTGCTGCTACTCCTTCTACTGCATCCGGGTATGTCTATCTTACACATATTTGTTGGTTAGTTTTCTTATCTGTTGTTAACTTGAACACTGAGATAGGTATACTAGTTTATGTCCTTCTGGATCTTAGTATGGCTATAGTGTTCTTGTTCATTTACTTTATGAAAATAACTAGAATAATTCTCATAATTTATCTATTATATTTCTGGATTAAAGTAATTCGAAAAATACTCATACTTTCAACAATCAAAACCTTACAATAGGCATTTTTCGTCAACTGGTTTTGCCGCTGCGCTAAAACCCTACGAATTCGATTGATGCAATTACAAGAGGTGGCGCACCAAGATGGTGCTTTGGCTAAGCGCCATGAACGTTTTCATGTGGCAAGTGGCAGCTGAAGGAACACTTACTCTGAGCAGAGCAAGCGTTGAGGTCGCGATAACCTTTTAAAGGTGCGTGATTAGCGTTCTTGGTGAGAAGTTAGTTGATGCATACATGGTGATCAAAGCGGGAAAGAGATGTGGGATGCACTCGAGGCCAAGTTTGGGGTTTGGATGCAGAGCGATGAATTGTATCTCATGGAGCAATACCATGACTATAGAATGGTTGACAACCGTTCTGTGGTTGAGCAGGCTCATGAGATACAATCCATGGTCAAAGAACTCGAGCACTTCAAATGTGTGTTACCGGACAAGTTTATCGCGGGGTATTATTGCCAAGTTTCCTCCTTCTTGGAGGAGTTTTGCTACTTCCCTGAAACACAAGAGACAAGAGTTTTCTGTTGAAAATCTCATCGGGTCTCTTGATGTTGAAGAGAAGGCGAGGGCAAAAGATACACACATTAGAGGTAATGAGGGACATTCTAGTGGCCATGTGGTACAGAAGAAGAATGGTCAAGCTCAAAAGTTCAAAGGCAAGAACAAGATCGCACAAACAACTAGCTTCAAGAAGAAGAAAAAGAACACAAAGGATAGCCTTTGCTTTGTGTGTGGCGAACCTGGTCATTGGACCAAGGATTGCAGTCAACGCAAGGGTGGGAAGAATCAGCAAGGGCAGAATTCTAAGTCCGCTAATATTGTTGTTGGTACTCATTGAGACGGAACATCGTGGTATGGTAATTTACCTACTGTTCTTTCCGTATGTCAATCAACCGATTGGTGGATAGACACTGGTCCTAATATACATGTGTGTGCTGATATTTCATTGTTCTCTTCTTACCAAGTCACTCGGGATTCAGCCGTTCTAATGGGGAATGGGTCACATACCACTGTTCATGGTGTTGGCACGGTCGATCTGAAGTTTACTTCGGGGAAGATCGTGCAACTGAAGAACGTGCATCATGTGCCATCTATCAATAAGAATCTCGTGAGCGGATCTCTTTTGTGTAGAGATGGTTTTAGACTGGTATTTGAGTCCAATAAATTTGTAATGTCCAAGTGTGGACAATTTGTTGGTAAAAGCTATGTGTGCGGAGGCTTGTTCTGCCTATCTCTTTCAGATTTATGTAATAATGTTGTGAACCATGTTTGCAGTGGTAATGAGACTACTATTTGGCATTCACGACTTTGTCACATAAATTTTGGTTGCATGACGTGATTGCTTGATTTAGAGTTAATCCGAAATTCATCATTGCCAAAGGTTCTAAGTGTCAAGTTTGTGTTCAATCAAAGCGACCTCGTAAGCCTCATAAAAATTTGAGGTAAGAAACTTGGCACCATTACAACTCATACATTCAGATCTGTGTAAGATGAATGGTGTGTTGACAAAAGGTGGTAATAGATATTTCATGACTTTGATTGATGACCCCACTAGGTTACATTATGTGTATCTTTTGAAAACTAAAGATGAAGCTCTTCACTACTTTAAAATCTATAAAGCGAAGCTAAGAACCAACTTGAAAAGAAAATCAAAGGGTTGGAGTGCGATTGTGGCGAGTACTTTTCTAATGAGTTCAATTTATTCGTGAGGAACATGGAATAATCCATGAGAGGACGCCTCCTATTCACCCACCAAACGGAGTTCTTTGAAAAAAAGAACCGCACTCTAAGCGATTTGGTTAATGCCATGTTAGAAACAATGGTCTTTCCAAAGCATGGTGGGGAGGCTATATTGACTTCATGTCATGTCCTAAACAGGGTTCCCATAAAGAATAAAGAGATAACCCCATATGAACAATGGGAGAAGAAAAGACTATCACTCTCATACTTACGCACTTGGAGTTGTTTGGCGAAAGTCAATGTGCCAATTTTCAAAAAGCGTAAGCTTGGACCAAAAATCGTGGATTGCGTCTTTCTAGGTTATGCTCACCATAGCGTTAGATATAGATTTCTAGTGGTGAAATCTGGAGTACCTGACGTGCATGTTGGTACAATTATGGAGTCCAGAGATGCTACATTCTTTGAGGATATTTTTCCAATGAAAGATATGCCTAGTTCATCGAGTCAGGAGCCTGATACAACTCCTGAACCTGCCATTCCAATAGAATATTTTGAGCAAACCCCTGAGAAAATTTCTGAGGAGGAAGACAATGAAACTCTGAGGAAGAGTAAAAGACAAAGGACTGTAAAGTCTTTTGGTCCTGATTTCATTGTGTACTTTGTGGATGATACTCCAAGTACCATTTCTGAAGCATATGCTTCTCTAGATGTGGAATACTGGAAGGAAGCAGTCCGTAGTGAAATGGATTCCATTATCTCTAATGGAACTTAGGAGATCACTGAGCGTCCTTATGGTTGTAACCTGTAGGATGTAAGTGGGTGTTCAACAAGAAGCTTAGGCCTGATGGTACTATTGAGAAGTACAAGGCACAACTTGTGGCCAAGGGTTATACCCAAAAGGATGGCGAAGATTTCTTTGATACTTACTCACTTGTGGCTAGATTGACCACTATTCGAGTACTACCACTACTACACACAGCCTCATCACAGACGGTTCGGAACAGTCATCACAGACGGTTCCGAACCGTATGTGTTTTTGTACGTCTGTGATAAGCAGTGGTTATCACGACGGTTAAAAATCCGTGCGTGATAAGTCTAAATACGACGGTTCTAATTATATAATCGTGCATGCTATCTAATATCACGAGCGGCTCTATTAAAGAACCGTCTGTGCTATCTAATTATCACGCATATTCTATTTACAAGCCGTGCGTGATATGCACATATCGAGCGGTTCTAATTATTTAACCGTCGTGATATGCACATATCCCGACGGTTCGTAAATAGAACAAATGCGTGATAAGGATATCGAGCATAGTTCTATTTACGAACCGTCGAGATATGTGTATATCATGACGGTTATTAAATAGAGCGATGCAGGATATATATTCACGACGGTTTGATTGTTAAACCGTCGTGATAGTTACTAGCCTAACTATTTTTTAAAAATTTGGCTAGTCTCAGAATTGCTAGCCATGCCCTCGAAAATAAGCGGCGAGAAAATAGATAAATCACGAGATAAATCAATCGTTGACAACCCAAAGTGATCATTGTCAATTACAAACCAACATATATAAAATATTGTCGCTAGTGTACCATTGAATTACAACTATTCAAAGTGAATTACAACTATATCAAATATATATTAATTGTTTGAGTCGTTCAAGAGTGAAACTCTCCGTTGCGCAATGATATCCGTCATGATGAAAGTGCGAGCCTCCTCAAACATCCGAGATCTCTTTACGAGCAGTGAATCTAAATCTATATTCAAAACCTACAAACAAGAGTAAAGTGTTACACATATATATTTAAATTTATAATTAGCAATTATTGCGAGATTGACCAACCTCGGGATCAAGCAACCTAGCACTCATGAGAATCTGCATATGATGGCAAGCGTAGAATGCACATTCTTACGCTTTTCTTGTGGACTTGAAAAATAGAATTACATATATAGGTATAGTCGATTCGAGGCGTATTATTACAGTATGATATATGATTATTGTGTTGTAGCACGTCTGGAAATCGCGTCCTGTGATTAAGTGTGGCGTTCGTTCCCTTGTATAGCCCTCCTCGGCAATATAGGAGATGAGCGACCTACATGTTTCAAAAAGTTAACCTCGGCCATTTCAAGCGAAGGAAGACTACAATAGAGTTATGTATGGAGAAATGAGCACACATGTCGAGTACTTCTTGCACAAGGGTGAAGTCGTGGCCTTTTTCATTAGGGAATCAAGGTATAGTACCTGATTCCTCTTTGGTATAATGACTAAATGGATCCAGTGGTGCCTACTCATGTATGTCTCTATAGTCATTAAACCTAAGTTCATACTGCGTATAAAGTACAAATAAAATTTGTATAGCAAGTAGTGAAGCACTTACTTACGGTTGTAGGGCACCATTATGTAGTCCCTGTAGTTTTGAGCAAGCAATCACATCGTTATGTATTTCTCGACATAGGATCGTGCGCCAAAATGGTTTGCTCAGAGACCACGTGTGGGTCGAGGAAACCCACCGATTCTTTCAATCATTTGGCGGTTTTAATCATGTATCTATACATAAGCAATGAGTTGTTATATTACGTGAATATGCGTGAATGTAGAACTTGATTGTACACACTTACGATGTCAAACATCGTAGAAGTGAGGCATCGAGGGCTTTGAGGTTGAATAGGTCGAATAAGTCGTGAAGCCCACGATGAAGGGCGGCTCGTGGAGAAATAGTCCTCCGTGTATCGACGGTGATTCCATCAGCGCACCCTTTCTCTTTGGTCTTACGCAAGTACCGGCTATGCAAACTCGACAACCTAATCCGGCGAGGGCTAATCGTGCTCGCCGCCAGCGGACTTCGAAAGAGTATTTCTTAGGGTTAGGAGGCTAAGCGCCTTAATGTTCTTTGATTTCGATTTGTCTGAGCGACTTGCTCGCTCACGCGTCTTCCTCTGTCGGGACGACTCGGGAACCGACACGGCGACACGTTTTTTGTTCGTTCGGTGTCTTCTCCACGGAACCGATGAGGCGGGCTTCGGCGAAGGTTGAGGTGCGATCATGGAGGTCTGTTGGAGACATGGTCGTGTCGAGATGGTTGGGGTAGAGTCATCAAAAGTTGAGGCGACGCTGCAGGTCGGGCGATGTCCTTCAAAAGTTGAATTGGAGAGGCATGGTCGTGTGGAGATGGTTTGGGTGGAGTCATCAAAGGTTGATGCGCGCTGCAGGTCGAGCGATGTCCTTCTTTGGCCACCGAATAAAATGCATGGCATCCCCTAGTGTTATGATTTCGTCGTTGGACGAATCTCGGTAGGACGGCCCTAAAATTATCATGTACCATGTCCACTGGACCACTGGCGTAACCTGCGCCACACAGGCACCGTCTTTGCACTATCCCTTCATTGCATGGATAGACCACCCCGCCAAACCTCAATAGACATCCCAACCATCCTCACTTGGAGTGTGCAGTGTGTCGGCTCCTACAAAACGATACACAATTAGTTAAGGCGTCCTATAGGTCTATCTTTGGAGCATTCCAGAGATGTACATTACCTTGATATCGTCGATAGGTAATTGTACATCATCATGTTCACAATTTTGCGTGGGCGGCGCTACTCGGATGTTGAGGAGGCGCCACCAAAACAACGGGCGGCTTGCATCGGTTGTTGAGGTAGTAGTTGATTCACTTGGTCACGCAATCTTGCTATCTTTTCTTCAAATTTTGCGATAAGCACCGTTCTCTTCCTTCAAATTTTGAAGTAAGCACATGTTCCAACACCGTGTCGTACTCGGCCTTGGATCTCTTCTGCTCCTATCGTGCGTAGTCGTGCAGGAATCCATCCCTCCAAGATCGTTAACCCCTTTGCCTCGCGTGCGACCAGGGTGCTCCTTGTTTCCCAGGTAGTAGATAGTATATCCTTCTCACATGCGCTTGGAAGTAGCCTTGGAACATGCGGAACTCAATTCTTCTTTGCAAGAGGTCATCATGTTATTATATACATTATGAAGTTATAGACTTATTAACAACTAGGTAGTTCGAAGACATTTACCACACGGTTGGCCACATCCCGGTCTGCCGGGTTTGTGAAAGAGATTTCGCCCGAAGACGTAACTGATGCCCTCGCTCTTAACCAGGAGAGAGCGCGCTGGTCTGTGATCTCAGCAAATGGCCTTGTTTCGTTCGCGTCCTCCGCCGCCCATTGCGCGGTTTTACCCGTGTACCCAGCGGTGCCGAGTTTGTGGGGGTGAGTGTTAAGTGTCGGAGAGCCTTGTGCGGCGCACTTTCCTCAAGAAATTGGCGTCGTCTTCATTTGCACAAAGGCGTCCCATATATCCGCGACAAGAATTTATCGCCGTGAAGGCGTTCGACCGTGTTCACGTGCTTTGTGACAAGCACGCTCTTGAAGGTCCTCCACGCCTTTTCGATCGAGAACGCGCTGTCGTTCCACGCGCGCCGGTCTGCGGCCGGGAAAGTGAGCGATTTTAAAACCGTCCCACGGTGGCTTCTCGAACATCCGACCACGGTGTCGGCTCGGTGTGGTGATGGGGACCGTTCCCTTCAAGTATCCCGCACAAGGTCCGAATCTCGCCGCGCTTGGGGGACTCACGAGGATCCCATTGGCATTGACCTCCGTGGCGGTCATTAGGCACGGAGGAATTTCGATGTTCCTCTGCCATCTCGCGTCGTACCACTTTCCTCGGAGATCAGACGCATTGGCGGCGTCGATGACGGCGGCGAAGATGGTCTTGACGCCATGTCGCTACTTGCTATCTATATATGCACGAAGCAATATCGTAAGCTCTAATCGACCGATTCAAGTAGATTTACTCAACTTAACCGAAAATGATGCACAAGCGTATAATATATAAAGAAGGATTGATGGTAGTTTGTGCTCTCGAAAGAGAGTTGCAAAAGAACAAGTCTTTGTCATCTCAATCCTATTGTCTATACTCTTCATTAAATGAATATGATAGTATAAATTCAAACTATGAGCTCTAAACAATACTCGCTTAAGCGTCAAATGATCTCAAGCATTCAGAAAATGATCTTAACTATCACATTCAATCTCGATTATAAGAGAAAAGTTCATCACAGAGCGAACGAACAAAGCCCATCGATCAATTTCAGTTCACATTATCAAAGACTATCAAAGTCACATCACAGACGGTTCGTCAATACAATAGAGCTCAAGAATGAACTAACGGTATATCAAATTGTGATGGCATTCAAAAATGCGTGATAAGTAGCATTCAATCGAAAGTAATAAATTAACGATATATGAAATTGTGGTAGCAAGTAATTTGTACAATAGAGCTCAAGAATCAACTAACTATCACATTCAATCTCAGTATAAGACAAAGTTCATCACGAGCATGTCAACAAAGCCCACCGATCAATTTACCATATCTTTAGTACTAGATTCGATTCACATATTATCTTTAGGAATACTCACAGAGAGGATGCCACACAACAACTCACGGTGCAAGGAGGAGGCCGGTGCGGGGAGGAGGCCGGCGGGGAGGAGGGAGGCGCGGGAGGAGGCCGACACGGGAGGAGGGCGACGCGGGAGGAGGCGGTGCGAGGAGGAGGCCGGCGGGAGGAGGCCGGCGCGAGGGGAGGCCGGTGCAGAGGAGGAGGCCGACACGGGAGGGAGGCGCGCGTCGAGGCGAGGCGGCGTCGTCGATGAAGGGGCGGCGTCGGGTCTTACGGTGGGAGGTGAATGGGCGAACCTAGAGGAGAGAGAGCGCGAGAGCCTGGGCGCGGGAGGCGAAGTGGAGTAAAGAGCAAAACCCAGGTGCGCCTTTTTATAAAAGGATATCATGAGACGGCTCTATTGAAGCACCGTGCGTGATATACTATCACTGACAGTGCTTTAATAGAGCCGTCTTTGATATTTAGGATGTCTGACGGCTCTATTAAAGCCTTTGTTTGTGATAGTATATCACGACGGTGCTTTAATAGAGCCGTCGTGATATTAGAATATCACGACGGTTCCATTAAATAACCGTCAGTGATAGTGAGAATATCCCGCGGTTCTTTAATGGAACCGTGCGTGATATTGAGATATCACGAGCGGTGCTTACATAAAGCCGTCGTGATATGGTAATATAATGACGGTTATTTAATATATCCGTCGTGATATCTTATCGCGACGGATCCATCATAGAGCCGTCGTGCTATGGATCTCATTCCCTTCATCTCCCGCGAGTGTCTCTTCGTCTCTGCTCCAACTTTACTACTTCTTTTATATAAATAGACAACCCTTATCGGAGGATTTCTCACGAACCTCGATCCTTGATCATCCCTCTCTCCACAAATTCCAAATGGCTTCTCTCTCGTCCGGTTGTCTTGGCCTACATTATGGTTGTGTACTCGCACCTCTCGATCGCAACTGGCCCAAGCTGCGAACAAAGCGTCCGTTCGCAATGCAATCCGTTGTAGACCCTCCGATCTCACAGGAGACCATAACGGCGATCATCGGTCGATTGGAGCTCCTCCTCCAAGAGACGGTGCGAGGCTCTCCAAAGATCCGCGAGTAAACCTCGTCGTGGAGATTGTCCTATGGAACTCTTTGGTCCGCACCGAGGATGCGGCCAGAGAGTCGAGGGCGACCTCAACATTGCGGGAGGCGGGTCACCTAGCGAGAATGTGGAGACCGGGGTTGATGGCCTGCAGGTTATATGGGACTTGATTACGAGTCCGAACATCTACAAGAGGAAATTGGCGTGCAAGGTCACGGTGGAGGCATTTGGTGAGGCGATCGTTGATCCGCTCCACTGAAGCCGAGCGAGAATGCGTCACGAAGATTTGAAGACTAAGATAGGATCGCTCATCCTTTTTATAAATGCGTGATGTAAAAGCGATAAGGCGATCTATTATGCGTGATGTAAATATGGTCTTTAATTTTTATAAATGCGTGATGATATGGTCTTTTTATCATCTATTTATTCTCGGGCAAAATTTATTTTGTTAATTATTTGCGCATATACATGCTAAAATGCGCTATCACGGCGGTTGAATGAAGAACCATCTGTGCTAATATCCTCATCACGAGCGGTTCCTATTACTAGCAAATCGTGTTGAACTTGTACTGACGGCTCCATGTGGAACAAATGCGCGATAGCCTACATATCACGAGGCGGTTAATAAGTAGAACAAATGCGTGATATACTCACATCACAGACGGTTTGTTAATAGAGCAAATGCGTGATGTGAGTATATCATGCGGTTATTATTATTAACCGTCTGCGTGATATTGAGGATATCACGAGCGGTTCTACATGGAGCCGTCCGTACAAGTTCAACACTGACGGTTTGTGGAGAACCGTCGTGATATACTCGTATCCTGACGGTTGGAAATAAGAACCGTGCGTGATATGCCACCCTATAAATATAAAGACCGGCAGAGGCCCCCGCCTCTAGCACCTCGATCTCTTCTTTGGAATAGAGGGCTTGAGAAGCTTTGCTCTGTGTTGGTGTAGGAGGCTTGTTTATTTTGCTTGCCTTGTTCTTGGTTGTGGGTTGCCCTAGCAACTTATGGCCATTGGCTTGCATGCATGCTTGCTTTGTGAGGCTTGACTTTGGTGGTAGCTCTCGGTTTGGGTGTTGTGAATGAGTGTTTTGTGAGTGGGATAAGCTTATGTGGGAGTGGTGCATTTCGATTGTGGCTCTTCTCTTGCCTGTTCATTGGCTTTGAAGGAGAAGAACAGTGGGAATCTCATGGGATATTAGGAATTTTTGTCGTGAGCTCAGGGTAACGATCTTTAACTCTTTATATTTGCTCTAGGTTTATCTTTAATCAATTTTAGTGTATTTGGTTAATAGGAGGAGTAACGTATTTGCGGTTTATTAATATAATTTAACACTACTAATTGTTACGTGTGTAGCGTAGATGGACCGAAGCTGGATGTACGGTCGGTGTGTGAGTGAAGAGTACATTAATGGCGTGATTGCTTTTAAAGAGCCGCGAGCGGGATATCTTGAATAAGGGATAGAATTTATGTATTGTCCATGCATTGATTGCGTAATCGAAGATTTTTAACAACCCAACGCAGATCGTAGGGCACTTGATTGAAGGGTTTCAAAAAGGGTATACATGTTGGACGATCCACGGTGAAGAGCGATTATACGGGAAGTTAATAATGATGATATCGCCAGAAGTCAACGATATGCGGATGTGGTATGTTTTTGATGGCGATAGGTCGTGCGATGACAATCTGGATCGGATGCTACGCGATGCGAAGAAACTACGATGAGAGAGTTTTGTAAATTCGGCGCTTAATGAAGGACTCGGGAAACCTTTGTTCCTGGCGCATGGCGGAATACACAAGGTTGTCAACCGTACTTGAACCGCTGAAATTGAAGGCGAGCAATGGTTGGTCCGACAAGAGTTTCACGGCGTTGTTAGGTCTCCTAGCGGACATTCTTAGGAGAAACGTGTTGCCCAGCACCACCTACCAAGCCAAGAAGGTTCTTTGTCCATTGGGAATGGAAGTAGAAAGAATACATGCATGTCCGAACTATTGTATCTGTATCGTAAAGAGTATGCAGACTTGCATGTATGTCCGTGTGCAAAGCATCCCGATACAAGCGTAAGAATATGCTAAGGTGAAGCAAGGACCTCCTGCTAAGGTGTTGTGGTATTTGCTGTGATCCCACGTTTGAAGCGTTTATTTGCGAGCGAAGGAGGTAAGATTGCTGCGTTGGCACTCGGAGGAGCGTAAGAAAGATGGAAAACTAAGACACCTGGCGATTACGCGGTGGAGAAACTTCGATCGGACCTTCAAAGAGTTCGGTGCGGAACCGAGGAACATAAGGTTAGGGTTGAGTACGGATGGAATGAATCATTTCGGTAACATGAGCAATGACATAGCTTTGGCCGTGAACCTATGTATGTACAATCTTCCTCCTTGGTTGTGTATGAAGCGGAAGTACATTTTGATGTCACTACTTATCCAAGGGCGAAGCAACACTGGGAGCGATATTGATATGTACCTAGCACCATTCTTGGATGATCTTGTGACCTTTGTGGAGCGAAGGGGTACAAGTATGGGATGCGTACAAGCAGAGAACTTCTCTTTACGGCGTCATGTTGTTCTCGCACTATCAATGATTTTCCGCCCTTGGTAACTGGTCGGGCCCGATGCGAAAGGAGCAAAGCATGTCGCACTTCTTAGATGCTACGGAGTGTATGGTTGAACAACTCGCGCAAAGCGTGTATATGCGTCCATTGTAGGTTCCTTCGAGAGTCACCCATACCGCAAGATGAAAAAACAATTCGACGGAAATAAGGAGGGCGATTCGGCTCAAGGGCTTTTAGAGGAAAGAGGTCTATGATATGGTTAAGGATATCGATGTTGTGCTTGGGAAGGGCGTAAATTAAAAACCCGTCGGAAGAACATGCGGAAGAAGCGGTCAATTTTTGGGACTTGCCTTATTGGGAGCACTTAGAAGTTCGTCATTGCATCGGCGTCATGCGTGGAGAAGAATGTATGTGCAAGCTTGATTGGTCTCTTCTTGAACATTAGTGGCAAAACAAAGGATGGTGTTAGCACGACGCGACTTGGTTGATATGAACATAAGGACCGAGTTAGCAGAAAGAGACCGATAAAGGGCGAACATACCTTCCACCGACTTGCTACACTATGTCCAAGGCGAGAGAAATGAATTGTGCCAAAGCTTGCATGGTGTCAAAGTCCGTCTGGTTACTCTGCTAACATTAAGAAACTTATTTCTATGCAAGATTTGAAATTAATTGGTATGAAGTCTCATGATTGTCATGTCTTGATGACACAAATGTTTCTGTTGCAATTAGGGTATCTTGCAGAACAAGATCCAGTGGCAATCTTGAGGTGTTATTTCTTCAACTCAATTGCTCGAGAAGGTCATCGATCTGAAGGACTAGATGCTCTGGCCGAGGTGGTGGCGACTCTATGTCAACTTGAGATGTATTTCCCTCCGTCATTTTTCGATATCATGGTCCATCTCATTGTTCATCTTGTGAAAGAGATAAAGATATGCGGTCCTGTGTTCTTACGTCATATGTACCCGTTCGAGAGGTATATGGGAATTCTCAAGTCCTACGACGGAATCGATCTCGACCGGAGGGCAGCATCATCGAAGGTTATGCAACCGAAGAGGTCATTGAGTTCTGCGTCGACTACATGGCTCGAGTGGAACCGATGGGTGTGCCTCTATCTCGTCATGAGGGAATTTGGATGGTATCGGGACCATCGGAAGGAAATCAATCACTCCCGATCCGGATCGTGCGCTCAAGCCCATTTCACGGTCTTACAAACATGACCCAAGTGTCCCCGTACATCAGCGAGCACAAAGACATGGTACACCAACAGAATCCGGCCGGTCGGAGGTTTGGATCACGAGAGAACACAACCGTCGGTTCAACGAATGGGTAAAGGTGCGAATCATAAGCGGGAGGTCATCAAGTGATGATACGCTGCTATGGTTGGCAAAAGGGCCACAATTTACAATTGTCACATGGCAAGGATCGACATAAATGGGTACACATTTTATACGGTAGCTCGGGATAGGAAGAGCACTGATCCGAGCAGCGGTGTCCGCATAGATGCATTCGATGACCGATGGGTGAGGAGCTCGACTCGTGCTTTCAAGATCCCCTATTTGGTGCCGTTGGGTCCATCTCCCACATGTGAAGGTCGACAAGTGCGGCGTCACTACCGTGGACCTCGATCGTGTCGGATACAAAGCGAACCATTACGTCTTGGCTAACCAAGTTGTTCAAGTCTTCTATGTGGCGGCGGACAAATAAGAAGCGTCACGTAGTTCTTCATGGAAAAAGAAGGATTGTCGGAGTTGAGAATATAATGGGCGAGGAAGAATACAATCAATTTGACGAGTTACCTCCTTTGGAGGCGGCATCGGGCTCGAGGAAGAACCAATGAGGAAGCTAGCTATATGCGCGTCGATCATTATGAAGGACTATATTTTAATTAAGAAATTACTCCATTGCAATTAATTTATTCCATAACATCATGTGTTATGAACTTGTAATATGTAAATGCGTATATTTTGATGTCAACGTGGAATTGTAATCGCTCTGTCCTTGTGGACCGTATATTTTGGTGCATTAAAAATTCATTTAATTTGGAAAATAGTCACCGCACCACCTTTCTAGAAACCTAAAAACTAAAATTTTATGGCAAATAGTCTAACACCTTTGCAAAGAAAGCGGTATACTCATGCCTAATCCTGCGATGTCGTCGCAGAAGGCGCACGTAGTCGTCCACCCTTCCACACCGCAACCGTGCTCGTGCCGGTGGCCATCCTCCGACAGCGCCCACACCGGCCCGGTGGCGGCCTTCTTCCCCGCGCGCCGCTGGACCATGTCGCGGCGAGCCTCGCACCGCCTACACTCCCGATTGGTCTTGGCCGTCTCGCACCGCCGCCGGTCGGCTCGCCTCGACTGGCGATGTAGTGCTTCCCAACGTCGCGCGTCTCGCGTAGAGTGTAGGAGACCGAGCACGAGGCGCGGCCTTGGGCGCCACGCGCCGTTCAAGGAACATGAGGCGCGCCGCATGTCTTGGGCGCGAACAAGCCCGAGGCCGCGATGAAACAAGCCCGGTTTGCCGTGGCGGCGAGTGGTTGGCGGCGAGGTAGCGCTCGTTGTCCGCCACTTCATCGCCTCCTCTCGCTCAGCGCCACGCGCCTCCCGGCGCGTTCCTTGGACACCTTGTACAAGGCCTTGCAACTATCGTACATACATTCAAGATGTTAGAATAAATAGTAGTATATGCGTGCGTATATTGTAGATATAAAGATGTACGTCGTTAATCGTGAGGTGCATAGGTCCTCCATGGGTGAGGAGAGCTCGCGGCCACGGCCGATGATGTCGGCGACGACATCGTGAGAAAGAGCGGCGATCACGACCTCCTCGCCTTGGTGTTGGCTTTGCTGCTCTGCATGCTCACCTTGGCGATTGGCGTACTCAAAACCGTGAGATGAAGAGCGATGGGAGGAGTTTAATCTTGGTGAATTATTCCGTCTTATAAAGAATTAGGAGTAAGCGCACGTGAGGCGAAGAGGCGCATGTATCGTCGGCGTGCGAGGCGAAGAGACGGTTGTGCGATGGTGAAGAGACACATCGCGCGGGAGGCGAAGAGGTTGGATATCACGAGCGGCTCTATATGGGAACCGTGCGTGATAATAATATCACGACGGTTATTTAATAGAGCCGTGCAGTGATAGTAGCTTATCACGAGCGGTTTGTAAATAAAACCGCTCGTGATACTTCCTGACGGTTTTATTTACAAACAAATGCATGATAAGTTGTCCTCATCACGAGCGGTTCTTTTTACCAGCGTGCGCGAAGTATCACAAGCGGTTGGTAATAAGAACCGCTCGTGATGAGGATATATCACGAGCGGTTCCCGACGGTTCCAAAGGGAACCGTCAGTATAAATTCAACACGAGACGGCTCCTTTGGAACAAATGCAGCGATGAAATGTCTGCTATTGCTTGTTTTTGTAGTAGTGTACTATCTCGCTTTGCTCACACGGTCTTCTCGTTCATCGGATGGGCGTTAAGGCGACTTTCTAAATGGAGAGTTGGGCGAGAAATTTACATGGAACAGCCGGATAGATTTGTAGTAGATGGTCAAGAAGGAAAGGTGTACAAGTTGTTGAAATCTTTGTATGGTCTTAAACAAGCACCTAAGCTGTGGTATGAAAAGTTCGACAGAACTTTAACATCTGCAGGCTTTATTGTGAATGAAGCTGACAGATGTGTGTATTATCACCATGGTGGGGCGAGGGTCATTCTTTGTCGTATGTTGATGACATCGATCTTTGGGACCAACCTTAATGTGATTAAGGAAGTCAAGGATTTCTTGTCTCAGAATTTTGAGATGAAAGATCTGGGAGTAGCTGATGTTATCTTGAACATCAAGCTGTTGAGAGGTGATGATGGTGGGATTACTTTGTTGCAATCTCATTATGTGGAAAAGGTTTTGAGTCGTTTTGGTTATAGCGACTACAAATCCTCTCCAACACCTTATGATCCTAGCATGTTGCTTAGGAAGAATCGGAGAATAGCCAGAGACCAATTGAGATATTCTCAGATAATTGGTTCACTCATGTATTTAGCTAGCGGTACTAGGCCTGACATCTCGTTTGCTGTGAGCAAACTAAGCTGTTTTGCTTCCAATCCGGGAGATGATCATTGGCATGCTCTTGAGAGGGTAATACGCTATCTAAAGGGTACTATGAGCTATGACATTCACTATACCGAGTACCCCAGAATACTGGAGGGTTATAGCGACTCAAACTAGATATCTGATGCTGATGAGATTAAGGCCACAAGTGGATATGTCTTCACACTTGGAGGTGGCGCTGTTTCATGGAAGTCTTTCAAGCAGACCATCTTAACGAGGTCAACAATGGAAGCAGAATTCACAGCATTAGATACTACCACTGTTGAAGCCGAATGACTTCGTGAGCTCTTGATGGATTTGTCGGTGGTTGAAAAACCGATACCGGCTATTCTGATGAACTGTGACAATCAGACTGTGATCGTCAAAGTGAACAGTTCTAAGGATAATATGAAGGCATCAAGACATGAAAAAAAGATCAAATCATCGGAAAAATGAGAAACTCGGAGTAATAGCTTTGGATTATATCCAAACAACTAAGAATCTGGCAGATTCCTTCACAAAGGGTTTATCACGGAATGTGATAGACAATGCATCGAGGGAGATGTGTTTGAGACCCACATAAATTATACCATAGTGGTAACCCATCCTATATGATCGGAGATCCTGTGAAGTAGGATTGGTGAAACAAGCTTTTGGTTAACTAGGAGGAGAGTACTTTTATAGACCCACTCCATTGGAGATGCAATTCTCTCCTAAATCATGTATGGCGAGTTGATTTTATCTTAATGTGTTCTGTGGCTTGTTTAAGCAAAGATCTTTGTCCTCTGAGCGATCTTGAAAGAACATACATATATGAGCCATTGCGATCCACGATCTATGAGATAGGGTAATCTCTAAGAAGCTCATGAATAGGCCAGAGTATGACTCATATGCTCCAACCATGAGGATGCTGTAACTGGTATCGATTAAGGACTTAAGTAAAACCTATTCACACAAAGCTTGTCAATTCAAGGCTCAGTCCATTGTGCGATTGTGGATAAGTGTAGCTTCATTCTAGGTGGATGTTCAACCTTAACGGTCTCCATCAAAACACGGTATATCAAAATATCTTGTGGATCAAGGCATTTGACATGTGCCCAAAGAGATGTACCATCGGCAGTAAGAACACCGATGGAGAAACAAGAGGTGTAATAGAAGACAAAGTGGAAGGATCAGAGTCATGTGAAAAGATGCTCCGAATCAAGAATCCATGGGAGGTACCGATCGTGTAGGGGTGGTTTCTCGAGTGCTCAAGAGTCGAGCGTAACTCGCGAACACGTCGAGGAGAACACAGGCGGCAAGCGCCGTCAAGTCGACTATCTCTGCTTCTCGGTGAGAGAAGGCGCCGAAGAAGTCGATGCAGACGTCGTCCGAAGCACTAGTGCCGATGAAGAACGGCGTGAAAGATGTCGCTTCTTCTTGTAGCCTGGGACTCGCAGGCCATCCTTGTCGCAGAGGAGCAGTGAGGCGGCCACTCTCAGACGGAGGGCCACCACCACCTGTGGTAGCCGAGGAGGAAAGCAGTAGCAGCGACGGCGGCAAGCACTGCAGGGGAGTGGCATCGGAAGACCACTCAAACGAGTCTCTCTGCGCGTATCTCGGTGAAAGCCTCAGAGAGAGTGACACGGGTGGCGTGCAAGTAGTCGGGCACGCCTTTGCTCGAACTCGGGCGGCGAGTAAGGAACTCGAGAGCAGTGAAACTCCGGTCGGCCACGACGCACCCGGCGGCAGCAAGACAGCAGTGCACGACCGGCAGTGCGAGAGTCCAGTCGAGCGGCGCATGGCAGAGCTCGAGCGTAAAAAGCGTCAACAGTAGCATCACCTGCTGAAGAGAGTGCTCTGGCGGACCACGGACGCATGCGAGGCATCACCGAGAGGGCTCGTGAGCGGCCCGAAGATGAGTCCACATCCGAAAGCCGGCGAGGCCCACAACCTCGTAAGAGAACCGAGGTCGACATCGGCGATGAAGACAAAGCGGCGGAAGAGCATCGCCATCGTATCACCGAGTGTAGGTGGTCGACGATCCTTGTAGAAATCCGAGCCTCGGTAGCGGCGACCTCATCATCGCAGATCCGCGGCCTCGTGAGCGCCTATCTACCGTCGGGGCAATGCAATAGGCGTGGCTCCGTCGGAGGAATAGAGCAAGGCGGGCGGTGACATCGCCGCAGAGGGCCTGAGACGTGACCACGCATGTGAATGCGCATGTGAGACACGGAAGTCGGTGTAATTAACACCATCAAAGACCACCGCAACGAGGAGAAACGGTGCCCATTGGTGGCGGCCGACGGCGCGGCGACCAATACTGCGAAGTCTAACAGCGGCGGCTGGACGGCGGCGGATTGCACGACGTTTTTTCGCTCTTCTTTCTTTTTCTTAACGTGCCACTGAAAACTCGGCCGCAACACAATCACACGCAGAGAACCCTAGTTCCGTCTGAGTCAGCGACGCGGCGGCATGGGGAAGCGTGGCTGGCCAATGACAGGGAAGCGGCGATGCGCAGGCGGCATGCTCACCAAGCGGCCTCGAGCGAGCGGCGCGACACGCGGGCGGCGTCCGGAGGCGCTCAGCGAGAGGTCGGGAAAAGCGCGTCCGGCCGGCGGCACGACCGAGAGCGGAGGACGGCCAGCGGAGGCGGAAAAACGGCGACCGGTAGGCAAAAGGCGAGCTGGCCTCGAGCGAGTCGGGCGGGGCGACCAGTAGCAGCGGCGCAACAGCGGCGGGGAAGCGCCGGCAGGTGAGGCGCCGAGACGGCAGACGGCGCCGAGTCGCGCGACAATGGGAGGGCTGAGTCGGCGGCAATGACGGAGGCAAAGACCACGGGCGCATGGAACCTAGGTAAGCCAAAACCCTAGTTTTGGCTCTGATACCATGTTACGAATAGCGCTTGTATTCATATGAGGCCAATGGGCCGGTATATATACACAAAGTACAGATGGCAAATATGCAAAGAACCCCTCATAACAATGGGGAATAACAAACTATACATATATCTCTAACACCTATTAGACTTATTTTATGGTGTATAAACCAATGAAGCCAGAAATAAGATGGACGGTCACATACCAGTATACCACTAACTGCCAAACTTTTGCCCAGTCGACAGTAATATCACCACATTCAGAAAATGCATATCTTCAACAATTTCAACTAGTATTATCTCTGTAAGAAACCCAACTACAGCTTTATCATGCAATCCTAGGTAATTTCAAGCAGAGGCTTCAACCCATGCAAGAGATAACTTTCAAAAGCAAGACTGTAGGTAGATAAACTAGAGCATCTATTATGATTTGGCTACCAAGGGAAACAATCCATCACCAAATTATCGAAAATTGGTTTTCGCAAATCATACACATAAACGAGTCCATACTCTACGAGGCTCATCGTAGTAAACAAAAAATTGCACGATAGTGAGTTTTTGAACAATTACCAGAAGTAATAATATAGAAAACAGACAATGACACGGCCGCAATTGAAAGTCAGTACACAGAGTCACAGAGTTAGGCACCACATGACTCGACTTACTTAGCTAATTTCTGGTTTGTTTGTGGCACCCACGGCAGAAATATCCAAATTTTGAATCAGACATTTGCCGTCTGCATCACCCCCAAATCACTTTCAGGCATCATTACCAGTACTGCTAAAACTTGGACTCTAGCACCACTCATAATCCAGTACTAAGACCACAAATTTGGGTACTAGCAGCGTCGCATGTTCGCACTGTGCAACAAACACACGGTCCAGCTCCACATGAACCAACCGCCAGCTGCAAGCGACTACTCTCCAGCAACCCACCATGAGGAGGCGTCGCAAGCATTAAAATTTTCAGCTGCCACTTCTCGCTAAAACTAGAGCAACCCAACTAGCCGTCGTAAATTTGAAACATCGATCGGCCAAACCACACATCCAAACAGAGCAGAGCATACATTGCTAGATCAGATCGAGTTAACCAAATCAGAAACGCGGTACGAAATCACAGATCGAGCAGATCGGGACGAAATGCGGCACGGGGAGGACCCAGATCTCACCTCTTGCTCAGATCCTCGGCCTCCTGCTCGCTCACCGGCGCGCCGAACATCGCCGGCGTGATCCCCCCGGCCGGCTGGCCCAACAACAGCAGCAGCAGAGAAACACACAGGCACCCAAAATCAGCAGAATCGCACAGAAAACAGCAAACCGATTCCATCGAACACATGCAGCAAGACGGCGAGACGCGAGCGCGCGCGTTTACCTTTAGGCTGGGGCGGGAGGAGGCAGCCGGCGAGGCGGAGGCGGCATCGGGCCCCGTTGCCGACCACGTGAGCAGGTCAGCCGTCGAGGTGTGCGGCTTCCGCACCGGCACCGCCCTCTCCATTGCTTCCGACCGCTGCTGCTACTGCCTCTGCTCAGCTCGCTCGCTTGGGTTGGTTTCTTCGCAGAGCTAAGCGCGAGTACTGCTGCTGCGTGGGGTACTAGCAGTAATACCCATCCATGCCAGTCTAAGTCAGGGAGCAGTTTCAGTGGCTTCACTGACATGTAGGCCCGGAAAACTCTGGAGCCACTTGTCGGTGGGTGCAGAGAGTGTACGACCGGAAGGGATTGTTTTACCCTTTCAGGCAGGGAGCCGAGGCCCGAGGGGAGCAGCGGATCCGGGAGCCACGGCGCTATGCGCCTATTTGGGTTACGTGGTGGACGGTGAGTGGTTACGCGGATGTGGTGTTCGGGTACGCGTGTAGAGGATCCTGCATTGGCGAGGTGCCTGTGGGCACGTGGCTCGCCGTTCCAGATGATTCGAAGCGGTTATAAAAGTCCACGTATGGCGCAACCCTCCCGTCGTACAACAACACCGCGGCACTGACGGTGGGGTCACATATGCTGGGCCCCTAGTCAGAAGGACGGAGCGATTGAGCGAGTAGGACAACCCGGTGTCGAAGGGGGAGTGGTGAAAGGGTAGGTAACTGCGCCAGCTCAGGCAATTCGCCCTTTTCTCTCTCTCTCGGTCGCGTGACTTCACGCGACGTGAAAAATTGCGTGTAAAGATCCCGGGGACACGTGAGCCGTCCACCTGTGGGCTGCGTGTGCGGCTGGCGCGTGGGCCCGGAACGTTGCTTGGCCCGTGTGGCGCCAAGATACTTTGAAAACATTTCTCGTGGGGCGTGGCTTTGGTACAGTCCTGTCTCTTTACAAATTTTTCTTTCCAGCTGCTGCTACGCGTGCACCTGGTTGCTTTTGGTTGAGGAAGCCACGTACGATACGGGTGGCTACTCTTGGCGCTCTGCCTTCGAATTGAGGGCGGTTTGGCCGGGCTCGGCTTCTTTTTATTTTTTATTTTTTGCTTTGAAATCCAAACATTGTATTGTACTTTTTTTTTGACCTTTCTCTTTTTGTTCTCTCTTCTTTACTAATATAATAAACAACTTTCCTGTTTGTTCTTAAAAAAAATGGGCTTTGAAACCAGGCTTCCAGAATAATAGCCCAACAGAAGCAAAAGCCCAAAAAACTGATATGTTCGGCCCAATGTTGGGCTCTGCTCCAAAACTATATGGAATATATGCTATTGCCCTCCTCCTTCCTCAACGGTCATCAATCCTAATCCAAAATCCAGTCGATCACAATTTGATCTCCTACAAATCCAACCGTCGGCGGCAACTCCACCCCTTCTCTTCCTCTCCATCTTCCTCTCTAGCTAGTTTTTGAACAATTTAAAACTTGCATGGATTTCATGGATTTCAAAGACTTTTGTTACATTTTGAGAAATTCCAAAAGCTTGACTTACAGTTCAAAAAGATAAAACAATTTCCCTTGCACCCATATTGAAATTATTAAATATACCAGTTAAATATGTGCTAAATCTCCTTAGGATTTGAAATTCAAATCCAAATCAATCTCAAACGAAAAATCAAATCCTTTTTCCTTTCCCTCTTCCCTCTCGGGCCGAATCCCAGCCACGGCCCAACCCCCTCCCTCTCTCGTCGGCCCAACTCCTCTCTCCTCCCTCCTCCCTCCTTCCTCAGTGCAGTCTAGGAGCCAACAGCGACCCAACTGGCCTCGAGGCCGAGCCAGCCGCAGCATCCCGCTCCCTCTCGCGCCACTCTCGTCGACAAGTGGCCTGACCCCACACGTCAGCCCAGGCCACTGTTCTTCTTCCACCCTCGCCTCCTTCTCTCTCTATCGCACGCTCTCTCTCTTGTGCACCACGCCTGCACATGCATGATGAAACACTTTTGCCACACCCCTACTCCTCGAGCGCAACGCCGCCTCAACCTCGTCAACACCCTAGTACTTTGCTTCTTCTCCCCACGCCTCCTCTCTGTCTGCCTCCTCCTGGTCTCCTCTCTCTCCCTTGTTCCGTCAAATGCACTCGAGTGCCCCTGCCATCTCCTGCGCATCGAGCCTGGCTCCCCCTCTCCAGCGTCGCGACCTTGTCCCATCGCCACAAGAGCACGCACAGCACAGTGCCTGCTGCATCTCGCGAGAACCCACCGAGCACTCGCTGCGCCCCCACTTCATCTCGCTCTCGTCCTCCTTGGTATTTAGGCACCACCCGAGTGTGTCATATCGTGCGCATCCTCCTCCTCTGTTCATTCTCCTAATTCTCCTATCCTCTACCCCTCGAATTGGAGAGCACTTGGTCGCGCACCTCATCTTCCCCAACCCTGGCCACACACCACCAAGCTCCTCCATGCCGTTCCCACACACTCGGTGAGTTTACTCCCAACCCATTGGTATCACAATGCGTTCCACAGCCCCAGCGTCATTTCACCTCAATCATTTTTAAGTCTCCTTCACAGGAACGTGCAAACGCCATCTTCTTCCCCATCTCCGGTTTCCACCACCGTCCTCGATGTTGCCACCTCTCCGGTGAGTCTTGGTCTTCTTTGACCACGTTTTTTCCATCTCCGTGATCCCCTTGCCCTTATGCGTGGCTTCGTTTCAGCTATCTATCACCGAGGAGAGCTGCCACCGTGAGCCCTGTCACCGCCGCCACTCATCGCCCGGCCACCACATACCTCTCCGCCGTCGTTATCCATACCGGTGAGTTCCCTGAAGTTTTAGGATCACTTTGTGCCACTTAATGTTGCACCCCACCTTGGTTCATGCCATAACGTCGTTCCAGTGCTAGCGTCGCACCTACTCCCTCTAGCTCGTGTTGTGTCTAGAAACCATCCCCGGTCTCTCCTGCGCCGAGTCCCTCGCATGACCGAAACCCCCGCGTCGCTCAATGCTGCCGCGTCGTCACCTCCGTCAACAATTCCAGTCACCACCACCACCACCCACAACTTTGTCGTCCTCTCCCCGTTCCATTTTTGCCCCCTTGCCCGAGCCCCACCGCCATCCAATCGCCCGCCGGTGAGCTAGCCAAGCTGCTCGGTCATTGCTCCCTCCGTGATCCTCTGTTATGAAGAAGGAGCACCATAGCGCTCACATGTAGACCCCACCTGGAAGATTAGGGTTAAGGTTAACTCCAGTTAAATAGTGATAATGTTAGTATGACATGTGGGCCTGATGCGATTAAATAACCTAATTAAACTGTAGTTTAGCGTGTGTGAGTATGACATACGGCCCCACCACTTAAACCCCATTGCATAGAACCAGTGCGTAGACCAAGCAACTAACGTGTGGGCCCCTGGCCTCGTGAACCGTTGGGTGGACCGAGTCCATGTGGATCGCGGTCCAACCTGTCAATCTCTCGGGTTTTCAGAATAAAAATAATTAGTAAAGAAATTAAAAAACCTGGCTGGACCCCACCTATCAGTCACAGAGAATTTTCTTAATAAAAATACAAGCAAGCCACACCTTGGTTAGTTTTAATAAAGTGTGAATTAAGACATGATAACGAAACACTGATTGTAGCGATGATATAGGTGGATGGAACCTTATCGGGATAAGAATTTGTTACACAAATAAAACTTTGGTTTTGAAGTTAAAAATGCTAAGTCATATGTTTGAAAAATAATTACAGTTATTGAGAAAAACCTATTTTGTCTCCCCTTTAGTAAACCTTGCATCTGTATAATTGCATTTGGTGTGAGAGCTTGCTGAGTATGTTTGTACTCATGGTTGCTCGTATATGTGGATTCCGTGCCCAAAGATACCAACTGGTGAATAGTTACCCCCTTCCCATCGAGAGTTGAAGATGACGTCAAGTACTAAGTCACTTACCCAAGTCGATTGCCTGTGAACATATCCTGAGGGTCGGCACAACTATTTATCCTTTCAATTGCAAGACATTATTTATAATTGGCCTTTTCGGCCTATGATGTAAGACTTCGACCTCATGATCTATTTACACATACTTACTATCTTTTTATTCGTATGTATGGATATGATATTTATCGATATTGTACCGTATGAGCTAGCTACTAATTATGAGACTAGCTTAATATATACAGAGGGTCTGGATACAAATTCAGGGTGGACAGCAGTAGATGTGTTATATTGTCTCGATAGGACACACCACCAACAAATACATGCGACATTGTATCGATACAATGAGCGACGACTAGAAGTAGTGGTTGGGTTATATTCTTGAAGTGCCTTCTTATAAACCAATATGTGAAGTATAAACAGAGCAATGGTTTTGTTATCATTGTGTTTCCGTCCAAAGCAAATGATAATATAGAAAGCGGCAATAACTATCCAACTGCTAGACATGATATTATAGACATCCTAAACCATATTGTGTAATATTGTGTATATGATGTAGTATGTCGTTGATGTATTTCACAGCCATTTCTTTCTTTTGGTAAGACTTGTTCTGTCTCGTGAAATATACTTTTTTCTAACTAATCGCCTAGTTTTTTTTACCAAACAAATTAATCTTTTTTATTCTGGAATAATCACCCTGGGTGCTTCCCACCTGAATCTCCTTGAATCTTTGGTACCCTAAAGGCTTGTTTGGCTAGCCCAAATTCCCGACTCATCACCGTGGATAAGCCGAGATTTTAGTTCAAAATCCCGGCCCATCCTTCCCAAACAAGCATAAGTGAGGAGTAGTACATAAAGTGTTCATTTTCCAGCTAGAAACACTGGTTGTATTTTTCTCTTTATTTCTCTCTCTACAGATTGTATTTTATTTTGAGATTTTGTAGAATGTTATAACACCCTGTTTTTTTTTTGGAATTTTTTTGTGCTAATTTGGTTCGTGGTTCGTGAACAAGGGAGATACTTCTGGTTAGGGATGACAATGGCCTCGGTCCACGGCAACCCGTAGGAAATTCCCCTACTTGGGGATGGGCATGAGTGATATTTTATCCCTGCTACCTTATACAGGGATGGGACGGGAATGCCTCCTCGTCCCCGTTCCTTGCTATATCCCAATATGCACTCATATATATACATACAGATTGGTACATCTGCATATCTAAATATATGTATTTTGTCTCTAGCTTAATATATTTTGGTACAATATATAGTATATAACTACTCATTTATTATTATTTTACCTTTTTCATGTATTAATAAACATATGTATTTCTACATAACCACATGATAAAAGTTATGAAATTACCTCAATGTCATTCAAATTTAGAGTTTTATTGGACCTTCGTTCCCGGTCAAATTCTCAGTGGAGATAGAAAATAGAGGAAAATTGCTCCCGATATCTCTCTACTAATAAAAGATGGAGTTTAGCCCCGCACAATGGGACGATCGATCGTCCCACCTCTCCTCTTAGATGCGCCAGTCGGTCGTCCACGAGTCGTCTCGTCAAAAACGTCGTGGACTCACCCTTGCCCCTGAAACCATTGGTGGCTTCATCCTCCCACATCTCTTGGTATTTTACATCCGTTCCCACTATCTCACCCCTTCTCTCTTTCCATCTCCATCCAAGAGATGTAACTACTCTCCGCAAGAAGGTAGCAACACCGCATTGAGGAGGCATGAGGACAAGGGGCCGCGCATGCTACTCGTCCAGTCCGGTGGCAGCTGAGGGGCCTTAGACTTACCGGTGAAGAGGCAGAGGCATGGTCTGCTGTTGGTGTTCATACTAGCTGATGTTGAGGCATCCGCCGGGTCATCGGCCCACCTGGCCAATGTTATACTCACGTACATGCCCATTAATCCTGGTTTCTTCAGATTGCAAGAACCAAGAAAGAGATTGTTGTCGTGGTGGAAGTTCTCACGGAGATGTTGTCTGGATGTGTGCGTGCAGGTGTGTGAGATTTAGGGAGTTGGGGCAGAGCAGGGTGGTGCTTGCGAGGGTGTCCCCATGGTGAATCGTTGTCCGAGCCAGGGGATGGTCAGATGTCACGCACCGGGATTTGCAGCGCTGCGCGGACACCAACAACCTTGATATCTTCTAACTTCTTGGCACGATAAGAACGATTGGTACAAGAATCAATCGTGTTTGTTCTTTGTGTTGTACATTGGTGATCATGTTGATCGAGCTCAAATCCAGTTCGACTTGTATTTGGACATGGGCACTCGGATCTGGTTGGTTATTTCTATGTTTTTTGTTCATGTTGTACGAGGATGCTAATGTGTGGATGAATCTTTGTTTGTTTAGATTGATTTGGTGCTAATGCCTCCTCAACATCGGCCAGGAGGATGCAGACCATGGTGATGGCACTACGACCTCAAGCCGGGGGATTTAGCTGTCCAGGTCATCATCTTCGGCACTGAGGCCCACCTCGGCATCGGCGGCGGCACCAACCGCCTCGCCGCGCTCCTCGCCAAGGAGCTCCTCCCGCTCTTCCTCGCCGGCGGTGCTGAAGCATCTCTGCCTCGGCCGGGGAGCGTGGGCATCGTGGTGGTCCCCTCCTCTATAGATGAGGAGGCCTAGAAGCAAAAACCCAGGGGTAGGGCGCTGGTGGTTCCCGACACGGTGGTGTTCGCAGAGGTGCTTGGAAGCACGTTGAGCGACCCGCCGCTGCTGTCGGCGAGGCGATTCTTCCGACGCCTAGCGTGGAACCGTGCCATGCACGTTAGTCCTCATAGTGTCCTCTTCCATCTGACATTATTTAGTCTGAGTGCATTGCTCCCTTGTAAGTGTGGGGAATATGAAAGCATGAGACATTGATGTAGTGATTCATGTGTTTTTGTTAGACAGATTTTATACAACTTGACGAGCCAATTGAGGTGAAAATTTACGACTGGAACCCGGTCGATTTCTTACAAGAATCTAGGAAAGAAAGAACTTACTTTCATTCATTCTCGCTCTCTTTAAAATCATCAACAATGGTAGACTTGTGGTGTTTCAAGTTAAGTCTAGCATTCGCCTTGACTTCATTTCAAGGGCTAATCACAAATTTGAGCTCATGAACAGGATAAATACATTCACAGACTTGAAAAACAATGAAAGGAATATTTTTAGTCTAAAAAGGAAAAAAGAGAAAGGAATATTCAATGATTAATGATTTATGTCCTTCACTCCGAAACACCGTTCCTTTTTTCTCAATGTTTTATTTCTATGTACCTATGATGCTCGAAGGTTTTTTGCTTATTAAATCTTGATATTATCATTGAAGTAATTGGTTGTTTCTGCACACAGTTTGGTCATAGCATAGCGAAAAGCAATTATGGATATGGTGAACCTTTTGAAGAAGAAAACATGTAGCTTGTTGTAGTAATTCTGTTTGGCCATGGTTTTCAGGCGCTGGAGGGGAATCAATGGCACGTAGTTGAGTGGATGCATGGATGGTGATATCAGAGATAGAGAGCAACAAATATTGCAGAATCTGGGAGGTAACTCATAGCTTCTATGGAGAGATTGTCTTACTACGTCGAGTACAGTAGCATCAAACTATCACTTTGCTAGGCATTTCGTACGCCTCAGAGAGAAAAGCTTAACTGATATTTGTTTGGTGCTTGAGAATTGTAAAAATTAGCATACACACACACACACACACACACACACACACACACACACACACACATATGAAATGTACTTCCTTTTCTTGTGTGTAGATCCCAATTGTTTGTTAATTAGTATCATGGTCATTGTTTCAATCAAGGTTTTCGGTTGTTTTTAGTGGACGTAATCAAATAGCAACAGACTTCTATTCCTTTGAGCAAGAATGTATATCTATAACAAAATATTTAGTATAAAGTTTGGATTTTCTATTACAACGCACAGAGATCTAACTAGTCTAGATATACAGCGAGGATACGTGGGGAATGGCCAGTTGCTTGGACCGTCCAGCAACCTCCTACAAGTCAAAGTAGCTGAGCTAAGCAAGGATGGGGGAGTAGATAATCAAGGGGGGATAAAAGCAACCTCTGGTCGTATGAATGAACTATTATATAGGGAAGAATTATTATGGATGCAGAGATCGAGGATTTCTTGGCTTAGGGAGGGAGATAAAAATACAAGATTTTTCCATCAGAAAGCTACCTGGAGGGCTCGTAAGAATAAAATACAAAAACTGAGATGCCCTAATGGGTCTTGGTGTGAAAACCGAAAGGAGATGGAAAGTTTGGCTTCTGATTTTTTTTTTCCAGAATCTGTTTAAAAGGGATGCTGATATTCAACCAGAGGATCTTGTAGGTCTTTATAATTCAGTAATCACTAATGATATTAATTAAGAGTTGTGTCGGACTTTCACAGATGAAGAGATTAGTGATGCTTTATTTCAAATTGGGCCTTTGAAAGCGCCCGGTCTGGATGGTTTTCCCGCAAGATTCTTCCAGCGTAATTGGGGTATTATGAAGAATGATGTTATCAGGTGGGTTCGGCAGTTTTTCACTAAGGTGTGTATGCCAACTGGAGTAAATGATACGACTATTATTCTCATCCCGAAAAAAAACCACCCTGAATCCCTGGTTGATTTTCGACCAATTAGTTTGTGCAATGTAATATATAAGGTGATCTCTAAATGTATTGTGAATCGGCTGAGGCCTCTTCTATCGGACATCATTTCACCAAATCAAAGTGCCTTTATTCCTGGCAGAATGATCACTGACAATGCCCTTATTGCCTTTGAATGTATTCATGCGATTCAAAATGGAGGTGCTGGCAGTAGGAATCATTGTGCTTATAAATTGGATCTGTCCAAAGCTTATGACAGGGTGGATTGGTCTTTTCTCAAGGAAGTCTTGTTGAAGATGGGTTTTCACAGGATGTGGGTAAAGTGGATAATGAAATGTGTAACATCTGTACGTTATGCTGTCTATCTCAATGGGGTTTCCCTAACACCTTTTAGGCCTTCTCGTGGATTCCGTCAAGGTGACCCTCTTTCACCTTATTTGTTCCTCTTCATAGCAGAAGGTTTGTCGATGTTGCTAAACAAAGAAGTGTCGATTGGACATCTACAACCCCTTCAAGTTTGCAGAAGAGCTCCGGGTGTTTCTCACCTTCTTTTTGCGGATGACAGCCTCCTTTTCTTTAAGGCCTGTCCTGAGCAAGCAATGAAGGTTAAGGAAGTGTTGAGTACTTTTGAGAAGGCAACATGTTAGTTAATTAACCCAGCAAAATGTTCTCTGTTGCTGGGAAAGAAATCTGATGTTGTTGCAGGGGAGCAAATCAAGAGCATTCTAGGAGTTGAAAGAGTGTCTTTTGAAGCTAAGTATTTGGGCCTGCCAACTCCAGACAGGCGCATGAAAGCTAGTAGATTCCAATCCATCAGAGAACAGTTGGGAAAACACTTAACAAGTTGGGGAGAGAAGTTATTATCTTTGGGGGGTAAAGCAACCCTGATAAAATCTGTCGCCCAGGCAATTCCTACTTATATTATGAGTGTTTTTCATCTTTCTGCTGGAACCTGTGATGAGTTGTCAAGGAGTATTCGTAATTTCTGGTGGGGTTCGGAGGAGGGTAATCGAAAAGTTCATTGGATGGCCTGGGATCAGTTAACTAAATCCAAGTCTTGTGGAGGGCTTGGCTTTCGGGATTTTCGTCTTTTTAATCAAGCTCTTCTTGCTCGTCAAGCTTGGCGAATTTTAGCTTTTCCAAACAGCCTTTGTGCGCAGGTCTTGAAGATGAAGTATTTTCTGGATGGTGATTTCCTAGACACAGCGTTCCCGTCGACCGGTTCAGTCACGTGGAAGGCCATTTTGCATGGACTCAGTTTATTGAAGAAGGGTATTGTTTGGCGTATCAGAAATAGGGAGAATGTGAAAATCTGGAGGCACTCGTGGATACCAAGAGCTTTTGATTTGAAAGTCACAGGAAAGAAACAATCTTGTAGACTGAATTGGGTTTCTCAACTAATTGATCCAATCAGGAGAATTTGGAAGGAGGAGGTCATCAGGTCGGTTTTCTTTGAACACGACGCTTTAGAAATTCTGATTATTAAATTATCTAGCCAACCTGTGGAAGATGTTATTGCTTGGCACTATGAGAAGTCTGGTTTGTTCACTGTGAAAAGTGCGTACAAGCTAGCGTTTGACCTACAGGGAGTTGCTCAGGGAAGGCCAAGTTCAAGTGTACTTGTTGATGGAAGTAGACCAATCTGGAAATCTGTTTGGAATTCTAGTTTACCTGAGAAAATCAAGACTTTATTTGGCACCTAGCGAAACAAGGGTTGGCGACAAAAGCCAATTGTTGGAAGCGAAAAATGGTGCCTAATCCTATCTGTGATTTATGCGGGCAAGAGGAGGAATCGGGTTTTCATGCTGTGATCCGTTGTCCGCATGCAAGAGACCCGCGTGAGGCTTTGAATAATTGTTTGTGGCTGATGCTAGAGGATCATATGATTTGTTATTCGGGGCCGGACTGGCTTATCCTTTTGTTGAATAGATTGCCGCGTGAGGAGAGTGACAAGTTGATGCTGATTTTATGGCGTTGATGGCAAGTCCGTAATAACACGATTTTTGCTTCTAAAAGAATATCGACTATTGGCTCTATCAAGTTTCTTGAGGACTATTGGAATACTCTGTATAATATCCAACAAGATGATCAAGTAGTATGTGAAAAAGGGAAGGTTCGGTTGGATACCAAGAGGGCTAGACAGGTTCTTGGTTCAGAAGCTAGACCTCTAGAGCGATGGAAACCTCTAAACACAGGATGTGTGAAAATTAACGTTGATGGGGTGTTCTCGTACCATTCTGGTGAAGCTGGTGTGGGAATAATTATTCGAGATGAGAAGGGCATGGTGCTTCTGTATTCATGGCGAGCAATTCTCCATGGAGGTGATCCGGAGGAAGTAGAAGCTTGGGCTTGTCATGAAGGTGTAAAGCTGGCGGCAGAGTGGATCCACAAGGCGGCAGTTCTTGAAGCCAGCTGCGCTTCCTTGTCCATCTCATCGCATCCAAAGGAGCATCGTTCTAAGCTAATGTTTATTTTTTCTGAAATCCTAGATATGGCTAGTCAGTTGCCGAACTTTAGGATTTGTTACACGAAGAGAGCAAAATGGTGTAGCTCATGAGCTAGCGCAACTTGTGAAACGATTGAACCATTGTGCGGTTTGGCGTGAGCAAGTTCCTTTTTGTATCGAACATTTGGTAGCTCAAGAGTGTTTTAAACCTTCTGAGTAATCTATAAAGCTCTCTTTTCTTCGGAAAAAAGCAGCCTACGGTTCTACAGACTACAACCAAGAGCCAACGCAGCTACCGCCCCTTCCCCTCACTACCTTGTAGGCCCTACCCCCCACACCACCCGCCCAGCCAACGCCCTGGCGTTGAAGTGGTGAGTGGTACGTACGTACGAGAGTGGTGAAATGTTGAAACGTCTCGTTGGCTGCCTCGCCCGGTGTCACGCGGCGTGGGCGGAGAGGTAGTGCGTGGTGCTTGATGCGCACGTGCACGACGTCACCACGTTGCGAGCATGGCGCCTGACCAATGGCCGGCGTAGCGTCAACACGCCAGATATATCGTTGGCGCTTGGCAGCCAACGAGGCAGCGAGAAGTAGTGTAACAGTCCAAATTTGGTCCAATTATAAACTTGCATAAATTTTGTGAATTTTAAAAAATTGTTGAATTTTAAGAATTTTAAAAAAGCCTTGCCTTCAAATTCAAAATTTTAAAATACTTTCCTTGCCTAAAACTTGAATTTGCAAAAATCTACGAGTTCAATGGTGTGCAAAACCAACTAAGCTTTTGAATTCAAACTCAAATCAAAACCTGAAATTACAAAACAAAATTTTCAAATCAATTATTTCGCTCTCTCTCCCTCAGGTTGCAACCTGCCACGCCAACCCAGCTTCCCCTGCTTTAACTCCTTCCCCCTCCTGACCCGCTCGCGCCTGCGGCCCAGCCGAGTTGATGCCTAGCCGCATGCGTCGCGTAAGCCAACCCAGCCCCACTGGCTCTCTCCCTCACGTGTGTTCGCTGATGAGTAGACCTGTTCACGGTCGACCCGGTCCGCTGGCCCGGGCCGAGCCTAACCCTGTTCGGGCCGGGTTTGGGACTGAATTTTTGGCCCAAAAGCCCAGAAAAAATAATTAAAAAAATGATAATCTATTTTTTTAATTCTAAAAATGAATTAAATATAACCTTTTTATTCTAAAAAAAGGATTAAAATAATATATTTAAATCAAAAATTCAAATTTCGGACTGGATCGGGTTGGGCTCGGGCCTGACCATTTGAGACCCGGCTTTTCAAGCCTGGCCCGGTGTTTGAACAACTTTATTGATGAGTAGGCCCTAGCCCCGCCTGTCAGGCTACATGCAAGAAGCACTGTGCTTCTTCCCCCGAGCGCCAGCTCGCCCTCGCCCTCTCTCGCCCGTTGCATCATACGCACGCACAAAGTGAGCCAGAGCCACGTTAGACCCTACGCCTCGTGCCCCTCGCCCTCTTTCACACCGCCGTGACCTTGCCACCTCACGAGCGCGTCCAGCTTACTCACGTCGCTCGCGAGATCTCGCACCCAAGCCGTCATGTTGTCTCGTTCGTCCCGCCACTTCTCCTAGCTATTTAAGCCAAGGTCAAGTGCGCCATCTTACTCGCTAGCTTCTCCTTTGCGTTTTCTCCAACTTTTCCCATCCGCTCCGCCTCCGCTGGAGAAGAACTTGAGCCGCGCCGGTCACCTTCCCCAATTTCGGCCGCCAACTTTGCCTGTTGATTTCCGCCGTTGAGGTGAGCTTCCGCCTTTGTTGTCTCGCGCATCTTGGTCACCTCAACCGCCTCTTCCTCGTGATAACCTTTCCTAGCTCGTTCCCCACCGGAAGGACAGTGTCGCTGTCACCGTCCGCAAAGCTAGCTGAAGCATGCCCAAGCCGTCGCCGCCTCCTTCCGCCTTCCCCAGTGTGCTCCAACCTTGAAGTCTTTGTCTCTCGGGTTTGCTTTGATCTCCTCTTTCTAATCTGCACCTTCTTCATCTTTGTCGTGCACCAGAGCCACTGGAACGCGTCTTCGTCCCCATCGCTAGTCCGGAGCATGCCGCCTCGCCACCTCCATCGATCTCCTTCCTCGCTTGGACCTCGGGTGAGTTCATCCGTTCCTGTACACTCCCTTCATCTTGCAAACTTGGTAGGCTAGTCAATGAATCGTCTAGTTGATCATAGTGTAGCCACACCGTAGCACCTTGTGCCGTCCTCACCGTCGCACCATCGCCTCGGACCATCTCCCGTCATGCCGTCAACACCATTAGGGTTGCCTTGGACCTTGCAACCCATTTTAGGGGTCGCGTGTGGTCGTCGGAGCCCTCTCTGCCGGCGCCGAGCTTGCCTAGAGCTTGTCCATGGCAGCTCTATCCGCTCCCATGCTCCGGGAGGAAGACGATGTTGTAGGGATGCTAATGTGTGGACCCAAGGTGATTATGTTAACCGTAATTAGTTAAGGGTTAGTTAGTAGTAATGTCTGTATGACATGTGGGCCCTCGATGATTAGATCTATTTAAATCGTAAGTTAGTGTATGTGTGTATGACATGCGAGCCCCACCACTTAACCTTGTTGTGTAGACCCAACCCATAGACCGAAGCCACTGACATGTGTGCCCCTAACCCTGTGAACCATCGGGTGGACCAAGTCCATGTCACTACTACAAAAAGGCTAATACTGGACGCCTCATCACAGACGGTTGGCCAAAACCGTCTGTATTACATGCAATTACAGACAGTTTTGGTTTAGAGACCGTATGTGTAAATGGATGCGCTAAAACCGTCTGTGAAGAGGAAATATCACGAGCGGTTCGTGTTTAAAATCGTCAGTGAAGTATCACGAGCGATTAAATAAAAATAACCGTCTGTGAAGTAAACCATTATCACAGACGGTTTGTAACAAACAACCATCTGTGAAACTTCCAAGACGGTTCTTTTAATTAACCGTCTGTGATAATGGTATACTTCATAGACGTTTTTTTATCAGAACCGTCTGTGATAATTAAATGTTTCGGCTCCCGCGCGTTATGCATGCGTCTATTTGTCTCCCGTGCCGACGGGCACCGATGCGTCTCTTCGTCTCCCGCGCCGACGGGCGCCGATGCGTCTCTTCGTCTCGCGCGCCGACGTTATGATGTGTCTCTTTGACGTTTTATAAGAGTGATATTATCGTGCGCCATGGTGAGCACGCATGGTATTGAATAGTACACTATAGTGAGCACGCGGAGCATGACGGCGAGGACCAAGCGGGCGAGGAGGTCGACGATCACCGTCCTTGATCTTCCTGACGAGGTCGTCGTCCACATCATCGGCCTCATGGCCGTGAGCTCTCGTCAGCCCATGGCTGACTTCTGCAGCCTACGAGCCACGTACGTATTCCGTTCTTTTGTTTTTGGTAGGTTTGGTTATAGTCAGTTTGTGAAGATGACTGTAGCGTACAAAACCAAAAAGTCGTATCATGATACGGCGCAAAAAATAAAATCTCGTGATGATTTCGTTTTGTGTCCAATATCCAATAATTAATTCTTATATTAAGATTCTATCGTGTCTTGAATTTTAGTTGCAAGGCCATATACAAGGCGTCCAAGGCGTGCGCCGTGGGAATGCGCGTGGCGCTAGAGCAGGAGGAGGCGATGAAGTGGCAGGACAACGAGCGCTACCTCACCGTCGTCAACCACCTGGCCGGCGTCGACAACCCGGAGGCCTGCTTCATTGTCGACCTCGCGCTTGTCTTCGCGCCCCAAGACATGTAGCGCTGCCTCGTGTTCCTTGAACGGGCGACCGACACCATCGCCGGCCACAAGGCCGCGGCCTACGTGCTCGGCCTCCTCCTCTACATGGCCAACGAGACGCGTGACGTTGGGAAGCACTACATTAGGCAGGTCGAGGGCGAGCCGGCCGGTAGTGTGCGAGACGGCCAAGAGGACCAACCGGGAGTACAGGCGGTGCTAGAGGCTCGCTGCGGACATGATCCGGGCGACAGCATGGGGGAAGGACGGCCGGGCCGCTGGGCCGGGTGTGGGTGCTGTTGGAGGACGGCCACAGGTGCACGAGCACCAGTTGTGGCGTATCAGGGTGGGACGACTACGCTGTCTTCTGCAGCGATGACTGCAGAATTAGGCATGAGTATGCCAATTTCTTTGCAGAAGTGTTGGATTACTTACCATAAAATTAACGATTTTAGCATAGTTTTAGATCACATTTTCTCATCGTTAGATCAATATTCTATGGCTCAGATTGTCTCTTTCTAAAATAGACAAAAGTATTAATAGAAAAATACAAAAAATAATTCACAAACGACCGTCTGTGATACATATCACAGATACGTATCACAGACGGTTCTATTGTGGACCCGTCTGTGATACTTATCACTGACGGTTCCATAATAGAACCGTCTGTGATATACCTTTATTAATAGGAGCCCGTGCGTTAAGGTTTGCGCCCTAACTCGTCACTCCCCAGCGCGCACTAGGGTTCGGGACTTTGACCGGGCTCCCGCATCGCGACTCCCCCGCCGTCGATTCGACCTCGCCGCCATCTGCCCTGCCGAATCGAGCTCGCCCCGCTATCTCCCCCGCCGAATCGAGCTCGCCCCGCCATCTACACCGTCGAATCGAGCTCGCCGCCATCTCCCTCACCCAATCGATCTCTTCCCGCCATCTCCCAAGCTGAATCGAGCTCGCCCCGCCATCTACGCCGTCGAATCAAGGTACGCCGCTCCCCTCTGCTCCCTCGGCTACCTCACCTTGGCCAGATCTGCCTCTCTCCCCTGGATGTGGGTTGTGCTGGTGGTGGCTGGTGTTTTCCGCCGTTGCCGCGTCGTGTCTGCACTGAATCATGATTTCTTTAATTACCATAGACGTCTAAAAATCTACCAAACAACATGAGGAGGATGAGACAGCAGCCACAGACATCCTGCCTGCGCAAACTACTTCATCAGCATGAATTGATGTCACAAATGCAATTGTATGTGATATTGTGTATAGATTAATTGTGCCTTGAGCTGTTAGATTACCTGTTGTTATGTATTGTGTACAAATTGTGCCCTTGGATGATACTTCTATGATGAATTGATGTCACAAATGCAATTGAATGTGATATTGTGTATATATTAATTGTGTCTTGAGCTGTTAGATTACCTGCTGTTATGTATTGTGTACAGATTGTGCCATTGGATGATACTTCTATGATGAATTGATGTCACAAATGCAATTGGATGTGATATTGTGTATAGATTAATTGTGTCTTGAGCTGTTAGATTACCTGTTGTTATGTATTGCGTATAGATTGTGCCCTTGGATGATACTTCTATGATGAATTGATGTCACAAATGCAATTGAATGTGATATTATGTATAGATTAATTGTGCCTTGTGCTGTTAGATTACCTGTTGTTATGTATTGTGTATAGATTGTGCCCTTGGATGATACTTCTATGATGAATTGATGTCACAAATGCAATTGGATGTGATATTGTGTATAGATTAATTGTGCCTTGAGCTGTTAGATTACCTGTTGTTATGTATTGTGTATAGATTGTGCCATTGGATGACACTTCTATGATGAATTGATATCACAAATGCAATTGGATGTGATATTGTGTATAGATTAATTGTGCCTTGAGCTGTTAGATTACCTGCTGTTATGTATTGTGTATAGATTGTGCATTTGGATCCTGACCTCTTCTCTATAAAGTCTCTAGCGATTATGCATATGCCTTTAAAACAGTATCATATATATATATATATATATATATATATATATATATATATATATATATATATATATATATATATATTATGTATATATTGTTCGTAGCCCTCGGCCACTTTGGAAGTCGTCACATGACATGAGGAGGATGAGACAGCAGCCACGGACAACTTCATCGAGCCCCTGCAAGTTCAAGAAGCATGGCTACCGAGAGAGCGTTAGGACATCCAATTACCTGAATGTCGTCGACATGTAATTGGACGTTGCTGTGTTTAGAAAGTGATGTGGACGCACAGCTACTCCGACTGGTATCAGCCACGTTACTTTCTGAACACAGCGACATCCAATTACCTGTCGACGACATCCAGGTAATTGGATATCCTTACGCTCTCTTGGCAGCCATGCTTCTTTAACTTGCAGGGGCTCGATGAAGTTGTCCGTGGCTGCTGTCTCATCCTCCTTATGCTGCGTGGACGACCCCTCGAAAGTGGCTAAGGAACTACGAACAATATATATGTAATATATATATATGATGTCGGTTTTAAAGGCACAAACAACCACTGCTTGGTGACTTTATAGAGAAAAATCATCACAGACGGTTTCAGCTACAAACCGTCTATAGAGAAAAGTCATCACGAGCGGTTTGACTACAAACAAATGCGTGATAGTTCCCTATCACAGACGATTTTATCTACAAACCGTCTGTGATAGTTACCTATTACAGACGGTTCTGAGTTAATAACCGTCTGTGTTAGTATGCATCACAGACGGTTTGACTCATATCATCACTGACCCATAGACTCAGACGACTCATAAAACCGTCTATGATGACGTTTTTGAACCGTCTGTGAAGACCTTTTCTGTAGTAGTGTGTGGACAACGGTCCCACTGTTAGTCTCTCAGGTTTCCCCGAATAAAAATAATTATAAAGGAAATTAAAAACCTAGTTGGACCCACTTGTTAGTCACAAAGGATTTTCTTAAGAAATTTAAGTGAAAAAGAAAATGAAAATCCTACTAGACCCACATGTTAGGGATTTTAGATTTCCTGGCATTTCCTCTTGGGTCAAACTTTGGAGAGCTCGTTCTCTCTCGTTTTAAATCCAAATAACTTGATTTTATTTATAAATTCATCTAAATTCAAAAACCTTCCAACAATACCAATATCACATTTTTTTTACTTCATTTGAATTTTATTTGAATTTATTTGAGTTCATGTGTATTTATTCGAAGTCATCGTTTACGCTTAAATAGATTCCAACGTCGCCGAAGATTTCACCACTGCTTTAGGATAAGATCAAGATTAAGTAATATCCACTGTTGAGCAAGGAAAGTCCTTATGATTGATCATGTTGAACCTACATTTCAAATACAAATTATTTTGTTTTAAAGTATTACTTGCATGCTTATTATTATTTATCAAATACAATGTTAAATGTTAATACCTAGCTATGCCAAATGTTTATTACTATTCCCTTCTTGATTGTTGATAATCCATTTATCGTGTCACCCTAGGCTAATTGTTACATTAATAAATTGCCCTTGGTTAATCAATAATGACTAGTGGTTGTGTTTAGACACTTCTTAGCAGTTAAGTTGAATATGACACAAACATTTCTATAACAATACCTGGAACATGATATGATTGTAGTATGGTAATGTGGGTTACCAATGGATATAGGAGAATGATTATAAAATGGTGGAGACTTGGGCAAGTGGATGGTATGAGATCGGTGCAAAGACATGCATGAAAGTTGGATTTGTGGATTATTTCGCATGAGTCGATTAAGGACCGAATCATGTGCCTTATCTCTAAACTTAATAAACTATGCAGCCACAAGTCTAGTATGGGATAGACCTGGCCAATTAATTTACTTAGTTTTCGGTACAATCCTCGCACATAGTAGTAGGTGGATTTCTCTGTGATTTCTCTCATCGAGAATTTATAATACGATTTCTATCGTCGTGAAGGGCGACAGGCTCCCTCACAACAAATAGTTCGCATTGAAAATGCGTCCCGTCACAAAGTATTCTAGAGGTGCCCCATAACGGTCATTATCCAAGTGTTGAGGTGTTCCCCACCGGAGTAGGTTGAGTGTCAGGGCTAGGCATCGGAAAAGCCTTGTTATGATCGTCAACGTTGCACTCCCAAGGAAGTGTGTCATGACTGACATTATGAATTGAACATATCTTGTGGGTAAATCTGTACAATCTCTGCAGAGTGTATAATTTATTCAAATAGCTGTCCCCCCCCCCCCCGCCCGGTTATGAGTACTGTAAAGAAAGCCACACTTTATTAGTTTTAATAAAATATGAAATGAGGATATGTTAAAGTAAAAATAGTTGTAGCGATGATCTAGAGATAGGTGGATGAAACCTTGCTTTATGATAAAATTTGCTGATAAACAACACTTTGGTTTGAAGTTCAAATGGTTAGGTCATAGGTTTAAAAAATAATTATAGTATTTGAGCAAAACTCACCATGTGCTAAAAGAACTATAAGATCTCTCCTTTGGCAAACCTTGCATCTATATAATTGCATTTGGTGTGAGGGCTTGCTGAGTACTTTTGTACTCATTATTGCTCAAATATATAGATTTAGACTACGGTACTGAAGATCCGGTGTATGAATACTTCTATGCCTCCGGCTAGGGGTGAAAACGGATCGGATAGTTTTTGACCGATCCGGACGAAAACAGATTCGGATTGTCTCGGATCGGAAACGAATATGGATACGGTAGCCCCGGTATCCGTTGAATACGGATTATTCGGATAATACCAAGGCCGGATATCCGGAATACCAGCCCAACAAGCGACCTTTCGGACGTTCGTTCTCCCTCATACGAACTCCGATTCCGTCGATTCTTATTTCTAAACTCATCTAAATTCAGTACCTTTCTTTTGGTTCTAATTTGATAATTTTTAGATTTTATTTGGAATTGTTGTATTTATTTGACTCTTTTCGTGCGTATGTATTCCAGCGTTTTCGAAGAATTCTTGAACCCATCTGCCAAGGCAACTCAAACCTTCAACGAAGGCAAGTAATAGACTTTTGATCATATCATACCTATTTTATAAAAAAAATATATTATTTTATATCAACATGCATTGCTAATTCTATAATATCAGCATGCATTGCTAATTCTATAATAACTCCTTTCGGATTCTGACACAATGTTATGTGTGGTTGCTGAAAATATGAATAATTCATGAATGTTTGCATCAAATAAACTAGTTATATATTTTTGTTAATTTCTGGCATACAATTTAAGGGGTTTTCTTGTTCCGAAAAATATATGTGATCGCATTCGTTTCGATTCGTATTCACTCCGTATTTGTATTTGATATTATTCGTATCCATATTCATATCTGGACTATTCGTATTCGTATATGGGAAAAATAAAAACAAATATGGCAGAGCCATTATCTGTCCGTATCCGATCCGTTTTCACCCCTACCTCCGGCTTTGGAATTGAAGATGACGACGATAACTAGGTCATAGCCCCAATCGATTTCCTACAACAGATCATGGAGACCCCCTTTTGGTTTAGTTATTTTCTGTTGCTTTATTCTCTTTTGAACTCATGGTCTATCGGCCCGTTACTAAATAATTTGGCCTTAGGGCTTATTTGCGACTATTATGTAATATTAAGTATTATTTTACTTAAACGCATGTATAGATGCGACATGTATAGCGGCAATAATTTACTGTGTGAACTAGTTACTGATCATCAGACTGGATCGATATATATAGGGTCTGAATACAAATTGGGACTCGACAAGTACTGAAACAGAGGCATAGCTCTGCTTCAAAGTAGCAACTTCAAAATTTCATGCCTTACTTTGCCTCAAAATCCACAAATTTTAGCACCCCCAACCCAAGAGCAAAATGAGTAGTTTCGAGCCTAACTACGTAGGCTCTCCATTACAATCTTTAATACTCCTGCTGACTGAACGTTGCTGCAAGGAACATGTCCTCCTCGCTCCCGACCCACCCGCACTGATCGCAGTGCTCGCCGCTACCGCAACACTCGTTCGTCATGCCGACGAGCTTGCTTGCCTTCACTCCGTGATCATCAGCAGCGGCAACGGCGTTGATCTTGACCTCGACCAGCAGCTTGAGCGCCTTGCACCCGCCTAGCTCGCGGCTCGCCGGCGAGAGCCTTAGCCAGCTCTCCGACACCGACGTCGCCCCTGCCGCCACGGCGATGTCCTGCCAAGCGAGCACGGCCCGCGCCAGAACTCGTGAGGAAGGCCTCCCCGTCCCCAGTAACGCCGCCAGCCCGGACGCCGGCCGCGGCCTCCACCGGAGCTCGAACGCGACCCCACCCGATGCGGGCGACGTGGGGCCGGCGCTTTGTCCGGCCCCGACCGAGTCATTCCAGCGCTCGAACCGCGCCAGCTCGCCCCAGAACACGTTGCCGCCGCCGCCGCACGGGACCTCCCGCGTGTCCACGCGGAGCCGCCGCCTGCCGTCCCCGGCCGGGACGTAGTACCTCACGAAGAGGCCGCCCTCGAGCCGGGGCTCGAAGCCGGCCACCCTGACGACCTTGACCTCAAACTCGAGACTCGGCTGTCTCCACAAGTTAGCCGCCATGCATACACGCACGCGCCTGCGCTTCTTGCAGCAACAACAACAATGTCAACACTTCAGCAAGCACTAGCTAGCTAGTAGTAGTACTGAAGCTTTCTCAAGCTAGCTAAGGTTATATAGGAGTCGCATCTGCAACTATACACGCAGATGCGAGTGCTTGGTGGGGGCCAAGCCGCCAAGCAATGGCAGCCATTGGTTAGCTTGCGATGGTCGTGCAAACCGTGGTTGAAATGGCTCTCACTTTCTTGAGGGAACGAGCCGTGCGCGTGGACTCTGCCCTAGTGGCCGGCGAAGCTTGAGCGAAACAGGCTCGAACCCTTGGGCGCGTCAAGGGTTGATTTTTCCGTAGAGACGGTACAAGAGTGGCGCTGATGCGGAGATAAGGATGTCCATGGTGAGGTTGATGACTTGATATGGTTAATTATGGGTTCGAACGCAGCAGCCTAGGACGCCTTTTTCCACTTGAGCACATGCGTTGCTTGCTGATAACTACCTGCACTCGAGTTTTATTTGATATATCGTACCTTCATCCCTCAGAAACACGAGTAAAGCTAGCCTCCGTCTGAATCGGATTCAGATAACTAGATCACGATCCTGCGAGACAGATCAGACAGATAATTAAGCATGCGTGCTTTACTAGACGGTTAATTTATAGGGGGTTTGGTTTAAAGAATGGGTTGGTCTAGAATCGTCCTGATCCTGATTCGGAGCCTGATTAACATTCCTGTTTTGTTTCGTGGAACGTAATCAATCGCTACTACATTCCACGTGGCTATAACGACAATAGAAGCTGAGAAAAGGCTATCGCTCGAACCAAACACCCTCTTAGTTTGCGGCATTGTGTAACAACCTAGCCTAACACTAAATCTGAAATACCACTATTATCTACTTTCACTCTAAACTTAAAGCGCTATTACAAGATGTAAGCAACATCATTCTTCGATATACTACTTACAAAAGATAATCCACATGGCATCAATGGTTGGATTTTTGTGAGGGCTATTTGATAATTTCTCAATTAGAGAAAAGAAGAAATAGATAAAGAAAAGAAAAAGGAGATGGGCCCACCTGTCATTGAGAAGAGTGGGAGGTAAAAGGCTTGAGACTTGGTCTTCAGCTCGATCTAGAGGGCAGCGCTAGGCATTGGGGATTTTTTTCCCCTTCTCCCTAGCAGCGGCCCGAGCGGCGGTTGCGGAAGGACCGAGTGTTATGTGCGCCGGCCGTTGGCAGCAGATGGCTCGGTTGGTTCCTCTCCTCCTCTTCTAGACGTGGCCAGGGGCTTCTTCTCTTTACTGGCTCTCAGAAAAATCAGCGGGTCTTCCTCCTTTTGATTGCTTCTTCTTCTTCGCCGTTTCGGTTTCGATCTTGGGCCTCGGAGCTGCTGATGTGCCTCTGTGTGCGTCTTGGGGCTGTTGGCAGTGAGATCTGGATCCTCCTCCTCTCGCACTTCCCGTTCGGTGCCTTGCACCATCTCCCTATTGAGGTCGATGTGAGGAAATTTGGGTGTTGTGTGATTGAGGCTTGGACCCAGCTGGCTCGGGATTGATTTGGCAGAGAAGGTTGCGACTCTTTGGTACTTGGTGTTCCTCGGGTGCATTCGGTCGGTGCTTCTCGGTTTTTCTTGTGCGGTATATCCCCTGTACCTTGGCTTCGTCTTTCGATATGTCATGAATTGCGAAGATTGACATTGTATCTCCGTCAACATTGTATGGTATTCGCAGCACAACAGGGTGATTGGTTTTCTGAGACAACGCCATTTGGCGTGCCTTGCCCGATTCTTCTCGGTGGCTTTGAGTGCCATCTGCATCTGAGTATCATTGATTTCATTTTTTGCATTACTGAGCATTGTGTGTTGTGCTAGTTATTTACATTCTGTAATTTAGTCTAGTACTGGGAGACTTTGCAAATAATGATTGTGGGCTCGGTTATTGCTCGGTGAGGATAAATGTCATATATGAAGTTGGATTGGTAGCTAGATCAAACTTGAGCGATTTGTTTGCTTACTAGTGTTGTTTGATCTCTAGCAATTTGATTCTGTTTCCTACAGCAGAGCAGATGCTTTGTGCTTACTGAAGTGATTATTTGATTACTATGATTCTGTTTTTCTGTTATCTGAAAATAGTAAGTGGTGAGAGATCACTTTGCCTTAATAGATAATCTATTTTTTTTTTGATAGTCTATAATGCTGTTGATGTGATCTCATTTTTGCACAGTGTCATTTTTGTCCATTGTTGGCTGAAAGTATTATTACTGTTTATTGCTTATGAGATAATTGTTAACACATTAGTAAAGCATTCTTGAGCTCAAAGTCTGATTGATAGTTGTCATATCTAATTTGTGGAGAGTGTAGACATTAGTGGCGAGGAGGTCAAGATTTCATCTTGAGTAGCCTAACATCTGAGAGCAAATAAACAAACACTTAAATCTGAGCATTATGCTGATTTTACTTGCCCACATGTTCTATGTTTTGAGTAGATTATCCTGTTTAAATGACATGGAGAATTTACATATTTATATGTTAATTTTGTTATTTAAATGCTACTGGAAATATGCTTTAATTATGATTAAGACTACTAGAATTAATTCTGAATATTTGCTAAAACTGCTAATTTTACAACATTAACAGTCTACATGATAAATGATTCCCGCTAGGAATGAACTTAAGCATCACACATATGAGCTTGAAACCTTGCGCCTAAGAACACTTGGGACCTCCACCCCAGAACGCCTCAAACCTTGCGTCCAGGAGCATTATGTAACATAGACAACTAGCATCAACATAAAGATAAACATCCGCTTTTGTTCATCAGCAGTATAAACTGTATTATCCGCACATGACTAAATATTACCATTAAGATCCATTATTAAACTAACTAGCTAAGCAAGCCATTAAAGTCTGAATATGGCAACGAAAAGTGATATCTAAATTATTAATTAAACATGAAGTGATTGTGCTATTCCCACCTATGCATGTCGCCTTCAACGTTCACCTAAAAACAACAACAAAGCAATATTGAATAGCACATTCACTTCAACATTTCCCATTTATGATCTCATCATCATCACCTTATTGTTTCATTAATACAATGTTTAGCTATACTACATGTCCATATGCACATCTCATAGCTTATACCGGTATATCAGAGTGTTCACTTGTCGCTGAACCACTCTTGCCCTGTCCTCTTTCATACGGGATACAATCTCCACTCCCGTGGAGTGCCTAGCAAAGTAGGTCTTTCTCTAGAACACTCCGAACTAGTCATATAACTTTCTCACCGACCCGGCTCATGCACTTCAGACTAGTTATATGACTTTCTCACCGACCTAACTCAAATGCACTCCTTTTAGGATGTGAATGCAAGTGATGCAATGTTTTTCAATAATCATTTACCATATTCCATCATTACCATGTAACCATCAATATCATTTATCCTCAACATCATGTATATCATAGTGCACAAGAATAATAATAAATATAGCATGGTGAGTAAATTATAATAATCAAGTAGCAAGATCAATCAATCGTCTACCGTTCTACCATGCACTTGTCTTTCAACCATGGGAAGTGAGACGATGTGTAGACAACACCAACCCCAAAGCCACACCACCTCCTGAACAACCATTACTCAATCTCAATAATGCATTACAATGGTACATACTCATAGAATAAATCGACATCGCTCCTACGCACAAACCCAGCCTCATTAACCCCACTTCACCTAACAACCCTCCGTTGTCCCAATGATCAAATGACCATAACTTTCAGTTCTAAAACCCAAACACTATAAACCATATGAGTTATGGAATCTAAACAAAATTTATCGTATTTCCCTAGTGATGTGAATTTCCTGATTAAACCATCTAAACCATCGTTTTCAGCCTTAAAGGTCGTTATCTTATAATTCTGGACAACTGGCTTCACAATTTTATAAATATTTTTATACAATATGAAATATAGCAAATGACGCCACTTCTGGAAACCACACGAAAATAGATACCCCTTTCTAGTTATCGACAAAATTTAACTCGGCCATCTACTAATTTTAATTTGCCAAAAACTAACACGACTAACAACCAATTCCTGGACAACAAACTTCCAAAAACCATAACTTTCAATCATTCCATCCAAATTCAATGAGTTAACACTCTATGGAAATCTTAGACACTGGCCTACATCTTAGACCCTGGATGCATGCCACACGCTACTGCCGCCACTAGTTCTTGTGGTTGCCCTGCATGACATGCACACGTGCATGGTGCCAAGCACATCACGACCCAAGCACGGTGCAACATGCCACGTGGCAGGTCGGGCCGGAGGAGGAGGCACGACACTGCACGGCCAGTTGGGCCGTGCTCGGGCTGGCCCGGCACGAAAGCCGCATGGCGACGGCATGCCAAGCCCTTACCGCGACGCTGCCCCCGCCCGTGCACTCTCACCCACCCCTGCCTGCGCACAGCGTGCCTGCCTACAACGCTGCCCCCGCCCGCCTCTATGTCACCGGCCGTGTGCGAAGGCGGCTACAACAAAGGAGGGCGGAGGCGCACGGGGAGAGAGAGGACTAGAGGAGAGGGGAGGTGGGCTAGCGCGGTTAGAGAGGAGAAGGGAGCTAGGGCGACTGCCGCGTGGGGAGAGGGGAGCTGGGGCGACGGCAACCTCACGAGGAGAGATGAGAGAGGAGATGGGCCGGCGCACGGGGAGAGAGGAGCTGGGGCAGAGCAAGGGGAGAGGGCAGAGCAGAGCTAGGGCGACGCACGCAAAGAGGGTAGAGCGGAGCTGGGGTGACGCACGGGGAGAGAGGATAGCGGAGCTGGGGCGGCACACGGGGAGAGAGGAGCTAGGGCAGCAGCGCTCGGGGAGAGTGGAGAGGGTAAATATATAGATGAGTTCGAGAGAACAAAAGCAGAAAGGATTACATGGCCGTTGATTAGTTCTTTGGTACTTAATTGGGTTTTGATGCATGGATGCATTGTCGTGTCAAGAAGACAAACATGGCCCTATTGCTTTTGATCGACATAGAAATTGTGCATATGTCCTAGATTAGCTAGAGAGGTCGAGTTTTGGCACAGCGAGGAATGCTGACCTTCACGAGCAAGTCTGCAAGGTTCTTAAAAGCATACGAATTACATGCAATTTTCATTAGAAGATAATACGAATAATCGAACCCAGACAAGAAGGTACATAAGTGATGTGAGTAACTAGATAAGCGCATGATAGATCAAGTAGCAAACAACAAAGCAAATGAATTACTAATACAATTGTGAGCTTCGAGAATTATTCCAAGTGAGGCGAGTTATGCTCAAGCCATAACAAGTAATAGAACCAGCAACATCATAAGATGGGAGCTACAATGGTACTTGGCATTAGTTTTTGCTCATATCAGATATGTTGGATTAATGCATTAATACTTTCTTTTCTTTTTCCCCCTTTTTCTTTTCTTCTTGTCCCTTTCTTTCTTTTCTTCCTCCTGCAAGCCTCCTGCCTCTCTCTCTCTCTCTCTCTCTCTCTCTCTCTCTCTCTCTCTCTCTTCTTCTTCTTCTTCTTCTTCTTCCGGTCAACAAAGGTATATATATATATCATATAGATTAAAATTCTACCAATCTAGGTGTGTGTGTGTGTGTGTATATATATATATATCCATCTAACACTGAAATGGGATTTCTAATTTGATTGAATACTCATCATTTAATAGCTCATTGGTCGGTCATAGATATATCCACTCCCCCAAATTAATCGCGCAAGTTAACGACCAATCTAATTATATGTGTGCCACCATAATCGATCCAAAATCATACATTTACTAATAAAATTGAGGTTACATTACTCTACAAATTTGGCACATTACTCGTCCACCAATTACATGGTATTCCAATTAATTGTGTGCAGCTAAGTAATCAATTCACCGTAGATGATCCCCTCGATCACTCGTGCACGAACAAAATCAGTTTTATATATATTAAAAGAACAACAACTTCCCCTCCATCTGTATCCTCCCCCTTTCCTTTCCTTTCCCTCCCCCCTTTCTTTCTTTCCTTTATTCTTGTCCCTTTCCTTTTTTTTCTTTTCTTCCTCTCCCGCACGCCTCTGGCAGTCCTTCATTCTTTTCTTCCTCCCCGCACGCCTCTTCTTCTTCTTCCATCATCTCACCCCGCCATTGTCACTCATCTCCGCCCCTAGCATTCACCCTCGCCTCGCCCTTGGCCCCGCTGCTCACCCCTACTGCCGCTCGCCCCCGCCGTTCACCCCCGCCGCCGCTCGCTCGTGCCCCCGCTCTCGCCCCCGCCTTTCTACACTGGATCTAATGGCAGCAGCTGGCGAGGAGCACTTCCGACGCCGGTGACCAGATCTAGCGAGCGATAGTGAGCACGTTTATTCTTGTCCCTTTCCTTTTTCTTTTCTTCCTCTCCGCGCCTCTGGCGATCCTTCATTCTTTTCTTCCTCCCGCACGCCTCTTCTTCTTCTTCCATCATCTCACCCCGCCATTGTCACTCATCTCCGCCCTAGCATTCACCTCGCCTCGCCCTTGGCCTGGCTGCTCACCCCTCACGCGCGCCCCGCCGTTCACCCGCCGCGCCGTGCCCGTGCCCGCTCGCGCCGCCTTTCTACACTGGATCTAATGGCAGCAGCTGGCGAGGAGCACTTCCCCGGCCTTCGGTGACCAGATCTAGCGAACAGTAGTGAGCACGGCAGCCCTCCATGGCGATAGCGGCAGCCACGGCGTCGAGCATCCACGACGACAGTGCCCAGCGGCTCTGGAGGGCGTCGCCCCCCTTCCTTGCCTCCACGGGTCGTGCTGGCACGGCACGACACGGTGAGGTAATCGTGCCGGTCTGGCACAGCCCCACCCAACCCAAGCTTGTCATGCCCGTGCATGGCACAACCCAACTCCCAGCTCTAGGCAGCGGCCATGCAACCTAGGGCAGCAGTGGTAGCATGTAGCACCTACAGCCATGCATGCAGCAGCAACATGTGCATGGCAGTGGTGGCTCGACAGCAGCAACAAGGCGACGGTTCCTAGCATCGGCAACACGCGATGGTGGCACGATGGTAGGCTGGAGGCAGCGCACGGTGACCTAGGGAAGAGGCGGCGTGCGAAAAAGAAATGGTGGCTAGGGCGGTGGCATGTGCCGTGGAGCGGCGCGGTTGGGGGAGCACGGCACAGGTGGTGCCCTAGCCCTCCCTTTCATGAGCGACGTGGCCCGAGTGTTGAGACCGGTGGGTCCTCGGCAGTGGCGGATCCAGGATTTCCAGAATGGGTGTTCAGAGTTACAAATACAAGTGATCGATGCCTTAGTTTTGCATGCTTGATTTGATTCCATGAGGCATGAGCCAATGCACATCCACAGATCCACTGACATATACATACAAGCTAACAAGTAACGCTCTTACACTCAGTCATCTCAGTGCCAAACTGCCAATCTGATTCCATTCCATCTTCCATGAGCCAAATAGCCAATGCACATCCACTTATTCTTGTCCCTTTCCTTTTTTTTCTTTTCTTCCTCTCCCGCACGCCTCCGACAGTCCTTCATTCTTTTCTTCCTCCCCGCACGCCTCTTCTTCTTCTTCCATCATCTCACCCCGCCATTGTCACTCGTCTCCGCCCCTAGCATTCACCCTCGCCTCGCCCTTGGCCCCGCTGTTCACCCCTACTGCCGCTCGCCCCCACCGTTCACCCCCGCCGCCGCTCGCTCGTGCCCCCAGCTCTCGCCCCCGCCTTTCTACACTGGATCTAACGGCAGCAGCTGGCGAGGAGCACTTCCCCGGCCTTCGGTGACCAGATCTAGCGGACAACAGTGACCACGGCAGCCCTCCATGGCGATAGCGGCAGCCACGGCGTCGAGCATCCACGACGACAGTGCCCAGCGGCTCTGGAGGGCGTCGCCCCCTTCCTTGCCTCCACGGGTCGTGCTGGCACGGCACGACACGGTGAGGTGATCGTGCCGGTCTGGCACAGCCCCACCCAACCCAAGCTTGTCATGCCCGTGCATGGCACAACCCAACTCCCAGCTCTAGGCAGCGGCCATGCAACCTAGGGCAGCAGTGGTAGCATGTAGCACCTACAGCAATGCATGCAACAGCAACATGTGCATGGCAGTGGTGGCTCGGCAGCAGCAACAAGGCGACGGTTCCTAGCATCGGCAACACGCGATGGTGGCACGATGGTAGGCTGGAGGCAGCGCATGGTGACCTAGGGAAGAGGTGGCGTGCGAAAAAGAAATGGTGGCTAGGGCGGTGGCATGTGCCGTGGAGCGGCGCGGTTGGGGGAGCACGACACAGGTGGTGCCCTAGCCCTCCCTTTCATGAGCGACGTGGCCCGAGTGCTGAGATCGGTGGGTCCTCGGCAGTGGCGGATCCAGGATTTTCAGAATGGGTGTTCGGAGTTACAAATACAAGTGATCGATGCCTTAGTTTTGCATGCTTGATTTGATTCCATGAGGCATGAGCCAATGCACATCCACAGATCCACTGACATATACATACAAGCTAACAAGTAACGCTCTTACGCTCAGTCATCTCAGTGCCAAACTGCCAATCTGATTCCATTCCATCTTCCATGAGCCAAATAGCCAATGCACATCCACTTATTGTCTTATCAGAACTACTGAACTAACTCAACTAAGGAGCAAATTAGTGCCATTGTGCCAATCTGGGGAGGCGTCCAATGCATCCCCGCTTCGGCATCGATGGTGTCGGCCTTTCCCTGTTCGGCTGTTCCCCATCACGGCGGAGGTGGCGGCAAAGGAGGAGCGGTCATGGGAGGCAAGCACCGCTGACCTAGCCCCTAGGAACTGAGGAGCCAGCCCGAGTGGGAGGAGGAGGCCGCGAGACTAGCGATGCACACAAATCTCATACCAAAGTCACCAAAAGCAAGAGGCAAGAAACCAGCAGAGGAGCTCACCTTGACCTCGCCGTGTGCCGCCGCCGCTCCTTGCGCCGGTGCCGGTGGCTACTCCTGCTCGGGCTCGGGCTCGGCGTTGCCGCTGCCACTACCGCACGCCGCAGGGCTTCCCTCCCCTTGCCGCTCGCCGGGCCCTCCATCCTCAGCTCCGGCTTGGCGCTCATCCCTGCCCCACCGCTCGCCACCTCGCTGCGCGCCCTTGCGCCGCCGCCGCTGCAGAGTGAGAAAGGGGAGGAAAGGCCAAAAGGTATAGGGTTAGCCGAAGGCTGAAGCTCAGTCTCGGGCTCTCGAGTCACGGCGACTTGGCTGTGTGAGGAGTGGGGACTCGGGACCAGGGCGACTCGCGACGCTTGGAGTTCTGTTGGGCCGTGGTGGGTTGTGGCGATGCGTGGGACGGCTTGACCGAGTGGGCTGCGCGCAGATGGATAGTGCCAGGCTGAATCGCGATCGGAATGCAGTGCACAGTTGAAATACATATTTAAAGTATACTTACTATTATATATACCTAATAAATACTAGGTTTTTCCAAAAAAAAAAAAAAATGGGTGTACATATGTACACCCATGTCCCTATACTGGATCCGCCCCTGGTCCTCGGTTCCTCGAGGCCGGACTCTTTTTCCCCCTTTTCCTTACTTCTTTCTCTATATTTCTTTTATAGTTCTTCAAGCCCAAAAATGGGATATTACACCTTGTGTGGAGCTAATTTGGCAAATTGATGGACACAAGAAGGGACACCTACAGGGAAGCTGCATGTATGAGCTAAGCCAGACTTCATGGTAGTGCTGGTTTGACCCAAACCCACTGCTGCGGTGGCTGGAGAAAATGGCGGGACATGCATCCTCATTGGGATGATGACAATGCAAACAATAATTCTGATAGTTCATGTGTCTAGCATTATTGCATTACTGTATAGATCCTTTTTGGGACAAGACACCAATGTGATGCATCAATAATATTCGTAGTGTTCTTTACCCCTAACATTCCTCCCATGATGAACCTATTGCAGGACCTTGTCAAGTTGACTTAAGAAAGAGTGATTCACGATTTGTGGAGTACTGGCGGGCTCCATCTCTTTCTTACGATCTAAAGAAGATTGGATCTGCCAATAGCACAGCAAGCCCATAACCTATCTTCACATTCTGTACAAGTACAAGCACAAGCACAAGCACAAGCACAGCACGAGGCATTTGGTCAGAATATTCAAAGGTAAATTGACTGGCTTTGTCCCTGCTACTGTTACAACTCACGATAAATGGTTTTGATCACATACAAAAACGATTTGTTGAATTTCTTTACATTATAAAGCAAGAGGGAGTATTCCACTTGCAACGGAGTATGAAGAAATGCAGAGATGGTACAGGTGACTAGGAAAGGAGCTGGGAGAATTTATTCTCTAAAAATGAAATGATTGCCAAGACGACAAGAGAGAGAGAGAGAGAGAACATGTTTCTCCAATTAGAACTTGGAAACCACCGAGGAGCTTAATTGCAGCGTCGCCATGTCAATGAATGGAGGTACGTCAACTATGAACTTGAGTCTGTATAGGCAGCAGATTTTGCTCTATCGGCTTCAATCAGAGCCCTGATATAGAATTTGCCCGCTTTGTACGAGGACCGAACCATTGGACCAGATGCATCATAACGGAATCCCGTCATTCAAGATCAAGCCATTTTGTAAGCAATCTGAGCTAAATAAGTATGATGCAAAATATAGCAGTGTTGCCTAAAGTCTTTAACAGTAAGAAAGATTCTGGGAAACAGAAGGGATAATGGTATTAAGGAAAGATTCTGGGAAACAGAAGGGATAATGGTATTAAGGATGGTGCACATGAGTGTAAGTTCAGATTTGCAATTCCCTGGTATTCAGCTTTATATATGAACCATTGATGCAGATTACATGAAAAAAAGCAAGTTCCTCGATCTTCACTTCTCTAGAACAGCAAACTAAGTTGGATCACTAAATGATAGAAGTGATCATGAGTGTTGCCTCAAGTCTTTAACAGTAAGCAATCTGGGAGATATAGCAGTTTTGCCTAAAGTCTTTAACAGTAAGAAAGATTCTGGGAAACAAAAGGGATAATGGTATTAAGGATGGTGCACATGAGTGTAAGTTCAGATTTGCAATTCCCTGGTATTCAGCTTTATATATGAACCTTTGATGCAGGTTACATGAAAAAATGCAAGTTCATCGATCTTCACTTCTCTAGAACAGCAAACTAAGTTGGATCACTAAATGATAGAAGTGCTAAACAAGCTATTCAGACTTGCTTTTTTCTTCTGTGGATCATGTTCCTCGCTGCCAACCAATAGCAAGTTGGTATTATAGTTATTGGTTAATGATAGATTTGCCACGTATAAGATTAATAATAGCAATTATGGTTGATAAATGATAATAGATCTTGTTTTGTATGATGTAAACAGCTCAAAGTAGATGGGGGAAGATGGGCATACCATTTCAACACCAAGGGTTTGGTACTTCTCGAAGGATTCAGGTGTAACATACTCAGATACAGGCATACGACACTTCGAAGGCCTCATGTACTGACCAAACGTCAACACCAGCAGCCCTCACCTTTTCCATTGTGCTGATAACCTGATCAGGAGTCTCCCCACAACCCAGAATAATTTATGTCTTTGTGCGGGTGCCAGGAGGGGCATACTCCTTAGCCATTTTTAGAACATCTATAGATTGCTTAAAGTCTGCATGGTAGTCTCGCACACTTCTTTGCAGCTCTTCCACCGTTTCAATATTGTGTGCGAAAACATTCAATCCAGAAGTTGCAGCCTTCTCTACACATAGGGCTGGAAAAATAGCTCAAGACTCGCGAGCCCGCTCGAGCTCGTCACGAGCCGAGCCGGCTCGGCTCGGGCTCGTGAATTTTCGAGCCGAGCCGAGCCCGCTGCCCAGCTCACAACAAAACCGAGCCAAGCTCGAGCCGCTCGTTGGCTCGTGCGGCCCACCAGCCACGAAGGCCCCTAGCTAGGAGTACTCTAGAGGGCAGAGGCCGCCGCTAGTCCTCTACTCCTCTCGATCAAACTACTCCCCACCAGATCCCCTTCCTCCCGATCCCCAAATCCTTAGGCTCAGCTCTCGATCCCCTTCCTCCCAATCCCTTTCCTGCTTCCTCTCCCTCCCCATCAGCACCCCGTCCTCCACCCCGCCCCGTGCCTTGCTCCCCCATCCTCCTCAGCTAGCAGTCGCCCCCTGCTCCACCCCGCCCCGTGCCGTGCTCCCCCACCCCCATCCTCCTCAGCTAGAGGCCGTCCCCTGTTCCCAAATCCATCCTGAAGGGTCGGCCCGTCCCCCATCCTCTGCACCGCCGTCCCGTCCCCCATCCTCACCACCTCCCACTCCTTGTCTTCCTCTGCCTCCACTTCTCCATTCCACACTGAGCGCCTCCACCGCGCGGCATCGTAGAGGTCGACGCGGGCGCTGATGGCTCCCCTGGGCGGCGCTTAGCGCTCAAGCACCCTCTGGCTGAGGTCCCGCTCCCGCGACGCATACTGGCGGCCCCCGCGGAGACGGGTGGCGGCAGCGGAGAGGCGAGCACAGTGGAGGCAGACGCGAGGGGGTGCTTGAGCTCCCGGTTTGGTGGTTAAAATTGTTGATTTGTCAGGCTTTTTTGTCGTATTGTAGATTTGTAGAACGGCAGCAGGACTTGTGCTTGGTTTGGTTCAACGAGTGGTAATTTGGATCGTTTTTGAACCTCAGGATGGTGAATTAGGAGCGAAGATCTAGATGGCCAGAATGTTTTGTTGAGTAAATAGCATACAGAATATATGTGTAGTTGTATTGATTTTCTTTGAGATGATGAATTTCTCATAATGCGATGTCATTATTATTCATATGATCCACTCGTTGTTATTCATATGATCCACAACTCGCTGCTGGAAAACATCAACCAAAAGATCCACGAGCAAAGGGCTCCTCGCTGCTAGTTTCTGGAACTTGGCTCGCGAGCCGGCTCGAGCTTGATCACGAGCCGAGCCAAGCCACCCATCTAGCTCGTTTCTGAAACGAGCCGAGCCGAGCCGAGCCGAGCTTACTGTTCACCCGAGCCAAAATGAGCCTGACTCGAGCCGGCTCGGCTCGTTTCCACTCCTATCTACACAGTTCAGATCTCCGCGGAAATCAGGTACTACAAAATTACTTGTATAAGGGAACAATACATGGAATGCCTAAAATCAATAGAGGACAGATGATGTATCGAAATAATGAATGACCAAACAATGTGACTTCAAAACCTTTAACTTCTGTACTGTTTCAGCAAAGTGACCACTCCCTTGATCAGGTGAATCGTCCCGGTCAACACTTGTGATGACAATGTAATCAACGCCCCATGAGGCAATAGCCTGCACAACATTGGAAGGCTCATCGGGATCTGGTGGAGGGGGAGTCCTTGATGTCTTGACATTACAGAATCTGCAATTTGACAACTTATCAAATTCTTAAGCTATCAAACAGGAGCTTTGTGCTCCTTTCTCTAAAAGGTGACTCCTAAATCGCAATAAGGTAGATTGCAACATCTGCAAATCTCAAATGGAATGATACATTGACAAAGAAATCTGTACACAAACGAAATACCAACAAGATTAGTTTTTGCACAGCCTAAAAAGCTTAAACCTTAACCTTCATCAAAATGGATGGCATGACTGTCAACCACAGCACCTAATTTAAACAGCATTCGAAGCTATCAATCACAGCTCCTAATCGACACAATTGAAAGCAGAGTTTCTATAGAATTGCTTTATAATGTCTATCTGTTCGTACTTTGTACCATTTTTTTTTTAAGAAACAGAGGGCTCACACCCCAGTCCCTTTTATTAGGAAACCAGAAACCCAGCAAGACTGCTGTTCACAATTTCCGCATTTCTTCCCATAGAACTAGACTGCACCATTTTATAAACTTTAATATTGCATAACTTCGTATTGCCCGACAGCTAGGATCAGCAATTCCTAAATCACAACCACTGTCATAGCATCCACATAATCTAGAGCAAGCAACTGAAATGGGGCAACATATCCGGTGCAACCCACCCTTAGGGTGCAACCCGGTCCGAAATATGTAGCCACAAAAAACACATCATCTGTACTAACACGGCTCAAGGTGAAGTGTGAAAGCACAAAGCTGCAACATTTCCTCAAAATGGATACAACAACCCAATCTAATCTCTAAAGGCTAAGATACCACAATAAGGTTTCCTTAGGTATAGTCTAAACAACCTAAGCAATTGTTCACAATGCCTACTACAAACAATCGAAGCAGCAGTGTTTTCTCCATAATTGCTACACAGTAGCCATCCGTACTTACCTATTTCTATAATTTTAATTTTAATTTTAATTTATATTACACAACAGCTGGGATGCACAATTCCTAAATCACAAGCAGCGTCAAAGCAGCCACATAAACTAGCACAGGCAACCGAAATACATGAAGCTAAAATATCACATCATTCTCATTCACACGGCTCAAGGTGTAGCATAGAAAACAGAAATCTGCAAAATTTCCTAGAAATGGGTTAGCATATAGAACAGCCCACTCTAATCCCTAAAATAGTATAATCGCATTAGAGTTTCGTTGTGCATAGCCTAAACAACCTAAGCAGCAGTCCACAATAACAAATACAAGCAGTAAAAAGAAGAGGATTAATCCCTTACCTACAGCCGCGCGTGCAGGTGTCCCCGAGGATCATGATGGTGGCGGTGCCCGTCTCGCTACCGGACCAGCACTCGCCGCGGTTGGGGCAACGCGCCTCCTCGCATACGGTGTGGAGCTTCAGCTCCCGCAGCTTGGCCTTGATGGCCGCGTACTTGGCGCCGCTGGACACCGTCTCCTTCATCCACTTGGGTTTGGGCAGCGGCCGCTGCCGCGTCCCCACCTCCACCGAGTACATGAAGGGTTTGGAGGGACGGGGTGGAGGAGATGGTGCGGGAGGGGGTTGTCAGGACCTGGGAATCCAGACCAGAATCGCGAGATGGAACGCTCTGTTTTTTTGGATTTTCTGGGTTAAAATGAAAACTAGGAGACAAAAAGCTACCCTTTTGCGGCTAGGGTTTTTGATTAATTGAAAACGATAAAGGGTTTACTGGGATTACAAAGCTTTATACAGCCCGAGTTCAGGTAACTGAAAATGACAGCGAGGTGAAAGTAAACAAGGTAGCAATTACTGTTGTCGTAAGATACAACGCGGTAAGTAAGTTGAATTGAACGGCGGCCGTTGGATGATGATTCAGAGATCAAGCCTGAAGTGAACACGCGTGTAGTTGCTAAGTGAAGTCGGCGCCGAAGCTCCTGAAGCTGTCAATCCGTTAGATCTTCATAAACCCTTCAATCTCCACCGTTGCTCAAAGTAGCGGTTCACTTGAACTGAAAATGATCCTCAAGTTCTGATACCCCCCGCCCCCGTCCCCCTCTTAAGTTTCTTGTACTTAAGGAACAAAACTTCGAAACACCCTTTGGATGAATTCTGCATCTTCCAAGTTGCTGCTGACTGAGATAGATTCATCCACTATATCAACCATTGGACTATTGGTTCATTGTTTTGAGGGATCATATGCCTCTCCAGTGCTGCAATGGGTGCCACTTTGATGTTACCTTCCTTATCAATCAAGGGAAGTTCAGAGCTAGATACTGCCTTTTCGCCCTTATGCTTTTTCAATTGGCTCACATGGAAAGTGGGGTGTAACTGGCATCCTTCAGGTAACAGTAGTTTATAAGCAATCTTCCCAATTCTCTCAAGTATTCGAAAGGACCATAATACATGGAATGAAGTTTGAGAGATCGGTGTAAGCTTATGGAAGTATGTCTGTAGGGTTGGATCTTCAAATATACCATATCACCTACTATGAACTCCCTTTCAGTTCTCTTCTTATCAGCATAAGACTTCATTCTGTCCTGAGCCTTTAGCAGATTGTCCCTGATCACTTGCATTGCCAATTGTCTCCTCTGCAATAATCCTTTAATTCCTTCATTTGGGGAGTCTGGTAGCACCACTTTAGTAATCTGAGGAGGGGAGAAACCGTACAAGGCTAGAAAAGGTGACATCTTCAGGGAGGTATGGAAATTGGTATTGTACCACCATTCAGCAGTGGATAGCCAACTAGACCATTTCTTTGAACTTGCAAAAAACATGCACCTCAAATAGCCTTCTAAGCACTGATTAGCCCTTTCTATTTGCCCATCAGTCTGAGGATGATAAGAAATACTCAATCTTAATTTAACCCCCAAGGTCTTGAACAGGTCTTGCCACAAATGACTAGTGAAGATCCTATCTCTATCAGTGATAATGACTTATGGCAATCCATGATGCTTGAAGATATTATCAACAAATGCCTTGACTACATGATGAACTATAAAAAGGTGACTCAAAGCAATAAAGTGTGAATATTTTGTGAACCTGTCCACTACCACCAGAATTACCTCTTTATCTCATATTTTGGTAATCTTTCAATAATGTAACATCCCAAAATTTGGGGTTTTAAAAATCTTTTGAGTAGTTTAAGTTACTGAAAAACTTTCACCATTTTCCTTGAATTAATAAAGCTTAATGGGGAATTTCTTAAATTTAAAATATTTAATTTCACTAATGTAAATATCAATTAAAAGAAAAATAGTGTTAGTTGTGTTCCTTGTGTTACAAGGAATTTTTCTGTATTTTCTTGGATTTTCCGAATTTATTTGCTATTTATTTTGCTTCTTTTGAATTTTTCAGCCCTTTATTAAATTTTGAAATCAAATCCTTTTTCTTTTACCTTCGTGGGTCGAATTAGTCCGACCCCTCCCTTTTTCTTTCCTTCTGGCCCGGCCCATCTGCTCCTTTTCTTTGCACTGAGCCAGCCATCCTCCTTCCTTCTCCTTTTTCCTTTTCTTTTTCTCCTTTCTCTTCTATGTGGACCCGCCTTGTCAACAGGGTCTCCTTCTTCCTCTGGACTCCTCCTGAGCACCTGTGTCCGGTTCTAACATGAAGCCACCATTGTACCCGACTCCAACTCTCCCTCTTCGGTACATATAAAAGCCGAGCCGCCCGCGTCATAATCTGCGCCTCGACCACCTCTCTTGAAACCTTAAAGCCCCCGACCGATTTCGTGTCCTTCGGGTCGAATCGTTGCCGAGACGTTGCTGGCCACCGAAGTGCTCCTTCATCCGTTCTGCCGCCATCGTTGGATGCGCCTCGTTGTGTTCTACGTCAAACTTCCGTCGCCATTGCCCGAAGATCACGGAGTCACCGCCGACTTTGCCGAGTCATGACACCCGAAACCATTTCTTCATGTTCCTCGTTTCCTCGGTGAGTCACTCTCGAAACTAACCGCGTCACCATGTGTTCTAACTCCCGATCTATCTTTTCCATCCCTTAATTCCATGCTTCATCCATCGTATGCCATTTTTTTTCCCTTCTGTCTCCTCTCTGGCCGCCACTCTTCTCTGGCCAATTGCGCCACCATCGTTGAGCTTCGTCGTTCATCTTTCCCACCATCTTCATCCCCTGCCGCGTTCTACGCCATGCTTCCACTCCCGTCGTCAGGGCGTCTTCCCTCGCCGTCGCCGTCGCTCTTTCCCTCACCGCTGTTCCCCACCACCGCATCTGCATCTCTGTGATCGCTGTGTTCCCCTTGTTCTGTTTTTGCCCTTTGTTGCCCCTACCTCGCCGCCACCGTGCATCAGAATCGGCCGCAAGCTCCTCTGATCCTCTATTCTTCTTCTCTATTGGCTCTCTCTTTCTCTCTCTTACATGTTGGTCCCACGTGTTGATCTCTCTTTCTCTATTCCCTCTCTCTCTCTCTGCCACCTTAGTGCCACATCCTGCTACCTCACCTCCTCTGCATGACATGTATGCCTTGTGATCTGCTACCGGGTCCCACAAGTCAGCTACTTAAGCCATAACCTAGTTTTCCTCTCCTCTCACTTACATGTAGTCACCGCATGTTAGTCAACCCCAGTTTCATGAGCTCGGTCCATCGTAGACTAGCATCCCTTGCTGTGGACATGGTCCATAGACCAGTGGCCCCACCAGTCATTCTCTTTATTCTTTTATGGAATTAATTTAATTCTCAAATATCCTTTTATCTCAGTAGGTCTCATATATCATACACTCAACTATTTTCTAATATTTCAAAAATAAAATATTCTCAGAATATTCTGTGGACCCCACATATCAGTTTCGCTCCCATTTCTTTTTCAACATTTTCTTTCCCGATCAAACTTCCGAGAGCCCGTTCTTCCTCATACGAACTCCGATTGAACCCATTCAAGTTTCTAAATTCATCTAAATTCAAGATATACTTTCCAGTACCCTCAATTTTATTTTCGAGTTTATTTGAATTATCTTTTTTTAATTTTATTTGTTTTTGTGCTTTCTCTCTCGTTAGACGTTGACGTTCCAGAATCGTCCGAAGGAGCCGAAGGTCAAGGAAGTAGAAGATCGAAGATAAAAGAACAAAAATATTACTATAGCGAGGCAAGTTGTACCTTTGACCATGTTGAACCCAGTTTTTTAAAATTACCCTGATTCAAATTATTGCATTTCACCTCAAGTATTTATTTAAATATTTTGGAATTAGTTATACACCTACTTGATTATATCTACTTTGCTCATTGTATTATCATGATCTTTTGTCACCCTAGCTTAGTTAATTATTAGTTGGTATTATCATAGCACCAACGTGGGTTGGTTAGACACGAATAGTCTGCTTAGCCATGCAATGAGTCATTAATATCATTTTGAGTTGCAAATATAAACTTGACTAAGTGATTATGAGACCTTATGTAAAAACTGTGTGCTATATGTTGTTACTCGTTGATGGCATATGATGCACTTAATCAACAGGGTGGGAAAAAATTAGACTAAGGCGAGTGGATGGTACTGTGTGATATGATGGATGTGTAAATGGGAAACATGAATTGTGGTTGCTTAGTTAGAATTCTGGCAGTCTCACCTTGGCCAATTAAGGACTTAACTTTGTGCGCCATTTAGCTGAGCCACAACTGTACGACCACATGTCTGGTATGGGACATGCCTAACTTAGTAAGTTATGGAATCTTGGCATTGACTACTCAGGCATGTAGGATAGACTGTGTGCCAGGGTGGAGGTATGTACCACTATGGTAGGGTCATATTTATGAATGGTTCACCGTCTTCAGGTCCAACGATGTGCATCACACCAAAGCGTTGTGGTAGGATTGGTACAACGATAAAACACATCGGGAGGGTCAATTGTCAAGGTGAAGTTTCAAAAAAGTTTTGTTGTGATCAGCTCCGTACAAGTTGATTGCATCTTATGGGTAAAGTGTACATACCTCTACAGAATGTTAATCAATCTATTCTAATAGCCGCATCCTCTGTCATGGACATGCTCGGGAATTTCACACGAAGGGTAGATTTTCATAAAATAATTGAGAGGGGCAGCTGTGTGAGTAAACTTATGCAGTTGTATGAAAGAAACTAATTAGGTTATGTGAATTTTGTGAAAATACTTGTTAAAGTTATTATTGTTATTTGTTTTAAATTACGCTTTCTATCTATTATTCATATTCAACTACAACTACTGCTTTTATGTAAAAGAACCATAGATATCATATCCTTTAGAATAAGTCATCATCTATAATTGCATTCTGTGGTGTGACTTGTTGAGTACTCTATGTACTCATTCTTACTATAAACAATGTTGTTCAGTTAAAGAAGGCTACAACAGTTCATCGTCGGTCAACAAGGTCTACTTCAATGATAGTGAAGAACTAGGTCGTGTTTCCCCAGTTGATTGCATGTGGGCATATGGATGGGCTTTACTGAAGTTATTATGTTTCCTTCAACTGCAGCTTATTTGAGTTACTCGCCTTCTGAGGCATTAGTTGTAAGCTTTGATCTAAAGGTCGTTACTCTGATAATTACTGTTATTTGCCTATTTCTTAGTTATTTTTGCATATGAAATGATATTTCATCGATGTTGCCACTATGTGCACTAGCGTGATCCTGGACTAGTGCAGTATACACAGAGGGTCCAGATTTGTATATTTGGGTCCCGACAAATAAAGTCCATGGAAATGTGGGTCCAAGCCATCTCTAGAACTAGAATTTGCTGCAATAGCCCAGGGTAAGGTACATCAGATTTGTTTTTTTGGCAAACAACACAAAGTTTAACAAATTCCTCAATTTCTTGCTTCATTCAAGGCCAATAAAAATAGCAGCTTGAGCCTCTCGTAGGTAACCATTTCCCCTGAGTGTCCTCCAAGGGCAAAACCATGAAAGGATACTAGTAACTGCTTCTTTAATCCAGTATGGGATCCTACATACAACCTTCATTTATACCTCGGTATACCATTTTTCAAAGAGTAATCAGGTTGTGTAGTTCGACTGATACTGAGTTGGGTAATAAGATCTTTGCATTCTTCTTCATCATCATAACTAGCCACTACCTCTGTAATCCACACAGGTGTTGCTACAGTGATGGTAGTCACTTGTTCATCATATCTGACTCTAGAGAGAGCATCTGTTGCCTTGTTTTCCCTTCCTCTCTTGTATTCCATTTTATAGTTATAACCCAAGAGTTTCACTAACAATTTGTGCTGCACTCCCTTAGTGATTCTTTTCTCTTGTATATATTTCAAACTCTATTGGTCAGTTCTTATGATCAAGGTTGAGCTAGCAAAGTAATGTTTTCACTTTTTGATTGCTTCCAGAATTGCTAAGGCTTCTTTATCATAAGTGGACATGGCTGCTGCTTTAGGGCCAATTGCTTTGCTCATGAAAGAGATGGGTCTTCCACCTTGCATCAATACTGTCCCAATGCCATATCCACTAGCATCAACTTCTAGAATAAAAGGTTGTGAATAATCTGGTAAGGTCAGGACTGGGGCTGAAGACATTGTATCTTAATATGTTTAAAGGCCTCTTGTTGTTTAATCTCCCACACAAAGCCATTCTTCTTAAGGGCTGCAAAAAGAGGCCTACAAATAACTCCATATCCTTATATGAATCTCCGGTAATAACTTGCCAATCCCAAGAAGCTTCTCAATTGAGTGATATTATGAGATTTTGGTCAATTCCTAATAGCTTCAATCTTCACAATATTTGTAGCCACTCCATTATTCTTGATAATGTGTCCCAAATACTCTACTTGGGGCTGCCCAAACACAAACTTGCTTCTTTTAGGAAATAATTTTTCTTACCTCAACACTCCAAATACCAGCTGCACATGGTGAGCATGTTCTTCAAGAGACTGACTGTAGATGAGGATATCATAAAAAATACCAATACAAACTATCTCAGGAATTTACTCAATAATGTGTTCATAAGGGCTTGGAATGTGGCCGGGTTATTGGTGAGTCCAAAAAGCATGACAATGAATTCATAATGTCCCTTGTGACTGTTAAAAGTTATTTATCAATATCATTAGTTTTCATTCTGATATGATGATATCCAGATCTTAAGTCTATCTTGGAGAACACTTTGGATCCATGAAGCTCATCCAACAAGTCCTCAATCACTAGTATAGGGTATTTATTTTTTATAGTATTTGAGTTCAATTGTCTGTAGTCAATGCACATCCTCTATGGTCCATCTTTCTTCTTTACTAAAATGGCAAGAGAGGAGTATGGACTCATACTAGGTCTGATTGTCCTTGACTTCAACAGTTGTTCCACTAATTCTTCCATAACATCTTTCTGGTAATGAGGAAGCCTATATGGTCTCTGCTTGACTGGCTTAGCCCCAAGAATAGTTGGAATGGCGTGGTCACAATCTATAGTTGGAGGAAGGTGACTAAGTTCTTCAAAGATGTCTGCATACTGTTGAATGATCTCTTGTATCATTTCTGGCACCTGGCTTGTTTCATTTGGCTTCAAGACATTAGTTTGTGCATATATCATAGCCCTAACAACTCCTTTCCTCATTAATCTCTGAAGTTGGTTAAGACTTATTATAGAATTTTGATCAGGTTGTGTCTCGTCCTTGAATATGATTAGTTTTACCCCATACTTAGTTATAGAAAACTCTATTGTCCTCAACTTTAATCCAATAGGACTGTGGGTATATATCCAGTTAGCTCTAAATATGACATCATAACCCTTCAGTGGTAGCACTCTCATATCTGATGAAAATTTCTCTCCTTGAATCTCATACTTGCAACCTTGACATAAGGTATCACTCCACAATAATCCTCCACCAGCTATCATCACTTTGATTGTTGTGTGATTCACAAATTCACAGGAAATCTTTGTGACCAGCTTTGGGCTCACAAAAGTAGCACTACTCCCACTATCCACCAATGCAGTAGCCCTTACTCCCCCTATCTTTAATGTTAGTGTAAATGTCTTGCTAGCTGAGCTAGTGCCTTGTACAACATGCATAGATAATTGCAACACTACTCCATTCTTCTTATGCTTAGTACTTGATGGTGGTGTGACATATTGTGCACCGTCTCGCCCTCCTGGTGCATCTATTTCTTCCTCCTCACTATCATGATCTTCTTGAGTGATCGTGAATAATTGTTTCTCATTTATCTTACACTTATGACCAAGAAACCACGGCTTGGGACACTTCCTACATCTCCCATAACCCTTTCCTATTTTGTTGCCTTGAACACTGTCGCGACCCCGACCCGAGGATCACCCGATAGGACCTCCTAGAGCTCTTGAAAAGTCCACCAGTACCTCCCAGGAGGTCCAGCAGGACCACATCGAGAGGATCTCCAGGACCACCCGGGAGGTCCAGCAGGACCACCTGGAGGTCCTGAGACCTGACCCGAGGAGGTCGTGAGATCTAGTACCTCCCCAAAACCCACGACCAGTCCAGAGGGAGGTCGTGGGGCTTGGAAAAGCCCTATGTCACCTGTGTTCCGAACTAGTCCCAAGGATCAACAGCTAGTCCACACAGCACAACAAGTGATAATCATACATCAACGAGACTTAATTAATAACAGAGTTGATTACAAAGGGTGGCTTACAAAGCCGACAAGAGAATAACTTTACACAGCGGAAACAAAAGACAAGTCCATCTAATACACCACAGGCAATTGGCTGGAGGGCGCATCCTAGTCGTCCATAACTTCTTGATCATCAACAAAAGCTTCATCACCTGCTCAAAAGATTATTTCAAGCAAGAATGAGCACAATTACTGTGCTCGCAAGCCACACCCGTCAAGGTAATAGAATGACATGCATAATGGATACACAAGGGTGAGTTTATAGGGTTAATTTGTATAAAGCCAAATTTCATGTAAATACAAGTAAGTAAGTTGTAGAGCTGATTACATTATACATAAAACTCATTTTACAACAAGGTTTTTGATTTATGGATAACAAGAGTAAGGGTGTAGGATAACCTCCTAACACCTGGCTAACCGCTAAGGGGCTCCCTGCCCAGGGCTCCTCGCCCAAAACACACTGGATAGAAATCCAGGATCAGTTTTCAAAACTATTTGAAAACCCAAAACCAGAGACTAACTTAGAGAGAGCTTTGCCAGCATGTCCATGACCGTGGACATGTCTATTCGAATAGATTTCACTCTGCAGAGGTGTACAGCTTTACCCACAAGAGATAACTAAAATATATTGTCCGGCAACACACTTCCGAAGGTGTACGACTATCTGGTTATCACAAGGCCTTTACAATGCTCCTTCTCACCACGGCCCCTCTCGCTGAGGTTTCACCCCCTTTGGGCTACCCACCCGCAGGGTTCATGCCCCCTCTTGTGCCAAGTGGGAATAAAACAGTCATGAAAGATAGGCCATGAAAGACCACCCACACATCCAAAAGAACAATCATGGTGAGATATTGTAAATTATTCGGCCAGGTTCCGCCCATACAAGACTTGTGGTTGCACGATTTGGCACAACCCATTATAGGCATAGCAAAGTAACGCTCAAAGACCGGTCCTTAATTGACATGGGCGATAACCTCAACCCTGGGGCATCGGATCATACGATCCCCGTGCACCAACCAAACAACCAAGTTCGCCCACGTCCAAACCATTTTTCCAACATTTATATTTGAAACAAGAACAAGTTTCCATGACAACCCAATGCCATGGTTAAAACATTTGAGGTAAAACAGTTGGTCTTTAGTTGAAAATCTTCCCAAAACAAGATTTTGATCTAAGCATTGCTAAGCACTTTTCTTTTAAGAGGTCCTGGTCCCACATAAAGCAAGGACCAGGTTTTACTAAGGTGACAACAAGTTTAGTTACAATGGCAAGGTTGGCCATACCAAGAAGTTAGGTCTATCTAAGAGTGTAAAACACAGGTATTGAAATATTAAGTAAAGTATGCATGCAATACATAGCTTGAAACAGAAATACATAGAGTGAAATAATGAGTGTCAATATGATCAAGGGTATGACTTGCCTTGCTCAAAGGCTTGGGGATCTTCTTCTTCAAGGTACTCGAGCTCCTCAGCGCCGTCACAATCTATACGAAAGAAAGTAAACCAACTCAAAAGCAAGCTCAAGTAAAGGCTAAAAGAACTTCAAAGAAAACCTTCAAAAACCAACACAAAAACTTGGAAGGTTGGAGGAGGTCCAGAGCTTGGGGAGAAGTTCTCAATGAACTAGTCGAAAGGGGACCAGAGAGCTGGTTGAGGGAGAGCTGGAGTTTGCAAATGAGGAAGAAGGTAAAAGAGAGTGTTGTTCAAGTCTATAAGGCCTGGGCTACGGGGAATTCAAGGGCATACGTGTTCAAAGATGGGACAAAAGAGAAAAAGAGGTACACAGGAGGTGACAGCATTTTGATGTGTTGCAGACAGCATTAAATGTGTTGCATCGGCATTAAATGCTTAGAAGACTTTCGGTGCAAAAGGATAAGGTGGCCAGGTCTGACAACGTGAGCTATCAGAGCTCAGGTGGGGAGGTCCTGACCCACCAGGGTGGTCCTTACAAAAGGCCACGGAGGGTGGTCTTTGCAAAAAGGCCACGGAGGGTGGTCTTTGCAAAAAGGCCACGGAGGGTGGAGGTCCATAGGACTGAGGAGGTCCTGACGGTTGAGATCTCCCGAAGGGGAGGTCTTAGCGGCCAAGATCCGGATAAGGGAGGTCCTGAGCGTTGAGATCTCCAAGGGGGAGGTCTTAACGGTCAAGATCTGAATAAGGGGAGGTCCTGACGACTAAGATCTCACTGGGGAGGTCTTAACGGTCAAGATTTAAACAAGAGGAGGTCCTGACGGCTAAGATCTCACAAGGGAGGTCTTAACGGTCAAGATTTAAACAAGGAGAGGTCTGGACAACGAGGAGGTCCAAACCTGGGATGGTCTAAACAAGGAGGTCGTCCAGAGAAGGATAAAGAACTGGACCGAAGGAGAACACAAAATGAACAGAGATAAGGAAGAACTCCAGCAAACTTCCAAGAGAAACCGAACCAATTTTAGTTGGAGTTTGATTTAATCATTTAAAGTTCTTGTAAAATCTCAGATTAAGCTTCGAATTCTCATCAAAACCAAATGATTCTTTTTATTTTATTTTTTTTGAAAAGTTCCAAAACTCAGGATGTTACAAACACCTCCTTTATCACTACATTCTCTCTCATTTTTGTAAGTCTTGTGACCAGAATGAGTTCCGATCTTTGCCTTGTCCCTTGAATTTCCCACTTCACTTCTGTTGTAGTTGGAATATGCCCTATGTTTGAAGGGGTGGGATTGTTCTACCCCCCTAGCCATCCAAATGGCTTCAATTAAGTTGCTAGGTCTATGGCATTGTAGGTGATTCTGAACATAATCCTGCAAACCAGCAACAAAACTGCATACATAATACTCATCAGGTAGTAATGGATTATCTCTCCTTACCAGGCTCATGATTTCTTCAAATTGATCCACATATGCTTTCACTGAACCAGTCTGCTTCAGCTAATGTAACATTCTTACATTGTCATAGATTGATGTTTCAGCAAACCTATCCCCAACCATTCTGCAGAACTGGTGCCAAGGTCGTGTTGCTGCATTGCATCCAGTTCCCCTCCACCAGTAGTTAGCTCTCTCTTTCAGATATGTTACTGCATAATACGTCCTTTGCTCTAAAGGCATTCTGGCCGCTTCAAAATACTTCTCGGCCTTTGCTATCCATCCATTAGGGTTAGATCTATCGAACTTTGGAAAATTCAGTTTAGGTGACTTCAATACAGCTTGAGCCCTGTTGTTTTTGATAGAGTGAGGATGTCTGTTGAACTGTGCAGGCTCCAAATAGTTTTCCAGTGAGGGTGATCTTGTTGGTTTGGTAGTCACAGCTGTAACCTATTGCATTGGCCAATAAGGCACAACTCCTGAGGCTAGGTTAGGTCCATGATGAATTTCTAGGTTAATCATGTACTGAGCTAACCCAGGAGGACTATCAATTCCTCCTTGTCTACCATTCTGTTCTCCCATTATAATCTGTGGACTACTGAAATTGCCCATGGATGTACCGGGGTTTAGATTCATGCCAGATGTGGTCACCATTGTGATATTGTTAGCCCCATTCACACCATCAATAGCAATTGCTGGGCTAGTTGGCCCCAGAGATGGAATAGAAGGTACTACACTAACAGATGGGTTACCAAAATTACCTTGACAGCTTGATTGCTTATCAAATGGTTCCAGCTTGGTTGAACTTTTCATGAAATTTGCCATCAATCCAACCAACTTGTCCATTTGCATCTGCACGTGTGTGTTGTTATCTTCTTGCACCTTCTTGAGAGCTTCTATACTACTCTTCAATTCCTCCATCTCGGCGGAGGATGCATAAGCTCTTTCTCCTTCTTCAACTCCGACCACCTTGTTTGGTTTTGCCATATCAACTAGTGTGATCAAATCTAGTCAAGGATTTTACCACGATGGTAGTATACCAACCCAACCTCACCGATCTAAGCACTTTCCCCATAGTTCCCTTCAAATCTATCTCTGGATCTATTTGGCTACAAAATTTTGCAGGAAGACAACGAAACGCTTCCAAACCGTCACCAAACAACTCATAGATCGAGACTGAAGCCAAGAATCGCTGCTCTGATACCAATTTGTCAGGACCTAGGAATTCAGACAGAATCGTGAGATCAAAGGCTCTGTTTTTGGGGATTTTCTGAGTTAAAATGGAAACTACAAGACAAAAGCTACTCTATTGCGACTAGGGTTTTTGATTGATTGAAAACGATAAAGGGTTCACCGGGATTACAAGGCTTTATAGTTTATACAGCCTGAGTTTAGGTAGCTGAAAATGACAGCGAGGTAAAGTAAACAAGGCAGCAATCACTGTTGTTGTAAGATACAACGCGGTAAGTAAGTTGAATTGAACGACAACCGTTGGATGACAATCCAGAGATCAAGCCTGAAGTGAACGCGCGTGTAGTTTGCTAAGTGAAGTCGGCGCCGAAGCTCTTGAAGCTGTTAGTCCGTTAGATCTTCATAAACCCTTCAATCTCCACTGTTGCTCAAGATACTAATTCACTTGAACTGAAAAGGATCCTCAAGTTATGACAGGGGTCTAAGCCAGGTTTTGGGCCAGGCAGGCCGCGAGGCGGTAACGGTCATGCAAAGGCTATGGCCTGGAGGCGCACGGCTGGCGGCGGTTGGTGGAGTGTGGACGAGAGGGGTAGGGGACGATGGTGTTTGTTTGGTGCAGAGAGCCGAAGAGGATTCGATGAAGCATAATCCTTGTAGGCGTTTTCGGCAGTAAAAGGCGTCTTCTTATTATTGTGGACATAAGGCCGTAAGGGTCTATGAGCGCAAGTGGAGCCGAATATCGGCCAAACCATATTTACATTGGGATCATGAACACTGGATACGGATTCAAATAGAAATTCTGCTCAATTCATTTCGGTCACAGACATCCTAGAAATTTGCACAACAGCTAAAACAAGTCCTTAATGCTTTCAGGAAAGGACGAACAAGTGGGCGCGATCACTTCTGCTAGAGACAAGATACTCTGCACTTCTCTAATATTACAAGTCTTAACAGCTCAAGAAATGCGTAACTCCCTAAATAACAAAATCCAAGTTACACATGAACTCAGAATGGGCGCTTTTTTAATTACAACCAACATATACATAATAGACCCCTCGCAAAAAAAAACAAAAAAAACAAAACATAAACATAATAGAAGATATGCATTCTTTATGGGATCCTATTGTCATCCGCATCATCACCTAGTCAGCTTGAATATCTAATACAAAGTTAGTTGACTTCTAGTCTTCTACAGGCTACACAACTTAGTCAGAAAGGAAACCGGGTAAAAGAAGAAACATTTTTAAAAAACTTGGGGAAAATAGAAGTTTACTTTCTTTCAAATGGTCTTTACATTTTTTTAACCTGACCTGTAAGAACTATAAAATGTCTAAGGAAAAAGAATCTGTTATAACCAACAGAATTACAGACAAGAAAATACATTCTACAAAAAGGTTAGAGCCATCTTACACGGATTTACAACGATACAAAACACTTGCAGCTTACAACAATAAAATGTTTTCCTGGTAGACTAGAGTGTACAAAGATTGAACACCTCTGAAATGTCCCATTTGCTTGAGTGCAATATAACATCATAGTACACCGGGTGAGCCATTTCGTTTGCTGGTAGCTTCTGCTCGAAGCAGGTAGGAAGTGCACCAGGAGTTATTTGATAAACAATCGTCCATATACTATGCAAGTGCACCAAGAGTTCTAGAGACATAACAACGACAAAAATATAAATCGGTTGGTTCACTCGTATTTTTGGAATTTGTAGCAGGCTCGCTTTCTACTGCAGCAACAGTTTTTTTTTCCCCGAAAGGAAGTCCTGAAAATGGAATAGCTGGCAGCAATAGGAAGGCAAATTGAGGACTCAGTTGAATTTGCCTATTTCCATCTTCTTCTTGATTGCTCTCTGGCCATGGTATACGAATGAATCTATGATTCCAGAAACAGTGAACACACCTGCACATCAAAAAGATTTGTGCCTTAGGTTATTGGTTGAACTACTGAAAGGATGTCAAATACCTAATTTGTATAACTCCGAGACGTTACTAGAAAAGGAGTCGTATACTTTGTTCATGATTCAGAAAATAGTCTAAATTGGACGAAAACCAGAAATACAAGACTGAACAGACAGATGTACATCAAACTTGAGCTGTTAATTTGTTGCAGTAGGTATTTTCGAATGTTGGATCGCATTTCCTTGATTGTTGCCAAAAGTGTTTTGTTTTGTTGCATTATCTCTACTCAAATTTGTTGCTGCAAGAGATATGTTGCGATGTTGCCCTCTATTTTTGCGATGTTTTTTTGCCCACATGAGATGAATTGTTGCAGGGTGTGCCCCCCCCACCCCCCCTGTTGCATATGTGTTTCCCCCCTGTTGCATATGTGTTTTCAAAATGTTGCAAAGGTTATAGCACCATCGATTAATGTTTTTCCAAACTTCTACGTTAATTTTTCAAGTATATCTATGTATGCTAACGAGATCTTTTAATTTTGAAGTGAATTTTGACAAGAATATGGATCCCCCTCTCCATTTTTCGAGATCCAAGTACTTTGTTGCAATATGTTGAATTTTTTTGTTGCATGTGTGTGTTAGACATGTTGTGCGAGAGGAGTCGGGAGTGTACGATGATGGAAAGCTTCCCATCGTACGTCTGAACGCTAATTGCTCTCGGGAAAAAAGGCATATGTTCAACTGAAGCATAAGTTGCTCAACAAATATACAAACAGAAAAGGCGTGATTTAACAGAAATGGTAGGTTAGTATAAAGAAGAATTGCCACAAGGGAAATATTACCTCCAACAATAGCACAAACATTAGTTAAGAAGTGTAAGAATGACACATGTTGCTCCGTGAATGTGACCTGCAAAAGGCATGGATACCAAGTTTATACTATTGTATTGCAAAAGTATCAATGTACAATGCACGACTAAAGATTAAAAACATAATAAGTTGATTTCCCATTCTTATCTAAATAAATAAAAGGACAATAAGCTAGTGCCATACACAAAAGACAGAAATGGTGCAAAACAACAAAAACGTGAGTGTTACATGGTCATCTTTGATAGCAGTGTCAAATGCAAATACTTCAAGATAGTACCTTAATTGGCGAAAGGTCGTAAAAGAAAAACACGCCAGGAAGAGCTTGTATCCGACCACTCTCACTACTTCTAAAATGCTCTGTCACAGAAAACTGAGGCAAGGAATAACATCATCTTAAGAAATGCTTGAAAATCACATATATACATCTATGCAACATATGCATCGGCACCAAGGATCAAAATCCTGGCGGTTACCGGCCAGTAACCGCCGGTTACCGAAAATCCCGGTGGGGACGGGATGAACAGTACCCAGCCAGAATTTTTCAAATTCAAATTTAGGTTTATGACTGCATAATGCACTTCCTAAGTTAGTTTAGGCTTTTTTTTGTGTTAGATTACCTATTGTATAAGCTAAATAAGCTTGAATTATTGTTCTGGCCGGTTTGCATTTTATATAAGCTAAATATGCTAGATTACGTATTGTATGAGCTAAATATGCACTTCATTACACACTTTCTAATTAATATTTGCATTATTCTAATTTCTAATTACCCATAACCGGTTTTCTCTGTTTTTTCGGTTTTGGTTCCAGTTTTTCGAAGCGGTTTTTCTGGTTTTTGGGTAGTAACCGGTCCGGTAACCAGTTTTCAATATCCTCAATTCAAAATTCAGTTTTCGAACTTCATGCGGTTTTTTCTCGGGTTTTCCGGTAACCGGCCGGTTACCGTTACCGGCCTCCAACCGGGATTTGCACCTGTACTAGGATTTTGATCCTTGATCGGCACACACGAGTATGCTTGTGAACACAAGGAAAATAAATAAATTACCTGATTCGAGAGAATAATGTGCTCATTTATGTCAGAGTAGACAGTGGGAACAACCTGAAAAAAAAAGAATGATACTATGATCACATATTCCAACTTCAGTCATGTTGTAAGGATCTAACAAAATTAGGAGCAATGAAATTAGCAAGGTGAGCTAGCTTTATATACTTCTTTTGCTTGTGCAAATTCAAAAGATTGATAGGACATACCTTAATGAAATACTGGTACATTCCATACGATGAATGCTGCACCCATTGCACCCTGCACATTTTACGAGTAAAGAAATGTTAAATCACCACTCCATTTTTCTTGGGGAAAACTTTCGCACTTTTGAACAAACACAGAAAACAAGAATATGAGGACATTAACAACATTATAAGAAAAGGAAGCTACCCGTCGAGGGGATTAACCACACCAGGAAAGTGTTCTCCAAAACTTAGTTTATTTATTTTATGGCTGACCTGGCATTATAAAGAGTAAACTAGTAAGTGTGAATATTTAAAGCAAGAATGCTGACAAGTGGCAACAAAATGATAATTATCCTGTTGGTATTCAGAGAGATAAAAATCAACTGCAGATTTTCTCAAGTATGATTACATTGAAGCTGTCCTTTTGGAATGGAAGCAAGTCGTGAACATGCACATTTGACTGCTGGAAGCTTTTCCCTGGAGCAAAGTGGAAATTTCCAGCAACCTTGTTTACTTCCACAAAGCCATAAATATTGCATCCTTCACCTTCTTCATCTTTTATACTTTGAAGGAAGCCCTCCCTTTTGCACTACAGAACAGTGCACAGCAGACAAAATAAATAGCCTTGAAGATAAAGGATACACGAGTTACACAACGTGCAACTTATGTTACATCGCTGGTATACTTATAATTCAGAAAAGATGGTTGTACCTGGTCGATCGTATCTGGATTTGATACACCCCAACCTTTTTTCCTGTATGCTTCCCGGACATCTTCACACGAGTTACAACATTGTTCATCAGACTACATTCAATTAAGGAAGATGTTCAGTTAAAATACATAGCAAAATAGCAGATGTGAAATGTGATACACTTAGCATTATATAACAATCTGATTCATCTGAATAAAACATAACAAATAATAGAAGAAAAGCCTGGAAAAATCTTTGAGCACACAATAAAACACTGATCGGCATATAGCATTAATGAGTTAAAATCTTAAAATGATATCCCCCAAGTAACATTGATGTAATGACGTAATGGACAATAGATTGGAAAGCAATCATGTAATTTTGTTGTACAGTAAACAAACTGAATAACAGTGTTAATGAGAACAGTATGCTAAAAAAACTAGAAATGACCTGACCCACGGAAATATGTGTAATAACCCCTAATGTAGCTATGGTGTGCCTTTTGCTCTGCAAACCAGTTGGACTGAAACCAGTGGTGGCATTGTTCACATAAAAAAGTTGGCATCGGCTGACATTTAAAGATTTGAAAATCTTCTTTCAATAAAACTTAGCAACAACTAAGATGCTAATGCAGAGGTTTCTGACAGGTAACCTTGCTGAGATCATGGTAACAAAATGAGCAATAGATTAATAAAATCCATTATTCATGTATGCTGGAAGTATAAAATAAGTCCATACAACATGGAAGACAGTAATGCTATTGCATATTGTGGGCCAGCGATGAAATATCATCTAGAAAGAGAAAGAACGAACATACTTCTTCTGCACCATAACAAGAGCCACAATAAGTCTCATTGTGTTCAAGCCTGCCACCATGCCGTTGTAAGGGCTTTTCCACCTGTTAAAAAGGCAAACAAGGAAACATGCATCATTAGGTCTAACAAAATGTCAGATGTATTAGGATTTGAACAACACACACCATCTAGAAGGCAATTCAACTACTTGGGAACCCAAAATATGTGCATAACAAATCCTCATTAGCTTCATAAGGATGCAGGACATTTCCATGACAAGAAAAAAGTCATTCTTAATAGCTAAGATTTACGATTGTTTCAACTAATGTTACTTTCAAATAAAGATGAACTATATCCTACAGGTTATAAGTGCGACTTTTAACAGAACAAATGAGGTGCTCACCTTCATCCCACCAACTGCATCTTGCCTAGTAGCAATAACATTGCCATGGGCATCAATTCGCTGCTTGAATATGTCATGCTTCTACATAATAGCATTGTAGTGGAGCAAATTAGTTATTACAAATCTACAACCATCAGTGATCAATCATAACTCGTAGGAACAATTGCACATGTACAAGATTTTGAGAAAGATATATGTCAAGGAACAATAACAATACACGAAGTCACAAATACATACCACATCAAGGTGCTCTTGCCCACTGATGTCCATCGCATCAAGACTAATTATAGAACACTGAAGGGCTGGAAAGGTGACATCAAACTGCATTTTTAGCATCAGACCAAAGGTAGATGTCAACAAGTGTCTGAACAGAAAGTAGTATAGGTCAGAAGTTCACAATTACTAGTTTACTACCATATAAGAAACTAGTTCTGAAAAGGTCCAATGTGGGAAATATGACATAATCAACAGGAAATATACAAGAAAATGAAGAGGTGAATTGCAAGCAAATAAAACTAAAAGAAACGAGGAACGGAAAGTTTGTCAATATTTGGTAAAGGGAAAAAAGAAATGACTCGAAGATAAAACGAGAGAATCAAAGATGTTCTAAGAAAAGCTAGCTATTACATTTATGCGAAGCTTTTCTCCCCTTGAGGTATCAACCCTTAGTGTCGTCTCTGTAACTGCATGAAGATACAATCCTGCATGGTGAAACATTAACTGTTGAATATAGGATGAATCATGAATGGCAACAGAACATTGAGTAGTACATAGGTAAACATTAACTCTTTAGCTAACCTTCTGATGCCTGGACATTTCATCCAGCTAAGCAGTAACGTAAGAAACTTATCCATTCGGATATTTATACACACTAATAAAACATGATATTTAAACAGATAAGATCAAAACAACTCCTCTTTTTCCTCCTTTCATAAAACATGCAGGTGAACTTAATGATATATTCCTAGATTAACTGGTTTTTGTCATACATAACTAATATTAAGACAATCTGATTCTGATCAAACCGACTCCTACTTTTCGCATCATTAAGAAAAGCTGTCCTCTAATCTCAAATTTCTATGTCCACGTGGAACTGAGCATTACGTATGCCAAAATTGATCCTTCTAGTCACTATAGTCTCCCTAGGTGTCATATAAACATACTAACACCAAAATGGCGCAACGTTTTCCACAACTGATTCACCAATGCATACCAAAACAAAAGTAACAATAGAATCTCTCAACCTGTCCAATTACTGACGAAATGTAACAAAATCGAACGAAGAATACGCCATCAATGTAATGTACCACTAAAAATAAACAGGTCAAGCGAGATAACACTGCAAGACGCAGTACAATAAGAAGTATACTCGAAACAGTTGCTCAATTCCGGCCTCGTCAACCAAACATTCGCGGTGAGACCCATCCACTCTACAAATCCTCTAAACAAACAACGAGATCTTAACACAGCCAGGGCGAATTCTCGTCATAGAACGCAAAATCCTAATGCAACAATGATCGACGACTCACCGGCGCACCGAATCAGGCAAACCCGAATCTAGTATCCACACGGTCAAAACGTACGGATGCCGCGTGCGAGTAACGGAGATGGATCAGAGCGAGAGAGATGCGTACGGAGCTCGGAGACGAAGAGGAGGAGCATGACGACGGAGGAGGCGAGCGTGATGACGCCGCCGGAGAGGGTGCGGCTGTAGAAGTCCTCGTTCACCTTGGGGTACGCATCCAGGTTCCGGAGCTTGGACAGGAGCCCGTCCATGGCCGGAGGATCTCGGCGGTCCCCCAACGAGGAATGCTTCGATTTGGGCTTGTGCTTGGGGAATTAGGAGGCCGAGCCTGCTCCTATTCTCTCTTTGTTTTTCGGGGATTTGTTTGATCGAAACGCGAATGGACCATGGAGTCGGTGATGGTTTTTCCCCGCCGTGCCTAGTTCGAGTCGAGTTAGGCGTGGTTTATCGTTTATGCGAAAAAGGCAGAACTGCCTCAAATGCCCAAGCTTAGTTGCCTGTTGTTTTCTCAACTAGAAATCAGAAATCATTTTCACTCTATTCCTTTTCATATATAGATAAGCTTGCAATGGCACTTTCACTGTTTATTACACCATTATCTTGTCCTTCTTGCGATTGACCATCAACTGTTGTTACTTGTCTGTATGTTCTTGTTGTTACCGTACCGTTAGATATTATCTACCATTCGGTCTCACTCGTAGCTAGTAGCAAAACTCGAGCGCTTCATCTAGAGATATAAAGTTAGGATAAATAAACTCTAATAGGCCTAATATACTCTTTCTAATAAGCGAAAAGATCGCTAGATTCTGAGAGACCCATGTTGGATTTTTTTTGTGAAAAAACCCTCACGCTTTTAGGAATCACGTCGAGGTCCTCAGTTCGGCGACCATCAGTCGTCAGATCACAATCATACAGTCGGAATCGAGCGGGTGCACAGCCATGAGATCGCGGCTTTGGAACGGACAGCCCAAATCTGTCCGCCCTATCCCCGTCTCCGTCGCCTAGGGTTAGACCCCCGATCCCCCAGCCTCTGTTGTGGTCCCACGTCCTCTTCCTCGCACGCCGCTTGTCCCCTTCGCCCGCATCGCCCCCGTCGACCGCCTCCTCCCCTTCCGCCACACTGCCCCCTCCTCCCCTTCAGGCCTTGTCGCCCTCCTCCTCCCCTTCGCTGGCGCCGCCCTCGCCGCTCCCCTCCTCTCGTTCCCCCATGACGCCTCCGCAGCCCCTCCCCTTTTTCCCCACGTCAACTCCGCCCCCAACTGCCCCCTACTCCCCTTCACCCACGCCAGCTCCCCCTCGCCACCCGTATCCTCCCCTTCACCTGCGCCCCCTCCCCTTCGCTCCCGACGTTGCCTCCTCCCCTTCACCCACACCCTCGCAGCTCCCCTCTTTCCCTTTGGCCGCGCTGCCACCGCTGCCCCCTCCGCCACTTCGCCTCCTCCCCCTTCGCTCGCATCGTTCCCACTGGCCCCTCCTCCCCTTACGCCCGCGCCGCCCTCACTGCCCCTTTCGCTCCATCGCTCGGTCCGCCCCCACCGTCCGTGCTGGAGGGCCAAGCCTTGGACGCCGGTCTCCCCTCCGGTGAGACCCATTCTAATTATTTTTTTGGAGAGCATCCTCGTGCCTTCCTGTCTCATGGCCACAGAAAGACCTTCACTATTTCGTCTCCCCAGCTTCGGCCCTCAGCAAGCGACTGACAGCCACTGAGGTTAGCTAATTTGCAGCTCCCCAAATTATTTTCCCAGTGGTTTCTAAGCTTTGTCGCTTTGTTTCCTATCATTTTGCCTCTTTTCTCCGCTCCCTCCTTCGGTCGGCCGTGATTTCCTGTAGCATTGCCGTCGCTCCGTTTGTTGATTCGGTGAATGCCATTGGCTTCCACTGATTTCTTCTTAGCTTCGTCATCCAAGTGCACGGTCGTGTTTTCCCCCTTCTTATCGTTTTCACTGTCTTAACGCTGTTGTCTTTCGTCAATTCATTGTCTTGATTCCTCTTTGTTGTTCTAGAGCTGTGTGTGCAGAGCGTACGTTGGCGGCGGCCCATCGCCGTAGCTTCGTGGCTGTGCCGAGGTGACGCGCTCATTTTCCCCTCCCACGCCCCTCCTCCTCCGTCAATAAGGTAGATGGACTAAGCGCTTCAAGCCGATTTATGTCTGAGCATCAACTGCTTGTATATTTCAACTAACCATGCCTCCGTGGTGTACACATCCTTGTACACTCTGGTTTAACATGTTTACAGGATTTCATTCTAACACAATCAATTCGATTGCTTTGTCATTTTTTCCAGTCTCCACATGCAAGTCTAACAAAACTAGCATTGGGCTGTATTAATCAGTACATTGTGGTGATGCCATCGGTAATAGCCCCCCTCTCTATATTATCTTACTCAATGCTTTTGACTAATCATTTGGATTTACATGCAGTCGTTGTATATCTCCATGAATCAGTGCCTTCAGGGCTTATTCAACTTTGCAAAGGATCCTTCAGCAGATGTTTGAAAGCTGGTATTTCACCATAGAGAATTGCACTTTATGATGCGCACATGCACCAACTTGTTTGTGATTTTGTAGTGATAGTGTTGAAATACTGAAATGCATATAAATATAATTATTGCATAACTCAGTAGATTTCCTTTTATGACGTATGAGTTCTTTCCTACCTGACCTGTCCGCAGGTGGAAATCATAATGAGGATCTATGGGTGCTTTTCTGTACTGTTCAGCTGTTCAGTTGCATATTTCATCTTCATAATTCTCCTTGTTTCCTTGATAGGTTTGTTTGGCCTAGGTTTGGCTCATTGAAGTGCGTCCATCAATTTTGGAGGTAATATCATGCTCTTTGTTGCCATTTAGATTCCATTAGTTGTCCTCACCAAGCAATCCATAGATTTATAATCAATTTCCCAATTTCTTGTCTTTTCATCTTTATGTTTTTTCCCACTAAACTTTTGATGCCTCTTATGAAAGGTCTGCTATGTCATGAATCTTGTCGTTGTATTATTTAATAGCATGCGAAATCACCCCATTGAGCTCAGATTGCATGTAATTCCGTCTATTAACAATACCCAACTTTCCTTGACAAGGGTTGCTTGTCTATCTGTACAACTTATTAATCTTTATCGGTATATTTTTCGGTCAATTACTCAATTATTTATGCTTATATAGTCTTATGCTAGATCTGACAATGGCTAACAAAATGGCAGCCACATTTCAAAAATGTTACTGAATTCATCCAACAAGCTAATGAAGATTCGGCTGATGGAGTTGCTCTGGAGTCTTGTGAATTCTGGTATGTTTTCTAGCAACATAGTGAATTCGACATGTCATATTCAAACTTTGTATTATCATTTTTATCTTTTTTTATTGGCACTCCTTATCACAACTTTTCTATCAGTTATTATTTCTAATTCTTTAAATTCAGTAGTTTTTATTCTTACTTTTTTTTCCAGTTGACATTCTTGAAATTCAAAACAAATTGTGATCAACTCACATAGTTAGGAGTTTTCGATCCTGTTTAATGCATTGTTAGAATACTAACTATCGGTAAAATTTTCAGGTCTACATATTGTGATGTCAGTGTGCCTCCTGCAGGGTTATGGGAGTTCTTGCCACGCTTAATCTCTGTATATAATTTTTCCTTATTTAAACTAACACTGATGCATGTTGATGCCTGGTTAGTTGTATCTTTTATTGTTTGTTTCCAGTGGCAGTGGTTTGATTTTATGATTGGCTCCATCCGTGAGTAATCACATCTTAGAGATTAGGGTTGTGTTTGGTCAGTGGAATGAATTGAATACAGCTTAACCTGCAGTGTTATAATGCTGAAGTTCTTGATGATCTGGATTGGCCTGAGAGCATAAAAGAAATGCAAAGAAATTGGATAGGGAGATTGGAAGGTGCTGAGCTTGAATTTTCTGCAGTTGACTAGGAAGGACATGATCTAGGTGCTAAATTGTTAGTTTATACAGCAAGGCCTGACACCATTTTTGGTGCAACGTGTGTATTCTGGCTTCTTTTTTTAATCTAGTGCAAACTTTTTCAGTTTCTTCACCCAGATGGACAATACTGAACTGTCTTTTTTTTTCAGCTGCAGATATCTGTTGTGGCACCTGAGCATGTTTTGTTGCCATCTCTAACATCCAAGGAACAACGTGTACATGTATGTTTTTTTGTTCTTTTCTCGACTCATCACTGAAGTTTAATATGGGTTGTTGGAAAAGCAGGTAGAGGAATACAGAGAAGTCGCAACAAGAAAGAGAGAACTGAACTTCATAAGGAAAAAACCGGAGTTTTTGGTGGTTCATATGCTAAGAACCCAGCAACCGGGGAGATCATTCCAATATGGGTGGTAGATTATGTCTTAAGAAGGTTTGTCAATATATCTTTGACTCTTTCGTATTCCGATGATCCGATGATGAGTTGTGCATCATCAGTGTTATCTTCATGTTCATCTTCTTCTAAAGAAAAATTCAAATGCTAGAAACTTTAGGTTGGTAGAGAACCTACTATTTCTACGTATAAAGAATAGATACTTTACACTGGTTATTGTAACATTAAACGCAAGAGTCCACCTGCAGAATCCAGTTTGTTTACTTTTGTTTTCTATTAAGATTCTTTTCAGTTTTGCTTGTTTTTGTTATTATTATTTGCTCCCCCGTTTCTCTTGCTTTTATTGAGATACATCATACATGTAAATGGTTGTGGCAGAATGTTTTGTAAATTAGCAGTAGGCCAATGTAGCATGCAATTAAAAAAAATGGTAGATTGTAGAGATCCGCGATGAAGTTTGATGCTCCCTTATATTCTTTAATATTGAAAGGATGTCATATCAAGTCATACTTAATCTCTAGATTATATTGAACTCTGAAGCCATATAATAATCTCTAGATTATATTGAACTCTAAAGCCATATAATTAGGATTGTTTATGTTTTTTCCTAGAGTAACATTTATGTGTGTAACAACGGCGCAACGTAGCACGCACTTTCATACTAGTATTTTTTTAATCTCAGAGCACAAGGAAATGATATCTATTTTTTCCCATCAAACGACAGATTTTTATTTAGTAGTCTCCACGATGTTATCCGTGTTTGGAGTTTGCTTAGTTTTGTTTGGGTTCGGACCTTTTAAGATGGTGTGATATCATTAGGCTTTAGCATATATGACACCCGTTTCGTACTTCCAGGAGTATGTACTTCCACTTTCAATATACAACTTAAATGCATATATTATACTTCTTTATCACTTTCAGTATACTTAAATACCAATTATAAGATACTTCAATGCGACTTGATTGAATTTTTTTTATTGAAGGCCTTTCTTTTTTGCTATATATCCTTTTTCATATATAAAAGAAATATATATATAAATTTGGCTATAAAAAGTGAACTTTAATGAAATTTTTCATGAAACTCACTTTGGGGTATCTTATAATCATTATTGGAGTATGCTCAAATAGATAAAGAAGTATCATCATACAATTTAAGTGGTATATAAGAAGTGGGATTACGTACTCCCAGGAGTACTATACCATTTTTCTATACACACCCACCCACCCCAGCTACCCGACGAAGACCGTAAGAAGACTCCCCGAGGGCCGAGAGCCGGAGGCGCGACGAGGGACCCCAAGGGTACCTAGTACACCTTTGGGAGGGCCCCGAAGGGCACGCAAAGGCCACCAAGAGGTCCATGAGGGTTGAGAGCCGAGAGCCGGAGGCACGGCGAGAGGCCCCCAAGGGTACCAAGTACTCCTTCGGGGGGAGGGGGCAGAAGGACGCACGAAGGCCACCAGGGGGCCCTGAGGGCCACAGGCCGAAGGCACACATCGTCACCCCTCCCCCAAAGGGTACCGTGTGTACCTTCGAAAGAGCCGGAGGGTGAGGAGAGACAGTCGAGCGCCACATCCATGAGCGAGGAGGACCCCGGGAACCCTGCCCGAGGCCACCTCGGGGCACCGAAGGGTGTCCGGGGCCCCTTGGCCCAGGAGCACCCCGCATGTTGCGAAGGGAGAGGGGTATCAGTGGACCGCGCGCACCGACCGGATGGATCAAGACCAGGAGGGTCCACCATAGACCAGAGGCTACGCATGGTGGAAGGAAAAACCCCTGCGGCCCCTATAGGCATAGGTCTTTTTAGGGGTATGTCTGTAATCTCATGTACCTCGGTCAGAAGGCTATAAATAGCCGCCTCTCCGATGTAATCAAGGAGGACTTTTTTCAAGACCATTAATACACACTAACTTTTCTTGGTACCGGTCGCCTCTCTCGAGGATCCCCTGGTCCCCCACGTGGTGACCGGGGTCCTCTTTTCTTTACTGTAAAGGTTCTGTTGCTACGACATATATAATACGTAGTAGACTTTCCACTAAGAGCATGCACAAAGATATAGATAATTGTTGTCTATACAATCTCTCCATGTTATTTAGAGACAACACTAAAGACAGTTTCTACAATGAGCTATCTTTATACATGTTTCTATAGACAATTCATTCATATTCAATGAGTCTTGTTTGTAATGTTACAGTCGACTACTGCATGAGAGACAGTCCAATTCTCTGTGTTCCCCCTCACTCCTTCACATCATCCCGTGTCCTACGTGTTAGACTTATAGACAGCTCACGTCACGCTATTGTACATGCTCTAAGACAACTCGCATAACTAAGTTTTATGCTCCCGGGTCCTAACCGTTTATATTGGCTAATCTATGGTACTGTAGTAGCCCCTTTGATTTTTAAATGCTAAATATTTTAGATTTAACAAGCTGGCCTAGCTCTTTAGATCCATACAGGGATGGTCTTCCCATTCCCAGTAGATGGGCAGAGTTTTGTATTTCAGACTTCGACATGGGGATAGAAAAGTTGGCTTAGATCCATCCGCATAAGAGACCATTGAATTTTGTAAAGATGATATAAACATCAAACAAATTGGAGTGGCCCAATTATTAGTGTGTGTTGGACTGTTCGTAATATATGATTCACACAATGATCTTGGAAGAAAGGAAATATAGCATTGGTCATTGTAGAGGGTAGTACTTCAACTCACTTGGATGCCCTTTTTTTTTGCCCTTCTGCGCACTTGTGCACCACTTGCTCAGGGAGACAGCTAGCGCAAAAGCACCCAATGGTTACCGCTCCTAAGCATGGGCGCCCGTTGTTTAACTCTCCGTCCTTCTTCAGTCCTTGTGCGTCACATCACATGATCATCACCTGCTTCTGATCCGTTCTAGAATCCTTCGCCCCTCGTCTCCCTCATTCAACTCATTAATTAAGCATAAAAAAACGTTGCAAAATGCATATTTAGACAAGCATATACTAACCTGCATTGTCCTCTCCCCAAGAAAATTTAATGTAACAAGCCACTGTTCTGACTCCCTCTATATATCATCCTGATTAGCCTCTTCTTCAGCTCACACCGTCGCGCGACTCGCGTCATACATCCAAAAGTCCAAAGTGCGAGGCAGTTAATTTGGTTATTGAAGTCTTCAAGTTGGCTGACAAGATCATCTGCTCCGCCATGCTCGTTTCCTTCGTGATCTTGGTACGTACGTTATTTTACATTTCTTTTCCGAGCATCATGGATCACACATCTCGTACAGTGAGCTGCAGTGGCGAAGCCACGAATAAAATAGAGAGAGATCAAAGGACTAAGTTAAATTGACACAAAAATAGCATATATGTTCGCTTATTGCAAATTTATAAATAAATTGTAAAGTTCACCATTTCATCAAAAATTATCAATTAGAAAATGGGAGTGTCTATACAATATGCGACTAATTTTTTCTTAAAAATCAGTCACTTTTTGAGTCATCAGATGGAGATCCAATGCCCCAGATATCATCCCCTTATATCCCCAACCCAATCTCACTTCCCACCCTCTCTCCCTCTCTCTCACCAATCACAGAGCGCATCAGACGGCCTCCCACCCTCTCTCCCTCTCTCTCACCAATCACAAAGCGCATCGGATGGCCTAGAAAGTGACTCATTTCCTAGAAAATTTCAGTCGCAAGATGTATAGCAGTTCCGTTAGAAAATTACCAATTACCATTTTTAAATGTGTCATATTTGCATATTGTTTTGGGGTGAATTGCTCCATACCATCACAAAGATTATTCGGGTTGGAAAATATCATCGATGTGTCACTGACATGTGGTTCTAGGACCTACTTATCAGCCTCACATGCAATGGTATTTTCCGATTTATACATCTTTATGATGGTACCAAACTAATTTCCTCTATTATTTTCCTATCATTTACCCACCATTTTTGTCATTTTGTGACTATATTTCATCGATAACACATAGTTCTATTATTAATTTGCCAAAAAAGAGAGACCATTTTACTTTTTTTTTTTTCATTTTCTTGCAGGCCGGCACGACGAGGGGCATAATCTTCAAAATTGAACTTTCAAAATTTGCACCATACATTTAAATGGATGTGTTGACACAGAGGCATGGGATCAAACCGCGATCAAATTGGAGCTCCAGAGAGTCCAATAGGAAGAAAACAACAAGGGGAGAACCTGATCATAATTTTTCAAAACTTGAAGCCTTATTCTTCTTCCCTTGCCTGTGACTTGAGATCGACACTGTTCTTCTTCTCCCCTTGCCTCCCTTGCTTTTCCCTCCCCTTTTCCAACTCTGGCACAATTCCGCCTTCCTATTACCTCTCCTCTTTCCAATCCTTAATCCTGAGTGCTTCCTCACCTCTAGATCCATCGTGCCACCGCCATCCAGCAAGTGTTGCCACTCAACTCCCTCAACCTTCAGCTCTTGCATTGCATCCATCGCCGATTGGCCGGCGTTGCTGCTGGGGGAGGGGGTTTATGCCACCAACGGAGGGTAGGCTGAAGCCTAACTGAGCCCCCTCGATAGATTCACCCCAGTGAGCTGACCATATTCCGTGGCTGCACAGGCTGTCGGATCAAGATTGCCAGACGTGGCGCCGCTCCGGCACTCGGTGGGCGAGAAGAACGAGTGCGTGTACACACTGTACCTAGAGACCGGGTTGATCTGGAAGGCTGGGAGGAACACGGTGATCGGCGTGGCGCTCGAGGCAGCGGATGGCAGCGGCTTTGCCATCAAGGACCTGGAGCAATGGGGCGGGCTCATGGGCGCGGGCCACGACTACTACGAGCGCGGCAACGTGGACTGTTGGCCTAAACCGAAGATGAACACAAGAACACAAAAAAAAATTATACCACCTTTCTGATTTTTTTTCTTCTTCTCTATTGCTCTTGTTCACAAAATCTGATTACAGAGGTATCCTTTTATTGAGAGCAAACGACTATTCGTATCCGAAAAGGATTCTACGTATCCTGAAGGGATACCACATAAACTCTAGTATCCATAATTAATACTGTCTAAATACTGTATGACTACGTAAACAAACTTTACGTAAAATCTAGATATATCATATGCACAAAGATTACTAACAAATCGCTCTCTAATCTTTGTGCACTTACTTATTGAGGCAATCGGTCTCAACTACGATTTGCCCAATTGTTACTCAATACAAGACGACTAACACATCTCCTCAACGTCTTGGATTCAACTCCACGAACTCGACTCAGGACGGCGAACACACCTCCTCAATGTTCCGGGCTCAACACCACGTACACACACACACACAAATACGGCACAGCAACCGCCTAATACCAATACAATGCTTTCACTTTGGCAACACGTAACTCATCTTACGTTCCACTGACGTGCACCACTATCTATTCTACATGCACGCATGCATGCAAACAATGAACTCAATGTACTAACATGCGCATACACATGACTCGACACTACTGCTCCTACATGCATGAACTCAACTACATGCATGCGCTCACCGACGAGATTGCGTTGCGCGGTCGCCGCTAGCTTTGCTATGTCCAGCGTCGCTGTCGACCCGTTGAGACTGACCCACGCCAAGCCGTCAGTCACACCGCATCTCTGGCTGCCCATGCCTGCCGTGCAGCTCCGCCGCGCCGGCTGCGTCTTGCGCCGACACACTGTATATGTCACCCCGGGAGTCGAGATAACCCATCCCGGGGTAGTAGGTAGGGTTTCAAACCTGTAGCTCTGATACCAATTGTTGGCCCAAACCGAAGACGAACACATGCGAACACAAGAATAAAAAAAAAATGTGTCGTTGGAACAACAATAGCTTTTCTGATTTTCTTCTTCTTCCCTATTGCTCTTCTTCACAAAATCTGATTACAAATGTGCCATTTTATTGACAATAAACGTCTATTCGTATCCGGAAAGGATTCTACATATTCTGAAGAGATACCACATAAATTCTAGTATCTATAATTAATACTACCTAAATATTGTAGGACTACGTAAACAAACTCTACGTAAAATTTAGATATACCATATACATAAATATTACTAACATGGACGTGTTCAACGAGCGCAGGTCGTGCCTGCCGTCCCCGTCGTGCCGTACGAACCTGACGTCCGACGGCTCCGGCCCGCACCACACAAATTTTAGTATCCATAATTAATAATGCCTAAATATTCTAGGTGGTATTAACATAGAATTATCTATTGCTCTTGTTCACAAAATCTGATTACAAATGCGCCATTTTGATTTTATTGACAGCAAACGTCTATTCGTATCCGGAAAGGATTTTACATATTCTGAAGAGATACCATACAAATTATAGTATCCATAATTAATACTACCTAAATATTGTAGAACTATCACAAATATTACTACCATGGACGTGTTCAGCGAGCGCAGGCCGTGCCTGCCGTCCCGTCGTGCCGTATGAACCTGATGTCCGACGGCTCCGGCCCGCACCACGGGTGGTACTGCAAGTCCGTGGAGGTGACCGTCACGGCACCGCTCGCCGGGTGCGCCAAGGCGGCGTTCGGCGTCGAGCAGTGACTCGCCAGGGACGCGCCGCCGTACCAGTTCTACGTTGAGCGGAGCGTCTGCGCCAAGAGCAGCGAGGGTGAGGAGGAGCGCTGAGCAGCGGGAGGGTTGCTTGTGTTTTGTGTGATATTTCTGTCATTTTCTTGAGGTGGTCCAGCGCTTTTGTGGCCAGTTTATTTGAACTTTTGAAGTTTGAGCGCTTGTGAAGAAATACTCACAATTGGTGAAGAAATACTCATAACCTGTCTTGTATTGTGTGGCAAAAATTGTTTTAAGTGGTAGCGAGATTTTGCATGGATAATTTTGCCAGCTTAATCGACAGTGCTCTTTTGCCCCTTTTTTTTAGTGAATAGCAAAAGCTCTGCTATTTAATTCTTTAAGGAGAAACAAAATTAGTTTAAGCAGTCTTAGAAACAAGAAAAGTGACAAGGCGACAACAAAGAAGATGAAAAAACTATACCGTTGCTATGAGAAATTATCCCTTAGGCTACCAGACTGGAGGAAAAAAAAACTCAAATAGAGACGTTAACTCCTTGTCGTACGGTTGTCGACCGGAATTAACTCACTTAACTTCTTTGCACCCGCTGCCACCCATGCTCGTACCACGATGGTCATGATTCTGGCTGGCGTGCAGTGTTAATGTTGGAAGATTCCTCTATTTCGCTCCTTCCAAATTTGCCATAATACAATGATAAGCATGGAGTTTGCCCCAAGCATATTTCGTTGGTGTTCCATCCACCGTTCTAATATACTGATGCTGGCACCTAGCCAGGTCGAGGTTAGCTCCCATACTTCATTTTGTCTTCTTTTTTGTAAGCAGAGTTACGGGTTAACCCAGCTTTCTAGGGGTGGTGTTGGTTAGGTTATGTCCAACTGATCCGTGAGAGAAGAGAAGTCAAACAATGTTAAAAACGTGCTCACTGCGTCACCGAAGAAATGGCGAACCAGTAGCGGATGAGTCGCATGTATTGAGGAACCGTCGCTGGCGAGTCCAGTCCGAGCGATTACCTCGTAGACAAGCGTAGAATCGTAAGAACAATGCATGAACAACAAGAACAGAATAAGAGATAGAACACAGAGATGTAGGGGGACTTCTTGCTTCTCTTTATTCCTTCATCCATCGATCAATCTTTTACAATGAATAGCACTCCCTATTTATAGGCTACGACCCTGCTAGGGTTTGGGATGAGGAGCCCACCTTGGGCCAGGACTCCGGTCCCGGGCGGTTTCTAACACTCCCTTGGGCACTCATCCTTCATGTCCATGTCTCATCAAAACTCCATAAAAACCCAGTGGGAAAAATTTGGAGAAAGAGTGCATTAATCATGTTTCGCTATCTTTGCACGAATTGCCTCATTAAAAACCTTAGCCGAGAAACTTGGGAAAACTCGTCAAGGGAAAAGAGTACAATCCACCCAATTTCATTTAATCTCCGTGATTTACCTTTTGGGTACTCGGTCTTCGTGATCAAGCTTTAGTAATGAGTTCGTGAAGGTTCTCCCCGATCTGCACTTCTAAGTCTCATCATTCCAATTCCACATATGCATCTTTCAAAGCTAGACTGAAGTGACTTAGTGAATAAATCTGCAAGATTCTCACATGACCTAGTATGGAGTACTTTGATTACGTTCATCTTTTGCAATTCATGAGCATAGAAGAACTTGGGGTTGATATGCTTTTGTAAGAGGATTCTTCACAATAACCCATCTGCACTTGTGCAACACAAGCTACATTATCTTCATAGATAATAGTGGGAGTTTGTGCGGTATTCAATCCACATAACTGCTGGATGTAGTGAATCATCCGCCGAAGCCAAGCACATTCTCGTGAGGCCTCGTGTAGTGCTATTGTTTCCGAGTGGTTCGTCGAAATCGGTACAAGACACTGCTTAGACGATTTTATGGAATTACGGTTCCACCACATAGGAATACATAGCCTGTTTGTTATTTGGCTGTATGCGGGTCCTACAAGTACCCGTTATCTGCATTGCCATTCATAGTTAAGTCTTTGTCTTTTCTGTAGAACAGACCAAGTTCTTTGCTTCCTTAGAGGTATCGGGAGATGTCCTTCATTCCCTGCCAATACCTTTGGTAGGTTCTGTACTATACCTTACTAATAGGTTCACGACAAATGCAATGCCTGGTCTAGTACAGTTTATTCAATACATGAGTGTTTCTATCACACTTAAATATGGGAATTCGGTCCCAGGACTTCCTCCCCTCTTTCTAGGTTTGTACGGGTCCTTGTCTTGCCGCAAAGCTCTCCAGACCATTGGCACCTTCAAAGGGTATGCCTTTCCAAAGCCGAACCTTTCCAACACCTTCCGATTGTAGGTTGGTGATGTACTAAAATTCCTTGAGGGCATGCCCAAGCGCAAGCCTAGGCAATATTTGATTTTCACCCAAATCTTTCATTTGAACTTTGACTTGTGTAAAAGCTTACTTTCTTAATACCTTTCGTGGTTCGATGATATTCGGATCATTTTCATACACCGAGATTATACAAAATTCATTATGGAATCATCGTATAAATACAGGGTTTATTCTCATTGTTCGTGTAGCCTTTCTTGCATAGAAAGTCGCCTAAGCGATTATACCACATTCGCTCGATTGCTTAAGTTCGTATAATGACTTTCTCGAGTTTCACATGTACATATTTCCATTTGCTCTATCTTGGTTGGGACACTAATACATTGGTATCTTCAATGTCCGAATCCAATATTTCATAAAGGTATGTTGGTACCCCATCCATCAATTTCAATTCTAACTTCAAGTTCACGCCATTGAGATAAATGTCTAAAGGGGTTCTCGCCATGATCGGGAATAGGTTTCTTCATAATCATCTCTGGATGTTCAATGAAACCTTATGCAACGAGCCTTGCTTCTTTATTTCTCTTTGAACAAATATCCACTTATGCCCTACGGGGTGCACAAGGGGGCGCGACGACTTATGTGCCCAAACGCCCTTCTTTTATTCGGAGAGAATAATTCGGTTTCTCGCCTTCTTTCAATCGATCTTTTCTTTCATTCAACGAGCGTCTACAGCTCGAATCAAGATTGATGATTGTGGCAAGTTTCTTTGCAAAGTATATGTCGACATTGGTCGTTGTCATATTCAAAGATTCTCCGAGGTCATAAATTTTATAGCTATTTCTTCAAGAGGCGATTCTTCTAATGCTTCTACTTGCTCACCGTTGCTTCCAATTGCGGGCAAGTCCTTTAGTTTTTCAACTCAGATGTGTGCACACATCCATGCCGATGTCTCCCTTCATGGGGATGTTCAATTCGCACGCCTTTTCGAAGGTTCCATACCGGTGTCGGTCTCAAGCGGCTCCCTTCAGTTCTGGGGCACTTGGTGATCGGTGTGTCAAGTCCTTCTTATCCTTTTCCACCAGCGCCCCTGGTTACCGGATTCGAGGACCGGAGTTCTCGTCCTTTTCTGAGGCCTCTGGACGGGATTAGGGATACCTTCATTAGTATTTCAACCCTCTCCGGTGCATTGCGTACAGGCAAATGCTACTTGGTCACGCTCTTCAAATCACTAAAGTGGTCGACGGTTAATTTGCTAATATTTGCAAATCTATTATCTTACGGACTTCAATTGTCTTCTAGACTTCAATTCAATTATCTTACGGATCTGTAATTATCTTCGGACTTCTATTTGCTTCACTAGTGCGCGGGTCATATGCATAGATTTTAATTATATTCGGATTTCAATTGTCTTCTAGACTTCAATTATTTCCGACATTATTATCAAGGGTTGATTTCCTCCCCTAATGACGGAAACTAATCTCATCCGATATACTATCAACGAATCGGGCATTATGCAAATCTCGGTCATAGGGTCCAAACACTTGATTATGGATGTTGTTTCATAACCAATGTATATCCCGCACTTTCGGAGAAGACCCATTGCGATTCATTGCGGTGATGGTATAGGTACATAAACCTTACGACCAAACTGCGAAGATGAGTAGTTTTAGTCTTGACCCTTGCGCTAGTTGCATAGGTGGACGGATGTTATGTCGGCATCTAAAATTGATGAGAGATGCTGCGAGCGGGACTGCACGTCCCCAACATGTAGTTGGTAAATTACAATTCTTCAAAGTTCTGTTAGTCCATTCTGGGTGTGGACATGCGGTACAGAATGCTCAACTTTCAATTCCCATTTTCATGCAATAATCATCAAATGCTTTGAGTAAGTTCTCGGCGTTGTCCATTCATGTGGACTTCTCATGATGATGAGGAAAATGTTTCTAATTTAATTATCTGCGAGATTTAGCTATACAAAAGCATGATCTCTCGTAGACAATAAACATACGTGCGACTATTCTGAAGAAGCATTAATGAGCACTATAAATACCTAAAATGACCCTTACGGGGGCTATATAGGACCGCAAAAGGTCTCCCTGGATACGGTCCAGGAATGCAAGGACTTCATCCTTCGCTTTCAGAGCAAAAGGTCTAGTAATTAATTTCTCGGTGGCACATGCGGGGCACACAAAATCTTCCTGATTCGAGAAATTCTTAACATTCATATCATGTCCCTGTGAATTGTTAATTATATCTCTCATCATCCTAAGACTTAGACGGCACAATCTATCATGCCAGAGATAGAAAAGTTCAGAGCTTTTAAATACGGTTTTCAAGGCGTATAGTCTGCAGTGCCTTAATATTAATGTAGTATAGCCCAATTTCATATGAAGGAAGACATTCTAATGCTATTTTTTACTTTCTTCACGCTTTGTAATGAGCAGGTATTCTGTACCATACTCTTCTTCAGTCTCTACATGAAAACTGTTAGCGCAAATATCCTTGAGAGTTCTAGTCGATTCTGGGTACAACAAGTCTTCTTCAATGACCAAAGTTGTGCCGTTGGGAGTATAATTATGGCCCTTCCGAGCCTATTATACAAGTATCGCCGCTGCGATCGTCGCATGCGACTACCAACATTCTTGCTGATCGACTGGAAATTTTTTTTATTTCTCTCAGAATGGTATTCGTTGTGCCGCTACATGCTAAGCACACTTCCTCCATAGGGCGCCACACGCGTTCTAATATAATGTACTTCATTAATATGTAGCAGAAAGCAAGCAACACATAAATAAAATACTTGATATCGAACATAACTTGCTATTATAAAACGGAAAATAAGTCTTGCAGGACTCATAATAAGAATTTAATGTTTTGCTCTCCCGAGCTTGCAACCATTATTCAATAATTCAAAATTCGCTTCAATTACAAAGCGCAAGTTTCTATAAAGGTCCGAGTGCAATGCGTGCATTGGATCTAATAGCGTAAGTATTCAGAACTTCGCCTAAATCGGCTCCATGCGCGATCTTCTCCTCTTGGCTACTACGGTGTGGCCGCTGTGATGTCCAAAGGAGGGATGATGGGGTCACATCGGGTCGTTCACATTCATAAGTGCGGTAATGGATGTGAATCCTCTGTACTGCAATGGCGAGGTATGCCTCATGCTATCATTTGCCCTTCTTCTTAGACCGAAAACATCAATAATATGCGACATTTACGACCTTACCCTTCTTGTTTCTCTCATTCGTGAGAGGCTTCATCACCTTGTAGTCGCTAGCGATGGCTTCATGGCCAACATTGCTACTAGGTGGTTGCGAGATGAAGTTCTTTCTTAGAATATCATCTTGAGTTTCTGCAACTTGCATGACGTCAATTAATTCGGCATACTTCATGTAACCGTCTTGACAATAGTTGCTTGCGGATTGCACCGCGTTCGGGTGAAAGGTAGAGGGTCTTCTCAGTCTTCTGCTCATCCGTGATTATATTACCACAGAATTGAAGACTGTTATAAATTCTGTACAAATTCTGACCATACTAGGTCGGTTCTCCAAATTCGATTCGTGATGCGATCATCTTCATATTCATGCAAAAGTTCAAAGGATTACTGCTGGTAATCTGCATAAAATGGTTGCAAAATTCTCACAATGCTCTTGAACTCGTGTTCGTGTTCCGTATTTTTCTATGCATTTTTCATGATTTATCGCTATTTTCGGTGATTAAAGGCAATATAAACAATCACGATAATTAAAACGATAAATGCGTAAATAAATCGCATAGAAATAATAATAACAAAGTTAAACATGCTTCAAGTTCAAAAGTATGCAAAAAAATGGATTCCGAAGCCTTTCTCTTTGAAAAAAATGATTTTTAGTGAAATCGCAATTTTCAAAGCGGCCACGGGAGGCGCGGCGGCGCCGCTTCTGCAGCGGCGGCCGGTGAGTGGGGCCGCTACGAGCGCGGCGGCAAGCAGCGGTGGCCATTGCGGGAGCGCGGGCGGTGCGGTCTTTGTCGCGGCCTTGCGGGCGGAGATGTCGCTGCGGCGACGGCGCGGCGGGACGGTGCGGCGGCGCGGCCGAGCTGCGTGGCGCGCCGGGCACGGCATGTCGATCGCGGGCGGTAGCGGTTCGACGGTGCGGTGCGGCGCGGCGCGGCACGGCCATGTGCGGCACGACGGGCCGGGCGCGATTCGACGGTGCCGCAGCCGGAGCCTTCTTTCCTCCTTCCTTTACTTCATGCCATGGCGCAGTGCGGCCGGCGCGGTGCAAGGTGGCTACAGGCCATGGACGGCGCACGCAGCAGCGACCAGAGGGCGACGGTACCTTTACGGGAGGTGGCCCAGCGGCCGCTCCGGCAGGCGCACGGCTTCGGGCCAACATCACACGGCGCATGCGGGCGACGCGAGATTTTTTTCGTACTGTTCATATGTAATCACTGTTCATACGTGATTATCGCTCATCCGCGACATCGTTCACATGCGATCACGTTCACGCGCGACGCATCGTTTATCCGCAAATACCATTCACGTGAGATTACCGTTCATCCGAGCTTCGTTCATCCGCAACATCGTTCATGCGAGATTACCGCTCACGCGAGATTACCGTTCATCCGCAAATACTGTTCATGCGAGATTTCGTTCACGCGCGATCATTTATGAGGTGCACTTGTTCATCCGCACGATCATCGTTTATGCGGCGCATTGTTCATCCGTCGCGATATCGTTCATCCGCTGCGGTATCGTTTCACCACGGCGTACATCGTTCATCGATCGCGGTCTTTATTCTGCGGCGCAAGCGGCCGCCGCCTCGTGCCGTCGCGGCGCGTGGCGGTGCCATCTTCAGTGGCGGGTGTGACACCAAAATCGGCGACGACGCGGCTCTGTGTGTCGCTACCGTCCCTTTTTATTCTTGTTCATGTATGCGATACAATATAATGTATTATGAGATTGCAACAGAGGCGCGGCTTCATGCCGACATGTGCGTGCTTGCGCGTGCTAGCGGGTGGTCTGTCGTTGCCTCCGTGGTGATACGTGATGGCGGACTATGCCGGCCGAACGTGTCGCGAGGTAGTGACACCGCTTGCGGCGGTGCGCGCACATGATGCCTTTCATGCGATCGCATATACAACCTACGGTACAATCATCATCTACTCTTTCATGCAACCCACCGATCGGCTTGGCGGCGACTTCAAGTCGGCTCGCGGTAGATTAGAGCGGATTTGCGTGAAAACCAATCTAGAAAGCCAAATTTGCGAATTGAAAGCAATCTAGAAAACGATTCAATCTACGAGTGTCGTTCATCGACGGTTACCTTTTCGATGCGAGGAGAGTCGATCGTCGCGATAACGTATTGAGGAACCGTCATTGGCGAGTCGGTCGAGCGATTACCTCGTGACAAGCGTAGAATCGTAAGAACAATGCATGAACAACAAGCAGAATAAGAGATAGAACACGAGAGATGTAGGGGACTTCTTGCTTCTCTTTATTCTTTCATCCATCGATCAATCTTTTACAATGAATAGCACCCTATTTATAAAGCTAATTTCACGACCTCGCAGGGTTTGGGATGAGGCGCACTCGCCAGGACTCCGTCCCGGGCCGGTTTCTAACAGCATGAACCTATGGCTATGGATCATGGACACTTGGGCACGGCCTTCTTTTGCTCCGTGTATTAGATACGTAATGCGCTGTTAGCCAATAATTCCTTGTCTGACACCTGCTTAATGTCACCGTCTTCGCCAACTACTACAGACACGTACTAGCTAGCACGCCACCAAATCCACACATACACATCGGCCATTAAAACGGCCTTGTCCTTCACAGAAACAGCATCGACCGCGCGCGTGCAAACGTTTTCTAGATGAAACATTACTGCCTTCATCGATCAACCGGCCAAAATAACGTCGAAATTTCTCGATCCCTTGCCCTTGCTAACTGCACAACGTGCGTAGAGCTAAATTTGGCTATCCATGCGTGTTCCACGTGACTGCGCCAGTGTTTCCTGCGGTGCTCGGATCTCGTCAGGCCTGTACACACTTTGTCGTACACTACTAAACAGAATCCGAATCCTAAAAAGAGGAATGCTATACACAAGACGGGAGGAGGAGAGGGTGGGCGGGCGGGCGATCAAGTGTCACGCGTAAGATAAAAATCGCCGTATGCGAAAATCATTGTACGTGAAGCATTTTCGTTCTAGATCGTGTATGCGAAGCATTTCTGTTATAGATAAGTCATACGTGAAGCGTCTTGCGTCCTGGAAATATGCCACCTCGATTCTCCTGCCATCAAATGAAAAGCAACCCCTCCGCCAGTTTCTCCCCCAGTGTCACTGTACAGTGGGTCGTCCCCCAATCCCCTTATAGGGCCACACACCGCGGCGCCTCTCTTGTCTCGTCCCCAAATCCCCAATTACGATCGAAGCAGCGAAGCCTCCCCGGCCATGAAGCTCTCCTACCTTCTCCTCGTCTCCTTCGCTGCCGCGGTAAGACTATATCATTTACTAGCTAGGCTCTCTTCTACATGTACTGCGATCGCCGTGTGATTTACACCATGTTGGGGCGCGCGCGCGTGCGTTGCTTGATTAGGCGTACGCGTTGGAGGGCGCGGTCACGGACATCACGGGCAGCGGGCGGCGGCGGCGGCTTAGCCTTAGCGTCGGACCCGAAGAACAAGTGCGTGTACACGGTGTACGTGCGGACGGGGTCGATCTGGAAGGGCGGGACGGACTCGGTGATCAGCGTGACGCTGCTGGGCTCGGACGGCACGGGCATCCGGATCGGCGACCTGGAGCGGTGGGGCGGGCTGATGGGGAGCGGCCACGACTACTACGAGCGTGGCAACCTCGACATCTTCAGCGGCCGCGGGCCCTGCATGGCGCGGGCGCCGTGCTGGATGAACCTCACCTCCGACGGCACGGGCCCGCACCACGGCTGGTACTGCAACTACCTCGAGGTCACCGTTACGGGCCCCCACCTGGGCTGCAAGCAGCAGCTCTTCACCGTTGAGCAGTGGCTCGCCACCGACGCCTCGCCCTACCGCCTCTACGCCGTCCGCGATTCCTGCCCCAAGAAGCAGCCCGGCTCCGCGCCGGGCGCCGTTGCGGGCGACGACGAGGCCGCCAGGTTCACCGCTCTGTGAAGCTTACGCCCGTGGCGTTGTGTGAACCGTGGTGTGAAAAGCCTTTGATTCCCGTGTAATCATGCAGTAGTAGTACTAAGCGTGATCTGCCAGTGTGCTTGATGCGCGATTAATTTTGCCGGCCTCCAATTATTATACGAGGAGGACGTAAGTTGTTGTACTTATACGGGGAAATAAAGCCAGCGTCCCGTGCGTTCTGGAACGATCTGATGAGAGTCGATCGAACTGGGGGCGAGTTGGTATTACGTCGGCATCTCAGCTCATCTGTCTCGCGATCCGGTATTTATCACTTGGAGTTGATTTTTTCCACCGTGGTGTGTCCTACTGTGTACTATCTGTCGGCAGAATCTGTAGAAGAAATCATCAAATTGTTTCAAGGCCTTACACACCAGGGTTCAGTCGGGTGCTCTTGTGTCGATAGCACTAGATATGCATGGGGTTTTAATGATGTCGTCTGGGATTTGCGTTCCATTCTGAAAATGTGAAGCAACTGAAGATTGGTTCTTTTTTCTACTGAACTCCCCAGGATTGCAGTATTGCACTCGATTGAGCCTCCACTTCCGGGAAAAAAAATGTGAGAAAGATGCGGGCCTTTTCTGCCTAGATTGGGCCGCAGGCTTGACACCACAGGGTGAAGAATTTTTTGATGGAAGATTCAAAATTTGCATCAAAATCACTGGAGAAAAGTAGCTGAAAGAACAGATAAAAACTAAGAACGTTAACGGATTGGATGGAAGATTCAAAACAAAATTGATCGAGCAGATCAAAGATGCACATCAGATTAGAGGGTGGGTTTTGTTGCAAGCTCATCGTGCCTGGAGTGAGGAAGATGAGAGGAGGCAGCGTGGGAGAGGACACGAGGGGAGCGCCGGCCGGCGACACCGCATACCCTCATCCCGGCGGCCGCTCAGCAGTTCTTCCCTCGCCGCAGGTTGGTGCCAATCCTGCGCCTCCGCCGTGGCTCTACCCTAGCCCTAGCGCCCCTATAATTTGCGCTGCCTAGCCTCGTGCCGACACGCCGGCGTCACCACCTATTCTGTTGGAATTAATATGGGCTAAGCCCAAATATTATATTCTAATTAATTCATAGTAAATCTCAAAGGCCCATGTGCAAGTGCTAAAAATGTTTAGTCCCACATGGAGGGATTAAGGGGAGTAACACCAGTTTAAAAGGTGGAACATGGTAGCCCTTCTTGTGGAATTGGAAAGAGACTACACACGCGCGTGCTCGCTCGCCTCGCCGAGCCGAGTCGTGCAGTGCGGGTGCGGGTGCGCAGGCGTGTCGGGTGCAGACGCGATTTTCTTTATCTATCGAAAATTGAAGCGCCTGGCTTTGAGGGTGACTGTTGGTCTCTGGTCACTTTGTTTTTGGCCATTAAAAAGAACAGAGTGCTGGTCCTTGATTGTGACTGTTGGCCTTTGGTCTTCTGACGACTGTCCTTGATGGTGACTGTTGGCCTTTGGACTTCTGGCAACTGTCCTTGATGGTGACTGTTGGCCTTTGGACTTCTGACGACATTTGGACTCTCTGTTTTTTGGCTATTTAAGGAGACTGAGAGGACTGGCTCTGGTTAGAGTTTTTCCACTTCCACAGTTTACATTTCCACAGTACTTGTTGCTGTCTTTGGCGATCTCCATCCCGACGAGGTGCGTGTACGGTCGCACCGGGAGAGCAGGCCTCCGGAACCGCGTCCTTGAAGGCTTGCACGAGCGAGGACGAATAAGATTTTTGGGGAGCGTTCGCGCATCGCTCACGCTACATCTACATCAAGTGTACGACTACAACTCTACGCTACGTTCTACATCGACTACACGACTCTGCCACGTTCTACATCAACCGCACGACTACGCGACGCCCACTACATCATGACGAACAACGACATTATCAAGAATGCTTTGGTGCTACTTCTTCTTCTGCTGAACGGGTATGTTACTTGGATTGCTTTACTATTTGTTGTTGTCATGAACACCGAGATAGATATGCTATTTTCTGTCTTTCTAGAAATTAGTATGTCTATAGTGTTCATTCATACCTGCTTTGTATTTGTGAAAATAGCTAGAGTATTTTCCTGCTTTATCTAGGTTATTTCGGATTAAAGTAATTCGAAAAATGCTTATATTCTCAACAATCCAAAACCTTATTCTAGGCATAGGCTTTTTCGTCAATGGTTTTTTGTTGCGCCAAACCTCTCGTATTCGATGGTGCGAATTATAAGAGGTGGCGCACCAAGATGGTGCTTTGGCTAATCGCCATGAACGTTTTCCATGTGGCAAGCAAGCAAGCTGAAGGAACACTTACTCTGAACAGAGCAAGCGTCGAGGTCGCGATAACCTTTTAAAGGTGCTGTGGTTAGTGTTCTTGGTGAGAAGTTAGTCGATGCATACATGGTGATTACAACTGGGAAGGAGATGTGGGATGCACTCGAAGCTAAATTTGGAGTTTCGGATGCAGGGAGTGAATTGTATCTCATGGAGCAATATCATGACTATAGAATGGTTGATAATCGTTCTGTAGTTGAGAAGACTCATGAGATACAATCCATGGCCAAAGAACTTGAGCACTTCAAATGTGTATTACCGGACAAGTTTGTCGCAGGAGGCATTATTGCCAAGCTTCCTCCTTCTTGGAGGAATTTTGCTACTTCTCTGAAACACAAGAGACAAGAGTTTTCTGTTGAAAATCTTATTGGGTCTCTTGATGTTGAAGAAAAGGCGAGGGCAAAAGATACACACACTAGAGGTAATGAGGGACATTCTAGTGCCAATGTGGTGCAGAAGAAGAATGGCCAAACTCAAAAGTTCAAAGGAAAGAACAAGAGTGCACAAACAACAAGTTTTAAAAAGAAGAAGAAGAACACAAAGGATGACCTTTGCTTTGTGTGTGGCGAACACGGTCATTGGGCCAAGGATTGCGATCCAACGCAAGGGTGGGAAGAATCGCAGAGGCGAATTCCAAGTCCGCCAATGTTGTTGTTGGTACTCTCGAGACGGAACTTGTGGTATGGTAATTTACCTCGTTCTTTCCGTATGTCAATCTATCGATTGGTGGATAGACACGGTGCTAATATACATGTGTGTACCGATGTTTCATTGTTTTCTTCTTACAGTCACTCGGGATTCAAATTGTTCTAATGGGAACGGGTCACATGCCATTGTTCATGGTGTTGGTACGGTCGATCCAAGTTTACTTCGGGAAAGATTGTGCAACTGAAGAACGTGCATCATGTGCCATCCATCAATAAGAATCTCGTCAGCGGATCTCTTCTGTGTAGATATGGCTTTAGACTGGTATTTGAGTTCAATAAATTTGTAGTGTCTAAGTGTGGACAATTTGTTGGTAAAGGCTATGTGTGTGGAGGCTTGTTCCGCCTATCTCTTTCAGATTTGTGTAATAATGTTGTGAACCATGTTTACAGTGGTAATGAGACTATTATTTGGCATTCACGACTTTGTCACATAAATTTTGGTTGCATGACGCAGTAGCCGCTTTAGAGTTAATCCGAAATTCACCCTTGCCAAAGGTTCTAAATGTCAAGTTTGTGTGCAATCAAAGCGACCGTAAGCCGCATAAGGTCGCAGAGGTAAGAAACTTGGCACCATTAGAACTCATACATTGGATCTGTGTGAGATGAATGGTGTGTTGACAAAAGGTGGTAAGAGATATTTTATGACTTTGATTGATGACTCCACTAGGTTACATTATGTGTATCTTTTGAAAACTAAAGATGAAGCTCTTCACTACTTTAAAATCTATAAGGCAGAAGCTGAGAACCAACTTGAAAGGAAAATCAAAAGGATTAGGTCTGATCGTGGTGGAGAGTACTTTTCTAATGAGTTCAATTTATTCTGTGAGGAACATGATATAATTCATGAGAGGACGCCTCCCTATTCACCCCAGTCAAACGGGGTTGCTGAAAGAAAGAACCGCACTCTAACTGATTTGGTTAACGCCATGTTAGACACAGCGGGTCTTTCCAAAGCATGGTGGAGGGAGGCTATATTGACTTCAAGTCATGTCCTAAACAGGATTCCTACAAAGAATAAAGAGATAACCCCATATGAACAATGGGAGAAGAAAAGACTATCACTTTCATACTTACGCACTTGGGGTTGTTTGGCGAAAGTCAATGTGTCAATTCCTAAAAAGCGTAAGCTTGGACCAAAAACCGTGGATTGCGTCTTTCTAGGCTATGCTCAACATAGCGTTGGATATAGATTTCTAGTGGTGAAATCTGGAGTACCTGACATGCTTGTTGGTACAATTATGGAGTCCAGAGATGCTACATTCTTTGAGGATATTTTTTTGATGAAAGATATGCCTAGTTCATCAAGTCAGGAATCTGATAGATTGACCACTATTCGAGTACTACTATCTCTGGCTGCCTCACACGGTCTTCTCGTTCATCAGATGGACGTTAAGACGGCTTTCCTGAATGGAGAGTTGGATGATGAAATTTACATGGATCAGCCAGACGGATTTGTAGTAGATGGTCAAGAAGGAAAGGTGTGCAAGTTGTTGAAATCTCTGTATGGTCTTAAACAAGCACCTAAGCAGTGGCATGAAAAGTTTGACAGAACTTTAACATCTGTAAGCTTTATTGTGAATGAAGTTGACAGATGTGTGTATTATCGCCATGGTGGGGGCGAGAGAGTCATTTTATGTCTGTATGTTGATGACATACTGATCTTTGGGACCAACCTTAATGTGATTAAGGAGGTTAAGGATTTCTTGTCTCGGAATTTTGAGATGAAAGATCTGGGAGTAGCTGATGTTATTTTGAACATTAAGCTGTTGAGAGGTGATGATGGTGGGATTACATTGTTGCAATCTCATTATGTGGAAAAGGTTCTGAGTCATTTTGGTTATAGCGACTTCAAACCTTCTCCAACACCTTATGATCCTAGCGTATTGCTTAGGAAGAATCGGAGAATAGCCAGAGACCAATTGAGATATTCTCAAATAATTGGTTCACTCATGTATTTAGCTAGCGGTACCAGGCCTGACATCTCGTTTGCTATGAGCAAACTAAGCCGTTTTGTTTCCAATCCGGGAGATGATCATTGGCATGCTCTTGAGAGAGTAATGCGCTATCTAAAGGGTACTGTGGGTTATGACATTCACTATACCAGGTACCCTAGGGTACTGGAGAGTTATAGCGATTCAAATTGGATATATGATGCTGATGAGATTAAGGCCACAAGTGGATATGTCTTCACACTAGGAGGTGGCGCTGTTTCATGGAAGTCTTGCAAGCAGACCATCTTAACTAGGTCAACAATGGAAGCAGAACTCACAGCATTAGATATCGCCATCGTTGAAGTGAATGGCCGTGAGCTCTTGATGGATTTGCCGGTGGTTGAAAAACCAGTACCGGCTATTCTGATGAATTGTAACAATCAAACTGTGATTGTCAAGGTGAACAGTTCTAAGGATAATAGGAAATCATCAAGATATGTGAAGAGAAGATTGAAGTCTGTCAGAAAAATGAGAAACTCCAGAGTAATAGCTTTGGATTATATCCAAACAGCTAAGAATCTGGCTGATCCCTTCACAAAGGGTTTGTCACGAAATGTGATAGACAATGCATCGAGGGAGATGGGTTTGAGACCCACGTGAGTTACACTATAGTGGTAACCCATTCTATATGATCGGAGATCCCGTGAAGTAGGATTGGCGAAACAAGCTATTGGTTAACTGGGAGGAGAGTACCTTTATAGACCCACTCCATTGGAGATGCAATTCTCTCCTAAATCTGTATGGCGAGTTGATTCTTATCTTAATGTGTTCGTGGCTTGTTAAAGCAAAGATCTTTCCTCTGAGCGATCTTGAAAGAACACACCTATATGAGCCCGACTGCTAGTCACAGTCTATGAAATAGGGTAATTTCTAGGAAGCTCATGAATAGGCCAGGAGTATGACTTATATGCTCCAACCCGCGGGGATGCTTGGCAGCCTAGTATCAGTTAAGGACTTAAGTGAAACTTATTCACACAAAACTGTCAATTCAAGGCTTAGTTCATTGTGCAGTTGTGGATAAGTATAGCTTCTGTTCTAGGTAGATGTTCAACCTTAACCGGTCTCCATCAAAACACTGGTATATTAAAACATATTGTGGATCAAGGTATTTGACTTGCACCCTTGAGATCTGGTGGGGGATTGTTGGAATTAATATGGGCTAGGACCAAATATTATATTCTAATTAATTCCTAGTAAATCTCAAAGGGCCATGTGCAAGTGCTAAAAATGTTTAGTCCCACATGGAGGGATTAAGGGGAGTAACACCAGTTTAAAAGGTGGAACATGGTAGCCCCTCTTGTGGAATTGGAAAGAGACTACACGCGCGCGCGCTCGCTCGCCTCGCCGAGCCGTGCGGTGCGGTGCGTGTGCGTGTGCGCGCGTACGCAGGCGTGTCGGGTGCAGACGCGATTTTCTTTATCTATTCGAAAATCGAAGCGCCTAGCTTTGAGGGTGACTGTTGGTCTTTGGTCTCTTTGTTTTTGGCCATTAAAAAGAACAGAGTGCTGGTCCTTGATTGTGACTGTTGGCCTTTGGTCTTCTGACGACTGTCCTTGATGGTGACTGTTGGCCTTTGGACTTCTGACGACTGTCCTTGATGGTGACTGTTGGCCTTTGGACTTCTGGTAACTGTCCTTGATGGTGACTGTTGGCCTTTGGACTTCTGGCGACCTTTGGACTCTCTGTTTTTTTGGCTATTTAAGGAGACTGAGAGGACTGGCTCTGGTTAGAGTTTTTCCACTTCCACAGTTTACATTTCCACGATTTGTTCTTTGTCTTTGGCGATCTCCATCCCGACGAGGCGCGTGTACGGCCGCACCGGAGAGCGGTCTCGGAACCGCGCCCTGAAGGCTTGCACGGCGAGGGCGAATAAGGTTTTTGGGAGCGTTCGCGCATCGCCGCCGCTACATCTACATCAAGTGTACGACTACAACTCTGCGCACGTTCTACATCGACTACACGACTCTGCGCACGTTCTACATCAATCGCACGACTACGCGACGCCCACTACATCATGACGAACAACGACATTATCAAGAATCTTTGGTGCTACTTCTTCTTCTTTGAACGGGTATGTTACTTGGATTGCTTTACTATTTGTTGTTGTCATGAACACTGAGATAGATATGCTATTTTCTGTCTTTCTAGAAATTAGTATGCCTATAGTGTTCATTCATACCTGCTTTGTATTTGTGAAAATAGCTAGAGTATTTTCCCTGTTTTATCTAGCTTATTTCTGGATTAAAGTAATTCGAAAAATACTTATATTCTCAACATATTCTAGCCCTAGCCTCTCGGTGCCGCCACCAACCTATTCGCAATCGCCTGCGATATCGCGGCATCGCGCCTCGCGCGTGGGGAGAAGGTGATCGAATCGTGTTGGGAGGAAGGCTCGCGAATGCCTGGGCCTGGCCCTAGCCCGTATTGGTTTTGGATTACACCCAATTTCGAGGGGTATAGCCGTATAGGCCAGTAGGCCACCTACTGAGCCGGTATCCGATTCCACGTACGTCTACGGCCCAACAAACCAAACACGATTTAATGCAATTTGTTACCATGTAATCAGATAGCAGAGCAAAACAACTGAACCAAACACTGTCTTAACTAGCACCTGTAACTCTGTAAGGGCATGTGCAATGGTACAGACAGCTGCTGTCTATAGCAACTCTCTATGTCACTTGTAGACAGTACTAAAGATAGCTCATACAATGATTGTGGTGATACAGTCAGCTACAAGATTGTAGATAACACACAATCTTTTAATGTTTTTCTTATTTCTGATGCTACAGTCGACTACAGGATTGTAGACAACATCTTTCACTCTCTTTATTCTCTTTCATCCACGTCAGCAAAAATTCTATGTGACAGAGGCTATACACACCCGACATAAAACCCATTGTACATGCTCTAAGCCGCCCGCCATCGGTTGATGTATCTGTCCTATGGCCACAAACTATTAGGCCCTGTTTGGATTAGGAGTAATTCCATGATACGTTTTGGGATTAATTAGATCCTAAAACTTTTCAAAGAAATATCCCTAATCCAAGCATCCTTAGGATGTTTTTTTCCCTCGAGTTTTGGTATACACCACCTATCAGTTTTTAGTATATAATAGGTGTTACCACGACTATAGTCGCAAAATATTAGGATATAAACATATAAATGAATAAATTAAGAAAAAAGTTCACTTTTTACTCTCAATTATCGCTCGTGTCCACTTTTCAATATCGAATCTCGAACTATAAAACCGTTTAAAACACGGTGGTCGACTATCAATACGGGTTTCAACTAAAGTGGCGGTGATTTTGGCTAGAGCAGGGCCTGCAGCCGCCGTGGTTGCAGACGGGCCAGGAGCCCTGTTGGGGCCTGCAGGGCGAGGCCCAGGCCCACCAGGATCCGCCGACGTACCGGAAGCCCCACGACCACGAGGCCACGACCTGAAGAAGGCGCCGAAAATCTCCCTGCTGAGCGCGGTGATCAAGCCCCTGAGCCCGCGCTTCGACCAGATGCGCAAGCTCGTGTGGCAGTACAAACGGCTACAGCACAAGATGAGCGCCAGGGACGCCGACACCTGGTCCACGGTCATCACCCAGGAGGAAGCGCTCAACCGCCAGGTGCAACGTTCGCTGCAGACCACGCCGCCCGAGGAGGGGGAGGAGGACGACGACGGCCTGGACGACAAGGAAGCCGCCGGCGATGGTCCGCGGGAAGCGGAGCACGGAGGCTCGCACGTTGACAAGCGCAAGCGCGAGGTCGGCAACGAGACCGCGGGTGGCAATGTCCACAGTGGCGGCGGCGGGGAGCTGGTAGCGCTGACGGACATCGAGGGCGTCGCGGAGGTGGACCGCAACTCTATCGACGAGCTCATGAAGTTCTACTGCAGCTTCCTGCACTGCAGGGGGCAGGTGGTGGTGAGTAGGAGAGCAAGGACGTGGTGCGCGTGGCGGCCGCCGGACTTGGAGGTGGACAGCAGAGCAGTGCTGCTGCTGAGACCGCCGCACAGGACCCGGGGACGATGCATAGTGCATCACGATATGCTTGGGTGTTTCCTGAGCGTCGCGGATGTGGTGGACATGAGTGACTTCCCGAGCAGTCCTATCTGGCACTGGGGGAGCTCGGATTTGGATTAGTGTGGTGGTTTGGTTATTAATTATCAGGATATGCGGTTTGTTGGTGTGAGTTTGTATTAAAGAATTATTGAGGATTTACCACTATAAATAAGTGTATTTAAGAATTTATTCATTGATGTCTCAGGTTCTGGGGCCACATATTAGTGAGACATCTATTTGATAATAGTAAATCCTCAAATCCTTTTATGTTAATTATCAATGCTTTTTAATTAATCAATTTCGGTTCTTTAATTTGATTTAGGAGAACAGCAAGCAGGAAGCGGCAACGTTCGGGAAATAAATCCTACGAGACCTATATACCTTTAGGCCCATATTTAGCTGGTCATTAGTCATTAGTACTGTGCATGGTGGGAGGGGGGTTGCCATATGTTGCATAGGGTATGGGTTTTGTGTATGAACAAGCCACTAAAGATGAGCTCATGTAATGTTGCTAGTTGCTACTGTGTATGTGCATGGTTTTTGCCCCCGTTTAGGACGCAAGAATTTCATAAGATTTTACATAAAGTTTACATGAACTAAGAAATATTCCATATTCAAACTGTGCGTAATGGTAACCATGCAAGTAAGGGCAAGGCGAGTATTGTGCCTGCAATATGTATGTACATCTGATTTGTTTGTTCTTACTTCATCCGAGCATGTAGTAGATGTAGGCTCAGATCAGGGATGCGTGCTCCTACGAATTTGTTCTGGAGTTTTTTAGAAGAAGATTCGCTCTGAAGTTTCAGATAAACTTTGGATCTTGATCATCTTGTGATCGTCAGTTGCCAGAACCAACACTAGTTCCACTTCTCATTCCTTACTTTTTTAAGAACGGACACATTTCTTTTTTTCTTATTAAAGGGTGCTTACCTCCTTCAATTTCAATTAGTGAAACTAGCAACAATATCATCTACAGTATATAGCTACATTACCGTCTACAGTACTCAGCTACAGTACTACGTGCAGTGGTGGGCTGCCCGGGAGGACTCGACTGCGGATGGGCTGGGTGGCTCAACTGCCCCCACGCAAAGTGAGCCAAAATCAGTTCCTCGGACACATTTCTTACCTCAAACAAACTATCTACCTCAAATAAACTATCTTGCGCCGAGTAGTTAAGACTTCAGTCCCGTTTAGAATGCGGAATTTTTTCTCGATTCTTGTCGAAATTGGATTGTTTACTGTTAATCTAGTATCGCGGCTTGAGCTGATGCAATCATTCAAGCAGTGCTCTTAAAAGACTCTTAGCAAGTCACAACTCATCCTGAGATCAATCAAATGTCCTTGCTCATCCTGCCTTAAATTCCACATCAACCCAGACTATATTACATGGTACATACATTGGGAAAAAAAGAGAGAACTCCTTAATTCCCCATTCGATTCACACACACCACCCGAAAGAAGTCACGGACACAGATACATTGCTGCTGCTTCTCTGACCTCAAACCGATCCCCATGCAATCCGTGCATGCGTATGATCAATCTGATGCAACAACCCTCACTGATCACCAAGCGTGCAAAGCGAAAATCAACTCTTGTCGATGATCGACGAGTACGTAGTCGTTGTGCGTTGCGGCTCATAGGCCGAGCGCGCCGAGCGGCGTCTTGCCCTGTCCGGCCTCGAAGTAGAAGATGAGCATGGCGAGCATGGCAATGCGCGCGTGCTTGATCTCGGCCAGCTTGAGCCGCTCGAGCTTCTCGGTGTCGGTGATGTAGACGCCGTCCTTGATGGTGCCGGCGAGGCCGAGCGGGTCGAAGAACTTTCCGCCAGGGTAGCCCTGCTCGCCGGTGGCGTTGGCGAAGTTCTCGGCGGTGCGCGACCACGGCGTGGCCCAATCCACCGACTGCGATTCCGGGTTGAAGAAGTCGACCCACCGCTTGGACTCCACCCACCCCATGAGCAGCAGCTGGGTGCCGAGGAGCGAGCCGAAGGAGAAGGGCGCCACCGCGCCCGGCTGGGCGCCGGCCTCGAACCACGGCACGCCGCTCCACGCCTGCCCGACGAAGATGCCCAGCACCGCCGCCATTGCCCACCGCCCGTGGATGAGCTCCGCCTCCCTGTACCACTTGAGGAACGCCGGGTCCTTTCCCAGCCCCAGCGGGTCGAAGCCGAAGTCACCGGGGAGCCTGCGTCCATCCAACAACGCGTTCAGTCTCGGCACTGACATCGAGAGGCTTCGTGCAGAATGCAGAGCAGAGTTAATTAATTAAGAGAAAGAGGAGGAGACTTACGAGCCATCGAGCCACGGCGGGTTGACGAACTCGGCGTCGCTCTTGAAGGCGGGGATCCACGACTTCTTGGCCGCGACGAGCACGCGGCGGGGCGCGGGCTTGGCGGCGCCGACGGCGGCGGCATTGGCCAGCGAGCGCCTCGCCCCGAGGAACGGCGACTTGAGCACGGCCGCGGAGGCGGTGGCGGAGGTGGACGCGAGCGCCATGGTCGGTTAAGCTTCGCCGGTCAAGCAAGTCTCTCCTGTGGCAGAGTGGCTGGCGAGCAGGACGTCACGGGCGGTTTGATATTAAATCGTGGCGTCGCGGCGCGGGGCAGCCACAGGAGTCGGGCGGGGGAAATCCTCGGGTGGTAGGATGGATAGGGCGCCGGCCAATGGGGAGCGTGCGCCATCGGATTCTGCCGCGCTGGTGCACGCCACGTGGACTATATCCTGGCCCTGAGATTTGTGGGGACTCCGACTCTCGCTGTTGAAGTAACCGTGGCATTAAGATCTCCGTGATATCGCATATACCTTCGAGAGATTCATACAGAATGTTGCAACATAATAGTAGTTTTGTATGGTAATTTTTTTGCCACCGCAACATTTTCGAGTAACTACGAGTAACTACGATAACATTTAAATTGAACTATTCCAACCATCGTCCAATGCCTGGAGAAAAAAAATAATCTGATGTCCACTTTTGGCATTCACTCATCTGTGTATTAATAATAGAGTAATGTACAGATTGCACTTTCAATCGAGTATCATGTTTTTTTTTTTTTAAGGCAAACACATATTATCATGTAGGAAACTCGAGTCTGAGACCTGCCACAGAGACTCTTGGTCCACGGCTGATAGCTTATAAGATGAACAACACGATTGATCAATCCAGACCCGTTCTCCTGCAACACACTTGACAGCTGAAAGCAATATTTTCGATTTTCTTTTGCTGGTGCGCTTGGAATACTACCGTGTTGGGATTATTCGCATTGGCTGCAGTTTTTGGAAAATTGATCATTTCCACTACAAAGATGCTAGATTGAGGATTTGCCACACGAAAGAAATTTCTTGATAAAATGCAACTCCAAAGCTTAAAATTGCTGCATTTTTCCACTCCTCCCGTATTTCCTCTATTTCTTTTTTTTTTTTTTTGTTTTGGCCCGAAATCGCTTGTGAATTGACACTTTTGTCCCTGTCCCAAACCGGCTTGAATGGATTGTCACCTCAAACTCACCTTAAGAAAATATAAAATGGGGGAAAGGCAATGGGCATGCCAAGTTTTTTTTTGAAATAATATTCTTTTAAAAGAAATTTACAAAAATAAATAGCCGATTTTTTGTTTTTACAAAACTAGGCTACTGTCGCCATTTGAAATGTCGAAATTGTCCCGTCGTCATTCCAAATGGCGACAGTAGTCTAGAACAGTGCAAAAAGATTCCCGTCGCTAATTGAAATAACGATATGACCCTATCGTCATTCCAACTAGCGACAGAGACCTCTGCCTATTTTTTTATTATCTATTTCCAACCACATATTTTGTAGAAAAATCACAATGATATTACAAAACATTCAGCATAACGTCATTACATTTTTTGTCGATAAATCACAATGATATTACAGAACATTCAGTGCAATGTCCTCATATATTTTGTCGACAAATCACACTGATATTACAAAACATTCAGCACAACGTCACCACCTAGTTTTTCAACAAATCAAAATGATATTACAAAACATTGAGCACCACATATTTAAGCAAGATGAATCTTTCCCATGTCCGCGACCTCAACATCCGCCATGTCAACCGCCTCGAGTGGGGCAGTCGGATGAGGTCCTCGCGGCACCGTCCGGATTGTTGATGTCTCCTTCATCCTGTGGATTTCTCGTAGGGCATTTCTTGAAGGTGTGCCTAGACTCTTTGCAAATAGAGCACTTCTTTCGTACGACGTCTGGCTTCTGCTTCATCTATGTTGTTCCTGATACGTCGTATCTATTGTCGGCCATCCTTTGCCTTCAGCATATCAATGTCCGCAGCCCAAATAAGTTGCTCCCAGGTCAGATGGCCAATGAAATAGCCAATCACGCTATAACCATACAGCTCTGCACTCCAGGTTTGCATCACCTCCTATTTGTTGAAATAATCAGATAGGTACTAGTCAGAATGCTGCGCCATCGTCGAACATGAGGTCATGACATGTGAGCAGGGCCTATGCAGAAGAAGAGGTTTGTTGCAAATGCATACACAACTAGAGCAACGTAGTGTGCACTCGTGAGTGATCCTTTTACGAGAGCCTTCGCTAACGGCAAGGTTGTGGAACTAGTATGTGTGTCCACTCGGATGGAACCGTCTGCTGTTCCACAGCATTCTTGTCGTCGGATCCTTCATTTTCTTTAATGTCATGTAGTCCTGGTCTTCGAGATCCATCCTTTGGATTAGGGCTTCAGCTCCTCACCCTCGTCCGTAAGCCCACTAGCTTGCTTGACTAAATGAGCTCCTTTCACACGGTGTTTATCGACAGGATTAGCAACTCCTGGACCTTCGGCTATTATGTGCATTGCATTGTGGTTGAAGTCACTGACTTCTTCTTTGGCATTACCACCCCTTTTTGTTCAGCCGCCGATGCAGAAATGGTCTTGGGATATGTTTGGGCTAGAAGGACCAAATTCCATAGTTCCTCCCTCGCCCTGCGTATATATGACTGTCATGACCTTATTCTCTTGAGCTGCGCTAACTCTCAATATATGTCTTGTGGTGCTCGGTTGACAAGGCAACTCAATCTCAGATCATACACAGTATGGTCCAAATCGAATGTGTAGACTAACCACCGCACCATAGTACCCCATGTATGCTGCTCTGGTCTTGTTAGAGTTACGGTCGCTGATTGGAAATAACGCAAATCAATCCCATCGGGACCCTAAAAAATAGTCTCTGGTCGTAGTAAATTTTGAAATTAGTGGCGTCCGACATATTTGACGTATTGCACCGTAAACAAGATTTTTATGATTAACCATATATCTAAAACTAAACTATCCACTGAAAAGAATTATTTACAACATCCCACACTACGTAACAGTGCACCTAAAACTATATAATCCATTCGGTTAGAAAAATTACCTAAAAGGTGGACGACCGGACAGGCAACGCTTCGCTGGCTTCTCTGCTCCCCTCTCCTCCTCTCTGCTCCTCCCTCCCCCCTCTTTCTCTTTTTTCTAAATAAAAGTGAGTTATGTCAGAATTTTAGGATCTTTTATAGAGTAGATTGTGCAGCCATTTGGAATGATGACAGGGACTTGCGGGATCCTTGTCGTCATTTGAAATGATGATTTTTTCTAAATTTTAATATTAATTAGGGATTTGCGGGATCCCTGTCATCATTTGAATTGATGATTTTTCTAAATTTTAATATTAAAAATTTTAGGGACTTACGAGATCTATGTCGCAATTTGAAATGACGATTACCCTAAATTTTAATATTAAAAAGTTTTAACAGGGGATCCCTGTTGTCAGTTGAAATGGTGACAAGGTGATAGGACCATGTCGTCATTCCAACTGACGACAGGGACCTCTCTGTACTATTCTAAGTTATTGTTGTCATTTGGAATGACGACAAGACGATTTTGTCATTTCAAATGACGACAGTAGTATAGTTTTGCAAAAGAAAAGTTTGACTGTTTATTTTTATAATTTTTTTAAAATAATATTATTTCAAAAAAATCTCGGCATACCATCTCGTGAATATATCAGGATGATCAAAAGCAATGAGATATATAGATCACAGAAAATGTAAAGAAACATCTGTCGCTATCGGAAATATCAATTATCACAGCGTTAGCAGATTATTCGCCCTGCCTCGGCTCCTCGTCTGTTTCCTGTCTTGTTTGGCTAGTTTGCTGTAGACGGACGGAAGAAAGGATGCAGCAAGGATCAGCAATTTAATAACAAAGAAATGATGCAACAAGGATCAGCAATTTAAGAACCGTCTACATATTCGTTAATGATGATTGAAACATGTAGCTATGAATTGATGTACATAGAAAATTTTAGACCTTCTACAGGAGCCGATTGATCCAGTGGCAAAGAAAAAGAATTGCAGGATAACATCTGGAACAAGAAAAAAATCACACAACGAAAGAACCAACTACTGATTCCATAGGTTTTTTATCTGCAGTGGTCCTTGGTTTACCATTTTGAACTGGTCCTCTAAACATCTGCAGTGCGGAGCTTGTTTTTGATCTGAAATGCGCCCCAACTGGCAGCTGGTCCTTGGTTTACCATTTTCAGAAGTAGTGCAGGCGTTGACAATTTGACATCCCGGGCGACGTGATCACCTACATGGCTACATCTTGCGGCCAGATTGTGCGTGCAAATTGAGCGTTCAATCGGTTGCCATGCCAAAATTGGATTTCCAGAGACATAATGATAGGCGATAGCAGGCTAGGCCTCGGCAGCCATGGCTGCTGCAACAAGGCTTTCAAGATGTTTGAGCAGATTTAGGTATGAAGCATCTAACCATGCATGTCACATTTTTCACTTGGCTCCAGGACGGGCGCTGTAGCCATACTGAAACAACCCAAAATTTTGAAAAAATTGGAGTTTTGATTTGAATTTGAGTTTTTGCCAAATTCGAAAAGTTTTCTTCGTTCCCGCTTTCCCTTTTCGGTTTTCCGCTTTCTCAAGCCCGAAGGCGTCCCGTGTGCGTGTGCCTTCTCCCCTGTTCCGGCCCGTGTTGCGTCGCGCTCCCACTCGCTGCGCCGCGCACCGTCTCGCTTCACCGCTGCCAGTGTCCACGCCAAACCGCCCCAGTAACAGCCACCTCCCTCGCCACCTCACCCCGGGCCATTATGCCACCGCACCAACGTCGCACGGCCTCGGCCACCCCTCTGCGCCGCGTGTTGTCACCGCCAGCCGCTCGACATGCAGCTCTCGTCCCTGTCGCCTGCGCCAATGTGCGCTGTCGCACTAGCGAGGCACGTCCACTTGCACAGCGCCACCATCTCGCCCTCCCGCAACGCCAAACCCTCCCTGTCGTCCATGCCGCCACCACGCGCCGCGCTTAACCCGGGCCGTCTATTGCCGCCACCGCCTTCACCGTGCATAAAAGCCCTTCCCCGCGACTCCATCTCCCTCTTTAGCCTCACCATGATGCCACGACATTCGTCCTTCATCCCCAACGCCGGCAACAATTGCCAATCACCACCGCGCCTGAAACCTTCCCCAGTGAGCCCCAACCCGTTCCGCCACTCTGACTTCACCCTCACCCCACCAGTCGTGTCACAGGCTTCACCCTGACACCACAAAGCCACCCCCCACCATCACGTTCGCCATCCCCGCCGCCGCCGTGCTCCCTCGTTGCGTCTCCCACGTCCAACAATGCCATGCCACCACAGAGCTCCCCTAGCCCAACTAACACCACCCCCGAGCTCCCCTTGTCCCTCTAAAGCTCAAGCCCCCAGCCAATTTCGCCAGAGTGTGCTTGTAGCATCGTCGCCTCGCACCCCTACTTCGGCCATGCAAGCCCCTCACCGAGCCACCTTCACCCGTGTAAAACCCAAAAATAGGTTGCGCGAGCCTCGGTGGTGCTTGATGTACCACCCGACGTCGCTGTTCGCCGTTGGTAGGCGCCATGGGAGCCAGGTCTCGGCTCCTTAGGCCAAGCAGCCGTAAGCCGCTCTGGTGGGCCAAAGGCCAGCCAGCCTTTCGGACCAGCCAAGTAATTGGGTCGACCTAACACTGTTGGGTACTATGCGGCCCAGTATTTTTCGAAGCCCAACTCGAGACAGCCCAATAATGTTCACCTGAAGCCCAATACTGTCAGCGCAATAACCCTCCGCCCAAACCCGTTACTGTTCACAAAAATCGGCACGTTAGGTGTAGTGTAGACCCAACACTATTCACCAACTCGATAGCGAATAGTACCCAACCCAGTACAGTGCACCCGAACCTGACACTATTCATTTCAGACCCGTTAAGACATAATATGCCCATTTTGACCATTATGAGCTCGTGAAACCCATTTTCGACTCCGTTCAACCTAACCAAGCACCAAATAAACCCCAACCACCCACACCATCTTTCTTTTCAATTCTTTCTGAATTTATTTAATTCATTTTGTTCCCAGTTCGCTCCTTGTCGAGCCCAGACTTATTTATTTTGACTTTCTTTTGCGTTAGGCTCCGACTTCAAAGAGTAAGCTCCAAAAGACATCGATCAGGAAGCTAATCTAACCGAAGACTTTGAACATGGAGGCAAGTTACATTCTTTGATCATATTGAGCCCAAATCTTAATTACTAATATTATTACTTTCATTACCATATTTATGCCACTTTTTAATAAAATAATAGCTTGGAATACCATGATGAATAGTTAGTTCCTACCACATAAACGCCCATCTGTTCTCTTGTAGGCCATATTCACCTTGACAAATTTAAGTAAAATATTAATTAATGTTTGGCATTGTCACAGAACGTTTCCACAATTACTGATAAGGATGACTGGCTCTCGCCAATAGATTTGGATCGGGAGTTGAGGGTTGAGGCCAAGAAGGTGAACAACCACAAGTTGGTTAGGATTTCATCTCCTCACCCAATAGACTCGGAAAAAGTGAGTTGAAAGTGAGACCCCGAAGGTGAACAACAACGAGTTGGTTGAGGGGTTCATCTCTTTACTTGAGACAGGTACAGACTATAGCTTTGTGCCAAGTAATAGACACAATAATCGCTCAACCACATGTTTGGTATAACCAGCCTAGTTTAATACACTACTCGTTCCAATCAAATATCTACATGAGGCACATGCTCTTGTGGTAGAGAGCAGCCGCGGGTTTGGGGTGGGACAAAAGTGGGCCTGATGGGTCACTCGTTGGTCTACAGCGGTAGGTCAACTCAACATCGAACCACAAACTCCACTATTGGTCGGTGGTTTTCTGATGGCTGTTTGACTAAGAACCTACCAGGTAGAGACTAGAAATGGATGAGCAGTGAAAAGGCTTTGTTATCTCGAATCAATCGCACTTGAATATGCTGCGTGTTAATAGCTTGATATTATGGGTCTGAGGTATCTTATGGGTAAAGTTAGGCAACTCTGCAGAGTATAATCAGTGGTATTCAAATACGCCATGCTTCTAATTAATGAAACTGTGTTCATGGATGATTCTAGTAAATGAGGCATAAGTAGTGATTTTGAGATGTTAAGCTGGTAATCACAGATGTTGAGAAAACCCCTGGTATTATATTAATATGGTTTTACTGTTTTTAAAGACAGACTGCTTAAACTCAAATGATGCATCCACATATACCTGATATGGTAAACCTTCATCAATCACTTGAAACCCTGGCAAGTAGTTAAATAGTTTCTCATGTAACTTGTTGAGTACTGTTGTGCTCATACTTGCTAAACATGGATAGAAGAAACTTGGGAAGATACCAGTGATCATTATGATAAAGGATTTGAGAAACCACTGGATGGTAATGATTACTGGTATTAGGTCTTAACCACACTCGTGCCTGTGGTTTGGGAGTTCTTTTGTCCTGTAATATATTAAATTTGGGTTTGGATGTCCGTATCAGTGTCAAAACTAGCTATTAAGGCTTAATCTCTTGTAATAAAATTTTGATTCTTATTGTGTAATCGCAAGCATACTTATGGTACTATTTATTGCTTCGCAATTGCACATTTTGGATGGTTACAAAGAGTTTGACGGTCTTAGATATGGGGTCATCACACGTACTCAAACATCATGCCAGGCGAAACACATTGCAATTTCCTGCGAAGGGCACATTTAGGGTGCGTTTGGTTGGTGAGATGAGGATGAATGAGATGTGATGGGATGTGATGGTACAGGTAGGATGAGGTCGTCCTGGATGAGATGATTCAAGTATGGTGTTTGGTTGGTGGGATATGATAATATATGATTTTATTTGGTTGGTGGGATAGGATGGTCCTGGATGGTTCAAGATGGTGTTTAGTTGGTGGGATAGGATGATACATGAATAATATTTTTTACAGTAAAATATGCTAAGAGTGATATTGTTTTGTTGATTAAATGACAAGGAACACAACAGTTCAATCGGATCGCAAATCGGATACTCAGTTTAGAAAATATAGTCATTTGAAGCTTGTAAATCATGCCTTTTTTTTCTGTGCGCGTCTTGGAATTCGAGTGAAAAGTGTGGTTCGGGATTTTTTTCTCGAACGAGATGATACAGTATAAACATGAAATATTCTCATTTCTTGAATCATCTTATCCCGAATGGTTTGGTTCCATTCAACCAACCAAACACCTAAACGAGCTCATTTCCCGTACCGGATGGTTCAGGACCAAATGATAACCAACCAAACACCTAAACGAGCTCATTTCCCGTACCGGATGGTTCAGGACCAAATGATTCGACAAACTAAACGCACCCTTAAACGCACCATTAGAGTGCTGGGGTGCTCCAGAAGACTGAAGATTATGTTCCACAGATCGTCATCCTCTGAGAACAGTACGAACAAAACTGGGAGCTGTACAGCCATAATTTCTGAATAATACATTGCCACAACAATTACATCGTAACCAGGAAGACTTTTCACTTGAAATGAACGGTCCATATAGAAGGGAACGTAATCATGTATTGTGAAATATTATCTGTAGTGACAGACTAGCAGTAGTATGATTAAAATTGGGACCTGAGCGGCAATCTCTTGGTCCATACAACTGCTGTCATTCCAGGTTCTAACATTTCATGATCAGCTTGTAGAAGTAATCTCTGAACCATAGTGGGGCGTAATACAAGATGGTTAGGATAGCAGTGTACTGGCCGTAAGCGAACCAAGCTGGAGGATTCTTCTTAAGAACCAATGTGACAACTCTCTTTGCAAGGTCTTCGGCTGGAATACACCCGCGACCCTGGGATATATCGGTCCTGGCTCGAAGTGATTCCTCGTATTTTTTGTAGTACTTCCAGTCGTTTATTTGATCATACTTGGCTGCAGAATTACTTCCTATATTTGACTCTGTCCCTCCTGGGGCAACAGTCATGACATTTATGCCGAAACTTCTTAGTTCCACCCTGAAATAATGCAGTTTTCTGTTAACTTAGGATGTCAGATATGAACAAAAACAGAGTCAAATGCCACAAACCATGCAGTACCAAATTGAAAAGAGCTAATCACACAAGAACATGACATGGCAAAGTACAAAAGAAAATTTTAAATAGTGTTACAATGTTGTATGTGTTGCTATTGAATTCTTAGATCTTACAACTTTACTGATAAACAATCATTTCGCCACATGATCAAACTATTTAGTGTGATATTAAGACTAGTGATAAAGCAATAGCACCAAAACATCGTCATTAAATACTAACTATCAACATAGAGCAAAGATGTTGATCCTATCAGGCATTAGCTGTAAGTTTTCTGTATTTTACCTTAATTAAATTAGAACTTCTAAAATTAAGATGGGTATTTCCGGAGCAAACTCCTAATTCTTAAGCATGCATATGAAGTAGCGTCCATAAGTATTTAGTCACAGTTGGAAACTTTGTACATTCTGATGCTTTCTAATCCAAGCTATTGTTTAGAACGGAGCAACATCACTACAAGATAAGTCCTTGAATGCACAAACCTTAATGTATCGCTCAATGCATGAAGAGCAGCTTTTGATGCTGAATACACACCAGCCCATGGTCCAGGAGCCAAGGCTGTAATGCTTCCAACATTCACAATTGTACCTTTTCTCCTTTCCATCATGTGGGGAATAACAGCTTGAATCAACCTCATTGCCCCTGTCGGTGAAAAGACAGAAAAAGACATTTAGATGTCGCACAAATGCATGCCCACATATTAAACTCAAAAGATACTGGTTTTTGAAAAGAGGTGGTACATGCATGAAACCATCCAAGCACAGGAACTAAAGAAGTTAACAGTCAACAGTTCAATACTTCAATAGTTCAGCTAGCATAAAGTTGTTAGGGTGACGTTCAGTTGATAGTTAATCTTTCTTATGAGAGACCGTGGCGAAGCTACCTCTTGGGCATGCTGGGGTGAGTTAAGAGTTGTAGTTTATGATAGGACTAATGAGAGATATAGCATTTGTGGGCTCCAATGAGTAAATTCCACAACTCCAGTGGCCTCCCAATCAAGCATCTCAGCAGCAATGGCGCTCCATTTTATTACCGTGGTCAAGTTTTTAGCACAATTTTTGCTACTGGGGATGGGAGATATTGTTTGAAACCACTGACCATGTTAGTGTTAAAGGATGCAACATATCCTGCTATCTTTTTGCAAATTACAAGAATGGAACCCCTTGTTACTTTCGCATAGTACATCAAGACATAAGGACCCTATACTGGACATTATTTGTTATCAGATTTTCAATATAACACACAACTATACCTACTTGAGGATGATCTAAATCTAAACCAATCATCATGCTAGCACAAGCATCCTGACAGCGCACTGTTCAGTTCCCCGAGTAACTACATAAATTTTACTATTTCCCTGAATTAATATCGCAATAAGAACAAATTTTCGCATAGTTATTCCCAATTTTTGGATCTTTTCTTCCATTGCAGGAACGTGGCTCCAGGTAGATCCAAGAATAAACCTTTCTAGTTCTGACTCCGTGAATCTTTAATGGCCAACCGGATTCCATGATCTAAAATATTGTCTCCCTTAGAGAAATTCGCAATCACCAAGTACCAAGCAAACAGTAAAGACAACAATCGGAACAAATAAAGCTAATTTTTTTAGCCTACCATAGACATTGGTGTCGAAGACCTGGTGGAAGGACTCCATGGGCACCTCGGCGAGCGGCGCAACGAGGTGGACCCCGGCGTTGTTGACGAGCACGTCGACGCGGCCGAGCTCGCGGAGCGCGTCCGCCACGGCGCGGCTCGCGCTCTCGTCGGAGCGCACGTCGAGCTCCAGCAGTAGGTATCGCGGGTCGCCCTCGAGCCCTCGCATGGACGCGCGCGACCGCGCCGTGGCCACCACCGCGCACCCCGCCGCCGCGAACGCGCGAGCCATCGCGTGCCCGATGCCCCCCTCCGAGCACCCCGTCACCAGCACCACCGGTCGCCGCCCTTCCACCTCCTGGCCGACGCCGGACACCGCCATCGCCGCGGATTCTTCCTGGCTCAGTCAGTCAGTCGCCGCCGGCGCCGGGACGATGGGATCCAGTGCCTTCTTGGCTGGTTTGGCTGCACAAGGTGTTGGGAACCAGGGTTAATATTGGGAGGATTTGCCACCGTATAGAGGTGCATTTTCGAGATTTATTGCTTCACATCTCACTGATAACTGATATGTGGTCCTCAGACACGAAGCGACGAATTTTAAAATACGCTATCCTTGAATCCCATTAATATTTTATCGCCGAACTGTCGCTGTGTACTCGGCTACTCGCGTTGCGTTTGATGCGAAATTCCGAGGCCTTTTGTTACCCGGATGAGATAGGTGGAGTACTGTTTAGCAACGTGCGGTGGTGTTAATGTCTGAGTTCTTGTCAGCGTTAATACGGACACACAGCAACGACGGGAGCACCGAGAGATGGCGCAATAAAAGTCCAGTTGAATCATACCAGTTGGGAGTTGCACTGTTTGGTTACAGTGGAATTGGGATCATCGACGCCTCACGGCTGCAATAAAAGTCCAATTGAATCTTACCGGGAGTTGCACTGTTTGGTTTCAGTGGAATTGGATCATGGGATCATCGACGTTAAAGGATTAAATGCAAAGACCTACCTCGCTATTAGCAGCGATCTATTCCGTTCGCCAAAAAAAATAATCAAAGGTTAATATTAATAACTACAGTTTTACTATAGTAAATATTTTGTTGTTGCTTCAGTATTTACTATGATGCCGTTGTGCAGTATTATTTGCACCTTCGTAAAATGTTATTCATATAGTGAACCTTGCGATGATGCAGAGGATCATTGTATTAGTACTTGGACATATGTAAAAGGTTTAATAAGAAAGAACATCGTCCAGGAAATGCAAACTATTTTACCCTGCATAAGGATCACAAGGATCGAAACTGATTTGGCGACGTCCCTGCATGATTTCTTTATCGAGAGAACGTCACCGGGGTGGTTGTTAGGCTCATAAGCAAAATCGACATCACGACGCAAGTAATGCAAGAAAGTTGGGACCCAGATGCCCGGGCCTTGGCCCAGAAAGAAAGAGGCCCATCCAATAGCAGTAGCACGCACAGCCGGTCCAGGAGCAGGGCCCAAAGAAAATAACAAGGACACAAAAGGAAATGAGTACAGCAGTGCACACATGGACATGGTGTTGGCCGACACCTGCACTCGTTGCAAGATCAAGACGTGCTTGTGAACGCGATGAATTCTCCAGAACAAACTGGAAAGAGGTGGTAGAGTATAGTAGGTGATTATTGAACAGTAGTGACAAGCACGAAGACAGAGTACTTGTCAAGTTGCCGCTGCATACCTATAATCTAATAACTTGCTTAATGCCACCTAAATGTACGTGAGCGGTGCGGTGTTGTACTGTACTATTGTGTCCTTGTTCAGAAGATTATTTAACCGGCCAGAGGACAAATTTTGCTGTACCGAAGCTTTGTCTCACCCTCTCCAGGTGTCCATCAAACGCTGCGTGCGTTTTCGTGGGAATTTGTGGAACAGCGCGCAGCTGAACTTCAATGTTTGGTGTAGGACAAACCTCAATGCATGACTGTAACATTCATTCAGTTTGTTGCAATTTGTTGAACAGTGTAGTTTCATCTTTGAGCTGTTTTCAGTGAAGGAAGGGCCGAAGATCGAGCAGAAAAGCCTCAACTCAGTAACAACCATGAATGTCCTGTTTGGTATGGCTGAAAAAAAAAACAAATTCCGACTGGGCGGACGGACGGAACGATCGAGCTGAAAAAGTTTGGTGCTTGACGGTCTGACTTTTATTAGACTGACTGGTTGTTCTGAGTTGAAAAAATATTTGAAATACCTAGACAAATGATGATTTATTTGATGCCGTTTGAAGGATATTATAAGTGGATGTGATTTTTTTTTTCACGCTCTCATAGAAATATAAATCTAGGCATTAAACACACTACATTTTTAATTACCAAATATTAAATACAAAATGTTACATATACGAAGTCCTTGCTTTTAACTCGTGCATATCAGTTCATGTGGAATGAACTAAATACGTACACTACTATGTAGTTAGAACTATCGTCATGCTACCAAAGCTACTGCAATAGCGTCACTCATTTCGTCCATATCAACATCATCCATAGCACCAGCAACATCATGTATATTGAGGTTGTCAGACATATCCCCCTCAACATAATCTTCACCCCCTCTACACTAGCAAAATCTAGATCATGCAAAGCACTACCTAAAATGAAATTACGCAAAGCCATCATTGCGACGATAATTTGCAGTGTTGCTTATCTTCAAGATAACTTGGCAAATTCAAAAGAATATGCCACTTCATTTTCCAAATTCCAAATGTACGTTCAATGACATTCCAGGGGGAAGAGTGACAAAAATTGAACGCTTCCTTCAGTCCAATCGGGCTACCACCATTTTGGAATTCAGGTAAATGGTACCGCTAGTTCTTGTAAGGAGCTAGATAACCTTTGCAGTTTGGGTATCCGAAATCCACAAGATAGTACTTGCCTACAATATAAATGAGAACAACATTTAACACATGGCTCAAAGGTGTTCATATGAATACTTTGTGGAAAATACAAATAAGGGAAGTACCTTCTAGAGGGAGTGGAAAGTGGTTCATGTACTTTAGCAGCATATCAAGGAATATGCGTGTGTCATGAACAGATCTAGGCCATCCAAGGCAAACAAAAGTGAATCTCATATCGAAGTCACAAACAACCATGATATTTTGACTAGTGTATCCATGCCGATTGAAATGCACATGTTGTTTCTCACAGTAACAGGTATATATGTCATATCTATTTCACCAATGCAATCATTAAATTGAGAGGAAAATCTAGCCTCTCCAAGTCTAGGATGAACTGAAGTGAAGTGAGTATCTTTGGGTTTTATGTTGTCAATATCTTTGGGTTTTATGTTGTCAATACCCAAGCAGTACACACATTCCAAAAACTCTATAAACTTCCTACTAATTGTTTCCCCATAATGGCCAAAGTGATTTTGCACTTGGCTGTTAGATTGAGGAGCTCCACAAGTCCATAAAAACAAGGAGCTCATTTCCCTAGTTGATTTCAAGCCATAATTATTGACAATGTTTCATGTAGTATGAGGAAAACTGACATTCACATTCTAAACATGTTGTAACAATCTTGTGAGTTACTAAGTTGCTCCTCAACCCATTGGATCCCCATCATTATAGGTATTTTCCTTGGCCTCTTGGTAGTGGAGTCACCATAGTATTCGAAACATCCAAAAGTAGCAAGCGCAACTAGAGTCAAGAACATATCTGGTCCTTCATTGCCTTTTCATCCACATTCTCGGCACCATCACGACTTGAATCATCATAACAAAGGCTGTGATACCCTTTGTTATTCAAACACTACACTGGTTTGTTTTTTCGCTTTAACCTCTTCCACACAAATTTCTATGAACATTGTATTTACCAATGCATCCATGTTATAGTGTTGGAAGACTGTCCTTGTTCCATCTATGACATAATAATAACATTAGTTGCTATTTAGTAAAATTTCATAGTTCTACTAGCTTCTAGTCACAAAGACATGAACCGATAACATTTACTTGATCTAATGAACACTATAAAAAAGGTTAACATCACTATCTTAACTTTTGATCCGGTAATCAAAATCTCCTCAAATTTCGACCATAGCCTATCAAGAAGGTCACGAACCTATTCCAATCGACGATTAGGAAGATCAAAGCCAAGATTCCATGAATTTCATAGATGAAAGAAGGAGGGCACAAGAACCTTGAGAAAACAAATTTTGATCCTAAAGCTGCTTGTGGGTAAAAGATGATCCTAGATGTATTCTCACATGTCACAGTAAGCAAAATCTCAGCAAGAAACCAAAAGAAAACCAATGGATCACCAAAAACCCAAAAATCACAAAAGAGAGTAAGAACAAAAAGAGACCCATCTTGAGAAATATTACTTAGATTGATTTGAGATAGATGTTGGTTTACGGTCACTCCGTCATGGAAGACAAAAGCTCAACACGTGAGCACACAATCAATCCATCTCTCACAAACCTTAGCCTCAACTACTCCAAAATCCCTAAAACACAAACTAGGGTTTCTCCCACCGAAACCACCATAGCACTTGCACCTACCTCGCGCCACTTGATGCAACCTGTCGCACCGAACTTCTCGTTCAGTTATCCTTGTCCATTTTGTGCCATGTTTGAGTCCAACTATCTCACCCGACATCCACAACCGTTCTGGACCTTGGTTCTCCTAACCAAGTCCCGATCCTCCTCGTCGTTGACCATAGTTGACCTCCAAGCCTCCTACATAACAATAGACCAAGAAATTAATTCCGGAAATAAGTTCTTCGTAACTTGATCCACGTTAGTCAAAGTATGCATCATGCAACACATATGCACTGAAACCCATGAAATTGACCTAACCTACAAACATCGCCGCCAAACTGGCTAGCGAACAGGGCAAAATCGGTCATACCACCATGTAAACTCCGGTCCTACCGCACTGCGGTAGTACCGCTTAAGAAAACGGTCATACCGTTTTACAGGGAAGAAGAAACTTCCAAAACCATGCTCTCTAGAAAAAAAACTGCTAACTAGAATCCAGTCCTACCGCACTGCAGTAGTACCGCTCACTAGAAACTGATCCTACCGCGCTGCGGTAGTACTGTTCATCAATTGTGGTCATACCGATTTTCCTGAACTTCGCCGAAAACGAGTGTTTCGACAAACCAACACTATTGCCAATTGTATCATCATTATAAGATCATGAGCATATCCCCGTAATATCCACAGTTCAGGAGGAGGGAGGCCGCACGGTTGGGGAGGGCGTCTGCGTGCCGGAGCTTGGGGACGAATGGAGGGGGCATAGATGGAGAGGGCGACAATGTCGGGTCGAGGCAGCGCTGAGGGAGGAATCGTCGGCACTGGAGACCAAGGCAGACGCGGCGGAGACCAAGGTGTCGGGTTAGACGGCGGCCACCAAGGCGGAGGAGCCAGGGGCGGCGCAGACGACGGAGATCCAAGCGGAGGCGGCACGGGTGCGCGAACCCTAGCACCGCCACAACGTGTTCGCGACGAGCCGTTCGGGTGTGTGTGGGTGGGATGGTGAGAGGAGGTGGGGATTTCAGTTACATGGTATGGGCTTTGTAATTTTGAGCAACACCAATGGCAAAAAGCTAAACCTATCCCGCAAAAGCCATAGGAAGCACCTCTCCCCGGCGGTGGGGATTTCAGTTACCTGGTATGGGCTTTGTAATTTTGAGCAACACCAATGGCAAAGAGCTAAACCTATCCCGCAAAAGCCACAGGAAGCACCTCTCGCCCGGCTACTGGCTGTTGACTTCTCCCAATACAAATGGGCTGCTGGCTTTTGGCTTCCGACTGGAGAGAAGCCGATTGTTTGGGGGAGCTTCTGGCTCCTCGAGGGGAGACGCTGAAGCTGAAGCTGTGCCAAAGGGCCTGAAGTATCCCTCTTTGGCTTTTTTATTTAGCTTTTAGCAAATAACCAAATTAAATCACTAAACAAGCTGATACATCAGCGTAGTTACACACACACTTGCACTCCTTATTCAAGAAGAGAAAAAGGCAAGCAAAACAGAGATACAATCTTAGCATAAACCAGTAGCAGACTTCAAGATAGAAGTTTCAACGCACGCATGCACACTTGCAAGTGTCTTCTAAGTGCAACACCCTGATGTCTTCTAAGTTGTACCAACGAGGAGCCTGATAGCAGTAGCTCAAGAAGAAGCTCCACTTGGGTCAACTTTTGGATGAACCTTCTTCTTCACCAGCCCAAACAAGCCTCCCCCGTCTCCCTTTCTGGCTTCAGGCGTCTTCTTTTCCGACGCTACATCGCTGGCCGCCTTCTTTCCTTCCGCCGCCGCCGCCGCCTCGCCGGCTCTTGCTTCGGCCCTCCTCACCTTCTCCTTGCAAGCATTCTTCAGCACGTAGGCCTCCGCGAAGTCCCCTGCTATCATGGATGCCATCTTCTCTTTCTAGCTCGCTCTCCTTCTCTCCGAGTACTCTCTTTCCCGTGCAGTTGTGCCGAGTGTATATGTTGCCTGAGAAGTGTGGTGAGAGATGTATATTAGCGCGCACACGTACATAGAGGAGCAAACTTGGTAACCAAGGCAGGTAAATTGACGTGTAGTTTCTGCCCTCTTGACAGGTGGATTGGTGAATTCCATTGCCATTGTCACACGACGAAATGTGCAGTCCTTAGCCAGCCATTTCTTGCCGCGTAATGAGATGATGGTGAAAGGCTTGACTTGGAGTTAACTGTGATGTCGCTCTTGGAGTGACCTAGCTAGCGCGAGAAACTTCCTTGTACTAGTACATCGGAAGACGCTACGTACGTACGTAAAGTGGAGTGCTCGACGATGCATGTCGCTCTTGGAGTGACCTAGCGCGAGAAACTTCCTTGTACTAGTACATCGGAAGACGCTACGTACGTACGTAAAGTGGAGTGCTCGACGATGCATGCGTGAGTGAGATTGTGAAGCCTATGTACACTCGCGAACTGCTGATGTAGCTGATATTGGAGATCAATGGAAATATCTATGTGCCTAGTAGTAGTAGAAACGTGTCGAATGCGCAGGTCTTTTTTATGCAAGCAAAACGATGCATTCGCCATTACTGCTAGGAAGCAAGAACTGGTTCATAAGGAGCTGTTATTTCTCATACGGAATTACAGTTACCAAACAGAACACGGTAGGTGCCCTAATATTTACTTCGGATCGAAGCAGGGAATTCACACCAACGACTTACTGGCAGATGATTCGATTATAAGGGCAAGCTGCCCTGTGTGACCCCAGTGTCGTCACACTTTCGGTGACGACACCGGCTTAAGAATTATTACTCGATAAAGTCACGCTTTCTCAAGTAATGACTATAATAAGAGTGTTGCAGCAGAGAAATAGTTAGAACTACCTTCAATTCGCACCTGTCAGCCTTAAGGCTGGGATTTTTGCATGAATGAAGTGGTACAAATTCCTCCAAGTAGTAGTCCCACCGTAGTTGTCAATTAGCATCGCTTTAACGTATCCAACTCATCGCTTTTAAACAAGGGGGATTAATAGCAAGTGTGAGTACTTTCATACTCAGCAAGCACTTAATAAGCAAAGTTGGTGCTATGAATAACTAACCCCATCCATCTCCAGTCCCTAACTAGAATCACAATAGTTTTTTTTTATAAAAAAAATATAGTTTTATGTGAGAAAAAACAAGTTCAATTTTAAAATCTACTAGCCACTCGTATTGTGGGTTTGAGCTCCTGAAAAGGCTCCGTAGACTCCAATCCAGGAGACAGACGTGATTACGTTTTAACTCTACAGAGGTTGTATCGCTTTACCCACAGTAACCCATGACCGTAAATGCCTTCAGACTTCTGTGTTTCTTTTAATATGGTGCTAAATTAGAGTCCATAGCTTTTCCCAATGTCCGTACCTAATACCTTCACCCGGCTGGGTTTCCCTAAACTGTTGTAGTCGGGTAGCACCCACTACTCCACCAGTGTAATATAGCCCTACTGGGCGATATATAGCACCCAACTCTCCAGGCCGGAATCCCTTCGCGCTAAAACAAAACGAAAATACAATAGCATATTCCCATGTGGAGGTATTGTTACTTGACAGGAATAATAAGCCCAGCCCATCTTAACAGGTCCGTGGTCGACACGGGTATTATGGCTCACTAACGTGAGTGAGAGTGGTTTCGTCCTTAAATATTATCCGTATGTAGAGGACCCACACTCACCATTGGACCCAACCAGGGCACCCTCTACGCATCTACTAATCTTCCATGGCTAGCTGCTCCATCAACTGGCCACCGGATATATGTATCGAAATCAACATCCACACAACTTATTTTACTAGAAAACAATTTATACAGGTAGATAATATTTATCGTAGGTGAAAACAGTGGCGGAGCTGGGCCTCGGGCCTACGGGGCAATGGCCCGTGGCCCAGACTCAAATTCCCACGTATAGCAATGGCCCAGGGCAATGGTGATTGGCCAGACTCAACCTCCACAGCTGGGCCGACCCAAGGCCTGGCCATGGGCCAGCTATGCCACGGGGTGAAATTAATTTGTACGAAAATATGACTACCTCAAGGATGGCTTGCATGTGTGCACAAGGTTTAGTTTGATATCAGTTGCTATTTTTGGATACTCTTCTCGCCCACGAACACTCGGTGTGCGAAACTCCATCGGACATCATCTCCTCGGCCACAACTACCAACGTCACCGCCAGATCTGCACCTTCGTCTTTTCCTCTTTTTCTTGCCCTTTTTCTTTTTCCCCCCTTTCCCCCTCTCTCTCCTTTTCTCCCTTCTTTTCTTTTCTTTTCATTCCTCTCTTTTCTTTTTCTCTTTTCTTTTTATTTCTCCTGCCGACAGCTTGATCTTTATTTCCTTCTTTCCTCTTTCTTCCCACTCTTCCCCGATTCTTTCTTCCTCTCTTTCTTCTTTTCTTTTCCTCCCCCGGAGTTTCCTCCCTCCGGCTCCTCTGCCTCCCCCCCCCAACCAAGCTGTCGCCTCGCACCGGCCACGCTCGGGTGCCGCTGTCGCCTTCTCGGCCTCGCCGCACACCACACTGCTCGGGCTGCCTCACCTCGCCTCCTGGGCCTCCGCCACTCCGACGTCACCCAAGCCACTGGCCACCGCCCGAAACCACAGCGACGTCGATGGTGCTGCTGCACACCACAGGAGATCTCCCCTTCTCTGCTTCCTTTCCCCTCCTCATGGCTTGAAATGTTGATGCTTCACGTCACCACCTTGGCTTCAATGGCTACGAAATTTTCTTAAGTTTAAGTTAATTGCTGTGACCATTAGATTTGGGTAGAGATTGATGTGTCATATGATTGAATATTGATCTAATGGATAAAACATGTGACTTATGTTTAATAAAATTTTAATCATCTTACGAATAGATAATCCCAAGAGAGAATGGGGAAATGCTTATGTTATTGCTGTCTCTTCTTATCCCTTTCTATTCACTCTTCATGTCAGCTGTTACCAAATGCTATTATTATTATTAGTGATTTGCTTAATAACTTAATTAGTGATAAGTATCCACTGAATTGCTACCCCCGCTTCCTCGAGATTCTGAGGCAGCCAGCAAGTCTCAGTCTTTTGAACTGGTACTTTTTTTATCAACTGATAAGTAGGTACAGAACCAAGTTACACAACTAAATATATATATACAACTCCAGACTCCAGCCTCCAAAACAAAGCAGTTACTGCTGAGTAGCAACTCACACAAATACCAAGACACCATGCATAGTTAAGTTTCACCCATACAATGGTGTCCTTCCAAACAAAACTTCCAAAGTCTAGCATCTGCATGCATATTTGTGCAGTCTTGCTCTTGCATAATAAATACTTTCATCTCTGAATCCTCTTCCCTTCTCACCACTAATCTGAAGACTGATGCTCGCAAGAAAAGACCCACCCGTTTGGTCAGTTGGCCGAGCTTCTCCTGGGAGCTTCTAAACCATCGGGATGCACCTTCTTCTTTATCACCAGCCCCAGTAGTCCTTCCCTAGCACGCTTGGCCTTGCCGGAGCCACCGCCGCTCTGTTCCGCGGCCGCCGCCTCCATTGCGCTTATCCTCTCCTTGCACGCCTTCTTCAGCATGTAGGTCTCCACGAAGTGCCCTCCTATCATCGAGGCCATCTCTCTCTCTCTCTCTCTCTCTATGCAAGAGCAACTAAGGTCGCTTGTGTATGGTGCTCTATATAGAGAGAGGGGTAGCTGAGATATTTACAGACTATGATATGTCACAATTGACCTGTTTCAAAAAAGATTTGTCGCAATTGACAATTTGAGAGAAATGAAACCGAAAGGAAAAGATTCGTCGATCCATATCGCGCTCTCGCGACAGCATTATTATTTGGCTCACACTTCACACCGCTTTACGCATGATTTGACGCTTGTGACTCATGAGTCATATACACACGATGGAATAAGCTGCACTACGCATAAGTTGGACGCGAGGCGAGAGAAAAAAAACGAAGGAAAACAAGGCGGAATGAGGCGCATTACGCGTATAAGGCGGATGCCTGGATATACACGAGGCCACATCCAGGTTCGCCTGCATTATTATCCAGGGGACCATGAGTGACAGGTGAAGATTCGTTTGGCTGCCATTCGGCGGTATACATCGTCGGATCTGCGAATCGAAGGGGATCGAATTAGGCCTTTGCGGTCTTGTTGTGTTGTGGCAGTCAAACTCGACGTGATTTTGTCCGAGAAAGCTCGCCGCCGAACGGGGGAAAACGGTGCGCAGCAATGGCACAAGCTGGTTCGGATCGGATGGTGCGGTGGGCGGTTCAGCTGACACTAATGATTTTTTGTTAAGCTTAGTATAAATTCTTTTTAGAGATAACAAATAATGCTTATAAACAGACAATAAATCTAACAAAAAATTACGACTGAATGACTGAACTCATCAACTAAATTTCTTAACTTCGCCGTCAGTGATGCCAAGCAAGGCGCGTAAGGCCATGACGATCAACTAGAGTTCATGTGACCGCACGCTACGTGGGCCGTCCCATCATTTTAATCAACGGTTTAGATTAGGCCACCACTCGAAAAAGAAGGGGTCTGCTTGTAACTCGGGAATTTCGCACTGAATAAATCATCCGGAATTCCTGAAGTATTCCTCTCGCTTGGATTCTCTCTCCAGTGGCTGCCTGTGTGGCCGATCCGTTTTTGTGATGGGCTGGCGGGTCAGCCCATGTAACAATGAACGAATTTCCGTTTCAAGAAAAGAAAAACAATGGCCAAAAAATGTTCCAGACTAGTAGATCTGTGAGCCACTGTCAGTGACTGATATCCAAGAGAATCATCCCATACTACTACCGCCGGGCCTGTCGCTCTCCACCTGAGTTCGTCAGGCGTTTAAGCATCAACAAAACCGCTGCCTTGAATTCCAACCTGTGATAACTTACAAGTGATTATTATTCGCACTTTTGTTGCCCTGAAAACTGGAAGTTTCGCCGAAGCTAAATTTTGGATTCATGGTTCAATGCTGGACGAAGGTCAACAAAACGGCCGCCAATGCAAAATGCTCGAATGTGTTATTCATGTGCTTTATTTGACAGAACAGGGTGACGTACTGACGTGTACAGATTTGTCCATGAATCAAATACAATAACCAATATCCGTGTAGCGAACTGATCACAACCACAGTGACTCGTCCTGATCGAGTCGGCATGCATGAATCATCGCTGTATCTGATAGAATGTACGTATCAGCGGGATATCAGGATTCGGTCACCTTCCATACCGGCCTAACCGTTGATTGATTCTCCTGTTATCTTGCCCTGTAATTCTCCTTTATTGTTGAGATTTGATGTATATATACACATGGCCCCTGATTGGCGTGCCAATTCCCCTAATTCGTCTTCTCGTATTTCACATGGTATCAGAGCACGTCGCGCTCTCCCTCCCAGCGCGCCGTTATCTTGAACATCTGGAAGTAGTTGATGTTATCTTGAACATCAAACTGTTGAGTGGTAATGATGGTAGAATTACATTGTTGCAATCCCATTATGTGGAAAAGGTTCTAAGTCGTTTTGGTTATAGCGACTGCAAATCCTCTTCAATACCTTATGATCCTAACATGTTGCTTAGGAAGAATCGAAAAATAGCCAGAGACCAATTGAGATATTCTCAGATAATTGGTTCACTCATGTATTTAGCTAGCGCTACTAGGCCTGACATCTCGTTTGCTGTGAACAAACTAAGCCGTTTTGTTTCCAATCTAGAAGATGATCATTTGCATGCTCTTGAGAGAGTAATGTGTTATCTAAATGGTACTATGAGCTATGACATTCACTATACCGGGTACCCCTGGGTACTGGAGGGATATAACGGTTCAAACTAAATATCTGATGCTGATGAGATTAAGACCACAAGTGGATATATCTTCATACTTGGAGGTGGCGTTGTTTCATAGAAGTTTTGCAAGTAGACCATCTTAACGAGGTCAACAATGTAAGCAGAACTCACAGCTTTAGATACTGTCACTGTTAAAGCCGAATGACTTCGTGAGCTCTTGATGGATTTACCGGTGGTTGAAAAACCGGTACCGGCTATTCTGATGAACTGTGACAATCAGACCGTGATCGTCAAAGTGAATAGTTCTAAGGATATATGAAGGCATCAAGACATGTGAAGAGAAGACTGAAGTCTGTTAAGAAAATGAGAAACTCTGGAGTAATAGCTTTGGATTATATCCAAACAGCTAAGAATCTAGTAGATCCATTCACAAAGGGTTTATCACGGAATGTGATAGACAATGCATCGAGGGAGATGTGTTTGAGACCCATGTGAGTTATACCATAGTGGTAACCCATCCTATACGATCAGAGATCCTGTGAAGTATGATTGGTGAAACAAGCTATTGGTTAACGGGAAGGAGAGTACCTTTATAGACCCACTCCATTGGAGATGCAATTCTCTTCTAAATCTGTATGGTAGGTTAATTTTTATTTTAATGTATTTTGTGGCTTGTTTAAGCAAAGATGATGTCCTACAGAGCAGTCTTGAAAGAACACACCTATATGAGCCCAACTGCTAGTCACAGTCTATGAGATAAGGTAATCTCTAGGAAGCTCATGAATAGGCCAGGAGTATGACTTGTATGCTCCAACCCGCGGGGATGCCTAACAGCCTAGTATCATTTAAGGACTTAAGTAAAACTGATTCACACAAAACTGCCAATTCAAGGCTTAGTCCATTGTGTAGTTATGGATAAGTGTAGCTTCTGTTCTAGGTGGATGTTCAACCTTAACCGGTCTCCATCGAAATACTGGTATATTAAAACAATACTATGGATCAAAGCATTTGACATGTGCCCTTGGGATCTGGTGGGAGATTGTTGGAATTAATACGGGCTAGGCCCAAATTTAAATATAATTAATTTTTGGAAAATCCTGAAGGCCTATGTGCATGTGCTAAAACTGTTTACTCCCATATGGAGGATTAAAGAGGAGTTACACCATCTTAAAAGGTAGAACATGGTAGTCTCCTTGTGAAATTGGAGAGAGCCAATACACGCGCGCGCTCGCTCGCTCGCCGTGCCGTGCGTGTGCGTATGTGCACGCGTGTCGGGTGCGGGCGTGTTTTTCTTTATCTATTCGAAAATCGAAACGCATCGACTCGTAGTAAATGACATTAATGAACGGCTGGCAGTAACAGTTCAGTTACTAGTGAGTAATGGCTGCGGTTAACACTGGTTGATGGCCTTTTTATTTTTGGCTATTTATTTTCTGAAGAATAGAGTACTGGCTCTCTTTTTCTTTTCCTCTCCACTTTACGAAAGACGAAGACATAATCCTACTGTTTTTGTTGATGTCTCTAGCGATCTCCATCCCAACGAGGCGCGTGTACGACCGCACCGGGAGAGCAGGCCTCCGGAACCCCCATCCTTGAAGGCTTACACGAGCGAGGACGGATAAGGTTTTTAGGGAGCGTTCGTGCGACTGCTCGCTTCTTCTTCTTCATTCGATTCTCTGCTATGTCTACATCAACTACACGACTACTACCACGATGTCCACTACACCATGACGAACGACGACCTCACCAAGACCCCTGCTACTGCTGCTCCTTCTACTAGATCTGGGTATGGCTATCTCGCACTTGTTGTTTGACTAGAGTAATTTTTATGATTTATCTAGTATATTTCTGGATTAAAGTAATTCAAAAAATGCTCATATATTCAACACCTCCCTGCTACCTTTGTTGTCATCACTACCTTTTTTGTCATCACTGTGGCAAGCATTTGTTGTCATCACTGTGGCAAGCATGAAGACGCACGTTCCCGTGTGTCTCAACCTCCAGGACTCCAACTACACTAAATGGAGGATGCACTTCACGACCTTCCTCGGGAAGTATGGACTCCTATGCCATATCGATGGCACGGAGGTGCTCGAAGGCAATACCAATTGGGCCAGGCAGGACTATGGCGTCCTCTCTTGGGTTTATGCTTCGATCTCCGACGAGATCATGGACTTCATGATGGAGTCGGGCAGCTTGCGCTCGAGGCCTAGACGAGCATCGAGGAACTCTTTTGTGACAACAAAGAGAGCCGGGTGGTCTTCATCGATGCTGAATTCCGAACCTTGGTGCAGGTCGACATGTTAGCCACTAACTACTTCCATAAGCTGAAGACTCTGGCCGATGCCTTGTGCGACGTGGGGCAACCCATCTCCGACAAGGGTCAAGTCATCAACATGCTTCGCGGGCTCAACTCGAAATTCACCACCGGCACCCTCATCCCCAACCTGACTCCGTTCCCGACGTTCCTCCGCACTCGCTCTCTTCTCCGTCTGGAGGAGGTGAAGATGAAGAACGACCCCAACACCGCCACTGCCATAGCTCTCCTTGTCGCGGAGAACAATTCCTTCGGCGGCTCTTCCTCGAGCGGTGATCGCGACAACTTCTCTAGCGGCCGTGCGCAGTCCTTTTCTCTAGGACCGGGACCATGGCTGTGCTTCAACCCATGGAGCAGCCAACCCCCTATCTAGTCTTCAGTTTGGGGAGGGTAGTGGCGTGTGTCCCTGGTGGCAATGGCAGTAGCGGCATTCTCAGGCAACGGCTGGCGCAGGCGTACAACATCTCCACCTACGCGCCGCCCTACATATCGTCTCCCTCACTGCCATCGTGTAACGTCCCAAAATTCCCAAATTTTGAGAAAAGAATGTTGAAAATAATAAAGGGGAAATTGTCTGCATGTTTATGTATGGAAAAAATAATTTATGCATGTTTTTGAACTTTTGCATAAAACAAGTATTGAAATTATATGAAAATAGCAACTTGAAAGAATTTTTGAGAACAATATAGAACACAAAATGTTGGAAAATTCACATAATGAACTAAACTGGGTTAGGAGCCTCTCCAAAAAAAATTATAACTTTTGAAGCACGTTTGATAGGTTTAATTTTTTGGTAAAATCTTAGCCTTTTCTGGAAATTTCAAACTCTATTTGAATTTTTCGCTCGCCCGTTGGGTCGAATCTGAGCCAACCCATTTCTTACGCCCGCTCCAGCCCATGCTAGCATGCCCCTTTCCCCTCTCACTAACATACCGGGCCCGTGTGTCAGCGGCCGAGCATCGTTTTTTCAATCAAAACTCCGGTTTAGTTGAAGAAAGACATGATATTCAATTTGATGAAACTAATGGCTCTCAAGAAGAGCATGAAAATTTGGATGATGTAAGTGATGAAGCTCTAAGAAAAGCTATAGAGAATATGAAAATAGGCGACATCAAACCTAAGCATGATCCAAATGGTAAGTCATCTACTCAAGTAGAACCTACAACCTTTTCCACAACAAATCGAGTCGAAATTAACGAAGAGGACAACAAGAAAGATGATCAACCATCCAATCTACCACTAAGAATTCACAATACAATTGCAAAAGATCATCCAATAGATCAAATATTGGTGATGTAAGTAAGGGTGTTCAAACTCGATCTCGTGTCACTTCTTTTTGTGAACATTACTCATTTGTCTCTTCTCTTGAGCCAAAATATGTAGATGAAGCACTCGATGATCCGTATTGGGTGAATGCTATGCATAAAGAACTCAATAACTTCACCCGAAATAAAGTTTGGACATTGGTGGAGAGACCCAAGGAACACAACGTAATCGGTACAAAATGGGTCTTTAGGAATAAGCAAGATGGAAATGGATTGGTTGTGAGAAACAAAGCGAGATTAGTCGCTCAAGGATTCTCTCAAGTCGAAGGTTTGTATTTGAGTAAAACTTTCGCTCCCGTAGCTAGACTTGAATCAATTAGGATATTTCTTGCTTTTGCATCATGTTTTGATATTAAATTTTTTTAAATGGATGTTAAAAGTGCCTTTTAAATAGAAAAATATCCGAACTTATATTTGGTGAGCAACCACCTGGTTTTGAAGATTCTAAAAATCCAAATCATGTCTATAAACTCTCCAATGTGCTCTATGGTCTTAAACAAGCTACTAGAGTATGATATGAATGTCTTAGAGATTTTCTAGTCTCAAAATGATACAAAATTGGGAAAATTGATTCAACCTTGTTTACTAAAGTTTTAGATGGTGCTTTCTTTGTATGTCAAATTTATGTTGATGATATCATTTTTGGGTCTACTAATCAAGAATTTTGCAAAGAATTTGGTGATATGATGTCTAGGGAATTTAAAATATCCATAATCGGAGAACTCAGCTATTTTCATGGACTTCAAATCAAGCAACTCAAAGATGGAACCTTTGTAAGCCAAACAAGATATGCAAAAGACTTGATTAAGAGGTTTGGCATGGAAGATGCAAAACCTATCAAGACTCCAATGACAACCAACAGTCATCTCAACCTAAATGAGGGAGGTAAACCGGTATATTTAAAGCTATATGGATCTATAATTGGTAGTTTGCTTTATCTTACCGCATCTAGGCCTGATATCATGTTTAGTGTTTGCATGTGTGCATGTTTTCAAGCAACACCAAAAGTATATCATTTGGTGGTCGTAAAAAGAATTATAAGATATTTAAAGCATTACTCTAGCATTGGCTTATAGTATCATAAAGGTGCAAAATTTGATTTAATTGGATATTCAAATTCCAATTATGCGGGTTGCAAAATGGATAGAAAAAGCACCTCGGGTAGCTGTCAATTCTTAGAAAGATCTTTAGTGTTATGGTTAGCCAAGAAATAAAATTCTGTAGCCCTATCCACCGTCGAAGCCGAATATGTTTCCGTGGGTAGTTGTTGTGCTCAATTGCTATGGATGAGGCAAACTTTGATGGATTACGGAATCAAATTCAATAAAATACTTCTTTTGTGTGATAATGATAGTACCGTGAAAATAGCCAATAACCCTGTCCAACACTCAAGAACCAAGCATATAGATATACGTCACCACTTCTTAAGAGGTCATGTGAGCAAGGGAGATATTGAGATTAGTCACATTCGGACCGAAGACCAATTAGCAGATATTTTCACCAAACCATTAGATGAAAGCTGCTTTTGCAAGTTGAGGAATAAATTAAATATCATAAATTATTCAAATATTGTTTGAGCTCATGCCCCATGTACTTGGTTCTTATTTTGATGTTATTTGAAGCTTTTAAGAAAGATATTTTCAAATATTTTCCTAAAAATCTCTATGTTCATAAAAAAATTATGTTCTTGAATACTTATCAATCTCTTCAATCCATAATGATCCAAAATGATATTTATTTGAATGCAAAACTAGGGATCATTTACGTAATTCTCAATTCTAAACTCTTTCTAAAAGCTCCAGAAAAATAAGAACTACTGGCGGCTTACCAACGGTACTACCGCGTTGCGATACTACCAGCATGTAAGTTGCGGTAATATCACATCTGCTGTAAAGGTTTTAACTGCTCGGGTGTTTTACCCTTTCACTTTTCTCCCGAACGGTCATTCCACTCTCTCGTTTCCTCCCCCCTCACCGAAGAGCCTCAAACTCCCTCGAAAAATCCTCAAATCCTTTCAAGTTTTCTTCGATTCCTGCTGATTTCTTGCAACCTAAGGATCTCTCTCCCTCGAATCTCAAGGTAAACCTTTTTAATCCTCTTTTTTCACCTTGCTTTCAAACCCTAGATCTCAATTCGATTAAATTGCAAATATGAATGTTTGAATGTGTTTTCTTGGGCAAAATTGCAATACTAGCTAGTGTCCTGTGATGTTTGTACATCCATTCTATGGACTCAATCCATTAGAGACACCGAAAACTCCGAGCAATTTCGTGCCCTAGAAACAAGTTCGGAGAAAGTGGTACTACCGCTCGTCATGCGCGGAACTACGACGGTGAGGCCATACCGGCCAATTAATGACGGTACTTCCGTATCCCGATACTACCAGCATTTGAACGCCGGTACTACCAATTTCATTGACAAAACAGCAAGCTCATTCCATTTCAATTTCAAACCGACTTTGATTGATCTTCATTCTCTATTCTCCATGTGAAGATGCCAAGGACAAGGATTGCCACTCGCAAATCCTATGGCGCTCCGAGAGGTCAAACCTCTTCTTCTCAGCCACCTGCAGCTCTTGCTCCTGTTCAGGAAAATCCAGAGGGAAAAACGAAAGAAAGAGAAGATAGAGGCAAATGTCCTACTCCTACTAATTCAAAAAATGAAGAAAGTTTAACCCAGGCAGGGACTGAGTCTGAGGTAGGAACTGAGGTGCAAACTGAATCAAGTGATGAGGAAATGGGGAACCTGAGGAGCAACAAATTAATCTGAGGACAATCACAGCAGATGAATACGCTATACTGCGCCATAGAAATCATTTTATGCTTCCCAAGTCATCTACAAATCCTAAGTTTCACACTCGATTTCAGGAGTTGATGTATGAACAGATGTATGGCCCCTACAGGAAATTTGTTGATCATAAGTTTGTGGCTTGGGTACATCTGAATACCCTGGACAAGTATGATGGAGCATATCGGCTTTTTCAAAGGCCCGGTATCCATGACTTAGTAGCACTGAAATGCGACTACGATGAGGAGATCATTAGGCAATTTTATGCTACCTTGTATGTCTCTCCTAATTTCAGTCAGATGGCATGGATGACACAGACTACCCACTTGGATTGCTAGAGGCATGAATTTGAGCTAGCCCTGAGGACAGAGTCAAGCAGAAATGCAAAGATTTATGATAGACCTGCCCTTTTGGCTCCAGCCCGGACAGAGTACTATGATCAAAATGTCAGATATACTCCAAGAAAGATAGGCGGTCTCCTGCCAATTCCCAGCTTGGTCAACAGGATTATCAATCACACCTTCCTACCCAAGAGCGGGAATTTTGATGCTATTAGAGGTCATGTCTGGAATATGATAGATAACATCATGCATGGAAGGGAGTTTGATGTGGTAGATGTTATCCTCAGGGAGATTACCTCTTCAAAGAATGATCGAGTCAAAAGAATCAATTATGCTCCTTACATTATGGCTTTGATCATCCGAAAGACTGGATATCGTGGTGGTTTGGGATCTATCCACAAGGCATATAAGCCACGTGAGGGTCCTCCCATTCCCCCTCCCCGGGATCTACAAGGCGAAGATGCACCAGCAGCACCAGAAGAAGAACAAGTTTCCCTCTCTCAGATTATTCAGCTATTTTGGAGATTCAAAATTCTCAGCAAGAATTTTAATATGAAACCAACAATAGGCTAGCTGCATTGACAGAGAGTATGAGTGCCCTTGACAAGCCTTAACTACTCCAGCTCATTTTGGACGCCGTCACCTCAACACACCTCCTCGAGATCCACTTCAAGCTTCGACCTCTCAAGCTCCACCACCTCCTCAAGACCAAGTCAATTGAACTTTTTAGTATTTTGATGCCAAATGGGGAGAAGAAAGCATAGGAAAGGAGAAGCATGCATAGAAGAAGAATATTATTTACTATAATATACCTATATATATGTGTGTCTCTTTATGATGTAATGGTTATGGTATTATGCCTATGGTCTTGTGAACCTTGTTATGGTATTAATGTTCTTATGTCATTTGGTAACTTTATTGAACTTGGTACTTAATGTTATGGTTAAGCTATTCTCTATGAATTGCAATCTCTATCTCTTGTTTATTTATCGTATTGTCAATTTCTCAAGTTTCAACAAGCAAAAAATACTCTGCCAAAAATTTGTTAAAATCTCTCCATGTGCTTGCAAGACTTCTTCTCATTTATAGGCACATGTTTAGAGGGAGTTTTCTTTGAAATAACTTTAAAAAGCAAATAATTCTCAAAACTCTTTTGAGCTCATTGCAAGAATAATTTTGTTAAGTCATAACAAGAATATACAACTCATTTTTCAAACAAGCGGTATATTCAAAACTATATCTTTCTTACATATTGAGTGGGTTATCATCAATTACCAAAAAGGGGGAGATTAAAAGCATCTAGGTCCCTAAAAAAATTGTTTTGGTAATTAATGACAAGGTGTGAATATGAGACTAACATGTTTATTGGGTGTTTTAAAAGGTTTAGTCCCGATGACGAATTCAACAACTTGGAGATGCATGCTAAAGGTCAACATGAAGATCAATATGGTTCAAAATAAGGTATAAATAGTCTAGGATCCTTTTTGGTTTACCGGTCTTAGGAGAAAAAGATGGAAGACCGGATTTTAGGTTAAATACCGTACTATTAAGAGGGATCACGACTAATAGCTTGTAGTGTGTTCTTGTGCCATTTGGATCAATCTAGGATCATGCATGCACTTAGAGGTTGTTTTGAAACCCAACACTGTCTTACTCGGCAAATCCGGTAGTACCATGGTGTACTTGGCGCTACTACCGTACAGCAGTATGACCAGGAATGTGGTGCAGTATTACCGCAACCCGGTCAGACCGAGTTCTTGTTGGAGGTTTGTCTTTTTACAGAAAGGCACTTTTTGGGGCTTGTTTGCTCCTCTAGAAGTCCGATAGTACCGTAGTGCTTATCGTGGAACTACCACAACCCGGTCAGACCTTTTCTTATCGAGCAGTACGTTATTTCCAGTAAGGGTCATTTTTCAACCTCAAAAGGAAGTGGTCGTACGACCCTTGCTATCGGAATGACCAGCGAGCAAAACTACCGCATGATCAATGGCGGTAGTACTGTGCCGAATTTCCAACGACTCTTTCAAAGGCAGTTAGTGCGTCTGCGCTAGCCGTTAATGTGCATTTTGGGAAGGTGTGGTAGTACCGACCGATGAACGGCGGTACTACCGCTCGTGCTGAAAATTTCAGGGATTTGTTCCCAAGGGTCGAATTTGTTTGTGTGGGGGAGGGGGTATAAATATCCCTCCACGTGCTCAAGGACAGTAAGGAGAGACTTCATTTAACATCTTTGAGCTTAGAGTATTCTCTCTACACCTCATATACACTTGTTGCATTCATTGTGAGGTAGTTGAGCAAAATTCAAATGCATTCATTCTAGATTGATCCTTAGCACTTGATTGTCATCAAACGAAGATTGTGATTCATTACTCTTGGTGTTTGTTGACACCTAGACGGCTTGGTGGAAGTTTGCACGGTGATCTCTTCAAGGAGATTGTGAAGAGGCCTGGTGCCAAATTGTGATTGGTTTGGTGTTCGCCATCTCCGGAGCGGAGCAAGAACAACCACTAGTGAAATCGAGGGAAAGCTTAATTTGTGGAGCCGGCTTGATTGGTTCAAGTTTCCTCAACGTAGACTAGTGAAGACTGACAAGTCTTCGATACGACAGGAAAACTTCTTTATCTTCATTGTGGTTAATTCTTGTTTTTATTATTCCGCATTTACATTTCTAGCAATTCCCTTGTGCTTGACTTGCTTAGCTAGAATTGTATTTAGTATTGACATTAGTTCTTATTTGTCTATTTTAGCTTAGTAGTTCTTTCATCTTGTTTTTGCTAAGAAGCTTTGTTAGGACTATCTTGCTTAAAGTTTTAAATTAGTCGATTAGATTTAGAAACCTCCTATTCACCCCCTCTAGTCAGTTATCCTTGATCCTACACACTTTTGATACTTGAACTTTTATTTGGCTGGTCGGCCCTTGTATTGTAAACTATGTGTAACATCCCAATTTTCTGAGTTTAAAAATCTTTTAAATAGTTAGTAGGGAAAAATCACCATTTGGATTTATTTGTTTTTTAATTCAAAAGCTTAATATTGGACTTTACAATCAAAAATATTTAATGTGAATAATCCCAACATGAATAATAGCCAAAACTATTTTATTTGGGTTCTATGTGCTCAGATATATTTTCTAGATTTTTCTAGAATTTTTCTGAGTTAATTTGCTATTTTCTATTGCTTATTTGAATTTCTGGTAATTTACAAAATAGAAAATCTATTTAAAATCTCAAAAAACCCTTCGGGCCGAATTCCCTAATCCCGGCCCATTACCCTCTGCCGCCAGCCCAATCCCCCACGCGCGCCGCCTCCGACTGACATGCAGGCCCCGCATGTCAGCCTCGCCTCTCTCTCTCCGAGCGCCCCGCTCGTTCTCCTCCATTCGATCAAGGATGGATGGCCAGATGCGCCTGATCTGTTCGGAGGTCCGATCGTCCATTTGATTGTGGACCGTTAGATCTTGGACGAACGGCCGATCTTCGAGTCCGTTCGCAGCGTGCGCCGCCGCACGCGCCGCGCTCGAAGCCGCCTGCCGCCGACAGTGGGCCTCGCCCGCCACGCCATCGCCGCTTCGACGCGACTCCACCTTCCTCCGATCTTCCGCCGCCGCGTCGTGTTCGCCGCGACACGCCTCTGGGGCTATTTAAGGCCCAGGACCTCGTGCCTCGCACCGTGACGCGCCGCCGCAACCCTAGCCGCCGCCGATTCGCCGCTCGAGCCCTAGCCGCGTCGTTGTCTTCATCTCCGCCGGCGACCCCATTGCCATCGCCGCCGTCCGGCTTCCTCGTCGCTGTTGGAGGTCATCTTCGGATCGCCACGCCGCCCGCTTCTGGAACCACCTTCATCTTCGCCGAGGACCTCTCCAACGCCGTCGCCGTCGAGCCCGAGCCTCAACCTTCGCTTTGACCTCGCCGCCGGCCACCTCCGTCGTCCTCGACCACCCGGACCTACCTCAACAGGTTCGTAATAGCGAGAGCTACAGGCTGGTACCACTCACCGCCGGTGGATCGCCGCCGTTCGCCGTTGTCGTCGGTTTCCGAGCGCCGCCGCCTCCGGGTCCGACATGGACACCACATCACCCGCCACCTCATCCTGTGCGCTGACGTGCCGTCCATGTGTCTACCGAGTCAGCAGCCACGTGTGCGCTCGCGTGGCAGTCCACCGGACTTCAGATCTATTTTTGGCTCGGTGGGCTTAGTCCACCGTGAGCCGTGTCTCTGACATGTGGGTCCCACATGTCAGTGTTTTCTTTTATTTATCTTTTTCTGAAATCCTGAGGGCTGACGTCAGCATTGCGCAATAATCCGATTTTTCTGTTAAGAAATACTTCGGAAAATTCTAGAAAATCCAAATTAGGGTTTCTTTAGATTTTCAATCTTCCAGAGCTCATAATTTTTGCATCCTAACTCCGATTGAGCCCATTCAAATTTATAAATTTATCTAAATTTGAGCTCTATTTGTCTGAGATTTTTATTTAATTTTTGGAGTTTGTTTTGCCTCTGTTATTTATTTGTTTTGTTTATTTGTCTCGTTTGCGAGTAGACGTCGATTCGTCGGGGAATTTTGTTAAAGAAGGAGCACCCCAAGATCAAGACCAGTACATAGACCTTTTCCAAGGCAAGTCATACCTTTGATCATCTTGAACCCAGTTTTCAAATTACTTTGTTTCAAAGTATTGCATTCTACTTTAATTATTTATTTAAATGTTTTGGGTATAGTTATTATCCAAATTGTTATCACACCTTGGCCTTGTATATCATATTTCCTTGTCACCCTAGATTGGTTTATTAGTTGATAATAGTATAGAACCAACGTGGGTTGGTTAGATGCGAGTACAATTGCTTAGCCATGCTACGAGTCTCACATCTCATGTAAGTTGCAAATATTCAATTTGACTAAGTGACTATGGAACTTTGTGTAAAACTGTGTGCTATGTGTTATTACTTCGTGATAGCATGTGTTGCACTAAAACCAACTGGGTGGTAAAGGATTTAGACTGAGGCAAGTGGTGGATACTTTGTGATATGGTGGACTTTGTGAATGGGAATGATAATCTTTGTGATGTGGTTAGAAAATGGAAGTCTTGCCTTGGTCAATTAAGGACTTAACTTTGTGCACCATTGAACTGAGCTTTACTGTACGACCACATGTCTGGTATGGGACGAGCCTAACTTAGTAAGTTATGGATTCTTGGCATTGATGTTCAGGTGGATAGGTTAGGCTTTGTGACAGGATGGAGGTGTGACTACTTGGTGGTTGCATCACGGGATGGTTCGCCGCATCCCTGTCCAGCGGTGTGTGTTATACTAGTTCTTTGTGAGCTGGTCTAGCGGGAAAGCACATCGGGAATGTCAATGTTTGAGATGAAGTTTCCGAACTGTTTTATTATGATTAGTGCTAGCTACACTAGTTGTATCTTGTGGGTAAAGTGTACAACCTCTGCAGAGTGTTAAATCAATCTATTCGAATAGCCGCGTTCACGGTCATGGACATGCTCGGGGATTTCACACGAGGGGTAGTTTTCATAAAATGTTGGGATGGGAGCTATGTGATCTAAGTCATGTGGCTGTGTGAAATAATCTGTTTAGCTTTGTGTCTTTGTGAAAAGAACTGTTAAATTTTTATCTTCTATTTGTTTCGAACTATGCTTTCAATCTATTATTGTATTCAATTGCAATTTTTGCATTTATGCAAAAGAGCCAGAGAAGCCTTTTCTTTTGGAATAAGCCTGCATCTATAAATTACATTCTGTGGTATGATTTGCGAGCACGGTTGTATACTCACGCTTGTTGTAAAACTTGCGCCTAAACCTACAGAAGAGGAGGAGTCTACGCCTGCTTTCGAGGAGGAGTTCGTCGAAGGTTGCTGATCGTTGAGGTCTGGATCCCAGTCGGTTGCCTATGGTGAATTGATAGGATCTACGCTGAAGTTATTTCTGTTCCGCTGCTATTTTATTCTCTGTTAGCTCTGCGTGGCTCAATAAGTGTAAACTCGACCATAAGGTCAAAACCCTTATTTGTTATTCAAACTAATCGTTTACTTTATTTATCGCTTGTGTGGATCGATATTCACCTGTGTTGACACTGTGTGCACTAGCGTGATCCTGGACTAGTGTATTATACACAGAGGGTTCTAGAATCGTAATTTTGGGTCCCGACACTATGTAATCGTCTAAGTTTATGTACCATATTTGTTTCATGTTGTATGTATATTGTGTATGGATGTGCATGCCAATATTGTACATGTGTGTACTAGCCTCTTGTCATGGAACTTGTACGGTACACACATGAGGATTTCGGGTATTCAACGCCCGGTGTCTGACACATTGACTCTTCCTGCTCCACCGACCTGGGATCAAGTCAGCCTCATCACTACCATGAATGCTCTGGCTCTGCCCCCGCCCACGTCCGACTGGGTCATGAACTCTGGTGTGACTTCACACATGTCAGCCAATAGTGGTAACCTCAAAAACCCATCAGCTCCCTCACTCTCCTCTCATGTCATGGTATGCAATGCATCCTACATGCCGATCGCCTCTATTGACAGCATGTCTATCCACTCCTTCCTCTCTTTTTCATCTTCACAATGCCCTCATCGTTCCTCATCTCATTAGAATTTGATTTCCGTTCGTAAATTCACTTGAGATAACTCTTGTTCCATTGAATTTGACCCTAATAGTTTTTCTGTTAAGGATCTTCGCACCAAGAGAGAGGCTCTTAGCAGCAGTAGTACCGATGATCTCTACTCAGCGCGACCTTGTCTTCCCGTGCGTTCCTTGTGGCTTCTTCCTCCCTGGAGTTGTGTAACCAGCGCCTCGGCCATCTTGGACATGACACTTTATCTATTTTAAACAAATCTTCTCACATTTCATGTAATAAAGACAGTGTATCGCTTTGCCACATATGTCAACTCGACAAGCATGTTCGGCTGTCGTTTTCTCGTTCTACCTCCACTTCAGTTGCACCTTTTCAAATAATTCATTGTGATGTTTTGACATCGCCTGTGTCTGGTAACTCCGGTTTTTAGTACTACCTCATCATTCTTGATGGTTTTGCTCATTATTTATGGACGTTTCCCTTGCACCAAAAGTCTGATGTTTTTCCTACCCTTCGTCACTTTGTCGTGTATGCACAAAAGTAGTTCCACTGCTCTGTTCGGATCATACAAACTGACAATGGGAAAGAATATGTCAATTCCTCTTCCACTACATTCTTTCTCTCTCAAGGCATTATTCTCCATCTTTCTGTATATCTCTCAGCAAAACAGCAAGGACGAGCAGATAATTCGCACCGTTAACAATGTTGTGTATACTCTTCTCCTCCATGCACATATACCTCCCCACTTCTAGACTGAGACCCTTGCAACTGCCACATACCTGTTTAACCGGCGTCCCACCATCACTCTTCGTTCTTCCACCTCATATGAGTCACTCCACTGCACTCTACCCTCCTATAAGCATCTTCGTGTGTTTTGATGCTTATGATACCCTAATATTTTTGCCACTACGCTCACAAGCTTGCCCCTTGCTCCACCGCTTGTGTTTTTTTTTGGGTTATCAGAGTGTTCACAAAGGATATCGCTGCTGAGACATTGCTTCCCGTCGAATTATCATTTCTCGCCATGTTGTATTTGATGAGCATGTCTTTGTTTTTTCCTGTGTCACTCCACCCACCAATACAAAATCTCTTGATTTTCTGGTTTATTTTGTTTCCATACACCACCCTCCTTTTGCTTTTACTTTTCTCTTCACTGCCCCGACTGCCACCCGTCCCCCATAGGCTGCCACAACCTCTGCCGCACCTGCTACCGCACAAGATGCGTCAGCTGCCGCACCAGCTTCCACAACTGCCACGTTAGCCCCTGCCGCTACTACTGTCACCTCTGCTGCTGCGGCCACTGCTTCGACTGTCGTGGCTGCCATTCCTCCACCATGACCTGGCTCAGGATCTCACCAAATGCGCACTCGCAGTGCTCTACAAGATCCCGATTGGATGCTCTCCTTCAAAATGACAGTTGGTCCCTCGTCCCTTCTCCGTCGGATGCCAATGTTGTCACAGTCAAATGAGTCTTTAAGCACAAACTTCACTCCGATGGCTCCCTTGCTCGGTATAAGGCTCGTTGGGTCATAAAACTACCAGGTATAGACTTTGACAGCACCTTTATGTGCATATCATTGATATATGCTCATAATCTTAGGATGATGATACAATTGGCTATGATGGTGAAGGTTTGTCAAAACACATGTTTTAGGCAAAATTCGAATGTTGTCGAGTTTGGGACGGCCGACCGCCTTGTGGCGCTTGACCGCCCACCTCGGATGGTCGACCGCCTATGGGCGAGCCAAGTGGTCGGGCGGTCGACCGCCATGAGCAAACGATCGACCAACCATGTCGGACCCCGGGCGTTGAATACTCGAAATCCTTGTGTGTGTATCGTACTAGTCCCATGATCAGTGGCTAGTACACATATCCACAACATTGGTATACATATCCATACACAATTACATACAACATTTAACAAATATGGTACATAAACTTAAGCAGTTACAAAGTTTACAATACAAGGGTCGACTGGCCAAATAAAAATCCAACTATCAGAAGTAGCAGCGGAAATTTAATAGATTAAAAGCAAAAGTCCAGCGACATGCCCATCAAAATCCTCAGGCAACCGATAAGGAGTAAACCCTAGAAAGACCCATCCCCGTACCCCCCACCCCTTATACCGGACCAAAGAAGGTGTCCTCTAGCATATGGTCATCATCATCCTCTGAACAACAATTTAAGCAAGATTGAAGCCAACTTGATCTCAGCCTCGACATCCAACACAATATTCTGATGGTACATTGCGTACTCAGCAAGACTTGTAGTGTATCGCAAAATTTATATAAATGCATGGCTTACAAGAAATGAGGCTCTATGCTACAAGTTATTTTCCGCATCAAGCAAATTTTATTTGTAGTATCAATACATAGTATTTTGCAACGGAAGTATAAAGAGCAGTTAAATAGATAAGAAACAACAAGTAAATAACTTGGTAAGTAACAAATCACAACCTTCCTTGGCTTTGATCAACATCTTATTTTCATCTATTGTAACATCCTAAATTTTTGGCCTTTTCAAAAAAATTATTTTAAAATAATTAATTCAAAGATTTGGATTTTAAATCAGAGTTCCTGCTAAATCAATCCAAATTATGAATCCCAATTTTCATAGCCTTTTTGAAGCTTTTAAAATAAAATGAATCATTTGCAATTTATTGGATTAATTTAAAGCTTAATTTAAAATTTTAGAAAATAAAAAACATTTTAAATGATCAAAATAAACTTCAATTAAATTCAAAATTATTTTATTCAATCTATTCAGGTTCCAAGTATTTTTGTGGAATTTTCTAAAATTTATTTTATTTTTGGATTTTTTTTCTAGATTTTCTTTTTCCTTTTTCTTTCTTTTTCTCTCTCGTACTTCATCTTCTTCCTCTGGACGATTGGCGTAGCTACTATTGTCCGAAAACACAAAATTCCTCTCCAAATATTCATTCTTCACACTCGAGCATCCAAATTCAATTCCGTTTGAAGCATCACGAGCCCGTCATCACCGCACTTTTATCACCGGAGTCAATGCTTCCGTTACCGCAACCCCATTAGTGCATTTTCCATTTCCAAACCGAGCCCGTGAATGGCGTCGACATTCACTAGCATTCCCGGTGATTCGAATCATGGGAGAGGCTACAAATTGGAGCACAACACCTCTTCGATCCCCTTTGCACTCCCTCAAAGTCTTAGAACCTCCGGAGCAACGACGATGTCGAATTTCTCTTCTTCCCGTGCGCGGTTACTTCACCCAATTCATGCATTCGTTGTTTTAGTGAGTTTTTGCAACTTCTAATCACGTCATATTGTGTTCTCGAGCACGGTGAACCATAGCCCTCAATCAATTTGATTTTTCATGTAGCGAATCGTCTGAATTTCGCTGTTGAACCTTCTAGGCTGATTTTGTTCCCGTCGATCGTTCTTCTTCCTCGATGCGTATTTCTTCGAGTGAACCACGTCACGACACATTCTAGACCATCCTCTTCCTATTCCCCCCCCATCAATATGGATTATGAGTCACTATGGATCACCGCCATCGTCGTCTCTCATTTCATGCCACTGGTCGCCGTGGAGGCATCACCTCGGTCCATCTCCAGCTCTATCGCTTGTCCTTGAAGTTTCCCCTCATCTATGTGCTGCCCATGTTCACTCTAATCTCTTCCTCGTGCCTCTGGACCACTGTCGTCACCGCTGCCAAGGTGCTCTAGCCAAACCGCCACCACCTGAAGGTAGAACGTCTCCATGGGGTCCCATTTTTGTGGGTTTGCCAGCCAACCCTCCGGCTCCCTTGCCGGCGTCGCCGCCATGGTCGGAGCTCTCCAGTCTGCTCTGTTTTCTTTCATTCTAAGGAGCTTTTGTGAAGCCTCTGTTAGTTGTTCTTTGTGTCTATGCCATCATGGACCCACTAGTCAAAGACTCACCTTTCCTTCCTTTCTTCTATGTTGATTCTCTAGCTAGAGGCCCTACTTGTCATAGTGTTAGCATTTCTTCTCTAGCATCTGTATCATGTGAACCTTTGAATTGAAGTTAGTCAAACTGACAAAAGAGTTCCAGAATAGTAAAATCTATCTTTTTCTATCATTTCATGTGAGAATTGAACTTTCGGACGTTCGTTCTCCTTCACACGAACTCCAAATCCATCGATTCTCATTCCTAAATTCTTATAAATTCATTATCTACCTTCTAGTAATTATTTTATATATTTTTAGTTTTTATTTATTTCCTGTTGTTTATTTGGTTCGTTTTGGCGTGTGTAGAGTCTGACATCGCCGACACGAATTTGGATCAACAGGAAGCGCTAACCTCCAACATCACTGAAGGCGAGTCTCCTTTGAACATTTTAAACCCATGATTTTTAAATATTGTTTTCGGTTTCAAAGTATTATGTATTGCTACTTCATTTAAAATGATGAGTTTAAATTGTAGGTTGTTAGTTAAAACTGAAAGATTGTTAATGTCTTCCTTGATATTTGTACCCTATACCTTTGTAACCCTAGCACAGTAATTCTGCAATATTGAATACAACATTGTAGAATAGTTAAACACGGTAGAATTGCTTAGACATGCTTTTCGGTCTTGATCAACATTTGGGGGGGGGAACCATTATTACCCTTTATGCTTTATTTGGAAAATGTTTGACATGAGGTAATGCAGTATTTGGAAAATAAAATGGTGAAAATCTGTTTCAACTTGGGCGGGTGGTAAGTTCAGGTGGGTGCAGCTAGAGCACAAGAACTTATATTGTGTTAAGTTCCGCCCAAGTCATATTAAGGTCTGACGCTTGTGACTATCCAAACTGAGCATTACCGTACAACCACATGTCCTAAATGGGAAGGACCTGGCTGATTAATTTACTAAGTCCAGACATTTAGCCTGCAGGCTGTAGATGGTAGGTGTTACTTGGGTAGTGCAAACGATGGTAAAGGACGTCCATCTCTGTCAGGGCTTATGTCGGACGTTGGTAATTGACGTCCAAGTCCGGGCAGGTTATCCCCCACAATGGTAAGCTCCAGGTCGATGGTAAATGACGTTCATGACTTGGGTTAAGCTCATCGGGTGGGCTAATGTTAGGATAAAGTATTGTAAAAGCCCTGTGATAATCGCTTCGTCGCACACCTTCGGAAGTGTGTGAGCAGACAGTTTAAGCTGATTATCTCGTGTGGGTCAAATTGTACAACCTCTGTAGAGTGTAAAACTATTCAAATAGCTATGCCCACGGTCAAGGGCGGGCAAGGTGCGTTTTCACATGGTAGATTTTAGTTTTGATTTCGAAAGAGTTAATTTTGGGAAATCAAGAGCACTTCGAACTCTCGGGTAGTTGTCCTGGCAGCTAGAGCCAGTTGGGCAGCTAGAGCCCTATCCCTTCAACCTTGGCAGCTAGAGCCTTGATGCTAGTGGTTGGTAGCTAGAACCTCCACTAGTGATACAATTAATTTATTTATTGAAACTACTTTTTGGTCAAATGTGCTTTATGAAAACTATTGAAACTTAAAATATTGCTTTGTGCAAAAGAACCATATAAACCTCATTTGTTAAAGCTATACATATACATTTTGCCCAAGACTCGCGGAATACTTTATGTACTCACATGCTACACTCAAAATACATCTTAGAAGTCTACAATGACGCCAAGGATGACTACGACTACGACTACTTCACCTATGGCTTTGATGAAGGGCATCTGGAGTACTAGGTTGCGCTCTCCAGTTGAATGCAGGTGGGAAATTTGACGGGCCACCACTTGGAGTTTATCATTTATTATTTTCGCTACTATAAGACTCAAGGTCTTTTGACCTCTTTTGTAATAAGTGGCCATAAGGCCAGTACTCAGTTATTTATTAATGTTATTTCATGATTCAAACTTGTTATCAATGATGTTCTCTCGAGTAGAGAAGTGCTCTATTGGTTCTTGTTTGAGTTGGGTCTTTATGATGAAGATCATGTACAATTTAAGTTGTCATATGTTGACAAGGTGGTTCTGTCTGGTTCAGAAAAATAAATAAAGTATTTGATTTGGGCATTCGAGCGAATTCTTTTTTGGCTTATGTGGTGTTTAGTTGCAAACTGCCGAGTTGGAAGGATAGAAGGTTTTTCGTGAAGAATCTCTAATTTTGGATGAGTATTTTGTAGGAAGGTTGGAATTGCATTATGAATCCTTTGTTTTTCGTTGAATCTGATTATTAAAGTTTGACTAAAATAAGTTGTGTTGCGCGTCCCTGCTTAATGGAGGATCTCCTTGTTATGATGAAGAGATCGGCTGAGAGATAGAACAAGAGTTCTATTTGTTTACGTGCAAGTTTTGTGGTCTGGTCCCGAAGAGGTAGATAGCCAAAGTATATTTGGTTGTTCTGGAAGTTGCGGGGATTTCGGAAGATAGCCATTCGCTAGAACTGTCTCGAGTTTTGGAGCAGGGCATATAACGTTTTGTATGAACCAGTGTTGAGAGAATGCTTGAGGTATTTGGAGTGTGCTTGGGGTATTTGGAGTGTGTGGCTTCATAAGAGTCGTTGACCAGCGAGTAGTACCGCATCTTTGAGTCCTGTCCATGAAGTGGTCCTGGTCAGGTCGATACATGTGATGAGGCGTAATACATCGGTTGCATCAAGGCGCGGTGGCCCCATATGTTCGAGAGGAAAATGACTTGAAAGCTAGAGGTCTCGCATGGACGAGCCTTATGCAGAGTCGTTCACACCATGTATGTGTTGACGCTTGTTAAGTTCAGTTTCGGTGCTCATTCGAGTGGATCAGCGAGAAGAATTCGGGGTTGAATTCTGTTTAAGGGGGGTAGAATGTAATACCCCAAGTCTATTTAAGTGAAAAGAAAGAATTAGGAAGAATGACCAACTAGAAAAAAATAGAATTAACAGAGGATTAGAGGGGGTTTCTGTAATTTTTCGACAACCTGAGCCTCAGGCTTTGGCCCAGGAGACCCATGAGGGGCTGGCCACCAATAAAAGGAGGGGAAAACCCTAGGGTTGGTACTGTATCATAGCATGCTATAGTACCCGCCACTGCTACAGTTATGGGTGAAAACGGATCGGAAACGGGCGGATAATGGCTTTGCCATATTTGTTTTCATATTATTTTTCGAATCCGGATACGAATACGAATACCCCGGATACGAATACGAATACGAATAGTATCAAATACGAATACGGAGCGAATACGAATCAAAACGAATATGGTCACAGATATTTTTCGGAACATGAAAACCCCTTAAATTGTATGCCAGAAATTAACGAAAACATATAACTAATTTATTTGATGTAAATATTCATGAATTGTTTCTTTTAGCAACCACACATAACATTAGCACTAGTAAGTTACATTAACTAGTTCATCACAAATACAACACTTAGTTTACCATATTTAGCTCATAAGTCATAACTTACAAAGTCATCATGCATTCACACTTAGTTCATCATATACATAAAATTTAGTTCACACTAACATCGATTAGACTGGATGGTTAATCTATACGCAAATGACTGTAACATCCCAAAGTATGTTACCAAAAATAAAATTAATAAAATTATTATTTTATTGGATTTTCTAAGATTTAAAAGAGTTTTTCAAGTTAAAAGGAAAAACAATAAAATAATGTCAATTATTTATTTTTCTACTTTTAATGTAAAAATAAAATTTATTGAGTTATCTGGGATTTTATTGGATTTAAAGTGAAAAGAAAATTTTAATTAATTTATTGAATTTTTGGATTTTAAAAGGTTTTCCTATTTTTAGAAATTTAAAATAATTTATATACAAAAAAACCAACTTTAAGTTAGAATTAATTTTATTAAGTTAAAAATAATTCAACGAATTTCTATGATTTTTATAGGATTTTTGAACTCTATTTGTTATTTTCTAAAAGACTATTTGATTTGTTGCATTTTCTGAAATTCAAAAATCAATTAAAATCCCCTTTTCTCTTTTGGGCTGAAATCCACTTTTGGGCCGAAATCCGGATATCCGGACTCAGTCTTATCCGGATAATCCGTATTCGTTTTCGTATCCGCCGGATAGCATGCCTACCGTATTCGTTTCCGTTTCCGACAAAAAAATCCGAATTCGTTTCTGACCCGAAAATTATCTGAGAAAAATCCGATTCGAGACATTCCGAATCCGTTTTTGTCCGGATCGGTCGGAAACTATCCGATCCGTTTTCACCCCTAGCTACAGTGCCCCCATGAACAGTAGCCGCCCCGCCTCCTTGCGTCGCCTCCTTTGGGTGCTACCGACCAAGAAGAAGAAGAAAAAGGATAAGAGAAGGGAGAGGGATCACGTGGTGGTTCTTACATTCTTCAACGGATTCTTCAAGGGTAACCCACGATCCCATTCGATTAGTCGTGTAGTTTCGCGATCTGGTAATGTCGGTATTAGATTGGTTTCTAGCAGTCTGTATTGCTCGGCTGTTTTGAGGATGTTAACTACGAAATTTGATCTGTCCATCTCCTAGATATTTGTAGGTTACGTCTTTATATTTCAATGGAGTCTTGGATCACGTCGTTTGGACGAGCGGTTCAAAAGTTATGAATTTCGTAGTGCTGTTGTTCCGTAAATCTGCTACAATTCTGAGAGTTTTAGTAATCAGTCTTAAGCGGTTAGGTAAAGGAATTTATGAGAGATCTCACTATAACGTAAGATGTAGATAATTGTCTTAGCTTTCAGGGAAGCTAAATAACACAAAATTTGGATCATTATTCTGAAAGTTATGATAGTTTTAATATCTCTGTCCATAAACCCGACGTGAATTAGCTGTTCTGTTCATCAACTTGGTAGGGGTAGTAGATGGATGAATCTGGAAGGCTCACCAACTAGGTTTAGATGGAGAATTTCATAATCTTTCAAGAGAGTCCAAGAACACCCCATTTGGATCTCTGTACTAAAAGATATGAATTTTGTATTACGTCTGTCTCTCGAGGGGACAGACTGCTGTTTAGGATTTTAGAGTTGGGGTTGTGTGAGAGAGTATAGTTTTTTTGTAAGTGCTTCTAGCTTTGTTTTGGTCCAGTATTTTTATCTTAGAGTGCTTGTTAACTTAATTCAGGTGGGCGATTGGTTCTGGGGACAGCGCTCACTTCGCGTCCTTCGCTCTCGCACGGTTGAGGCAAGTACATTGTTTGATACATTAGTTGTGAATGCTTGATCATCATTGCGTGTATTTGATACATGATAGCGATGCATGGTTGCTGGCATCATTTGTGTACTAATATTGGTGAATGCTCAGAGTATGACTAAGTTCTATTCATGCATGATGTTATTGCTTTTGGCATGTTAATGATGAATAGAGAACTGTGCATGTGCATATTGAGATCATGTTGAGGCTTGGTCATGTGGTGACCAAACATGCATATCTTTGAGGTCCGTCATGTATATGATGGGCTTGAGGTCCCCTTTACTTGCAGAGTATTAGGCAATTGGTCCCTGCGCTTGCGAGCATAAGCATGGGTATGCAGCGACAGTTGCATACTTTGAATTACCGGTAAAATGCAAAAAGAGTTAAAGAGAAAGGATCCTTGAGCATTGCATATGCATGTAGTATGATTTAATGAAATGATTCTCAAAGTGGATGCTGATGTTATTGTTTGCATTGTAATGTCTTGTATATGTACTTGCTGAGTCTGTGGACTCACTCTTATTGTTGTTTTTTAGGTACCCAATCCAAGAACGACATGCATGGGAGGGAGTAGCTTTATGTTCGCACGCACACTGCCATGAACCTTTAATAGTTGATTAAATCTCAGTTCATGTCTTAATAAATGAGCAAACTGCTTAAAGGATTTATTATGGTTATGTTTACGTGTTGGATTATCTGTATTAATGATGAGTAGCGTATTTTGGATATTTGTGGTTATGCTTTAGTCACTTAGTATGTCATGAATGCCTATTGATTATGCTGAATGTTGGGTTGTTTAATTTTGATAATTGTATCCATTGGACTCCTCAGTATAGTTAGCTAACAGAGGAGGTCCTGCCGGGATTTAGTAAAGTGTCATGGTTTTAACTTGTTATGTTGTTAACTTAGTACCATTCCAGTCTCGTGTTGGGTTGGGGTGCTACAGTTGGTATCAGAGCGGGTTGTAGGTCCGTGGTGATTGGATTTACAACTTTGGTAACTTAATTTGCTTAAATTTTGTAGTGGTTAATGAACTTAAAAACTTGACACACTGGTGCACAATAGGATGGGATGGGTCAAGCATTGTATTTACGCTTCCGATATGTTGTATTGATGATTCCTGTTATGAGATGATCTTACATACCTATAATATGATTCTATGATTATTATGAGTGATAGTAGCACATGTTGAGAGGTTGAGGCCGTGGTTGTGGCTCTGGGCTTTACCAGGTTACACCATTGTTCGTGGTAAGAGAATAGTGAAGTGGTTACCTCGGATATCTTAGTACACGTGTTGATAGTGAGTATCTTTAGAAAAGTTATTCTCTCCCTTGAATTTAAATTTGGTCAACTCTTGTCCAGTTGTGGTTGATGAATTTCTTTGGGTCAGTAGTTATTAAGGTTTGAATTTGCTTCGATTTTACAAATCCAGAAATCAATAAACGTGACGTTGAAAGTGTATTTCTGAAATTTACGCCTTCCAACACAGAAAGCACATTTCCTTATAACTAAAAATTGATTTTTCTCATTTCATGAATTGTTCTTTTTATTGAAAGTGATTAGCGGTGTACTATATATGAAATTGACTTGCATTCGATTTGTTGTTGAATTGTTACTGCTTTATTTAGAGGACCTTACCATGACTTGCGTGGGTGGCCTAGTTCATTTAATAATTTCTTTTATTATTATTTCTTATTTATCGAGGAAGTTTCATGATTTAGGTGTGTCCTATGAGTATCATCTAGATGCAGTCCTTACGATTTAGACGACGACTTTTATGCATCTGAGTTTCATCATTGTATTAATATGTTCTTTTCATAGTTATATCGCGAGCAAGCTTACACTAAGGTACACCTATTACACTAGGTTAACCTTTAACTAAAATATGTACGAAGGACTATTTTTAGTTGAGTAGCTAATTACTCATTCCACTTCATGAAGCTTGGGTGTTATTGACTATTAGTTTTTACCTAGTAAATATTCATACTAGTTAATTAATTATTAATTCTCCTAACAAAAGGCAATTTATAGGGATTGCTATGGCTATCTTTTGTTTCAACTGAGTAGAACTAATTGGAGGAACCTATATGGTAAGGACTCTTAGTTTAGCTTCTTCTTTCAAATTAGACTTAAATATGTGTGTGGCATATTGTACTCGTTGGAATGACAACCTTCAATTTAGTTAATTATTAATGGCCCGGGGTCCGATGATCACGTAGACACCCTATACATTCATGATTACATTTTAACAAGGTATAAGATTTTACGATTAACACAATTTCTAGTTGAACTTCTATTTTAATCTAGACATTAGTGTCACACTAACTAGTCTTCAATTAAAGTTCACCACTATTTATATATTAACTGGTAATTTAGTAAATTAACCATATACTTAAAGAGTCTTATAGCTTGTTACCATTTCATGAAACTGCATGATTGTATTAAATTGTTTTAAACTAAGATCCAAGGTATCCATTGATGATTTAGGACCCTATTGCCATTTAGGCATCCTTAATTACAAGATTATATTTCAGTGTTGCTCATTTAAATTTGTGCCTTATCATAGATGCTAATAATTCATTATTTCATTATTATTGTAAATTTTATTCACTTGTCTCCTCACTACTAACCTTGGCCCAGGTTTTACTGCCATTTGCTAGTAATCAATTTTAGTTATTTTTTATTCCCTTCCTTCTCTTAGTCCTTGAAAATCTATTATCTCATTCGTCATGTTTTAGGGTTATTAGATTGAGTTAATTGTACAAGTTTTTGATTACTAGATTAGGGCATAACTCCTAATGCAAATTTACCTCTCCAACAAGTCTATATTTTTGTCATAACTATTAATGACCTAACAAGATTTTCTAGTTAATCTTTTAGCCCATTTAATATACTTGGCATCTAACTAAGTGAAGCCTAGCCATTATCATGACACTAGCAATATTAGCAATTTTACGTAATTTTCAATTGGAGTATTGTCTTATGAATTTATTCTAAGTACATACTGGTGATCATTAATAACTAATCATTTTACCAAATTTTGATTTACCCTTCTCATTGGCCTATTGCCACTATTGACATCATCATAACTATGACATATGGTTTACTGTTATTTACACAACTATATTTCAACCTTGACTCCTATTTAGTTTTGCTTTTTTTAGATTAAATGCCAATGGCACACCCATTTAACCTTTATTTACTTAAATCAAATACTTATAATCTAGCCCTTCATCATTTTAGCTAGAGTGCCAATGCTAACTACAATATTAACTAATTAGCTAACTAATTATTGGGTGGAAGTCTACTGTTTATTTTAAATAGCCATATTTCAATCCTTGATTTTAAGTCAAATTGTTCTTTAGGCTTAATTACTATTGGCTAAATAAATCTACAAAATTTCGTAGTCAACTTTCCCTTGTATTTGATATGGCACTAGTTCACTGTCCTACTCCAATTGCTCTTTAGATTTCTTATCTGTCCAAACATTCTAAACAAATTGCTTAATTGAAATGTTGTTAATGACTACTAAGTACATTCAATTAACCTTAACTACTGGATTTAGCCATCATTACATGGTTTTGCAAATTTGAAACTTCCATTAGTTGACAAATTCTTCTTACTGTTCTTTTGCTGAGCATTTCATTTGGACTGGGTCCACTGTCAATGGCTCGCTACAGAGAGGGAGACACACATAGAGACAAAGAGCAAAGAGGGCAGAACAGAGGAGGCCTAGGGCTGCTCGAGACTGCGCTCATTGCTGGCGAGGGAGTAACGGTAAGGCAGTGGTAACCCAAAAAATGGGTTGTCGAAGGGACAAGGAGGCTATGGGTGGCGGTGTCGCGGCTCGGGCAGCTCTGTAGCGGCGCGACGGAGGTGCGCGACAACCAACCATGAGGAAGAAATGGGGGCAACAGCATACGAGTAGGAGAGGGGCAAAACTTGAGAGAACATTAGCACTAGGGGGTCACGTGGAGCTCACCTGAGCGTTCGGTGGAGGCGGAGAGGTGCCGACACGGGAACTCGAGGTGGTGCGGTGAGATCGTCGTGGCGACAGCGCTACGAGAGAGAGAGAGAGAGAGAGAGAGAGAGAGAGAGAGAGAGAGAGCAAGAGTGATTGGTGGGAATAGTTAGGGGATGGCATGAAGATGCTCTAGGCGAGAGTAAATGGCACAAAGCTCACCCCCAGAGGAAACGGCGACGGCGGTTGCAGTTTCGGCCGGATTTGGGGAAGACAAAGGCCCTATTTGTTTAGGCTTTTTATCTGGTTTAAAAGCAAAAAAGCCTAAGCCTAAACAAAGGGGTGCCGTTTTCTTTCATCTTATAAAAAGCTTAAGCCAATTTAAGCTTAAAAGCCATAAGCCATGGAAGAGGTGCTTTTTTGGGCTTTTACGGAATGGAATAACAGTTTGCCACTAAAGTTCGTTAAAATTACCCACGAAATACCATTGAATATATATCCTGATCCTTCCAATTTTTTACTATTCCATCTTCCTCGCCCCACGATTCCCTTCAGTTCCCCACCACGCCGCCGCCTCAAATCCCTTCCCCCACCACGTCGTCGCCTCCCCTCCCCTCCCCCACGCCACTGCTCCCCTTCCTCTACGCCGCCGCCTCCCCTTCCCCAACGCCGTCGCCCCCACGAGGAAGACGCCTCCTTTCCCCTCCCCCACACCACCGCTCCCCTTCCTCTACGCCGTCGCCTCCCCTTCCCCGGGGATTTTCGAGTCCTACCTCCGCCGCCTCATATCGGAGGCCGGCCTCACAGTCCCTGGCTCCTCCGCCGAGGACGTTGCCAACACCATCCGCTCCCGCCACCACGAGCTCCGCCACCACAAGCTCGACCCCTTCACCTCCGTCGTCCACCAGGCCCTCTCCTTCCTATCGTCCCCCTCCTCACCTGACGCCTCCGACTCCGACGACGACTCATTCCTATCCCGCCGTCGCCTCCACGACGCCCACACCACCACCTCCTCCTCTACCTCCCTCTCCAATGATGCCTCCCATCCGTCATCGCCCCCCGCCTTCGATGTCTCCAGGTCCATTCTCCGCTCCCACTATGCCTCCCAAACGCTCAAACAGAACCCCAGCACTAACCAGCAGCTAGAGATCGAGCTGATGGCAGAGAAGGCCCGCCGCCTGATCACGTTTGATGGCGGCGGCGGAGGCGACGCCAAGCCGGAGGCCGCGGCTGCGCTGGCTAATGAGACTAGTGTGCCATTCTACAAGATCTCGACGCAGAGGTCATGTCTGGGGCCTCTGTTATACTATCTGATTCTTTGCACCAACGAAACCATTGTGTATGTATGGGCAAATAAATTTGACTGCTTATCATGTTTCATGCTAGAAACAACAAACTAGTAAAATATGGTAATACTTAAGGAATGATAAGTTTGCAAATGTTAATGTGTTCTTTTCTGGGTTTCAAAGTTGGCAACTTTTTATGTGTACCAATGTCTGCAAATTCAGGTAGTTTGCTGTGAGCCAATCCTTGGTTGCCGAATGAAATTTCATGTGTTAACTGATGAACTCTGTAGCTGTTAGTGTTCAATAGGTGCATTATAAGCTCCTTGATCTATTCTATTTAAAACATAAAACTGCTGCAGCATGAATAGGTGGTGCTCGAGATCAATATCACATCAAACTAATCCTTTATTCAATTGGATATCCTAAGTTCTATTGTCAAATTAATACTTGCTTCCTTGCATGACTAAACTCAGTTGTGGAAGGTTGGTATTGCTAAAAGGTGCCACAATAAAGCACATGATCAAGCTCCCTTTATGCATTGCCAATATTTTCTAATATTTGCTTTACGTGATAACTTTTTGAGAGATGTGATCTTGACAAAGATTATAATCCAAACAATACACAAACTGGATCATTTGGAGGCCACAATGTCAATGGATCAGCAATCGATGATGGAGATATATGTGTCTTTCGTGATAGTATTGCTACTTCTTTAATAACCGCAAGAGAGTAAATAGATTACATTAATATGATATATACATGTTGCAGTGACAAGATAATTGCATCATATATGATCAAATATTATTTTGTTACTGTGTTGCTTTGTTTGGTTGACTGATATTAGCCTTTCTATATTAATTTCTTTTGTTACGCAATGTCTAAAATAAATACATGCATGCACGTACGAGCAATATCTATTTTGTTTCATATGCACACATGCATGTATCGTCATATTTTCAGATCACATGTAAAAATCAGTTTAAATACATGCTTAACAAGGTCCTTTAAACCCTTAAGGGTATTTCAAACCTTTCATCCTTCACACACAACTCAATAAGCCAACATCCTATAAAAACTTGATTACCAAACAACAAAGCTTGGCTTAAAAGCTTAGAGGCTTATAAGCTGATTAAGGCCCTCTTTGTTTAGGCTTAGGCTTTTTGGCTTATAGCTTAAAGCCAGCTTTTTGGCTTAATCAGCTTATAAGCCTCTAAACTTTTAAGCCAAACTTTGTTGTTTGGTAGTCAGATTTTTTGTAGGATGTTGGCTTATTGAGTTGTGTGTGAAGGATGAAAGGTCTGAAATACCCTTCATGGTTTAAAGGATCTTGTTAAGCATATATTTAAACTGATTTTTTTTGTGGGATCTGAAAATATAACGATACAAGCATTTGTACATATGAAACAAAATAGATATCGCTCGTAGTGCATGCGTGTATTTATTTTGGACATTGCGCAATGGAAGAAATGATTATAGAAAGGCCAATATCAGTCAACCAAACAAAATAACACAGTAACAAAATAATATTTAATCATATATGATGCAATTATCTTGTCATCGAATATGTATATATCATATTAATGTAATATATTTATCCTCTTATTAATGTAATATATTAATGTCAAGGCAAAGCAGAGTGAACACGTAAGTGGTAAAAGATGCAAGGTACAGAATCAGCAAGAAAACGACGACATGCCCCAAAGAAAATTAAGAGCACAGATTACTTCCGGACTTGCATTTGTTGTACATGATGAATCATCATTACATAGCAGAATTGTATCAACATGATAACAACAAACATTTGCTAAAATATCACATGACACAATTCACGAAAATTTTAGCTACCTACATCAGCAATAGATACACTCGTTTCCCACCAAGAGAGTCATAATTCCTCCAACACTTCTTGCTGCTTGCGATAAAACATACTTGGTGGCAGATGCCACCAACATTCAACAACTGACGAGAAACTGCAATTATATATATATTTTTAACAAGGAGAAGCTGCAATTTAAACCTGTTGTTAACTTAGGAACCGAGCCATAGCCTAAGCTCCTAACCATCTAGTGCCCATACATGGCGCCCATGCGCACTCATATGTACAACTGGCCTACCACCAGTACAACCTAATGCTCTAGATATAACAAGCAGAGCCGACTCAAATCCTTTTCCTAAGGCTATCCTAAACAATTGGGGACATGTTCAGTTAACCCGATGATTAGTTGCCACTACTCTGGAGCTCCGCTTCAAGTTGTGGAGTCATTGAGACTATGATGTCCTCATAAGGCTGCTCTTGATTGACTTCTATGAGCCCATGGCTCTTGAGTCTGCAGAAGAAAAGTAGGATCTCAACTGTATAGTAATAAAATGGGAAATTTGCAAGATACAAATACTTTTAGTTAATAGAATGGAACAAATGAGTGCTTGCAAATTTTTAAAGCGCATACGGAACCAAACCATTCCACTAAAAAAGGCATAACATATTAATTTGGTGCAGGAAGGATATTTCTTGCTTAGAATGAAATATGATGGCTACACGTAAGATGAGATGATCAAGATTGGCAATTTTCCAATGAAATATGAGAAGACCTTGAGTAATCATTTATCAAGATCAATAAATGCCTTTTGTTCGATTCAATCCTTCAAGAAAGCAACAGAACTCATGCATTTACCATCTAGGAAATAAGTTACAAGAAATGTACGAGTTTCATAGAAGAATCTTCTTTGAAGTTTTCCTCTTTCTCCCTTCGAGGGCTTGACCGACACTAACAGAGTTATTCCTAGCTATGCTCGGTGAGCATCAAAGTATAGCATTCAATCATCCTCTAAAACTCCAGTGAGCATCAAAGTATTGAGTTCAATCATCCAGTATTTCAATCATCAAAGTACTGATGCTATGCTAGGGAGGAGACAGAGGCTCACTGGGGGAGGCGTCGGAGGAGGAAGGGCCGGCGTCGGGGTCGTCGGGAGGAGGCGGCGGGCCAGGAGAGGCGGCGGCGTCTTCCTCGCGGGGGCGACGGCGTTGGGGGAGGGAAGGGGAGGGGAGGCGGCGGTGTAGAGGAAGGGGAGCGGCGACGTGGGGGGAGGGGAGGCGGCGGCGTCCTCCTCTCGGGGGCGACGGCGTTGGGGGAGGGGAGGAGAGGCGGTGGCGAAGAGGAAGGGGAGGCGGCGGCGAAGAGGAAGGGGAGCGGCGGCGTGGGGGAGGAGGCGCGCGGGAGGAGGAGAGGGAGGCGCGTCGGGAGGGAGATAGGAGGTGGCGGCGATTGGGAGGGGGAACGAGAGGGGGAGGCGTCGGGTTGGGGAGAAGGGTTGGAAGTGATCGAAAAACGAAACGGTTTGCAATTATATATTAATGGCATTCTGAGGGTAATTTTAACGAAGTTCGGTGGCAAAGAGATATTCTATTCCGCAAAAGCTAAAAAAAGCACCTCCTCCGTAGCTTATGGCTTTTAGGCTTAATTTGGCTTAAACTTTTCATAAGCCAGACAAAAAAGTCACCCCTTTGTTTAGGCTTAGACTTTTTTTGCTTTTAAGCCAGACAAAAAGCCTAAATAAAGAGGGCCTAAGCCAAAAAGCTAGCTTTAAGCTATAAGCCAAAAAGCCTAAGCCTAAACAAACAGGGCCAAAGATGGCGCGGTGTTCCTGTGGACGAAGGACCAAATCAAGTGAGGGGAAGTGATCATTTGGTGCTAGAACATGAAGTGACAAGGCCCATTAGGGGGGATCTCACCGGGTTGCCAAAATGGCGAGTGGAGGTGGCGATCGCGAATCGAATGTCGTTGGTTGCGAGGAAGAAGTGGTGCATTCCCGGAGCTTCGGCTGCAGATAGAGGAAGGTGGAGAGGAATGGAAATAGGGCATCGAGGAGGTATAGAGGGACATGAAGAAATTGGTCGTAAGTCGTCGATGCAGTCGAGAGGCTTGGCGGTAGCGATGTCCATGGCCAGCGCGCAGCAGTTGGCTCTGGGCTCGATTTGAGCTCAGGGAAGGGAGAAATGGCGAATGGAGGCGGGGAAAATGGAGAGGACAATCGTGCGAACTCGGTGCTCAAGTTGTATGGGTGAAGGAGGAAGGGAGCCACGAGAATTCGCGAGAACTAGCAGCGAGATGCTCCTGGAGATGACGAAAGGGAGGCGATAGGGCATGGGAGCAAGCAGGACACGGGTGTGACTGGGAGCAGAGCGTGGCACATGCGTAGGGCATGGGTGCGAGGCGAAACCATGGGCGCAGTTCAAAGCCGGGGGTAAGGCTAGTTGCGCTGGCTCGGGCGCGCAGGCGCGTGGCCATGGCGGTGAACAGGGCAGAGGAGCGTGGAAGAAGAAGGCTGGCAAGTGGGCCCAGTTGGTTCGTGTGAGGAGAAAAGGAATTGCATTCCAAAATTTTTGAAAAAGGCCAACGGTTTGAGGGGATTTTAAAAATATAGAAATCGAGCTCCACAATTTATTAAATTGTTCGAGGAGGCTCTTGACACGGTTTGGATTATTCTGTAATTTTTTCATAATTTTATGTGTTCTGTATTTTTCTCTAAAATTCGTTTAATCTTCTCTTTGTATGCATTTTATTATTTGATTTGAGAAAAGTTTCAAAACATGCTAATAATATTTCCCCATTTTACTAATAGTACAAATACACCAAGTTTGAATTTTTTATTATGACATTTCATTTCAATTTGTTTTAATTCTCAATTAGGTTTGTATTTCTAAATTTTGATTCTTAAGTTTCATAATTAGACAAAAATCTTGAATAAGGGTCCAAGAAAAACAAATGTCAATAAAATACATCAAAAAGTTTTTCAAAAAAGTTCACATTTTCAAACAATTGAAAATGAGCTCAAATTTTAGGATGTTACAGGACAAAAGATGATTTTTTTGAATTTAGGGTCGGACCAAAAATAGAGGGTGTAGGCATGTAAGACGGTTCTTCTACGCTTGGTCTCATAATTTTTGGAGCTTTGAGTCAAAAATTATATTCTTTTTAAATTTCCAGAGAGGGTACGTATTTCCAGATAGAAAATTTGGCTAAGTCCCTCTGCTGACGGTCAAACCGGCCAAGCTGGCGGTCAGACTGGCTAGAGGGCAATCAGACCGGCTATGGGTGGCGGTTTGACCGGTTTTTCCCTGTTCGCTGGCCGGTGAGGTGGTGATGTCAATTTCATGGGTTTCAGTGCATATGTGTGCATGATGCATGTTTTGACTAACACGGGTCGGATTGTGAAGAACTTCTGCTTGGAATTGATTTCTTGGTCTATTGTTGTGCAAGAGGCATAGAGGTCAATGGTGGTCAACGGCGAGGATGATCAGGACTAGGTTTGGAGAGCTGAGATCCATAACGATCGAGGATGCCGGGTGAAGTCATTGGATTCAAGCATGGCGCAAAATAGACAAGAATGACCAAACGAGAAGTTCGGTGCGACGGGTTGCATCAAGCGGCGTGAGGATAGGTGCAAGTGCCATAGTGCTTTCGGTGGGAGCCAGATGGGAGAGAATTGCTGATATGAAGAGAGTCGTTGATCAACCTACACGTGACGAAGCATGGAATTGCTTTATGAATATTGTACTCGATCTTTTGAGAAGGATCGAGAAGGGGTATTTTGGTAACTTCACCAAAATACCGCCTTGGTTACCTTTGGTTAAACCGCGGTGCAAGGAGAGGCGGTTTAGACCAATTGAAGATAAAGAACACGAAGAAACAGATTCAAAAGCCTAGTTCGTTATCCGCATTGAGAAGAGTGCATGAGTATAGACCCTTTTGTGTGTGTGGGCTTAGCGGGTGCCTGTTAGGGTCTTCTCTCTAAACCTAGCCTCCACTATAAAAGGAAGTGTACAGATGTGGAGTTCCTAAGTCCTTCCAAGATAAAAACCCTCATTTGTGTTTTGGTGTCTTTGCAGTAGTTGAGGCTAGGGTTTGTGAGAGATGGATTGATTGTGTGCTTAAGTGTTGAGCTTTTGTCCTCCATGGTGGAGTGGCTATAAACCAACATCCTTCTCAAATCAATCCAAGCAAAGTTTTCTCAAGATGAGTCTCTTCTTGTTCTTATTCTCTCTTTGGTGACTTTGGGATTTTGATGTTCATTTGGTTTTCTTGGGGTTTCTTTCTATGATCTCGCTTGCTCAGACGTGTGGGAATACATCTAGGATCATCTTGATCTTCATCTACCCACGAGCAAGTTTTTGGATCAAAGTTTGAATATCCTCGGTTCTTGTGTCCTTTTGCCCTCATCTAAGAATTGGTGGAAATTTAACCTCGATCTTCCCAATCGTCGATTGGCGTAGGTTTCTAACCTTCTTGATGAGTTATGGTTGAAATTTGAGCGAATTTGCATCATCGGATAAAAAGCTGAGTTGATTTGTTATCTTGAAATCGTGCTGATTTTATTGCTCATTCATGTGAGAGGTTAGACCGCCTAGAGGAGAGGTCAGATCGGTTGGCTATCGGTCAGACCGCCCATCATGAGAGGTCTGACCACTCGTGTGACCTCTCTTTGAGTTTTGGTGTTTTTGGCCGTTGTGTCTCAGGGTTTTGATCAGTTTAACGCAAGACTTCCGTTGTGCTTATATATTCGATCTTCATAGCTTTCATGGCTACTGGAGTGAGAATGAAGTTGAATCCGATCGAGGTGAAAAAGAAGTAGTGATCCTATTCACCTCCCCCCCTCCCCCGCCCTCTAGTCGCCGTTTCGGTCCAACACTTTAGCCCTGTTGTCAAACCATCCACTATCTGTGTAGTTCTTAGCATCGCTGCCTCCTCTTCTTGGCCCATCCATTAATTGGATGTCAAGAATACTTTTCTTCACGGCCACCTTGATGAGACAGTATATTGCCATCAGCCCACTGGATTTGTTGACCCCTCTAAACTATATCACGTTTGTCGTCTCCACAATTCCCTCTACGGCCTCAAACAAGCCCCTCGTGCGTGGTACCAGCGTTTCACTTAGTACATCTGCACCATTGGGTTTGTGGCTGCCTCCTCAGACACATCTCTTTTTGTCCTTAAGCGCGGTTCGAACCTCGCCTATCTTCTTCTTTATGTTGACGATATAATTCTCACCGCATCTTCAGATGCTCTTCTTCAGGATATCACTTGACCCCTTCATTCGGAGTTCTCGATGACTGACCTCAGTGATCTTCACTGCTTCTTGGGCATTGCCATTTCGCGGTCTTCCGCAAGCCTTTTTCTCTCCCAAAGTCAGTACGCCATTGAGGTTCTCAAGCGTGCTGATATGAGCAATTGCAATCTGTGCACCACCTCTGTTGATACTCGCGCCAAGCTGTTCTCTAATGACGTGCCTGTCGCAGCATCGCCGCTGCTCTCCAATACTTGACGTTGACACGGCCCGATATCGCGTACACAGTCCAACAGGCGTGCCTTCACATGCATGCTCCGAAGGAAGCATACCTCAATCTTCTCAAACGGATTCTTTGCTATGCCAAAGGCACTCTTGATTTTAGTCTTCAACTTCGTGCTTCTTCTTTGTGCGGCCTCGCTGCCTACACCGACGCCGACTGGCCTGGCTGCCCAGACTCCCGTCGTTCTCTACTGCGTTTTCTACGGCGATAACCTCGTTTCATGAACCGTTGATTGATTCTCCAGTTATCTTGCCTGGTAATTCTCCTTTATTGTTGAGATTTGATGTACATATACATGCTATATAGAGGAAACATGCGCCCCTTATTGGCGTGGCGATTCCCCTAATCCTTCTTCTCGGATTTCAGTGTCGAGCTTGTTCAGTAACCGGCCGGGAAGCCGCCTTTCCTGGGGTCGCTCACCGCGGTCAGGTCGCCGTGGTGCTCGACGTTGTGCACCACGAACTGGCTTATGGTCCCCCCGGCGAGCGGCGCCAAGACGTGGCCTCTCTTCCGCAGGTCGGCTCTCGTCGCGGCGTCGAGCTCGAAGTGGTCGCCGAGCACCGTCGTCCAGTTCTCGTACTGAACCACGTTCGGGATCAGCTGCAGCCATGGCATGCAAAACCAAGCTCAGAAGAACTAAACAACAGTCACCTCGGTGGCTCCGTGACAGGTTTCAGAGATGCAGAATGGAGGCTCCACGTGTATGAATGAGATGAATCAAACAATGCGAGGTTTGAGCATGGGGGGACCTGGTGATACACTCGTGGCGCCATGACAGAAGATAACGGATCCATGTTCTTAGCGAAATAGTTGAGCAACACCTCTATTGTTCCCGCCGGAATCATGCTTCCACCACTGGCACCAACTGCGGCCTTCAGCTTCCCATCCTACGAGAGATACATGACAAATAAATCGATCAGAAGCTTTACAGAAAACCGCAATTTTCAGAGATTCTTCAGGAATTCATTCCACAGCTTCTGAACTTCCGCAGTGTAGTAGTTGTACCTTGAGAACTATGGTCGGACTCATAGAAGAGAGAGGGCGTTTCAGAGGGCTAACGAAATTGGCGGGAGCTGGAGGTGGAGAGTTGGCAGACGTGTTTGCCGGTATGGAGAAGTCGTCCATCTCGTTGTTGAGCAAAACGCCTGTGCTTGGGGACAGAATTAGGGATCCAAAGTAAGCGTTGACAGTGCTAGTCATCGAAACAGCATTTCTCTCGCTGTCGACGATGGACAAGTGACTGGTTCCGTGGTCCTGAAGGATATTCCATCTGAAATGCAAGTATTTCGTGATTAGTACGGTTTGTCCTTGTACATTTCTGTTGCAAATACTGTAGTACTGAATGAGGAAAGAAGGAACTCAAAGAACTGCTGATATAGTGCACAAAGAATTTCAGGTTCATATCATCCAGGAGGATCATATGATCCCGGTTTCATTTAGACCCACATAGAATCTTTATGGTTCAAGATACCATCTAGAAAATATCGAAGATTACTGTCTATAAATTTCATACGGGAAAAAAGCTATTTGTTGAGACTTTCTTCAGATTACAAAATCTACAAGGCTAGTTTAAGACATATAATGATGCGTCATCCATTTCTTCAACAATTGAAGCACCAATACAGGACATGTTGATTAAAAGTATAACAAGACTAGATGAAAACATACATAGCAAGAAAAAGTATTTAAAAAACAAAAAATTGCACACTTGTGAATGTGATTGATGTGTTGCAGTTCTTTTACCTTAAAAAATCAGACATAACCATGGGATTTTTTTGTATTTTCACTCGAATAGTAAATAAAAAATATTAAAAAGTTATTTACCTTCCACCATAATGCTTAGGAGCAAATGTCATATTATCATAAATGGTTTTCTTCAGCTCAGAAGCAAATTTCGGAGACACCATATCAGAGACAACTTCACTAACATTTACGAAGTCAGGATCACCAAGATTCATCTTTACTGCAAAATAATGTTTCAAGGATTCAATAAGGCGATGAATCCCAACAGAGCCGGCAACACCAGAAGGAATTCCATACTGAGAAAGGATATTCAAAACCTATTCATTAAGTAAACAAAGGTGTTAGGATAATAACAGGAAAAATATGATGAAATCGGTTGGATTGTGGGTGTTCATTTTTCCAAGGAATTCCATGTATTTTATCGATGTTAAGAATTCAGCAAGATAATGCTCTTTCAACCAGTTCTATTACCCAATAAAAGAATGATAGCCTTCATAATGTTTACTTTTCCTTGAAAATCAAAATGAGACCACTTGACCTGAGAGTGCTGTTTCCGTGTGTTTATCTTTCTCATAAAAGCACTATATGTAATGTGTGCCCACCAAATATGATAAGTGGGACTAGAATTGCACTATACTGTCTAGGTGTTACAATGCATAACTGTTGCAATAATCCAAAGCAATAGATCCAAGCATGTGTGCTTATATTCTCAAAGAAACATTTTGTTCACTTTTTCACAAAAAAAAAAAAGAAACAACTAGCTTTCTTTCATTTGTTCTTTTCTTCTTCTTTTTTTCTGCCTTTCTGATATCTTCAGGTCGACAAAACAGTACATAAGGAAAAATGCACTACTTCAAGCAAAAGGAAATTGCTAACGAAGAACAATAAACATAATTTTAAGACGAAAACTTACAAGCATCAGACCAGCACCACCGGCTGAAGGAGGCGGCATGCTTATTACTGTAAGCCCCATTACATTCTCTGAAATTGGCCGCCGCACCTTAACTTGATATTTCTTCAAATCTTCCATTGTTATGATTCCTCCAACTTCCTGAATATCCTTTACCAGCTGATCACCAACTGAGCCTTTGTAAAACACGTCCGGCCCTTTTTCCGCGACAACCTTCAGTGTTCTTGCAAGCTTGGCGTTGCGACATACGTCTCCAACCTTAAGGATATCCCCGTTCGAGGTATATACACCTCGTATTCCCTTATTATTGAGAATGCCATCTCTAGTTGCTTCCATCTGCATTCGCAGATATGGTGATACTCTGAAAGCTCGGGCAAGCTTTGCAGCTGGCATCACTAGCCTCTTCCATGGAAGCTTGCTGTGGCGTTTCCATGCCTCATATAGGCCTGCAATTTTCCCTGGAACTCCTATGGAAAGAGCACCCCTTGCTTTAAGCGTTGCGTTGCCACCATACATGTCCTGAATGCACAGTTGAGATCTCTAGTGTTCATTCATTCATTTTTTTCTTTTTGAGCAAAATGACAATGACAACAGCATAAGGAGGAATTAACATAGGAAATACTATGCACACAAGATTGTGAAAATTTTCCAACATGAGGACAATTCTGGATAAATCTCGAACTGTCATTGAGTCAAGAAAACACTTGCTCAAAATGACACAACTTGGATCAAGACTTGGCCATGCTATCAAAAAGATAATTTCTGCTAGCACTTTACTTTGAGGAGCCATGCAGATAACTTTGGGACCACTGAATCACAGCCCTTTCTGTTTGCAGCTCATAACATGGGATGGCAGGGTCGTTTTCTTAGTTTTAACAAGCCTGGCCTGCATTCTTCTTTCACGGGAAATCATACCGGGTAGGTAGATATGGGATGGTTAAATAGACAAACAGCAAACTTCGTGTACATTACTGGGCTGACAAAAGAATACTAATCGATCAGGACATGATTGTTTGTATTGTAACATCTATCAGGATCTACGCCGAACTTGGATTCCTTTTGGCTTTCCAATTTCGTGCTGCATCGGTCCAGAGACTAAAGCAACACAGCGTAGGGGACAACCAGCAAGTGGGCGATAGCGTGACACGCTTTCCACTGGTCAAGATGAGAGCAGAGACAGGGACAGCATTGAAGATGGCGTATGGTTTGCAGCCGCATCGATCATGGCTCATCGTTCTTCTCGTCACTCCAACTCTCCAAGGCACATCCCCACACAGAAGCAACATGTATATGAATTCACATACATAGCTCTAAATTAGCATTGCTCAAGGTTGCTAGGGAGAGGGGGTGCCTCTCACCCATGCCATTTCTGTAGATGCTGTTTGTAACGGAATACCAGATCCAGAAGGAACAAGAACCATGTGAATTAACTACCTACAGCATGTGACTAGCCATGTTTGGTTTGACTGATTGTTACTCCATCCATTTGGCAATATTTCTTACCCTTCACAACCTTGACAGGTCTGTTGTTATCTAATTAGGGTTGGAAATATCTTGGTATGGAAGTTTGAGAGCCGCTCTAAGACAAAATGAGAAAGGGGAAATGACTATTTGACACGTCTTTGGCTAGCACTTCATAAAATACGAGAAAGTTCGTGGTAATAGATAATATACCACACTTTTCGTTGCCCCAATTAGTTTTTGCCATTTTTGGGTTTTTAAATCGAATTTTATTTCATTTGGCCTTAACCCGCACGCGAAATGACTTCTTTGCCTTTCTTCTTCTTCTTCTTCTTCTTCTTCTTCTCCAGCGCCGTTCCATCCCCTCCCAGAGCCAGTACTCGTCGTTGGAGTGGGGGACACGGAGACCTCGAGGACCGCACGGTTGGTGCTCGACGAAATGGTCACGAGCTTGGAGCACGAGTGTCAGGATCGAGCGAAGCTGAAAACTGAAGAAAGTTGAAGTCTGAAGGGAGTAGAAGCTCAGGGCCGATTTCGCTACGAAGTGTTATGTCCAGAAGGTGCGGCTAAGATGGAGTGACACGCTGTGATCACGAAGATCCAACGCTTCAGAATACAAGGGGTAAACACTGTGTGCAATCCGGCGCGAAAGCACTGTTACTCGTAATGAAATTGTAGCTAATGAACACTTAAGTCTAATGTACTTCCAGCTGAGCACTATATAAGCTAGCTGAGGTCTTTTGTAAGGATCATTCCAGATATTATGCAAGTAAAACCCTAACCGCATCATCCTCCTGTTCGTCTATTCCCCATCTCATTTTCATCTACTTCATCTCATCTCCATTTTCTTCTGGAGTCGATTGATTTTTGCTGTCCAATTTTGAAGTCCTAATAATATGGTATCAGAGCTGCGTTCTTGGCTTCATATCTGACTGTGAGCAGTAAGAGCAAGGGTTTGGGAACTCGTTTCCCTATAAAATTCCGGAGCTTAAGCTGTTCTCGAGTAGATCTGAGGGTACTGTGGGAAGTGAACCACATATCAGCATCAGGTTGAGGCAGATTTCTTATCTCCTTGGCAAAATCTCTGATCAGATCTGTGAGTTGGAGATGGCTTGACATGGGAAAGATGATGAGGTTGAAGAAGAGAGTCAATCGTACGCTACTAGAGTTGGGTTGGAAGAGGTAAGGAGGAGTATAGATCTGATGAGGAAAGGTAAGTGGAACACAATCAACAAATGGAGTAATACAACAAGCAAATGGTTCAATTGACGATGGTAGTAAATGCTTTGGTGATTCAATCTACCCCGAGAGGCTAGGAAAATGTGGAATCGTCTAACCGATTCTCGAGTTACAGAGGTAATTTTGGAAATCACAACTCTCTAGCACTAGCAAATCTTTCTCCAGCGAGTGTAGTTCGATCTTGTGGGATAGTTCTACCTGTTAGTGGGGTTAGTGCCAACCAAACTCATTATGCTAGCACAACACAGGTTCCAGAATTGTTGAACCCCCATGGCATGTCTGTAGCAGAGAGTAGTATCAATCCGCCTTTAACTTGTGTACTTCTGAGTACCCAGGTACCTCCCTTATTGTCTTAGCCAACAGGCACCACTCCTCCAGGTCTTAACCTCCAGTTTGGCACATTACAATGCCCTTTGACAACTGACCCAACATTACAGCAATAGTGGGCCACTAGGGTGACAAGTTCTACTTTAAATGAATATGCTAATTCAAATTGGGAAGAGAGGATGGGACATAATTGTAACATCCCAAAAGTGCTCGAATATAAAAATACAAGATTTTTAAGACTTTTTATGTTATCTGTTGCCATCCTAATTGCTTGTCTTTTTGGAAGTTATTTTAGCTGCGTTTTCTCCTCCTAGCCGGTGGTGTAAAAACAGAAACCCTAATAATCGAAACCCTAAAAGACGATATTATAAAAAAGTAAAACAAACTGAAAAATCATATGGTAGTAAATCTTCTGAAAAGATTCACTATAATAAAAATCCAAAATGGAAAAACTATAGAAACCCTAGCAACATAAACCTTAATATCAGAAATTGCAAAAGCAAAATAAATTTGAAGTATCGCCCTTCTAAATACTACATGAAGCGAAAACCCTAAAAAAGAAAGCATGTTAAAAACAACATGTTCTAAATCGCTAACAAGAGATTTCTTAGCAAAAATCAGAGATTAGCAACCACCATATTTTTCTATTGCCTTTTCCCTGGTATTTTCTTTTTCCCTCTTACTGTTCCTCTGGCCGAACCCGACTGAGCCACCTTTGTTGCCACCGAGCCAATCTTCTCTCGGTCAAGCTCAGGCTCAGCAGCACCTTTCTTCTCCCAACCTCAGCGCCATCTCTTTTCTCTCTCTCCCTCCCGTCGACCTTCTCTGGCACAGGAGCCACGTAACAGCCATGCAAGGGCTCAAAACTCGCCTCGTCGGCGTTGAGCCCTGCCAGAACTCGCCTGGAGCTCCTCTACTCTGGTCTGAAACAGGCAAACACTGTAGACAGTCATTAAGACCCACATCTAGGTCATTAGGACAAATGTTTATTAAAGGCTGAGTTAATGGAGGTTAATTGAAATCAGTTTGGGCAAGCATTTAATAAAGGCTGAGTTAATAGAGGTTAATTGAAATCAATTCGGCAAGACTAAATGATGCGTGGGCCCCCATACCTTAGAGCACAGTATACAGAAAAATAATCCTATAAGATCTGGTCCATAACTCAATTGATGTAGACCAACTCTATCATGTGATATGTGTTTTTTTACGAATCTCAAAGCGTATAGCCTTATAAATCACTGATACGAATTTTCACGAATTGAATAATGAAGACTATTACGTCATGCTTTGAGATTCGCGAAAGGACACGTGTTATGCAGTGGAGTTGGTCCACATCAATTAAGTTGTAGACCAGATCCTATAGGATTATTTTCCCAGTATACACCAGTCCATGGACTGGTGGACCGAGCCGTAGACCTTAGTCCACACACTATTTTCTAAGCTGTGTCTATGACACATGGGCCCCATCTGTTAATGAAAGGATTTAAAGCAAAAAAGAAAAGAAAAGGGCATCGGGCCCCACATGTTAGTAAGATTCTCTCTCTCTCTCTCTCTCTCTCTCTCTCTCTCTCTCTCTCTCTCTTCCTTTTTTCCAAGATTTAAATTAGGTTTAAACTTCGGAGAGCTCGTTCTCTCTCGTTTTAACTCTGAATCGAGTGATTTTTGTTTCTAAATTTGTCTAAATTCAAAACCTACCCAACCAAACCGAAAGCACCCATTTGGGAATCCATTAGGATTTTTTAATGCAATTTGCATTCTCTCATGTGTATTCGAACCATAGGTGATAGCCCTAAGATCCCTTAGCTAAAATGTAGTAATAACTAAGGTCGACTAAAGCTAGATAGTACATCATGGTTAGTGATCAGTAGAACATATCAGTTAGGGTTTATATAAAAAATAGTCTTATGTTTAAGAATGCCTAGTTATCAGGGTCCTAAACCATTAGCAATTATTTTCAGACTTTCGAGTGAAGATTAATATAGTTATACAGTCTCATGAAATAATAGTATAGGTAGAACCCATGCAGATGTGATTAGTAGGTTGACCATGTATAACAAGGTTATTTAAAACCAAACAATGATATAGTCACATTTGACATGTACATTCGCACACGATCCGATAGTCAGTAGACCCTAGGCCATTGTCATAAAATAATACATCATAGAAACATGCATTTACAAGTAGACCCTTACTAAATTATCAATTAGGTAAAATGATTACTTTCTTTAAAATCTAACTAGGGTGGACTAATAAGACACTAGTATATAGAACATATGCCATATGGGTAGTAAAACTAACCAAAGATCGCCGCGGCGATAAACCCAAACCCGTAGATGCCCATGATCAAGTTGTAAGGCTGGTGTCTAGCCAATGCTTGGAAGTTCCAGCTAAGGCTCATGGAACTTCCTTGATAAATATGAAACGATAAGAAAACCATTAAGCGAACTAGGTCCCATATGTCGGTGAGACTTATGTCTGCTCAGAGTAAACCCCGCACTTATGCATAGGTCTTATTTGACTTTCATAGAACTTCCTCGGTAAATAGGAAGTAATAACTAAAGAAATCATTAGAGCAACTAGGTGTCGTGTGTAAGTAGCGGTGGTATGTTCGCAAGTGGATAATAGAAGTTCCTCCACCAGTCATCAGCTAGGCTCTAGCTATCATCCACCGCTGTACGTTCCAAGTAATCGGACAATTCGTGATCCGAAGGTGAATCAAAAGATCCTACCAAACTGGGTGAGCTATCCCATCTAAGTAAACCGATGAGGGATATTCTCTCCCTCTCCGTTGGATTCCTAACTCCTTGCACTAATAGACTTTTTGAGAGCCCAATCCCTCTCGGCCTCACTCCTGATCAAACAGTTGCTTAACCTTAAGTCTGACTATGTCTAACTATCAACCCAAAGCCATGACCCTAGACCAAACGAATGTAGTTTGGATCTATTTACTTTGATCTGAAGTATTTCCTTCATTAACTCCTTTGGATATAATTCGTCTATAGTATTTCCTTCATCAACTCTTTTGGATATAATTCGTCTGCAGTATTTCCTTCATCAACTCCTTTGGATATACTTCATCTACAATTTTTCCTTCATCAACTCCAAATGAGTATGTTTTGATCTCATCTGAAGTACTCCCTTCTTTCAAGATGCCAGTACGTATGTTTACTTTCATTTGAAGTGTTTTCCTTCTTCAAACACGCCTAGGTTTTATTTACTTTCATTTGAAGTATTTTCATTTGATTTGAATGTCTTTGAATTTATTGGATTTGGTTGCTTTCAGACATTCTTGGGTTCAAGTGTATTCTGTGTAGATAGAATCTAAAGCTATGATGGAACAACAGTCCGAGTCAAAGCAGAAACAAGATTGTCAGAACATTGAACAAGACGATTATCAGCACATTGAGCGAGATGATTATCAGAACATTGAGCAAGAACAGGACCAAAGTTATCAGAATATTGAGCAAGGCGAGTCAATACTTTGATCATTTTGCACCTACTTTTGAAATGTAATTATATTGTTTTAAATCTATGTTATATCTAAATATATTGGACTAAGTTCATAGTTAATACCTTAATGATAATTGTGTATAAATTTCCCACCCTTGAACTTGAACGTTATCCTTGTCACCCTAGATTAATGGGATACCTGTTAGCCGCTAAATACCTATTTAAATGTCATGCTTAGCTTTGCTTAGATACAATGTCATGCTGGCATTAAATTGCCTGAAATCACTTAACCATTTGAAAATGAGATTGGGCAGTTGAGGCTAGAGCCTGGCTGGTATATTGGACTAAAGGTAATTTTAAAAACAAAGAAAAACTCAAAACAGATTTCGACTCGGGTGGCTGGAAAGAATGGCTGGTGCCGGGTGCACGAGAGAAAGTAGATATGTGGATGTACCGCCCGAGTTAATTAACGACCAAATCTTGTGATGACCTCTCGTGTAAAAACAGTACAACCACAAGTTTATAATGGGTACGACCTGGCTAACTAATTTGTCCGCTGCCTCGCAACTCCACCATTGGTGGGTGTGTGGATTGCAACAAGGGTAAGGGAGTCATCGATCTGCACAGCGCAAATGGGAGACGTCCCGTGGGCGAGGCCCAAGGAGGTGATACTTAGCGTTGTGGGGTTGTGTTGAGGTGGAATATTGTAAATGCCTTGTGATAATTAACTTAGCCGCACACCTGTGGAAGTGTGTTAGGGGCATTATAAGTTGAAATATCTCTTGTGGGTAAAGTGTACAAACTTTACAGAATAAGAAAACTATTTGGATAACCGCGCTCACGGTCAAGAGCGGTGCTGAGAAATTGCTTGATCTAGCTTTCACTTTTATAAAAGCCATTTATGGGTGAATTGAAAAGGTGGGTTGGGGTCCTGAGAATTGAAAGAGCCTGGTCGAGGACCAGTGATAAGTACGGGAATGTGACCCGAGAAATGAATATGAGCATTGAGTGGATGGAGCCACTCAATGGTATAGGAGATGGAATCTCCACTAGCACTTTACAACAAAACTCTGTTTATCAAAACTGGTGTTAGTAAAATGCTAAGTTTCAGGATTTGCTACTACCTAATCTATTTCAATAAATGGCTTTGTGTAAAATAAAAGAACCATGAACCTCCCTTTGATTAGCCTTGCATCTATAATAATTTCATTCTGTGTGTTGGCTCGCGAGTATGGTTGTGTACTCATACTCATTCTTTATATTCTTTTAGTCAGTAAGCATAAAAGAATGCTACATGGACAATTATGAGTATTGGTCAAGACTAAAGATCAAGAAGGCCAAAAACTAGGTCGCGAGCCCCTAGTCGATTACTTGTGGATATATTGTGAGGGTTCCATGTGTTATACTTTGATTCTGCTTCCGGTGTTGTTCTCTGAAAGGTATTTGGCTTGTCCAGCCATTCTGTAAGTCAAAAGCTATAAGGTATATTTATACTTTGTTTAATATTATGAAATAGCTTTACATTTTTGTGATCTGTATTAGAACCAACCATGTAACTGTATATGCTATCTACTAATCGAGGGAATGACACAAATTAACACAATGGGTCCCAAGTTACAAATTTAGGGTCTGACAATAATAGTATTAGATTCCATCAGCAAGGCAATAACAACCATAACTTTTGCTAGGGGTCCCAAACTTGACTTTCCAAAGTTCCGTGGGGATAAAGTAGATGCATGGACTAAAAAGGCCAACAGATATTTTGAAATTTCTAAAGTACCAATGAATCAAAGGGTAGAAATTGTAGTCATGTACTTGGTAGGCAAAGCTGAAACTTGGTGGACAAGGTATGGAATCAACATGGAGAATCTGTCTTGGCATCAGTTTTGTATGACGATGGGAAAAATATTTGCTCATCAATCAGTATACGATGTGATTGCGGCATTCCACTCAGTGAAGCAATACACCACAGTATCACTCTACATTGATATGTTTGAGGAAGCCATGGCAATGGTCAGGAGGGATAATCCTTATTTGCATGAAGAGTATTACATCAGGAGTTTTATAGCAGGGCTGAAAGATTACAATCAAAGCCACTCTTTGCTCCAGAATCCAACAACACTAGTTGATGCTTATTGGGTAGCTAAAAGGCTGGAGCAGTCCAACCCCTTCAAAAGATGTGAACCTAGTGCTTTTAGAGGAAATTTCAAGAATAATTCTCAGTGGAACAATAACAAGGGGACTAATTACGAGACTGCTAAACATGAACTCAACAAAGCTACTTATTCCAATGGGGGGCAAGTCATTGCTACGAAGAATGAAGGAAGATGTTTCAGATGCAATGAGAAGTGGTACCTGTCGACGATCAAGACGTCGATCTTACGAAAAGAAAAGGAGAAAGTGACGTGGGAAATCTAAGGAAATAATGTGACTGCTCTTTTATTAATATGAACTGGGTTTTACAGAATATGATCTGAGAACATTACTTGTTCCCTTACAACCTCAGACCTATCACACGAATCTACGGCTTGTGCTTTAGTCTGATGGCTCTGTCTTGTATTGCCCCCTCTTCCTCCTCCCTTGATCCGTCCAGGTTCTATCTTTAAATAGCCCTCGAAGAGGTGGCAGTTACTTCCGGAGAAGACGTCTGATGTGAAGCGTTGCGTCTGGTCGGAGTCAAGTGACGGTTGATAATGAACCAACCGTTCGGCGGTTATATGTCTATGAGACATACAACCGCATGGAGGTTGTTCGTTAGTGCTTCTGGATAAGAAACGTCGTATGGTATGGAATATGCACGTGTTCCATTCATCACACGGTAGAGAATATACCTTGAATCTATTCCAAGTATCAGTTCATACCTTTTACGAGCAGTTCTCCTGGTCGGGAGCTTGGCTTAGGCCTTCGTCCGACCAGGGTATCCATTATGTAACCTCTGGAATCTACGACCAGTGAGGTCGTGCACCTCAGGGGTTACGACCATGGAGACGTATGGTCTTTTATATATTAAAAATAATATATAGAGGTTTTAATCCTCGTTAGTACCCAGGCCACAAACAAAATTGTAAAATGAGTAAACAAGTGAGGGCCATGATTACTCAGGAGGAAGAGGTAGAAGATGAAGGAGGAGGACAAGAGGAAGATTTTCAGGAGCCTGAGCCTTTAGAAGAGGAGATTCAAGGAGAAAGGGGAATCCCCATTTTAGTTGTATGTACATGTTGTCCAACGAACTAGCTCCTCCAAGCAGACCTTTACTCTCATGATTCACTTGGGTAAGATAAGAGGGATTGCTCTAGTAGATAGTGGAAGCAGTGCTACTTTTATAGATACTGATATGGCACTAAAGGCTGACTGTCCAATACAGAACAATTCAACTGTGAGAGTTATAGTGGCCAATGGGAAAACCTTATGGAGCAAAGCCAAATGTGTGAACTATCAATACATTATACAAGGAGTGGAATTTAGTGATACCTTCAGAGTACTAGACTTAAAGGGATATGATTTTATCTTGGGAGTGGATTGGATATATACTCACAATCCAATAGGCCTTAACATCAAGACTAGAGAATTTTGTGTGAATCACTATAGCAAGGGTAAGGTCATATTCAAGGATGAGACATTACCTGTAGCTAATTGCATAGTTACCATAGAGAAGCTACAAAAGTTGATGGAGAAGGGAGTGATGGGGGCAGTGGTATATGCTTGTGACAGCAGAGATGAGTCACATAAACTAACAGCCACTCCTGCCGAATTAGTGCCTATTCTGTAGTGGTTCAAGTCAGTGTTTAATGAACCCAGTGAGTTACCTCCCAATAGAAAGTGTGATCACTCCATTCCTTTGAAGTCTGAGGAACAACATGTTAACCAAAGGCCTTATAGACTACTCTTTCACTAGAAGAATGCTATGGAGGGAATTATTGAACAGTTGTTGAATTATAATACCATTAGACCCAGTGTCAGTCCGTATTCCTCCCCGGCCATATTGGTTAAGAAAAAAGATGGAACATGGAGAATGTCCATATACTATAGAAAACTCAATGCCAACACCATTAAGAACAAATACCCAATTCCTGTGATAGAAGATCTGCTGGATGAATTACATGGGGCTCAAGTTTTCTCAAAAATAGACCTCAGGTCTGGATATCACCAGATCCGTATGAGGGAGGAGGATATCAAGAAGACAGTATTCAGCACACATCTTGGACATTATGAATTTATTGTTATGCCCTTTGGGTTAACCAATGTCCCTACAACCTTTCAAGCTCTAATGAATGAGGTTTTACCTCAGTTTTTGAGGAAGTTTTTATTGATATTCTTTGATGATATTTTGGTATACAGTAAGCCAATGAAGGAGCATAGACATCATTTAACCAGTGTGCTAGAGATCCTCAAGAACAATAATCTTTATGCAAAGTTGAGCAAGTGTGCCTTTGGGCAAAAGCAAGTTGAATACCTAGGCCATGTCATACATGGGGAAGGAGTAGCCACAGATCCTACCAAGATAATTGCAATAGAAAGATGGCCTACACCTCAAAATGCTACTCAACTGAGAAGCTTCTTAGAGTCATTTGCAAGCCATTTTTTGATGCTCTCAAGAAAAATGCATTTGTGTGGCAGGAAGCTCAGAATTCAGCTTTCTTGAGATTAAAAGAGGTGATGACTAAGGCATTGGTGCTAGCACTACCTGATCACAGTCAACCATTTATTTTGGAGGCAGATGCAAGTGGGTATGGAATTGGAGTAGTTCTGATGCAAAAATCACAAACCTATTGCATTCATGAGTAAAGCATTAGGTCCTAAGCTGTAGCATTCTCAACCTATGATAAGGAGGCATTGGCCATCATTGAAGCCCTCAATGGTATATTCATGAGCAGAAGTTAACAGAGGGTATACAAGACAAGTTATTGATCAAATTGTTAGGATACAATTACAAGGTAGAATACAAAAAGGGCAGGGAGAATAGGGCAACAGATGCTTTGTCCAGAGTTGTCAATGGAGAATAATTAAATGCAATTTTAGCTACTGTACCAGTTTGGATTACTGAAATTCTTAGCAGCTATGATCAGGATGACTATTACAAGGAATTGAACAGGAAGCTAGCTGTGGATTCTCATGCTAGACCTAATTATACATTGAATGGGGGAATATTGAGGTACAAAAATAAAGTTGTAGTAGGAGCCAACTCTAAGCTAAGACAACAACTGATCATGTCTTGTCACACTTCAGCACTAGGGGGTCATTCTTGGGAAAGAACAACATATTAAAGGTTAAAGCTTCTTTTCCATTGGGTAGGTATGAAACAAGCAGTCATTACAAATGTTAAGAAGTGTCCTGTTTGTCAAAAGAACAAGAGTGAACACACTCCTTATCCAGGGTTGTTGCAGCCTCTACCAGTACATGAACAAGCTTGGACCCACATATCAATGGATTTTATTGAAGGGCTGCCCAAATCTGAAGGAAAAGATGTGATATTGGTAATAGTGGACAAGTTCACTAAGTATTCACATTTCCTTGCAATGAGCCATCCATACACAGTACAACAAGTTGCACATGAGTGCCTTAATGGGGTGTATAAATTACATAGATTACCTGCTGTTATTGTTTCTGACAGAGACAAAATCTTTACAAGTCATCTTTGGCAGGAATTGTTCAGATCATTAAGAGTGAAACTGAGGTTCAGCACAGCCTAACACCCTCAAATCGATGGGCAAACTGAGAGGGTCAACCAATGCCTAGAAGGTTATCTCAGATGCATGTTCGTTGCTAGTCCTAAGAAATGGAAGAACTGGTTGTCCTTAGCCGAATGTTGGTACAACACTAGCTATCACAATATTTTGGAGATGACTCCTTTTCAAGCTCTTTATGGTTTCTCTCCCCCAATGTTCACTGAGGTCATATTACCTGACTCTCCTAACGAGGAGGTAAGAGGCTTATTACAGAAAAGACAGTTGGTGAATCAAGTCATCAAAGAAATTTTGATTAAGGCGCAGGGGAGAATCAGCAAGTATGCTAACCAGAGGAGGAAGGAAAGAGAGTTTGCAGTGAGAGATATGGTGTATCTCAAGATCCAACCCTACCGACACACTTCCCTCTGTTTGCACAGATCCTTGAAGTTGCATCCGAAGTTCTATGGGCCTTTCAGGGTGATAGAGAAAATTGGAAAGGTAGCCTACAAGTTGTTGTTACGGAAAGGTTGTCAATTGCACCCTATGTTTCATGTGAGTCAACTCAAGAAGCACCACGGTCCCAAGGTAATCCCCAGCCCAGAACTCCCTCTTGTTGATGATGATGGAAATGTGAAGGTTTATCCGGCGGCAATCCTGGAAAGAAGAATGGTGCCAAGGAACAACGAGCCTGTAATGTAATATCTCATTTAAAAATAAAATAAATAAGTGATTAGTACTGAAATTAAATATAATCATAAAAAAAAAATCGAAATTTGGGAGGAGTATTAGAACTCGGGCCTTCAATCCATAGCTTTTTTGGCCCAAGTGGGGAACCACTTAAGAGGGTGGGGGAGTCAAACCCTAGCCGCATTGTTTTTTCCTGTACACCGCCGTCAGGGTGCCGTCGATCGCCTGCCTGCAATGTGTGCATGGCTGCTAGCGTCGTCTGTCGCGCACGAGTGCGCACTAGCCCTACTGCCCAATCGGCAGCCGCCTGCCTCCCGTGCGTAGCCGCCCGCCTGCCCGAGCGTTCTCATCTGCCCGTGCGCCGCCCAACTCTAGCCGCTGCTTGCTTGTGTGCATCTCTGCTGCTAGTTCTGCATGCACGTGTGTGCTAGCTAGCATGCAGTTGTAGATCTATTGAAAACCCAGTTGCTGCTACTGCTTGTATTGTCGAGGCAATGGAAAGAAAGCATGTAGCGTTGGAAGAAGAAAAGATTAGGAGGGAGAAGAGAAGGGGGGAAAACGAGGATTAGATCGAAGATTTGGCGTTTATCACTTGGTAACGATCTGGTTATTACCTCTCTGTTTTCTAATTTTTTTCAGTAGAGATTAGAGTCTAGATTAGAGGGGAAGTAGCAAGTGTTCGTTAGGGAAACGATTAGTAGATCGAGTTAGTCTGCAGTACTGTTGTACTTTTTTTTTACGGGTAGTATAGAGGAGTAATTTGAGAATTTCATCTACTAGAAAGTTGTAGAGAATTTCGATAGCTTTCGGTAAAAATTTTATTCATGTCAATCTGATGCATAAATTGTGAGATATGAATTTTGGAAGTCTGCTGTCCAGACGATGACAGGCTTGTCTTTGGGTAAAGAAACGAGGTAGAAAACGGTAGAATCGGAGTTTCATCATAACTAGGAAAATATAGATTGTTTCATGAGGATTCCAGAAAGTCCTAGTTGGTTGAATTTGGAGTTCGGATGAATAAGTTAAGGACGTTTTACTATTGGGACAGCGGGTAGTGTGTCCGGTAGATTTGGGTTAATTCGGTCGGTTTGACGTAAACATGCGAGATTGATTAGTGTGATGGATTGGTGCTGTGATGATATAGTTTTGATGGTGTTTTGAGTGTGTGTTATTACTTGCTTGTTCAGGGACTGTGGCCTCATGCGTCGTGCCACAATTTCGTCATCCGGCTTCGAAGGGATAAGAGGCAAGTACATGGTAGAGTGGTAAACAACGGGTTATTTACTATTATCATTGATATTACTTATCATGTTGTTTATTATGCTTTCGTTAAGTTTATTCTTATATATGATATTGATAATATTGAGTGAATGGGATTATGATATTGAGATAATGAGGATGGTATATTGAGTTAATGAGATGGATTATGTTAATGAATAATTAAAGATGTTGCATCATTTACATTCATCATGACAGGAGTTGCACGAGCTAGATCGATGAGAAAGTCATGTAACTAATCTGGTGAGGTCGGTGAGAAAGATACATGACTAATCCGGAGTGCTATAGATAAAATCCTACTTCGGTGGGGACTTCACGGGAGTGAATGATAGAGTGGTTCATCGACGGGTGAATACTCCGCTATACCAGTATCAGCTGATGAGATGCATATGAGCATGAGCATGATGGTGCATGAGCATATATGAGTAAATTCTTAAATTGTGCAACTTTACCTATACGGAATATGGCTTGTTCACTTGAGTATGAGAATGGCATTAAATAGATAGATGATGATGATAGCCTTGATTATGGCTGATAAACTGTTGTTTATGGCTTTATTATGTATTTGCTGAGTTTTAGACTCATTCTTGCTCTATTGTTGTTTTTATTGATCGTTGATGACGTTTCACTCGAGAAGAGCTAGCGCACTTGGAATCACAATCTACACCCAATTATTTGATTCATTGGACATGAAAAACTTTTATTATAGTACGATGATTTATATTTAGGACATGATGGTATTGAATAACCTTAGATGATAAGTTAGAGTCCATTATTCATTTAATAGACTCTATCCGATTGGTTTTGTGTTGTTCTTGGATTATTATCTTGCTATACTTCCTAGAGATTATATACATATTATTGTTATATCATTATATTTGTTTTAATGTGACCCGCGGATGGGTTTTATCGTTGAGATTCTTGCTATAATTTATTATAAAATGATGTTAAAATTGATAGTTAGTGTAGTTAGTGGCATTCTGAGCTCCGTGTTAGGCCAGGGTGTTACATGTAATCCAATAGTTGATTCAATGGATAAATCTGCCGCTGGAAGCAGCGACTTGGGAAGGCGCAGACTTCATCTCGTGAGTCTTTCCGGATTTTCATTCTTGAGGACAAGAATACTCTGAAGGGGGAAGAGGTTGTCAGGACCGAGCGAAGCTGATAACTGAAGGAAGTTGAAGTCTGAAGGGAGTAGAAGCTCAGGGCCGATTTCGCTACAAAGCGTTATGACCAGAAGGTGCGGCTGAGATGGAGTGATGTGCTGTGATCACGAAGATCCAACGCTTCAGAATACAAGGGGTAAACACTGTGTGCAATCCAGCGTGAAAGCACTCCTACTCATGATGAAATTGTAGCTAATGAACACTTAAGTCTAATGTACTTCCAGCTGAGCACTATATAAACTAGCTAAGGTCTTTTGTAAGGATCATTCCAGATATTATGCAAGTAAAACCCTAGCCACCTCATCCTCCTGTTCGTCTATTCCCTATCCCATTTTCATCTGCTTCATCTCATCTTCATCTGTTTCATCTCATCTCCATTTTCTTCTAGACTCGGTTGATTTTTGCTGTCCAATTTCGAAGTCCTGGCAACGAGTCTGTGAGTTTTGGATGCGAAACCAGTAGCCGCTATCGCCGGTGACCTTCGAGATCGGCGGGATCAGGTCGGCCGCTTGGAGGTACGACTCCGGGAGCGTCGGGGGGTCGGGGTCACGACGTCGGTAGAGGAGGAGGAGGCCGCGTCGGAGAGGTAAGCCGGGGTTTCGTGGAACTCTACGGAGACATTGACGTTGTACACGCCGGTGTACTTGCCGTTGATGACGTTCTCGAGCATGACGGAGAGGACGTCATTGGGTGGGGAGCGAAGGAGCGCGGAGTAGCGGGTAACGTCCTTGCGGATAGTCCAGTCGATGCCCTCGAGGATGGACTTGGCGGCGGTGGTGTGGAGGAGCTCGGCACCGTCGGGCCGGACGACAGCGGCGGTCATATTGCTTGCCGACACAGGCAGCGAAGAAGGATTGCACGACGATGGCGGCGATGAGGTGGGGGAAGCGGCGGAGGAAGCTGAGGATGGAGGGGCTCGGGGAGGGGATGGAACGGCGCTGGAAGAAGAAGGGCAAAGAAGTCATTTCGCGTGCGGGTTAAGGTCAGATGAAAAGAAAATCGATTTAAAACCACAAAAGAGCAAAAAAAAAAAAGGCAACGAAACGTATTTTATTTATTATTGTATTTTATCAAGTTTCAGCCAAAGATGCGACAAATAGTCAATTATCTCGATGAGAAAATGTTCAAAGTCCTGGATTTGAAGAGGCACTCTCTAAAGATAAACTCTGAAGCCCCTAAAGTATTTCGAGTCAATCAGCTTAGTAAAAGTCTAAAACCATGTAAATTTGCGTAGTAGTAGGTCACGGGAATATCGTAATCAGTCTTAAATCATGTGATTAAACGGAATAAAGGCAAGTGAAGGCTCAAGCTTTGACTGCAGTATATAGTAGGCGACGGTGCTTTTGGTTTACTAACCTTGGAGGCCGCCAGGGGCGCGGTCTCCCGGGAGTCGTACGCGACGGCGGTGCCGTCGGCGAGCCTGACGAGCATGAAGGCCCCTCCGCCGACCCCGCTGGACGCGGGGCTGACGACGCCGAGGCAGAGCGACGTGGCAACGGCGGCGTCCACGGCGCTGCCGCCGTCGCGGAGCGCGTCGCGCCCGATCCTCGAGCACCGCCCGTCGTCCGCCGCCACGGCACCATGCGGCGAGGTCACCACCTCCCTCCGCCCCGCCGCCGCCGCTCCGGCGGCAAGGAGGAGGAGGAGCATGGCGGCCGCCCATTGAAGGCGTCGAGCTGGTGGTAGTGAAAAAAGGGAGGAGCTTAGCTTATAGTGATCCATCCATTCGCGCGCGTAGTAGTGTGAGCCTGTGAGGAGTGAGGACTACGGAGGGAGAAGAGAGCATACTAACCGGCCATGGGCGGGCGGGCGCGGGAGAAGTTTCCACTTCCCATGGGCTGGGTGCCGGAAAAAAAAAACGCGTGGGAGATTTCGGCCGGCGAGTTAATTGGCGGCACGGCAACCAGGCATGGCCTATTTTGGTATGGTCCACAAACGAAAGGGGTGGTGCCGCTGTGCCAGCCTACACGCTTGGGTGGCGGTCCAAACATAGCTCGACGGTCACTCATACCGTATTGTGCTATGTCGGTCCGAGCATTTTTGATTCGATGGGCCGTTTAAGTCCACTTAGTTCGAAAATCCAAATATATATATATATATATAACAGAAAATTTAAGGGGAAATCCAAAAAAATCAAAACAATTATAAAAAAAATCAAAAAAAAATATGTAGAATTCAAAAATACATATAAAAATTGTAAAAATAAACTATATAGAATAAAATCATATATATATATATATATATAATAATAATAATAATAAAAGGGTCTAATGGGCTGTGTCGTGCTCGGATCGTGTCAGGCCAGGCTCGGCACTATTCGTGCCATGCTGTGCTAGCCCGTCGTGCTGGGGTCACGGCCTAGGCACGGCTCGAGCTATCGTGTCGTACCAGTCCGGACCATGAACAATGCAGACCGTGTTGTGCTTAGGCTAGGCCAACAGTGTCGTGTCTCTTGCCGGTCCGACTGGCACGGTCCATTTGGCCACCTCTAAGTCTGAGCACGGCAAGGATTTTCGGATTTATTGACCTTAGCTTTGGATCAGGGTAATCGGGCTGCGGAACAAAATTATTCGGTTTGAGATGTGTGTGTTTGATTTTCTGTATAGTAATTTTTTTGTTAACTGTAGGCCCAAATTTTCTGGCTTTTGAACTAGCTTCGAGATTTTTTTTTCTTTGCGAATCACTTGGAACAACACATAGACGTCTATGCACAACTGTGGAACAAAATTATTCGGTTTGAGATGTGTGTGTGTTTGATTTTCTGTATAGTAGTTTTTTGTTAACTGTAGGCCAAATTTTCTGGCTTTTGAACTAGCTTCGAAATGTGTGTGTTTGATTTCGATTTTGATCCAATTGTTAACAATGTCATTTGTACTTGAGAAAACGCAAGTCACGCCTTATAAATATACATCCCAATGAATATTTACAAGACTCAAAACTCAATGAGTTTAGAAGATTGTGAAAAATCCAAAAAGTCCCCTAAAAGTCATTGCTATTATCACTTACCGCATGAATCACTTTGGTTTACTGACTCGTCAATTTTTCGCTACTTTAACATCTAATTGTAACATATCAGTGGCCGGCTTCCTCCCTCGACTAGCTCGTCGGATGGGGGACTGCGCGTATGTTGCCAGATGCTGACGAGGAGACGTACGATGATGCATCAATGAAGAGGGGTGGGAGGCCACTGCTGAGGTAGGGAAAGAGCAAGGGGCCAAGTGAGGCTGACTCGTGGCCAGTGGGCTCCAATCTGTCGCATTCGCATAGATGCCCACATGGTGATGTGTCACGATTAGATGAGAACTTCCTGAGAAAATGTGAAAAATGGTCAGAGAAGGGTAAGTACAAGGTAAAATGACTTGTGGTTGGGGCGTTATTGAATCAAAACAAAAATAATATGGTGGGGGGTAAATGACAGTGAGATTGATTTTCAGGGGTTTTGTTTGGATTTCCCGAAAATAAGCGTACATAATAGCTACCAAATCTTACTTAGATGTATCGTGTGGAGAAAACAAGTGAGATGGCATTCCAGGCAGCGGCTGTCATGTTTGGCATATCAGATAACCATAACATGACACCTTACTGTCATGTTCGTATCAACTAGCTTGACACCACAATGCAACATTTTCGAGAATACACACCACTATGCAATTCGAGTCGTGTACAAATTTCACCTGTCGGGTCAGGTAGCTATACACATTGCCCCAGATATGTAAGATAATTAGTAGGTGTTCGTGCGTTGCAATAGAATCCAAACTTTATAAAAAATAATATTTTTCTTTAACACGTAAAACGAATCAAGCAATTAACAGGTAGTGATACATATATCTACGAGCATCACATTAGTGCAACATGGTAGAACAAGAACTTCATGCGACAGTTATAGAAATGAACGGTAGCAAACAATATCTTCCCATAGTTTACTTCAATACATATACCTATACACAAGATCTCATTGCTTATTGCAATCATTTACTGACTAGTACAACAAAGTTTTCCACAAAATGGATTCATAACAATACTTGTAAGATATACGATATTGTAAATTAGGAAGTTTGTTGTAGTACTTCATCGGTGAAGAAGGTGGTCGCCGTGCTGTCATCAGGACTTGCCATCGGTGGAGAAGCGGCACCTCCCTTAGTCACCCTCCATGGCTAACCACCGCGCTGCAGTCGTCTGTCACACCCATTGACCCACCGGCGCTGCCCGTCGTCAGTGTGTGTGGGGAGGGGGAGAGAGGGAGAGAGAAGGAGATGCAAGGAGCGGAGGTGGATGCGAGGAGCGGAGGTGCGCGCGGTCAGGTGGGGCGTGACTAACACGGTGGTCCCAACAGAGATGGATGTGAGAAGGAGAGGTGCGCTCAATCGGGTGGGGTGGGGCGAAGCGTCATTGACACGGTGGTCCCACTGCGTGGGTTCGTATCTTTCCTACGTAGTGAGGGTAGGATGATTTATCCCGCTACGCGGAGGTAAACCCTTTTTTTATTAGTTAAGATTAATAGATGTATCAGATCATAATATGTTAAGATGACTAGACATGTCATGTATAAGTCTTTGATCCAATCTGATCCCTGAGGTCAAGTCTTTCCTTTCATTTTTTTTCGGCTGACTTGAGGGCATAAACATGAACTTGATGGAAAACTCACGCATGCCGAGAGAAGTGCTTGTTGTTTTAGGGCAGCTAGCTAGCTAGCCAAGCCAAGCCGCCTCGGTGACCGCCGCCGAGAAATTCGCATTCTTTCCAAGTGGATTTCGCACGGACTTTAGATCAGATTCTTCGCAACGACTGTCGCGACGCACCGGAACCGGAACTTACTATTTTTTTTTCTTCGAAACATTCAGTATAACACATAAACATCACCACACACGCACGTACTCACACACACGACGCCTAAAAAAAAACGGATGAGCGGAGCTTGAAGAACTAGGCAACGAAGGGCAAACAGACACTAATCGCTGATCGATCTGCTTATCTGCCAATCGCAATCGGTGCTGCCAATTACTATATGATCTGGTTGAGTTTTCTTTTAAAAAAAAAATAGCACCGTGACGCACAAGCTCACTAGGCAAATCTAGTGTGAGAACCCGGAAAATCAAATTAAGCTAAGCAATGTTAAACAGTATTACACAGTAAAATAAACTAATCAATACAGTAATTATCAACGAATGGGGTGCAGAACAAACTCAAATTTCATCGTCATTGCAAGCTCAGGATTAAAATACCATAATCCCTTACATCGAAACAACATACAAGAATTCATCGCAAACGAAATTAAAACATTATTATTCAGAATTTACTACAAGAAATCATCTCCAGGAATTAGAAATAAAATTGAAAAGTAATAATACAATGTTGTACACTCTCGAATTAATTACAATAATTAATTACCTCAGATCGCTATATAATTTACAACCGGATTCATTACAAAAGAAAATAACTAAATCTTGCATGCATGCTGTCGAAACCCTCCTTGTATCCTCATCCATTGATCACCAGTCTATCGAACCGTCCCTCGATCTATTTCCAACGCTCGCCAAGAAATGCAGAAAACAGTTAGCAAGCCAAATTGAGAGCAATAAATAGAAGTTAGAGAAGAGAGATTGTCGTCAGATCCTTTGCGAAGGTCAGTGAGGCTTCCCGACCACCCTAGGGTAGTGGCACCATTTCGCCTTCTGTGGGCCTCATCATCCGGCAATATTAGAACCGATACCCATATTTTACCGACCTACCTTAGCCGAATATCCAAAAACCAACCAAAAGCTCACTTTTGGACCCAAGGTCCATAAGCCAAGAATAGTAGAAGCATCCTTTGAACCAGAGGTCCATCAGCTTATCTCCACTCAACAGTAGCGCAGGGCCAAAGGGATAAGGATCAAGCTAGCCCCACAAGTTCATTTCCCCCAGCCAGCCTCAGAAGTTCAGCACCCATTCGGGTCATCACCTCCCACAAGCCCATTCATCATTGGCCAACTGAAGCCCCCTCCTTCCACTGGGAACAATCCAACACTCACTATTCTCAATTGCCTCAACCATAGTATTATCCCTCAGTGCACATCCCATTAAACCCCACCATTAGATAAAGCATCACTGGGTGTATCAAAACCAACGCCATTACTTCAGTTCCCTCGCAGCCATTTGCAACCCAGCAAAATATCCAACCCAACACCCACTGGACACAGGATAGCGCAGCCAGCAGCCGAAGCCAGCCCCTGTGCAAATTCTACATTCCTTCCCCCCTGTTCCTCATGCCACCTCACAGGGGAGCACAGGAGAACAGCCAAGTGATAAGGCCAAGCCGGCACACACAGAGCAGCACACCACATCCATTCCCCCTCCCATTTCTTCTCAGCCGAGAGCCAAGACCACAGCAGCAGGGAGGGAGCAAAAGGAGGAAGGGGAGTCAGGGAGCTGGGAGTCAGGAGGAAGACCGGAGGGGAGCAAGGGAGAAGAGCAAGACCGGCGGAGCTAGGGCGACAGCCTCGAATCCATCAGCAACCACCACCGACATCGCCAAGCGTCAAGGCCGCCAGGAGGAGAAACAAGCTCAGATTCTGCATCGTCACAGCCTGCAAGCCAACCGTAGCGAGGGAGAAGAAGAGAGCACCAGCGCAGAAGCCGGCACTACCATCCTCTTCCCCATCCCATAACCCTATAAGAGGTAGCCCCATTTACACCTCCATTTGCATTGCACATACACATCAGTCACGCATAGAACATCCATTGGTAGCACCAATATTTAGCCCTCAATCCATGGCATTACAGAGCAGGAGAGGGAAGGGTTAGCAAGGGAGGGGAGATACCTTAGTGAAGCCCATAATAATCCACGTCCCACCTCCAGTGAGCTCCTTCATGCTTAGGCCCAAGGTGGCTCACCGCATCACTTCCACCATGCAACAATTAACGCAAACAACCCTTAACCCACCTCAGGAAAATAATCAAACTCAAGCAAGAAACCCCAAATCTCATAACAGGAAAATAAAGGGATTGAACCGAATCCTTGCCACTAGAACCCGGGCCAGGAGAGGCAGAGATGGGCCGAGCGGCGGTAGTAGGAGCACGGTGGCGAGCCGGTGGCGGCCGGAGGCCAAGCCGCCGGGTCTAGCCGGGCCAGGAAAAGGGAGACCAGAGCCGGGCCAAGGGCGCGCGGGGACGAGCTGAGGGAGCAACCGGGCGCAGAGGGACCAGGAGGAGGGGGCGAGCACGGGTGGCGGCGCTAGGCGTCAGGCCGGCCGGAGGGAGGTGAGCCAGAGAGAGAACCTGGGGATGGGAAGATGAGATTGGGGAAGAAGAGGAAGTGGAATGGGAAAATAAGCCTGGGAGTTGTATCGGCAGTGGAGGAAATAAGGGAGAGAGGAAGGGATTTAGATTAGGGAAAAGAGGGGTTAGGAGTAGAGGTGATTTGGTGGAAGAAGATAGAAATTAGGTTTAGAAAATTTGGGTTTAGCTAAGGGGTAGATAAGTAACTTCCAGTATAGGTTAACTATAGTCGTTGGAGCTGTAGAAGTGATCATAGGTGTTATTAAGTGTTGGCGCTGTGTAAGTGTTAGAGCAAATAATTGAATAAGCCGCGCGTGTATAAATAATAGTAGACTGACCGGTAGAAAATAAAATTGGAAAAATATGTAAGATTAATCCGAGATTGTAATCGAATTAAATCGCCGATAAGAATCGCTACATTAGACAAATAATCTGATGCGTTAGAAATAATTTATTCGGATTAGATTAATTAAATAAAGCACCGGTATTAAATCAATTAGGTGTATGTGAGCGAATAAAATTTGATAAACTTAGTAAAATGCGAGTGCGAGTAGTATTTTGTTTTTCGTGCGATAAACACGATTTTCGGCAACCTCGACCCTAGAACGATTAGACTATAGAGCGATTATAGTGGGGAGTGCAAACTTAACGGGGATCCGAAAAAAATGTTATCAAAATAAAATCTGCTAACAAATTGAAATCCACTAACTTATGTACGCATATTAAACACCAAAAAGTCGCCCAGTATTTATTTACATATTATTCGCGTCTGCCCTATAGATTGCAGAGGACACGCCAACGCAAACAGGGGTAACCGATATCGAATTCATCGACGACAATCATTTCTACAAATCCAAAGGCAAGCTATTCTCTTGAACATAAATATAGCTATATTAAATGTAAACTGTATATTGTTGTCTCATATATATATTTATATATTGCATCAAAACTATGTCTCAAAACCAAATCGAATAAATGAGATGAAGATGAAAGGTAAGAAAGATGATAAAAGAGTTAATATTGTGGCTGGTAAAGGGGACCCGGGGCAGGGGAGGAGATGAGAAAAAGATGATGATGTGGTAAGAGGTGGGATCCCTTTACATATGGTTAGTATATAAGGACCAACAAAACTCTCACCCGGATCAGAAGCCGTATTTAAGTGTCAACCATTTTCTCGTTTCGATGGGCAGAAAATGCTACCTTGTTACGTGATTTATCATCTCCACATCGGGTAAGTAATATTGCAAGGGTTGTGTAGGGATGAGGATCTCAGGGGCCGGTAGGATAAGTCCGGAACTGAGGGAGTCCAAGGCGTTATAGTAGCGCAACAGGTGGAGTGTTGGGGCATAGGAGAGATGGACGCCCCAACCAATATTATTGGAACTCGGTGGAGGACTGGGTGCGCTCAGGACACCGACGAAAAATAATGGGTGGAGACTTAATCACGTAACCTGAAAAACGTTCTGTATTCTGGACTCGAACCCGCATCAAAGGAAATGCTGGGGACCTGGTTCTATTAGAGCTCAGAATAGCTATGGGTAAAGTGGTACAAGCCTGCGCAGTGCTATATCAAATCATGAATGCATGCCAGTCTCCTGGATTGGAGTATACGGGAACCACCAGGGGTCTATCTTCTATTCGAGTGACAAGTAGTTTTTTTAGAATTAAAATTGCAACCTAAGTTTTGATGGCTATGTTCAGAACAAGAGAAAAGGTAGGAATATGATAAGGACAAGAGTAGTCATCAGGTGCATTTTGTTATTACATGCTTGCTGAGTACACTAGTACTCACCCTTGCTATCTCCCCCCTTTGCTTAGATCATAATCCGACCGGGAGTTATCCCGAGTGGGATGAGGGATTTGCAGGTACCGAGGAGGCCGCTGGTGACAAGGGCGTTGGTTGCGAGGTGTAGGGCGAGGTGGACGCCCTATCCGACCCGTGGGGCGAGTAGACTACCGATTGGACCTAGCAGGCAAGCGTGGGGATAATATTATCCCTTTGTAATTAAGTAATTGTATTTAGAACCTTAGCCTTGTGTGGCTACTGTTGTAGTAAAGAACAGTTTTTATCTTATTGTTCTACTATGCTAACTCTGGTAAAGGCTTACTATTCGTTGGAGTAGTGTTCTACTGGGCAAACGAATAGTAATCCGTATGCCTAAGTGTGATTACCCCTAGGGTAATGACACGGTGCGCCGCATCTAGTACCTCCCAACATCAAAAACAAAAATGACACTACGGAGCTTCTGCTGCTGACACGTCGCCGAGTCTGGTCCCAGGGGCCAGACCTCGCTTGTCGTGCCCCGAGGGGACGGACCTGCTTCTCTGTGACCCAGGGGGCTAGACCCCAATGGAAACTTTTGTTTGCCCCAGGGCTACGGACAAAGATCCACTGTGTCCTAGGGGTACGGACGAGCTAACTCCGCCCCCAGGGGCACGGCCGAGCCAGGTGACGCACGAAGGAGGGGTCCGGCCTCCTGGGGTATGGAGGAGAGGGGTCTGTCCCCCTGGGGACCGGACTCGACAACGTGTCGAGCTTGGCTTCTTCTCAGGCCGCGCCATCGCCGCCCGCGCCTATGCTAGCCAGGCTCGCACGTCTACACCGCCCTCATTGCCTCTCCAGTTGGGAGTCACCGCCATCATCGCACGTCTTCAATGACGGTCGCTTCTTTCCCTCTTAACGCGAAATCAACCTTCCAATCCCTTAGCCGAAACCGACGCCATCAATGTCGTTGTGGTTCGTGTCGTTCCTACACTTGGGCTACCCTTATCGGGACAAGGTTACTTCCACACCATCACTATCTGAAAATCTTGAGTATTCCGACTCCCCAAGGGCTAGGGCGAGAACCTACTGCATCCACTCACTCCTTGGGACCTCAGAGCTTGCAGACGAGGGAGTACTATTGTAGGGGTGCCCCACCCCACAAGGCCGTCGGGAACACCTAGTAAGCCTTGGAGAATATGAACATACACATAAGCTAAACATATAGCTATACTCAGCAGAAATGTACCAAAATACCAAATCCTCCATCCTCGTAGGCAGGGGCAAGAAGATAAAATCATTCACCCTCTGATATATATATATGGCCTCCAAGTGGAGATGTAAGGGGCTCTCCCATCTAACTCATTCACTACTTAACACCTACCTGATGCTCTTGGCTCCTCTATTTCGTTCCATCAAGACAAAAGGTATTTTGTACCCACTGTCTAGTCTCGATGCTATGATAATATGATTATTATTGTGTATATTTGAAACTGGCTCAAGTGAGATGGATGCCTGCAACCAAGCACTGAGCCACGCAGGGACTCAAAAAAAAAAGGCTGACGGTCCACAATGCGAACATGAGGCCTATAACCTATTTGGTACGTCTATTATCTGGACCTCCATATAAAAAGTTGGCCTAAGTATGAAGTATCCAAAAATTTTAAAAAGAAGAATCCGGAATTGGATCGGGGGTATTGAACCCGACGTGAATCGAACACGCAACCTTCTGATCTGGAGTCAGACGCGCTACCATTGCGCCACGGATCCGGCTTATTAGAGGAAGTACTACACATCATTTTGTGTGAACAAGGAGAATCGGTCAACTGATCAAATTCAGGAAGCTACAAAGCCTACTACTTACCATACATCGTAAATTCGTAAACGAGGTCTATTTCATTGGATGGAGGTGGATGATTTCCTGTCCTCACTCTGCGAGCTGAAAATGAACGACCATCAGCATTGGGCCAAAAGTTCAGAAGAATGCTTTTGTTCTCTCTTAAGAACAATTCAGAAGAGTACTATACTGTTTTTTTTCCTTAGACCTTGTTTGGGAAGCCAAAGTTCCTTTGGATTTCCCAAACAAGCCTTTAATATAGAAGTAGCGGATTTGAGGTTCCCGAGACTGCGTAACATCATAAGAATTCAGAAGAAGAAAACACGTCCAGACTGCAGAGGGCATTGAATCCTCTCCTCGGCCTTTCATTGAGCCCCATTATTGAAGACCAGGGCAATGCCTGCCTCTTCATTCAACTCAGCCTCCATGCATCCATGACCCATCTGCCATACGAATGATGCCCCTCAACTCCTAATTCGATATACCTCTGCTGCTCCAAAGACTCGGTTAGGTTGGATCAGAGTGCAAAAGTCGAGCCTATGTCCATCCAAAGAGCGCCGTGCTGTGTAGAAAAGAGGAAAAAAAAGATTGAAGGTCACTCAAACAGGCCGGCTCTTAATAAACTAGGTGAAGGACAGATTCTAATCCAAACCGAAGCATCACTACAAGTTTCAGTTCATAGCCGGCATGTTTTATTCCAAATTAGTAACAGACTATCTGAACTACATTAGCAAGCAAATACTAGATCCATGTAACTTAAACTGAACAAACAATCCAGTTTTTTATCTCGAAGAACGTATGCAGAAGCTCGGATATATCCACGAACAAAAATGGAAAATCTTGGAATGCCATTTATTAGATCCATGCACATGAAACAAGTGTCATCTCTGCATCAGAAACATACAGGAATTTTGCATCAGACACGTCGGCGTCCTAGTAGCCGGTCCATGCATGCAGCTTACATGCCTGCTATTAAATTGCAAGAACAGTTCGCAGATGCATTGATGCCGATTCAGCTTGACTAGAGTTACACATTAACCAAACCAAAATACACAGCAGAGTACTTTTTTTGTACTCGCGATCAGAATTTCAGAACAGTAGTACAGTAATATATATCCACGGGAAGCGTAGTCCTCTTCTCACTTCTGATCATCCCCGAGCTGCTCCTCTGGCTCTCCGATGGCGCAATAACTGCATTCCTAGCTGCGACGCCCAGTGCTGAGACGAAGCCATAAATATTATACCGAGCGAAGCAGCGCTTCGCCATTGCTCCCCGTCACACCACACACGCGCGCGCGTGCACAGCGATCATACTGTTGTAGCTAGCACATATATTCCTCCTCGTCGGCTTCGTGCTCTTTGGCTGCGCACACAAGGGTTCCATGTGAATCCTATCGAGGATCATGTGAGCCGCGCGGCGCTTTCGGTTTATTTATGATCACTTGATCTTGCACGCGCACGCCCAAGTCTTGATCACTTGATGTGCATATATACGCGCTTTCGCAATCTAGCATCTCTTCCTAGCTCATCTTGCTCCCTGCTTGCACTGTTTCTCCTTGACATATCGTGCTCTCTTCCTCTTCACGTACACGTAACGTACGTACGGATAGCGCTGTGGTGCTGTGGCCTAAAAGGCAATGAGGAGGTTTACTTGCGTGGGAGCCCGGGGGGCGCTGGTGCTACTGCTGGCCCTTGTATTGGTCATGAGCTCGTACGTGACCCATGGCGCCAGAACAACACCAAGTAAGTTGATCGGTGTGTCGTACTAGATGTTAACGCACACTAATTTTCGTCGTCTTCTTCGAAACCTTTTATCCAGCTTGTTCAGTCGGCCTCTAGTCCTATTATTCCCGTTAATTTTTTTTATTGTTTTGGTCGCCGATCTATATTTTATTTCCAAGTTTGGAAGGGATTAGTCACCTTCGTAAATCCTGTTGCTTACTAGTAGATGACATGGCGTGACATGTGGCAACTGACTAGACTCTGACATGTCTTGTGTCCGCTACAGTAGAAGCTCAGATATAATCCTTTGTCACAACAGAGACGTGACAAGACAATTCCTCCGAATGTACACGCCTGCTCATGCATTTTTCACGTACGTTACGCAGGTGCGTTGCGCTCAGCGGCTGCCCTACCTGACGAGACGACGACGCCATCCGCTGCAGGCGGGAACATCCACTACGAAGGCCAAACAACAGTGCCCCATCAGGAGAGGGGACAGGCCGCGCGGGAGGGGGAGTGGGAGGCGGATGAGGAGGAGGGGATGGCGAAGGAGAGCGCGGTGACGGGGTCGCGGCTGCCGGACTGCACGCACGCGTGCGGGCCGTGCTTCCCGTGCAAGCGCGTGATGGTGAGCTTCCGGTGCGCCGAGGCCGCCGAGTCCTGCCCCGTCGCCTACCGCTGCATGTGCCGCGGCAGGTTCTTCCACGTCCCGACCCTCTAGTGCCCGTAATCAGGTAATCTGTAACGCGCGCGGCATGAAGTAGGCAGGCGCGTACGCACACCGGCCGCAGTACTTCTCTCTCTCCCCTGCTTAATTTTGCTCTCCTTGGTACTCTCTCCGTTTTTAAATACATAACGTTTGACCAAACGTGCAGTTAAATTTATCTAACTTTGACTAATAATATATGAAAAACTATTTATATTGATCATGAGTGAATAGTATCATTAGATTTATCATGATAAATATTTTCATAATATAATAATTTTATAATTTTTTACTAACAAAATCATATGAAAAGTAATAGTCAAAGTTATATAAATTTGACTGTACGTTTGGTCAAACGTCATGTATTTAAAAACGGAGAGGGTAATTAGTTAGGGGGCTTAGCATGAACCTTGTCGGTCTTTTTGTCACTTGCGTTTGGTATGTAAATTAATGTGTTGTCAGAATGGCACTCTGTTGTATGTATACGATGGCTAATTGCGCTGTTCTCTGGCCCTGCCAGAGAGAGAGAGAATGCGACTGAGAAATTAGCCTCCTCACCGGAAGAAGCCTGAACAACGTACGGTACAATAGCGTGGTTTTGTTTATGCAGAGCGAGGTCTGGCGATCTGGCACCCAGGCATGCATGAGCGCGCCCAGTTGCTGCTGCTGCTGCGATGCTGCATAGTGCATACCATAACCTGCACGATCCAGCCTGCGAGTGCCCAGCCCGTCAGTCGTTGGATAAACCATACGCAGGTGATCGAGCAGCCAATCCGGAATCCCAGAAAAGATTGCCTAGGATATTAATTTAGCACCGATCAAAACTCAAAAGAGAGTGTATGTACAATACAATACAATACATTGATTCCGCCACCACAGACGCCAGAACGTGTTGCAATGTATGCCTTTCCTTCCGTTTTACTGACAACCAAGTGCAGCACACTACTAAAATTACCGAGGCCAGGGTGTAACGGCTCAATTTTGGATCCCATTTATTTTTTTTCATGATTTCAAAAAAAAAATTGATGCATTTCAAATTTTCCAAAAGATTTGCCTTGCAATTTAAAAAGTTAAAACAATTTCCTGTGTCAACATTTCGTATTTGCAAAAATATAAAAGTTTAATTGTGTATAAAACCATTTCAGAAATTAAATTCAAATTCAAATCAGATTTTGAATCGCAAATAAAAAGTCAAACCTTTCCCTTTACATCTCTCCCCCTTGGGCCCAAACCCACCGAGCCGGCCCAACTGCCGCCTCCTTTCTTTCTCCTAGTCTCTTCCTTGCGGCCTAGCTGGCCTGCAAGCAAGTTGAGCCCACAGGCAGCAACCGTGTCTGCCAGCCCAGCTCCCTCTCCTCTCTCGCGTGCTCACTGGCGAGTGGCCCCCCGGTCCCACCTGGTAGCTCGAAGGGCGACATTTTTTCTCTTCTCCCTCACACAAGCTCGTTGGCTCTTGCCCACGTGCTACCGTCGCTTGCCACCTAGAGCACACCCCACCGCGACTTTGTCACCTCACGACCGCGTGCAACTCACGCATGCCGCTCACGAGATCTCATGCCCAAGCCGATCCATATGATTGTGCTCGTCTCCCCTCTTCTCCTCTCTATTTAAGCCATGCTCGCCTGCTCCTCCTCTGCATTTCCCCCAACTTCTCCCCTCCTCTCCGTCTCGGGTGGAGAAGAACTCGAGCCGTGCCAGTCACCTTGTCCAACTCCGGTCGCTGGCTTCGCCGTCAATTCCGACCATTGAGGTGAGATTCCGCCTCTGTTATCTTACGCATCATGATCGTCTCGACCTCCTCTCTCTAATGCGTGTCTTCTTCTTCCTTGCTATGCACTAGAGCCGTTGGAACGTGTCTTTGTCCCTGTCACCGACCAGGGGCACACAAACCTCGCCGCCACCATCAATATCCTTCCTCGATTGGTTTCCAGGTGAGCTCGCCTATTCCCTTGTGTTCCAGTATGTTGCAAACATCGTAGGCTAGTCAATGACGCACCTAGATGATCATAGCACCTCATCGCTCAGTCGTAAGCCATCGTGGAGAGCTCGGTACACCGCTTCATCTTGAGCACCGAGAGCACGTCTAGCTTCATTGTAGCATGTAGATGTTAATTCGACCTTCAATTTGTAGTTTTTAGCTTCCTTCGGTAGTTGCCTAGGTACACAGTAACGCTGTCACCATCCTTGTCGTAGCTCTGTTGCCTCAGGCCGTCTCTGGCCATGCCGTCACCGTCTTCGTGGTCGCCTTAGTCCCTGCAACCCATTTTTGGGGTCACGGGCGGTCGCTGGAGCCTTCTCCGCTGGCATCAAGCTCGCCTTGAGCTGCCCATGCCTGCCCTGCGCCATTTCTCTATTTTGGACGGAAAAGAAAGTGTTAAGAGACGCTGCCATGTGGACCCCACTGGTAATTAGATTACATTAAACGATAATTAGTTATTGTTTAATTAATAGGCAATGTTAGTATGACATGTGGGCCTAAGGTAATTAAAAAAAACTAATTAAGATGTAATTTAGTATCTAAGTGTATGACATGTGGACCCCACCACATAAAACTCCTTGTATAGACTTGGTCCGTAGACCGCAATCGCTGACGTGTGGGCCCCTGGCCCTGTGAACCATCGGGTGGACCGAGTCCATATGGTCCAAAGACCCAACTGTCAGTCTCTCAGTTTTTTTTGAATAAAAATAATTAGTAAAGGAAATAAAAACCTAGCTGGACCCCACTTGTCAACCACAGAGGTTTTTCCTTAAGAAAAAAATATCAAGGGAAAGAAAAACTCTGGCGGACCCCACCTGTCAGCCGTAGAGAACTTTTCTAAATAAAATAATTAAAAATAAATTAAAATCCTTGTTGGCCCTACCTTTGAGGAATTTCATATTTTCTGGAATTTCCTCTCGGCTCAAACTTTAGAGAGCTCGTTCTTCCTCGTTGTAAATCCAAATGACTTGATTTTTATTTATAAATTCATCTAAATTCACAATCTTTCCAAAAATACCATAATCATAATTTTGGAATTCATTTGAATTTATTTGAATTTGTGTTGAATTTGGTTATGTTCGCGATTACAGACTTTGACGCTTAGGACGCCATTGTCATTGTTGATCAAGACCAAGTGATATTCACTGTTGAGCAAAGCAAGTCCTTATAACTATTCGTGTTGAATTAACTTACTTTTCAAATGCAAATTACTTTGTTATAAAATATTACTTGCTTGCTTATTGGAGTATTCTTTATGAAAGGCTATGTTAAATATTGATGCCTAGTTACTCCATATGTTGGTTAATTATTATTCTTCTCCTTGATTGTTGCCATTATGTCTACCTTGTCACCTTAGGCTAATTATCATAATAAGATTATCCTTGGTTAACTAAACATGGATAAAGGTTATGCTTAGAGATGCTTAGTGGTTAATTTGAATATGACACAAATGTTGTCATTACAACACTTGGGGCATGATATGGTCTATCCCATGTTACCACTGAAAACAGGAAAATATTTTGTAAAATGGTGAAAACTTGGGCGAGTGGGTTGTATGAAGTGGGTGCTATGATTGCACAAGATATGGATTTGTGGATTGTCTAGCCCGGTTGATTAAGGAAATGTGTCTTAGTCGCACACATACGGAAGTGTGTTAGCCGGATGTCAAAAACGGATCATACCTCGTAGGTAAAGTTGTACAACCTTTGCAGAGTGCATAATCTATTCTAATAGCTGTGCCCCCAGTCATGGCGCATGGTATAGAAGGCCACACTCGGTTAGTTTTGATAAAATATGGGATGAGAACATGTTAACTTCAAAATGATTGTAGCAATTATATAATTGTAGGTGGATGGAACCTCATACCTAGAGTCAGGTGAATATCCTCATACCTAGAGTCAGGTGAATGTAACCTAATATCTACAGTTAAGTGGATAAAACATAATATCTAGAATCAAGTGGATGAAACATTATATCTGGAGATAGGTGGATAGAACCTTGCTTTATGATAAAACTTACTTACAAATGACACTTTGGTTTTAAATTGAAATGGCTAGATCATAGGCTTAGAAAATAATTGTAGTATTTGAGCTAAACCTAACTTTGTGCTAAAATAGTTATAAAACCCCTACTTTGACAAGCCAAACATCTATATATTTGCATTTGATATAAGGGCTTGTTGAGTACTTTTATACTCATTATTACTCAAATATGTGGATTCAAATTACAGGACTGAAGAACCAGTGTATGGATATTTATATGCATCCGGATTTTGAAATGAAGACGACGGCGAGAACTAGATCGTAGCCCCAATCGATTGCGTATAGCAGATGATGAAGACACTTTTGGTTTATTTATCTTGTGTCGTTGTTCCTCTTTTGAACTTGGCGGTCTATCATCCCGTTATATAAGAACTTAGTCTTACGGCTTATCTATGACTGTTTATGTAATATTAAGTATTTTTTTTTATTTAAACGTATATATGCATGTGATATTCATCGATGTTGTACCGTGTGAGCTAGCTACTGATGTTAAGACTAGCTCAATATACACAAAGGGTCTAGATGCAAATTCAGGTCTCAACACAGGGAAGAGACCAAAGTAAACCATTTCTTGACCAGCTATCTGTCTCTGCCATATACACAAAACAAAAACTTTCTGCAACGAGGCGCTGGAGCTTTGTCAATCAAAGGACGATTCTTTTCGTTACCTTGGGCCGGACAGTTCCACGGCCCGGAGGTTGTAGGTCGAATCGACGATCCAGTCGTTGTGGCGCGGAGCCAGCTCCGCCTCCTGCCGGACCACCTCCACCTTCTGCCACTCCTCCCACCGCTCAGCCAGGCCGTCGCCCTCCAGCATCCTCACCACGTCCGACATCTTGGGCCGCTCCATCGGGGAGCTCTGTGTACAGAGGAGCGCCACCTGGATCAGCGACTCCACCTCGTGCTCCACGTAGCCGCTCTGCAGGTCCGGATCCACCAGCATCTCCACCTTCTTCTCTTTCAGAAGCCCTTTCACCTGCAAACACAAACAGTAGTGCTCTCCATGATTGACGACACATGGAGGGTGAAGTGCCAGCTTGCATTGTGACTGGTCATGCTAATAGGACTTTGAACCAGCAGACCAATGATGAGAAAAGATTTGTTCTGGCTCCTAAACTAGAACTGACAGACAGCTAAGATGTATGCTGAAAGACAGCTAACATGCATCAGGAAAACAGAATCATGAGTTGTATTGCTGCTCCTAATGTGTATGCTCAAAGGTGGAGCAGTATTTACCCAGTCAAGCAGCATGACATCATCATCGTTTGCGAGACGAGCGAGATCAAATGCCCTCTGTCCAGTAATGAGCTCCAGAAGCATGATCCCATAGCCAAAAACATCAGTCTTCTCGGAGGACTTCCCGGTAGACAGGTACTCAGGAGCAATGTGTCCGATCGTCCCACGAACGGCTGTGGTTACATGAGTGTCCTTGTAATCCATAAGTTTGGCCAGTCCAAAGTCACCCACAACCGCCTCAAAGTCTTCGTCCAAGAGAATGTTTGCGGCTTTGACATCACGATGAATGATCTTGGGATCACAGTGGTCGTGCAAGTAGGAGAGTCCTCTGGCAGATCCCAGTGCAATCCGAGTTCTCGTTTGCCACTCAAGAGGCGGTTCATTTGGCTGCCGCTCTACAAAATCAAGTACCATAAATCAAAACCGAAATAACTAAATGTATACTAGGAGGTATCATAATTCAAAACTACAATAACTAAATATATACTACAAGTAGAAGTAAAAAAGTTGACTGTTTCAATTGCCATAAAAGTTCTACTGTTTCATTAGCAACCAAGCACAGAATAAATCTTGCAAGTAAGAAATACAGAGGAATAAGGTACCTCGCAAACGTGATGCAACACTCCCATTAGCCATGTATGGATAGACTAGTAACCGTTCTGTAGGCGTCATGCAGAATCCACGGAGCCGAAGCAGGTTCCTATGCACCGCCATGCTAATCATTTCAACTTCTGTTTGGAACTGGAGCTCACCGCCAGGCGTGCGTTCCTCTTTTAATCTTTTCACTGCTACCAATGAACCATCCGCCAGTCTCCCCTTGTACACCTTTCCAAAGCCACCTCTACCTAGAATATTCTTATTGCTAAAATTATCAGCAGCAACTTGAAGCTCCCTCAGTGAGAACCTCTTAAGCTGGCCAAGGTGCACTTCTGGATCCTCCTCAGCTGAATGTAAAGGAGAACACAGATGAATGAAATGGATAACATCAATAACATGAACGGCAGTATGCTATATACCGACCAGGGACATCAAAGAAATGTTCTTCAGGTTTACGCCGCCGCCACCATGCAAATCCAATTGCAGGAACCGCAAACAGCAATGCAGCACCAGCAGCAACGCCTCCAGCAATTGCTCCAGTTCTAGAGTCACCTGATGGAAATGAATTAATCCAGCAAGAATGTGTCAAATACCACCATCTAGAACTATTAAGCGTTTCAATTTATGCATATCAAGAGGCATCACCAAAATGCCAGAGAAATATAAGTACGGCAAATCACCTTGTGATGTAGTTGGTGTTGGAGGATTGAATGGAGGCGGTGGAGAAAAAGGAGGAGCACCAGGACAGGGTTTCGTGGTACCCGGGCCACAAAGATTTTGGTTGTTAGCAAAACTGTGACAGTAAAGTAACATTTGTCATCCTCGCAAGATGCAGTTAGAACCCGAAATTTCATCCAAGATAGAGTACCTTATAGGGGTAAAGAGTGAAAAGGAGCCAGTTGATGGAACCTCTCCTGAGAGATTATTGTTTGAGAGATCCCTGCAATATTTATCACAGACAGACACATCTGTAATTATGTACCGATTCTGAAAATATGTTACCATGTACACAACAAATCCTACAGTAGATGTAGAATATGAATTAGTAGAACAGGCAACTTACAGAACTTGGAGCGTGGTGATATTGGTCAAGGGTTTTGGAATTTCACCAGAAAGACTGTTGTTGTTAAGACGGCTATCCTTCCAAGTAGACATTCAAAGATAGAATTATGTTATAATCATTCCAACAGGCAGGCCTACAAATAATGCAATAGGCGACAAAACAAGAACTAAACAGTGGATTTGCCCTCCGTTGTAATAGAAGACCAAAGTGGGTATGATCATATGAAAGAAGAAAACTACAAGAACACCTTATTGTTTAATAAGACATGCAAATCCAAGAGGACTTCTGCCTTCTGGAAAGAAAGTTTATACAAATTCCATGCATACACCATGATGTATTTGTTTCATGATTCTATACAATTTTTTTTTGCGATTTTGTCAAAGAAATATTGTCAGACAAAATTAAATGAAAGGATATACGCAATTGACAGTTCTATTTGTATACAAACGGAGTATTCTTACAGGAAACGCAGCTTCAAGAGTTGCCCCAAGGTGTCTGGAATAACACCAGTGAAGTTGTTCAGGTACAGATCCAAACTGACCAAGTTAGTCAAGTTCCCCAGTTCAAAAGGTATTGTCCCACTTATGTTGTTGCTGTAAAGCTCCCTGTCACATAATGATAAAATTTCACCATAAGTTTGAAGGCGTAAAGAAAGAGTGCTCCAAACTAGGAAAAGGTACCATATATGATCGACAAACAATAGAAGGAAGGAAATAATAAGAAAACTAGACATTGTAGGATGTAAAACAAAAAACTCCCAAACATCATGTACCCTAAATTTCTAAAAGAACCAAGCGTGCATAGTAGCCGCTCCAACATCCTAGCATAAGCAACAATTCCTCAAAAACAAAAACCTGACATATTTTATGGACGGATCAAAAACAAATTGAAGTGGTTTCAAAGGCCATGCTATTTCTATGGTGTCAGCGCAACTATCTTCACCGCAAACCCAAGTCATGCATTTACATTCCGAGAGTTCAGAAAACCAAGCTTTTATTCAGTAGCATAAGGGAACTTGCATGGATGCACATACTGCATGGTATAACCATAAACATAATTATCAAAAGACTGGAAGTTTAAACTTACAGATACTGCAAATTTTTCAACTGCCCAAGCTGGGGCACCAATGCACCTGATAGTTGTGCATTTCCAAGATCACTGCAAAAAGAAATAGAAACAGTCAATACTCAATACACAAAATGATCACATTTGTAACTTTTAGCAAGCATAAATGAGAGTGGATCCTTTCAAAAACTTACACTCTGATCACGCTGTTGTCATTGTTACAAGTAACATGGAACCATGTGCATGGATTAACCAGAGTGGGATCCCAACTCTGTAGCACATTGTTAGCATCTTTCAAGCTTTGACGCAGACTGTACAGAGCATCACCTACCATTGAAAGTACCATCACCATCAGTAACATTGTACTCATTTAAGACAATACACTCATTTAAGACAATACACAATCTTCTTGCCAATAATCTTCTGGGTAGAATTTAACCATTACTTCTGCACAAGTCATGCACACAAATACAGAGCAAAAAAGTAGAAAAACATAATAATGTGATTTCTTACAATAATGTCCCTGCAACCTCCCTTTCTCTCAAAAAGATGTACATAAAATTAGCATATGCCTATTAATTAATATCTATAGTACAGAGAAATGCGTGACTAACAAGACCGAAACATGGCAAATGATAAACGTGAAAAGTACAACAAAACATGTGTTTAACAAGACTGAAGTAATAGTTATATAAGGGTGATGGGGTTGGCCATGATTGAACACTCAAGGAAAAGACAGAGCTCCCGTGTAAGGAATCTAAAAGAGGGCGATGCCAACACAAAATTCTTCCATTTAAAAGCAAATTCGAGGAGAAGAAAAAACAACATCCAAAGGCTGCGCACCGGGCAAGGTTGGGCTATTTCACACGAGGATAAACAAGAAGCATTGAAAAAGCACTTTTTGGAGATGCTATCCCCGCCAAACTCCAGAACCCACGATCTTAAATGGGAGGAGCTGGATTACAGGACTCAGAACCTGGAGGGTCTGGAGGGACCATTTACTGAGCAGGAAGTTAGAAATGCTCTAGATCTCATACCAAGTGGTAAGGCACCGGGTCCCAATAGTTTCGCGTTCATTTTCTACAGATCATGTTGGTCCATTATAAAAGCGGACATCATAGCGGTCTTCCAAAGCTTCCACAGCCTCCGAACGGCGAACGTGCCTCTCCTCAACACGGCAAGCATCGCTCTGGTTCCAAAGAAAGAAGGGGCTGAAGGGGTGACCGATTACAAACCAATGAGCCTCATTCATGGGATGGGAAAGTGGATCTCTAAGACCTTGGCCCTTCGTCTCGTACCCCACCAGGATAGTTTGGTATCGGTACACCAAAGCATGTTTTTGAAGAAAAGAAGCATCCATGACAACTCCATGTACGTTAAAAACCTAACAACTCAGCTCCATAGATCCAAAACTCCGACTCTATTTCTCAAGCTTGATATGGCAAAAGCCTTCGACTCGGTTCGATGGGATTACCTTCTGGAGCTCCTCCAGAGACGTGGTTTTTCACCCAGGTGGAGAGGATGGATTACGGCCCTATGGTCTTCGGCCTCCTCTAGAATCCTACTCGATGGCATCCCAGGCAGCAGCATCAACCACGGAAGGGGTCTGAGGCAAGGAGATCCACTCTCCCCTTTCCTTTTTATTTTGGCGATCGACCCACAGCAAAGATTGTTCACAAAGGCAACAGACCATGGATATTTAGACCGCCGTCGCGGCCGATTTGACACCCTCAAATAGAGCGAGACATCAAAGCAACAACCATGATACTTCAAATCTTTGGAAATGCTTCGGGGTTACATACAAACTTCCATAAAAGCACGGTGGTCCCAATAGGGTGCGGGTATCTAAACATCAACAAGTTACTCCAAGAGTTTGCGGCCACCTATGCAAATCTCCCCATCAAATATTTGGGTCTGCCACTTACCTATAAAAGGCTTAGGAGGGTGGATTTTCAGCCCCTGTTATACAAAGTTGGGGGGAGGCTTGCGGGATGGCAAGGAAAACTACTCACCTCAACTGGTCGCTCCACCCTGGTAAAATCGATGTTCACCTCGATCCCGACCTATTACCTCAAGGCCCTAAGAGTCCCAAAATCAATGCATCGTGCCCTAAACCGCATGAGACCCTGGTTCCTTTGGGCAGGGGTAGAAGCGATAACAGGAGGAAAATGCAAAGTTAACTAGGACAAGGTGTGTCGACCAATAAAACTCAGCGGGCTAAGAATCCTCAACCTAACCAAATTCGCAAGGGCCCTCAGACTTCGCTGGTTGTGGCAACAATGGACGGCTGATAGTAAGCCATGGATCGGCATGAAATTACCTTGCGACAAGGTGGACAAGCATCTTTTCGATGCGGCCACCTCGATTACGATTGAAAACGGCAAAAAGCCAAGTTCTGGACCTCAAAGGGACTAGGCGAGCCTTCCCTGCAGGAGTCTGACCCAGAGATTTTTCGCTTCTCAATCCGGAAACAAAGAATAGTCCATGCGGCGCTGTAGGAGAATAGATGGTTACAAGACATCAACTTACCAACGGTCATAACAACCCAGATAATCCAACAATTTTTACGAGTCTGAGAACGGGTAAGTCAAATCACCCTGGACACATCCATCGCGGATGAGATCACATGGAGGCTAAACTCGCAGGGGAGTACACAGCAAAGTCAACCTACGATCTGCAATTTATAGGTTCAACAGCCATAGACTACAACAGGATAATCTGGAGAACTTCGCCCCCCCCTCCCCCACCACCACAAAAAATGCAAGCAATTCGCGTGGCTGACCATCCAAAATAGGATCTGGACGTCTGACAGATTGCAAGTACGGGGTTGGCCAAATCAGGGCTCGTGCTCACTATGCAGGAAAGCAAATGAAACAGTTTTGCACCTTCTAGCGGAGTGGAGGTATTCCCGACAGGTGTGGAGCCACATAGTAGAATGGCTAGGTTGTGCGTCGCTCAAGCCATCACACTGGGGCCCGAGCCTCAACATTGGAGAATGGTGGTCAACAGTCTGTAACTCAGGCCACCTGCCATCTAGAGTGATGGCCACGGTGGTTACGCTAACCACCTAGGAGATCTGGAAGGAGCGTAACGCTAGAATATTCAACAGAAGGTTCATCTCCACTTCGGAGTTGTTCGCAAAGATAAGGGAAGAATGAAAAGCCTGGACAATCGCGGGGGGGGGGTGTCTTGGAGACCATAATACCGTGCAAGTAACCATTAGAACTTTTCGGACCTTCGGGTCTCTGTACTCTGTTTCCCCTACATTAAATTGAATAGGTAGCTCTCATGCCTGTTTTCTAAAAAAAAAGTTATATAAGGGAAAAATAACAAGAAAGAAACACTAAACATAACTAAGTAGTAATTACTAACTACAACTTAGAAGAGCGCTGTCACCTCTTACGATCTCATGTGTTAATCATGACACAACCAACATATACATCCCTTACAATTCCATTTCATTTCTAGGATACCACCATCAATTCAATATCACTAGCTTTTATAAGAACAAGGTTATTTATAAGCATATTAATAGGAAAAGAATGCTAAGTTGTCAGCAAGCAATTCACTCATTTTAATTAAGTTCGTACTTTTCAATTTTAAGAAATGGACGTGTGTGTTCATCTTTTCATGTGTAGCTTCAATTCATTGACCCATATAGTACCTCGAAATTTAAATAGCAAGTACATTTTTGTTTGTAAACGATTTACAATTAGTAACAGCAGCCCACATCTTTGGTAAATAAACAAACAAACAAGGAATTACAATTATAAACGGGCATCCCATAAATATCACCTTTTTGTCTCTTACGCCAAAAGAACATGAATTCTACCTTTAGAGAATCAAAATATACCGATTCTATTGGTTTTCACAGCGAAATGATCTGAAAATATACCCCATAATGAAACGGAAGGCCAAACCTCTCTTTAGGAAAATATCAACTAGAGAAAAATATGCACAGTGAAGAACCATAGCATACACCTTCAGAGAACCAATTTAAGCATAAACCCAATTTACGCGCGCAGAAGTCCTAGACGGGAATAACAATAAAACAAAAAGTTATGTAGAAACTTATTCCAATTCTGTGCATTCAAAACAGCTAAAAAGTATATCAAACTCATTCCAGAAACTACTAATCCCATTTCCGGGCAAATAAACCAAACTAATCCCATAAATAGGACTGGACGATATCCGAACAGAGAACAAATTCACAGCACACCATCAGAGACAAAGCAAAGAACGTAGATGATCCGCCAAACCTTGAAAATGAAAGTTACTAGGCCCACTGTTCCATCCCCGTCAACAAGTCCAAGTCCAGTCCACGCCCATCGACTGAAACTTGCTAAACATTGCAGTAACATGTACCTGATTTTTACTCCTTTCCCCCAAAAATAGACACTCACCCACAGACAGATTGATCCATCAAACCCAAAAGGAAGACCAAAAGGAGGGGGGAACCGCAAAAAAAAAAAAGTTGAATTCAATGAAGTGCCTAACCCTCTGTGTTGGCGGCGACCCGGCTCACGCCCACCACCACCACCGACAAGATGGCCGCCGCACACCACCACCTCCGCAACGGCAACCGCAACCGCAACACCTCCGCCGATGCCGCCATCCCGCCGCAGCTGCCAAGTGGGCCCGCCTCACAGCCGCATACAGGCGCCTCCAGCGTCCTCTGAGCTTACTACGGCGGGGCCCGATCAGCTCCCGCGTCGCGCCGCCGCCGCCTCGACAGCTCGGCCTCCTCCTCTTCTCCGATAGAAAAGAGTTTTTTTTAACCCTTTTTACCAATGTTTTTCAGCTCGAGCTTTTAAGTTTCCACTAGCGCCTGTGTGTGTTCCAACCTAAATTGTTCCATTGGTAAAGCAGACGACATGTTCGGGGAAGAAGAGCCAAGTTACCGCGTGCTGTCCGCTTGACTTTTACCGCCAGGTGGGGGCATCGCGTTAGTGGCCCACATGTCGGCGAAGCAAATTCAGTTGTGCGCTGTGGGATTCGTTTCCGCGCGGGTGATGGGGTTAGTGGGAGATCGAAGTGTAGCAGGAAGGATGGGAGCCCGCTGAGGCGCTGACGTGGGCGTGCAGGAGCTGGGGATTTCGTGGACGCGGTCCTCGTACGCCCATCCCCAGATCACTCACTGATTCTCGAGGCTCTCTGCTGCTCCTTTTCATTTCCCGTTTCTATTGGTTTCCCCGGTTTCTTGCGAGTACATTTGTCCTTCCTGCAATCTCATGCGCAAACAGTGGTCTCCGGATTTGAATAATGAATAAACCTCACCAGATAAGTGCAGAGAAAACAATAAAATTCTATTTAAAATGCTAGAATTTCACAATAAACAATTTAACTCTCATAAGAATAGAAATCCACACATTTTAGACATGGCATGAACACAAGGGCTAATATTTCCACGGATGTAATAGCATTTAAGGTATAATAGATTGTTGTGTACGGTGTACACATTTTTAGCGTTGTGTGTAGACAATTGTGTATTCGTATATATTAATATGTTAATTATGACAATTACGTATTCGTATATATTAAGTATGGTTTGTTATGTTAATTATGTTTGACTGTTACGTGCATGTCTATTGAACATGTACGGATGTACTGCAGAGTGCAAGCTGCATCGATCTATTTGTGTACGGTTCTTCGTTGACAAAAAAAAGGAATAATTCAGTATTTGACTTAGTGAATAGATGGATTTCAAATTTTGCTTCTTATATATCTATGATATATGGACTCTAGACTCATATGTCATAAATACATGAGAAGTAAAATCTAAAATTCATCTATTTCGTAAAGACAAATCCTGAAATCTCCCAACAAAAAATAATAATACAACGTACCGTAGCGTCGGCAGCGTACGTTATCGTTACGTTACGCCCGTAGTATCCGGGAAGAAAAAAAAGCCAAGTACCGTCTCGGAACGGTTCGGAGCAGTACGTCCGGTTTACGTACCACCCTCCCCTCACTGTACGTCTGTACCCCGGGCCCACCTGGCAGGGTGCCAGCTAGAGGGCGCAGTCAAAAGTCCCGTCGTGAAGACGTGAACGATATCCGGTGCGCCACCCAGCCGTACCGCCTCTGCAGACGGGCCCACCTCATCCTCTGCCTTGTCAGGGTCCCAGCCAGTAAAAGATCGTCACGCAAGGATTAATAAGGTGTTTGCTGCTCGGGGGGAGGCACGCGATGCTCCGTTCGATTCTACGCGCGTGGGGCCCGCGAGGAGCCAAGCCGGATTCCGGTCAAAACGGTGGTCTGTGCTTGTCTATGTCCACGGTCTACCACTTCTAGCCTTCTAGGTGCGGGGGGAGACTGACTGCAATTAGCCCCGGAGTCGGGTCGTGCTTTTTCGGATCAGTTCGAGACTTGATCGGTATAGCACATTACGTAGCGGGTTGGATCGGTATGGCACGAACAATAAGTTATGCTGGATCTGTTGACCGTGCTCAGGCTGGTCGACACGGTACGAAAGAGGTCAGGTTCTTCTCCTAACCCAATCCCTTCCCTTTGGCCTGGCCCAACCCCCCTCCCCCCGCCTGCCCAACTAAACCCGTCCCCCACTCCCCCAGCTTAGCCCAACTACCCACACGGCTCCCCATCCCCAACCTCCTCTCTCGACTTCCCGAGTCCCGACTCCCAACCCAATCTCCACTCCTCCAGCCGCCCCCCTCCCTCTCATTCCTAGGATGGTGGAGGCAATCACATGCGCCAAGGACTGGGTATTGGGTATTGGCTAAAGAGAGACAACAATATCAACTGGAGGATCTTGAGATCGTGCAGGCATACGCTGACCTCGAACGCATGAACGATCTCGTCATTGATGAGTAGTTAGTATGTACACATGTTGTTACTGTACTATTTTTCTTACTCGGAGAACCCCACTCTAGGGCGTAAGGTTTTTAACGATGCAGTAACATTGTATCTGTAAAATATCAAGAAAATTCTACTTTTCCCCCGAAATATTTACATGCCATGTTTTTATGCAATTAATTCAATTTTAATTAGGCTTTTAACGAGGTAGGCCCGAGAGGAATAAAGATAACAGTTGCCGCCACCGCCTCCGTCGTCTATAGTTACTTAGGGCTAGACTTGGGCTGGCACGGCACAACCGCGGCACGATGGGCTTTGGGTCGTGTCTGAGCCTGGCTGGAGGCGAGGCGGGCTGGCACGGCACAGCCAAATGCCCACCTCTAACTGCAATACACCATTTGCGAAAAAGGAAATGAAAATTGGCGTCGCTGATAAGGGAAATTTAAGGTGGCGAGTTTTTTTTTTGCTCGTTTGGTACTGTTTGCCGTTAAAATAATAATTTTAATCATATTCAGATGGAAAAGATAAAAATAGCACTGCAAACATACTGACAGACGATACGTGCCCCCTGTCGTGCTCCCATCGCACGGATCCCCTATCCCTTGCCGTGTGGCAACAAAAAAAAAACCACTAAAAACAGTTGTACAAACAGTATCAAATAGTATGAATAGTCCAATGCAGGTGCGCAACGGGCGACGCATGTGAGCACGTCGGTGGTGACATTTTTATCATTTTAGTTAGGAAAGAACCAGTTTTGTATTTTCGACGCCAAACAATATTGTTTAAGCAAAAAAAAACTCTACTTCAAAGTAAACCAAACATTCGACGATTACCCGGTCGAGCAAACAATAATTTGAAGACGCCACCATGCTTAGTCATGATCGGTATAGCACATCACGTAGTGGGTCGGCTCGGTATGGCACGAACGATGAGTTAGGCTGGGTCTGTTGACCGTGCTCAGGCCGACATGGCACGAAAGAGGCCCAGTTTTTCCCCTAGCCCAATCCCTTCCCTCTGACCTGGCCCAACCCACCCACCCCCGCCGCCTGCCCAACTAACCCCGTTCCCCACTCCCTCGGCTTAGCCCAACTACCCACACGGCTCCCCATCCCCAACCTCCTCTCTTGACTTCCCGAGTCCTGACTCCCAACTCAATCTCGACTCCTCCAGTCGCCCCTCTTCCTCTCACTCCTAGGATGGTGGAGGCAATCACATGCGCCAAGGACTGGGTATTGGCTAAAGAGAGACAACAGTATCAACTGGAGAATCTTGAGATCGTGCAAGCATACGCTGACCTCGAACGCATGAACGATCTCGTCATTGATGAGTAGTTAGTATGTACGCATGTTGTTACTGTACTATTTTTCTTACTCGGAGAACCCCACTCTAGGGCGTAAGGTTTTTAACGATGCAGTAACATTGTATCTGTAAAATATCAAGAAAATTCTACTTTTCCCCCGAAATATTTACATGTCCATGTTTTTATGCAATTAATTCAATTTTAATTAGGCTTTTAACGAGGTAGGCACGAGAGGAATAAAGATAGCAGTTGCCGCCACCGCCTCCGTCGTCTATAGTTACTTAGGGCTAGACTTGGGCTGGCATGGCACAACTGTGGCACGATGGGCTTTGGGCCGTGTTTGAGCCTGGCTGGAGGCGAGGCGGGCTGGCACGGCACAACCAAATGCCCACCTCTAACTGCAATACACCATTTGCGAAAAAGGAAATGAAAATTGGCGTCGCTGACAAGGGAAATTTAAGGTGGCGAGTTTTTTTTTTTTGCTTGTTTGGTACTGTTTGCCGTTGAAATAATAATTTTAATCATATCAGATGGAAAAGATAAAAATAGCACTGCAAACATACTGACAAACGATACGTGCCTTCTACCGTGCTCCCATCGCACGGATTCCCTATCCCTTGCCGCGTGGCAACCAAAAAAACCCACAAAAAACAGTTGTGCAAAGTGTCAAATAGTGTGAACGCTTCAATGCAAGCGCGCAGCAGGCGACGCCTGAGAGCACGTCGGTGATGACATTTTTATCATTTTACTTAGGAAAGAACCAGTTTTGCATTTTCGACGCCAAACAGTATTGTTTAAGCAAAAAAAAAAAAACTCTACTTCAAAGTAAACCAAACATTCGACGATTACCCGGTCGAGCAAACAATAATTTGAAGACGCCACCACGCTTAGTCACGAGGGCTACGCTTTCCCTTTTACCATTTGGCAATAGCATACTCACACAGTCACACCCCTTCGATTCTAGAGTGGTGTAAAAAAAAGTGAGATCCGACGAAGACCAAAAGAAAAGGGAGAATAAAGTAGGAAGAGAAACCGAGAAAGTGCTATGTGATATTTGATGTCACCAGCGAGGGTTTTTTTTTTAAAAAAAGTTGGCAAGTATGAAGCGAAAAGTGTAGAGTGGTTGATTTTTTTTTCTCATGTATATGCATTTGGTGCTTTTCTTGAATTAGGGTGTCTTGATGCGAGAAATCTATTAGCAATAAATTAACAAGATACTCGAAGATTCGACGATGCCGTGCACCCTGCGAAAATGACAATGGTGCTGGGAGGTCTCGTGTGTGCTTTCCAAATGGCACGTCGATGCGATGGTTTGTATGGCAACTTGCAAGCCTCCAGCACGATTAGAGTTGTAAGTACTCTAGTAGTGGATGTTGACATGTTCATTCTGAAGTTTTGGACCAGAATTGTATCTGTACCAATCCTTCGGCAGTGGGCACAGAAAGTCAAAAGTGTATCTAGGCTCGAGATAGCATCACTGCACTTGGATTCCAAAAGCTGCGTGGCTCTTCCACTAAGGAAAACAAAGAAAATCTTCGGTGTTGATCAAACCGTAGGATAGGTAATCTGTTCTTTAAAATTGTCCATCTAGACCTATACGTAAATGTCCACTATCAACTGTGTCATGAAATATCTCCATCTCGAAATTTGTTTCCATTCTTACCCAAAGTGATGGCTATGGTATAAATACACCTCTCACACAAAAGTTTCATCAGCTCTTCCTTCTTTACGTACAAGTAGAGCGCCTAAAGTACAAAATCAGGGTTCTCTATCTACGTTACGTAGTGGTACACCTGCACACTTTCAGAGAGACATTATTTTGTGAGGTACAGATAGATAACTGACGTGGAGGGTTTTCTGAAAAGAGCTAAATAGCTGCATTATTTCATCAAAATTTTCAAGGGAAGAAAGTGAAGCAGTGGTGCCTTGCAATAGCTTGACAGACACTTCAGTGCAATGTAGAGTTGGCACTTGGCCGTGAAAAGGAAGTTGCTTGTATAATTGAAAACGAGTAACGAGAAAGATGCTTGCCAGCCTAGGGTCAAAGTTTATTGAGTTGTTCACGTGGCAAGCACATTCTTTTTTTTCTTTTGTTGCCCTACAGCCCCACACTCCACTCCACCTTGAAAATACGAGAGATTCCGCGTATTGTTCATTTGTTCTCACTTCTCACTCATTCGCCAAACTTGCACTTGCTTCTTCTTTTCTCGAGGTCCCTGCTGCTTTTTGGCCGGTGTATTTGGCGATATATTAAATTGCGAGAGCGGGGAGCCTCTAAAATAAATCGAGCATATTGCATCAGATGCATCGATATTTTTTACGTTTTGACAGATTAGATTATCTATGCCTTCGATTTAGATTCCGTTTGTAGAGCATTAGACATTGCTTGAATTGTTAGCTATAGTTTCTGCAAACATTTTTAACGGTGTAGATCAAGTGAACAAACATTGTTGTACCAGACCTGTACGAGAATCAGATAGGTGGGTACAAACAAAGGTTATGCGTGCAGATCAAGGGAGTGGATTATACCTGAGATTGTCGAGACTGTTAGTATGCGAAGTTCCTTGGTTATTTTCTGGAGCAAACGCCAAGCTATTGGGCCGTTTAACCTCCGAATTTCTGAGGCAACGTGGAAATAACGTTCGGTCAAGGTCGGCCCGGTTTCCCATTCTTAGCCCATTTATGGCCCACTCTGGCTACGTTCTGTAGCATTGAATGTTCTGGATTCAGGTTTTAGGCCTGTTTGGAACGCTGATAATTCCAAAGGATTCATATTGAAATTATACTGTTTTTTTAAAATTCTACAAAATTCTTATGAATTTTATACGTTTTAATACGCCCATAAAGGTTTTCTTAGCAGCGGTATCTTGGCGCTCCACCACCCGGAACTCATTCAAAGTAAGCAGTAGTACTAATTGAAAACTCCATACAATCCTTCGAATAAAATTGGTTTGTGAACGCGCATTGCATAATCTGTGATGAACGCGGATGCCATTTTTGCATTTACCTGAATCTCCCAGGGATCTTTCGACGTGACCACTTTAACAACCAATGGCAAGTTGCACCAATAATTTGGATGTAGGACGCTAGAATTGGACCCATTCTCTAAAGCATCCTTTAAATGTCCATTCATTCCTAAATTTCAAAGTATGGCGTGGTTTAGTCCCACATTAATTGGACAAGTGGGAGGAGACTAATATAAAGGGTTTATTTGGGAAATCCATTCCCGGCTGGGATCCACGTAGATAGATCCGGAATTTGAACTAAAATCCCGGTTCATCCATATGGATAAGCAGGAATTTGGATATTACCAAACAAAGCTAAAAGGTAGAGTCCTTGCCACCACATAAAGCATGTAACACATAGTATGTGGTGGCATGAGAAGTTGGCTAAACACACGTGCGTATTCGTGGATTTTTATGTTAAATTCGTGCAACCTGTGATTGTGTCGTGCCGTGGAGTTATTCCTGACACATAAAATCCAACTTTTATTTTACTAAATCATGCCATTATCTTTCTTAATTATGTTTGAATGCGATTCCAAATGCTTGGATTAATTCAGTTTAATTCTTGTTAATGATGACAATTACTGGAGAGTAATTGACGTGCGTCCTTAAAAGGATCTAGAGACGTCCAGGTTCAGAACAACCGAATTCCTCTGTTCCTTTCTGACACCGTCTTCTTTCTATAGTGAATTGTGATGAGTATTGAGCGGCCGAACTTCACAGGGCTTTCTTCTCGGCGTGCACCGGAGGAGGAGGAACGGCGGCTATCTCCGAGCCGTTACTACAAAGAGTACCTACACGGGGCAATAAGGTTTCCAGGCAACGTATTTGCGCAACCGCTCGCTTCGCTGCTTCATCTATGCTCTGCACTACATCAAGACCGTGCTGCTTACTTTTCTTCATCAAGCTCAACAGTAAGTCATTCGTGTGACCGATCGGCTTAATTACATTATGTTCTTGAGTATATTTTAAAGTACAATGTGTTATTTGTTGTTAGTATTGGTTTTTTGTATCTCTAATTATTTGTAGTATTTGTCTTATAATAAAATTTAGAATTAAAATATTACGCATATATAAACATAGGAGCCAGGATTCTAGCCCACGGTAGGTATGAATATAAAATCTACGAGGTCTTCGTTAAACTAGTTTAACCCAATGCTACTGACTGCTTGGACTGGTGATCCAGGGCAATTTGCTGCAGAATAAGGCCAGGCCAGTACAGTAACCAGCAACCAAACGGTTGGTTTGGTGATATATCGAGTGCTTAAAAATTGTGTGATCTGAACGTTGCAGGAAGCACAACCGTACGTGTGGATCCCGAAGGTTCTTGCCCTAAACTATTTGCAAGTTGCTAGCTTCAAGCGGCGGTGTTTGGTGGGAACTACGACTTTGGCAAAATATCAAAGCTAGCATCACTCTCTCTCTTTTCGAATCTTAATATTTTTTTCTTAGCATCACTCTCTCTTTTTTCGAATCTTAATATTTTCTTTCTTGTGGCCTTAGAACACTGGAATGATCGTCCCCTGAAACAAACAACTTAGCCAACAATGTGCTATAAATTATTGGCACTAACAAGGTTGGTGAGTATGTACATGGGAGTATTCTGTCACATTCAGCTGGTCCAATTGGGAAGCAAATTCTCTAAGGGCAGGGAGGGCCTCACCGAAAGGTCCTTCCTCCTCACCCCCATGCACTCTCTCCTCTCGAGGGTGGATGCGGGGGGCCCTCGTCGAGGCCTCTCCGTGGAAGATTTATTTTCACCTAATTCATATCGAGACGTAAAAACTAGTAGTATCGTCAGGACTAAGGGTATGTACTACAAACAACTATTCCTCCATGTAATCTATAGACAATACTAAAGATATTATCTATAATAAGTTGTATTTTTATATGTCTATATAGATTGTTCCTCCATATACGATGTGTCTTGTTTTTCGTGTTACAGTCGACTACTGTATGAGAAACGATCTAATTCTCTATGATCTCCTTTTTTTCTCCCTATCATCTCGTGTCCTACGTAGCTTCACACCATTGTTCCTGCTCTAAAACAAACATGCAAAACGAAGATATGATTGGATCTCGCAGACCTAACTATCCTCTCATTTTCGCCCTTCCATTCCAACGAAAGCCACTCGCCTCAATTCGAGTGGCCAGGAGGAGCACGAAGCCAAACTTTCCAACCTCGGCGCCTCGCCATTGGCAAATCATTAACACGTCTTAATCACCTTCGATTAGCAGCTCCAAAATTTCTGGCACCCTTGCTGTGGCCCCCTCAGCCAACCGAACAACCCCAGCTTGCAGCATCCACACCACACGCCGGCGGCGGCCGCTGACGTCACCTGGCGCGCGACCAGCCGACCTCTCTCTCCTCCTAGGCACCCAGCCCAACACACGCGCGCAGGCACAGGACGGCGGGGCCCACCCACCTGCGGGCGAATGGCAGCGCGCGGCGTGGCGGCCCCCGAGAGGCCGGGCGCCGTGAGCTGACTCGCGCGGCGCGGAGACGTGGGCCTGGCAGAAAAGCTACCTAGAATCCGACCCGCGACATTCGGTGGAAGCGGCTGACCGGTGGGTCGCTGTGATTTTCGGAGCCCACCTGGCGGTTTCTGGAGGCGCGGATCGTGCGGGAGCAGGGGGTTTCTTCCCGGGGACGGGGAGGCGTCTCGGGCGCGTGAACGCCGCTAGAACAACAGGAGGCGGCCTGTGGGATCTCGACAAGTGGATACCACGGCGAATCGGGTGCGGTTCGCGGAGCGAACGGTGGACAGCGAGCGAGTCGCGCCGATCGCGCGCGCAGCCGAGCCGGGAAGGAGCTATCGGCTGGCCGTGAGCGGCTCAGCCAAATGCCCGTGAACGAAGGCCGTACAGAGCTACAGGTACAGGCACGGCTCTTATTAATTTCCGTGGAGTAGCATTCAAACGGGCACGAAAATAACGGCGACCGTGGCGTGGTCCGCTCGTCCAGAACAACGCCCGCGCGGCTCTGGGCTCCACGAGCTGTTGCGAAGCCGCGACGATCCAACGTGACAGGGACCCCCGTGGAAACGCACAACTTGTGAGCCGGAGCTTAGCTCGGTGGCCATGTCGCTGTGCCCGCCGAGAGTGGCGTCTACTTTTTGGTGAGAGCGATGGGAGCAATGGGGTCACTGCTGCTCAAAAACTAGGTGCAGATCTCAGATCTGCTCTTGCCAGTTTGTCGTATAGCGATTTCGATGGAGCATAGAGGCAGGTAATTGAAGGAGACTGGAAGTAGGGTCCACGACGGAGCGGCACTCATTATTATGGAGACCGGAAGGAAGCAAAGTGCCAGGTGGAGGGCTGGGCTAGAGCGGGCGGCACTTATTATATGTGTGACACTATTCTGAAATTTTGCAATCGGGTTTTAATGGTGTTTTGAACTGACGGCCTAGGCCCTTGAGCAGTAGGTTTGACGTCACCGTTTGACCATTTCTTTTTCGCCATTTGAAGTTTCGGGGGAAAAAGTCTGATTTTATTAGGAACACATCATGTTTAGGAAAAAAAAAGAGAGAGTGATTTTAGTATTACTATATCATCTTTTTATTAATCATAGGCAGGAGTACAATCAATTTGTGCACAGGTAATTAAAAAATCCGTCGTGATAAGTGACATGCACCGTTGCCTACTTACATAGACTTGTTTTACACATACATGAGTAACAAAACTAGCCTGCATCCTCCTCCTGTATATTCCCCGTTTCATTATATTTGTTTATGGTTTGTGAGTATCCGTTTCAATATATTTAACTATTAAAGGAATCTATAGTGTAATTGTAATTTTCTCTCTCTTTACTCATACTTAAATGTTTCAAAAGAATTTAAGTGGCTGTGGTATATCATTTAATAAGAGCATGTATAATCATTTCTTATTTATTAGATTTAGTGTTTTTTTCGGTCCGTAGGTACGATGGACTATGAATAAATATAGTGAAATGTAGAGAGTAATAATTATGTAAAAGTTCATCAGCAGACAGCAGGTGATACATATCATTACGGACGGACCTAAAGCCTCTTGTCACCGCATGAAGGAGGCCAAGTCGAATACAAAACGAGAATACTACGTAACACACGCGAAAAGAAAGAAAAAGAATAACAGCTGGTTGCCGCTTGGCTTGGCTTGCCCTGGCTTGCCCAGCCCAGCTGCCGAGCTGAGACAGATTTGCCAGCTAATCCCGCCGTCATCTACCTGTCCCTCCCTCCCATCTGCACGAGGCGAAGGGAGGAACCTACCAATTTTCCCACACCTCCTCCATTCCATATGCAGAGGCAGTCCGCGACACGAGAGGCCACCAAAAGGGTAGAACACTCCATCTCCATCTCCATCTCCATCTCCATCTCTCCCACAGCGATTTACGCCTCCTCGCTCTCTTCCTCTCCGCCGCTGAGGCCGCAGCAAGCCCCCCTCCTCCGTTCGCGTGCCAGGTGACGGTCGCTCCCGTCACAGTTCCTTCCTCTTGCCAAGGTTTGTATGCCTGTTGTCCTTCTCTTTTCTTTCCTCCTTTCTCTTTGCATGTTGTTATGGCTATGAGGGTTCCGGAATGAGTTTGTTGGTCCCAAGTCTTATTCTAGGTTACCTCTTTTGTTGTCTTGATTGGGGAATTTCTGCGTGCCATCTCCTGTTAGGTGGATTTTTTTCTCTCGAAAAAACAACAATCAGATCTGTTCTGTGCCCTGATGTTCTAGTTTGTTATGAGGTGGATTACAAGATTTTGGGGGGTTCCTCTAAAGTTTAGGATGGAGCAGAGGATTTTTGTTTTTGGAGTATTTAAGGTTCTTGTTTTGGGATGGTATGGGGCTCTGAACCCTGTATTCTTAGATAAAGGACACCGTCCTTTTTCTTTTCTTTTCTTTTCCTTTCCCCCGTGTTCTTCTCGCCGACTATGTCCTTTCAATTATAAGTAGATAGATAGATTGTCACAGGTTATGGAATTGTTTTTCTGGCTAGCCAATAGATGAGACCTAGCCGTTCGGGAATTCCTGGGTGTTAGAAGGTTTATGTGTACTATCCTACATATTTCTCAGCAAATTCTTGTTGACGTACAACAGATGTTGTTCTTTTATACCTGGCAGTTCAATTTATTGGGGAAAAAACTGGCATGGGTAAATCTAAGGGAAGTTCAGTATGCTCTTCATTCAGTATTATTATTGGTACTTGGAGGTTTTAACCCAACTAGTCAATCCATACATATGTATTTCGATCTATTTATGATCTCATTGTCATCCAATATTAGTTACCATGGAGAATGTAATAGAATGTGTGTTTAATTCTAGGCAGGCTCCGTTGTTAGCGCTCTTCAAACATGTAAATTTCAGAGGTACTAGTCGTATGTAGAATACCAAACATTTGAGAGATATATCATATACATGTATGACACTGGTTGCTTGTTCCTTATCTAATGTTTTGCTTATCCTTCCATTAAAATCAACATATGCTTATGATCACGGTTGCTTGTTTGCTAGCTCATCTTGAATTCTATCCTACTTGACATGATGGTGCCCATCCCATACCCCTGGTGTTCTTCTCTGTTTGTAGGGGTGTGTGTTTAGATTGTGTTGCAACTGGAGCCAGTTGTCCTTGGTGGCTGTACGGTAACAGGGTTTTCACGTACAGTTATAGATTGCAGTGTGGTTGGTTCACTGATTCATTAATCATCATACGTTGATAGTAAATAGTGAATTAGTGATAGAGCTAGGTAAAGCAAAACCATTTATTTCACTCAAGCTAGCAAAGTTAGCACTTGGGGGCCTGATACTAGGACTTAGGATGTTAGTACTTAAAATTCTTTCTCCGATATCACTTGTGCATGTTTTTGCTCTCGGGTAATTAATTGCAGGCATTTCTTTTATGTCGCCTTGTTTGAAAGATTTCAGTCATGTTAATTACCCACTTTTGGTACTTCTTTTTTCTTTACCCAAGTTAATACGTAATAATGATTTAACAACAAAATCCATCTATCAAACACATTTAGAGTTCTAGTTTGGTACCATTCTTGGGTGCTTCTTTTGCTTGTTTTATACCAGTTCATAATTACAGTTACCTTTTCAAAGTTCTTCGCCCTAGATTATTTCTTGCATTTGCTGATCTTACTCAAGGATTCATCTTTTCACACACATACTGGTTTTCTTTACTGGCTTGGGAACCTGGTTATGGTACTACTAATAATTAATTAGTAAGTAAATGTCAAACCTATTTTATTATCTGAATTTTAGCTGACATAACGTGTTGTTTTTGTAGTTTGCAGATTCTCCAACCACAAAGCATTTAGGTGCACTCTGCCTATGCTTGATGCCAACTACTGGAGATGTTGTTTAGTGCTGTGGAGGTTGAGTAGCTTTGGATCATAATTCTCCCAGAAACAAGATAGCAATGGACCGTGCAGACACTTCAGGGTTTGTCAGTGGTGGTTCCTTCGGTACTACACTCCTCTTGATATTCTTCCATTTTGTGTATTCTATGGTCCGTGTCTGAAAGATCATCTAGCCCTCTTCAGCTCTCCAGTGATCCTGTTGCCATTTGCTCTTACACCATTGTCATAGTATTAAGCCGTGATGGATAACAGCTTTGTGGACATCCCAAACCAACCTCTGATGAATGACTCCTCTGTGTTAATGGGACAATCAGCTCCAAGCTACACGATGGAGAACCTGGGCAAAAGCACACTCCGCATGGACTGCCTGGGCTCAGCAATGGCTATTTGTGGCTATGGTAATGAAAATACTCAAAGCATGAATAACATCACAGCAAGAGACGATGGCTGCAGGCTTGTTCTTGGGTTGGGTCCAACACCTAATTTTTATTCGGCAGATTGTCAGCCCACTGGAGTATACAAGTCAAAAGAAGCTCTGACTTTGTCTGGCCAGAGTTTCTCTTTCACTGAACCAGCGATGCTGAGGCTGGGCCTTCAGATGGATGGTGCTGAAAAAATTCAGCATCATCAAGCACCAAATGGAACAGTTCATTATTTTTCTGCTGTTGATGAAGCCACAACATCTGCTACTGTAAGGAACGTCGGTGGCTACATGCCATCCCTACTCTTTGCGCCCCGCTCCAGTTCTTCTGCTGCCACTGAGGCCCAACTACAAAACCGGGATTCACTAGACCTCACGCACAACACCAACGTTAATACTCAGCATATTCAACATCATCTTCAACTCAGCCCTGAGCCTTCTGCCATGACGGAGACTTCATTTGGTGTGAGCTCTGACGTGGTCACTGCAGCAACCACATCAGAACAACGGAGTCATCCCCGGCATCCTAAGAAGTGCAGGTTCAAGGGGTGCTCCAAAGGTGCAAGAGGCGCATCAGGGCTGTGTATCGCTCATGGAGGTGGGCAAAGGTGCCATAAGCCTGGGTGCCATAAAGGTGCCGAGAGCAGCACTGCATACTGCAAGGCCCACGGTGGAGGTCGGCGGTGCGAGCAGCTTGGTTGCACCAAGAGTGCCGACGGAAAGACGGATTATTGTATTGCTCACGGTGGAGGCCATCGCTGTGACCATCCTGGCTGTCCTAAAGCTGCACGGGGTAAGTCTGGGCGATGCATCAAGCACGGTGGTGGAAAAAGATGCACTGTTCAAGGTTGCATTCGGAGCGCCGAGGGGAAGGCTGGACTCTGCATTTCCCATGGTGGTGGCCGTCGGTGCCAGTACCCAGATTGTGGCAAGGGGGCTCAGGGCAGCACATTGTACTGCAAGGCGCATGGTGGCGGCAAGAGGTGCATCTTTGATGGATGCAGCAGAGGTGCAGAGGGGAGCACACCTTTGTGCAAAGCGCACGGCGGTGGGAAGCGATGCATGTTCGAAGGAGGTGGTGTGTGCCCAAAGAGTGTACACGGGGGCACCGACTTCTGCGTGGCACATGGAGGAGGGAAGCGCTGTGCGGTGCCTGGTTGCACCAAGAGCGCCCGTGGCCGCACAGACTGCTGTGTGAAGCATGGTGGCGGCAAGCGGTGCAAGATCGATAACTGCGGTAAGAGTGCTCAGGGGAGCACGGACTTCTGCAAAGCCCACGGTGGAGGCAAGCGGTGCACATGGAGGACAGGCTGCGAGAAGTTCGCCCGTGGCAAGAGCGGCCTGTGTGCTGCACATGGGACCTTGATGACCAAGCAGCAAGAGCATGGTGTGGTGAAGAACGGAGGGAGCATGATCGGAACGGGCCTCCTTAGCGGCATCGTGGCGTCGTCGACCACCGCCGCAAGTAGCACGACGAACGAGCACTCGTCGTCGAGCATCAGCACAGCGTCAGACTGCGACGGCACGGTGAGGAGCCAAGCGATGATACCTCCTCTGCTGCTTGTTCCTCGCTCTATGATGCCCTCTTCGTCTTCCGAGCCTACTGTAGATGGGGGCAGAGAGGGAGGCCGTGTTGTTCCCGAGGGAAGGGTGCATGGTGGTGGCCTTCTGTCACTTCTCGGTGGCAACTTCAGGAACGCCAATATGGAGAAGCTTTGAAGCACTTCTCCATCTGCAAATTATGTTAGTTTGGTTGTATATAAACAAGGCACTGTATTGCCTATTGGATTTTTATGTTGTTTTTCTTGTTTAGATAAGTGTTTCATGGATGGTTAGTCCTTTGTACATCGGTGTCTGTGGCAATTGTTCTGAACGCTTTTAGCATGTCTACTCACTCAATCGTAGTTGCTGCCAATAAACTTTGTGTATGTGCTATATAGTTCTTATTTGTTTGTGGACTATTATTCTTAAGAAATCTAGTGGGTTATAGCATGATGGGGCTTTGTACGGTTGATTTTTTGGTTAGTGCCTTCTGAAATGAATTGGGCATCTTTTCCGAATTAGACCAAATTTAACAAACTAAAACAACATAGAAGCTATTTCCAACCCAAGTGCCTAAGATTTGCTAGTGTGATCAATCAACTCTTAAACATGCTAATGGAGTTTTGCAACCTAAATTTCAATCCTACATAAGTTTAGTAATTTAGGAATTGAAATAACATGAACTTAAATGAGGAAACGTAAAAAAGGACAAAAGACAACTAATTTTTTTTTATTGAAGTCTTGGAGATTTAACGATCTATCTTAATCCTCGTTGGAGCACTCTCGCAGGAGTCTAGCTCCCATTTGAACCCGCACAAGGATCCAAGCCATCACCATAGGTGGACTCCAAATCTTAATGACCGTCTTTGTGTCTTCCACAATCTCCTCCTTGTATGATCGCCAAAAGTATGTCACCAAACCGTCTAGGAGTCACCGAATTCCAAGAGTAATAAGTCCAAAGAGGTCACTTGAACCTAACACCGTGGTATTTGGCCTAAATAACACTATTGGCCACATTTTTTTACAAAAGTAGCCGTTCATGCATCATATTGCAAAAATAACACATCAAACATGCTGGCGGCCAACATGTGTCTAAAACCGTGCATTTGGTGTCCGAATTTAACCTCCACCGCTCATCTGGCATGTGGACTTGCCTACTCCCGCCACGTGGCAACCACCGCTCTCTTGGCGCACGGACATGCCATTTCCGCACGCCCCTAGCCCGGAGTAGCCCTGTCAGCACGTCCCCTAGACCGTATTATCCGCATCAGTTCAATTTCCCCCAGCTCCAACGGTTAAAAAACTAGCTATTATGCCGACCCGGATCATCCGCTTGAGCCGTATCATTTGCCTATGTGTATTTATCTTGTGGAGTCTCTATGGAACAATGGTACGAGTCAATGATACACCTTGACCCGGATCATCCATCTCAATGCTTCACTCAAATTGAACCCTCAATAGTACTCCTCGGGCTGTATCATACGCCTCTCAACTTGTCCAAAAACAAGATTTCTGGATAGATGATGCACCTCAATGATACGCCTCAACCCAGATAATATGTCTCTGTGTAAAATTCTATAGGCACAAAAAACACTCTCTCTGGACTAATGGTATGCCCCAATGATACGGGTTGACTTGGATTACCCATCTCTATGTAAATTTCTAAAAACACAAAATATCCTCTGGATAGATGGTACATATGACTAGGAAAGTCCGTCTCCATTGACTTTTCTGACTTAGTCGATTTTTTTATCTAGACTTTGAAATCATCGCAACAAAAACTTGATCCTTGGCCCCTCTGACTAGAATTGGGCTAGAAAGATCTAGTGTGCACAACTAGTTACTAACCTAACCAAGGTCAAGCTATTAGCCTCGAATCACCCTTAATTGTACGGTCAAAGCAAAAACAAAAATCTATCAACTAAAATGATCCACACTTGACTACTTGGATAATTTTTAGTCACAAGATCCTTAATCTTCATAAAAAACATGCTTTGTCATTATTTGCATACATGTGGATCGATGAAATTTTAAGAACAACCAATATCCATCATTCACCAAAACCATATAAACAACGAATTAGGGGCATATATGCTTACAAAGACGTTGGGACTTCCAAGTTTCAAGTACTAGTTCTGGGGAGTTCTATAGTGACTGAATGTTAGATTGTTAGTACCTTGATTCTGATTCATGCATTTTCGAATGTGGTAATATACATATCATATTGTTTATGATCCTCGCACCTGATTCCAGCATTAATTTATTTATGTATGGAACTTTATTTTATATGGTCAATGCAAGATGCTCCTATCACTCGGAGAGAAAACTTGTGAACTACAAGGGGAGGTTTATATATTTTGGTTTGAACAAAATAATTGCACCATTTGCCAAAATTTGTCAGCAAGTCAGATCCGGAGCTTAAGAGTTCTAGCATTTGCGTACGGTAAGCGGCATCTCAGATGTGCACCAAAGACGCCATGTGCAAATAAGAACGAGGAGACATGGTAAACGATTAAACGAATAATACGAGAATAGCAGCCATAAACTACTAGCAGATGCCTGATCTCGAGAGGAAAAATGCATTCTATGACACGATGGGACTGAAGAATTCTGACTTTTCCCTTTATTTTAATACTCGGGAGAAGAACACGATGAAGTGTTAAGTGTAACTCATCATTCTGCTTACTATATATACGCGACTGTGTGTTCTAGTAGCCTATCTTCTCCCCTTCTCTTGTAAGGTGCAAACCAATCTGTGCTAGTAGTGTTGCCCAATGGCTAGAGCTGCACTGCTTACTGTTGCGTTGCTGCTGTGCCTTGCATTGGCCAGTGGTGCTGATGCAACGAAGACGGTTGGTGTCTACGAGCTCAAGAACAAGAAGGGAGATTTCTCCATCAAGGTCACCAATTGGGGAGCTACCCTCATGTCTGTCATTGTTCCTGATTCCAAAGGTATGGCTTTCTTGCTTCCAAGAATCAATGTTGCATCTTATTTTGTGGTACCATTGTTGCTCAGGAGGTGAGACCTTTTGTAGGGAACTTGGCTGATGTTGTCCTTGGGTATGACACCATTGCTGGATATGTTGTAAGATCACAAATCCCTCTGTTTTCAGCAGTAGATACATATGCATTCCTCCACTGTTGACCATATGTTACTGTTAAAACATTGCACTGATTCGTGATGTTCCTTTTTTCCCTCCGAAAAAGATAGATGAAAAATCGGTTCTATAGTATCCAAAATCCAAACGTTCAGTTTTATATCATTGAAGTTCACGAGTACTTTATTACCACCGAAAGTTCCATACGTTCAGTTTTTTTAACACACTGTTCACTTCCATTAGTCATTTTTTTCTTCTTTTTTTTCACCCAAAGCTGACCACGCAAAATTCCGTAATTGTCCTTGCACCTCAAATAGATGGAGTCCAAGCCGTTCTCCCTCTCTGTACCCCATTCGTTTGCTCTCCCCTTCCCCGTGGCCGCCGTCTGAAAGATACCGGAGATGCTCTTCTGCCTGCCAATCTCGAGCCCAGGCATCCCGATGAGCCTCCCCGGGCCCCTGCTCAGACGTGGTCGTCGCCACCTCTCGGCTTCCTCCCATTGCCGATCCCACCCAAGCCGAAGCAAAGCCGCTGCGCCGACCACCAGTGCTCCTTGGATAGCAGCGACGGCGGGAGGCGGAGGTTGATGTTGCCGTTGGAGTAGTGGGAGTGGTAGGCCGGGTCGGCCCGGAACTCGTTCTCCAAGAACACATCGGTGCCGGCGCCGGCGCCGTGGATCACGCCCATGGAGCCCTCGACTGTGGGCGGCGCGGATCCACTGCGGCCTCCGCCTGCTCCTCCTCCGGCCGCCGCCACAGCTCTCTCCGCATCGCCATCTTGGTCACCATCTCCACACACACACCCAAAGGCGGTGGCGCCTTTTGCGGCAGCGACCTCCACCACCACACGGAACACCAAAACGGTTGGATTTTTGTGTACGCGGCTGCTGTCAGCGTTCGTGTTCGTGCCACCGCCATTGTCTGTGCCGTCGCCGCCGCCAGAGAGAGTGCTCCAGCCCATGAGGATGGCGCCGGCCAGAGGCGGCTTTGGGATTTGGTGCGACGTGCCCATGTGCTTGGAGGAGGGTAAAAATTTCACATTTGACGGCCATGACTTTGAAGTTGACGGAAATGGTAAAAACTGAACGGAAGGAACTTAGGGTGGTAATAAATTGTACCTGTTAACTTCAGAGATAAAACTAAACTCGGGATCTTTGAACCATTTGATATGCTGAGATGAGAAAATACTTTTTATGATGAGTGATATCGATCTCATCTATCAAAATGTGATCTTTAATTTTCTAGACTCCTAAACTAAACTCGGGATCTTTGAATGCTATGGAACAACTTTCAGGGCATCTTCAATAGTGCTGTCTTTAATTTTACTATATCAACTCCACATCATCGAAAGATAGATTTATAGACAACACCTCCAATAAAATGTTTCTAACAAATTGTCTCTAACATTCATGCCAAACTTATAATATTCTCACTCCTTCACCCCTATCTCACATGCACTGGTTGCTTTGTCTTGGTTCGTGTATGGAGATGTTATTTGAGGAAGAGAGGACTTCCTTTCTCTCTTATACTTCTCTCTCTTCCATCTAGAATTTTGCTGATATAGAAGGGTTAATCAACGGCTGATATGGTACTATTGGAGAATAGTTTGTCTTTCAGGTTGTCTTTAACACCTTACATATCATCTTAAGACAATTTTAAAGATAACTATTCCAATACATTATCTCTTGAGCTGTCTCTTTAAAGCCTCACAAGCATTTAAACTTTGCATGAATCAAGTGTCATGTTTCGCGTGAATAAACGACGACTGCACTCTAACAGTAAAGAGCTTCGTCGCTAGTGCCTTGTTTCGTGTGATGCGCCCATTGCTTCGTGAGAGCATGACCCCATTCTCTCTCCACTTTTACTCTCCTCCACATCATCAGAAAACTTATGTAACAACTTTAGAGACAACTAAAGTGACACTGTTGAAGATGCCCTAAGGATAAAACAATTTGGAAGACGAATGGGAAAAGTAAGTGAAAAGTTGCACCTGGGAGTAAATATGTACTGAAACATGCAATGCAGCTTTACTCTCCTATCAAATGTTGCTCGGGAGTCAGAAGGAGCTCACTTTAATGATGTTACATGATCCGAATCCAAATCCAAATACAGTTCAATTCAAATTCTTTTGTGCATGCTGCCCATTCAGAACGGCTCTTCATACTTCGGAGCGCTGGTCGGGCGTGTAGCCAACAGAGTCGCCAACGCCCGCTTCGTACTCGATGGAAAAGCCTATCATCTCTACGTCAACGACGGCAAGAACTCGATTCACGGTATGCTTCAGAGTTTTTTTTTTTAAAAAAAAATCCAACCCCATGCATGAATGATGAATCACGAGGCGCTAAGATCGATGAGTTCACCACTAATTTAATCTCGTCGATGTTATTTAGGTGGCCACAGGGGGTTCAGCAAGGTCATATGGACGGTGAAGGAGTACGTGTGCGATGGTGACTCCCCATACATTACGTTCTACTACCACAGCTTCGACGGAGAGCAAGGTAAAACCAATGCATACAGCACACATGTCCAAAATATAAAACTTTCTCACACTCAGTTCTTCCTGACATTTCGATATAGAATTCGGCAAACCCGAGAAGTCAAATTTGCAGCATCATACTCCCTCTGTTCCATTTTATAGGGCGTATTTGGTCATACACAGATATTAAGAAAGTTGTAAAACTAAGATGATGATAGAGGGAAATAATCATGATGTCCCTAGTGTTAATGTTTTGGAAATAAGAGAGAATAGTGTGAGAGAGTGTTTACTCATAAATGTTGAAGAGAGAGGGAAGATAAATGAGGGTAAAAGAGAGAATGTCATTAAAATCACATACACATCTTATATTTTGAAACAAAATTAAAAATATTATATGCCTTATATTTTGAAACGGACGGAGTATAATAAGTTGGTAGCTTTCACACTTCATCAGACATCAGTTGAGTCGTACTATTGTAGAGCTGACTTGCACTTGTTTCCACGAACCGTGCGCAAACGCAACGTTGTCTGGACAGGATTCCCGGGGGACCTGGACGTGTACGTGACGTACCAGCTGTCGAGCCCGTACGACCTGAGCGTGCGCATGAACGCGACGGCGCTGAGCAAGGCCACGCCGGTGAACCTCGCGAACCACGCCTACTGGAACCTCGGCGGCCACGGCAGCGGCGACGTCCTCGGCCACGTGCTCGAGGTGTCGGCCTCGCTCTACACGCCCGTCGACGGGTCCATGATCCCGACGGGCCAGATCGCGGACGTGTCCGGCACGCCGTACGACTTCCGCCGGCCGACGCCCGTCGGCGCGCGCATCAAGCTCGTCTCCGGCGGCGGCGCGGTCGGGTACGACATCAACTACGTCGTGCACGGGCCGGACGGCATGAAGCAGGTGGCGCGCGTCCGGGACGGGGCGTCCGGGCGGGCGTTCGAGCTGTGGTCGAACCAGCCCGGGGTGCAGCTCTACACCAGCAACTGGCTCAAGGACGAGAAGGGCAAGGGCGGCAAGGTGTACGGGCAGTACGGCGCGCTGTGCCTGGAGACGCAGGCGTTCCCCGACGCCGTGAACCACCCCAACTTCCCGTCGGAGATTGTGAGGCCCGGCCAGGTGTACAAGCACGACATGGTGCTCAAGTTCTCCTCCTAAGATAACCAGCTAGGATGCTTCGTGCTTGATCAGTTGTCGTGTTAGTTGCGGTGTACCATTACTTGGTGTGTCTGGAGGAAGCAAAATAGTTCGCAGATCTGAATTTGAAAGAAGTTAGTAAGGCCAACGTGCCAAAATGTAGTGACGTTGCTCGTATCGTATTTTGCTTCTGTAATAAACGAGGTGCTTGAACATTGCTGTTACCGTTCTCAGTCGTAGTTATTTTCAACAAGATTAGTGTAGTTTTGTTTGTTAACTAATAGGTTCCATTGTGTGCCTCCTTGTTCTGTCATTAAGCCTGCAAACATAGTAGCACTCTCTTGCTTGTGGGTTGAAAATAGCTAGTATCGATCGGCCCATCGTCCACGGACCACGGGCAACACGCCAAGAACACACAACCACCGCCGCCTGGCACGACGCTGCGCGTCCGGTGGAACCGTCAACCGCGGAGGCCGCCCGGGCGACGGCGAGACGACAGGCCAGCGCGTGCCGAGTCAGGCCGGCGCTAGTCGTTCCCTCGTTGGACGTTGCGTTAGGAGGGCGGTGCAATCAAGGGCCTTTTTTGTAGCACGCCGCACGCGGCACCGAGCTAGGCCGGCAGCCAGGCTTGGCGCTTGCCGGCGCCCCGAATGGATGGGTCCGCCCGCGCGGTAGTAGTATGCTAGTAGCAGCTGGGCCGTGTGATGTGATGCGTGCGCAGGGTGGCCGCGGCCGCCGTGTTTGGGCCGGTAGCCGTGCACTCGCAGGTGGCCCCCGTCCGGCCTTACGTCGCCCAAAAGCTAACCATCATGCACCACACAAGTACAACCTGGTTGTTACGGCTGCACCTTTGCTTTTATCAACGGTGGATCCGTGTATTTATATATGTACACAAGCACCATGCTGTGGATAAGATGGTATACATGTTCAAGTGCCGAATCATCAATCATCACGCAGAGCATGGAAGCACACGAATATTGGCTGTTCACCACACCATGAACCATCCATCGGTGCCAGCCAATAGACGCTCGATGGGCACGGGTGTAACAATCCTGCCTAACCTAGGCCGAGTAGGACTGCTAACTCAATCGCGCTAGCTAGAGTGCAGTGTTGCTAGTAAAACCCTAGTTGTCAATTTGGTTTTCTCATGCATTGCATTCGATTGCTCGTTCATTAGTGGTTTGTTTGCGCACTTGATTGTTCGGTGCTAACTAGTTATAAAATTGGAGTCTTGAATAACCTTTGGAGACATTTCCTCAAGGCATCAATCGCATTGCATTGCATCAACATTTCTACCGGGGAATCAAGTTTTGGAAAATTATTTCTAAAAGGAAGTGTCTGTGCACTCTTGGAGTACGTATTTTTCTGCAGGAGGTAAATGTTTTAATTTGAGAAAAATCATAATTATAAATAATTTTTAAAATAACATATTCCCTGGATTCCCGCTAGTTGCTAGAACTGCACTGACCAATGGGGGCACTATTTTAGCAGAAAGGGTATTCCAAGCAAACACGGAAAATATTTTTAGTTTTCATAAATAATTTCATAAATTAGTTTTTACAAAAAGGTCCAGCATTTGGCCACTTTGCAAAAGACCCCTATGCTTTGGTCAGTTTACAAAATGATCCTTATCTATTTAAAAATCGAAAGAGCGAAGTAGGGGCCTCCATGAAAAATGTTTTAGATTTAAAATAATTCAAAATCAACTTTGAGGAGCTCCAATGAACTACAAAAAAAAAACTTTTGACCATCCAAGTTTTACCAAAATGCCATATAGGAAGTGTTTTTTTTTACCATTTTATCCAAAATGCAAGGTGTCCCATGAGGTATCCCTTGAGGTGGCAAAAGCTCAACTAAACCAGGATATCCACTTCACAAAAGTTAAATACAATTAAATTAGAGATTTCTTTCGAGGGGTGAGCTCACCTAGGCCATTTGCATTTGCTCATTTTGGCCAAGGTGAGCTCGTCCCTCTACTTCTCATCTCCTTCTTCTTTCTTGATTTATGGCTCATGCTTTGCATTTTTTTTTTCCATGGAACATGAAGGGAGTAAGGACTAGAAGGACAAGGAAGAAGGAAGCCAAGCCATCAAGCATCTCCTAGTCATCATCATCACCATCATCTCATTTATTCATTATCATTATCATCAGGTATCATCTCTTTGCATCAAGGTGTGTATCAACAATGCTTGTAAATTTAAGAATGCTATAGAAAGTAAATACGTTTAATGATGCTTTATGTGATAGATGTGTTCTGGATGCTTGATGTGTGTTTTGCCTTGGAGACAAGTATGTGTAGGTGCTAGTTCTTGCACTCAGATTGTCATTTGATCAGTGAGCAATTATCATGGATCTTGCATAGTATCATGTTCTTATCAGTTTTGCCATTATTTCTTTTAGCAAGAATCTGCTATTCATCATTCTGAAATAACTAGCATGTATAAGATTTCTATTTTTAGTTTTTGAAATAGGACATCATGTGTAGCTCTAGTATGTGAGAACAAAGACGTGCTAGAATGTGTATAATATGTATAACACAACTCAGTTTATTATTTTTATCCATCATTGCCATGCTATGTAACATCACCCAGGTTGTTAATTGTTCACTTTAATCATGTCTTATCATATGAAATTAAGGACAACCTCATGCTAGTATGGGCTGTTAAGCCAAATCTAGCTAAATGTGATACAAATGTGTGAGCATGTCATCCATCCATGTTTCTAGTCATCCCTCATTCAGCATGCAAGCTTAAATTCAGACACTCATTATTCATCCATGCATCATTCAAGAATTGGCTATATAAGAGGTGGGAGCTAGAGATAAGGGGACCAAACCTGAAGAGTAGGTGGTCAGCCGGAGTTGCAGCAATGCCGAGCACTACAAAAATCTCACGGCCGACGACGGTCATCGGCGAGTCGAGTGATAGTGTTGGGGATTGGACTAGGATCTGCCCCAAATCCAAATCCACTAAGATAGAGAACGAGAGGAGTGAAGCCAAGGAAGTAGAGGTCCTTGGGGTCTCCATGACGAGGCCACTGACGGCAGTGCCATGGTGGCGACGTCGAGGCAACGATGGCCTCAATAGCGGCGGAGGCGACACTTGGAACTAGAGTGCATAGGAGTTGGGGGAGGAGCAGAGCGCCGATGACATGAGGTCGTGGGCGAGGGCCGGCGAGGAAATCGGGGCAGCGGTGATGGCGTTATGGTCGGTGGTGCCTCGAAGAACAGAGAGAGGGGGGATGTGTTTGTGTGTGTGTGCGCGCACGCGCGAGCATGTGTGTTGTGTTGTGTGAGTTGGGCCAGTGGGCTGTGTGTGTTGTGTGTGTGTGTGTGTGTGGTGGCTCGGTTGGGTGGCCCAGGATAGGGTTCGGTGTTTGGCTGGGTAACATAGCAATAATTTCTTTTTTATTTTGTTTTTCTCTTTGGTTTTCAAAATGGAATTCCAATTTTCTTAAATTAAAAGAACCATTTTTTTCTAAAAATAAACTAATATTGATAATAATTTTTCTGACATAAAATAAACAAACCCTTTTAATAATTAATTAATCAAGGTTTCTAATAAAATAAAATTCTTTTATTTAATTATTAAATTAAATTAACCCAATTCTTGTTGTTATATTTTATTTTCTCATTCAAAGTTCCATGCCTTGGGCAAGAGTCGTTCTATCAGCATTAGCCTAAGTCATGTAGAACCTTGGTATTGGCATATGTACGGATTTCCATTTGGTTCTTAGTCCTTATCAGACTCCGTTAGGTTTTTTTTCTTCAAAAATCGGAGCATTGGGAAAAGTTCTTATTGAACCTAAACCTCAATACTCCAATCTTCGGTGTATCTCAGGCAAGTTCAACACCTTTGATCATACTGCTTTGATTTAATTTCAATATCAATTACTCGCAATTTAGTATGTTATCACATGCATGTCCAATTTACTTTATAAACATAAATCGATATGACATTTGGATTTAGTTATATGATGATCACTAGTGTGGATGGTTGTTAGAATCACTAGTATGTGTTCATGGAAATGTTGTGATTCCACTACATATGAGTTATCGTATAAGGACTAAGCAACAGCTGCCATAAGACATTCAAGCGTTGTTAACTCGCGCTGACCACATACCTGATTATCCGGCCTTTGCCAAGTAATTGTTCTGAAAGATGTATGTCTAGGTGGGTTAAGGACTCTGTGCTTCTACAGAAGCTAGGATTAAGGACTATGTGCTTCTATGGAAGTTAGATGTTGGAAGTTGCGGCTTTTTGCTGGAGATATACTCCGAAGGAATATTGGAAAGGCATAGTGACCTCTTGGTCTTGGTCGCACACTAAAAGAAGTGTGTATATCTGGTCGGCATTAAAGATAGAGACATGTGTGGGTACAATTGTGCAATCTCTGCAGAGTTCTTCTGCAAAGCAAAAAATGTGTCTGTCACTCCCAGATTTTGGGTAGAAACTGCATCGTGGCAAAAAATGGAACTATCAGAGTTCTTGTGGTGTCTCATGAACAATAAATGATTAATAATTAAAACTTGATCAATTTGACAACAAATGTTTTAGAAGGCCATCTAGCACATTCTCAAGGATGTGGATCCTTTACTAGTATAGGTTTGATATAGTTGAATAGTTAGAGCATATAATTGTTGGTTTGCTATGAATGAACTTTTTGAGTACCTTTTGTACTCATCCCTATATTATAATTGCATTTGTTAGACTTTGGAGAGTTCGATCTTGAGAGTTTTTGTTGCCAAGGAGCAAGACAGAGTGTTTAATATATGAGCATTTTTTTGTATTCCTTTAATCCAGAAATATACTAGATAAATTATAGAAATTACTCTAGCCATTTTCACAAAGCAGGTAAACAAGAACACTATATGCATACGAATTTCTAGAATGACAGAAACTAACATACCTATCTCAGTGTTCAAGGCAACAACAGATAATAAAACTAACCAAGCAATAAGTGCGAGATAACCGTACCCAGATCCAGTAAAAGGAGCAGCAGCAGCAGGAGTCTTGGTGAGGTCGTCGTTCGTCATGGCGTAGTAGACGTCATGGTAGTAGTCGTGTAATTGATGTAGACGTAGCAGAGAATCGGGTGAAGAGGAAGCATCGAGCAGTCGCGCGAACGCTCCCCAAAAACCTTATTCGTCCTTGCTCGTGCAAGCCTTCAAGGACGGGGGTTCCGGAGGCCTGCTCTCCCGGTGCGGCCGTACACGCACCTCGCCGGGATGGAGATCGCCAGAGACAACAATAAAAATAGTAGGATTCTGTCTTCGTCTTTCGTAAAGCGGAGAGGAAAAAAAGGGAGCTAGTACTCTATTCTTCAAAAAATAAATAGCCAAAAACAAAGAGGCCAGAGGCTTTTAATTCGCCAAGGAAACGATCACCATTGATTCGCCATCAACCAGTGTTAACCGTAGCCATTACTCACTAGTAACTGAACCGTTATTGCCAGCCGTTCGTTAATGCCATTTACTATGAGTCGGTGCATTTTGATTTTCGAATAGATAAAAAAATACGCCCGCACCCGACACGCCTGTTCACGCGCGCACACACGCACACGCACGGTACAACTCGGCGAGGCGAGGCGAGGTGTGGCATGGTGAGGCGAGGGAGCGAGCGAGCGCGCGCGTGTATTGGCTCTCTCCAATTCCACAAGGGGGCTACCACGTTCCACCTTTTAAGATGGTGTAACTCCCTTTCAACTCTTCATGTGGGACTAAACAGTTTTAGCACGTGCACATGGGGCTTTGGGATTTTCCAGAGATTAATTAGAATTAAAATTGGGCCTAGCCCGTATTAATTCCAACAATCCCCCACCAAATCCCAAGGGCACATGTCAAATGCCTTGATCCACAGTATTGTTTTGATATACCAGTATTTCGATGGAGACCGGTTAAGGTTGAACATCCACCTAGAACAGAAGCTACACTTATCCCCAACTGCACAATGGACTAAGCCTTGAATTGGCAGTTTTGTGTGAATAAGTTTCACTTAAGTCCTTAACTGATACTAGTTTGCCAAACATCCCCGCGGGTTGGAGCATATAAGTCATACTTCTGGCCTATTCACGAGCTTCCTAGAGATTACCCTATCTCATAGACTGTGACTAGCAGTCGGGCTCATATAGGTGTGTTCTTTCAAGACTGCTCTGTAGGACAACATCTTTGCTTAAACAAGCCACAGAACATATTAAAATAAAAATTAACCTACCATACAGATTTAGAAGAGAATTGCATCTTCAACGGAGTGGGTCTATAAAGGTACTCTCCTTCCAGTTAACCAATAGCTTGTTTCGCCAATCCCACTTCACGGGATCTCCGATCCCATAGGATGGGTTACCACTATGGTATAACCCACATGGGTCTCAAACCCATCTCTCTCGATGCATTGTCTATCATATTCCGTAATAAACCTTTTGTGAAGGGACCTGCCAGATTCTTAGATGTTTGGATATAATCCAAAGCTATTACTTCGGAGTTTTTCAATTTCCTGACAGACTTCAGTCTTCTCTTTATATGTCTTGATGCCTTCATATTATCCTTAGAATTGTTCATTTTGACGATCACGGTCTGATTGTCACAGTTCATCAGAATGCTGGTACCGGTTTTTCAACCACTGGCAAATCCATCAAGAGCTCACGAAGCCATTCGGCTTCAACAGTGGCAGTATCTAATGCTGTGAGTTTTATTTCCATTGTTGACCTCGTTAAGATGGTCTGCTTGTAAGACTTCCATGAAACAGCGCCGCCTCCAAGTATGAAGACATATCCACTTGTGGCCTTAATCTCATCAGCATCAGATATCCAGTTTGAATCGCTATAACCCTCTAGTACCCTAGGGTACCCGGTATAGTGAATGTCATAGCTCAAAGTACCGTTTAGATAACACATTACCCTCTCAAGAGCATGCCAATGATCATCTCCCGGATTGGAAACAAAACGGCTTTGTAATACCCCAAAAGTATTAGAAAGAATTAACGGGAGAGAGTTATTTGAATTTCAACCGTTTTTCCAGGATTTTAAATGGGATTTTAGAATTTCTCTTGAAGGGGATTAAATTTTGGGCCAAAGGTCCATAGTCTTGGCCCATTAGGGGTAGTCAAAACCCCTAGGGTTACTGTAGCACGCGACCTGCTCTGATCTTGCCGCCTTCTGATATCACCCTCCCTCCCAAGCAGCCCCATCCTCCATTGGTGCCTCCTTTCCTCTCTGTCGGTGCTCTTTGCTGCCGATCAAGTGAAGAAAGGAGAGGAGATCATCTTCGCGGGGCCAAATCTTCACCTTGCTGCGATTCTACAAGGGTAACATCGCGTGTTCTTCGTTGGTTGTTGCGTAGTAGTTGCGGTTGATGTCGTATGGTAGATTGAATTTCGTCGGTTTAATACATCGCGTTCTGTCCAGTAGTTTGTACGACAGTTTTCATGTTTTTAAATGTAGAATCTGGGGATCCACCCTCCTATAGATAGTTGGCTTATGTTCTTAGCTTTCAGTGGCCGCCAAGAACGCCCAAATCCGATTAACGGTCTGAGAGTTATGAATTTTTAAGTATCGCTGTCCTGCTGATCTGCCAGCTTTCGGGCAGATTGTAGGAAACTGGATAAAACTGTTAGTTAAAGTGGAAATCAGAGGATCTCGTTATAACGAAAAATGTAGGTAATTTCCATACCTTTTCAGAGAGATAAAGAAAGAAAGATTTGGACTTTTGTAGCAAAAGTTATGATTAATTTAGTGATCTGTCCAGAAAACCTGACGTGAATTTGTTGTTACGATAATTAGCTCGATAGGGTTATTAGATGACTGAATCAGGAGGACTCACCAACTAGGTTTACATGGAGATTTTGTTAAGCTTTAATTAGAGTCCAAGAACACCTCATTTGAACCTCTGTACTAAAAGTTATGAATTTTAGAACGTGACTGTCCACAGAGGGGACATAATAACACTTAGAAGTTGGGATTGGGTTCGCGCTAAAGGAACTATTGCGAGTTCGTGTTTACTCTTATAGTTGTTTGGCCTATTACTGTTATCTTAGCGTGCATTATAAATATGTTCAGGTGGAGGTTTGATCCCGGAGGCAGCCCTTCTCGCACATCCCTCGTACTCTCGCGGTTAAGGCAAGTATAGTGATGGATATGATAGAAAACATTGCATGCCATTGTTTGATAAATACTAGGAGTGTTTGTGTTATCCATGATTGTTATGGTGGTATGTTTGGTATTGTTCATGGTTTCTAGTGATATGAGTTATGTGTTATTCATGGATGTTTGAAAGTTATGAAGTCTATGATACATGCTAGTATTGATATATTAGCCGTGTTTTATTGATAGTATGATATCTTTGGTTAAAGATGAGGAATGCTTATGATACGAGTGGATCATTAATCATGTATGGTATTGATGTTGTTCATACTTATTGCAAAACGGTAATTGTTCATATGCACCATGAGAGCATTCATAATACCGGTCACGTGGTGACCGGGAATGCATATTGAGGTCCCCGTCATGTAGATGACGGGTTGAGGTCCCCACATTCGTGGAATGTGGGCATTGAGAAGAGGTCCCCATCATGTAAACGATGGGCTTATGGTCCCCACACTTGTGGAGTGTGGGCTTGAGGTCCCCTATACTTGCGGAGTATTGGGTGGTGGTCCCTGTGCTTGCGAGCACGGGCATGGGTCTGTGGCGACGGTTGCATACCTCGTATTACTGGTGTAATGCGCAAAAGAGAAAGAGAAAGATAAGGAGCATTTGAGCATTTGCATAGCATGAGCATGTGATACTTTTGGTGTGTGTGGCTGGATGGATAATAATTGATGATTTACCATTATGTATGCTGTTGATGCCATGAATTGTACTTGCTGAGTCGGTGGACTCACTCTTGCTTTTATTATTGTTTTAGGTACCCAATCCAAGAACGACATGCATGGGAGGGAGTAGCTCTATGTTCACACGCACACTACCATGAACCTTCTAAAGTTGATTAAATTTCAAATCATGCCTTAATAAATGAGTAAATTGCTTAATTGATTCAATATGATGATGTTTTCGTGTTGGATTATTTGTAATAACGAAGACTAGCATATTTGGATATTGGTGATTATGCTCTAGTCACTTAGTATGTCATGAATGCCTCACGATTATCTTTGAATGTTAGATTGTTTAATTGGGATAAATGTAATTGTTGGAACTCTTGGTAAAGTTAGCTAAAGAGAGAAGATTCTACCGGAATTTAGTAAAGTGTCTTGGTTTTAATCTGCTTTGTTGTTAGTTTAGTAGCATTCCAGGGTCGTGTTAGCTGGGTGTTCTGAGCTTAGTTTGCTCACAAAGACAAGCGAGATATCGAGCCCGTAGCGCTAGCTAAATACATGAGTGAACCAATTATCTGAGAATATCTCAATTGGTCTCTAGATATTCTCCGATTCTTCCTGAGCAACATGCTAGGATCATAAGGTGTTGGAGAGGATTTGTAGCACTATAACCAAAATGACTAAAAACCTTTTTCACATAATGGGATTGCAACAATGTAATCCCACTATCATCACCTCTCAACAGCTTGATGTTCAAGATAACATCAGCTACTCCCATATCTTTCATCTCAAAATTCTGAGACAAGAAATCCTTGACTTCCTTAATCACATTAAGATTGGTCCCAAAGATCAGTATGTCATCAACATACAAACATAGAATGACTCCCTCGCCCCCACCATGGCGATAATACACATATCTGTCAACTTCATTCACAATAAAGCCTGCAGATGTTAAAGTTATGTCAAACTTTTTATGCCACTGCTTAGGTGCTTGTTTAAGACCATACAAAGATTTCAGTAACTTGCACATCTTTCCTTCTTGACCTTCTACTACAAATCCATCTAGATGTTCCATGTAAATTTTCTCGTCCAACTCTCCATTTAGGAAAGCCGTCTTAACGTCCATCTGATGAACGAGAAGACCGTGTGAGGCAGCTAGAGATAGTAGTACTCAAATAGTAGTCAATCTAGCAACATGTGAATAAGTATCAAAGAAATCTTCGCCTTCCTTTTAGGTATAACCCTTGGCCACAAGCCGTGCCTTGTATTTCTCGATAGTACAGTACCATCAGGTCTAAGCTTCTTTTTGAACACCCATTTACATCCTACAGGTTTACAACCATAATGACGCTCAATGATCTCCTAAGTTCCATTAGAGATAATGGAATCCATTTCACTACAGACTGCTTCCTTCTAGTATTTCGCATTTGGAGAAGCATATGCTTTAGAAATAGTACTTAGAGTATCATCCACAAGGTACAAAATGAAATCAGAACCAAAAGACTTTACAGTCCTTTGTCTTTTACTCTCCCTCAAAGTTTTATTGTCTTCCTCCTCAGAAATTTGCTCAGGGGTTTGCTCAAAATATTCCATTGGAATGGTAGGTTCAGGAGTTGTATCAGGCTCCTGACTCGATGAACTAGGCATATCTTTCATCGGAAAAATATCCTCAGAATGTAGCATCTCTGGACTCCATAATTGTACCAACATACACATCAGGTATTCCAGATTTCACCACTAGAAATCTATATCCAACACTATGGTGAGCATAGCCTAGAAAGACGCAATTAACAGTTTTTGGTCCAATCTTACGCTTTTCGAAAATTGGTACATTGACTTTCACCAAACAACCCCAAGTGCGCAAGTATGAAAGTGATAGTTTTTTCTTCTCCCATTGTTCATATAGGGTTATCTCTTTATTCTTTGTGGGAATCCTGTTTAGGACATGACATGAAGTCAATATAGCCTCCCCCACCATACTTTGGAAAGATCCGTTGTGTCTAACATGGCGTTAACCAAATCAGTTAGAGTGCGATTCTTTCTTCCAGTAACCCCGTTTGACTGGGGTGAATATGGAGGCGTCATCTCATGGATTATACCATGTTCCTCACAGAATAAATTGAACTCATTAGAAAAGTACTCGCCGCCACGATCAAATCTAACCGTTCTGATTTTCCTTTCATGTTGGTTCTCAGCTTCTACCTTATAGATTTTAAAGTAGTGAAGAGTTTCATCTTTAGTTTTCAAAAGATACTTATAGCAGAACCTAGTGAAGTCATCAATCAAAGTCATGAAATATCTCTTACCACCTTTTATCAACACACCATTCATCTCACACAGATCTGAATGTATGAGTTCTAATGGTGCCAAGTTTCTTACCTCCACGGCCTTATGAGGCTTACGAGGCTGCTTTGATTGCACACAAACTTGACACTTAAAACCTTTGGCAATGATGAATTTCGAGATTAACTCTAAACTGGTTAACCGCGTTATGCAACCAAAATTTATGTGACAAAGGCGTGAATGTCAAATAGTAGTCTCATTACCACTGCAAACATGGTTCACAATATTATTACACAAATCTGAAAGAGATAGGCAGAACAATCCTCCGCACACATAGCCTTTACCAATAAATTATCCACACTTGGACACTACAAATTTATTAGACTCAAATACCAGTCTAAAACCATCTCTGCACAGAAGAGATCCGCTGATGAGATTCTTATTGATAAATGGCACATGATGCACGTTCTTCAGTTGCACGATCTTCCCCGAACTGAACTTTAGATCGACCGTGCCAACACCATGAACAGTGGTATGTGACCCGTTCCCCATTAGAACGGCTGAATCCCGTGTGACCTGGTAAGAAAAAAACAATGAAATATCAGCACACACATATATTAGCACCAGTGTCTATCCACCAATCTTTAGATTGACATACGGAAAGAACAGTAGGTAAATTATCATACCTTGATATTCCTGTCTCAGTAGTACCAACAACAACATTAGCAGACTTGGAATTCTGCCCTTGCTGATTCTTCCAACCCTTGCGTTGGCTGCAATTCTTGGCCCAATGACCAGGTTCACCACACACAAAGTAAATGCTATCCTTTGTGTTCTTCTTTTTCTTGAAGCTAGTTGTTTTGTGCAATCTTGTTCTTGCTTTTGAACTTTTGAGCTTGGCCATTCTTCTTCTGTACCACATTGACACTAGAATGTCCCTCATTATCTCTAGTGTGTGTATCTTTTGCCCTCGCCTTCTCTTCAACATCAAGAGACCCAATGAGATTTTCAACATAAAACTCTTGTCTCTTATGTTTCAGAGAAGTAGCAAAATTTCTCCAAGAAGGAGGAAGTTTGACAATAATACCTCCCGCAACAAATTTGTCTGGTAACACACACTTGAAGTGCTCAAGTTTTGTGGCCATGGATTGTATCTCATGAGTCTGCTCAACTACAGAACGACCATCAACCATTCTATAGTTATGGTATTGCTCCATGAGATACAATTCACTGCCTGCATCTGAAACCCCAAACTTGGCCTCGAGTGCATCCCAAATCTCTTTCCCAATTTTAATTATCATGTATGCATCAACTAATTTCTCACTAAGAACGCTAACTACGACACCTTTAAAGAGGTTACCAGCAGTCTCGAACGCTTGCTCCTGTTCAAGAGTAAGTGTTCCTTCAAGCTTACCCTTTTTCACATGGAAAACGTTCATGACAGTTAGCCAAACCACCATCTTGGTGCACCACCTCTTGTAATTCGCACCATCGAACTTAGAGGGTTTGAGCGCAGCAGTAAAGACAATTAACGAAAAATACCTATAATAAGGTTTTTAGATTGTTGAATATATGAGCATTTTTTGAATTACTTTAATCCAGAAATATACTAGATAAATCATGAAAATTACTCTAGCCATTTTCACAAAGCACGTAAACAAGAACACTATAGGCATACGAATTTCTAGAAAGACAGAAACTAACATACCTATCTCAGTGTTCAAAGCAACAACATATAATAAAGCTAACCAAGCAACAAGTGCGAGATAGTCGTACCTAGATCCAGTAGAAGGAGCAGCAGCAGCAGGAGTCTTGGTGAGGTTGTCGTTCGTCATGGCGTAGTGGACGTCGTTGTAGTAGTCGTGTAGTTGATGTAGACATAGCAGAGAATCGGATGAAGAGGAAGCAGCGAGCAGTCGCACGAACGCTCCCCAAAAACATTATCCGTCCTCGCTCGTGCAAGCCTTCAAGGACGAGGGTTCCGAAGGCCTGCTCTCCCGGTGCGGCCGTACACGCGCCTCGCTAGGATGGAGATCGCCAGAAACAGCAACAAAAACAGTAAGATTCTATTTCATCTTTCGTAAAGCGGAGAGGAAAAAAAGGGAGACAATACTCTATTCTTCAGAAAATAAATGGTCAAAAACAAAGAAGATGCTTTTAATTCGCCAAGGAAACGGTCACCATTGATTCGCCATCAACAAGTGTTAACCGCAACCATTACTCACTAGTAATTGAACCATTACTGCCAGCCGTTCATTAATGCTATTTACTACGAGTCGGTGCGTTTCGATTTTCGAATAGATAAAAAAAAAACGCGCCCGCACCCGACATGCCTGCGCACGTGCACGCACACGCACACGCACCGCACGGCTCGGCTCGACGAGCGAGCGAGTGTGCGCATGTATTGACTCTCTCTAATTCAACAAGGGAGCTATCACGTTCCACCTTTTAAGGTGGTTAACTCCCATTCAACTCTTCATGTGGGACTAAACAGTTTTAGCACGTGCACATGGGCATTTGAGATTTTTCAGGAATTAATTAGAATTAAAATTGGTCGGAGGTGATCCACAATGGCAAATGGAAGAAGCTCAAGAGGATCAGGACTTCGATGGTTCAACCTTTGGTGGCGACAGGGGCGAATCTACAGTATGCTACAAGGGTGCACTGGACACCGGGTCAAAAAATCAATTTTCTTTATATATAGGGTCAAAAAATTATTTTTCTTTATATAGTTGTTGTGTATATATAGTATAGACACCTCTAACCTAAGATAAGAGGACACCCTAAGCCACAGCCCAACATAACCCAAAATATATATAAGGAGTGAGGACACCCGGTCATTTTCGTTCTGGATCCGCCACTGGGTGGCGAAGATAAAGCTTGAGAGTTGTGTAGTGGAAGTAGCTTTTGTCCGTCCTGCGTGACGAGTATAGGCATGAACTCGATGTTCGATGCCATGTATTCTGAAAACCGTATGGTTAAAACTATATTCTAGTTATAAGATAACTATGAAACCGTTGCAATTGCTTCTGTGTGATACTCCGGTATGCACATACCACATATATGATAAGTTATACTTTATCCAATGTGGGCCTTAGTGCCATGTGTGGGTTGTCACACACGGAGAGAGAAGCGTGCATACAAGGAAAATGCAGAGCACGGTACAAGTGCTGGCCCCGGGGTGGGACATTTCTTTGAGGCCCTGGGAGCAGAAACAAAGGGAAAACAACACTACAAATTTGTCACCATCTTATCGCATCCATATGCTATATCTTTGACTACACAATACACATCCCACGCATCCAAGTCGTAGTTGTCAGTATCGACTGTTGTCCCTTCCCTCTTCGTCTCTCTTGCGAAGTTGCAAGGCTAGACTAATAGCATTAGCTAATGGCTAGAGCTCCACTGCTTATTTTTGCGGCGTTGTGCTTTGTGGCCTTCGCCGGTGGTGCCAATGCAGCGGAAAGGAAGATGGTTGGTGTCTATGAGCTCGAGAAGGGAGATTTTTCCGTCAAGGTGACCAATTGGGGAGCTACCATCATGTCGGTCGTCCTTCCTGATTCCAAAGGTGTGTATGTGTGTTTTTCACTCTTTCTTGTCCCCAACAATCCATGGACGCTCTTGTCTTGTGATTTCACTTTGGTTCACGCTCTTGTGCCCACTATTGGGAATTCCGACTGAAACTTTGACAACTTCTTTTTTCAGGGAATTTGGCTGATGTTGCCCTTGGCTATGACACCATTGCTGAATATGTTGTAAGCTCACAGATCCCGTTGTTCTAATTCTTCTTTACGGCAGCGCATATGCATCTCTCTGTTTTTTCTGTTTTTGGTGCGAGGACTGTTTGGTTTGTTTCTATGCAGAACTTACGAACTCTTCAGTTTTCACCTCGTTAATTGATGTAGATTGTAGAACAGCGTTTAACACAGTGAGAATGTGTGCCATACCTTCTACTCGCAAATCATTTCTTCATTCACTCAACATCAAAATTTACTAATTTTGTTTGTTTGTTCCTCATTTTCCGAGCTAGTACATTTTTTATATCCAAGAAGCAGATATAATCAACTTGATTGGCGATTGAATATCCCATAAAGTGCTGTGAACTAGTCAAATCATTTAGGTTTTTCAAAACAAGCTCATCAATTCAATTAGGACCTGTATTGTCGCCTTCAGTATGAGCTAAATTTTCCACACAAGGAAGTCCAACTGTCCAAGACAGAGAAAACAAACGGCACAGAGAATGCGATGGTATCGCCACGTCTCACTTGCGTAGAAGACAACGATATGATAGAGTTGCATAAACAAACATAGAAAATAATACAAAGATTAAGAGGAAAAGAAACTATGAGGAATAGATGAATCGCCAGAGCGATTAGCTGGATGCAGTTTTCTTTATGCTGGTGGCCATGTTACCCATGAAATAGCGTATGACCGTAGAAAAGACAACTGATAACCTCACCATGTGATGCCGGTCTTGCCTTGAGCCTTGTTAACTTATTCTCCACTTTTAGCCATATCTTTAAAGATTTTCTTTATCTAGTCACTTTTCTGAAGCTTCACTTCTTCATGAACTATATAGTTACAATTGAATAACAGCAAGCACAAGCAAAATCTTGTGCCAACAAAATAAAAGTTGTTGACAAAGTTTATCTACGTGTTTTTCAAAAGGGCAAAGTTTGTATACTATAAGACAAAAAATTTATCTAGAAGCTGGAGCATGATAGAAAATGGCAGTTCAGAGTGCTCCATTGCATTCAGTTAGCTTCTCAAAGGGTAAATTTAAGAGAAATTTTATGGTACATTCTACTAGTAGTATATAGTGGCAGTATAAATTTAATATGATTATTGATTTGTTAAGGGTATAATAGATTTTTTCTTTATATTTATAATTTTTTGTGAGGATATTATGGACTTTTTCAACTAGTGTTGAAAATATTACTCTTATGTCATGTGATCTCCGCATAGGCAATTACAATTCTACCTACTCGGGATTCTAGTACTCATACTGTCAAATGTAGCATAACTAAATCCTAACTAATATGAACCATTAGATTAAAAAAATAGACGGCCCGTATTGAATTAAGCGTACCGTAAAAGAACTCAAATTTAAAGCACCTTACTTCAATTTGTTTTCTGAATCTTGCCGTTCAGAATGGTTCTAGTTACTTTGGAGCACTTGTCGGCCGAGTAGCCAACAGAATTGCCAAGGCGCGCTTCGTACTCGATGGAAAAGTCTACCATCTGTATGCTAATGATGGCAAGAACGCACTCCATGGTATGCTGCAGAGTGTGGAAAATTGTTCAGCTGTGAAAGAAATCCATGGTGCTCTATGAACAATAAGTTAATTTATCTTGTTCTTGTTTAGGTGGTCATAGAGGTTTCAGCAAAGTTATATGGACGGTGAAGGAATATGTCGGTGGTGGTGACTCCCCATTCATCACATTCTACTACCATAGCTTTGACAGAGAACAAGGTAAAAGCAAGGCAAATGATCAAATATATAGTCTACATTTGTAATTTCTTTATCGTTTTGAAAGGGTATATCTTGTTTGGGCACTTTCATGCACTATTCATCAAATTCAAATCAAATCTGGAGCATCAGTACTACATCATAGCTGACAGCTGATCTCGTATTGTTTTCATTTTGGAATTTAAGAGCTGAAACAGCACATATGATTGTATTTGTATTGTAGTGGTTAAAAGAAACCCATAAGTTACAGCATATATCATTATAGCTCATCATAACAAGTAGCTGTGAACTTTCATTTCATACCAGAATTGAGCAAAATTAGCACAACTCTTGAAAGTTGAATCAGAGCAGAGGATGCCAAGTTAGGTCTCTCAAGATAGGAACAACACTTTCGGATATGAAGAATTGATTCGTTCAGTAACCGGCCCAGGCAAATGTCTGCCCCAAAACAACAATCAGTAGCAGTGCACACAGCATCATGTGGTCCTCTATTATCCACTTGAAAAGGATTATTTTGCTCCGTTGGGTGCTTGCCCCCCCCCCCCTTTCGTTATACAAATCACAATCCACGATCATGATATATCCTAATGGAATAATGGCACCTGTCAAGCATCTAGGAAAGACAAAATCAAATAAGAAAGCATTATTATGTTGCAAATCAATTGTGCATTCCAGCAAGTCCTAAGTGAGTTAAAATGTGTCTGTGAAACAGGATTCCCGGGGAATCTCGACGTGTACGTGACGTACCAGCTGTCGAGCCCGTACGTGCTGAGCGTGCACATGAACGCGACGGCGCTGGACAAGGCCACGCCGGTGAACCTCGCGCAGCATACTTACTGGAACCTCGGCGGGCAGGGCAGCGGCGACGTCCTCGGCAACACGGTCCAGCTCTTCGCGTCGCGGTACACGCCCGTGGACGGCGCGCTCATCCCGACGGGGCAGATCGCGCCCGTGGCCGGCACGCCCTACGACCTCCGGGCGCCGACCCCCGTGGGCGCGCACGTCCACCAGGTCTCCGGCGGCAGCAGCAACAGCAGCACCGTCTACGGCTACGACATGAACTACGCCGTGGACGGGGACGCCTACGCGCTGCGGAGGGTGGCGACCGTCCGGGACGGCGCATCCGGGCGGGCGCTGGAGCTGTGGGCGAACCAGCCCGGGGTGCAGTTCTACACCGGCAACTTCCTCAAGGACGTCAAGGGGAAGGGCGGGAAGGTGTACGAGCAGTACGGCGCGCTGTGCCTCGAGACGCAGGGGTTCCCCGACAGCGTGAACCACCCCGATTTCCCGTCGCAGATTGTTAGGCCCGGCCAGGTGTACAAGCATGACATGGTGTTCAAGTTCTCGTTCTAGCTAGTTAGTGGTTTAGGCAACTTCAGCCGATCAATCTGTTGGCATTGATGGTATTGGTATGTTAGCAATAATAATATCAGATTCGAGGTTGATTTAAAAGGAGAAGTGAAAAACACAGAGAACTTTGCCAATTCCAGTACCGGGCGCTGTTGGACACAAGTCTTTACGTAAGAACCAGTCAGTAGTGTGGTACACACATTTGCACATCTAGATTAATTTGTTTCAAAGTTTGTATAAATATCTGAAAAATATATTTACGTATCTTATAGGCTATTAGATGTTTAAGATATCCTAAACATTAAAAATGATAATAGAAGCTTGAAGAAAAATACAACCCGATGAATGTAATTGAAATATAAGCTTTAATGGAGAAAAAAATCATTGAGCATTGCAAGTTGTTGGGATTCTTATCATGCATAGATCATATAGTTGCATACCCCTATTCTTACTCTATTAGTTATTTTTTTTTCAAATTGTATGCATGCACATGCATCTCTATTTAATTTTAAGCAATACGTTGATTATGTGTGTGACAAATTATCTTATCAGTTTACATGGTATTAGAGTACCTTACTCACGTATATACCGATGCACCATGAATGACCTACTTTGAACTTATCTTCTCTCACATGCTCGCAGCCACACCGAACCATGTGTCTTCTATCTCTTCTCGCCGTCACAACTTTTTTTTGCCTCAACCTCTAACAGCAAGCCCAAATCTTGATCGATCCCTCCCATTTGCTACCCCTCCCAATGTAATACTTTACTACATAGTTATCTTCCACTTCTCCCTAATTATTGCTTAATGCTAACCGTTGCAACATCAACATGCATACACATGCGATCGTCGTCGATCCCTATACCAGGTACACCTGTCACGCTCTCTTCGGTGGCCCCGAGCCTATTCTCAACGGCTATGTCATCTCTACTTTAAGCTTTTTGCTCCTCTCTCTCTGTACGACTGTGCTTCTATTCGTATGGATGCATACATGTATATGTGCATGCATAATGCTATACATGCTCGATGTCCTCTTCTCTTGTGTTGATCGCTCCTCATCTTTGACGTTTGCTGATGTGAGAACCCAGAAAATCAAATTAAGCTAAGCAACGTTAAATAGTATTACATAGTAAAATAAGCAAATCAACACAATAATTATCAACGAATTGGACACAGAACGAACTCAAATTGCATTGTCATTGCAAGCTCAGGTTTATGAACCCAAAAATTTCGATTGAACTAAAGCAACGCTAATCAATAATTAGCAATAAATAAAATTCATCTGAATAAAAACAAAATATAAGCTCACGTGATATCGATCGCATGACCAAATAATTTCATATAACAATATATGATTAATAATTTATCTCCAAAAATTGCAATGTGAATTCATTCCAAAAAGAACATACATCATTCTTTCAACCACAAAATAAACCGCAATATGGTTTCATTAAAAGTGAAAGTAAAATATTATAACTTAGGATCAACATACAAGAATTCATCGCAAGCGAAATTAAAGCATTATTATTCAGAATTTACTACAAGAAATCATCTCCAGGAATTAGAAATGAAATTGAAAAGTAATAATACAACGTTGTACACTCGAATTAATTACAATAATTAATTACCTCAGATCACTATATAATTTACAACCGGATTTATTACAAAAGAAAATAACTAAATTTTGCATGCATGCTGTCAAAACCCACCTTGTATCCTCATCCATTGATCACCAGTCTATCGAACCGTCCCTTGCTCCATTTCCATCGCTCGCCAAGAAATGCAGAAAACAATTAGCAAGCCAAATTGAGAGCAATAAATAGAAGTTAGAGAGGAGAGATTACCGTTAGATCCTTTGTGAAGGTCAGTGAGGCTTCCCGACCACCCTAGAGTAGTGGCACCATTTCGCCTTCTGTGGGCCTCATTATCCGGCAATATTAAAACCGATACCTACATTTTACCGACCTACCTTAGCCGAATATCCGAAAACCGACCAAAAGCCCACTTTCGGATCCAAGGTCCATAAGCCAACAACAGTAGAAACATCCTTTGGACCAGAGGTCCATCAGCGTATCACAAATCAGCAGTAGCGCACAAGGCCAAGAGAATAAGGACCAAGCCAGCTGAAATATCAAGCACAGGAGAGTGCCAGGAGAAGGCAGCCAATGCCACCCCCACAGCCAGCCACCATAAGTTTATTTCCCCCAGTCAAAGCCAACTCAATGCCTTATTTCCACCCATAGCCGAATGGAAGGAGGAGCAAAGCCAAAAGCTCCCCAATCCCTCACTGCTTCCCTCAAAAAAGGAACCACCGGAGGAGATAAGAGCAAACCCCCCTAAAAATATCATGCACAGGGCAAAGGATAAGCCCCAGCCGAACCATCCCCCCCGCATAAGATCTTAATTCCACTCACAAAGCCATTCCCCCTCCCATTTCCTTTCAACCGAAGGCAAGCCAAAGCACAAGCTCTTTACCCCCACTGCCTCAACCAAGAGCAAGAACAAGCCCACTGCCTCCACCACCAAGCACAAGCACACAAGCAAAGCCCTCCTACTACCATCCAGAGCCCAGTATAACTCACCATCATCACCCACAAAGAAAACTGCCGGAGAAGAGGAGCATAGGTGAAGAGGAAGATCGGCGGAGCCAGGACGACCGGAGGTGACCCACAACCGACAACGACCACTGGAGATCAAGCCGAACCGACAAGCAGAAGGCGCAACCATACCACTGCTGTCCCATTTCCAAAACGAACTCAACAAGGTAAACCATCGTTACCCCATATTCCTTTTTGTCCCACCCGAAAATCCACCATATAAACTAACCATGCCCAAGTAACCATCAGTAGCATCTATTCCATCACAGTAGCATCCAAAACATAGCTCTCAGTTCATCACATCACAGAGCAAGGGGAGGGAGCGGGACAGAGAAGGTAGGATGGTAGTATACCTTAGTAGCGATGCAAACCCAACAGCAGCAAGTATGCATTCACATGTCTTCTTCACCATGCATCAATACCATCAAATCCGAGAATAAACCTTAAAGCATCAAACATCAGTAGTTAATAAACAATCAAACCATGTAAACCAAAGGCACCAGAGGAGAGAAAATTAGGGGGTAAAGAAGCCCTTAGCCGGTTGGGTAGAGACAAGAGCGGCGATGGCCGGCGGCCGCAGGCCGGGCCGGCCAAGCACCGTCGGCAACTGTAGGAGGCGCAAGGAGGCGCCGAGGTCGGGGCGCTTTGGGCTTAGAGGGAGAGGCGACGGCGCCATAGAGGCGGCCCAGGCCAGAGGCCGAATAGAGCTGGGGGGCGCAAGCAGGAGGAGGCGTCGGAGAGAGGCGGCGGGCCAGGAGCCGGAGGGGAACCAGGGAGGCCGGGCGCTGGGCGAGCAGCGGCCAGGCGCGCAGCGGAGGCGTGCAGACAGGGAGGCGGTGATGGCCACCGGGCGAGGGAGCCGAGCAGGAGGCGACCATGGGGGATGAGTCCAGGTGGCAGCGCGCTGGGCAGAGGAGGCGTCAGGGCCGGGACCGGTAGAGCAGGGGCGCCGTGGAGGACAGCCATGGAGGCGGCGCCATGGGAGGAGTAGGGGGAGGAGTGATTTGGGTAGGGATTTGAAAGGAGTGGGGACTGTGGGACATTGGGAGTGTGTCGACCGAAGGAGGGGATTAAGTGAAGAGAGGATTAGGGTTAGGGATTTGAGTAAGGGTTAGGAGGAGGAAATAAGAATTTGGGTTTAGAAAAATAGAAATTAAGTGTAGGAATTCAGGATTTAGGTAAGAAGGGGGTAAGGAAGAAATTCTAGTGCAGATAAATGCTAGTAGATTAGCAGTAGATTTATCTGTAAAGCGAAGCACCATTAATGAAAGTAGTGGTTGACTCATAGAATAGAAAAATAGAAAAATACATAAATTTAACTTGAGAATATTTATCGATACTAATCGCCGATAAAATTCACTGGATTAGACAAATAATTTGATATATTAGAAATAATTTAATCAGGTTAGAATAATTAAATTAATCAACCTCGATTTTATTCAAAGAATTAAATATTTGCATCCGCACTGGAATGAAATTGGCTAGGCTGCTTTGCATGCATAGAATTAATTAAACATGGTTGCATGCGAGTACCTTTAGTATTTTAGGTTCGTGCGATTAAAAGCTAGTACCGGCAATCTCAATCCTAAAGCCGATAGACTGTAGAGCGACCGCAGTGGGGAGTGCTAACTTGACGGGGGGGGTAAAAAAAAAAGGGTTATCAAAATAAAATCCGCTAACAAATTGAAATCCACTAACTTATGTACGCATATTAAACCCAAAAAATTCACTAAGTATTTATTTACGTATTATTCACGTCTGTCATATAGATTGCAGAGGACACGCCAACGCAAACAGGGGTAACCGATACCGAATTCACTAACAACAATCCTTTCTACAAATCCGAAGGCAAGCTATTCTCTTGAACATAAATATAGTTATATTAAATGTAAACTGTATATTGTTGTCTCATATATATATTTATATATTGCATCAAAACTATGTCTCAAAACCAAATCGAATAAATGAGATGAAGATGAAAGGTAAGAAAGATGAGAAAAGAGTTAATATTGTGGGGGGTAAAGGGGACCCGGAGCAGGGGAGGAGATGAGAAAAAGATGATGACGTGGTAAGAGGTGGGACCCCTTTACATATGGTTAGTATATAATGACCAACAAAACTCTCACCCGGATTAGAAGCCGTATTTAATTGCTAACTATTTTCCCGTTTCGACGGGTAGAAAATGCTACCTTATTACGTGATTTGTCCTCTCCACATCAGGTAAGTAATATTGCATGGGTTATGTAGGGATGAGGATCTCAGGGGCCGGTAGGATAAGTCCGGAACTGAGGGAGTCCAAGGCGTTATAGTAGCGCAAAAGGTGGAGTGTTGGGGCACAGGAGAGATGGACGCCCTAACCAACATTATTGGAACTCGGTGGAGGACTGGGTGCGCTCAGGACACCGACGAAAAATAATGGGTGGAGACTTAATCACGTAACCTGAAAAACGTTATGTATTCTGGACTCGAACCCGCATCAAAGGAAATACTGGGGACCTGGTTCTATTAGAGCTCAGAATAGCTATGGGTAAAGTGGTACAAGCCTGCGCAGTGCTAAATCAAATCATGAATTCATGCTAGTCTCCTGGATTGGAGTATACGGGAACCACCAGGGGTCTATCTTCTATTCAAGTGACAAGTAGTCTTTTAGAATTAAAATTGCAACCTAAAGTTTGATGGCTATGTTCAGAACAAGAGAAGAGGTAGGAATATGATAAGGACAAGAGTAGTCGTCAGGTGCATTTTGTTATTACATGCTTGCTGAGTACACTAGTACTCACCCTTGCTATCTCCCCCTGCTTAGATTCTAATCCGACCGGGAGTTATCCCGAGTGGGATGAGAGATTTGCAGGTACCGAGGAGGCCGCTGGTGACACGGGCGTTGGTTGCGAGGTGGACGCCCTATCCGACCCGTGGGACGAGTAGACCACCGATTGGACCTAGCAGGCAAGCTTGGGGATAGTATTACCCTTTTGTAATTAAGTAATTGTATCCAGGACCTTAACCTTGTGTGGCTACTGTTGTAATAAAGAACAATTTCTATCTTATTGTTCTGTTGTGCTAACTCTGGTAAAAACTTACTATTCGTTGGAGCAGTATTCTACTGGGCAAACGAATAGTAATCCGTATGCCTAAGTGTGATTACCCCTAGGGTAATGACACGGGGCGCCACAGGTTAGTGTTGTGGCTTCCTCACTAACCTTGATGACCTCCTATCTTCACTGATGCCGGCATGTTTGCCTCAATCATTATCTATCGCTATGGAGAATCTTCTAGATATTGATGGTGACATCATGGCCCTCACCAATGATGATATGTTTCTAGCTACCCGATGGTCTAATACCGTCCATAGCTTGTCTTCAATCCGGAGCTTCAACTCCTCTTTGCCAGGGCTTTGGTGTTGACCCCATCCATTGGCATCCCTAGCATGATTGTACAAGGTGTTGGGAATCTCGAAGGGCCATAGGCCACAAAAGGCCTCGTAGGAAGGCCTTCACCACCAGGCCTCATTGGGCCTGGTGTGCTCCACAGAGTTTCGATGACTACGTAGTTTTGAGCCCACTGCTTGTGTCATTTTGCTTTCGCGGGGTCTTTGAGCTCCTTGCCTTTGGCGAGATAGTTGAAGATGAGGGTGTGTCAGTCAACTGTCTCAGCCATGTTGATGGCCAAGACCTCGAGGGCAGCCCTTGACGCCTTTATTACCTCATAGAATATATTAGGAGGGGGCCTTGCACAGAGCTCACTATTTTTTCTAGTTCACCGGCTACTTCGTCGTTGCCTCATGGTATTGTTTGGACCGTGACACCCAATAAGTGATTCTCCATGGCCCGCACCACCGCGAGGTACCTGGCCATATCGGGGCCTCATACTTGGTAGGTCTTGTCGATGTGTCCCACCACTAGGCGGGAGTCACTTCGAATGATGAGGCGTTGAGCCCCTAGCTCTTTAACTTTGCAAAGGTCGAGCATTAATGCTTCATACTCGGTTGCGTTGTTTGTTATGGGAAGTCCAACCGGGCGGCGTATAGGATGTTATGTCCTTCCGGTGAGACCAAGATGGCAGCAGCGCCGGCTCCGGTGGCACAACATGACCCGTCCGTGTAAAGGGTTCATGTTGGATCGGCTTGTGGCGTAGGTGTTGTTGGCAGTGAGGTCCATTTTGTGATGAAGTTTGCGAGTGCTTGTGACTCGATGACTATTCTGGCGACGAATTTGAGATCAAAGGGTGCCAAATTGGTGGCCCGCTTCTCTATGCATCCTATGGCGTCCTTGTTGTGTAGTAGCGTGTTGAGGGGTAGAACGAAGGCACTGCTATCATGTACGCCATGAAGTAGTGGCGTAGTTTGTGGGATGCTGTTACCAGGGCATATACTATCTTTTCAAGCTCGGTGTATCGTACTTTTGAGCCTTGTAGGCCTCTAAGATGTAGTATACAGGGTGATGTGCCTCGTTGGCCTCTTGCACGAGGATTGCACTTACAGCTGCCATCGAGGTGGCAAGGTAGAGTAGCAGCTTTGCACTGGGTTTGCCAGGCTTAGCAGATGGGCCAGGTATCGTTTGAGCTCATAAAAGGCCTTTTGGCATTCCTCTGCCCAGATTAAGGGCTTCGCCCAGCAGAGGGTTTTGAAAAATGGTAGTGCGCGCTCCTCCGAGCATGATAGGAAGCGACTGAGTGCTGCGAGTCACCCTGTCAGCCTTTGTACCTCTCGAGCATTATGCAGGAAAGCCATCTCATGTATGACTTTTATCTTGTTGGGTTTTTCTTTGATGCCTCGTTCTAAGACGAGGAACCCCAATAGCTTGCCAGCCTTTACGCCGAAGGCGCATTTGTCTAGGTTGAGTTTGACACCCTCTGCTCACAGGTTATTGAAGGTTTCTTGGAGGTCGCTCAGGTGGGTCCTCTTCTTGAGTCTCTTGACTACGATGTCGTCAACATAAGCTTTGATGTTACGGCCGAGCCCAAGACTTTTGCAATGAGTCTAGTGAAGGTTGCCCTGCGTTTTTTTAGGCTGAAGGGCATGTGCACAAAGCAGTATGTCCCGAGGGGTGATGAATATTGTTTTTGCCTCGTCTTCCTTTGCCATGAAGGCTTGGTGGTAGCCGGAGTATGTGTCAAGGAAGCTCATTAGCTCACACCCAAATGTGGTGTCCACTGGTTGGTCTATGCGAGGTAGCGGGAAATCGTCCTTTAGGTACGCCTTGTTGAGGTCAGTGAACTCCACGCACATGCGCCATTGTCGTTCACCTTTCGCACGAGCATAGGGTTGGCAAGCCATTCGGGGTGCTTGATTTCCCGTATAACGCCGTTTTTGAGTAACTTCGTGACATCGGCTTTTGCAGATTCTTGTCTATCTGTGGACATGCACTGCAGATTTTGCTTCTTTGGCTTCATAGTACTCGTGAATGTGAGCTTGTGCTCTATCATTACGAGGGCCACCCTTGGTATGTCCTCTGGTCCCCAAGCAAAGATGTCTTCGTTCTTGCGAAGCACGCTCACTGTCACGTCCTCTGCTTTTGGTGTGAGGTTAGCACTGATGACGACTATCTTGGTTAGAGCCCCTTATTCAATGGGACATGCTTTAGGTTTCCCTCTGGTTGTTCCTTAGAAACCCACTTTGCCGCAGCAGGTTTCGATGGCTTCATCAGATTTTGCTCTATTGTGTGGACATGCCACATCAGTGCCATAGCCTCCAACTCTCTGTGATGGGCTAGGTCTTGGTCATCCCGGACCGAGATGACGCCTCTCGGGCTGGGTAGCTTCATGCAGAGATGGTTGTGGTGCGTCACGGTACTAAAGACGCACGGCCTAGCATGGCATTGTATTGATAAGGTATGTCAACAACATCGAATGTGATGTTCTCCATTCAAGCTAAGGGCTCCTCATCAAACATGACCGAGGTCTACTTGGCCGAGGGCGGACACTGGCTTGCCCCCGAAGCCTATGAGGGGAATGCCCGGGGATGATAGCCTGATTCAGGAGATCATCATTTTGTCGAAGGCTTCGGTGAAGAGTACGTCGACGGAGCATCCCTGTCTACTAGGACACACTTTACTTCAAAGTATGCGATGAATGGGTTCTTGGTGTGGAAAGAATAGGCCCTTTGCGTCTTCCAGGCTGAAGGTGATGGGCACCTTGGAGTATTTTTGGGGTATGTTGGCAGGGTAAGACACGACGTGATGAATTTGGCAGGCATAAGCGCGACACTGCCTCTTGGATCGTATATCTAGGGAGGAACCCCCGATTATGGTGTTGATGACTCTTCGGGCATGCCCCCCTGGAGCTTCGATGCAAAGTTGTTGGTGTGCCAAAGGTCATGGATTGTCGCGACGCCGGTCTTCTTGTGCATCTCGGACCTGTCCTTTGTGTATGAAGTCCCTGATGGCCGCTATGGTGTGGCATTCTTTGGTGGGGTAGGACCCTTCGCCATGCAAGTCACACCACTGTTCGAGTGCATCATGGTGCGCCTACTATCCACGGCCTCGCCTGTGGCCCCAACCATCATGGCCACCTCGCTGTCCTCCTTCAATGGGGGGTGTCGCCCCCTGTTGACGTGGAAGATAAGTCATCCCACTCGCCTTGAGCGGTTCGCCCCATGTCATCGTCGAGACGGATTCCATGAACCTTGTTAATCTGTGGCATTCAAGAGGTGAGCACATATTGTAGATAGCTGCAATTTTGCTGGAAATCCAAGAGCTTAGCATTTTATTCTCTTCTATTGATATTATTCATGTAAGAATGACAGCGAACTTGGTTGCACATTTGTGCGCCCAACAAGCTTCCCCAACTAGAACTTTGTGTACTTGGGGGAAGAAGTACCATACTTCTTGTTGCAATGTTCGCAGTACGATTGTAATTTGTCTCCTTAATGAAGAGTTTTGCTTTTGGTTAAAAAAATCCAACGTTGGGATGCATGCAATCATGAAGGAAGGCATTGGGCCATGTAGCTCTAGTTGAGATCATGAGATGGCTTTGAGTTTTTGGGCCTAGCTACCTTGTTCGCTCGGCCAGACTGTCCAATCTGATCGGCTGACTACACTGTTGCCCACCATGGTTATAGATTGCGCTGTACATGACCAGCTCGGCCCACTTCGCAGCAACCCAGAGCGGTCGCTGCATTCCACATTGATTTCCTTTGTGTTGCATATAACACTCGCTGGCACACGAATACCCGCTGTTAATCGCCGTGGCTGACCAACGCCGTGCACAACTGGAAGTTAGCACAACACCGCAAATCTATAGAAAAAAGACACTGGCTCGATCGGGCACGGGGAACTAGAAGACAAGGAAAAGTGTGACATGTTATAAACTAAGGGCTATTTGGTAATTTCTCAATTAGAGAAAAGAAGAAATAAAAAAGAAAAGAATGGTGGGGCCCACCTGTCATTGAGTTAAGGGGAGGATAAGGTTGGAGACTTTATCTCCAACGCTAACCGAGGGGCGCACGACTTGGGGTTTTTCCCCTTCGTTTGTGGCGGCGGTGCAGGTGACTGGGGAGGCCATGGCGCTTTGTGCGCTAGCCATTGGCAGCAGCGGCGTGACTCCCTCCTTCTCTTCAAAAGCCCCTCCTTCTTCTTGCTCCACGTCGGTACACAAAGCTCTCCAATTTTTTCCTTCCTCTCCCGATTTGGTTTTTGGCTCTCGGGTTGTGTGGGCTGCTGCGCCGTCGTGGTTGATCACGGCGTTGTCGGCGATGAGGTTCTGGTTTTCCCTCCTTGCGCACCTCTGTCTGTCACCTTGTGCCATCTCCTTCAAGGTTGTTGTGAGTTGATTTGGGGAGTTCGTCGTCTTGGTTGGGTCCGGCTGATTCGGTTCTTGATTTGGGAGAGAAAGCTTCGGATCAGTGGTGATTATTTGCTCCTTGGGTGCATTCGTCGATGCATCTTGCAGTGGTTTTTGTGCGGCATTCTTCTGTACCCCGACTTCACAATTTTGGTGTGTACCGAATTGTGGATTGGCATTGTATCTCTGACGAGCTCGTCCGTTCATCGCGGCACAGTGAGGCTATTGGTTTTCTGAGTCAACGCCTTCGGCGTGCCTTGCCGGGTTTCAACTCAGTGGCTTTGAGTGCCATCTGCACAGTGAGTTTGCTCTTTCTGATTTTTGCTCTACTTTGCTTAGTGTGCTGTGCTAGTAGAAGTTTCAAATTGTATCTGTTATCTGTTATACATTAGTACAGGAGCACTTTGCATTGTATTGTTTGTGGGCTCGGTATAACACTCGATGAGGATTTGATATCAAATTGAGATTGAATACGACAATTGGATATAAATTAGTCTTGAGCTTGTAGATTACTTGCTGTTTTTCTATTGTGTTATGCAATTAATTCATTCGGATATCTATTACAGTTCACTGTGATTCAATTTGGTTAATGCTTTCAGTTCACTGTGATGCATTCGGTTGCAGTCTTTTGTTCACTATGATTCGTTTTCAGTCACTGTTATATATTCTTGTCAATTGATATCTTGTGTAGTTGATTCAATTGCCTGCTGTCAGTGAATTATGAAGTGATGATTTGCTTTAAGTGACTGATTATAAAAAACATGATTTTATTTAAAACTCAATGCCTAATTTATTTCATAGTAATTGTCATATTTAATTTATGATCAAATTTGACCCAAGTGGCGAGGAGGCTAATATCTCATCTTGAGCAGCCCGATATCCGAGAGCAATATACAAACAATTAAATTTGAGCATTATGCTGATTTAGTATGTTTTCAAGCTCTATCTTTTGAACATATTATATTGTTTAATTGACATGAGAAGTTTACATATTTTTATTATTTATGCCTTCTATATGCTACTGAAAATATACTTTAATTATCGTAATTACTGCTAAAATAATTTCTAAATATTTACTAAAACAGCTAATTTTACAACAGAAATACGTGCGAATGCGAGCGCGTGCTACCACTAGCTGGCCCAGCCCAAAGATTTGACCACGTTTCATTTAGACCGGCGAGAACTCATCCAAATCGCCTTGCTGCCTTGATGGTGCCTGCCTATATTTGGTGATAACTAACGCCCCACCCACCCCCGTTCCGGCAGCTCAGTTCAGTGCCTGCATCTTCCGAGTCGTCTTCTTCCGTGCTAGCCCAGCACTCTGCTAGTGTTGGCCGCCAATGGCTAGAGCTCCACTGCTCCTCGCGCTCTTGTGCCTTGTGGCCTCTGCGCTGGCCAGCAGTGCCGATGCAAGAAAGATGGTCAGCGTCTACGTGCTCAGGAAGGGGGATTTCTCCGTAAAGGTCACCAACTGGGGCGCCATAATCATGTCGGTTGTTCTTCCCGACTCCAAAGGTACGGTTTCTTGCATCCAAGGATGCTGCTGTCCTCTCTCGTGCTCATTGTTAGGATTTTTTGTGCGCCAAACATAACGTGCAGAACTTCTTTCTTAGGGAATCTGGCTGATGTTGTTCTTGGAAAAGACACCATTGCTGAATATGTTGTAAGATCACCGAACACCTCTGAATATTATTTTTCTTGCATTAATCCATCTTTTCACAACGGTGTGCATGTGAATTCCCCGTCTGTTTGATGTGTAGATTGCTATCAGAAATCAGAACATTGCGCCAGTGCTCGTTTTGCTTCTTTCTTCTCGGTTCAGAGCTTATATATGAACTGTTCCCCTTCTTCGTTGATTCATTTTGCAGTCACTCGGTATCCAAGTTTACTCGGTTGCATTTGTTAGCTGATTGATTACCCGTTTATAGTTCGATTAGTATAAATTTACATGACAAGAGGTCGATATCATTTAACGTCGTAATTGGCGTGGCGTCATGGTTTGTTGAATACCCTGTAGTAAACTTGTCAAAGAGTATAGACCTCAACTACTCATCGATTGGTCCTTTGCTTTGAAATGTTCTTTTCTTTATACATAAAAGATCTTCTTAAAGATTATGAAATTAGCTGTCCCTGCATCCCATTCTAAATATCTTAGGCACCATTATGATATAGCTATAGAAAATACAAAGAAGAGAAAGTGAAGCACAAGAAGAGAAAAAACCCTGAGTAAACAAATGAATCAACAGACAATTATAGGTGGGTGCAATTCTTCATTCAGTTCATTGTGTTAGTGGCCATGTTACCCAGGAATAGATTATGTTTATGAGCGCACGGAAGGCAACCCCACCCATCTTGTGACACAATTTTCTCGAAAAGAACTGACAACGGATTCCCTTGTTAGCTATTCTCCCTTTGCGGCTTTGCGTCGCATACAGCTCTGCATTATATGCATGTCCCCCCTTATCCTACTCTCTTTCCATAAGTTTTACTAGTCCAACTAAGGCATGGTCAGAATAGCATCCCGCCAAGAGAATTGTCCAAGCACGAGCTAAATCTTCCGCCAACCAACCAGATTCTCAGAAAGGCTCATCTACAAGCCGTCAAGCTTTGAGCTGGTTGAAAATGACAGTCCACATCACTGTTTCATGGTACTCTGCTCCATTTTCTTCCCCATATCCAAAAGATAGTGTAAATATAGCCACGTGCAAAGGACAAGCAGCTTTCTTTAATCTAAAACGAAGATTGGTCAAATTGATGGTCTGGTTACCTTTGCGATGCCGCTGTCCTAATTTTAACACCTCGTTTCAAGTTGTGCTCTGAATCTTGCTCTCGACAATCAGAACGATACTTCTTACTTCGGGCCGCTGAACGGGCGCGTGGCGCAAAGGATAGCCAGGGGCAGGTTCGTCCTCGACGGGAAGGTCTATCATACGTACATCAACGACGGCAGGAATGCGATTCACGGTATGCTTGCAGCTTGCTTTCGTGATAGGATTGTTATGCTGGGAATGAACCCCATGATGCACGGTGAAAAAGACGGGTTGTTATCTTGCTAATGCACGTCGCGTTCAGGTGGTCACAGAGGGTTCAGCAAAGTCATTTGGACGGTGAAGGAGTATGTTGGTGGCGGCGACTCCCCGTACATCACGCTGTACTACCGTAGCTTTGACGGAGAGCAAGGTACGAAACAATACAGTGATACAATGTAAATTGATGTAATAATGATTGCAACTGATAAGCAGGATTCCCGGGAGACTTGGACGCGTACGTGACGTACCAGCTCTCGAGCCCGTACGTGCTGAGCTTGCGCATGAACGCGACGGCGCTGAACAAGGCGACGCCCGTGAACTTCCTGCAGCACACGTACTGGAACCTGGGCGGGCACGGCAGCGGCGACGTCCTGGGCCACACGCTCCAGCTCTTCGCGTCCCGGTACACCCCGCTGGACGAGGAGCTCCTGCCGTCGTCGGGCCGCGTCGCGCCCGTGGCCGGCACGCCCTACGACTTCCGAGCGCCGACGCCCATCGGGGCGCGCATCCGGCATGTCATGGGCGGCCGCATCGCGGGCTACGACATCAACTACGTGATCGACGGCGACGGCATGCGGAGGGTGGCGGCCGTCCGGGACGGCGCGTCCGGCCGCGCGCTAGAGCTGTGGGCGAACCAGCCGGCCATGCAGCTCTACACCGGCAACTGGCTGAACAACACCAAGGGGAAGGACGGCAAGGTGTACGAGCAGTACGGCGCGTTTTGCCTCGAGACGCAGGGGTACGTGGACGCCGTGAACCACCCCGAGTTCCCATCGCAGACGGTGAGGCCCGGCCAGGTCTACAAGCACGACATGGTCTTCAAGTTCTCCTCCTAGCTAGCTAGGTTAGGTTGTAGCACGTACCATCGTCGATTACTTTTCACTTGTGACTTTGTACGATTGATTCTCGGTGCATGTTTGGAGGAAAAATTAATAACAACCTCTGGGTTAGGAGATGATGCTTTATGCCTCCGTTTTGCTAGTTTAGTTTATCATATCATGTTTAGATCGATGTTATACGGTTAGGTATCCTATGCAATAAGGACTTTGGACTATGTTAGGCTTCAACTCTATTCCCACGTGATTATCTGGTATCGATCCGACAATGAGCAGTGGGGTTTGAAAAATTGTTATACTCAACGGGGTGGTGATGGGATCGGATCCTCTGCATGCAGTGTTATCTGCATTAACACTTCTCAACCGGACGGACGAGGTCAATCGCTACATCACAATCTAAACAGTATCTTGCTATAGTATTCTATCTACAATGTTGTGCATGTGATTGTGATTTGCTACAGTGAAATACTGCAGTACTAGTGCAGATCACTGTTCATACAACTGAACAAACGAGTGCATGTATTGGGTTGGGCTAGGCGGGGGCGGCAGCGGGTATGGCTTGGGCCAACATCTCCATTATCTCTCTCTAAAAAAACTGCACATGTGCGAAAAATTTGGCAGCACAGGGTAGTGGCTTCGGCAAACAACAAAGAACCAAAGGACAAAGGGCCTGTTTGTTTCGGTTGTGGCTTTTTGAAAGCGGCTTTGGTGTACCACGAGTTGAGCATTTGCGGGTGAGCAGTGAGTTTTTCGATTTGGTGTTTGGTATCGACTTTTAGGTAGGTTGGTTGCAGTTTCCGAGATGAAAAATGTTTGAAATGCCTCTGAGGACAGTAATAGCTTGTTTGATGATGTTTAACACAATTAACAACGTTTAACGATAACTAACGACAATTGACGATTATTAACTACGACTAATAAACATTTATTACAACAAATATTTGACGACAACTAACGACAATTGATGATTATTAACGAAGACTAATGAATTTGACGACAACTAACGGTAGTTAACGACAAGTGACGATAACTAACGACATTTGACGGCAACTAACTGTAGTTAATGATAAGTGATGATAACTAATGACATTTGATGACAACTAACGACAAATTGACCGTAATTAATGTAATTAACGACAAACAATTATTACATAAATAATTACAATAAATAATCACAATAAAAAATTATTACAGTGCATAATTAATACAACAATTAATAAATAGAATAAATAAATATTACAAAGCATTATTACAGTGAATAATTAATACAACCAATCATTACGGCGCATAATTCACTGAAAATAGACTATTTCCAAATATTCTTGCAATACATTGTTGTACGTGTAGTTAACAAAATATTAACGATAATAACTATTACATAAATAATTCATGCCCCTTTCACTTTTTTCCGGGCTTGGGACCGGCATCGGCAGTGTTAGACACCCCACCCTCACATGTACCCCAAAAATAAAGAAGTAATAAAAAGAAAAGAAGGAAAAAGAACTAATGCTACATTGGCTTGAATCCAGTACACTATCAAGAACACAACACTTGAAAAAAGATTTCTTGATTGTCAAGCATCAACTAGTAATTTTGGCCAAATACTATGGATATAAATCACACTTGAAATCTAGAAAGAGTGAAGAGCTACATGCCGATACTAATTGAAAATTTTGATGTTATCAAAAATTAAGGAGAACATTAAGCAGAAAATATGATACTGGCTCAGTGGATAGATAAGAACATCTAATTGACCCCATGGCAGAAGAGGACTAAAATGTTTACTTCTACATAAAGATGCTATCACTAAATTGCTTCTTTTTTTTCACAAACACCATGAAACTGAAAATGACAGTATGATGGATAATAATTTGCTTGTAGTACAATTATTGTACATAGATACTATTTAATTCATAGATAGTCCAAATGGTGAGTTGCCTCTGCCGCGGCCCTACCCATGGCCGCGTGAAGAGATTCTGTCACTGTCAAGTCTTTTGCGTGACACAGCATTGGCCGATCCAAATCCACTAGCACCCTGCATAACTGCTTGACGTTCCATGCGCATCTCATAATTCAGAAGATGAGCATAGGTGTCACTCAGAGAAACTGGTTCTGATTTGGTGCACAGTGATGCCACTATTGGATCATACTCAGAATCAAGCCCAGTCAATAAATAGCCAATGAATGAATTCTTCATCTCGAAGTGGTTGGCCTATTGCTGCTAATGTATCAGCTAGGTGCTTAGCTTTGTTGAAATATTCAATTACAGATGAATCTTTCTTTTGGATGGTTGATAACTACTGCCTTAACTTGTATTACTTTTGCCCGGGAACCAGACGAGAACGTGTTCTCTAAGGCTAGCCATACTTCACGAGAAGTTGAGAGAGAAAGCACCTGTGCGAGCACCTGCTCAGAGAGGGATGACAGCAGTGCACTCAAAACCATTTGATCCTGCTGAACCCAGATCTGGTACGCAGCGTTGGTTTGCTGTTGGGCACCAGACTCTGTCGTCATGGTGATGAACTTGTCGAGGCAGACGTTGGATCCATCCACGTAGCCTAGGAGCTGTTGTCCATGCAGGTAAGGCAGTAGCTGTTCCATAGGAGATAATTCTCCCTCTTTAGCTTCACGTTCATCAGATGGCTGAGGGAGGGCACCGGAAGAAGTCCGGCGGTGGCGGCTCATCGCCGCAGAGGCTTCATCTCATTGGAGATTTTGGAAACTCTGATACCATGTAAATAAAACAAGAATTGTATATTGGGTCCATGCTGACAAGTTGCGGTCTCTGTGCTTTGTTATTTATAATAATTTTCGTATGATGTACAGTACCGAGTACTAGACTATAGAATAACAGGAGATAGAGATTACAGCGGGTAAGGGGCGCATGCTCAGGAGAGAAACTAGGCATTACTAACTATCTTACAACGTACATACACGACTATTTGAACACTCTGGTTCTATGGTTCATGAAGCTCTTTATATAGTTTTTAATTTTTTCATATAAAATAATAAAATATTTATAATTAGTACTGCTCGATATTTAGTTATTATCGTATGTCCACGGATAAAAATTTTATGACTCTGTCCCTGTGAGCATTCCAACCTTCCTTTGCACAGTATTGGGGCACATATCGACTGAGCAGGCCGGCCAACTGAAACACGACACTACTTCCCAATGCCTTCTACCGCACAACGAAGCACAGCAGCCACGGCCCAATTAGTATATATAGTGCACACAAATCACTTGGGTTTATTTGAACATCCAAAAGTGTGTACGATATATGGAGAAAGAAAGGAATGTACGTATGTTCCCCCGGCTGCATGACAGGGAAAGAGCGGTAGACATAACCATAAGAGCTATTAAGCGTTTATAAGCGCCATGAGGAGATCGAAGTTCGCTATGATTTTTCTTGTATTGTGTCACTACATTTATGTTCCTTTTGTTGGTGTTTATATACAGGAAGCGACTAGGGAACAGTATAGTATTGGAACAGTATAACAATAAGTTTCACGATGTTTCAAGAAGTTTTGTGAAAATATTTCAAAAGTTTTAGGTTTCAGCGAGTTTCATGTGTTTCTATAATATTCCAAGAAAAGTTTCAAATAAAGTTTCAACGAATTTTAGATTTTGGAACACAAGTTTCAGCCGGAGAATTTCGAGAAGTTTAAACAAGTTTCAAAACAAAAGTTTCAATAGATTTCAATGAGTTTCAATCAAAGTTTAAAGAAAGTTTCAACGAGCTTTGGCTAATTTTGGCCAACTCACCTTGGCTACAACGACACTATAGCGCCGCTACGGAGCCGCCCGACACCATCCGCCGCCGATGCACCCTCTTATCTGGCTCCGGCCCCAACTATTGCCGCTGCCATGACGTCGAGTTTCGTGCTAAGCATCCATCTCTCTCTATCTCTTCCCCAGCTTTGGCCCAAGTTCCGTACCACGCCATTGCTTGCACCAAGTACGAAGCAAGAATTGAAGGAGGAGGTGGAGTGCAACACTGGAAGTGAAGAAGGAGGGGGTGGTCGTTTGCCTCCATCGGCTCGACGGATGCACTCCTAGGCCGGATGCAGGAGAGAGAGATCGAGGAGGGAGGAATACACGAGAGAGAAATGAGAGAGGGGTGAGAAGGATGAGAGAGGGTGAGAAGGAGACATGGCCTTATGGTTTGTGGGGCGGATCGGACGACTAGGATCTATACCATTGCAATGCTACAGTATTCCATAGTATTTCTTTTGTATACAGAGAGGCACGAGCAAATCTCGGAGGATCGTGCATTAATGTTTTCTTCCTAGTTTTTACGTACATTAGCTTTAATCAATTCGTACTCTTAAATAAGACATGTATCATTTGGGTCAATAAAAATAAGACATGTATCATCTCAAAGTGTGTATCTTTTGGATAGCTAGCTAGCATGTTAGTATTAACATGAGATTTGGTATATGGAGTAATTAATAACCGTATCACATCTTATAAAGTGTATCTCTTTGTGGAGATCATGTGGATATGATCCTAATCTTAGTATGTTGAACAATTGGCAATAGCGCCGAGGTGTTTGGAGAAACCCTCGTTTTCGGTGAAGTTCATGTCTTTGTCGGGCTTGAGTGATCGACCGACCATGGTGTGATCGAGACCGGCCGTGCCTTTGGTTGTTTTGCTTGTGAGTGGTGGCGGTCGGCCAGGCGGGCGTGGTCCGGCCGGCGGTGTGGCGATCGACCGCCACTACGGTGGCGGTCGACCGCGATGAAAGTTGCTTTGGATTTTTTAGCTGGGCAAAAAATAGAGAGTGTAGGCAAGAGAGGAGGTTCTACTGCTCTTGGTCCTATAATTTTTGGAGCCTCCAGGCAAAAGTTCTATTGGTTTGAATTTTTCAGAGAGGTTGCGGATTTCCAAGCTGGAATTTGGCTAAGTCTTGGACTGACGGTCAGATCGGCCTTTGGCTGGCGGTCTGACCGGTAAAGGGAGCGGTCGAACCGGCCAAGGGTGGCGGTCTGACCGGTAGTGACTTGGTTCGTCGTCCTACGTGGCGGCGATGTGTGTTTGTTAGGTCAAGTTCATGTTCATTAGTGCATATGTGTTGCATGATGCATGTTTTGGCTAACGTGGATCAAGTTGTGAAGAACTTGTTCCCGGATTCGTGTTTGCTTGTCTATTGCATCGCGGTGGCTTGCGAGTCTATGACGGTCAAGCGGCGGAGGATCGGGACTAAGCTTGGAGAGCGAGGTCAAGAGCGATCGTGGATATCGGGTGGTCGAGAGGACTCAAGGCTGGCGCGAGATGGACATGGATGACCGAGCAGGCGATTGGTGCGGCCGGTTGGATCAAGCGGCGCGAGAGTCGTTGCAAGTGCTCGGTGGTGCGGTGGGATCGGACGGAGAGACTTGGCGGCGTGGGCCGTTGATCAACCTACACGTGGCGGCGGCGATTGCTTCACGAGTTGGACTTGGTCTTTTGGAGAAAGATCGAGGCGAGGTATTTTGGTAATTTCACCAAATACCGCCTTGGTGACTTTGGCTAAACCGCGCTGGTCGGCGCATGGTGAAGCGGTTTAGGTCAATCGAAGATGAAGGCGCGCTTTAAAATGCGTGCGTGTGTTAACCCATTGTGTGTTAGGGTCTAATGGGTGCCTAATGGAATATTCCTAGAATCTAGCCTCCACTATAAATAGAGGAGGTGCTGGCACACCTCCTTAACCCTTCAATTGGAAACCCTAGCTTTGGTTGTTAGGGCTTGGAGAGATTAGTGGGAGGTTAGGGTTCTAGAGATGGATTGATTTGAGTGCTCATGTGGTGAGCTTTGTCCTCCTAGATTGGAGTGGTGTAAACAACAATCTATCATCTATCCAATCAATCAAGGAAAGATTTCACTAGATGAATCTCTATTTCGTTTTGTGTTCATCCTCTCTATTTGAGATTTTGGGGTTTCTTTGATCCGTGAGTTTTGCTTGGTTTCTTCTCTTTATCTAGCTTGCTGTGACATGTGGGAACACATCTAGGATCATCTTGATCATCAATCACCCACGAGCAAGTCTCTAGATCAAGTTTTTGTTTTTGCTCGGTTTTGAACCCTCCTTCGGTAAAATAGAAAAAGGTCAAAAATTTGATGTGGATCTACTCAATCGTTGCTTGGAATAGGTTCGTAATATCCTTAGGAAGGTGTGTTCCAAATTTGGTCAAGTTTGGCCGAGTAGATCAAAAGTTAGACCGATTTTAGTTTTGGTTTTCGGGCTGATTTTCCTGTTCATCGTGCTAGAGGTCAGACCGCTAGGCAAATCGGTCAGACCGCCCGTGTGAGAGGTCTGACCGCTAGGCAAAAAAAGTTGACCCAATTTCTGAGAGGTCAGACCGCCCGAGACTCTATGATTTGAGTTTTTGTTGATTTTGCTTTGGGGTTTTGATTGGATTCAATACAAGTCTTCCACTGTGCTTGTTGATTGATCTTCATAGCTTTCATAGCTATTGGAGTAAACATCGTGTTGAATCCGATCGTTTGTGAAAAAGTTGAGCGTGCTCCTATTCACCCCCCTCTAGTCGCCTTTCCGGTCCAACAAGTGGTATTAGAGCCAAGTTTGCTCTTTTGTGATCTTAACCGATCTTTGAGCATGACGACTAGTGTGCCGACTTGTGAGCGTTTCCTTGCATCCTTGCATGATTCTTTTATCGTTGATGTGAGTCATGACAAGACGTTTGAAGATGCAATAATGGTGTTGTCGGTTCAGGAGGGATTCTCCTGCGATATTTGTGGCGGTCTCTTTAGTTTTGATTGTCCTAGTTTGAGAGATGAGATCGCATGGAGCCTAAGGAGAAAGAGTCCATTGGTATGTGTGCGGCATTTGAGGATGAACATAATGGAGAGCTTTTGAGGATGATCACAATGACTCTTCCGAGGATGATCCCCTACTCGAGCTAAGCAAGGTAAGCAAAGAAAAACTTGTAAATGTCTTATATTCATATGATTCTAAATTGCTAGCTCTAAGGATAAAAATAAAATTATTAGAAAGAGAGAATGATGATTTATCTAATGAGCTCTCCGAATTGAAAACATCCATGTGTGCTTATGATTCATTACTTATAGACATGGATAACTTGAATAATTCTCTTGCATGCCTAAAAACTGAAAATAAAATTTTGAAATCGAATGCTTCTATGCCATGTAATTCTTGTGTTGCCTTACATCATGAACTTGACAATGCTAAGTTAGAAATAGGCAATCTTACTTCTATGGCTAGAAATAATTGTGATTCTCATGTAGGCATTGTTGTTGAATTTGACAAGTTAAAATTGACTAATTCCATTCACCTTGAACTATTAGAGAATGCTAGGGCTGAAATTATTGATATTAAAGCTAGGCCTTGTAGCATGTGCTTTGATTATGAAAAATCGCTTAAGGATGGTTTAGTCTCTTGCAAGAATTGTGCTTGTTTAGAAAATGAAATTGATACTTTAAATTGATTGCTTAATTCAAAAGCATCATTAATTTCTTGCACATCTTGCATTTCTTTGAAGAGAGATTGATTCTTTGCTTGCGATGATATGAGCGCCAAGTCTTGTGACTCTTGTATTTGTCTTCACTCCGAAATTGATGTTTTTAAGATTTCTCTTGAATCTTTGCATTGAGTCGAGTCTTTTGTGCTAAAGTGAGTCACTTGATGTTGGTTCTTGTTCCATCTTTTGAATAGCTCTTCTTTAGGAGATTCGACTCTTTGAACCCTTCTTGTGTTGTCCAACGTTTTCAAAGGACAAATGTGCTTCTTCTTCAAATGATACTACATCTTCAAAAGAGAAGTATCATTGCACCTTTTGTAAGAAAGATGGACACACTTTCGAGTTTTGTTTCACCGTTTGAAATATGAGCGTCGAGTGCGTCGTCGTACCTCTAGGAACACACATAGTCTTTATCGTGGCATGTGTGAGTCTAGTGCCGATACGAGGACGAGTCTTGATGTTAGTTCTTCCAGAACTTCTTCATTGAGCCTTAATGGTGCCTTGTCCTCTCGGACCGTGTCTCCTAGTAGACCTTTACACTATTGCTCTTTTTGTGGGAAGAACGGACATCTTATGGATTTTTGTTTCCGACGTGCAAAACATTTGCGTCGAGTTCATGCTTCTAAGTCTCCTAGTGGGCATAGTCTTTCTCATGACATGCACACTAAAGAGCCTAGCACGAAGACTCGATTTGTTGGTGGCTTCTTTGACACCTTTTCTAGTGGTGTTGGACAGCATCGTGGACTTAGTTTTTATGGTTATGGTTTTGTCCCACGAGCTGCCACGAGGCAGAATTTCCGCCGTTTTCCAAGAGGTGGACCTCGTTTTGTTCATCGAGGTACACACCCACGGCGAGGATGTGTGAGTTTCATTTGTGCTTCTGTTGGTTCTCATCATGGTGCTTTCAAGCAAGGTCGTCGCCACTTTTCTAGAGATGGACCTCGTTTTCCTCTTCGAGTTGTCCACTCGCGGCGTGCCTTCAAGGTGGATGTTGGATCTTCTTGTATGGATCATCATTCGCATCATGCTAACTCACATAATGATTCGACTGCCTCTAGTGGTGGTGTGTCCAAGGTTTGGGTTCCCAAGCATTTGCTCTCTAACCCTTCGGGATCCAAGGTTTGGACACCTTGCCTTTCTCATGTGTAGGTACCGAGAATACGAGTTGGAGAACATGGACTTAAAAGATTCTGATCTTTTGCTTCATTACTTGATTGGGACTCTTGATGGTTCTCCACCTCAATAATGGCCTCCAAGAGGCATGTGCTTTCATGATCGGTGTCTTCACATGTTTTGTGAGCAATCTTATACCTTCATGTATTTACCTTCATGATTATTCAATCTTGGCATGTTGTGCTTGTTTTGTGCTCACTTGTATCATATTGGCATGTGTTATTCTTTTGATATCTTTTATCATGCCTTTGCTAGTACCTTGCTTATGTATTCATGAACTAGATTGTTATTCATTATTTCCATGGGTATATAAGTTTGGTTTTGTCAACATGAGCTTGTGCTGTCTTGTACCTTTATTATATTGCTCATGATTGATTCTTGCTTATGTATCCATGTATTAGACTGTTGTTCTTTATTTCCATGGATGTATAAGCTTGGATTTATCTTCACGAGCCTGTGTTGTTTTGTACATGATTAATCTTGCTCGTGCTGATTTTTGCTATATGTATCCACATTCTTACTTGATTCCATGTTAGCATACCTTGATCATGATCTGTTCTCTAACATGCTTATGCTTACATGGTTATTATGCCATATTGTTAATTGTGGATATATGAGCTTTGCTATAGCTTCACTAGCATACTTTACCCTTGACTAGATATATGTTGTGTGATATGCTATGTGCTTGCTTGCTTGCTCCTATGCCTTATTGTGGATTAAGGATAGTTTGAGCTTTGTCATATCTTGGATAGCATGTGCTGCAATTGATTTGTCTATCTTTATGCTCATGTCCTGAATTGTTGATTGTATGCTTTAATGAGCTTTGGATCATTTCTTTGCTATCCACTGTTAGTCATGTGTCTTGAATCTGTTTCCCTAGATAATGTCTCACTAACTTGATGCCAAGGCATATACTTTTTCTGTCTCTCGTGGTGTAGTCTTTCGGTTGAGAAGAAGAACATGTGGTCCAACAAGTGGTCAAAGACTCTAGTTGTTGGTTCTTCTTCATTTGTGCATTCAATGCTGGCTATCACTTCTTGGAGATGAAGGAATTTGAGATGAGGATGATGGGTGACTGCAACTACTTTCTGGAGCTTCAAGGAATGGATCTTCATCCATCATGACTACATCTCACTGCCAAGCAGTGCGACTCAGGTTCGAGCTTCTATACCTTACTTTTATGTATGGTATCCCTAGTCTACCTTGTATAGCATTTTGGGCTTGTTGAGTTCAGGGTAGATAGGAGGCTCTGTTCTAGCACGTGTCTTTTCTAGGCACTCTTCTTATCCCATGGTTTTCTAGGATGCACTTCTCTCACAGCCTAGGTCGAGCTTGTTTCCCAGTCACTAGTCCTTAGCAGGTTTTTAAGTTGCCTGTAGGTCTTGTTAGTGTTGGTGTTTCGCTCCCTGGCTTTTCGAGTTGCTTTCTCTAGAGATCTTGTGGAGTTTGAAGTCTTTGTGCTAGTTTTTGTGGAGTCCAAGGCTCTTTTGGCATATCCCCTCAAAGCTTTTTGACCAAACAAGGTTTGCCACATTGAGAAGCAAGTTAGGGATAATTTATCCCTATGGATTGGTTTGAGGGGGAGTTGGTTCTTTTTCTGAACCTTCTTTGTTCATCTGAACTTTCATTGTTCATTTAAGCTTTTCTTGTTCATCTGAACTTTTCTTGTTCATGTGAATTTTTTGTGGATCTTTTCTGATACCTTATTCAAGTGATATCTTCTTTGGATCTTTTTGATCCTTGTGATCTTTTTAGGCTTTTATTTCTTTTGTGCATCTCATTGTATCATATTGCATACAAATGAAAAATCCAAAAAGATGCATTGTAATATAAGTTTTACTGCTTCTATCTTTTAAATTGATGAATCTTTGCTTATTACCCTGTTGAGCTTTAGTATTTCAATTCTTGCTCAATTATGTGCCTAGTTCTTTGACTTGCTAGAATTATCATGCTTTCACATGTGCAGCAATGTCTTTGCTAAATGAGCTAGCACTTTAAGACAACTTGAACTAAAAATTGCAATTTGTGGATCTTTTAGCTAGTTGCTCAACTAGTGATCTTTTTGTGACATTGGCCCTGTCAAAATTGCTTTGTTAGCTCTGGAATCTAGAATTGATCATCTTTGAGCTTTTTGTTCTTTTAAAAGAATCTAAAACAGCCCTTGTGCAAAATGAAAAATGATCTCTTTTGTGCGAAAAAATTGATCTCACCAATTCTTTCTCATGAGACGGCTTGCCACTGCACTAGGCATGAACTCAGGGGGAGTTTTGGATGACCTAGACCACTCTTTTAAGCTTTTGTTGCTTGAGATGGTGTGGCAAGGCTTGAGATCTAGCACATGGCTAATAATGCAATTTGTCAAATTGGTTGAAGCTTAGGAAGAGATTGTGGATGGCTCCTAGTCCAGGATCTTCTTTACTAAGATAGACCTTTAATCAACTTGAATATTCATTGCAAATGGAAAATAGTTGAAAATTGGGCTTTTGACAAAAACTTGAGCAAAATGATTCAATTCAGGACTTTTGTCTCCTAGATGGCCTTTGCTAGCTTCTGGATCTCACAATGACATTCTGACATGGCCATTATCACTTTAGGATACCTGTTGTTGAACTTGCTAATTTTGAATAGTTGCTTAATTTAATCCAACAACTTGTGTTATTTTGAGCTCACTAGCTTAGCTTTGCTATGCATGTCTTAATATGATCTTGCTAGCTTTGTCAGGCTTGTTGTATCTTGAGTAATGGTAGAAATGCTAGCCTGTTCAATTGAGTAATCCCCAAAGCTTCTCTTTAAATTAAAAAAAAAATCAAAACAAAAATGAAGCCACCCCATTGCACTTCATGCATGCTCTTTCTTTTGCTTCTTCCATATTGTTGCACTTGTTATCTCTGGATGAGAGGAAGGGATGATTCCTTGATGAATCCATTGTCAAAGGGGGAGAAGTTTTGGCAAAAATGTGAAAAAAGAGCTTTCGGGATAAGGAGAAGTTCGAGGATGTTATGGGGAGAAGTTTTGTAAAGGGAGAAGAAATGGCTTCTCATTGTCAAAGGGAGCTTTAGCTTTCTCTTGTAAAATGATGATCATAGTGAGGAGTATTGAAATTGCATTCTTTTGATCTTATTATCGTTTCTGAATTTGAATTGCAATTCTTGAAGACTCACAATGATCTAAGGTCAAATAGAACAATTGTTCTTTCATATGGACCTTAAGTGAGATTTTGTCGATTCTTTGGAATTTGAAGCTTTCATGTTTTCTTTTGCCTTATCTCACTTGCTTATGCTATTCTGAAGCCGACTTGGTCATTTACATTGCTTTCTCTTGCAATTGGACCAAATTGTGCCTTTCTTGTAGCGTCGGGTATTTTCATTTTTAAACCTCCAATTTGCATTTTGAGAAGATTGCCAATGTGTTCATCAAGGGAGATTGTGGAGATCATGTGGATATGATCCTAATCTTAGTGTGTTGAACAATTGGCAATAGCGCCGAGTGTTTGGAGAAACCCTCGTTTCGGTGAAGTTCATGTCTTTGTCGGGCTTGAGCGGTTTGACCGGCCATGGTGGCGTCGGACCGGCCATGGTGGTGATCGAGCCGGCCGTGCCTTTGGTTGTTTTGCTTGTGAGTGGCTGGCGGTCCGACCGCCAAGGCGTGTCCGACCGGCCAGTGTGGCGATCGGCCACTCTACATTGGCGATCGAGACCGGCCATGAAAGTGGCTTTGGATTTTGAGTGGGCCAAAAATAGAGGTGTAGGCAAGAGAGGAGGTTCTCTGCTCTTGGTCCCATAATTTTGGAGCCTCGGGCAAAAGTTCTATTGGTTTGAAATTTCGAGAGGTTGCGGATTTCAAGTGGAATTTGGCTAAGTCTTGGGTAGACGGTCGACCGGCCTTTGGCTAGCGATCGGCCGGTAAAAGCGATCGGACCGGCCAAGGGTGGCGGTCTGACGGTTGTGACAGTTCGTCGTCTGCGTGGCGGCGATGTGTGTTTGTTAGGTCAAGTTCATGTTCATTAGTGCATATGTGTTGCATGATGCATGTTTTGCTAACGTGGATCAAGTTGTGAAGAACTTGTTCCGGATTCGTGTTGCTTGTCTATTCTCATGCGGTGGCTTGCGAGTCTATGACGGTCAACGGCGAGGAGGATCGGGACTAAGCTTGGAGAGCCGAGGTCAAGAGCGATCGTGGATATCGGGTGGTCGAGGACTCAAGTGGCGCGAGATGGACATGGATGACCGAGCAGGCGATTGGTGCATTGGTTGGATCAGCGGCGCGAGAATCGTTGCAAGTGCTCGGTGGTGCGGTGGGATCGGACGGGAGAGACTTGGCGGCGTGGAGTCGTTGATCAACCTACACGTGGCGAAGCGAGCAATTGCTTCACGAGTTGGACTTGGTCTTTGGAGAAAGATCGAGGCAGGGTATTTTGGTAATTTCACTAAATACCGCCTTGGTGACTTTGGCTAAATCGCGGCGCTAGTCGGCGCATGGTGAAGCAGTTTAGGTCAATCGAAGATGAAAGCGGCGCTTTAAAATGCGTGCGTGTGTTAACCCATTGTGTGTTAGGGTCTAATGGGTGCCCTAATGGAATATTCCTAGAATCTAGCCTCCACTATAAATAGAGGAGGTCTTGCCACACCTCCTTAACCCTTCAATTGGAAACCCTAGCTTTGGTTGTTAGGGCTTGGAGAGATTAGTGGGAGGTTAGGGTTCTAGAGATGGATTGATTTGAGTGCTCATGTGGTGAGCTTTGTCCTCCTAGATTGGAGTGGCTGTAAACAACAATCTATCATCTATCCAATCAATCCAAGGAAAGATTTCACTAGATGAATCTCTATTTCGTTTTTGTGTTCATCCTCTCTATTTGAGATTTTGGGGGTTTCTTTGATCCGTGAGTTTTTGCTTGGTTTCTTCTCTTGATCTAGCTTGCTGTGACATGTGGGAACACATCTAGGATCATCTTGATCATCAATCACCCACGAGCAAGTCTCTAGATCAAGTTTTCATTTTTGCTCAGTTTTGAACCCTCCTTCGGTAAAATGGAAAAAGGTCCAAAACTTTGATGTGGATCTACTCAATCGTTGCTTGGAATAGGTTCGTAATATCCTTAGGAAGGTGTGTTCCAAATTTGGTCAAGTTTGGCTGAGTAGATCAAAAGTTAGACCGATTTTAGTTTTGGTTTTCGGGCTGATTTTCCTGTTCATCGTGCTAGAGGTCAGACCGCCCATCTGAGAGGTTAGACCGCTAGGCAAATCGGTCAGACCGCCCGTGTGAGAGGTTTGACCGCTAGACAGAAAAAGTTGACCCGATTTCTGAGAGGTCAGACCGCCCGAGACTCTGTGATTTGAGTTTTTGTTGATTTTGCTTCGGGGTTTTGATTGGATTCAATACAAGTCTTCCACTGTGTTTGTTGATTGATCTTCATAGATTTCATAGCTATTGGAGTAAACATCGTGTTGAATCCGATCGTTTGTGAAAAAGTTGAGCGTGCTCCTATTCACCCCCCTCTAGTCGCCTTTCCGGTCCAACACTCTTGGATAGGTTTCTATTAATGGTTCCTAACATTTGATAGCTAGAATTAATTAGTATTTTCTTAGAATAAGACCCATATTACTCCTCTGTAATTAGCAACGTGCATGCCTCAGGCTAGGCCTGCGGGTATGGCTTGGATCAAGACCAGGTCGTAAGCTTCGCCTTTGCAAAGTGGGCCGGCCCATATGTTGCCAATGGTCTCTCTCTACGACTCTACCTGCGCTGTGGCTGTGTCTGCAGACGGTTGACTCTGCGACTGTGCTATAAGTGTCGGTGCAGACAACGCGACAACCTGCACATCTGTGAGAAACTTGGCAACACACACGGTGGTGGCTTCGGCAAAGCTAGCAGCCAAGAACCGAAGCCCAAAGAAGGCATAGTACGCACTACACCCCAACGCGAGGCCACGTCCGGACGGAAGGCGCAGGCGAGGCATGCATGGGGGCGTAGTACGTACGTACGTGTAGCAGCCGCTCTACTCCCGTTATTTCCTCTCTATTCTCTACGTCAACGCTAGCTACGCAGCACGAACATCTCCATGACTGCATGACCGCACCCACACCGCACGTACGCCGAGAGGGTCAAGACAAGGTCAAGCGCGCATGACGCCACGGCATCTAATGTGCACTGCTCACAGAGGAAACGCTAGCTTTAATTCGACGTCACACGCCGCATCTGCTGTGAAGTGTGCAGGCCACACGAACGAAACTAGAAGAAATTTTCGCAAAACAAACAAGTGATCGAGCAAACGGGCGCTGCTGATATCGCAGCTAGGTTCATATGATGATTGAGAGGAAGGTTCCTCTTAGTTTTCAAACGCAGTTATTCATTCTTCGTACTAGCTGTCAACAGGCCTTGGTTTCTTGATCCGGAGCTAGCTCTCGATTCTTGGCGGCGGCACGGTGGTTTTGGGCTTGCCGTCGCCAGCTTCTGGAGGCTTCACGCTCTCAACCTTCTCTCCCAGAGGATTCCCAACCTGCAACATGAGAGCAAACTTTGCTCATGACCACCGGTGTTTATAGTTGTATCTTCGTATTGTTTCACGTTAGATGTAGTTCAAGTTTGGCGTTAAAATTACATGAGAGAAAAGTTTGATGCAAAAAAAAAAAAAACAGTTAAACTAGTTTGTAAAATGACGTACGTGTATTAGTACCTCAGTGAAAATCTTGAAAGCCTCTTCAGGGGACTTGGTTTTCAGCACCTTCATGGCTTGCTCCTGCAGCGAATTGCGTCAAACTTAGGTAATTGCTCAGAGAAGGTAGTAAGTCAATTAATACTACCGCGGCAAATGCGGTAGAAAAGACTACTACTACGGAGCATAACAGAACGCAAACTCATGAAAATACCATATTTGATTGCATCAAAAAAGAATTGGAAAGGAAAGATCATATGACTTCTGTACCAGTATATGTATGCTTCATTTTTTTCCTTCAAAAAATATATCCTGCTTTTTTTAGTACTCTGAATCAATTTCTTGTCTGTACAAAACGCCTCCTATACTCTATTACTACTTTTCGTAACCATTTAGAAATCCAATATCATATTTGGGTTGGCGCTTTGAAATTTGGGTCAAATTTTCAGATTTACTTTATGTGGTTTGAGGCATCTCAGTAATTACTCCTGAATACACAAGAGCTAATATAAGGATCCATGAATGAAAGATACCATGGCTCCAATTCCAAATGTAGCCGGCCTAAAATATGACCAGCATGCTGCTGTATCAGAATTGAACGAACACAAAAATGCAGAAAAATTACGGTTCAAGTTTGTATATTCGAGGAGTGAGCGGTGCTCATTTGGTTGGCTCGCAGGTGGGGCGAGCAGCCGATCTGGGGTTCGAACCCCAGGGCCTCACCAGAGGACTGAGCAGGGGCTCAGGAGACATAGGGGAGCTCCAGGCTCCCAACCCGCCATGGTTCGAGCGCTGTTTCTATGTGTGCCTTGCGAGGTATGGTACTTCTTCTTCTTTAATGTGGGTTAGAGGGGAAAAAATAACCCGGACATCAAAAAAAAAGTTTGTATATTCAAACGGAAAAAAGGCGCGAAAACTTGTTTGAAAAAAGCGCGAAAAGCGACATGATTCGACAAATAAAATCTATAAGTAGATACTAAGATTGAGCATAGAAATACCCTAGCTCGTTCCATATCCTTGCTGCTGAGGGTAGGTGCCTCCAGAAAGTCATCCGAGAGGCAGAAATCGACGTCGTCAAAGGACTCCAGCCTCTGGATTGAACCCATCTTCTTCAGATGAGTGTGACCTGCTGGTTTGAGGTTTTGGAGGCGCTGGCAAGAAAAGGAAAGCGGGGAGAAGGTGAGCACACCAGGAGGAGGAGGGGATCCCGGCCTTTTGTAGGAGGCGATGAGACGCTGGCAAGGAGATCATATGCATCCTGAGGAGTGACACGTATCGTGTGAGATGGCCCAGATTTCTACTCGAGTTCATTGCGATTTGTAATTTTCCTGCATCCGGGCGTCACGCGTGACGCGTTAAAGGATAGTTGGATGCCAGAATGCATGCATGATAATTACGTGGGGCGTAAATGCTTGCTTTGGAAGTTTGTTTTGATTCAAAACAACAAGTGGATGCATGTAGATTATCGGCTCGATCTCGATGCTGTCATGCTTTAATTTCCCCAAAAAGTTAAAATGTGCAGCAACGTGGCAGCAAGTCCTTCCCTTTTTGCTTGAAATCCTTGTTCAATCGTAACTCCTGCATAAAGAAAGAATCAACGAAAACAAAAGGAACTGTGATAAAATTCGATGCTATTAATATTTTTGTACCGGAAGAGAACACTGTAGAATGGTGAATCGATTAATAACACAGCTAAGGGACATTCGAATATTACCGTTTCAAATAATTAATGTCACAACATACAATCATTTTCCAAAACATGTTTCTTTTACCGAAAAAAATCCCCCAAAGAAAGGGAACCACCTCTTGGTGTGGTGGTGGAGTTATGGGTGTACGACTCGGGTTCAAATCCTTGTGACCACCTTTTGCACACGCAAGTACGCTTCAGTAGAATTTTTGTGAGGTTCGTGGAATTAAACCGGCCTCTGTTTAGGCATGTGCTAAGAGACGCACTCGTGTATGTATGCGTGTGGTGTGCGTACATGGTGGAGGCGTGTGCGTCTTCCTTTTTATAATCACAAAAAAAAATTCCCCCCAAAAAAACTCCGAAACACCAAAAGAAAAAGAAAAGAAAAATGGTAAGAGCACAAACGGCGTCAACCCTCCCCCAGCACGTACGCACCATACCTCACACATTTTCAGGTGTCTTGCACGTCTCGGTCACTACACATTGGTACACACGTCACCACAGCCTCGCGTACATCCCGCATACCATGCATGCACGCGCGCACGTACATGCGTCAGATCTCGCGAGTCACGTGCCTTAGACCTTGAACCCGAGGTAGTGCGGCGTGCCGGTGAACTTGAGCCACGTCGCGCCGTCGACGAACGGCCCGGCGGTGAACTGCTCGGCCTCCTTCCGGCCGATGATGCGGAACCCTGGCCAGTTGACCCTCTTGCTGGTGCCGGCGCCGGGGCCGCGGTTGCCGTACTCGGCGTAGTAGAGCGTCTTGAGCCCGAAGTCGCCGTTCCACGGCATGTAGCCCTCGGGGCGGATGAAGTCAGCGATGGTGCTCTCCATGATGACGAGGCGCGAGTACTCCTTCCACGGCCGGCCGAGGTAGGAGGGGATCTTGAAGCGGTCGGGGAAGAGACGCTGGTCCGGCACGAGGCGGCAGTTCTGGATGACGAGCCCGGACTTCATGTTGGGGTCGATGCGGCCGTGCGCCGTCACCGAGTTCTGCTGGTTGTCCATGGGGCGGCGCGTGATGATGAGGCAGTTCTGGAACACGGCGGCCGAGTTGCCGAAGATGAAGTCGATGGTGCCGGAGATGACGCAGTTGCGGAAGAACTGGCGCCGGGCGTGCACGTACAGCGTGTCCTGGAACGCGTCAAACCGGCAGTTGTAGAACGCCGCGAGGTCGCCCTGCACTCGGAGCGCTACCGCCTGGTGCCTCTCCGCGCCGGCCGTGTTGTGGAACCCCATGTTCTTGCAGATGAAACCGGACGCCTCAATGGCTGCAATTAAATGCAGTTGCTAGTTATATGCATTGCCCGTGCGCACTTGCGTATAGGAGTACCTTGTAGTGAAGGCTAGGGCTCACAGAAGGTGGCGGTCTTCATGGTGGTGATGCCGTCGGCGAAGCTCTTGCGGCCGGTGACGCGGCTGCGCTTGGGCCCATCGCCGTACATGAAGATGTTGACCTTGTCCTTAGGGACCATGACGATCTCGTCGTAGAGGCCGGCCTTCACGTAGATGACGTACCGGCCCTGGTGGCCCTTGGGCATGGCGTTCACGGCCTCCTGGACGGTCTTGAAGTTGCCGCTGCCGTCCTTCGCCACCACCGCGTTCGGATGCGGCCGGTTACGGTCGCCCGAGGCCAGCAGCTTCCTGTCCGGCGCCTTCATCCACGTGGGGAAGCCCTGCTCGTCCTGGCTGGCCAAGAGGCTGCGGCGCGAGTCTGTCTTGAACATGTCAAGGTCGAGCTTCTTGAAGATGGCTCCGAGGCTGTTGGTGATGGCGAGCGCGTTGCTGCTGAGCTCGGTGGCGTTGCGCAGCACGTGCTTCATGTCGGCCTTGAGCTTCTCGTCGGTGAAACCGTCGGTGCAGGTGTCGATGAAGGTCATCACGCCGGTGAGCCAGTGCTCGAGGTCGTCGGAGCGGCTGAGGAGCACCTTGACGTCGCCGCCGGCCATCTCGACCATGCCCCTGAGGTCGTCGATCGAGTCATCGAGGAGCTTCTTGCAGTCCTCGCGCGCGCTCTCCGTCATGGGGTCGCTCGACTTGGCATCGCCGATGGTGCGGGACCGCTCGACGGCCGCCTTGACGGACTGGAGCGCCACCTTGGCGACGGCCTGGAACACCTCGCGGGGGTTCTCGGTGCCATTGGCGGCCGTAGTGAGCGTCTTCTCACACGACTCCTTGTACAGCGTGGGCGCGCACAGGGACTTGACCGACTTGCCGGAGGTGGCCAGGGAGGCCTCCCCCGGGACGGTGAAGTTGTCGCCGGCTTTGTTGCCGGAGCGGGTCACGGTGGCGACCACGCCGACAACAACCGCGACGACCAGGATTGCCGACAGGCCCCCGAGGAGAAACTTCTGTGCCATCTTGGCCGCAAGCTTGCTGTGGAATGGGAGGAAAACACTATTTATAAGAGGAGAGAATGACCATGCATGACAATGTGATGGCTACGTACGGACGCGAATGATTTGACCATTGTTTTTGTGGCCTGTCGTGTTCTCTGGTGGTAGTTATTTTTCGACGTGCAGAATATTTAGGGTCTTTGGGCCTGGTCAATGGGGGTGATACTGGAATAGTACATTCTTTGTAGACTTCTTATCTGTTTCTTCGCTGACCATTGTCGGTGTTGTTTTCAAAAACATCTGTCTATACAAGGTTCGACTATTTCTTTAGTCTAAAATAATTAAATTTTAATTCATTTATAACTTCATTATACATAATTACAGTAAATTATTTATGTAATTTTTGTTCTTAGTCACTGTAATTATTCTCTAAAGTCTTAATAACTCATATTTCCTTCAAATGATTTAAAATCTAACATATACTTCGAGAGATTAAGCAAAAACAAAGACAATAAAATAAAATAAAATTATATACTAACCAAATACGGTAATGTGGTAAACCCATTATATTTCGAAAAAAATTATAATAAATTCGGACCCAATTCATCAGATGAAAAGAAGTGCAAATCTCAAAGCATATCGAACGGATGAAAATTCGACTATTTTGACAAAAAAAAAAAACAATCGAATGTTGTTTAGCAAAACCGTTTCTAAAATAGGTTATGCTTCTTTTGAATAACAACAAAGGGTTTGCACACATAGTCCAATCACCATATAACCCGGTTCAACTACACATAGTCCAATCACCATATAACCCGGTTCAAGCTATTGTTAGGTGGGGGAAGATCCATAGCTCAACGTTTAAACCGGAACTGTTACATAGGAGGTCAATTTTCCTAGAGAGGATGAACGAAAGCATTGCTAATAGGCATACGAACTTCTGAACAAAATCACGAAGAATTACCTTGAATTGTGTAAGCTAGAATTCATGTCGGTGCACAATAGTCCTGGGAGCTTCTGCGTTGCGTAAAATATTTTCCACGTCAACCTGGATTAAAGATTGGACACACACAACCAAATCCAAGTAGAAGCGTTGAAACAAAGACGACCTACCTCGTATGCGCCGATATGATTGGGCCCAGAAGTTCTGGCCCAATACAAGCTGAAGAACCTGGACGGATATATAAGGATTTTCTTAATAATACAATTTTAATAGAATTGCATGTTTAATAAATTTACAAATATGTTCTTCTGTCACTATTTCAAATGATGAAATGGTCCTATCACCATTTAAATTGGCGACAGGAGCCCTGTCGCCATCAGAACATTGTGAAATCTCTCTGCCGCCATTCCAAACGGCAGCAGAGACTTGAGTCACTGTTTGAATTGACGACAAGCTCCTGTCGCCAATTCAAATGGTGATAGGATTTGGAGTTTTTTGCCAAAAAAAATATAAAAGTAACGGTAAACAGAAAATAAAAAATTGGGTGGTTATATTGTTCATAGCAAAAATATGAAACAATATTAGCGGTAGTACATAGGTTACACATAATAATTCAATATATGACATAACATCAGTATATCAGACAACACAACTAAATAGGATATACACCATCACACAACTATTTGACAAATCACAATAATAGTAAGTAGAACATTCATTGCAACATATTTCAAAAGGACAAACCATTCATGTGGCCACCATCTTCACGTTCGCCATGTCGACCTCCACGGTGTCCGTCTCAAGTGGGGCGGTCGGATGAGGTCTTCACGGCACCGTCCGGACTGCCGACCTCTCATTCATGTTGTTCATTTATTGCATGGCAATACTTGAAGGTATGCTCGGACTTCTTGCAAATAAAGCACTTCTTCATACAACGTCTGGTTTCTGCTTTGTCCATATCGTTCCTAATACGCTGTCTCTGTCGTCGGCCAACCATTCCCTTCAGCTTATCAACGTCAGCAGCCCGGATTAGCTCCTCCCAGGTAGGATAGCCGATGAAATGGCCAACCACGTCATAACCATACAACTTTGCACTCCAAATTAGCATAACCTCTTCCTTGATGAAATATTTAGACAGGTATTGACTAGGATGTTGTGCCATCGTCGAACACGCGGTTATCACATGTGAGTATGGCATATGCAGAAGAAGTGGCTTGTTGCAAGTGCATATGCAACGAGTGTGGCCAAGCGTGAACGCGTGGATGACCCTCTCACGGTTCATCCCGTGGCATCCTTTCTCCCTACAGAGTATCTTGAATAGAAGCTCCCTTGTGCTCATCTTGAATGCCTTGTGTATCTCACCCTTCTTGTTCTTCTTCTCTATGTACTTAGTAATCATGATGGGGGTATAGTACTCTGTCATTTGCCATAGAGAGCGACACGATGTTGCTTCGGTTAACAAAGTATTTTATGATGCCGCACAGAATTACCTCCATAATACCAACCAAATGGAGGCACCCTGCGTCGCGCATGACCCAATTGTACTCGTCAGCTAGATTCATTGTCATGACACCATATCGAGTATCATTCTTGTCGTGTAGCAATGACCAATTCACCTTAGGTTTATGCTCGATCCAATCCGAGAAACATTTCACCTATCCACCGGTTTTCCTCGTCAAATTAGGGCCATCTGTGGGTAACTCGGGCAATAACTCGGGGAGATTTTCATCACTTGTGCTGGGCTTTTTTGCTGCCTCCCTTCTGTGCGTTCTCTTCCTCTCATCTAGAGTTTTTCAAAGTGTGTCTAACTTTCTCTGCTGGTTCTGGTTGCACAACCACTTAAAAAGGTTCATTAAGTCCTTGTTATGAAACAACTTGTAAAAGGTTGCACTTCATGCGTCTCATGCACCACCTACTCTACAGATCCACCCATAAAAGTGGCTCGTGTTGCCCTTACTGTAGCTGAGTTATTGTACTCAACAGGCCTACATGCTAGTCATGTATGAGGCATACGTTAGGACGGCCCTGTATAATAGAAATCTTCATTTTCCTCAGAAACCACAATCCACTGTCAGTGTTCTCGCTTTCGACAAAAACAAACGCCATGAGAAGAACCTGGTTGTTCTTGTCCATCACAACTGCAGTAAGTATCTGCCATTTGTACTTCCTAATCAGAAACGTGTTATCCACGCAAAAGATCGGACGGCAATGCTGGAATGCATTGATGCATGCACCAAAGGCGAAGAACGCTCGCCTCAGTACCCTCTTCCTAGCGAATTTTGGATACGTGGAATCTTCAATGGTGACATGAGTACCGGGATTCCTATCCTGTATGACTCAGAGCTATCCTGGCAGGTTGTGGTACGAGTCCTTAAACATGCCGAACCTTGCTTCCAATACCTTCTGTTTTGCCCTCTTCGCCTTAGCATAACTAATTGTGTACTGGAACCTTAACTCTATTACCCGAATGATGGATCGTGACTCGAATTCTAGGTTATCAACGATCGCGCTGTACATGACATTCGTAATTGTGAGGACCCCGGTTTATTCGACTTGTAATGCTTAGTCTTCTCTTGACTCTAGCATCACAAATCAAATAAACCGAGCCCCGAGACATGTATACTTCCCAGAAATGCAGTATACACACCCCGTTACAAAATCACGCATCAATTCCATACAACAGGTCTAACAAAAGACATACATAATAGAGATTTATTACAACAAGGGCCAACCGGCCAAATGACAACTAAATAACAATTGAACAGCGGAAGCAAAAGTGCCATAAGATGACGATAAACAAAAGAGCCAATTAGTGTGCCTTAACCCACAAAGCAACCAACCGGGCCGCCAAGCTAGTCGTCAAACCCGAAGCACATCTCTCAAAAGGGAAGCCCTTGGGGCTCACCTTCTTCCTCTGCAACAAAAATATTAAGCAAGGCAACTGAGTACAAAAATTGTTTTTGTACTCGCAAGACTGACGTGTAAGGGTAACAGAACTATAATTAACTACATACAAGCTTTATTTAAGTGGAGGTGGCTCTGGACTTACTTTTAGCAGAAAGCGAGTTTTCATTTGCAATAATGTAATAGATTCAAAGCAATTTGACAAACTGATTGTAATTGTTGAAATAACAACGATACAATAAGTATAAGAGTAACCACCTATTGGTGACTATCCCAATAGCCACCACACATAGCACGAATCCCAGATTCGTACCACCCATGCCAAGTTTTAATTTAAAAGGTTGTAGTCTGGTTCTCACGGGGCGTATCCGAGCGTATCCATAACCTAGGACGAGGCTATTCGAATAGTTTTAACCCTGCAGGGGTGTACCAATGTACCCACACTTCAGACCACCTTTAAGCCACAAAAGCACACTTAGAAGGTATCTTGCACGGCTAAGTCCTATGAGGCGCTTTCCAATATTGTGCATTGACTACGAGCGCTCGTATGGATCGGAATCCATACGCTTACATTGCCAGCCGAAAGACAACCAGCCATCACGGGGGAAGCCTTTCGGACTCTACAATGCTCCCAGCACCATCCCTCCTGCGGCTCCTGCGGCCCCGAGCCCAATACACGCCAAAGTACAAGGTCAAGAGAGGTCCCATACCCTCTAGTGTGGTTAGCACGCAAAATGCTCAGTACGGTGGCGCAAGTAACTCGGTCCTTAATTGACCCGGGCACCATTCCAGTCACACCCACAAGAACACCAACATACCATTGTGCCCAAGTCTAAATCATTTTGTTTTCATTTTTAGTTTTCACAATAAACATAGCAAAAAGATGAATCATAAAGTTATAATAATTTTGTGTGATCAAGGTTACCGACTAAGTCGATAACCGCCCAATTCTACCGGTATCTAAGCATTGCTAAGCATCATATTGTAAAGACAAATAAGAGGCCCTAAATCATTCACCGGGCTCTAATTCACCGGTGAGGATAATATTCCTAAGGTAGTGGCAGGGGTGAACAATTTAAGGGAAACAATGCAATAGGATTAGCTACCTCTATTCGACAAAATTAGTCATTGACACAAAAGCATGCATACATACAAGTAAAACAAAGTATTAGATTTTAAAAGTAATGGGATGGAGTGGATATGATCAAACTGCTTGCCTTGCTGTAGATCACTTTCTTGCTGCAGAAGATTCACTCACGTAAACAATAATTCCTTCGGAACCTAACGCGAAAAGGCGATAATCAAATAAGAACAAGAACTCCAAATAAAACTCAACAGCAAAAGTTATCCAAATACAATGAAATTTATACAGCAACAAGAGGATGATTTTAGACAAAATTAGAAACAAGAAACATGTCATTTGGACTTAGCATAAAAAAGTTATGGCTAAACTAAGTTCTCTCAGTCTGAAGAATCCTAATTAAATTAATTACGGTTACTGTTCATAGCAAAAATTTCTAGAATGATCTGGAACTTGAAATTTTTATGGTATGTAGATAAGGTCATCCTAAGGACAACAAAGTTGAGTTCAAAACATTTGGAGTTATAATGAATTAGTTATGATTTTTTTAAGCTCTAAAACTAGCATATAACACTTTTCAGGAACATGAATAAAGACAAAGCCTAGTTCATATTAAAGCATGTCTACAGACAAATTTTACCAAGTTGAGTTTGCTCAGTTTGGATTTACAGAGAAAAAGTTATGTATTTTACAAATTTTCAATGAATTTCTAAACAACCTTTTTCACTAAACAAGATCATGCAGTTTATATCATTTTTTTTTGCTACATAACAGTGCCTAGATTCATTCTCAGATTAAAGTTCATTCTATAACAGAGCTAAAGCAACTGGAATCATTAAAAAAAAAAGAGCTAAAATGACAAAGTTATGCACTTTTGAAATTTGAAACATTAAAAGACTTGGAAAATTTGAGCTCTCGGGAGGTCCAACTGAACTGAGCAAAAAGGGGAGGTCAGAACCGTTGATCCAGAATCCAACGGCTCTAGAGAACAGGAGCACAGCGCGCACGAAGGATCTCCAAACGCACTGAGGAGGTCGTGACCGTTGATCCACAATCGCACGGCTCACAAACTCGGGCGCACAAACCCCCACGAGCATCCGTGCGAACAGAGCTCAACGCGCCTAGGGGAGGTCTGAGCCGTTAGATGAAGTTTCGATGGTTCAGATCGAACAGGGAGGTCCTCAAGGTGAAAATCTAAAAGAGGAGGTCTGAACAGTTAGATCTGAAGGAGGGAGGTCCTGGACGGTCACGATCAAACGAGGGAGCTCCTAAGCGGTAAGCTAACAGAGGAACACATGGGCGACTGGGATCTCACCGAGGAGGTCATGGATGGCCAGGATCTATGCGGGGAGGTCCTATGCGAAGGGGTCTAACGGAGGGAGGTCCTTAACGGCTAAGATCTCATCAGGGGAGGTCTTAACAGGCAGGATCCGAGCTGGGGAGGTCCTTAAAGACAAGGACTTGACAGAGGGAGGTCCTGACGGTCCAGATCGAACATAAAGACGTCCCGACGGCTAGGATTAGCACGAGGAGGTCCTGAGGTTCTCTTTACAAAAAGACCAAGGGGTGGTCTTTTGCAAAGAGGACCCAAAGGGTGGTTTTAAAGGTTTTCTTTAAAAAAAAACCCGGGGTGGTTTTTGGTAAAACGACTAAGGGAGGTCTTGCGGTCTTCTTCGCAAAAGACCAGAGGTGATCTTTTGCAAAGAGGACCTCAAGGAGGTCCGAGAGGGTGGTTTTGATAACAAGACCAGGGTGGTCTTTTGCGGAAACACAGAGGTGGTCTTTGCGGCTAAGATCTTAACAGGGGTGGTCCTGGACGGTTGAGATGGAACCGAGGGGAGGTCCTGAGACTTAGGATTTTTCGGAAAAGAACCTAAGGCCCAGATCTAATCTTGGAGAGGTCGTGAACGGCCAAGATTAGCCCGAGGAGGTCCTAGGTGCTTTTAATGGCGCGGGACCTCCGGACAGCGACAAAAAGGGGCGGCTAAGACAAATTTATTGCTCCTGATGATTGGCAATAAATGAACCTAAAAGGGACACTAAATGACTTCCGGATTTAATTTCTAAGCCCATGGCCCACATGTTAGTGACACCATAGCGCAGATTAAGACACAATTAATGCACCAATGATTAGCAATGATTGTGCATTAAAGCTGTCCTAAAAAGATGACGAAAACGGGAGCTCTGAACCGGCAAACTCCCGAGTGCGCTCAACGGCTGCCGCCGCCCTCCGCCATGGCGGCGCCAACTACTGCTGGAATGGAACCGCAATATCATCACGGGCTAAAGGTGGCAACCTTACCGCGGCGACGGCTCGAGCGCCGCGGCCGGAGAGGGGTGGTGAACAGATTTTTGGCAAAACCGAAAACATGAAAAAGGCTCGATACGACCTAACCTGACATGTGCTCGAGCTCTAGGAGGCTAGAATGAACTCACCAGGGCCAAGATGAGGTTCAGAGGAGCTCGGAGGAGAGGAGGAAGCCGAAGAAGGTGCCCCGGTGACCACGAACTCGCCGGAGGTGAGGAAGAAGGCAGGGACGGCCTCGAAGAACAGGTTCCCACAGAGACTCCCACTGCGAAATCAACCAAAGAGAGTTAGGGAAAGCTTGAGGTGATCAAGACTACCAAAAGACAAGCCAAGAACTTGAGGGAACCACTGGAGCTTAAGCTGCAACAATGGCGGCAGGGGTGGTGTTCTTGGGTGCTCGGGCTTGGAGCTCTTACACACAACCGAGGGAGTTTCAAACACACAAGGGTTGGAGAAAGAAAAGGAGGAAGAAGGCATAAGCTATACATAGCCGGGGAGCTTGGCAATGGCTCAGACATGTTCATTGTGAGAATGGGTCCATGCCCTGCCAAGAGCACGCATGGAGGACATGACAGAGCAGGTGAAGACTTTTAGGGTTAAAGCTGCAGGGCATTAAATGCGTGGCAGCTAAAAGAGCCGTTGACATGGACAAAAAGGTGACATATCACTGTCCTCAACTGCCCTGGTCCTGACACATGTGCAGATGTGCGAAAAATCATGGCGAGCAGACCTCAGGGAGGTCGTGAGGAAGAAGAACAGAGTCTAGGGAGGTCCTGAACGTCCCAGATTAGCTTGGGGAGGTCCTAGACGTCCCAGATCACCCGATGCGGGGAGGTCCTGGGGAGGTCCTCGGAGCAGGGGGAGGTTGTGAGCGTCGGATTCAAATCCAATGGCTCGGCACGCGCGCGCAAGAGATCGAGCTCGGGTGCGGCTTAAGTGGACTGGGTTCAACCACGTCGGTTGAGTTAGGCTCGGGCTCGAGCCCGAGTCTGACTCAAACCACTTTTAATTTTTCTGATTTTGAGAAGGGCTGACATTTGGGGAATTGTTTGAGGTAGCAAACCAACTCCAAAAATTATGAAATTTTTACAGGAGCTTGCTGACTCAAACGTGGACCTTGCATAAAATTTTCAGAGGTTTTGGTGCTGTGGATTTTCCTCCAAAAATTTGACAAGGTGCTGGTCCTCTGTTTGACCAGATTTTGATTTGGTTTGACTTGCCTCCAAAAGCATTCAAACAATTTCTAAAAATTGTGAAATTTTTCAGAGGATCCACTTACCATCCCAAGAACTTAGAAAAATATTTCCCGGAGACGATCAAAAGGTTTGACAAGAATGTTTTTGGAAGACAAGGTTTTCGATCAGAGTGACTTGTGACTTGTAATCCCATAATTCCTTTGCAAGAATTCTTTAGAACATACAAGAATTGCAAGATGTAAGAAAAAGTTTTAATTTCTACTCATTTTCTTACATTTGAAACGCAATCCAAAACTTGTGATGTTACAGTAATGAAGCCCGTTGATAGGTTCTTGTGGGATTGCATTGATTTAAAGACGACACATATGTGAGGGATTACTATAGAATATTTCTAGTAGATGTCTCACTTAGGCTGGAATGTGTATACTCGCCAAGGGTATCTCGTTATCTCTCACTTCACATCGTAGCCCAGTGGTTTAGACTTCACTACCGTGAATGTGCACCTTAATGACAAGACCTAGAATTTCACATCTTCCTACACCGCCTTCTTGCATTTATACAAGGCTCATTGCCTGATCTCGTTCTGGTGGTACTCCCAGGGTACATGGGATCATTCATCCATGACGAGATTGTTGAATTGATATGTGTTTCACTCACATAGAATCGTCTGCTATTCCCCACCATGCTTGTCATCGAAACCTTCATCTTTCGACAATGCCTCGTAGTCCCGGTCATCGACCGTCATGCTTTCAACTAAGGCTTCAATCTTCTCACCCTCGTCTGCAATCCCACTAGCTTCCCAGACCAAAGGAGCTTCTTCGATCCTGTCTTCATCGGCGACATCAGCAACTCCCCGACCTTCAGCCGATGTATGCGCCGCGCTGTGGCTGGAGTCTCCAACTTTTTCAACATCACAACCAACTACCTCTTGCTCAGCTGCATATGCAGGCGAAGCTTTGACATATGTGTGGGCTAGAAGGACCAAATTCCACCCGCAACCCCTCGTCGTGCTTAGGTTTGACTTTCATGATCTCGTTCCCTTCAGCTGCAATAACTCCCAATTTGTGCCATGCAGTGACTGGGTGACAAGGTAGCTTAATTTCAGATCGTGTAGAGAATGGTCCAACTCAAAGGTGTAATACAACCACCACATCATAGCATCCCATGTATGTTGCTCTGGTCTTATTAGGCTAACAATCACCGATTGAAAATAACACAAATCAACAACCTTGGGAACTTCCAGAACAGTTCCTTGACTGTAGTAAACTTTGAAATTGATTACGTCCGAAATATTATACATAATGCATCATACACAAGATTTACACGATTAACCACGTATCTAAAACTAAACTACACACCTAAAAATATGTACTACAACATACTACATTATGTAACTATACATCTAAAGCTATCTAATCCATTTAGTTAAAAAAATACCTGCAAGGCGGACGACCGGACAGACAGCTCTTCGCTAGCTCCTCGTCTCCCCTCTACTCCTCTCTGCTCATTTCCCTTCCCTCCCATCTTTCTCTTTTTTCTGAATAAAAGTTAATTTTGACTAGGTCTCTTATAAAAGTTATAAGGGGGTTGTGTTGCCATTTCGAACAGTGACAGAAACTTGCGGTGTCTATGTCATCATTTCAAATAGCGACATGGGTATTTGGACGGCGACACGGCTCTTGTTGCCAATCCAAATGGCGACATGGCTATTTCGGCATTTGGAATAACGACAGAAGCCAATTTATGTAATTCTATTAAAAATGTATTATTTAAAAAATCCATATATAACCCTCTCGCCACACATCCGAAGTCCCAACTACGAGCCCAACTCGACTCGTGGTGCCGCCGCCACATGCCGCACGGTGGCTGTGCGGCAAGGCCTGCCCGACCGTCACGTCGCCCGTTGCCACATGGCGGCCGTGTGGGGAGTTTTTTTTTAATCCATGCGGTGAGTTATATATTATTTTTTTTCTAAAAATAACTGCTGCCGCACAGCCACCGTGTGGCAGCGCATTGTAGCATTTTTTTCTTTTTCTTTTTTTTTTTAAAAAAAAATCATTTAAATATATTTTTTATGAATTTTTAAATATAGCAGATGATCTCCAAAAAATAGGAATTTTTTTTGTGCAGCCTCCTGACACAGTGTACTTGCCTGTGTAATGTTTTCAAAAAAAATTATATTTTAATGTTTCTCAAAAATTTATTTAAGTATACCGTTTGTAGCAATTTTCGAGAAAAAATCAGAATGAATATTTTTTTAAAAAAAATTACACAAGCAATTAAACTGTGTCAGTAGGCTCCACAAAAAATTTATAATTTTTTGGAGTTTATTTACTATATTTAAAAATTCATACAAACAAATATATTAAATGATTTTTCTAAAAAAATAAAAGGAAAATGCTACAGTGCGCTACCGCACGGTAGCCATGCGACAATGATTTTTTAATATATATATATATATATATATATATATATATATATATATATATATATATATAATACATCATGATTTTATTTTAAAAACTCACCACAGTGGCCGGGTGGCAATGCATCCATACCGCTGCCGTGCGTCGTGGCGACGTAGCGGACGGACAGGCCCTGTCGCACGGCCGTAGTGCGGCGGACGGCTATTTTTGCAATTATAGTTCGGCGACTGCTATTTCTGTAAATACCAAAAGAAAACTCGCCATTTTGACCAAAAATTCCCGGATGGACCACGGGAACCGGCTGGAGACCTGCCATGGGAGTCGGCGAGGCCGGCCGTGGCCCTATTCTTGGTAACCACAGGGCCGTTCCTGATGGAGGGCGGGCCGGGGCGACTGCCCAGGGCCCACCAGAGCTAGGGGCCCCCCAATCCTGATAGTCATCATACATATACGTATATGTATATCACTAATATCAGTATATGCTCTGTTGACTATTGCTCTGCATGGCTCATCGCTCATGGCTGTATAACTAGTTAACTACTAGTCTCATAGACTCATAGTCTGCTAGCTAGATGTCAAGATTGAGCCATTGAGACATTGAGCCAGGAGCCTACGACATGGGCCTAATTCATTAAATCAGTAACTAAAGCCCACACAGCGCACACACCACCAACTAAAGCCATCTATCGTTGATTCTTTGCTCGCTCGATGCCTCTATCCTTCGCACCGCCGCTCCTCACGCCTCACGGTCTCCATTCCCCTCTTCTCCTCTTCCCCAGATCACTGCCATTAATGGAGGAGGAGAACCCAATCTCATGGATTTCCAACAAATTCGCCGTCAATCCCTTCAAATTGCAACAGATCTACTCAAAATCAACTCATATAGCCGTTGCATACATGGTGTGTTTTCTTGTTTTCTCCATCCTTGATTCATTCACTGTTAAATACCGGGAGACCCAGCTCCCAGGCCCCAGCCAACATCTACACTTTGTTGCTGTGCAAGAGGGAGTTTGGTTGAGTCGATTCGTAATTTCTAAAGCAATGTTTGGTTGAGTCAAAAACAAAATTCAAAGATTTATTGTAAGTTGTAACTTCAGTTTCTTTTGGTTATAAAGATTTCCATTAGGTCTGAGAGAGGGACCAGAGGGAGAGGGCTAAAGAGAAGAGGATTGGAATTGCAAATTCTTGTCAGTTCGTGGTATGATTTTATTTAGTTGATTCGAGTCTTTAAGTTATGGTTTTGCACTCATTTTCTAAAGATCATGCACTAATGCACTTATCTATTTTCAGGACTGACAGGACATTTTTCACATATAGCACGGTTGAAGTGTTCCCTGGATTATTCTTGGCATTATTTCAGTATCTATCCAATTATCAAAATGCAGGTGCTTTTATTCCTTATCTAAACCAAGTTTTATATCTTTGTATAGTAATCGTAAGATACTAAGATGTCGTCTAGAAAGTATTTATCCGAAGTGAAAAAGGAAAAAAGAAAACAAGTAGATGAGTTGATAGAATCGCAGAAAGGAGCCATTGACAAATTTTTTAGGTTTAATACAAGCCCTTCTAGGAATTGCGAGGAATTGGCCATAGTTAGTATTGAACAACAACCTAATGATGATTTAGATGGGAATAATGATACCAATGAGGATGATAATAATTTGAGTGGGCATGAAAACCTAGCTAGTTCACCTAATACAGAAACTCGAAGTGTTGATGAACAACCAGTTTTTACTATGGTTATTTATGATCCAAGAAACTGGGATAATCTTGATAATAAAGCAAGGGATATTTTAGTGCAAAAGGGGCCTATAAGAGAAGAAAATTGTCGGGACCCAGAATTACGATTCTGGAACCCTCTGTGTATACTGCACTAGTCCAGGATCACGCTAGTGCACACAGGGTTAACACAGGTAAATATCGATCCACACAAGCGATAGATAAAGTAAACGATTAGTTTGAATAACAAATAATGGTTTTGACCTTATGGTCGAGTTTACACTTATTAAGCCACGCAGGCTAACAGAAATAAAGCAAAGAATGAACGGAAAACTCAGCGTAGATCCCACCAATTCACCGGGCAACCAAGCGGGATCCGGACCTTAACGAACGATCGGCCTTCAACGAACTCCTCCTCAAAAGCGGCGTAGACTCCTCCTCTTCAGAGGTTTGGGCGCAAGTTTTACAACAAGCGTGAGTACACAACCGCACTCGCAAATCATACCACGAATGCAATGTATAGATGCGAGCTTAGTCCAAAGAAAAGGCTTCGTGGTTCTTTTGCATAAAAGCAACATTTGCAATTGAATACGAATAATAGATTGAAAGCATAATTCAAAACAAATAGACAATATTAATTTAATGATTGTTTTCACAAAGACACACTGACTAAACAGATTATTTCACATAGCCATATGATTGAGATCACACAGACTCCCATTCCCACATTTTATGAAAACTACCCTTATGTGAAATCACCGAGCATGTCCATGACCATGACGCGCTATTCGAATAGATTGATTTAACACTCTGCAGAGGTTGTACACTTTACCCACACGATATAACCGGTGTAGCTAGCACGATCATAACAAAGCAGCTGAAACTTCATCTCCAACATTGACATTCCCGGTGTGCTTACAAACCATTATACATATCACATAGCCCATGCATAACACACACCGTTGGGCGGGGACGGCGAATCCTCCGTGATGCAACCACCAAGTAGTCACACCTCCACCCTATCACAAAGCAACCTACCACCGAACATCAATGCCGAGAATCCATAACTTACTAAGTTAGGCCCGTCCCATACGGGCATGTGGTCGTCTGATGAGCTCGTTCAATGGCGCACAAAGTTAAGTCCTTAATTGACCAAGGCAAGACTTCCATATTCTAACTAAGCCACAGATTATCATACCCATCACATAGTCCACCATGTCACACAGTCTCCACCACTTGCCTCACCCAAATCCTTTACCACCCAGTTGGTTTTAGTGCAACACATGCCATCACGAAGTAATAACACATAGCACACAGTTTTACACAAAGTTCCATAGACACTTAGTCATATTTAATATTTGCGACTCACATGAGATGATGATTCGTAGCATGGCTAAGCAATTATACTCGCATCTAACCAACCCACGTTGGTGCTACAATATTACCAACTCATAACCAATCTAGGGTGACAAGGATATATGACATACAAGGCCAAGGTGTGATAACAATTTGGATAATAACTATGCCCAAAGCATTTAAATAAATAATTAAAATATAATGCAATAATTTAACACAACGTAATTTGAAAACTGGGTTCAAGATGATCAAAGGTATGACTTGCCTTGGAAAAGGTCTATGTACTGGTCTTGATCTTGGGGTGCTCCTTCTTCCACAAAATTTCCCGACGAATCGACGTCTACTCGTAAACGAAACAAAAACAAACAAAACAAATAAATAACAGAGGCAAAACAAACTCCAAAAATTAAATAAAAATCTCAGATAACTAGATCTTGAATTTAGACAAATTTAGAAATTTGAATGGGCTCAATCGGAGTTAGGATGCAAAAGTTATGAGCTTTGGAAGATTGGAAATCTAAAAGAAACCCTAATTTGGATTTTCTGGAATTTCCGAATTATTTCTTAACAGAAAAATCGGATTATTGCGCAATGCTGGCGTCAGCGAAGGAATTTCGGAATTAAAAGAATTAAACGAAAATCCTGACATGTGGGGCCCACGCGTCAGAGACACGGCTCACGGTAGACTGGGTCTACCGAGCCTCGAGTTACTCGAGACGGTGGGCGCCACGCGCGCCTGCGTGGGCGATGACTGGGCGCCACGCATGCGACACGGAGGCACGGGTGCTGACGCGGCGCCGAGGTGGCACTGATGTGGACGACAGCGAAGGCGGTGGCCCTCGGGTACCGAGGGTCCCGGCGAACGGCGGCGATTCACCGGCGGTGAGTGGTACCAGCATGTAGAGGGTGGCACGGGGAACTCGTGGATGTGCTCACTGGTGGTCGGGGACGTCTGTGGCGGCCGGCGGCGAGGTTGAAGCGGCGGAGGGTTTGGGCTTGGCGGGATCGGAGCTACTGGCGGCGCTCGCGAAACGGCGACCACGAGGTAGTCTGCTCCGCGCGATGCCGGCGGTGTAGACCACGACACTCGGCAAGGCAGCGGCGGCGAGCGAACTCGCCGGAGTTGGCGGCGCGCAGTCGATCTTTGAGCTCGCGCGGCTAGGTTGCGCGCGGTGAAGCGGCTAGGGTTGAGGTGCGGACACCGAGGGCTACCTCCCCTTTTATACCCGGAGGCTTGGGAGAGTCCAGGGCACGAACGCCCAAAAACGGCAGCGGCGGCGGAGATCGTATCCCTAACGGATTCGGGAACGAAGACGACGTGGCAAGCTGGGACCCACACGTCAGTGACAGCGGCTCGGGCGCGGCGCGTGCGAAACGGCGCGGCTGCAAAACGGACTCAAGGATCGGCCGTTGAATCTTGATCGAACGGCCCACAATCAAAGAAACATTCGGACCGTCTGGTTACCTCACGCACATCCAGCCGTTCCTGCTTGATCCAACGGCGAGAGAAGCGCGCGCGAGAGAGAGAGAGGCGACAGCGGGTCCACTGTCGATGGGAGGCGGCTCGCATGTGGCGAACGGGCCAGGCATGCATGAGTTGGGCTGGCGGCGGGGACAATTGGGCCGGAGGGTTGGATTTCGGCCCGATGCCTTTTCTGAGATTATTAATAGGTTTTCTATTTTAGAAAATACCAGAAATTCAAATAGGCAATAGAAAATAGCAAATGAACTCAGAAAAATTCTAGAAAAATCTAGAAAATATATCTGAGCACATAGAACCCAACTAAGATAGTTTTGACTAATGTTCATGTTGGGAATATTCACATTAAATGTTTTTGATTGTAAAGTCCAATATTAAGCTTTGGAAATTAAATTCAAATAAAATCAAATGGTGAATTTTTCCCTACTAACTATTCAAAGGATTTTTAAGGCTCAGAAAAATTGGGATGTTACAAAAATCTTGTATTCCCATTGGATAATACCTTTAGGCATTTTTCATATGATTATTATTCTAAAAAATTTAGCAATGGAGAGGTATATGACAGAAAATGGTTGGTCTATTCTAAGCACATTGACAAGGTGTATTGCTTTTGCTGTAAGCTTTTCAAATCTAGTGACAACAAGAGTTCATTAGCATCTAATGGATATAGAGATTGGAAACATCTTAGTGAGAGGCTCAAAGAACATGAAAATAGTGTTGTGCATATCACTAGCATGAACACTTGGAATGAATTAAGAATTAGGTTGAACAAAAACCAAACAATTGACAAAGATTTACAACAAGAAATCACAAAGGAGAAAGAGCGCTTGAGACATGTGTTGGTAAGAATAGTTGCCATTGTGAAATATCTTAGTAAACGTAATTTGGCTTTTCGAGGATCCAGTGAGAAACTTTACCAAGACACCAATGGTAATTTCTTAGGATGTGTTGAAATGGTTGCAGAATTTGACTTGGTAATGCAAGATCATCTTAGACGCATTCAAAATAATGAAATCCATCACCATTATCTTAGTCCTAAAATTCAAAATGAGTTGATTTCTCTTTTGTCATGTAGTGTTAAAAGTTCTATCATAAAAATTGTTAAAGAGGCCAAATATTTCTCGGTAATCCTTGATTGTACTCCAGATGTGAGCCATCAAGAACAAATGACTTTAATTATTCGATGTGTTAATATGTCAAATAACAAAATTAAAGTAGAAGAGTTCTTTCTGGAGTTCTTGATAGTGGATGACACATCTGGTTTGGGGCTTTTTAATGAATTGCTTAATGCTATGGAGTCTTTTGGTCTTAATATTGATGATGTAAGGGGCCAAGGTTATGACAATGGTTCTAATATGAAAGGGAAACACCAGGGGGTGCAAAAGCGGTTACTTGATATGAATCCAAGAGCTTTGTATATGCCATGTGCTTGTCATAGTCTTAATCTTACTCTTTGTGATATAACAAATTCTTGTGGTAAAGCTTTTTCATTTTTTGGAATTGTGTAACGCATATATGCATTATTTTCAAGTTCTCCTAAAAGATGGAAGGTTTTGCTTGAACATATCCCAAGTTTAACTGTGAAACCATTGTCTAATACTCGTTGGGAGAGTCGAATCAAAAGTGTTAAAGCTATTAGATATCAAGCTCCTCAACTAAGATTAGCTTTGTCGGAGTTATGTGTGAGGACCCCAGTTTATTTGGCTTGTAATGCTTAACCAACCACCTGGTCCTAGCATCACAAATCAAATAAACTGATCCTCGAGATATGTATACTTCTGAGCAAGATATCGCACCTCGTTACAAAATTAGACATCAACTCCATTCAACATAGAGTCCAAACACCACACTTTCAAACGGAAGATAAACAAATAGCAAAGATATTACAGACAATGGCCGACTGGCCACAAGATACACAAATAACAACAAAAAGACAATGGAAGCAAAGTGCCATAAGATGGCTATAAACAAAGCCAATCGGTGTGCCTTCAACCCACAAGGCATCCCAGGACCGCCAAGCCTAGTCGTCACCCACGAGCGACAAAGACTCACGAAGTGAGGCCCCGAGGCTCACCTTCTTCCTCTGCAACAAAAACATTAAGCAAAGCACACGAGTACAAAGATTGTCTTTGTACCCGCAAGATCGACGTGTGAACTAGCGACTGTTCATATGCTACATGCGAGCTTGTTTAGTGGAGGCCATATGTTTTATTTGCATAAAGCCAATTTTCATTTGCAATAATATAATACCGTTTAAAGGCAAGTTTGCAATTCATTTTTAAGATTGAAATAGCGATGAAGGATAATAATAGCAACAGAGCAAAGATAAAACAACCTAGAAGTGACTATCCCAATAGTCACCACAACAATAGCACGAATCCCGCATTCGTACCACCCATCAAGTTTTAATTTAAATGTTGTAGTCTAACTCTTGAAAAGCTTACCCAAGCGTGTCCATCACCTAGGGCGAGGCTATTCGAATAGTTTTTAACCTGCAGGGTGTACCATCTGCACCCACACCTCGGATCGCCTTTAAGCCAAAGCACACTTAGAAGGTATGCGAAGCTGACTAAGTCCTACGAGATCTGTTTCCAATATTGTGTATCAACCCGAGCCGCTCGTATGGATAGAAACCCATACGCTTACATGGTAAAGCCGAAAGACAACTACCCACTCGGGATAAAGCTTTTGGACAACTACCATGCTCCCACCTCCATCCCTCCTGCGACCTCCTGCGACCGGAGCCAATACACGCCAAAGTACTAGGTCAAGAGAGGTCCCATATACTCTAGTGTGGTTAGCACGCCGAAATGCTGGATAAAAATTCACTCACAAGATGTTCGGTCCTTAAGCGGCGGGCACCTTTCGATCACACCCAAAAGATCACACCAATCTTACCATTGTGCGCGTCCAAATCATTTTGTTTTCATTTTTAGTTTTGCAATTAAACATAGCAGAATCTTTGAAACATAAAGTTGTAGTAAATTTTGTGTGATCAAGGTCACCGACTAAAGTCGATAACCGCCAGATTCTACCGATACTAAGCATGTCTAAGCATTTGAAATCGTATCTACTAAGTGACAAGAAATCATCCAATGATCTCTAATCACAAACAAATAACCTAGGCTCGGTAGTAGAGATCAATATTTTGTCTACAGGATATGCACTACGGATTTAACTAATCAATTTAACACAAATTAAGCGATGCATACATACAATTTGAAACAAAATATTAGACTTTAAAATCTGGGATAAATATGATCAAACCGCTTGCTGCCGCTTTGTTGCTCAATATGGTGCGGAGGATCGTCCTCGGGGTTGCCGCAAATATCGAAGCCTAACGATCGAACATAACGACAAATAAGAGCGAATAACACCGACAAAACTCAAACATACAACAACACCAAAACAAGCTAAAACTCACACAAACAACCTAAGCAAGATATAACAAAATTTTAGAAACAGAGAACAAATCATTTTAAGTTATTAGCAATTTTCTATGAATTTTCTAAGCTAAAAACACAACAAGTCACTAGTTAATTACTTAACAAATTTTCATGAACAGAAACAGTGTGTAAAACCTATCCTAATAGTTAGTATACTGAAAATGAAATTTTACAGAATTGGGTTCATTTAATTTGGACAATTTTTTGGAAGAGATATGCATTTTCTAATTTAGAAGATACATAAGACATCATTTTATTAGCTAACAGATTTTTGCTACGAGAGACATGGGTGAAGCTAATTTTAGTAAACAATACATTTGAAATGAAAATAAACAAAGACTGGATTCATGCAATTTGGATAAAAATTGAATTAGTTATGCATTTTACAAGTTTAATTGAATTAACGATTAAATGTAAAAGCATTACAGATTTACTAAAGCATTTAATCCTTTTTCTACCCACACCAACTAACCCCAGACAATCGGCCGGCGGGCTGCAAAGTCTTGACGAAACGAACCCGCCCGAAAGTGACGTCAAGGCGTATTCTAAGAATACGTCTTTGACATATCAAAGTGTACTTCTAACACATACCCACGAGAAATACGCTTTCAAGCGAGAAAACATATCGCCAAGGGTTACACACCCACTAATCGACATCATGGGCCCACATGGCGGTGACTCGAGAGGAAAAAATAACGGTTGGATTAAAGTTTACTAAACACGATTACGAGAGGCCCACAAATCGGTGACATAACTAAACAAATATTAGTGCTAAGCGAACGCCACCGGCTGCTCGCCGCAGCAGCGCCGCGAGGGGGCGCGGCGGCGCGCATGGATCTCGCGAACTAGTGGGTTTCAAAGCGGCGAGTGATACCCGGGTTCACAGAGACTCGGCGAACCCGGTGGTGGCGGCGCGGTCCGATGGTCACCGAGTTGAGCTCACGACGGCCGGAGGCGAGAAGAAAGCACGCCCACGCGAGAAGGCGTACGGACTTCTAGAAGACTCGGAAGGTGTGCTTAAGCCGCCTCAACACCGGGAGCAAGAAGCACACGATAACGCCGACGAAGAAAGCCCGAGGTGACCGGAATTTCCACGGCGGCGGAAACCGAGCTTGAGAAGAATTGGTCGACGCCCGCAACGATGCACAAAAGGCGTAAACAAGCCCACCGTTAGACTCAGTGCATCAATGCGATCCTAAGGGACTAAGTGACGGAGCTGGAAACTCACCAGGTCGCAAACGAGCTCACGGGATCGAGATCGCCGGAGGCGGAGACGACAATACCGCTCTTGGTGATCCACTGGACGCCAAGGACCTGGAATAGGCAAAATGGAGGCGGCGAGGCAAGAGGAACACGATGGTGCGGTCGCTGGCTCAAGGGCGGCTCAGAAACGGCGGCGCTACGCTCGAGTTTTTCTCCGGCCGAAGCTAAGAAATGGGCGGAGGGCGCAAGAATGGTGCGAGAAGGAATGGACGACCCTATGAGGTAGATGGACTTGAGCGATCCTCGGAGGCAGACACGCGTCCCCGGCGTGGCAGCGACGAGCTGCGTGGCACGCATGCGCGATCGCCAGCGAGCTCCGGTAGGCAGCGGAGTCGGCGAGGAAGAACCTGACAGGTGGGACCCATATGTCAGCGACAGTCGAAGTGGTGCGAACCGGTGGTTTGATTTGATCAGCGACGCACCGACCGTTGGATCTGAAATGGGACGGTGGGATTGGTGTATGCATTCGGACAGTCGGTTGCGACGCGGCGTGGATCGTTCGATCTTCATCGGACGGTCACGATTGATTGGACTCGGCGATGCGTTTAGTTGACGCGACCGAGCCAAGTGGTCTTGTAGTCGGACTCGAGCTGAGTTGGGTTCGGGCCCGAGAGCAAGTACCTTTGGAATTTGATTTAAAAGACAGAGAAGGTTTTGGGAATTTTTAGAGGTAGCTCTGAGCTCTAAAAATTTCAGAAATTTTTATGGTAGCTACTAGAGACAGAGGACAACCTTGTATAATTTTTCCAGAACTTTTATGCACTGCATTGTTCTAGAGAAAATTCACAAGCTGCTGTACAGGAGTTTGACCAGGTTTTCAACTAGTTTGACTTGGCCATTTAAAATAGCAAACAAAATCTAAAAATTGTGAAATAATTCAGGGAGGTAGATAGGATGATCAATATGATAGGAAAAATAATTTCAGAGGATGACCATAAGTTTGAAAGCTAAGAACCTGACAACAACAATTTCCAATCACAAGAATTAAATTCTAAAAATTGGAAATTGCTAGGGAAAACTTTAGAAACTTTCAAATGATTTGAAGAGACAACAAAAGTTTTTATTTCTCCTCAAAATTTTACATTTGAAATACAAACCCTAAGTTAGGGCTGTTACAAATCTCCCCTTACAGGAATCTCGCTTGAGATTACGATCACCGGGAGAAGAAGGATGGGTAATCTGCTGGAGACGATCTTCCCGCTCCCAAGTGGCTTCATCCTCGGAGTGGTTTGACCACTGAACTTTAAGGAACTTGATCACACGGTTCCTTGTTCTGCGTTCAGCTTCTTCGAGGATACGAAAGGGATGCTCATGATAAGACAGATCTTCCTGCACATCGATATTTTCCAATGGCGTTTCCTCCACAGGAACACGAAGGCACTTCTTCAATTGCGATACGTGGAACACATCATGCACCCCTTCGAGTGTAGCCGGCAACTCCAACTTGTATGCAACGGCTCCCACTTTCTTGATGATGCGATATGGCCCGACATATCGAGGAGCCAGTTTGCCCTTGATCAAGCGACGATGTCCTTCGGAGGTGAGACTTTGAGATACACAAAGTCATTGGTGGAAACTCAACTCACGACGGCGTCGATCCGCATAGCTCTTACGCTCGGGTGAGCTACGCGCAAGTGCTCACGAATCAATCGCACTTGACTTTCGGCCTCATTGATTGAATCGGGCCAAAGAAGCGCCTTTCACGGTTTCGACCGGTTCAACGGGTTCTGCGGCGCCTCCCATACAAAGCCTCAAGCGGTGCCATACCGAGACTAGCTGGAAGTCGTTGTTGTAGGAGAACTCGGCAAGCGGTAGACACTTCTCCCAATTCTTCCCATAGGAAAGAACACAAGCACGAGCATATCTTCAAGAACTTGGTTGACCGCTCGTCGACCATCGATCCGAGGATGATAGGTCGAGTGAAAGAAAGACGGGTCCCCATGGCTTCACGTAAAGCGTGCCATAGCGAGAAGTGAAAAGAGAGCCACGATCGACACAATCGTTCGTGGCACACCATGCAAGCTCACAATGCGGAGATATAGAGATCGCCAATCGATCGACACGAGAGTGGTAAATCTTGGCGTGAAGTCGCTACCTTCGTCAATCGATCGATAACAACCCGGATAGCATCCTTCCACGAAGAAGTGCAGGGCGGACGGTGATAAAATCCATGCCTACGTAATCCCACTTCCACTCTGGTATAGGCAAGGGATGGAGGAGACTGCTGACGCCGATGCTCGCCTTGACGCGACAACATATGTCACATCGGCCACGAACACGGCAATCTCGCGTTTCATGCGAGTCCACGAATCTCGACGCAGATCTTGGTACATTTTAGTGGCCGGGATGGATGGACAAAGGCGAACCGTGGGCCTCTGAAGAATCAAATCCCGCAACTCGGGACCTTTGGGACCACAAGACGCCTTGCCCAAACCACACAACACCGTGCTCATCTTACGTGAAACACTTGGCTGATCCATCCTTGATATTTCGCTTGATTTTACCCACACCATCATCGATTCTTTGTCTTCGCCTTGATCCGATCCACCAAGGTTGGTTGTACAACCAAGGCGACAAGGAACCATGCTCAACTAAACCCAAGTTGAGGCGCTGAAACTCGCCGGCAGATGCGGGTTGTTGCTCTTGGATCATCATAGTATTGCAATACACCTTTCGACTAAGTGCATCGGCAACCACATTGGCCTTGCCAGGGTGATACTGAATACCCATGTCATAATCTTTGATTAATTCCAACCATCTCCTCTGCCTGAGGTTCAAATCTGGCTGAGTAAATAAGTATTTCAAACTCTTATGATCGAATACACCTCACAGCGGTTTCAGATCAAATAATGCCGCCAAATCTTGAGTGCATGAACTCTCGCAGCAAGCTCTAAATCATGGGTGGGATAGTTGAGCTCATGAGGCCTCAATTGCTCGGATGCATAGGCAAGCGCCTTGCCTTCTGCATAAGAACACATCCGAGTCCCCGACGAGAGGCATCGCAATAAATATCGAAGCTCTTGTGGATATCAGGAAGAGTAAGGACTGGAGCTGAAGTCAATCGCTGCTTGAGCTCCTGAAAGCTCTCATCACAAGCAGAGGACCATACAAACTTCTTGTCCTTCTTAAGCAATTCAGTCATCGGCTTTGCGATTTTGGAGAAGTTCTCGATAAAGCGGCGGTAATAGCCCGCTAAGCCGAGAAAACTCCGCACATCGATGTCGACTTGGCTGCCCCAAGATAGAACATCGACGACCTTTGGGATCCACGACTATGCCTCGCTGAAAGAACATGGCCCAAAAATGCTACTTCCTTCAACCAGAACTCACATTTGCTGAACTTCGCATACAGCTGATGCTCCCGCAACTTGCCCAAAACAATCTTCAGATGCTCAGCATGCTCTACTTCAGTCTTGGAATAAATAAGAATATCATCAATGAAGACCACCACAAATTTGTCCAAAAACTCCATGAATACTGAATTCATCAAGTTCATGAACAAAGCTGGAGCATTGGTTAATCCGAAAGACATGACGGTGTACTCGTACAGGCCATAACGAGTAGTGAAAGCCGTCTTCGGAATATCCTCAGCCCTGATCCGGACTTGATGATAGCCCGATCTCAGATCAATCTTGGAGAACACCTGAGCTCCAGACAACTGGTCAAAAAGATCATCAATGCGGGGCAGAGGATATTTGTTCTTCACCGTCACTTCATTGAGAGGACGGTAATCAACACACATACGCAAAGTCTTGTCCTTCTTCTTCACAAAGATCACCGGACAACCCCAAGGAGATGGCGGGACGGATGAAACCCTTTGCTTGGAGCTCACCAAGCCGCTTCTTCAATTCTTCTAGCTCATTGGGAGGCATCCGATCGGCGCTTGAAATCGAGCGATCTGGGCAACAACTCGATGACAAACTCCGGTCTCGAACCGAGGCATCCGGGCAAGTCTTGGAAAGACATCCCCAAAGTCGATACTATGGGAACATCCACGAATCGCAAGGTCGGCTTTGTCTCTAATGCACATAGATGTGGCCCTGCAGCTGCGCGAAAATCCGACTTGCTCGCTGAAGGGTGGTAAGGTAGACAATCTTCCGGCACAATCGATATGCCCCAAGTGTTGGGACAACCAATCCATGCCAAGAATCACATCCGACTCATTGAACCGAGCAAAATAAGGTTTGCCAAAAATACCAATTCTTCGACTACGATAGGAACATCCCGACATCGTAAATCGGCTCTCATTTCCGCCCCGAGAGCGGATGAGCAAAGGAACCCCAAAGGTACAGATGAAGACTACTAGCAGCAGCAAATGATCTTGAAATAAAAGAATGCGATGCTCGTAATCAAATAATACTGCGGCGGGGCGAATTAACAAGAAGTGTACCCATCACGACATCCGCGCCTCCGAGCCTCCTCGGTGAAAGGTGGTTCACTCGACCGCGCGCGCACACAGGGCTTCGGATCATCTTACGGTCGGTGGATGACCACTCCCGCCGCGTCCTCCATTAGGGCGAGGGCTGCCGCAACACTCGAGGCGAGCATTCGCATAATGGCCCTTGTTGTGGCGAAAACAAGTAACCTCGGCCGCCGGATTGCGGAGGCCGCTCTGTTGCTGGATCGCGGCGCACGTGGTGGCTCACACGGCTGCGGTGGGCGAGGAGCTGGTGCGAGATGGTCTCGGCGCCGGTGGAGCAAAAGAACGGGCCATTTGGTGCCGCCCACCCAGGACGAACGAGGTGGTGTGAGTAGACCGTCGCCTCCCATTTGCGCTGCGGGACTCGCTTGACGCCGCCGCCTTATGCTCTGCAACGATGGCCTTATCTACCAAGGCACGAAAGTCCGAGAAGTCCACAATAGATAGCTTGTCTGCGGCTCCTCGGACAAGCCATCCATAAACTTCTCTGCTAGCCTCATCGAGGCCACCTCACCGAGCATAACGAGCCAAGTGATTAAACTCGTATAGATACTCGTCACGGACTTGCGCCCTTGTTTGGCGCGAGAAACTCCTTTTCTTGACTTCATCAGGCCATCCGGGATATGGGCCCGACGAAAAGGCGGCGGAACTCCTCCCACGCGACCACATGGCCGCGGGCTGCATGGCGAGATGGTTCTCCCACCATGAGAGTGCGCGCCCTCAAGGCGGTGGGACGCGAAGAGTGCCTTGTCTGCGTCGGCATCGAGCTATGTTGAGCTTCCGCTCAACCATGCGCGACCAATCATCCGCATCGAGAGGGTCCTCAGAGCGGGAGAAAGTCGGCGGCTGTGTACGGAGGAACTCTGCAAGTCCCCGCGAGTCGGTGGCGCCACCACCGGCGGATGGAGGTATTCCTAGCAATAACCTCCAAGATGCGCGTCTGGTCCATGCGGTTTCGCTCAATCGGCGAGAACCTCACCATGGTCGGAGGAGGAAGCTCCTCATCATGACCGGCCTCTTGGCGCCACGCGTTCTCCCGGCCATCCTGGTTCACTAAGACAAGTTAACAATAGCCGGAAAACACGAAGTCAATACCCACTGCAATTAACTTACTAACAGCACAAAACAAGCACAAGACTTTTAAGTTACAAAACCAACTGACAAAGATCAGACACTTAGCAAACTCATACATATCTTACCCTTATGTCCCCACAAAATTTTTAATTAAACTAATTCCCTATGGTTCTCCCAAAGTGATTCTACAGGTATTAACTATCTTTTGATAGGAAAGAGAGAAACCAAGTTTCAAAACTTAAATTAGAGTAAGATGAGAGTAGAAAGCTAAGATAGGTAAGGAATAAAATCGAGAATCGCCTAGGTTTTCATAAACCTTTTATGATTTGAAAATAAGACTTTCAAAATATCCTAAGGACGACTATGCTTGGGTTACTACGGTCGAATGGCTCGATACCAACTTTGTAAGGACCCAGTTTATTTGGCTTGTAATGCTTAACCAACCACCGGTCCTAGCATCACAAATCAAATAAAGCGATCCTCGAGATATGTATACTTCCCGAAAGCGATATACGCACCTCGTTACAAAATTAGACATCAACTCCATTCAACATAGAGTCCAAACACCACACTTTCAAGCGGAAGATAAACAAATAGCAAAGATATTACAGTACAATGGCCGATCGCCACAAGATACACAAATAACAACAAAAGACAGTGAAGCAAAAGTGCCATAAGATGGCTATAAACAAAGCCAATCGGTGTGCCTTCAACCCACAAGGCATCCGACCAGGACCGCCAAGCCTAGTCGTCACCCACGGCGGCAAAGACACTCACGAAGTGAGGCCCCGAGGCTCACCTTCTTCCTCTGCAACAAAAACATTAAGCAAAGCACCGAGTACAAAGATTGTCTTTGTACCCGCAAGACCGACGTGTGAACTAGCGGCACTGTTCATATGCTACATGCGAGCTTGTTTAGTGGAGGCCATATGTTTTATTTGCATAAAGCCAATTTTCATTTGCAATAATATAATACCGTTTAAAGGCAAGTTTGCAATTCATTTTTAAGATTGAAATAGCGATAAAGGATAATAATAGCAACAGAGCAAAGATAAAACAACCTAGAAGTGACTATCCCAATAGTCACCACAACAATAGCACGAATCCCCATTCGTACCACCCATCAAGTTTTAATTTAAATGTTGTAGTCTAACTCTTGAAAAGCTTACCCAAGCGTGTCCATCACCTAGGACGAGGCTATTCGAATAGTTTTTAACCTGCGGGGTGTACCACTGCACCCACACCTCGCACCGCCTTTAAGCCAAAGCACACTTAGAAGGTATGCTGGCACTGACTAAGTCCTACGAGACTGTTTCCAATATTGTGTATCAACCCGAGCCGCTCGTATGGATAGAAACCCATACGCTTACATGGTAAAGCCGAAAAGACAACTACCCACTCGGGATAAAGCTTTTGGACAACTACCATGCTCCCACCTCCATCCCTCCTGCGACCTCCTGCGACCGGAGCTAATACACGCCAAAGTACTAGGTCAAGAGAGGTCCCATATACTCTAGTGTGGTTAGCACGCGAAATGCTGGATAAAAATTCACTCACAAGATGTTCGGTCCTTAAGCGACCGGGCACCTTTCGATCACACCCAAAAGATCACACCAATCTTACCATTGTGCGCGTCCAAATCATTTTTGTTTTCATTTTTAGTTTTGCAATTAAACATAGCAGAATCTTTGAAACATAAAGTTGTAGTAAATTTTGTGTGATCAAGGTCACCGACTAAAGTCGATAACCGCCAGATTCTACCGATACTAAGCATGTCTAAGCATTTGAAATCGTATCTACTAAGTGACAAGAAATCATCCAATGATCTCTAATCACACAAATAACCTAGGCTCGGGTAGTAGAGATCAATATTTTGTCTACAGGATATGCAGCTACGGATTTAACTAATCAATTTAACACAAATTAAGCGATGCATACATACAGCTGAAACAAATTATTAGACTTTAAAATACTGGGATAAATATGATCAAACTGCTTGCCTGGCTGCTGTTGCTCAATATGGTGCGGAGGATCGTCCTCGGGGTTGCGCAAATATCGAAGCCTAACGATCGAACATAACAGCAAATAAGAACGAATAACACCGACAAAACTCAAACATACAACAACACCAAAACAAGCTAAAACTCACACAGCAACCTAAGCAAGATATAACAAAATTTTAGAAACAGAGAACAAATCATTTTAAGTTATTAGCAATTTTCTATGAATTTTCTAAGCTAAAAACACAACAAGTCACTAGTTAATTACTTAACAAATTTTCATGAACAGAAACAGTGTGTAAAACCTATCCTAATAGTTAGTATACTGAAAATGAAATTTTACAGAATTGGGTTCATTTAATTTGGACAATTTTTTGGAAGAGATATGCATTTTCTAATTTAGAAGATACATAAGACATCATTTTATTAGCTAACAGATTTTTGCTACAGAGACATGGGTGAAGCTAATTTTAGTAAACAATACATTTGAAATGAAAATAAACACCTTTGGATTCATGCAATTTGGATAAAAATTGAATTAGTTATGCATTTTACAAGTTTAATTGAATTAACGATTATGTGAAAAGCATTACAGATTTACTAAAGCATTTAATCCTTTTTCTACCCACACCAACTAACTTGAGACAACGGCGGCGGGCGCGCGAAAGTCTTGACGAAACACGACACGCGCGAAAGTGGCGTCGAAGGCGTATTCTAAGAATCGTCTTTGACATATCAAAGTGTACTTCTAACACATACCCACGAGAAATACGCTTTCAAGCAGAGAAAACATATCGCCAAGGGTTACACACCCACTAAGCGACATCATGGGCCCACATGGCGGTGACTCGAGAGGAAAAAATAACGGTTGGATTAAAGTTTACTAAACACGATTACGAGAGAGGCCCACAAATCGGTGACATAACTAAACAAATATTAGTGCTAGCGAACGCCACCGGCGCTCGCGGCAGCGCCGACGGGACGGCGGCGCGCGCGCAGATGGATCTCGCGAACTAGTGGGTTTCAAAGCGGCGAGTGATACCTTCGGGTTCACAGAGACTCGGCGAACCCAGTGGTGGCGGCGCGGTCCGATGGTCACCGAGTTGAGCTCACGGCGGCCGGAGGCGGAGAAAGCACGCCCACGGAGAAGGCGTCGGACTTCTAGAAGACTCGGAAGGTGTGCTTAAGCCGCCTCAACACCGTGGAGCAAGAAGCACACGATAACGCCGACGAAGAAAGCCCGAGGTGACCGGAATTTCCACGGCGCGGAAACCGAGCTTGGAGAAGAATTGGTCGCACACCCGCAGCGATGCACAAAAAGCGTAAACAAGCCCACCGTTAGACTCGGTGCATCAATGCGATCCTAAGGGACTAAGTGACGGGTGAAACTCACCAGTCGCAAGCGAGCTCACGGATCGAGATCGCCGAGGCGGAGACGACAATACCGCTCTTGGTGATCCACGGGCGCCAAGGACACCGGAATAGGCAAAATGGGCGGCGAGGCAAGAGGAACACGATGGTGCGATCGGCGGCTCAAGGCGGCTCGAACGGCGGCGCTACGCTCGAGTTTTCTCCGCGAAGCTAAGAAATGGGCGGAGAGGCGCAAGAATGGCTGCGCGAAGGAATGGGCGACCTATGAGGTAGATGGACTTGAGCGATCCTGCGGAGGCGCACACGCGTCCGGCGTGGCGGCGGACGAGTGCGTGCACGCATGCGCGATCGCCAGCGAGCTCCGTGAGGCGTGAGTCGGCGAGGAAGAACGGCAGTGGAACCCATATGTCGCCGACGATCGAAGTGGTGCGAACCGGTGGTTTGATTTGATCGACGACGCACCGACCGTTGGATCCGAAATGGGCGGTGGGATTGGTGTATGCATTGGACAGTCGGTGCGCGACGCGGCGTGGATCGTTCGATCTTCATCGGACGGTCACGATTGATTGGACTCGGGCGGTACGTTTAGTTGACGCGGCCGAGCCAAGTGGTGCGAAGTCGGACTCGAGCCCGAGTTGGGTTCGGGCCCGAGCAGTACCTTTGGAATTTGATTTAAAAGACAGAGAAGGTTTTGGGAATTTTTAGAGGTAGCTCTGAGCTCTAAAAATTTCGAAATTTTTATGGTAGCTACTAGAGACAGAGGACAACCTTGTATAATTTTTCCAGAACTTTTTATGCACTGCATTGTTCTAGAGAAAATTCACAAGCTGCTGTACAGGGAGTTTGACCAGGTTTTCAACTAGTTTGACTTGGCCATTTAAAATAGCAAACAAAATCTAAAAATTGTGAAATAATTCAGGGAGGTAGATAGGATGATCAATATGATAGGAAAAATAATTTCAGAGGATGACCATAAGTTTGAAAGCTAAGAACCTGACAACAACAATTTCCAATCACAAGAATTAAATTCTAAAAATTGGAAATTGCTAGGGAAAACTTTAGAAACTTTCAAATGATTTGAAGAAACAACAAAAGTTTTTATTTCTCCTCAAAATTTTACATTTGAAATACAAACCCTAAGTTAGGGCTGTTACATTATGTAAATCTTGTGACGACCCCAAGTCAAAGAGTGACGCGAAAAATTTATTTGATGTGCTTGGAAGTTTTGAGTTTTTATTTGGTATGATTATTTGGCATGACATTCTATTTGATGTTAATATGGTGAGTAAGAAGTTACAATCTCCATCCATGTGCATCAACTCTGCCTTGCAACAAATTGAAGGTATAATGGAATATTTTGATAAGTACAGAAATGAAGGATTCACATCTAGTTTGGATATTGCCAAAGTCCTTGCATCTGATATGAATATAGAACCATCATTTCCAGTAAAACGACGTGTTCTTAGGAAAAAGCAATTTGATGAAAGTGATCACAATGAAGTAATTCTATCAGCTGAGAAGGCTTTTGAAGCTAATTACTTTTTAGTCATGGTGGATGTAGCAATTGCTTCAATGAAAAATAGATTTGAGGAACTTAAAGTGTTTAAAGGTATTTTTGGGTTTTTACTTAGCTCAAAAAACATAAAGTCATTGGATGATATCGAGCTAAGAAAATGTCGCACTAAATTTAAAGAAGTTTTTTCTCAAAATGATTCATCTGATGTTGAATTAGATGATCTTTTCTCTGAATTAAGAGTGCTACAAATGACTTTGCCAGATGTGACAATGTCTGCTATTGAGATTTTTGAGTTTGTTAGAGATATAGATTGTTATCCAAATGTTTCAATTGCTTATCGAATCTTATTTACTGTACCTATGACTGTAGCATCAGCTGAAAGAAGCTTTTCAAAGTTGAAGTTATTGAAAAACTATTTGAGGTCATCAATGTCACAAGAAAGGTTGAATAGCCTGGCCACTTTATGTATTGAAAAGGATATGTTAGATCACATTGACGTGGATACTATTGTCAATGACTTTGCATCTAGAAATGTCAGAAGAAATTGCTTTCTATAAGTAGTTTGTATCTTTTTAATGTATTGAATAGCTTTGTCGTTAATATAAAAAGTAGCATTACATGTTTATGTTAGACTAAAGGGCCTCCCATTTTGTCTCGCCCTGGGGCCTCCAAAATGCTAGGGACGCCCTGGGTAACCATACCCCTCCTCTACATTTCTGAGGTGAAGACCCATGGCGACGGTACGGCACCGGCGGCGCCGGATGGACCACGGGAACCGGTCGGAGACCTGCCATGGGAGTCGGCGAGGCCGGCCGTGACCCTATTCTTGGTAAGCATACCCCTCCTCTACATTTCTTGCTGTGTTTTCTTGATTCTGGTTTTTTCCTCTATTTGTCTTTTCGCTGGGTGCAATTAGTTGAATTCTCTCGTCTGGGGTAAAGCTTGGACGCCGTTAAATTTCGTGGCTTGCAGTTTATCTGTTGAAATCTTCATTTTTTTAGAGTGTGGGCGCATAGATGGAACTTGTACTACTGTGTAGAAGAATTCTCGATTTGGTTTCCCATCGAGTTGAAGCAGAACTGCAGAAGCAACCAAGGTGAATAGAATTTTACTTGGAAGCACTAAAATCGCCAAAGCCGCCATTAGTACAAGCACAACATAACATCGCTTTCGGCGTAATCCCGCTGATCGGTTACAGCAAAACACTTGTTCCAGCTCACACCTACCATTTGGGCCACCACCATACTACAGCAAATTTCTGTTGCTCATCGGAGTGTCACTGCGCGCACCTCGCCGTCCTCTGTATCTACACCACCACGCCGGAGCTAAGACGCTAATAAGATCAACCATGGTGTAGCTGCAGCTGCAGCAGCCGCGAGTAGGCGCCGTCGGGCCGTGACACGAGCTCGCCGTGGCTGCCCTGCTCGACCACGCCCCCGTCCTGCACCACGGCGATCGAGTCCACCACCCGGATCGTCGACAGCCGGTGCGCGACCAGAACGGCGGTCCGGCCCTTCATGATGCGCTCCAGCGCCTCCTGGAGTACGCACTCGGACTCGGCGTCCAGCGCGCTCGTCGCCTCGTCCAGCAGGAGCACGGCGGGGTCCTTGAGCACAGCGCGGGCGATCGCGATGCGCTGCTTCTGGCCGCCGGAGAGCTGCACCCCACGCTCTCCGACAGGCGTCTTGTAGCTGTCGGGGAGCGCGCTGACGAAGCCATGCACGTTGGCCACCTTGGCCGCCTCGATGACCTCCTCCTCCGTCGCGCCGTCCTTGCCGTAGGCGATGTTCTCCAGGATGCTGGTGGCGAACAGAACGGGCTCCTGCTGCACCAGGCCGATCTTGAGACGCAGAGACTTCAAGTTGAACCGCCTGATGTCCTTGCCGTCGATCATGACCTTCCCGGCGATGGGATCATAGAAACGCTCAATGAGAGCAATGACAGTGCTCTTCCCTGACCCACTCGCTCCTACGAGAGCTTGGCTCTGGCCGGCTCGGATCCTCAGGCTGAAGTCTTTGAAGATCATCACGTCCGGGCGCGAGGGGTAGGCGAAGTCGATGTGGCGGAACTCGATCTCTCCGCGGATTGATTCCACTTGTTCAGTGTCCGGTTCATCCGGCTCAATGCGCGTCCTGTTGTTGAGGATGGCAAAGACCGAGCGGATGGATTCGCCACCGCGGACGATTTCCGGGGCGAGGCTGACGGTCTCGGCGACGGAGTTGGCCGTGATGACGAGTACGACGAAGACCTTGATAACCTTGGAGAAGGTGGACACGTGGTGGCGGACGAGGTGCGCGCCGTACCAGAGGATGAGCGCCTCCGAGGCGTACAGGGAGAGCTGCGACAGGCCGTACAGCGCGCCCGATATCTGGCTCCGGTGCAGGCTGTGTCTCTGCGGGACGTGCAGCTCGCTGCAGAAGAGGGACATAATCTTGTCCTGCGCGTTGAAGGCCGCCACGGTGCGGATGTTGCTGACGCCCTCCCCGGCGATCATGCTCGTCTTGGCGTGTGCCTTGGCGGTGTCGCCGGCGAAGCCTTTCAGGGACAGTTGCTGCCAAACACACGAGCATCAGTCATCATCGTCATTCACAGAGCTCCCACGTCAAGCAATCATCGTTTAGCAGTGCACAGTAGAATACACATTCAAGTTGCATTGAGTTACTAGCAAGTATATCGCATTATTCAACAGTGCGTCTCCGTTCGAAAGAGTTGCAGCCCATGGTCACTGACAGCGAATGGGCTGTTCATGCACGCCCAGGGTCAGCATGCATCATGCAATCTTTACAAGTCACTGCAGGAAATTATTGCAAGCAAGGAATCATGAGGGCGCTGCTGCTGACTGCGTGGCTCTGCAGCGCGAAAACAAAAGGCTGGCATGGCATTTCGGGGCGACACTGTCCTCGCGGACAATATGCGATCACGGCAACAGTGCCCCCGGCCCCAGATTCCCGTGCAAGGCGGCCGTGCAACAGACAGCGTCGCGAACAACGGGACCACGGGCAAGAACCCTACCAACGGCAGCTAATGAGCAACAGGAAAGATGACAGGGCCATGCTTGTTATCAAAACCAAAACAAAAGCATAACCAGCCATCCATCCGCCCATATTTAAATACAATGGACATAAGGTAGAGAATTCTTTGCCTTCTTACATCGAAAAAATAAATAGCGCGGGGCCTAAGCGCGGTCTGGAGCTTTCTAAGAGTTATTTGACGCCAAGTTCTATAGATAAAACGGGCATTTGCAGATAGGCCATGGAGGGGGAGCATCTTGCCAGAATTAAAGAAGGGATCAGAGGAGCAAGCTTGCCAGGGGTTGCACATGCCTTGCACAGTAATTTATGGCAGTTGCGGCAGCGGAAGCAGTGGCAGCGGCATGGGCCACGGATCCTACCATAACATGCCGATGAATTTAATTGTCCTCTTGTCTGCTGAAGTAATTGAGCAAGCTGCAACGGTTGCCTGAGCCGAAAACGGTGTGACACGTGCGGCTGAGTTCATTGTGCAAAGAACTTGGTTCGGTATAAAATAGTTAGGCCAATTCTCCTAATCCAGCAAAGATTCCTAACCCATATTTCAACCTAGATTGAGGTTCAATTTAATGATGATTAATGCGACTGAGTGATTGTACTCGGTTTTACCTGGGCAAAGTTGGCGAGGACAAGGAGAGGGAAGGTGACAAGGATGAGGAGGGCCACCCGCCATTCGATAATGAAGCCCACCACGAAGGACACAAGGAGAGAGGTCATGTTCTGCAAGATGACTGATATCCGTTCAGCTATGGCAGACTTCACATCCGCAGCGTCGGTGGCAAGGCGTGCCGCCACAAGGCTTGAATTGTTCTCCTCTTGATCGAACCATCCCACATCATTTCTCAAGATCGCTGAAAAGAAAGACAGCCTCCGATCAAATAATGCCAAATAGTGTGAGCGAAGAACAGAGGTTAAGAACAGCCTATGAATTCATACCAGCAAGCATCCTCCTTCGCACCCTGGTGGTCAGATTTTCACCCATGATGCTGAAGAAGTAATGCTGAACAAGGTAGGCGACAACCGCATACAACCCAGTGCCAATGTAAATGAACACGTACTCCCTAGTCTTCCTCTCTGAAAGCTATAGTATTGCACTGAATTAGATTGATTGAGGCCAATAGGCAGGGTACATATATAGGCAAGGAGGACCCTGGGCTGGTTTATAGAATCATGACCACCGTGGGATCTCCTTGCCTAATATAACATCAATCAATCTATAATTAGCCATAATGGGCCAATGGCCCATGCGCCAACCCCCCGCGATCGGCGTCGCCACGAGCGTTGAGATCGACCGGAATTCGCGCGAGAGGAGCTGGACCGGGCGGCGTGCGGTATCGCCCTTGCCCTTGCCACCGCCGCGCGTGCCGCGCTTGTCGCCCTTGCCGGAGTTCCTGGAGTTGCCGCCGTTTTTAGGAAAGGCGCTTGGGGGCTGCGGCGGTGGTGCAGTGGGCTTGCTGGGTTGCTGACCAGCAGTGCCACCAGCGCCGTAGGTGATGAGGGCGGTCGGGGAAGGCGTCGAGCGATAAGCCATGTTGAGTTCTTCAAGCAGCAGATCGGTCCGGGCTTCCAGGAAGGTGGGGAACGGGCGCCCACGCTGAAGGTGCATGCCGATGGAGGCGAAGCGCTCGTTGAGGCCGCGGATGATGTTGAGGACGAGCGTGCGATCAGTGACGACCTCGCCCAAGTCGCCTAGGGCATCGGCCATGGACTTGAACTTGCGGCAGTAGTCGGTGATGGAGAGATCGCCCTGGACGAAGTGGCGGAAGGCGGCGTCAAGGTAGAGCGCGCGCTGCTCGCGGTTGCCGAGGAACTGGTGCTCCAGGGCAAGCCAGACGGAGCGGGCAGTGGCAGTGGCATGGTCGTCCCGAACAATCTCCTCGAGATCGGGAGAGACTGTGCCGAGGAGCCACGTCATGACGACGCAGTCCATGCGCTCCCAGTCGGGGTAGGTGTGGTCGGCGGCGTCGGCGAGAACATGAAGCCGGAGGGAGAATTTCCCAAGAACCAGGAGCATCTGGTGGCGCCAGCGGGTGTAGTTGTTGGTCTCCATGTCGAGGACGGCGGGGACGAGAGCGTGGATGTTCTGGACGCCGACGGCCTGGGCGTGGAGGTTGATGATGGCGGCGGCCTCGTGCGTCAGGAGAGCATCCCGGAGCGGCTGAGGAGAACCACCGTCGTCACCGGCGCTGGTAGAGGAGGCGGCGGCGTCTTCTGGTGGGATGGCGGCTTCGGCCGCTTCCCGCTCCTGGGCGGCACGCGCGAGGGCGTCGCGAGCGCGGGCGGCGGCGGCATCGCGCTCTGGGCGCGATCGCGGCCTCTGCCTTTCGGCTCGGCGCGGCCCGGAGAGCGGCGGCCGGTAGCCGCTGCTGGCGGTGGCGCTCCTCCAGCGCGGCGCTTCGGCCTCGGCGGCACGACACGCTTCGACCTCGGCGGCCTCGGCATCGGCGGCAGAGGAGGCGGGTGGAGCGGAGCCAGGCATGGGGGCGGGGAAGGGTGCGCAGCTGGAGGCGCGCGGGCTAGGCGCGAAGGAGAAGACCTAGGCGTCTGATACCATGAAAGCTATAGTATTGCACTGAATTAGATTGATTGAGGCCAATAGGCAGGGTACATATATAGGCAAGGAGGACCCTGGGCTGATTTATAGAATCATGACCACCGTGGGATCTCCTTGCCTAATATAACATCAATCAATCTATAATTAGCCATAATGGGCCAATGGCCCATGCGCCAATGCAGCTGTCTAACACTCTCCATTGCGTTGGGGTCCCGGAAATAGAACACTTCAATCATGTTGCTCATCACAATAGCAAATGTCGGGCCGATAAAGCCAGACAAGACGGACCCAATAGCCCCCAATATGGTATAGGGCCACTCCGGCGCGTTGAGCTTAAGGAGTTTGAAAAAGCATCCCTTTGGTGCCGGATACTTCCGGTCATTGTCCGCGTTGGAAACCATCTCAACGCGGCCATCTGCACCAGTGCTGTATGAGTAGCTCAAGTTCCTCAAGCTTCCTGACCTGAGGCTCAGTGACCGAGTGGACAGGGAATGGCTCAAGCGGGATGACCGGGACTTGCGGGTGGATGGGCCACGGAAGTCACGGTTTCTGGCCATCTCCTGGAATCTAATGAGAGCGGTGTAAGCTCCTGAGCTTCCTTTGGCAAGGAGCTCGTCATGAGTACCGGTCTCAACAACCTGGCCTTGCTGGATCACAGCGATCATGTCAACACATCGTATGGTTGAGAGCCTGTGCGCAACCACAACAGTTGTCCTACCGACCATTAGGCGGTCAAGTGCTTCTTGAACAATACTCTCAGAACCAGCATCAAGTGCACTGGTTGCCTCATCAAGTAGCAGAATCTTTGGATTCTTCAGCATTGCACGGGCAATGGCAATACGTTGCTTCTGGCCACCGGAGAGCTGAAGTCCTCTTTCTCCCACCTGTGTTCCAAGCAAAGTGGATCTATCACTGGATTCAACAAGTTTGTACAAGATATAATAGCAAGTGCAGAAATCCAACGCCCGGTTTATAACTAAAATAGCAAGCACAGAAGTAAAATAGTAAGATTTCATTTTGGTCGGATCAGATCACAAGAAATGTAGGCCGTAAAATCAATAGATTGCATTTGAGCCAGCACAAATACCACTAGCATATCAGTAGAAGTAGAACCCACCTGAGTGTTGTAGCCATTGGCAGAAGAAGCCGCAGCCTCAACCTCAGCCATTGTGGCATCAGGCTTGCCATAAAGAATATTCTCAAGAATAGTGGTCGTGAAGAGAGCAGGTTCTTGATTCACCAAACCAATTTGATCTCTCAGCCATTTCAATTGCAGCGTCTTGATGTCCACATTATTCAGCAAAACTTGCCCTGCAACAACAATCACACTCACCAATTAAAAAAAGCTGACCGACATCAACATCAGTTGTGCAATTCATCTGCTTACCCTGATTAGGATCATAAAACCGTTCGATCAGAGCAACAACTGTGCTCTTTCCAGACCCACTGCCTCCGACGACCGCTGCTGTTTTCCTCGCAGGAAAGAAGAGCGAGAAGTCACGGAATATCATGACATCTGGGCGGGACGGATAGCTGAAGGCCACTTCCTTGAATTCTATGTTGCCATGGACTTCATCCAAGCACCTCCCATCCGCTGAGTCCTGAACTATTGTCGGCCTCTGCCTTATTACCTCCAACAGCTTGTAACCAGCAATCTTCCCCTTGCTGAATGCTCCAAGGTTTGAGAACGACTGTCCCAGGCTCCTGAAATCATCAAATTCACACTTTGGTCAAATTTTCACATTGGAATCCTGCACATAACAGAATTGCGTCAAAGATGGTAATTCAGGACTGACAGCCCGCCGACGATTGCAGAGAAAATTGCAGTGAAGGCCTTTCCGCCATCCGTCTGGCCGTTCCGGATGAACACGCCTGCGTACCAGAACACCAGCGCCCAGGACATGCAGGCAATTCCGTAAGTGCAGCCAATGCCAAGCCCCTTGGCCATCCCGGCCTTGTACCCCAGCTTCAGGGTGTTCTGAATAACCTCCGAGTACGAGTTCAGGGCCTTGGACTCCCCCACATAGGAGTACACGGTCCTCACTTGGGCAATCGCCTATGCAACAGTGAACACTTAGCATCAAAATTACTCGCATATTTACATCAAAACGGGTCAAGACAAGCTTTCCTACATTTTGCGTTTGCCATCATAAAAAATAAGTACACCATGGATGACAAGAGCTATCTCAAGAAAAGGGCAAAACGACATGAAACAAGAAATCATCCATCAAAAAGGGGCGATTGGATCTAACAAGAAACTTAGAAGAGTCCAAAATGATATCATTTTGATGCCATGTGCCCATCTACCGCTCAACATTTGACTCTTTGACCGGCCGGCCCGAGCAAGCTAGAGCCCACAGTTCTCTTCCCCACGCGGCCATCTATGATTTCGCGAATTCGCAGTATGATGATGATAAAGGCATTCCGAGAACAGTACATGTTCACATTGGTGGTTGCGAATTACTACCTGCTCGGCTACGATACCGGCGTTGGCGTACGAGTCCCGGCTCTTGGAGGTGAGCCCGGTGAGCGTGTACGCGTACAGCCCGCCGGCGAAGGCGATGCCTGGGATGACGGCGATGCTGAGCAGCGCGAGCCGCCAGGCGGAGACGAACCCGACGACGAGCCCCGCCAGGAACGTCGCGAGGTAGTGGATGAAGTTGCCGACCTGCATACATCCGTCCAGCGTCCCAGTCAAATCTTTTAAGCAAGCTGGACCGAAGCTACCTGAAGTACTAGTGGTACAGGTCAGCTGGTCACCTTCTCGCCTATGGCGTCCTGGACGAGGAGCGTGTCGGTGGAGACGCTGAAGACGACGTCGCCGGTGCGGGCGTCGGTGTCGAAGAAGCCCACGTCCTGCCGCAGCACGGCCTCCAGGTACCGCCGCCGCAGCGCGCCCACCTGGCGCTCGCCCGTGTACATCCAGCACGCGATCTCTGCACGGACACAAGCGCGGACATGCACGCACACAGTAAGGCCACTATGCTACAACACCGGCAAGAATGTGACGAGAATAAGAGTATTTTTCGAATTACTTTAATCCAGAAATATAGTAGGTAAAATATGATGAATATTCTAGCCATTTTCACAAAGCAAGTAAGCAAGAACACTATAGACATACTAATATCCAGAAGAACAGAAACTAGCATATCTATCACAGTGTTCAAGGTAACAACTAGTAATATTACTAACCAAGCAATACATATGAAATAGACATACCGGATCCAGTGGAAGGAGCAGCGGATAGTGGAAGAAGAAGCGGCGCAGGAGTCTTTGTGAGATCGTGCGTTTGTCATGGCGTAGTGGTAAGTAGTTAAATGCGATGAGCGTCGTGGTAGTAGTCGACGGTTGTAGGCGTAGCAGAGTCGAATGGAGAGGAAGCGCGGCGATCGCGCGAACGCTCCCAAAACCTTATTCGCCCTTGCTCGTGCAAGCCTTCAAGGGCGAGGGTTCCGGAGGCTGCTCTCCCGTCTGACGATACACGCCTCGCCGGATGGAGATCGCCGAGACAACAACAAAGCGAAGAACGTGGTGTCTTTCGTGGAGAGAATTGGAGAACCTCACTTTGTTCCAGATAATGACTATATATAACAACCAGACCAGAAACAGTCACCATTACTTACTAGTAACCGCAACCATTATTGTCTAGTCAAGAGGCGTAAACGGTCGCCATTACTCACTAGTGTGGCCGTTCTTCGCCTAGTCAGAGGCCGAAGCGGTCACCATTACTCACTATGTAACAACGTTCATCGCCACCATTATTTGAATCGATTACCTCGTTCTTTTAATTGCAAAAATGAAGAGACCAGAAATAGTCGCAATTATTGCCAGCCGTTTATTGCGAGTCGGTGCGTTTCGATTTTCGAATAGATAAAAAAAACGCGCACGCACACGCACCGCACCGCTCGGCTCGGCTCGGCACGGCTCAGCGAGGCGAGGCGAGCGAGCGCGCGCGTGTATTGGCTCTCTCCAATTCCACAAGAGGACTCCCACGTTCCACCTTATAAATTGGTGTAACTCCCCTTTAACTCTCCATATGGGACTAAAAAGGTTTAGCACATGCACATAGGCCTTTGGGATTTTGCAGGAATTAATTAGAATTAAAGTTGGGTCTAGCCCATATTAAATCCAACAATCCCCCACCAGATCCCAAGGACACATGTCAAATTCCTTGATCCACAGTATTGTTTTAATATATCAGTGTTTCGATGGAGACCGGTTAAGGTTGAACATCCATCTAGAACAGAAGCTACACTTATCCACAACTGCACAATGGACTAAGCCTTGAATTGGCAGTTTTGTGTGAATAAGTTTCACTTAAGTCCTTAACTGATACTAGGCTGCCAGGCATCCCCGCGGGTTGGAGCATATAAGTCATACTCCTGGCCTATTCATGAGCTTCCTAGAGATTACCCTATCTCATAGACTGTGACTAGCAGTCGGGCTCATATAGGTGTGTTCTTTCAAGACTGCTCTGTAGGACAGCATCTTTGCTTAAATAAGCCACAGAACACATTAAGATAAAATCAACCTACCATACAGATTTAGGAGAGAATTGCATCTCCAATGGAGTGGGTCTATAAAGGTACTCTCCTCCCAGTTAACCAAAAGCTTGTTTCGCCAATCCTACTTCACGGGATCTCCGATCATATAGGATGGGTTACCACTATGGTATAACTCACGTGGGTCTCAAACCCATCTCCCTTGATGCATTGTCTATCACATTCCGTGATAAACCCTTTGTGAAGGGATCTGTCAGATTCTTAACTGTTTGGATATAATCCAAAGCTATTACTCCGGAGTTTCTCATTTTCCTGACAGACTTCAGTCTTCTCTTCACATGTCTTGATGATTTCATATTATCCTTAGAACTGTTCACCTTGACGATCACAGTCTGATTGTCACAGTTCATCAGAATAGCCGGTACCGGTTTATCAACCACCGGCAGATCCATCAATAGCTCACGAAGCCATTCGGCTTCAACAGTGGCAGTATCTAATGCTGTGAGTTCTGCTTCCATTGTTGACTTCGTTAAGATGGTCTGCTTGCAAGACTTCCATGAAACAGCGCCACCTCCAAGTGTGAAGACATATCCACTTGTGGCCTTAATCTCATCGACATCGGATATCGGTTTGAATCACTATAACCTCTAGTACCCTAGGTACTCGGTATAGTGAATGCCATAACTCATATTACCCTTTAGATAGCGCATTACCCTCTCAAGAGCATGCCAATGATCATCTCCGGATTAGAAACAAACCGGCTTAGTTTGCTCACACAAGCGAGATGTTAGGCCGGTACGCTAGCTAAATACATAAGTAAACCAATTATCGAGAATATCTCAATTGGTCTCGGCTATTCTCCGATTCTTCCTAAGCAACACACTAGGATCATAAGGTGTTGGAGAAGGTTTGCGATCGCTATAACCAAAACGACTCAGAACCTTTTCCACATAATGAGATTGCAACAATGTAATCCCACCATCATCACCTCTCAACAACTTGATGTTCAAGATAACATCGCCTACTCCCGGATCTTTCATCTCAAAATTCGAGACAAGAAATCCTTGACCTCCTTAATCACATTAAGGTTGGTCCCAAAGATCGATATGTCATCAACATACTGGACATAGAATGACTCCCTCGCCCCACCATGGCGATAATACACACATCATCACTTCATTTACAATAAAGCTGCAGATGTTAAGGTTGTCAATTTTTCATGCCACCGCTTAGGTGCTTGTTTAAGACCATACAAAGATTTCAACAACTTGCACACCTTTCCTTCTTGACCATTTACTACAAATCCATCCGTTTGTTCCATGTAAATTTCCTCGTCCAACTCTCCATTTAGAAAAGCCGTCTTAACATCCATCGATGAATGAGAAGACCGTGTGAGGCACCAGAGATAGTAGTACTCGAATAGTGGTCAATCTAGCCACAGTGAATAAGTATCAAAGAAATCTTCGCCTTCCTTTTGGGTATAACCTTGGCCACAAGCCGTGCCTTATACTTATCGATAGTACCATCGAGCCTAAGCTTCTTTTTGAACACCCACTTACATCCTACAGGTTTACAACCATAAGGACGCTCGGTGATCTCCCAAGTTCCATTAGAGATAATGGAATCCATTTCACTCTAGATGCTTCCTTCCAAAGTATTCGCATCCGGAGAAGCATATGCTTGAAAATGGTACTTGGAGTATCATCCACAAGGTACACAATGAAATCGAACCAAAAGATTTTACAGTCCTTTGTCTTTACTCTTCCTGAGTTTCATTGTCTTCCTCCTCAGAATTTGATCAGGTTTGCTCAAAATATTCCATTGGAATGACGAGTTCGGGAGTTGTATCGGGCTCGACTCGATAAACTAGGCATATCTTTCATCGGAAAAATATCCTCAAAGAATGTAGCATCTCTGGACTCCATAATTGTACCGACATGCACGTCAGTACTCAGATTTCACCACTAGAAATCTATATCCAACGCTATGGTGAGCATAGCCTAAAAAGACGCAATCCACGCTTTTGGTCCAAGCTTACGCTTCTTGAAATTGGCACATTGACTTTCGCCAAACAACCCCAAGTGCGCAAATATGAAAGTGATAGTCTTTTCTTCTCCCATTGTTCAAATGGAGTTATCTCTTTATTCTTTGTGGGAACCCTATTTAGAACATGACATGAAGTCAATATAGCCTCCCCACCATGCCTTGGAAAGACCATTGTGTCTAACATGGCGTTAACCAAATCGATTAGAGTGCGGTTTTCCTTTCAACAACCCGTTTGGTAGGGTGAATAGGGAGACATCCTCTCATGGATTATACCATGTTCCTCACAGAATAAAATGAACTCATTAGAAAAGTACTCGCCACCACGATCAGACCTAACCCTTTTGATTTTCTTTTCAAGTTGGTTCTCAGCTTCTGCCTTATAGATTTTTAAAGTAGTGAAGAGCTTCATCTTTAGTTTTCAAAAGATACACATAACAGAACCTAGTGGAGTCATCAATCAAAGTCATGAAATATCTCTTACCACCTTTTATCAACACACCATTCATCTCACACAGATCTGAATGTATGAGTTCTAATGGTGCCAAGTTTCTTACCTCTGCGGCCTTGTGAGGCTTACGAGGCTGCTTTGATTGCACACAAACTTGACATATAGAACCTTTGGCAAGGGTGAATTTCAGGATTAACTCTAAACTGGCTAACCGCGTCATGCAACCAAAATTTATGTGACAAAGTCGTGAATACCAAATAGTAGTCTCATTACCACTGGAAATATGATTCACAACATTATTACACAAATCTGAAAGAGATAGGCGGAACAAGCCTCCGCACACATAGCCTTTACCAACAAATTGTCCACATTTGGACATTACAAATTTATTGGACTCAAATACAGTCTAAAGCCATCTCTACAAAGAAGAGATCCGCTCACGAGATTCTTATTGATAGATGGCACATGATGCACGTTCTTCAGTTGCACAATCTTTCCCGAAGTAAACTTGGATCGACCGTGCCAACACCATGAGCAGTGGCATGTGACCCGTTCCCCATTAGAACGGTGAATCCCGAGTGACACAGTAAGAAGAAAACAATGAAATATCAGCACACACATGTATATTAGCACCGGTGTCTATCCACCAATCGGTAGATTGACATACGGAAAAAACGAGAGGTAAATTACCATACCACAAGTTCCCATCTCGATGAGTACCAACAACAACATTGGCGATTTGGAATTCGCCTTGCCGATTCTTCACACCCTTGCATTGGCGCAATCCTTGGCCCAATGACCAGATTCGCCACACACAAAGCAAAGGCCATCCTTTGTGTTCTTCTTCTTCTTTTAAAGCTTGTTGTTTGTGCAGTCTTGTTTTTGCCTTTGAACTTTTGAGCTTGGCCATTCTTTTTCGCACCACATTGGCACTAGAATGTCCCTCATTTCCTCTAGTGTGTGTATCTTTTGCCTCACCTTTTCTTCAACATCAAGAGACCCAATGAGATTTTCAACGAGAAAACTCTTGTCTCTTGTGTTTGAAGAAATAGCAAAATTCCTCCAAGAAGGAGGAAGCTTGGCAATAATGCCTCCGCGACAAACTTGTCGGTAACACACACTTGAAATGCTCAAGTTCTTTGGCCATGGATTGTATCTCATGAGCTCTGCTCAACTCTGAGCGGCCATCGACCATTCTATAGTCATGGTATTGCTCCATGAGATACGATTCCTTTGCTGCATCCGAAACCCCAAACTTGGCCTCGAGTGCATCACATATCTTTCCCATTTGTAATCACCATGTATGCATCAACTAACTTCTCACCAAGAAGCGATCACGACACCTTTAAAAGGTTATCGCACCTCGAACGCTTGCTCTGTTCAGAGTAAGTGTTCCTTCAGTTTGCCTTTTGCCACATGAAAACGTTCATGGCGATTGCCAAAGCACCATCTTGGTGCGCCACCTCTTATAATTCGCACCATCGAATTGAGAGGGCTTAAGCGCGGCGAACAAAGCGATTGATGAAAAATGCCTATTACGATAAGGTTTTTGGATTGATGAGAATAAGAGCATTTTTAATTACTTTAATCCGAAATATAGTAGGTAAAACATGATGAATATTCTAGCCACTTTCACAAAGCAAGTAAGCAAGAACACTATAGACGTACTAATATCCGAAGAACGAAACTAGCATATCTATCACGGTGTTCAAGGTAACAACTAGTAATATTACTAACCAAGCAATACATATGAAATAGACATACCGGATCCGATGGAAGGAGCGCGATAGTGGAAGAAGAAGCGGCGGCAGGAGTCTTTGTGAGATCGTCGTTTGTCATGGCGTAGTGGTAAGTAGTCGTCTGATGAGCGTCGTGGTAGTAGTCGTGCGGTTGTAGGCGTAGCAGAGTCGAATGGAGAGGAAGCGTGACGATCGCGCAAGCGCTCCCCAAAACCTTATTCGCCCTTGCTCGTGCAAGCCTTCAGGACGAGGGTTCGGAGGCTGCTCTCCGTGCGACGATTACACGCCTCGCCGGGATGGAGATCGCCGAGACGACAACAAAACTAAGAAGCGTGGTGTCTTTCGTGGAAGAATTGGAGAACCTCACTTTGTTCCGGATAATGACTATATATAACAACGGACGAAGCTTGATCACCATTACTTACTAGTAACCGCAACCATTCTTGTCTAGTCAAGAGGCGTAAAGCGGTCGCCATTACTCACTAATGCGGCGGTAATTCTTGCCTAGTCAAGAGGCGAAGCGGTCACCATTACTCACTAATGCGAAGCCGTTACTACCGACCATTATTTGAATCGGTACCTTTGTTCTTTTAATTACAAAAATGAAGAGACCGAGAAATAGTCGCAATTATTGCGGCCGTTTATTGCGAGTCGGTGCGTTCGATTTTCGAATAGATAAAAAGCGCGCGCGCACACGCACGCGCCGCTCGGCTCGGCTCGGCTCGGCTCGGCTCAGCGAGGCGCGGCGGCGCGCGAGGCGTGTATTGGCTCTCCAATTCCACAAGAGGACGCCACGTTCCACCTTATAAATTGGTGTAACTCCCTTTAACTCTCCATATGGGACTAAAAGGTTTAGCACATGCACATGGGCCTTTGGGATTTTCCAGAATTAATTAGAATTAAAGTTGGGCCTAGCCCATATTAAATCAACAATCCCCACGGATCCCAAGGACACATGTCAAATTCCTTGATCCACGGTATTGTTTTAATATATCGGTGTTTCGATGGAGACCAGGTTAAGGTTGAACATCCATCTAGAACGAAGCTACACTTATCCACAACTGCACAATGGACTAAGCCTTGAATTGGCAGTTTTGTGTGAATAAGTTTCACTTAAGTCCTTAACTGATACTAGGCTGCTAGGCATCCCCGCGGGTTGGAGCATATAAGTCATACTCCTGGCCTATTCATGAGCTTCCTAGATATTACCCTATCTCATAGACTGTGACTAGCAGTCGGGCTCATATAGGTGTGTTCTTTCAAGACTGCTATGTAGGACAACATCTTTGCTTAAATAAGCCACAGAACACATTAAGATAAAATCAACCTACCATACAGATTTAGGAGAGAATTGCATCTCCAATGGAGTGGGTCTATAAAGGTACTCTCCTCCCAGTTAACCAAAAGCTTGTTTCGCCAATCCTACTTCACGGGATCTCCGATAATATAGGATGGGTTACCACTATGGTATAACTCACGTGGGTCTCAAACCCATCTCCCTTGATGCATTGTCTATCACATTCCGTGATAAACCCTTTGTGAAGGATCTGCCAGTTCTTAAGCGTTTGGATATAATCCAAAGCTTGTGTGTACGCACGCTACGCACCTTGCACGCACCGCATCGCTCGGCTCGGCGGCGAGGCGGCAGCCGCGTGTATTAGCTCTCTCCAATTCCACAAGAGGACTCCCATGTTCCACCTTATAAATTGGTGTAACTCCCCTTTAACTCTCCATATGGGACTAAAAAGGTTTAGCACATGCACATGGGCCTTTGGGATTTTCCAGGAATTAATTAGAATTAAAGTTGGGCCTAGCCCATATTAAATCCAACAGAATGCGCACCGAGGCGTAAGCCGAGCAGGCCACCCACCCAAGTACGACGAGGCGCAAACAACGAGGCCGAGGTAGACGAAGTAGAGCGAGTACTGCAGCGCGCAAGGAGAAGCCACAGAAATTAAGCGACAGTAATCACAGAGCGAGCACGAAACGACAAGAGCAAAAAACAAGAGATTTTCAAGCGGACATGCCCGCTAATACGTGCCTTGGACACCTCGTCGGTCATGCGGCGGAGGTTGTGCTGGTTCTTGCCGAATCCGTTGACGAGCTCGCCGAAGAGTAGGAAGAAGACCGGCATGGCGGCGCCGTGCACGACGGCGCCGGCGCTGCCCGCCGCCATGAGCAGCCAGTCCAGCGGGTCCGCGAAGCCGAACAGCTCGTGTAACGCCATGCTCGGCTCTGCCCGCTTCTTCACCGTCTCGCACCCGCCGCCGCAGCTCCCCGCCGCCTCCGCCTTCCCCACCTCCTCCACCATTTTACCACCCGCGTACGCCTCACCCTCAGGAGCTCCGCAGCCACACAAACGCGCCTCACGGCCTTGGCATTGGATCTAAACCCACTGAAACGTAAGCTCAGGAGCCGCTCCTCCTCCTCCTGCTCCCGGCGCTCCTCGCCTTGGTCTTGTACAGTTATATTGCTTATGAAGCATTTTCCAATGGAGCTATAAAAAATATCTGGTAGCAAGCAACTTTGTAAGTCCAGAGCGTGTTAAAATGTAAGGCTTCTTCTCTGAGGTAGCTGTAGTTTTTTTGACAAATTGTTTTTGGTTTTCTTAGCTGAAAAATAGTTGTAGTTGATGTCTCTAACTTTTTTTTAAGAGACTGTTCAGTAGTCTGGCTTTTGTTGGGCTATTTGGCTGTTCTGAGTTGTGAAATATCTGAAATACCATTGTGACAAATAATGACAAGTGTTGTGTACTGATTTAGTGTTAATACAAATGTTTTTGTTTTCAATCTTGCTACTTTTAAGTCATCTGAAATTTTCTTAAGTTTAAGTCACTTGTTGTAACTATTGAATTTGTATAGAGATTGATGTGTCATATGATTGGATATTGATTTAATGGATAAAAAAAGGTGATTTATACTTAAGAAAAATTTAATCACCTTATAAATAGACAGTCCTGTTTTTAAACAATTAAGTTGATTATCTACGGATGAAAATGAAACGAGGCCATTCTTTTCCTTTCTCGCATCAGATAACATTGCATCAGAAAACTGCTATAATATTAGAGGTTCATTCATGCATCTGAAGGATTAATGTCTGAGTGTCTGACTACAAATTGAGCAAAAAAATGCAGATTAAACAAAGCCATGAAATGCGCATCCCACTGTAAATTCACTAAAATGCAGCAATCATCTAAATCACAATTTGTCCTGGTCACGGTACTGACAAAAGTTCAGAAATTTCCAATGTTTGAGCCATGGAAATACTTCAGATTTCTCAAGTCAAGCAAGAATACTCTGAAATCGATCAACCAACACAAACTAAAGAACTTTTGACATCATTAATACGTGTGACGGAATCTAATAATCTTTAATTAATTAAATTATTTATCTGTAATTATTATTAAAGATAGCAATATCTTCATGTTATTCGTAAAGATACCCCTTATAATTAATAAGAGAGAAATTTAGCCAAATAGTCATAAACTATTTTACGACTACCCTATATGGTCGTAAGTACTTCTACGATTACTTAGTAGTCATAAGATTTTCTACGATCACCTCATGATCGTAAGTATTACTATGATCACTTCATGGTCGTAAACTTTACTACGATTAGGTCAACTATGACCACCCTATGATTAATAAAGCCTATAGACATGTGGGTTCAATCGATTAGGAACACTTATGCGTTATGTTTAATACATACAATAGTTAATATGTGTTGTTATTCTCTAGAATAACTGCAGGTATTAAGCCTCTGTGTCTCTAACAATAACTGTCGCTAAACGTGTGTAATTCATCAAATAGTGATACGCCTCTTGATACGGGACAACTATCACTCCTTCACGGTCTATATAAGGAGTAAAGTCGGTGGACAGAGGACAGAGGACAGGAACAACAACAACGAACACAAAACAAGTTCAGCAGACAGAAGTCATTAAGCCCTAGTTCTAGAGATTTCTTCCCTATTGTAAAGTATAGTTAATACAACAACACAGTAGTAAGGCTATTATTCTCTTAGGAGAAGGGCTGAACCTGTATAAAATCCACATGTCTTTTTCTGTGTGATTTAACTCAAGGAGAGTCCTCAGAATTCATTCGTAAGATCGATATTAAACTATCGACAACGTGCAAGTCCAAAATCAAAAAAAAAACTTTAGCGATAATTCCATCATAGCTCACTCCTGATCCAGATTTGAAATTTTACAAGAACAACATTTGCGTTCAAGAGAATCCCACCGAAATCAGTAAAAAAAAAGAAGAAAAACTAGATCTAGCGGGCCACCGCCTCACCTGGCCCACCGCCACCGTCGGGCTACCACCCTCGGTCGGGAATCGTTCAAGGAGAGAGGTGGAGCTGGCAGCGGGAGGACGAGCTGGCGTCGTTGTCCATCGACAGAAGGCGTCGTTGCTGCCGACGTGGACCGACTGGAGGAGTTGGCGTCAGGGTCGACAGACTGGGATGGTGTTGCCTCACCTGGAGAGAAGATATGGACGACTCACGAGAGGCGAGGCACATATGGATTCAGGGGTTAGGGGTTCCCCACCACTCCTTTCTATTGAATGTCATAGTGCAGGTAATTATCTCCACATTGGAAGGGCAAACTCATAAATTAGACCCGAAATAAGTCAGAGAAGCACCTCCCACCTAGCTTTAAGCTTTTCTAGTTTGGAAGCTAACCCATTTGGGGAAGGGGTGTCGTAGGGGCGCCACACCGGCCCCACGACCCGGCGAAGCAAGGCGACCAAAGACCGTCCGGAGGTCACCAAAGACCCGGGAAAGCGAAGACCCGGAGGACACCAAAGACCCTCGGGAGGCGAAGACCCTCGGAGGTCACCAAGACCCTCGGAGGCAAGACCACGGAGGTAGCCAAGACCCTCGGAGGCAGAGACCCTCGGAGGTGGCCAAGACCCTCCGGAGGCAAGAAGACCCGCCGGGTGGCCGGAGCACTCGAGGATGGCCGAAGGCCTTCGCGGAATGGCCCGACGCCCTCCCGAAGGACACTCAGAAGACCTCGGAGGATCCGGGACTCCTCTCGGGAAGAAGGCGGAGCGCTTGAAGGCGCGAGGCCATACGAAACATAAGCCGGGTCTATTCCCCACGATACACCATGTCGGGAGAACCGCCATACACGGAGGCTACAAGTAGGGTGCAAAGACCTGCCACCCCTACGACCGATGTACTTAGCTAGGGGCGTTTTGTACTTTCAGATACCTTACCAGAGGCTATAAATAGCCTCCCGGAACCATGTAGGGAGAGGTTTTCTTTGACAAGTGAAATCAGAACCCTTTCTAGGACCCCTGTTCTTCGGCGCGGGGTCTCCCTTTCTCTTGTCTAGTCTCACCACTCTGACGGTTGGCGCGTCCGTGGGGTTCGGCTAGAAGGTCACAAAAAAACAAACACACAACACAATGGCCCTGAAGGGCTTTGCCCAAAGTCTCATGGCAAGAAGGCTGCAGCAGCGCGGCCCCGAACACCCAAAATCAAAGCGGGGCGGCCGCCTCGGCGCGCCGCGTGAATAGCCGAGGAAGAAGCGAATAACTCCACCCACGGAGGCATAGTGGGGCGACGCCCCCGGCGTCTCTACCAAATCACGCAGGCCGGGTGTCACTCGGAGGCGTATGAAGCACTCAGTAGCGAGATAGGGGACCTTCGCCGAGAAATTCTTAGCCTCCGGCGAACAACAGGAGGCATCGTTACTGCCAATCAACGCGACAAGAGCGCTCCGGCGGGAGGCGGTAAACAAGCGCAAACCAGCGACTCGGGAGACCCCAACTCCCCGTTAAGCATGGGACTGGAAGCCGCGCGATGGCCAAGAAACTTCAAAATGCCGGAAGTCACACCCTTCGAGGGCGGCACGGACCCCTCGGAATTCTGCAGCGTTCTGAGGCGGTCGGCGGCGAGGAGAGATGACACAACGAAGGCAAAAAGCATCACGCTTGCCCTTAGGGGCGTCGCCTTGACATGGTTCTTCACTATACCCCCCGCTCCATCGCTGGGAGCGGTGCGCGACGGATCGCAACAACTTCAAGGGAGTTCTGTGAGCCCAGGGCGCGAGGACACACATTCGCGATGAAGCGGGCACGGCGAAACCCTCGAAGCTTCTTTAGAAAGTTCGCAGAAGTAAAGTGCCAAGTCAAGGGGGTCAACGAGACGACCATCATAAACGCCGCAACTTGCGGCTTGCAAAAAGGCCCCCTATCGGAAAAACTGGCGCGCAAACCACCCCGCACAGTGGCGGAACTCTTCGACAAAATAGAAGAATACGCGGCGGAGAAGATAACACCGGAGGAACAGCGCCACCGGCGGAAAGGCAACCCAAGGAGGATCGGCGCTACCTCGGTCACTAACAAGTCACGCATAAACTCCGCGAAGGAAGGCGGGCGTACCACGTCGGCGAAGGATGCCCCAGCGCGGCGGGAGGGTGGAGCGGACGGCCGCGGCGGCGAGTCGTGGCGTAACGCCGGCGGCACCACGACACCCGAGGAGGAACAGCAGCGGCAGCGGCCCCGTCATTCTGTGACCTTCACGGCGAAGGGTCGCACACAACAGCGGAATGCCGCACCATTGCGGCCATACAGGACTACATGCACCACAGCCGTCAACCGGGCGAGTTGGAGGATCGAAAGGAGGTAGGCAATCTCTTGCCTGCCCCACCGCTGCGACCACGCATCGAGGGAGGCCACGGAGGGCCACCCCCCAGGATCATCAACATGATCACAGGAGGATCCTCGTTAGGTTTAGCGTCAAACGCCAGCGCCGAGCCTCGTCGGCAAATCCACCGCGTGGCTACACAACGGCCTCCGGCCACCCGGCTACGCGAGGTGCCTATAACATTCGGACCTAGCGACGCGCGGGGGATAAGTTTTCCCCACCAAGACCCCCTCGTCATTTCCACTAACATCGCCAGCTACGAAGTCAGGCGTGTCCTCGTAGATGGCGGAAGCTCGGCGGACCTCCTCTTTGCCGAAGCATTCGACAAGATGATGATCCCGAGGATCGTTTATCACCACGGGCATCCCCTGGTGGGCGAGAGAAAGGCCCATCACGGCCCTCGGCCAGATAAACCTACCCGTCACTTTCGGCGACAGCCTGGCATCCCGCACCGAGACAATCACCTTCGACGTCGTCGAGATGCCGTATCAGTACAACGCCATCCTCGGGAGGGCCACACTCAACACCTTCGGTGCCATAGCCCATCATAATTACCTATGCATGAAGGTCCCCGCCCCAGAAGGAGTCATCACGATCCGAGCAAATCAGCAACTCGCTCGTCGGGCCGAGATGGAGCCTGGCTCGCACGCCCGGCGCGTTCACGCAGTTGACACCAGCTCGGAGCCACAAGGCGAGGGGGCGGTAGGCAAATGGGCCCAAAGCAAGGCCGAAGGGCAGCTCGAAGTGCCCCTCGGGACACCTCGCCGAAAAAGCGGTGTCCTCGGCGCGGGCTCCGCGGAGAACAAGCCGCAGCGGCATCCTCGCGTGCTCTGCGACAACGGCGTCTTCGCATGGAGCCCGGAGGATATCCCCGGCATAGCTAGGGACACAATCGAACATCGATTAGCGCTCCGGGCCGACGCAATCCCCAGGAAGGAAAAGCTTAGGCGTATAACGACCGAACGCCTCGAAGCGGCGAAGAAATCGCCAAGCTCTTAAAGCGGCGTGATCCGCGAAATCAAGCACTCGAATGGCTCACCAATCGTCCTCGTCCAAAAAAGCTCCGGCCAATGGCGCATGTGCGTCGACTTCACCGACCTCAACAAGGCATGCCCAAAGGATGACTTCCCATTACCACGCATCGACCAAGCGGTCGGCGCCACATCGAGATGCGAGCTCATGAGTTTTGGGCGCATACTCGGATATCATCGGATATTCATGGCTAAGGAAAGCGAAGCCAAAACGCCTTCATCACCCCTATTGGCACATCTTGCTACGCGCATGCCCGCCGGGCTAAAAATCGGGAGCCACCTTCACACGCCTCATCTCGGGAGTCCTCGCGAGGCGGTGGGCATGAACATCGAAGCATATGTTGGCGACATCGTGGTGAAAAGCAAGATCGCGGGCTCACACCACGCGAGACCTACAAGAAACCTTCGCCCGACCTCGGCGAAGGCATAAAGCTCAACCGAGAAAAGTGCGCCGGTGTCAAAGCGAGAAAGCTCCTAGGCTTCCTCGTCTCGAATAGAGAATCGAGGCAAACCCGAAAAGATCGGGGCAATACAAAAATGCAACCACCCGCGGCGCGGGAAGTACAAAGCTCACGGGCGCCTCGCGCCCTCGGCCGATTTTTGTCAAAATCGGCGGGCAACATTGCCCTTCTTCAAAACCCGAGGCGCCGAGCCATTCGATGGACAGCGGTGTCGGCATGCATTCGAAGAGCTCAAGAAGTACCTCGCCCAGCTGCCAAGTCTCGCCAACCCAGGGCGGGACTCGCGACTTCTTTTGTACCTGGCCGCGTCCACCTCCGCGGTCGTGCGGTCCTCGTCAAGAAGGCGAACAGCGGCGTCTACTCGTCTCGAAGCACTCCAAGGCCAAGACAAGATATGCGGGTGGAAAAGCTAGCATACGCCCTCCTGATGGCCTCGCGCAAGCTTCGCCATTATTTCCTCGCCCACCCAATCACTATACCAACTTCATACCCACTAGCTCTGATGCTATGCGGCAAAGATGCCGGGGCGAGTGGGCAAATGGGGTGCTGGGCTGGCACCTTTGACATCACGTTCGCCCGCGCACCGCCATAAAATCTCGATGTTGGCGGACCCGTCGCGAATGGACCCCGGATGGAGCAACCGGCCAGCACCGTCGAAACGCCATGGACGCTGCAAACCGACGGCTCCTGGTGTGCCGCGGGAGCAGGCGCAGCGGCCATCCTCATGGCCCCGGACGGACGAAGCATCTCACACGCCGCGCGGCTCGACTTCACCACCACAAACAACGCCGCCGAATACGAAGCACTCCTCCTAGGCCTCCGCAAGGCGAAGGCACTAGGAGTAAAGCGGGTCATAGTCAAAAGCGACTCGCGCCTCATAGCGGGCCATTTCGACAAAACTTTCGAGACAAGGGACCCTGAAATGGCTCAGTACCTCGCCACGGTACGAGCCGTGGCCAAGGGGTTCCTCGGGATCACCATCCAGACGATCCCCAGAAGCGCCAACGAAGCGGCCGACCGCCTCGCAAAGATGGCCAGTGCCAACGAAAGACCACCGCCCGAAGTTTTCTACGAGATACTGACCAAACCGTCCACCCAGACAAAAGCGCCCATCGCTCCGCCCGAAACACCAGGGGCTCCGCTCAGAGCACCAGGGGCTCCGCCCGAAGCGCCCGAGGCTCCATCCGGGGCACTAGGGGCTCCACCCGGAGCCCCACGAGCCAAACAGGCGGCCAACGCCCAAGGCACCAAGCCAACCGCCATAGCCCAAGTCGCAGGGCGCCATGTGGCGCACATCGAAGCCCCGGACTGGCGCGACGTCATCATCGCCTACTTAACAAGCGGAGAACCCGACGACCCCATCGAAGCAAAGCGGCTCAGGCACCGCGCTAGGAACTACCACCTCGTCGGAGGAGACCTGTACAAAGGAGGTGTCTGTACCCCCTTTCTTCGGTGCATTTCGCAACAAGAGGGTCAGCACCTCCTTGAGAAAATACACGAGGGAATCTGCGGAGCACATCAGGCTCCACGGTGCATCGTAGCAAAAGCCTTCCGGCAAGGTTTCTATTGGCCAACAGCGCTGCGGGACGCGCAACACCTCGTCCAGCGATGCCAGGGTTGCCAGTGGGGCAGTCACAACCCAAAGGCACCTCCAATCCCACTCGACCTTTACGCGGTTTGGCCCTTCGCAAGATGGGGCCTCAACATCATCGGCCCCTTCCGTGGCAAAGGCAACCCGTTTCGCCTTAAATCGCTATCGAGTATTTCTCAAGATGGGTAGAATCGAGCGATCCCAAAGATAACATCACCGCTGCCGAGCGTTTCCTTTGGAAAAATATTATTTGCGAATACGGAGTACCTCGGAGATAGTCACCGACAGCGGCACTCGGTTCAACTCTGCGACCTTGGATCGATACGCCAAGGCACGGCACGCTATATGCTTCGCATCCGTGGGCCACCGAGTCCAACGGAGCGATCGAAAGGGCAAATGGCAACATAATGGCGGGACTCAATAGGCGCTTAGTGGGCTTACCAAAGGGCTCGGCGAAGAGCTTGAGAAAACCACGTGGGCAATTCGGACCTCGCCAACTAGAGCAGCGGGTTTTCTCCTTCAAACTCCTCTTTGGAGGCGGCGATGACACAGGAGCTGCCGTCGGGTCCCTCGTGTGGGCCAAGCGATAACCAGCAAGAACGACAAGTGTCCCTGGACGCGTTAGAAGAACACCGCGTGCAGGCCATATTAACATGGCAAGCTACGCAGCGGGAGTCGCGAAGGCGTACAACAAGAAGGTCCGGATCCGCTACCTCGCCCGGGAGACATGGTCACGAAGCGAGTAGCAAACCCATGTGATTGGCAAGCTGCGGTCCAAATGGGAAGGGCCCTACATCATCACCCACAGCACCAGAGCAGGCTCCTACCACTTAGCCACACCAGAAGGACAACAGCTCGACCATACATGGAACGCAAAGAGTCTTCGCAAGTTCTACCCTTAGGAAGTGTATTGTAAAAACAAAAATAAAAACCAGCTGCGGACCAGGACATGAGTCCTAACCCACAAGGGAGGGGGGACTTGTACTGAACCACCTGTAACACCCTTTCTTTTTGGACATTTTGCGCCGATGAAATGAAAGACCTGTATGCCGGGCGACCCTCGAGATAAAAAGCGGCATCGCGCATGGCCTTCGGCCCGGTGCACATGGAAACCCTCCAGCGGGTCCATGTATAAAAACGACACGCGCATGGCCTTGGCCCGGTGCACATGGAAACCCTCCGGCGGGTCCATGTATAAAAAAAAGCGACACGCGCGCATGGCCTTGGCCGGTGCACATGGAAACCCTCCGCGGGTCCATGTATAAAAACGACACGCGCATGGCCTTGGCCCGGTGCACATGGAAACCCTCCGCGGGTCCATGTATAAAAAAACGACACGCGCATGGCCTTGGCCCGGTGCACATGGAAACCCTCGCGGGTCCATGTAAAAAAAACGACACGCGCATGGCCTTGGCCCGGTGCACATGGAAACCCTCGCGGGTCCATGTATAAAAAGCGACACGCGCATGGCCTTGGCCCGGTGCACATGGCGACCCTCCGGCGGGTCCATGTATAAAAAAACACGGCGCGCGCATGGCCTTGGCCCGGTGCACATGGCGAAACCCTCCGTGGGTCCATGTATATATATAATATATATATATATATATAAATACATATCTGAGTGGCTCCTCAGAAGCCCTATCAAAAAGGTAGGGGGCGGCACGCGGCCGCCGCTCCCCTTCGGAAAAATTACATATCTGAGGCTCCTCCAAGCCCTATCAAAAAGGTAGGGGGCGGCGCGCGGCCGCGCTCCCCTTCGGAAAAATTACATATCTGAGGCTCCTCAAAGCCCTATAAAAGGTAGGGGGACGACACGCGGCCGCGCTCCCCCTTCGGAAAAATTACATATCTGAGGCTCCTCCGAAGCCTATCAAAAAGGTAGGGGATGGCACGCGGCCGCGCTTCCCTTGAAAAAATTACATATCTGAGGCTCCTCAAAGCCCTATCAAAAAAAGGTAAGCGATTCGTTTCACCAAAACCGTTCTGTACATACGAGCATAATCACAAATACGAATCACACCATCGTAGCGAACCTTTTCCTTTTCCATTTAAAAACAAGAGGTGTTACACAAAAGAGTTTCCCTCCTACAAAACGCCCTTACAACCAGAAAAGCGAGCACTCAAAAAAAAAACCCTAATAACACTATAACCCAAAGGCGGGGTCACACCTTATCCGTGGGGTGGACCCCGCTTGTCGACCCTCGTGTCCTCCGCCGGCCTTCCCTTCTCATGCGCTGCGCAACCCGGAAGGATTCCGTCAAGCGTCATCATGACCGGAGAGACCGGTAATCTTGTAATGAGAACCCTCCGGCCTTCTGGTTCGATTACGAGCGCCACTACCTCCTCGCGTGGCCACCGCAATGCAGCCGGCGGCGAGGCCATCAATATGCGCGCACCCGGCTTTGTCGAGCGAAGCAAGGGTCGCGGACGAGCGGCTTCGCACAATGGTCTCGTCTGCGCGGCGGCCGAGGCACACTTCCCAGGCAGCAAAGCCTCCGAGGGTGATGTCCATCTCCGACGGACGGTGAACCCTCGCCGGGGGCACGGCGCCGAGCTGCGACACGGCCCCCTCGATGACCTCCATGGCTCGCCAAGCGGCCTGTCCAACGGAGGATGACAGCTCGCGCTCGGTGCAGACCTCCTCCTCAAGCACAGCCTTCTCGCGCTGAAGAGTCTTCACACGATCCTCCAGGGCCTGCACCTTGGCGGCCAGGGCGTCGCGCTCGCCGCTAACCGCTTCCAAGGCCCGCACCTTCGCAGCCAGAGCGTCGCGCTCGCCCTTAAGCGCCTCGCTCCGAGCATGTCCATCCTCGACCTGCCTTTGAATCTCGGCAAAGCCAGACGCGACATCGTCGTTAATGGCCCTCGCCAACATTATGCTCTGCATAACCAACTCCAATCAGCAGGGCAACAAAAAAAGAGAGCGCAAAAAAAAAACCATCAGTTACGACCTTGGCGGCGTTAGCCTCAACACCTCGAAGCATCTCAGGTAAAGGCATCCGCGAAAAGAGCTCCCGGAGCAGAGGTGGCGAAGCGAAGTCAGCCACAGCCCCGCAAACCCGCGAGGCACCCTCGCTCACTCGGAAGTCGGCGCGGCACATGGGCCCCGTCGCCGATCCACGGCTATGGGCGGGCCCCCTTCCTCGACCGCACATCGGCGGCTCGCGTGGCTAGAACCGCCAACAGCAGGACGCGACCACCACCACGAGCCATCCTCCCTCGGCCTCACCCGCATTGCAAAATCGAGGCCTTTGGGCGTCAAGACAAAGCAAAACAAACACAAGACTAGCACGAACCGCAACTTATCGCGAGGCACCCACGAGTGGGAGGAACCTCGTCGCAAACATCCCGGCGACGTAGGCGTTCGAGTACTTTTCTCGAGGAGGCCTGGAGTCCGGCTCGATGACATCGAGCGAGCCCATCGCTGTTGCACTGCGAGGCCGTTCTGCCAACCGCCGCGGCGGGGCTCCCACTAGCGCTACTAACACCCCGAAGGCCGAAGGATCGCATTGGCGACCCGAAACTCCCACCCCGTCCGAGAAGTCCGCCACCGAAGGATTCGCCGACCCCGACGGCGAAGGCGGCGTTAACGCCGCGTTGTGCGGCAAAGACCAACATCATGGGGCGCAATACGTGCAGCAATGAGGATCTTGATCGCCCCCTCGCCTCTCTGGTCGGGCCCGTTTCTTCTTCGACCTCGGTCGGGGCGCTCGGCGAGGCGAACCGGCGCGAAGATATGCGCGGTTGATCGACCGCGCACCACCAAACCACGCCGAGTGCTCCTCCCGTGTATGGGCCAAGGGTAGCTCTGCGACACGGCTTGCCTCGGCAATGGGCACGACTAACCAAAATATAAAAGAACATTATATACGTATCTAGGTTCACAAAAGCACAAAGTGTACATATGCCGCAACACCGACAAGCGAAACTGCGCTAGGAGCCTTACCTTCGTGCCCCCGTGCGGTAAGAAGAGGGTGCCCAGAGCCAGAGGAACCGCGCTCGATCTGCCAGTCCCGGGCCAGCGGCCAAATTCCGAAGGCACAAAATTCCTCCACCAGGTCGCGGGTGGAGAAGCGCCTCGTCACGTCCAGGAGAAGCCGCAGGTGAGACTCCTCACGAGAGGTGAGCTCGATGTCGGGACTTGCGATGGGCTGTATCTGCCCACCCCGGGATCGCAGGCCGTCCTCAGGGACGGAGGTATGGTAGAACCACCTCCGTGTCCAAGCCGTTTCAATGGTTCGGCGGCCGGGCGGGTAGATACATTTGGCAGCGCGACTTCGGCTGAAAGTTTACACTGCCAAAATTTAGCGTTTCCCCGCCGCTGTTCTTCTTTGGCTGACAGCGAGCATCGTGCAAAAAGGCGAAGACACGACCTTCACCCGCTGCTCCGGCTGCCCGAAGCATCCACTCGAAGACACCCAACTTGACAACAGAGTTGGGCGTAAGCTGCGCTAGTTCTACGCCATACAACTGTAGGACGTCCTTCACCAAGCCAACGCAGGGGATCCGCAGCCCGGCGTCGAAAAACGCGACAAAAACCACCGCCTCGTCTGCCCGAGGCGATGGCACCGTTTCCGCCCCGGGAACCCGCACCACCCGCAAACTCTCTAACTTGCCCTCGTCCACGAGGGTCCGGAGCGTCGCCTCCGTCACCGTAGATCTCCCCAGGTCGCTCGTGTATGACGCCTCTCCCACCGCATCTCTGCCTCGCTTCGTCATCACAACAATAGCAGAGAAGATCGCACACCTAGAATCGAGAGTAAAGCCCTAAGGGGAGGACAGAGGCAGCTATTTATAGAGCGGAAGATAGCCCAACCGTTGCCACCGTCATCAATGCAACGGGCACCAAGTACGAGGTGACGCCGGCACACATGAAACAGCGCCGTCATCAAAGCCCATAACGGCGTGGCGCCAAGCGCATGGCGCGCGATAACGGCGCCTGGCGCATAACGGCCCCCGCCCGTTGTCATCAATGGCGCACATCACCACCCAAGGCGCGATGCCCAAGGCGCGCAAGAACCAATGCGACAAAGCCTTGGCGTAAGCCGCCACGCCGCAGGGACGGCGCTGGACCTTACAGGAGAGTGGCGCGGTTTCAGCCATGGCGAAGCAGACCTCGACCGCGAGGGGCTTGTCGTAGGGGCGCCACACCGGCCCTACGACCCGGCGAAGCAAGGCGACCAAAGACCATCCGGAGGTCACCAAAGACCCCCCGGAGGAAACCGAAGACCCCCCGGAGGACACCAAAAGACCCTCCGGAGGAAACCGAAGACCCTCCGGAGGTCACCAAAGACCCTCCGGAGGAAACCGAAGACCCACCGGAGGTAGCCAAAGACCCTCCGGAGGAAACCGAAGACCCTCCGGAGGTAGCCAAAGACCCTCCGGAGGAAACCGAAGACCCTTCGGAGTGGCCCCGGAGCACTCCGAAGGATGGCCCGAAGGCCTTCGCGGAGTGGCCCCGACGCCCTCCCCCGAAGGACACTCCGAAGACCCTCCGGAGGATCCCGGGGACTCCTCTCCGGGAAGAAGGCGGAGCGCCAGCGAAGGGGCGCGGGGCCCGCACGAACCATAAGCCGGGTCTATTCCCCCCACGATACACCGTGTCCAGGAGAACACGCCATACACCGGAGGCTACAAGTAGGGTGCAAAAGACCCTGCCACCCCTACGACCAGTGTACTTAGCTAGGGGCGTTTTTGTACTTTCAGATACCTTACCAAGAGGCTATAAATAGCCTCCCCCGGAACCATGTAGGGGAGAGGTTTTTTCTTCTTTGACAAGTGAAATCCGAACCCCTTTTCTAGGACCCCCTGTTCTTCTGACGCAGGGGGCCTCCCCTTTCTACTGTCTAGTCTCACCACTACGACAAGGGGCTTTCGGCTTTTTGGAACCAGAAGCCAGCTTTAAGCCCTCCAATAGGGCCTAAGTTTTCCGTTTGGTCGGTGATAAAAAAGTATTGGACAACCAATCGTTTGAGACAAAGAGGGTTACTACATCCAGAAATGTGTGTGCTATGTGATCAGGAAGATGAAACAATACAACATCTTGTAGTGGATTGTGTGGTGGCCAAACATGTTTGGTTTGAAATCATTTATATATCAGATCATGGTTGTCTCACACCGGATGGCGTTGTTAGCTTGCGGATGGTGGATTGATTCAAGAAAGAAAGTTGTCAAGGAGCAAATAAAAGGGATATGACATGCTGGTAATTTTGATCATGTGACAGTCTTGGAAGGAGAGGAGTGCCAGTGTTTTTTAATAATAAATCTAGTACCTTTCAAGACATTATGGATGTGATTAAACATGAAGGTGTGTTATGGATTCAAACAGGAGCGGTATGTTTGAGTTCTTGGCTCTCATAGTGTTGTTTTACTTGGTTGTATTTTAAGCAATGTCTTTTCTTTTCTGTTTTTTATGTTAGCGGGCGCCTTGATATAAACACTATGTCATTGTTGTGGAGACCTTTCTTGATATGTTCATCTTTTCTCTTTAATTGAATGATACACAATACTTTTTGTGTGTGCAGAAATATTTTGGTTGGATGTGCTTTAAAAACTTATGCTTAAGGGTATGTTCAATAATTTGTCTTTTAGGTTGTCTCTAGTACTCTTCATGTCATCTTAAGATAATTTTAGAGACAACTATTCCAATGCATTATCCCTTGAGCTATCTCTTTAAAGCCTTACAAGCATTTAAGCTTAATATGAATCAAGTGACTTGTTTCGCGTGAATAAATGACGCCGCCCCAACAACAAAAAAATTTGTCGCTAGTGCCTTATTTCACATGATACGCCCGTTGCTTCATGAGAGGATGATCTTATTCTCTTTCTTCTTTCACTTTTTTCTATGCCACCAGAAAATCTATATGATAATCTTAGAGATAGCTTGAGTGGTATTATTGAAGATGATCGGGGAGTAAGCAAGTATAGAGCTCGAGGGATAAGGTTACGCAGCGGTGAGACTAGGCTACGAATACGCCTCGTCATTTATGGTCGATCGGACCAAAACACCAGTGCGGGGTTCCAGGCGGTGTGCTAGCCTTATCGTGATCTGCAGATGAGCGCAGCAGAACGGGAGGGAGGCGTGGTTTCAGGTTTGTATCGTAGCTGCTGCTGAAATGTGGGGCTAAATGTTGTGGGCCCACGTGTCAGACGAAACAAGGCCTTAGCATGTTCGTAAACCCCGTGTATCTGTACGGCGTGACAAGTGTTACCACTGCAGCTTAATAGTGGGGTAGGATGGAACATAGGGGCCACGTGTCAGCCGAACTAGGGCGCTAGAGTATACGGCGCCACTCGAGTAGATATGCGATGGTATGGGATGCAAAATTTTGCCATATTAGCACCTTTTGGTTTTGTATTTACAGAAATAGCTGTTCATGTTTTTTTTTGTTGCAAATTTGGCCTATTGTCGTATAGTCGTCGTGCGTCCCCTTGCCCGTGCACCACGTGCCCCTGTCCGCACGGCCGCCATGCGGTGGCACTACCGGCCACGTGTCCCTAATTTTCGGATTAAATTAGGGTTTTGGCACATTAGGGTTTATAGTTTTGCTATTTGTAGAAATTTTTAAATATAGTAAACGAGTTCAAAAAATTATGAAATTTTACATGGAGCCTCCCAACACAGTGTACTTACTTGTGTAAATTTTCTATAATTTTATTCGTTCAGAATTTTTCTCGTTATTTCATATAAATGCCAGGTTTGTACGAATTTGTAAATATAGAAAATGAGCTCCAAAAATTATGAATTTTATTTTGAAGTCTCCTCACCCAGCGGACTTGATTGTGTGATATTTTGACAATTTTATATGTCTCAAAAATGAAGGATTTGTGTCACGAAGATTAGGATTTTAGGTTTCAAAAATTAGAGTTTCATGATTTCATGTGACTTGGAATGTATGAAAAAAAAGTTGCATTGCAACTCCATTGGAGATGTCAATATACAACATGGCACATGAGTATGCACATAACAACCAAAATATGCGTACAAATATAGAAAAGCAAAATGTGAATACAAATATACCAAAACATAATCGCATAACATGAGATACAACATGACTCCCTTGTCTAAGCCACTACCCTCTGCTCGTTGCGGCGGTCTCCATGTGTGCCTGGATGTCTTTGCGTCGGGCATGTCCCGTCGGGTACGTGAGGCAGTCAGGAGAGCGTGTGTCCCTTCAGAGGGGGTAAGGAGACCATTCCGGTGGCGGAGGTGCACTAGTAGGCAGAGTCTACTAAATGTATATGTTGTCGTGATGAGGTATGCCGACCTGGGGGACACTTCCAAAGAAATCATGAGCGACAGACTCATAAATTCACTCCCGGGGTACGAAGCTTGCAACTATGGTTGCGCGGATGAGCTCTGGCATTGGAGGTACGGGGTGCCAGCCAACTCAGAGGAGCACTGCCCTTGAACGTATGGTGGGACAATAAACCTGGAGGAGCTCTGCCCTGCGTACGCTCCAAACCATGGCTGCCATGGTCCATACGCTGACGGTGTGTACTACTCCCTGCTAGGAGCTCGGAGGCCCGTATCGCCATCATCAGTCGACGTGAACTGACCGTCACCCCCACGGTCAACTGAAGGCTGCAAGACGAAACGATGTTAGTACAGATAAACACTCGGGACGTGAACTGAGAATCCCGTACCTCCCGGATGTGCAGAGTAGATGACCGATGGGTGTAGGATCAAGGATAACCGACTAGAGGGGGGTGAATAGGCGTTTTAAAACTTCTATGCTCTAAAACCGATTTCTAATGCGGAAGCTAATACAAATACGGTTTTGCACAATTAAAGCCTAAATCAACTAGGTTCAACTAAGTGCACCAACAATACAAGTCTATTGATAATAATCAATCAAGCATTGACTTGTAAGCAATTCAATTTAAGCAATGTAAATGATACTATTGCAATCATACACAATGAATAAGCAATTTAATACAAGGTATATAAATTGCACAATGTAAAGCATATGAAAGCTAATCACAAGAAGCACATGGGACACAATGATGTTTTACCGTGGTGGTCGGAGACTTGCCGATCTCCCATAATCCACATTGAGGGAAACCCAAACCAATTGGGCCGGCTCCACGAATTAAGCTTTCCTCCGAGGTATCAACACCTCGCTCCACTAGGGTTGCTCTTACTCCACTCCGGAGATGGCGAGCACCAAGCCACTCACAAACACCGGGCCTTCTCACAAGCTTCACTTGAGAAGATCACCGACCACGACGCCCACGCCGTCTAGGTGTCGGCAAACACCAAGAGTAACAAGTCTCCAACTTTCACTTGAACCAATCAAGTGTCAAAGCTCTCGTGGATACTAAATCCACCACCTAATGCAACACATGCAATAGGATTTGCCTCTCAAACCTCACTAAGTGCAACACATGCACAAATGGGAGTAGAGGGCTTGCTCTTAGCTCAAAAGAACTCAATGGGATGCCAAAAGTTTCCTCTCAACCGGCCAAGGGGTATTTATAGCCCCAAACCAAAAACTAGCCGTTTGGAGACAAAACACCAAAAACTAGCCGTTATGACCTTTTTGCGGTCGTACCGCACTCACAAGGGCGGTACTACCTCTCTGCGGTACTACATAGTTATCTGGCGGTACTACCGCAGCCCGATTTTCAGCATGCAGCGACACTCGGTAAAAGGTTATAACTTTTGACTCGATGTCGAATAGAGTGATCTTGGATTCTATTGAAAGCTTATTCAGTGGGCTACTCAACCCACCTATTTGATTTGATCTCAAACACATTTTATCAAATCAAAAAGCACAACTTCAAATAGCCACTACCATGGTCTAAGTCCAAAGAGTTAGCAACAAGCAATCTTAGACCATGCCAAGGGAAAATACATGAATCCCAACAATTTGCAAAAACATATTTGCAAACTTAGATCATGCTACAAGGAGTAGGTACATGGACTTCAACCGTTTGCAAAACACATTTGCAAAGTATAGTCACATGCTACAAGGATTATCCATGAGCCTCAACTATTTGCAAAACACATTCGCAAATATAGGCAACATGTTAAGTTGAGCTAGAGCAAATACAATGAGCTATCAACACATGACTAACTCAAGCTACTAGACAAGACCCCTCTTAATAGTACGGCAACCTATTCTAGCAATCCGGTCTCCAACCAAACACCGAGACCGGTAAAAGACTAGGAACAAATCCTTAGCCCTAGCTAGTCATACCTTTGCCTTGAGCATCTTCTTGAAGGTTGATGACGCACATCTTCACTTCAAGTCCGGGTCATCGTCTTGATATGCATCAACCCATGATGCATCCTTTACTTGACCTCAATCAACATATGAAGAGTCTTCTCTTGACTTGATGATCAACTCATGATCATCTCTTCTTCGAGATCTTGATATGCATCAACACATGATGCATCATCTCCTTGAACCTTGACTTGATGACGATCAACTCATGATGTCATCCAAAGTCTTCATCACCCTGCATAAATGCTTTTGAACAAGCCATTACTGAAGGTGCGGTATTACCGCCAACTAGCATCCGTATCTCGCTCTCCGTAGTACTGCTTTCATATGCGTACTACCGATTTCCAGAGGCTCGAGAAATACGTAAAAATACCTTCTGGAATTTACATACCGCCAACATATTTGCGGTCATACCGCTACGCGGTAGTTCCGCCACATGAACTCCGGTACTACCGCTCCACCTCAGAGCAAACCAAGTCCAAAAAGCAATGCTACTGGAATTTTCATACCGCACAGAAATCGGTACATCCGCGGTGCGGTACTACCGTGCATACAACGCCGGTACTACCACATTTCAAGAAGCTTTTCGAAATGCAATGCATGACTCCTTTGTCTTGAGCCATGTTGATCTCTTATCACCTTTGCATTTCCTTTTCATGTCACCATTCAAACTCTGGGACTAAGCCTTGAAAACATCTTAGCACACACATTAGTCCCACAACACAATTGCAAATAATTGAATATAAAGTGACGTGAGTATATATGAACTACACAAGTTATATAAACCAAGAGTATATACGAACTACAAGTTGTATATACTAAATATGAGTGTATACGAACTACACAAGTTGTATATACTCATATGAATATATTAACTACACAAGTTAAAATATATTCAAGGATATATAAGCATCAATGAACTACACAAGTCTCATATGCTCTCATATACTCATATGAATATATTAACTACACAAGTTAAATATATTCAAGGATATGTTTCAAAGTAAAGATCCTTAATATATGTGGAAAGAGAATATGGATCAATACTAATGAAACCACAAAATATAGAATGAACTCTCCCTAAATGTGTGCATACACAAATGTGTAATGGAAACATATGCACATATCCAAGTTAACCTTTTTGGTGGAGTTTAACCTATATTTTGGATCCGAGGAATGCAACAAGATATAATAAGAAGAAGTAGAATGCATACCTCTTGTATTTTCATCTTTATATCCAAATGAGACTAAGCAATAGATAATCAATAGAATTGTTAGTCTCACAAATAGATTTGTCATTAATGAATACATACCTGTTTGGATTTTTGCTTTTATATCCAAGCTGAGACTAAACTTGATATAACAATAGGAGTGTTAGTCTCACAAGTGCATTTGTCATTAATCACTTAATCACTTGCATGTCTTCATGATTTTCACCTTTATATCCAAATAAGACTACACAATATGTATATCAATAAAAGTGTTAGTCTCCCAATTAGATTTATCATTAATCACCAAAACACCATTACCACATAATGGTGGGTCTAGATCTTTCAACAGGGAGCGCTAGTCTGTGTACCGAACGCGGACGGTAGAAGTGATTCATCCCGACAGACCTGCGGTAGGAGAACAACATGATGTTAACGCAACGTAAGACATGACCAAAAAACGTAACATAGATTTGTACATAGCTTACCTCCCCGTCGATATGGCCCGCAGATGACCGATGGGGAACGCTACAACGCCGACCGGACTCGCTAGGTCATGGTGACCTAGCGGGTGAGCACGCCCCCCCACTTGGTGCCTGATGCGCAGGACGTTGTCCCCCGAACGACCGCAGCTCAAGTTCTTTATTATCTTCTTCGTCTCCGCTGAGATGTACTTCAAAAAAAAATTATATCCCGCTGGTGTTGTGTATGGGTTGTGGAGGGTGGACTCTAATGCGCTATGGATGCTGCGCCCGCTCCAACTGTAGTGACATATATAAAAGGTTCATTAACGAAGAGTAAAAATATCACCAATGAAATGACCAGAGGTTGTAAGTGTCTTACGGTATCGTTGCATCACGAAACGTTATGACGATCGTACGCGTGGCGGAGGCTCTGCTGGTGCGTCTCTGATGTCACCCGCTCCGGGTGCCCTGGTGGAGGAATGGTGAGTCTTGCGCGCGTCCGTAGCACATACTAGTCCAACTACGCACCTACGTCTCAAGGTCGTACGGACGCCGATCAATTAAGACATCTAAGTGTGCCCTCTCCATCCATGCTATAGTCCACTCCTACTGGACCAGGCGTCAGTCCTTAATATGCCCACCCACCCTCGATTACCTACATTTTCGGAAGGATTGATGTTAGAGAAGAAGACGTAAGAATTGTAAACATTACTCGAATGAAGTTTGACTCACAGGTGTACGGCTCGCTGCAAGAGCCTGCCGTCCGCCGGGGGGGGGGGCACAACCTGGTACCAAGCCGTTGCATTATGTGTTGTGGCGCGTAAGGCTCCACCTTATGTGCGAACACCACGTGGCAGTCCGTCATCCATAACCCGATGTCCTCGGTGCATTTCACGGATGGCCGGTGTGGTGCTACTGTGTGCACGAAATTTGGATATCATGGACACCAGATGATGTCGCTCTCGTGCAACGACTCGAACTTGTTGTGGTACAACGAGTAGCACCTCACCGGCCTGTCCTTGGCCCAGCGTAGACGGCCAGCAGTCCACCTGAGCCCATGCTGGGCCTGTCTATCGCGTCGATTAGGGAGGGGCGTACGGGTGCACCGCTATCTCGATGGATGACTGCCCAACCGGGATGTGCTCCCAACTCCACAGCTGCAGGAGCACATAGCAGACGGCCAGGCTAGGGGTACCACCGGTGCCACGCCGTGAAGCATCACACAACCCCTAGTATATGGCACAAAGAACGGCTGACCCCCCAGCTATACTGAGGTATCGGCCCAGCCCCCGCGTCAACCAACGACTCGGCGTGGCGGACGTAGCTGGGGTAGCACCATCGCCCTGTGTGGTTGGAAACTGGACCCAACCAAAGAGCTAAAGAAGGTAAGCAACGAGGTGTGTTCTAATGACCTTGTCAGGTGCACCCTGCGAGCAATCATTGAACTCCAGGGGACGCCACGTGCACTCTCGGAGAGGTTGGCCGAACCGCTGCTCTAGCATGGCCTTCTAGTGTGCCGGCAGAGGGTCCAAACAAGTGGCTCACCTCGAATTGGGAAACCGGTCACGAGTGAGATGTCCTGTAGGGTGACCGTCATCTTACCCCACCGAAAGTGGAAGGTGTGCGTCTCGGGCCTTCACTTGTCGACAAGTGGTGACAGCAGGCTGGCATCTAGGATGAACCGACATCCAAGGGACACTAGCGTCACAAGGGGCAACAAGCCCGTGTCCCAGAGGATCGGGACGTAGTGATCGTGCAGCTCCTAGGAATCCCTCCCCGCCCGAAGCAGCAGGGGCAAAGGGCCATCGGCGTCATTGGCAAACCACAACTTGCACCAGTGGTCCTCATCGTAGAAGTGTTCCAGAAATGCGGGTAGAGATATGGCTTGCAACACATGAAATATTAGTGAGAAGATTGATATGACCATGAAATAACTAGCATGAAATAATTAGTTGCATGAATAACTAGTAGTGCATGTTGTCATTATTTTTCTATTTTGTAATTGTTTAAAACTAATTAATTAAGAAAAACTAATTATTTACGACTAATTATTTCATAACTAATTAACCTTAGAATACTGCAAATTAAATATTACAACGAAACTAACACTACAAAGTAATGTGCAATAAGACACTCGTCTAACCGATGGTTCAAAGACATGTAGCTATTAGCTAGCTGGCCATAGACTAAATTCCTTGGCTTAGTACTCAAATGTGTCTCTTGCTCAAAAGTACAAAGCCACTCATGAGGTCTAACTTTATTATCCATGTATAGCAGTATTACTGGAGGTGTTCTTAAGTTCCTTTACCCATGGTCTTAGATACATTAATTTGTCCATGCATTGATAGCCTACAACATATACAATGTATGATAATCTCATAACACTAATTACATTGATAGCATACGTACTGACAATTACATGGGACTCCTAAAGTCAAAAATATTTTCCTACAAAAATCTCAGAACGCTAATTACATAGGACTAACAACGTTAAACTAAGTCAATGTCTGCAAAATTACAACTACTTAAGTACGCTGCGAATGATACAAATTAAATTATACAAATTAAACGACGGACATACAAAATTACTAATTATTTGGTAACTTATTAACGAGGCCTCAAGAATTAAACGACGGATATACAAATTACCAGCGAATGACGGCGGTCAATAGCGCTGAAATGTCCGTGAAAATAAAATCGATAGGGCAAAAGTGCGAGCGAAAGAGCGAACGAGTGAGCGACTGCGAAATAAAATCACGCTCGTTCGCTCGCTGGTTTATAGCCGGGAAGGAATCCTTCCCCACGCATGATCAGTTTTAATTTGCATGCGGTAGACAAGAATTATACGGGGAGACAGCAAATGGATTGATGAGATGGGATGACAAGATGGCGGAGACAGCGAATAGATTGGTGAGACAGATGACAGGAATCTTGCTTTCGGTGGAAAAGAAAAGCAGATGAAGGGAGAAGTCTCATTCGGATGTTTGTCTGCACAACACCTGACATTTATATGAAATAGCGAGAAAAATTCTGAACGAATAAAATTATGATAAATTTACACAAGCAAATACACTGTGTTGGGAGGCTTCATGTAAAATTTTATAACTTTTTGACCTCGTTTGCTATATTTAAAAATTTCTACAAATAACCAAACCATAAACCCTAATGTGCCAAATCCCTAATTTAACCCAGAAATTAGGGACATGTAGCGGGCGGTGGGCGCTACCGCACGGTGGCCGTGCGGACAGGGGCACGTGGTGTGCGGGCAAGGGCGGCTGTACCGCAAGGGGCCAGATTTGGGGGAAAAAAGTTCACGAACGGCTATTTCTGTAAATACGAAACCAAATTCGGTTAATTCCTCGTATGGAACAAGCGTGTATGGTGGTACTTGTACGCCTACACGCCTGCGTATGCATGCATGTACGTGACACAGTTGCAATTGATTTCGCTTTTCCTCTCTCTTTTTTTTTTTTTTTTTTTTAAGAAATGGATAGTCGTAATTGCTTAATTTACTGGTTGGTAAAAACAAAAGCACCAGTCTCAGACCGGACCCACCGAAAAGTTACCCACTGCTCTTTACAGTCCGATGATAATATTCGACCACAGCCACCGTACGGACTGATCAAGAAAACGTTCATCTAAGAAATAGTTAATAAAAAATAATCATACATATATCTGTATTAAATGATATATCATAACCACTTAATCGTTTTTAAAGTATTTAAGTATGGATAGAGGATGAAAAAAAATTACAATAACTATGGTCTAAATTTTCTCAATAGACAAATATATTGAAACGAATACTCCCATACCTATGAACAAATATAGCGAAATGAAGTGAGTAAAACATAAAGAAATGGACAAAGAGGACATGATGCGTTAATTTGGAATAATCAAGTAGTCCTATCAAAGTTTGTTGACAAGGTGTGTAGACTGCTAGTATTCAGTATTCACGTTCCCAACTCTCAATTGCTATAGTGCTATCATGCGATGTATTCAGAAATCAGAATCAAATATGATTGATAAGAAGCAGCGATGGATAAACTATTTTTACATATAAAAATAATGAGCCAACTACACCTTCATTTTTTTCTATATTAAACACCTTCATTGTTTATATAGTAAACACGAGCTGGATAGAAATTTCTAGTCAACTATCAACATGTACTTCTCACAATTAGACTCAGATGACATACGGATGGACAAAATAACCAAGGTAAAACCATCCTCCTGTATAGCGGTAGCAATTAGCATGTGAGCTAGATGAAACTATTAACGGGAGAGTTCTCTTTTCTATTATCTAAAAAAGATAAAAAAAAACAACTCGAGAAAACTCGCAATTCAAACTGTTTTTCGATCATCGCACAGGTTGTCAGATCTAATTGCGTAGGTTAATCAAGCATTTCGCGCGGGCGGTCTGGCATGTGAAAACGGGATCAGTGGAGGAAAAGAGATTAATTAGAATCGAAAATCTGAAGGCGTGGCGGTGGGCAGGGATCACGCTTGTTTTGTTACGAATAAGTCCATCAACTATTTACTTTGTTTAATTATTGTCTCTCATCTATAATACCGTTTAGAACGGAACCTATATGTGAAAACCAGATAAAAGTTATCCTTTCACCCGTTTTAACCTGGTTTTATCCTGGTTGGTATCCTACACAGATCCTCACTGGCGTCTTGGCGCTGACCGGGATCACTGTTGCCAGGTGCCACCTAACCCTTTCTTCTTCTCTCCCACACCTCTCTTTATCCCCTTCTCTCACTTCTCTCCCTGTCTCCCCCTTTGCAACATAGACCGCCGCCAACCCCAGCTGTGATCTCCCAGGTGACGAGAAAGCCCCTGTCTCGTTGTAGATCAGACAAAGATGAGGAGTTTGCAAAGGAAAATGGTCAATCAGTTGCCCTCCACGAAGTGGATGTACCACGCAGCCGCCACAAGGAGCGCACTTGTTGTTGGTTCCTTTTGCATGGTTGTAACATCCCAAAAAATTTGAGCATTTGAAAGTGTTAAAAATGAGATATTTTTAAAACTTTTTGTTATACTTCGTCGATGTTCGAATTTCTGGGTTGTTATTTGAAACCTTGACTTCAAAAGCGCGGTTTGAGCCAAAACCCAGCCCAACCACCTATTGACCTCCGGCCTCTTCTCCCTTCCAGCTCTCCTAGCACCATGCCGAGCTCAACTGCCCCGTCGCCTCCACTGGTGTCGTGTCGTCTGCACGACACCGCCACTCGCTCTGTCTCAACGTGTCGCCATCACCAAGCTACTAGCACGCCGCCCAACCGCATTACTAGCGCAACGCCAACCAACTGTGCTCCCGTCACCATCACCGCATCTACATCGTCCTCGCACCGCTATTGTCACCATGATTGTCACCACTAACCCGTCAACTTGCTGCGATGGCCGCGCCATGCCCGCGTCGCATCCGCCATCGCGCATCAATGCCACTGTCGCGCCAACATAGCTCATGCCACCACCACAGTGCTGGTGAAACGGCCACTTGCTCCGCACCGGCCGTCACCTCCTCCGGCCCACCCGCCAGCCCCTCCTTCTTCCTACGCCCGACGTCGCTACTTGCGCCATGCCGCCATCCTGTGCACTGCATTACACGCACCACCACCGTCGCCCCTCACCTGCTCCCCTCCCGCTGTCGCCACCGGCGCAGTGCCGCCGCCTGCGTCACTGCTGTCACCTCGCCGTCCCGATCACGCCCGTGCTACTAGCACCACCGTCAGCGTCGCTCTCACCCAACTTCTTCATCCTTGTCTCCCCCACCGCCACACCTGCCCCGTCTCGAGCCATGCCGCAAGGACATCCTCTCCCTCCTGTTACCCGCATCATTCCCGTCACAACGCCATCACCTCACCACTTGCCCCCGTCCCTCCGAGCCGTTGTGCCCATGTCGCCTCGACGCCACGCCGTCCCATCGGTCGACCTCTGCCACCGCCCCCAATCCCTCTCTAGCCTTTAAATGGCCTCCCTGGGACTCCTTTGCCATCCCCGTCCACTCTACTTCCCCCTACTCTTCTCCATCGGATGTGCGCACGAAAAAGGCGCAAGCGCCATTGCCTGCTGCCGCGTTGCCATCGCCTCCCCACTGCTCCGTTGAGCCTCTCCCCTCGCCGTTCATGTCACGACATGTTCTAGGGCATGAGAATCCTTTGCCCCTATTGATTTATCCATTCGTTCACAGGAACCCGCCGGCGACTTCATCTTCTTCACTTCTGGTTGAACACCTCCACTTCCACCGCCGCAACCTCTTTGGTGAGCCTATCCCTGATTCCCTCCTCTCCGACCAACTCCACACCTCCCTTGAGCTTTTCGGCCAACTCACGGCTCTCCTCCCCCTAGGTCGCCTCCGCCACAAGAAGCTCATCGCGTCGCCTTGGATCACTATTGTCAGCCCTCTCCCGATCGTCACCGTCACTCCCCTCGGCACCGGTAAGTCCCTAGCACTCCCTAGTAGCCCATGCGCATGATGATTAGGCTCGGGCGATGCTGGTGCGAAATCGTCGTTGGAGCCCGAGCGCCATCGCACTAGAACTTGTTGCGCCGCCGCTACCGACCATCCCTCCCCTCGTTGTCGGTACCCCTAGGGTCGTGTGCCCCTGGGGAACCCATTTTGGGCTCCCCTGACCCCCGCCGAGGCTCGGCTCGCCGGCGATGAGCCTTGCTCGACCTACCCCGACGCCTCCCCTGTTTCGGCCCCCTTCTCTATCTTTGTCTCTCTCTCTCTCTCTCCCAGCTTCCTCTCTGTGCATCCTCTGTGTATGAGTGAGTGTATGACAGTAGGCCCTAACCAGTTTGGTGATCAGCTGAAATTAGTGTCAGAACCCAGGATTAATATCCCAGATCCTCTGTGTATTTCTGAACTAGTCCCATAATCAGTCGCTAGTTCACACAGTAAACAAATATGGTAACAACTTTATTAATAATCAACAGAGTTTATTACAAAGAGCCTTACAAGCCAGCAATAAAGAACACAGCAGAAGGCGAAGAAGTAGTAGGGTCCAGCAATCTGCCACAGGCAATCGACTGGGGTAGCGGCCTAGTCGTCGAGATCCACACTGGTAGCAAAGTCCTTCTCCTCTAAAATTTTGTTTGCATAAAGCAAGTATGAGCACAACTTCCGTGCTCGCAAGTTACACCCGTCAAATAACAGAATGATATGCATATATGGATGTAACCAAGGATGGCATATTGGTTGATTTGTATAAAGCAGCATTTTCTTTAAATACTTGTACTAAATTCCAAAGCATATATTCTATAACTAAAATTAATTTTATAAATTCTCAATTTTATAGTCAGATAACATTCACACATGAATGGTGAAGGATACCCTCCTATCACATGACTTCCTACCCAATTCCCATTTGGATAAACCGGTTTTGAAGAAGTATTTTTCAAACAAAACCAAAGTCTAACTTTGAGCAGTTCTGCTAGCATGTCCATGACCATGGATACGGCTATTCGAATAGTTTTACACTCTGCAGAGGTTGTACAGCTTTACCCACAAGATACGACTTCTCTAGTTTATTCGGTATCCGTCGATACCACCGCTCACAACCTTAGGTAAGCAGTCTAGAGCATGTGTCAAGGCCTTTATAATGCGCCATCCTTCCGCAGTCTACCCTCTCTAAGGTTTCGCCACCCCTTTGGAATGAAAACCTCCGGGTTCGGGCCACCTCTTGAGCCAGATGGGACAACATAGTCATGAAAGATAACCCATCGAAATAGTTGGATCGACCGCGATGAAACTTTGCAAATTAGTCAGACAGGTCCTACTCCCCATATTGAGGACATATGGTGGTACTGTATGGCTTAGCATCATGCACTCGAAGACTGGTCCTTAACTGACTTGGGCAACTTTCCAACAAAACCCATGAGCCTCAACCATACCCGATTGAGCCCGTGTATGAATATGCACCCCCCAAACATCCATTATGCCCAAGTCCAAACCTATTTTCATTTTATTTTCCAAGTAAAGGCATTTTATAAACCTTTTATGGTAAAACGATACCATAGATCCAATTTAATTCAAATTTGAAAGATTTGGCTAAAAACTTCCCAAATACAAGATTAGATCTAAGCATTGGCTAAGCATTTAATTATTTCTAATATTATTTTATCTAATGGTGAAAGGCAATGATAATCAATATTCAAATTGGCTATACACAAGGAATTGGAATAACTAAGTATTTAAACAGGGGATTAAAATAACCGGATAAAAATTATGCATGCAATAGTAATTTAAAAACAGAATTAAATAAATTTAAAATAATGGGATCGATATGATCAAGGGTATAACTTGCCTTGCTAGACGAGATGATGTTGTTTTCCTTAACAGATCACCTGGTACTGAGGTGATGTTGTTTTCCTTAACAGGTCACCTAGTACTCACAAGTGCTTCCTCCAGCAGTCCAATTGTACAATCACGATGATCATACAGTCAAAATCAATCATCTTAGGTTGCTCTTCAAATGGCGTCGAAATCTGACTCTCCGAAGTCGTCGAAATCTAATCGTGAAAATACGATAAATTCAACTCAAATTCAAATAAATTCAAAAAGACAGATCAAATTAACTCCAAATAGAAATATTTTGGTTTAGTTAGCTAGATAATAATTTTATATGAATTTACAAATTTGAATGAACTAAATCAGAGTTCGGATGCAAAAGATATGAATTTTAGAAGTTTGAATTACATGAAATAATGAATTAGGGTTTAAAGGAATTATTGATCAAATGAACTCAAAATTAAATAATTTTGGTTTAGATGGCTAGATCTTGATTTTATATGAATTTAGGAATTTGAATCGATGAAATCGGAGTTCGTATGAGGGAGAACGAACCGTGTGAAGTTCTAAATCTAAATAAAACCCTAAAACAGATTTTCTTGATTTATTTTCCTAAAGGAAAATCAAATTATTGCGCAAGGCTGACGTCAGCGACAGATTTTCAGAATTTAAATGAATTAAAAGGATTTCCGACACGTGGGTCCCACGTGTCATAGACACGGTCCTCATGGACCAAGTCCATGGGACTTCTGGCTCGGGACTGGGGCTAGGTGGCACACACGTGCGCACGTGTCAGCCACGTGGGCGAGCCGCGTCGATGTGAGGGCGGTGGCGCCACGCGTGGCGTTACGCTGGCGAGCCCGTCGACGAGTCCGGTGGCGCCCGGCCGCGGCTCGCCGGCGTTCGGCGGCGCGGTGGCGGCTGGCGAAGGCACCAAAAGAGAAAGGGCAGCGTGGGGGTTGAAAGCGCATGGTTTGGCCACCTGAGGCGGCGACGTTCGGGTCGTGGCGGCGAGGCACTCCGGTGGAGCTCTGGTGTCGGGAAGGTGCGCACGGTGTGCGCCGCGACGAGGCGGTGTTGATAGTGTAGGCGGCGACGGCGAGGAGGCGACGTTGCCACCGAGGTCGGGGAAGAAAGGTTGCTCGGCCGGCGATCTTCAAATGCAAAATCCGGCGAAACCGTGAGGGAAGAGGAGGGGTGGATGGTGGGGAAGGTTGAGCGAGATGAGGGGCTCCTTGTGCTCCCATTTGTAGGGGCGGAGGAGGCCGGAGCGAGGAGAACACACGTGGGGAAGGCGGCGGCCGTTGGCGAGTTCCCGGTGATCTCACGCGTGAGGGAGGGGCAACGGTGGGAAGAGAGGCGGCGTGATCCAGGGAATTTAATGCGCGCGACTCCGGGGAGGGGACGGGAAGGAAACTGCGGCGGAAATGAAGCTTTCACGCGCAGCAATGGCGGAGGGGTGCGGACCTTGTGCGAGGAAGACGCAGCGGGGAAGAAGGGTCGGGCGCTGTCGGATTCGCATCCAACGGTGCGGGGGAGGCGGGGTGGCGTGGTGTTGCGGGTGTCGTCCGATTCAAATCGGACGGTGGGGGTGACAGAGAGGGAGCGGCGGGAGGAGCGGGCCGAGATGGGCCGGAGGCGCTCTGGAATGGAATGGGCCGAAGGAGGTTTTGGCCCATTAGGTTTTAGGGCATTTTAAATTAAATTTTCAATTGATTTAATCCAGATAATTAGAAAGGACTTTAGAAAATAGCAAAATAAATTCAAAAATTTAGAGAAAATTCACAGAAATTCCCTAAGGCATTTTGGACTTAATAAAAATAGTTCCAACTTATGATTGGCTTTTAATTTTGTAAATAAATTATTTTGACTTTGAAATATTTAAGAAAAAGCTTTTAAAATACCAGAAAAATTCCATGAATTAATTAAATTTTATTTTTCACTTTAAATTCAATAAAAACTCATAAAACTCAATAAATTTTATTTTATTTTATTTTTAAAAACTTATAAATTTAAGAAAACCAAGAAAACACTATTGAAACTTAGAAAATCCAATAAAAGAATAACTTTATTAATTTTTATTTTAGTAACAACACTTTTGGATGTTTCAATTGGTTAGTAAGGTCAATTGGCTATTGTGTGCTTCAACTAGCAGTAGCTCCCTCTCTTACTCAATCTCTCTCTGTGTGTAGAATTTGTTGTTTGAGTATGTGCATATGACCGATGGGCCCACCTATTAGCTAGTAAGCCTCAATCAGTGCTTCAATAGTGTATGATTGATAGTGAACCCTTTCAAACTCCATGGTTACTTAGAAGCCAATTAGCAATTAGCTAATCATGTCACACACTAGCAAGTTCGCTATTACCTAAGTGATTAGTAGTTAGTTTAAGTAATTGAAAGGATTAAGGTAGATTAATTAAGTAGGTTTCAATTACCATATACATTTTTAACTAAATCAATTAGTGAATAGTTAGGATGGATGATTCGAGTACATACAAACCATTAGCTAATAAAACTAAAGTACTCAACCCAAGTAGTTGTTGGAGATATGCCCTAGAGGCAATCATATTGATGATGATATTTCGTTGTATCCATGATTTAATAAATGTTCCTTGAATATTACCTTTGTGTTGATTAACAAGTATGTGACTTGTTTGTGAAACTCTTTACTTGTATGGTTATTCTAAAGTTGTCCCTAGTCGAAGTTCATGTGAGGACACACGTGAATGATGGATTAGCACATGTATCGGTTGATGACCATGTTTCACAGGTCATAGACATGGAGATGTCAAACCAATAATGTGGACACATGTTTAGAACATGGGGTTGGACCGACCCAACATGAGACATAGTAATTATTCTTATGGTTCTCTCTACACAATGTATACGCCTTGTCTTTAGACACGAGATTGTCGCATGTACTTGAGATGTGAATCGACCTACTTAGGGCTATCAAGCGCTACTCGTGAATCGGGTAGTTATAAAGGTAGCTTTGGGTTTGTCATGAAGCATGCTGCGAGGCATGGTCGATCGAGATGGGATTTGCCTCTCTACACGAGAGATATCTACGGGCCTCGAGTGATCGGATCCGAAATGCATGGCCATTCTACTTAAGGTTAAGAGTTAACCTAGTAAGGGATTAGGATCACGGGATCGAGAAAGAGTGGTCGCTTGGAGCTCGACCGAATATCGTGAGGCAAAGGGATTGGCATGTACATAACGTTGTGATGGTTCGTCCGATATGATCTTTGTGTATGTTTAGGAGTTGACACGTCTTGCTAGAGGCGCTACCAACTATTGACCAAGTATGTGTACTCGCGTCATGTCTAAACATACGTAAACCATAGGTCACACACTTAAGAAGTGAAGCCTAATTCGGATTGGATCCGATTAGATAGAGCATTAGTCCTAATGGGCCTCTATTCGTAGAAGCCCATTATAAGGACGTCTATAAAAGGAGGCGGCGCACTTGGTTGAAGGATGAGTTTTTCGTGACATCCCCAAACCACGGCGCCACCCTCCCACGCCCTAGTCGCCGCGCGGATCTAGTAGTCCGCGGCGTCGCTTCCTCCCGTGCGTGTGGATACCTTTGAAGGCCGCATCTGTGGCGTTGGGACGAACCGCAAGAAAGGAGCATGCGTGGGGCGCCACGGCGAGGATGAGGAAGTAGTACGACTACTCGCCCGACGTCTTTGCATCAACGAATGCGACCACACGCTCGCCCAAACATTTGCATCAACTTCCTTTCTTGGCGTCTAGTGGTAAGACCGTGATCTATAACTGCAGTGATCTTGGTTTACGGGTAGAATTTTTTAATTTGCGCTAGTGTAGCCTACCCGTTGCCCTACAGTAGTTAGAATCTAAGATGATATAGTCGTGTTTAGGCATATGTATACACATATGATCCAATGACCAGTAAGCCCTAGGCCATTGACATACAATGATAATAACGACAATACGTTCACGACATGTACACCCACTGGTAGAGTAGTAATAAAGTAATACATTATAGAAACATATACTTACCAATAGACCCTTACTAAGTGGTCGATTAGGTAAAATGATTACTTTAGTTCAAACCTAACTTGGGTCATGATACGTCACCGATACCTAGACCTATACATTAATAAGTAATAATAGTGCTATTAGATAGTCGTGAAGGTTAGCGGTGGCTATGATCTAGCTTCATGTTAGTGATAGCAATCAAGACAATAGGGTCGATCGCTAAGCGAAAGCTAGTAGGCAGGAGTCATAGACCTTGTAAGATAGTTATATACTTAACTAGAGGTAGTCATTAACATATGCTATAGCTAAGGACCAACCTAGTATGATAGGTTACTTTAGTGCATACCAAGCCACACAAGTAATGAGACTTGGTAAGGATCACCTCACAAATGAAAGTCAACCCGCAGACACCACTAAAGATGTAAAGGTGGTGTCTAGCCAACGCTTGGAAGTTCCAGCTAAGGCTCATGGAACATCCTTGATAAATATAAAATAATAAAATAAATCATGAAGTGAACTAGGTCCCATGTGTCGGTGAAACTTATGTCTACCCAGAGCGAAGCCCGCACTTATGCATACGTCTCACTTGGCTTTCATGGAACTTCCTCGATAAATAGAAAGTAATAACAAAAGAAAATCATTACATTAACTAGGCGTTGTGTATGGATAGCGGTGATTGGTCCCCAAGTGGATGATAGTAGTTCCACCATCAATTAACATCGTATAGACCCTAGCTATCATCCATCGCTATCCGTTTCTAGTAGTAGGACAATTCGTGATTGAAGATGGATTAGAGAGTTTGACCTAACTGGGTAATCTCTCCCATCTAAGTAACCGATGCGGAATATTCCTATGAATATTCTCCCCTTCCTATTGGAATCCAAGCTCCCTGCACCAGCTAACTACCCAAGAGTCTGATCCCTCTTGCCCTCACTCTGGATCAAATGGTTACCTAACCCTAAGTCTGGCTGTCAACCCAAAACCCTACCACTAGACCAAACAAGTAGAGTTTGGATTTATCTACTTTGTCTGAAATATTTCCTTCATCAACTCCACTAAGTATGATTAGTTTAATCTGGAATACTTCCTTCTTTTAAGATCCCATTAAATTTGTTTAGTTTCGTTTGAAGCATATCCTGCTTCAAACACTCTTGGGTTTATTGACTTTCGTTTGAAGTGTTTTCTTCTGTTTCAAGTGCTTTGGATTTATTGGATTTCATATGGTTATTTTCAGATATTCTCAGGTTCAATCGTACTTTGTGTAGTTAGAATTTGAAGCTACGTAACAAACACTTGAAAGAAAGAGGAGTGCATCAGGACCGCTACCAACTGAGAAGGGGTAGGAGTTTGGATTGTGGAAAACGGTAAAAAAATTTAATGATATTTTATTGGTGTACAAACACACCCTCGGCCTACTTGATGCATAGGAGGAGCTATTTATAGCATTATAGAGATTACAACAATGCCTCTATAAAGGCCCTACGACTATAAGAGTCTTGCGGTCTTTTTCTCCTTTGTTGGTAGCTTTGGTACATTATGGACTTGTGTGAGCGATGTCCACCATTTCACGTTCCTTGGTCTATGCGAGGCCTCGACCTTTCCCTTCCTGTTTCTGGCTTTCTGCATGGTTGCCTGTCTTTTGCGGTGTCCAGTTGAGAAGTACTAGAGTTACATTCCCATGTTGTGCCTTTTCACACCTTCGACATGTTTGGCTTAAGCCCATGTTGTGCACAAAATGTACTAGGGTTACATTCCCAGAAGGCCAGTTTGGCCAGCATGTAGTATAACTTACGTACGTGAACATTCGCCATGATCTGTCTACTACAGGTGTGTGTTATGGTTCTAGGGTTCTTTCTTCGTCACAAGTCTTGTCCTGGCGAAGATTGGTTACTTGAATCGAATGAGATTGACGCCAAATGCGCGGGCGAATGATTAGGGCGTTTCCGGGGAACAAGACGGCGTAAACGGGGGAAGACGACGCACGGCACGCACTCATTCCTGGTTTCTCACCGTTGCCACTGCATAGATTTACGCGCGCCATTTTTTTTTTTCCTTTTTGAAGCCGGCGCACGAGCTAAACAATGCAGGTAGCCCTGTACGGCCTTCCCCCGCGGGCTCAAACGGCCCAAAGTTCGAAACGAGCGGAAACAGTAAACGCCAAGCGTGAATCTCTAGGCAGCGGCGTATGCTTGCATGACACAGATAATGCGGGCAAGGTGATGCTAATCTGATAGTCCGATTAAGCGATTGGTAAAACAAAAATGGCAAAATCTATTTGGTGGCCGCACCAAGTAGTCTTAACGTGTGCGCACATGCTGGAGCCCTGCGATGCATTTCATCTTCAACGCTTCGGCACTGCAACTACTCCGTGAGTCATCTTCTCCGCGAAGCTTCTTCTCGAGCGACTGCGTTCACCGGCGGCCTCCGCGAGTTCATCTTCTCCAATGATCACGTCCACCGGCAGTGTGGGGTTAAGGTTAGGGTTAGAGTTGCCCACGTTAGAATGTGGGTTTACGGGACCCCGGGTATAGAGGGAGGAGGGGACGGGGGTAGTTTGGCAGCGAGGCAGTGGCTGTGGCGCTGTCGGCCGTGGGTTAGAAGGAGGGCGATGGGCGGTGGCGGTGGACAACACGACGACGACAGTGAAGGATTTAGGTTGGGTGGGGTTTACCGTGGTGGTGGGCGGGAAGTGGAGACGGCGAGGCGCCACCAGCCTCGGGAGGTGATGGCGGGCGGTGGTTGCGACGGAAGCGATGAGGGTGACATCTGAAGCCGCAAGGTGGGTGGGTTGACGAGACGGGGGGCGACAGTCGAGGGGGAATGGGGGATACTGAAGGTGGGGGAAGAGGACCCGATGGGTGGCAGGGAAAATAACCAAGGAGGGGTTACCGAATAAGGCTAATCAGCTTCCGCGCACTCGTTAGTGGCGTCCAACAAAATTTACAGCTCCTCGTGGATCGAACGGAGCAGCAAAGAAAGCCGGGGGTTTTTTTATTAATGTCGCGCACGCGCGCTCAGTACTGTGACCGACAATGGAACAGGAGTCCTTGGGCCCAAATGGTGAGGTGAGATGAGAGGAGACGAACTCCGGTCAAATTCGTCCAACTTAGGACACGTTAAATCCAACAGTTGCGTGACTGGATTCGATCCTGATTTGATAGCCGATTAGCCGTTTACCGATTTGTTATTAGCTCTGCCTCTCGCGGCGGATGGGAATGGGAGAGGGAGGATAGGAATGTAGCTCAAACTCCACCACGCGCGCTTTGTTCGATAGCCTAAAGCTAGCTAGCTAGCTAGGTCAGACTTCAGAGGCTGACACACTGTGAGTCTAGCGTGGGGTGCACTAAGGGTATCTTCAATAGTTAGAGACAATCTTGTCTCTAATATATGTTACATCATCTTTAGAGACAACATCTCTAATAGACAGTATCTAGTACACTCTTCAACAATTATATTTTATAATTTTTCTTTAAAACGGGTCTAAATGTCAACTAGAGTAAATTAATGTAACATGTATTGTTTCGCATGCACGATCGTCTCTTCAGGAAGAGACGACATGTTCTCTCTCTTCTCCCCCTCTCTCCTCCACGTAGGATTTTGTTGATGTGATATAACTAAGAGACGACAATAAATACACTATTGGAGATACCCTAAGGGCGTGTTGGGTTGATCTCACAAGTAAACTTAGTCATTGTGTTTACTTTTTTTTGTGGTAATAAAATTCGTCGTAAAAAATAGGGTAAATTTAGGGGAAAAACTGAGCCTATAACTCTGAGTCATATGGCTAAGAAAGTATGGCAAACTACAATTGTGCCTATAAATCAACATCCGCCTAAGAAGCTATGACACAGCAATCTTAGGCTGCAAACCAAACAAGTCATAATGTTTTCACCCGTGTGAAGGCCCAGCAGGCCAGCACCGTGATTTTAGTGGAGAAATTAATCTGGGAAATTAAGGTTACATGTTTGTTTGTTAAGCATAAGTCAATTTTTGTTAGCCATTGGATTAACTAGAAATTTTATTTTATACCCATTGCAACGCACATTTCTCCACACCGTCCGATTTTCTAGTACAAAATATACATGAAATTAACACTTACACATGATATTTATAAAAGTTCTTAGGATATTTATAAAACTCTTCGTTCTGGAACCCTCCACAAACTTATAAGTAATAGAGCACCTATTACTTTGATTAAACATGAAAGTATAGTACTCTCTATACTTTGCACATTACTCTCTATATAACATAAATATCATCCCACACACCAGCCAGCTATTTATTTTTTTGAAAAAAAAAAACTTCAAATTCCCAATTGCAATGTAACCATCCCTAGCCAATTCAAAGGAAGGATTAGACTGACCACATGTTTTCTGCAAAATTTGCACGGCAAAACAAGAAACCATATCTAACAGTAGGAAAAAGTGACATGGTTCTTTAAAAAGGGAAATTCCGATAAACACTACTACTAACTGACCTTATCAGAGAAATGCCACCGCTCAGTTCAAAATTCGATGGATGCCATGGAAAGCTCGAAATGTACTAGAAATGCCATTACGGAGCCTTTTACCTGTTATTCCTCAAATAAACCCCTGTGCTTGCCTTGGTATTTTTGTATGGACACATATGCCCCTTGCTTCGCGTGACATATCCAACTCCCGAGTCCCGTCCGATCCGAATCGATACCGATCCATTCCCACCTACTCGGTCCCCTTCCATCCCCTTCCTCCTTACGCCGGCTTGGAGCCCTAGTTCTGGCCGCCTGTACCATCCCGATGGCTCCACCCTCTGTATCCGCGTCCTCCTCCCATTCGCACTCTTCTCTGGTTCCCATCCTTCTCCTCTGGGTACCAACAACCTTGTCATCCGACCTGCACGTCGAGCAGCCCCAATTCTCAAGCTATGGTGATGTGCAAGGTAGTAGGGAGTTCTATGAAGTCATCATTCTCAAGCTCCAGTAATATAGAAGGCAAAGAGCTTCCACTAATCGTGTGCCCATCCTACAAGATCCCCGTAATCAAGTTGCGTAGCAATACAGTCTCGAATCCAGGGAGAATAGTTTACAAGTGCAAGAACAATATTCCAGTAAGTACAATGATCTTGGGTGTATTTATGTGAAGGTATTTAGTGTTCTTCACCTATTTTATTGTTTCAGAGCGACGGTCTAGAGTCTCCTCTGTGTGTTCTTCCTGTTAAATTTCTTTGTGATGGCTGTAACTCAATTTATTTGTGCAGAATGATCCTGAGTGTTCATTTTTCAAGTGGGAGTGTGCTTATGAGCAATACTTGATAGAGATGGGGGCAATTTCCATGGAGAATGAAGCTTCGGATGGACAATAGTCTTTTGTGGCGGAAAAGGATAGGTTGAGTAGTGTTGTGTGCCAACTAAAGGAGCACAATTTACAACAAGAAGCAATTCTCTGTGAAATGAAGGAGCAGAATTACAAGCTGGTTCAAGTTGTGTGTGAAATGAAGAAGCACAATGCTCATATGACTGTTGTCATTGAAGATTTCAAGGAGTATAGAAGGGGTTGTGATGATAAGCTAGTAGGGTTACGTGCTTGCATTGTAATATACATGTTTTGTTTACTTGTATGTACAATCTGCTATTCTGGAATGAAATGACGAATGCTTGATGTTACTTGTATGTACAAAAATGTGTATTCCATTTTGTTCTTATAGCTTATGATTTGTTCCAGTGTGTCATCTAGAAGGAACTGACTGGGAAGGAAATGGAGTGTGGATACTTGTCTACCATCAGAATGCAAGCAGAGATAAATTGACACATATTTGTTGTACCCATCTGAAACCTGTAAAACAACATCCAATATCTCCACTTTAACACATATTTAAGCCAACAGAATGCAAGTACACATAAATGGCCCAAGATAAATATGGCCAACAGAATGCTGGCAGTACCTTTGCAAACTTTTCCTTCATGGTTTTAATATCTGAAGCACTCAAGGTATATGTGATTGTATTATTCCCTTTGACAGGACGTAGATGGATAGCGTTACCTGTATACCAGTTTCATCATCTAGATGGCCAACATAATGCAAGCAAGTATTGCCATCTATTTGACTGACTGGTTCTGGAAACAGTGCAGACAAAGGGCATATAACTCAGATGATCATAACAACAACTATTTGACTGCATGGTTCTAGAAACAGGTTCGACACTTAACCATACATAACACAGTTCGACACTTAACCATACATAACCCGATTCAACACTTAACCATACATAAACAGGAAAAAGCTATTCAACACTTAACCATACATAACCCGTTTCGACACTTAACCATACATAACTAGGAAAAAGCTAAACAATCATGTCTGACAACTTCTTCCCCTTTGATGGACCTTTCTTAGAGGATGTCTTTTTGCTAGTTGTAGATGGATCCTTCGACTTCTTAGCAATCTTTTTGCTAGTTGTAGATGGACCCTTCTTAGGGGATATCTTTTTGCTAGTTGCAGATGGACCCTTCTTAGGGGATGTCTTTTTGCTAGTTGTGATAGGGGTTCTTTTCCTGAAATAAGTATGCAATACAAGTGTAAGCACATAATACAAGTGACAGTGCAAAAACAAGAATGAAACAACAAGGTCAAAAGGTAGGTTTGAGTACATAAATTACCTCTATCTCTGTTTTGGTTCTTGATGATTGTCGTCTGCAGCACCCTCTTCTTCAGCAGGAGGTGGAAGCTTGCAATTCCTTTCCCAATGTCCAAATTGCTTGCACCTTTTGCACATAACCCTTCTTCTGCCAGGCTCAAGACATCCCCTAATCCTAACCTTTCTTGGCCTACTAGCTTGCTTCCTTTGTTTAGGTGGGTGTACTACGAATCCCAAATCCACTTTTTTTCTAGGTGGATTTATCAGTCATAGGGGGTATAACACCAGCATATGTTGCCCTGAATTTTGCAACAGAATAATAGTCATGCACATATGACTCAGTCTTACATCCCTTCATGTAGCAAATGAAAGCAATAGCATGCATATAAGGTCTGCCAGACACCTGCCACTGCCTGCAAGAACATTCTTGCTTGTTAAGGTCTACAGTGCGCCTTCTTGGATTGGGTCCATTCTCCAACAAAGTGACTTCAGCAACAAGATCATCACTTCTGGAGATATTAACATTCCCTAATAACCTACTCTTAGCATTCAAATCCTTCAGCACATATGGTAGGATGGAAGTCTCCAAATTTCTGCCAATGACTCTTCGGATGCTAAACTTAGTCATAACTATTTCCCTGATACTATCAATAAGCTCATCAACATTCAAGCCTTTGAATGGTTTTATTTGTTTGCTGAAACTTTCCGAAATATTGTTATTGACATAATCCACTTTGCTAACCTCAGAGAATCCACACCTATACAGATATGCGGATGGTGTATCTCGAGGTACTTTATAGCTTCGGGGCTTGCTCCATATATGTTTTCCATGTGGAAATTGAACCTATCTTTAGTGTATGCTCTTGCAGCTGGGTACAAGTTATCCACAAACACTGGGCCATGGAACTTATTCATGAAGTTTGAGTACAAGTGTCGCATGCATTCTCTATGTTCAGCTTCTGGAAACATAGTAGCAATATAAGTCTCCAATCGCTTGCATGCATCACTAGATATGACAAGCCCTAGCGGGGAACCTATAGCTCTATGCAACTACATCATGAATCATTCCCAGTTTTCAGTAGTTTCTAAGTCAAACACTGCATAAGCCACATAGAACAACCAGTTATGACCATCTATGGATGTAGCAGATGCTAATTGGCCCTTGTACTTACCATGGATGTGAGTTGTGTCCACTCCAATGTAAGGTCTGCACCCAGCTAGAAAACCATCTATACACGGCTTCATTGCAACAAAGACTCTACGGAAACACATCTTATTGGCGTGCTTCTTCAGACCAATCTCCACTATACTACCAGGAGACTTTTCCTCTAGCTTAGCTTTGAAATTGAACAACATCTGAAAGCTCTCTTTGTACTTACCATGGATGTGATCAAGAGCCAGTCTCATGCCTGCCCAAGCCTTGGAATACCTTAGCTTGATGCTGTAATCTCCTTGTAGCTTGCTTTAAGCTTCTTTAACACTAGAAGTTGGGTTATCCTTCAACCAATCCCCAAGTCTATTCGCAACCCAACCCTGAGTAGCCATCTTGTCGTCTAAAAGCTTAGTAGTTGAACACTCATGCACAAAGGGAAGCTTTTTAATCTGCATAAGGTAAAACACAAATAAAGTTAGAAAGGAAACACAAACAGATAATAGGTCATTCACAAAAGTAGGTATACGAAGTATATGCCGCATACCATTATAGTATCCTCCTCTCTACTCCTGTTGGGTTCTGGGATGGGGGCAAGTGGATGGTAGTGTTGGCCTTGTGCTGGTGCTCTCCTCCTTGTTGCCTTGATGTCCTGAGATGGCTTGAGTTGGTCTCTGATGGGAGGCGATGGAGGATCTTCTCTCTGGGCCCTTGCCTTGCTTCTGCTATGCTGCCTTGGCTGCCTTCGGTTGTGAGTGGAAATGGTGTATTGTGCTAGCTTCAGCTGGGGGAAAAATGAACTTCTGAGCATGGCTATGGGGGATGGTTCGGCTGATGGGGGGATGAACTGGGGGAATGTATTTGCTGCCTGGGGGTTGAACCTGGCTGCGGCTGGCTTTGTGCTGGCTGTGGGCTGGCTTTGTTGTGCTTATCCCTTCTCCACCAGTGGCTCCTTGGGGTGGTGAGGGTGCTGGCTTGGGTTGAACTGGTGTGGGTGATGTTGAGGCTTGTGCTCTGCGGGTTTGAGTTGTGCTATGCTTGCTTCCAGCTGCAAAGAAAAGATAAAGATGGCTTTGGGGCTCTGGGGAAAACAGTGGGAGATTGGGGAGCTTTCACAGGGGGAAGAATGCTCGGCTGGGAGGCTTATCTTTGCCCTGTGCTTGATCTTTTGAATGGTAAAAGCTGGGTTCTTATCTCTTTGACACTATGCACTATTGATGATCTGAGAAATGCTAAAGGACCCCGGTCCTAATGATGCTCCTACTGCTATGGCTTAAGGACCTTGGGTCCAAAAGTGGGCTTTGGATTGGTTTTGGATATTTGGTTGAGGTAGGTCGCTAAAATGTGGGTGTCGGTTTTAATATTGTCGGATGATGAGGCCCACATAAGTGACAGGTATCGAAGGACCTCGGGTGGTCAGGATATCTTGACGATCAAGGAGCCGACTAACTCCGATTGGTATGGGTGTCTTGATGGTCAAGGGACCGACTACTCAGGTTGCTCCGAGTATTCAGCTGCACTTCGGGAGACTGACGGCAATCTTTACTTTAATAATATTGTGGCTTGCTTCTGTCTAACAACACTGGCGGAGAGTGGTATGCGTGCAGGTTTCTTGGATGACAAGGAAGATACCGGGGTTTGATGGGTCGGCGATCGAAGAACAAGGATACAAGGAGGGCTCGGCGATATGCAATGCAAGATGTACTATTTTTATTGCTTTGCAAACCAATCTAAGATGTAACTATTTAAATAGCACTAGATGATATGAGATGATGATGCACTTCTATGGCAATGCTTATAGTTGACTTAATTATCTAATACAAATGGAAGGTGCAATCTAATTATGATTGATGCTACTGTGCACTGATGAATGCAATGATGCGCTGCTCACGAAACGAAACACGACAATTAAAGGCTTAACGATGATCGCAACACTCTCGCTAACTCACTGCTAAGACGGGATTAACTACCGCTAATTACCGATTACTGAAAAAAAAAGATTAGCTAATTACGCGGGTTCTCACAATATTTTACTCTATAGTGGTTCATGCCAATTATTGTAAATCTGCAAAACATACTAATTGGTTGTATATTTGAAAATTCACTCAGAAAGTTGCAAAGTATTTAGCCCAAAGGAAGAGGCTTGATAAATTATATCCAGAAGGTACGTGACATTACAACTAATTTTACCCCTATAGTCCTATGTAAGGACAATTTTTTTGCTTATGTTACATAATTAAATAGTGGATATTTAAAAGTGTTAAGCACGATGCTCCCAAATTATTTTATCATCGCAATATCAGGAAGAATAGTGGGATAACTGTCTGGAAGATTAAAAATTGTGATAATCTAGTATATTTACTCCCAATATCATTTACCTATGTTCTATTTTTTGTGATTACCACATTGGAGCAGGAAGACTCCAACATCAGTGGCAGAGCTTGAACCAAAACTTAGGGGGACCAATCAAGCTAATTGTGCTCCAAATCCTAATAAACACTTGCCAACTTAATGCTTGATTAGTATGTAAGTAGCAATAAATAATATTTCACAATGAGATATCAATTGGAAAGGGGCCATGGCCCACCTTAGCCTAGCTTAAGCTCCGCCCATGTCCAACATATGTCATATTGAGGGGAAGCATATATGCTAAATTTTAAATATCATATTTTAGACTATGAAAGTCTTAAACTTTTATTTACCTAGAAGGAATCAATTTGATGATCACCGTATGAAGTTGTCTTGAAGGTTTTACCATTTAAAGAGACGTAGAATTCAGAGGGAGCAATTCCCTTAATATTAGTTCATACATACATCTTGATCTTAAAGATCAAATACTATAAGAAGGATAGTAATCCAGAAGATGATATAATCAAGAAGATCAAATGTTGTACTCTTTTTCTCTTAGTGAGTTCTTACTAGAAGGTTTCTCACATGAAAGTTTTTAATGAGTCAACTAGTACAATACAACTTGCGTATATGATGTACTCTTTTCTCCTATCCTTTTTCCCACTTAGTTTTTGGAATGAGTTTTTAACAAAACATATGCGTGCCACGGTATTCGCTTAAGGGGGTGTTGCAAAACTGTCCCCATACGGGGAGGATGTGGCTGCCCGTAGTGGGCCCCACCTAGGTTTCTTCTTCTTCTCCAAGTCTCCAAGGAGATGTGGGAGCATACCAAATTCTCTGCAAAACTCTTAGTCTATAAACATAGGAGAGACGCTTGTTATTATACACACGAATAATATCAACAAAGAAGATCGTCGGATTGCTCTCTTTCACATCTTTCTCTCTTTTGTTAATCTACTTTTATGCTTGCTAATTGCTTGTAAGTGTTCATGTTCTAGTTGTTGAATGACTATTTTTTTACGGAAAGGCGGGAGAGCTGCCATTTCTGCATCAAAGAAGGTAAAAAGCCAAAAAAACACTATACACTTAGTTCATCCCTGGAGATCTGGGCCTTGAGGGCCAGGCCAGCAGGCAGAAAGCAAGAAAGAAAACAACTGGGCAGCCTAAAACAATTTGATCAAACTGCACAGGCAAAACACAAAAACCAAAAAACACCCACAAAATGACAGAAGCTACCAAAGAGATAAAGTAAAAAAACACACACACACACACTCTATGTTAGAATTGAATCTCTCAACTCCTCTTAACACCTTCACAGTGGCTACAGAATTGAATCACACAACTCTTCTCTACAAGTATGCTTCACGCACAGCAGACAATAGACCTCGGGATAACACACACACAGAGGGAAACTTGTCTCGCCTCTTTTTTGTTTTTACTCCAACCAACTCAACTTTTCTATTCATGTCAAGTGCTACTTATATAGGATAAGAGATGTATGCTGTAACTAACATGCACTACCTCCTCTGTCGACTAGCTACTCTTCCGCCACTAACACACGTTCTAAACAAACTCCACAAATCTTTCTCCACTGACTTGACCGAGCACTGCATGTAGCCAATTCATGCTCCTACAAGCCAGGGTGACCAAGTACTCACCTACATGCAAGCTAACTACTCACAACGTGCAGGCACACATGCACTACTCACTAGCTCACGTGCCCAACTAATTCTTGCGCCAAGCGCATGCGGACCACTAACTCGAGAGACTAACAGAGAGGCTCGGGCTCCCACGAGCATCAAACCATCCATGAACCAACCGGGCGGCCGATCCGAGAGACGCATGCACCTTCTAGCCACATGCAAACTAAATGCATGCCAAAACAAAGATACTAATGACAAGGTTAATTCTAACATTCACCTCCTTAATCTTGTCATGTCAATTCGTCGATGCGGATCACCCACATCGTCTTGCCGCCGGCGACTTTCTTCTAGTGGCATCGCACCGCTATCATTGCGGTCTCACCGACTTCTCCGTGACCTCACCGCCTTTCATGCGTCTGTGGCGACCACACGTCGCCGCGTACACAACTTCAAGCATGAGCAAGACACCGTTGTGGCCTCACGCCACCAACAGATCCCTCCTCGCGTCATGCCGCCTCCACGCGGCTGTGCGCATAACCACCTCCTCATGGCCATGCACAACACCATCGGCATCGCGCCATTGTCTTCTCATAGCGGCCTCACAGGCCACCTCCTGGCGTGGCCTCCACCACCGTTCGTGGTCTCCACGCATCAACGCAGCACCTTGCGCGCCACCGTGGCCTCTCATTTGCAAGCCTCGGCGTCGCCATGTCATTTGGTGTCGCCGCTCCTCGACATAGCACCGGACGTCGGCGGCCTCCATCTCACATGGACCATCGTTGTCGTCAACTCACCGTCGGGCAGCATCACCTTGGACATCTCCTCAGGATCAAACCACGCTCTGATACCAATTGTTAGAATTGAATCTCTCAACTCCTCTTAACACCTTCACAGTGGCTACAGAATTGAATCACACAAGTCTTCTCTACAAGTATGCTTCACGCACAGCAGACAATAGACCTCAGGATAACACACACACAGAGGAAACTTGTCTCGCCTCTTTTTGTTTTACTCCAACCAACTCAACTTTTCTATTCATGTCAAGTGCTACTTATACGAGGATAAGAGATGTATCTTTGTAACTAACATGCACTACCTCCTCTGTCGACTAGCTACTCTTCGCCACTAACACACGTTCTAAACAAACTCCACAAATCTTTCTCCACTTGACTTGACCGAGCCTTGCATGTAGCCAATTCATGCTCCTACAAGCCGGGTGACCAAGTACTCACCTACATGCAAGCTAACTACTCACAGCGTGCGGGCACACATGCAGCTACTCACTAGCTCACGTACCCAACTAATTCTTGCGCCAGCGCATGCAGACCACTAACTCGGAGACTATGAGAGGCTCAGGCTCCCACGAGCATCAAACCATCCATGAACCAACCGGGCGGCCGATCCGAGAGACGCATGCACCTTCTAGCCACATGCAAACTAAATGCATGCCAAAACAAAGATACTAATGACAAGGTTAATTCTAACACTCTAGCAGTTCATCTATTGCTCCACCACCCCTCTTTTTTCGCCCTTGGCGTTCTTGTTTCTGTTAGAAATGGTGAGGATGTCGCCTTTCTACTGTACCTCTTCCGTCTGCTTTGTCCCCTGCAGTGTCATTCTGGCCAAAACCCTCTTCATCTATGTCACCAGTCGTTGAGGTGCCGGACGACTCCAGAGTGCTCTCTCTTCCTCTGCCTGATGAAGCTTGGACAGTATGATCATGAACAATATCAGGCCAACAAAAAACACATACTTGTGCTTTCCGCCCGTCAGTTTTCGCTCCAGCAGCCGATAGTTGCGGGCCTGTTTATTTGCCGGGACTTTGTTTCCTGAGCTTTGGATATGCTTCCTGTAGTTATGAAATGAAGGGAGGGCCATCTGTGGCAGCAGCAACTTAGGTTCACCTCGATTACTATTGACCAGGCGAGTTGGGGAAAACGCCTCCTTGTTGCTGTTTTTCTTGTTTCGTATTGACTTCTTGCCTTCGGTATGGTATTTGCGCCCACTTGATCTAGCTGCAGTGGCCAGTGCTGCTCTCTCTGGCCCCGAGTCCATTCAGTGATGGCCTGAGTTAGCGCCGCCCTCCTCTGGTAAGTAGGTGGCCAGTTTGGCCGCGCCACTTGCCACCCACGCTCGGCCTCTTCTTTGATGGTTGCTAGTATCCTTGCGGCACATTTTTTCTAGGTTGGAAAATCCTTCCATTCCTTTCTTTCCAAATGTGCCAGAAGGTCAAGATGATGAGAGAGGCTTGGCCCTTTGTGTTGTTGTCATTCTCCGAATTGGATTTGTCAGTCCACCAGTCAATGATATTTTCCTGAGCATACCACTGTGTCGGGTCCAAAGTGTTGCGATGTGTCCAGATTGCTACCAAAATCCAGACGGTTTTGGCATAGGCACATTCAACAAACAGGTGTAAAGTCGTTTCCGGGTTGTTTGTGCATAGCGGACACCAGTGATCGTTTGTCATGCGTCGGGCTTCTAGGACATCCGCTGTTGGTAGCCGGTGTTGGACGAGGAGCCATGCAAAAAAAATTTTCATTTTTGTGGTGCTCATGCCCACCAAAACAATTGGTGAGATGGTTCGTTCAACCGATCCCAGAAACTGGGCCTCATAAGCTGATTTCGCAGAGTAGACTCTGAAGGTGTCCACTTCCAGATTATGCCATCAGGCATATCCGGTGTAAGTGTGATATGTTTTAGTCTCATGAACAGCCTGACGAAGTCCCTCAGATGACACACCATGATTTTCCCCCTAAGATCGGCTATCCATTTATTCTCCGACATCGCCTCCTGTACCGTCCTGTATTTTCAAACTGCGATATGACAGAGGCTTGGAGTGAACTCTCTTAGCGGTCCGGAGTCCAACCAAGCATCTTTCCATAAATTTGCCTTAGCACGTCTCCCAGTAGTATTGTGGTGGATGCCCGAAATAAAGCCTGATCCACCTTGTCCACGGTAGTTGCTGCCCATTCCACTGTTGAATGGCTATTGGATCGCTAGAGAAAGCTAACAAGTTTATTGATGCTGGACCAGGCCGTAAATTGCAGGGCGTGCCGTGCGCTGGGCCTGGCCTCATGGCTAGCGCCGACGACAGGTGCCACTTCGAGCGTACGCTGCTTTTTGGGCCTGTGCCTCCGCGGCTGGTGTCCGGCCGACTCGTAGGTCGCGGGTTTGGTTTGTGGTCAAGCAAACCCTGCGGTGAAATAAAATTCCACCCGCGTCTGTGTGAGAGACCGAGAGTGGGTGGGAGCTGAGAAGTGAGCACTGAGCGGCGCGCATACATGTCGTCGAATTTGATCTTATGCAGCGTGTGACATGCGGTTGAGTGACTACCTATGTAAATGGAGTGATCAAGGTTAGTATGCTTTATGCATGAGCAATCCATCTACACTCTTAGATGTGGGATGCACCTTAGGAAGAGATGTACTAAAGATTTTCCCGTTCGAGTCCACCCTTCGGCGCCGGTAGCCCCTCCCGCTAGTCTGTATAGTTCTAATTTCAATCTCATGAGAAAGGTCACATTGAATGAGAGAGAATTGTAGGTTAGTTTGAGAGAATGTCATAATTTTGTATGTCAATTTTTATTGTGAAATGACATCTCTATATACTGAATTTGATTATTTGAGGATGAATGTCTGATGAGAGGACCATATGACTAAGAAACTAACAGTGGGTCGAATTGAGAAAATGAATATGCTTCCTTTGTCTATCAAATTTCAGAACGGATTTTAGTCTAAAACTACTGTGATTGTGAACTTCACATGCATGATGAATAAATCGACTTGTTTGCGACAAATTAGTCATATTTAGGCTTGTCCCGTTTAAAAATTTGAATGTGTCCGCCCCTACTGACAGGTACGAACCCTGAGCTTGTGCGCGAGGCCGATGGTGCCGGCGCAGATTGTGATGGCGTCGACCATGCGTGGGTCAATTTACGGCGTCGAGGATGATGATTAGGAAAGCTTTGGCCTGCGAGCCATGCCTCTATTTTCATCCTAACTTGGCCGGCCACCAGCTGAAGTCAGAAACTTGGCAAGAGCAAGGTAGTTAGCACTTCAGCAGCGACCTTGCCACCCTTTTGAATAGCTCAGAATGGTAAGGTAAAACCGTACCAGAACAGCACTAGGGGCTGTTTGGTTTGAAGTCAACAAAAGCCTTACTAAAATTTGATAATACTCTCAAAATTTGGCTAGCATTTGATTTGTTACCAAATTTTGGTACTACCAAAAAATATTTGGTAATGCCCTAACGTTCATGCATGGTGGTGGGGCAAAATCTGGGTGCTCCAATTGCTCACCCGAGAATTTTTGGCGAGCCACATCTTCAGCTTGGTGATGTTGTGGCGGCTAAAGATTGGTTGCATTAAATGTATTAAATGATCATATTTCTTAAATCAAGTATCTGGTTTGTGATTCGTTTGAACCGTTGTGTTATATATATATATATATATATATATATATATATATATATATATATATATATATATATATATATATATCATGCGGCACTCATGTGTCATACTCATAATTTTGGCAAACTTTGGCATGACTGTATTCCAAACACATCAATTTCAGCATTGTCTGTGAATTGGTGTGACTGCGATTAAAACACTATTTTTTAGCTCAAGTTTTAGTATTACTAAAATTTTAATATGACTATTTGGTGCGCTGAACCAACTAGGCCTAGGTAAGGCAGAAAGCGACGCATCTCTCCGCCACAAAATAGGGGAAAAGATCGCGGACACCGGAGGACAAGGGCTGCATTGTAAAAGGCCCAGCCCGGACGGCCACAGCTCACAAATCCTCACAACCGGAACGCGAATCACCGAGGCAATCGCAGCCTGGCAAGGCCTCTCTGTTGGCTGACAAGCAGGCTCGCAATACCTCTGTGTTGGTTTACAACCAACGTTGTCAATTTTACCTCCAACGGCCGATCGAAATCGAGCTCAACCTCCACAGAATCGAACGCCGAATATCCATCAACGACATAGCTGTCGCTGCGACTCATGAGGCCTCCAGGCTCCTGCCCGGTAGTACACTAGTAGCTGAGTAACTCCCTGTAACAAGAGTACAAGACTACACTGCAGCAAGAATCACCCAAGAAGAAAAAAAATATACCCAGGCAAAACCACGGACACATAACAGAGGGCACAACACAAGAAATGGCACACGTCGACCAGAATAGCGAAGTGTGGGTGCCGCGATGGCAGGCATTGGCAGCCATACATTGGGCTATCCAAAATCTCATCTCTCGCCCAATCCCGACCTCACGATCTCCCGTCCCTTCTCCATGCACCACAAACCCGCCCACCCCCAATCCCCCAACTCATATAATACACACTCGCCCGCTTCGCCGTCCTAGCTTGTTGCCTTGTGGATTTCCCGTGATCTGATCCTTGGACATGGCGTCGCCCATGCTCTCCGCCGCCACCGTGCCTCTCCAGGTAAGTTCATTATTTTGCATGTGATGGCAATTGACAGGGACTGGCTAAGTTGGTAGTCGGGGCTAGCAGGTTGCAAGAATGGCTCTGTAACATGCTTTGTGACTGGTGTGTGTGCTGTCCAGGGGAGCGGCTTGTCGGAGTTCTCCGGGCTGAGGAGCTCGGCGTCGCTGCCGCTGCGGCGGAATGCCACCTCCGACGACTTCATGTCCGCGGTCTCCCTCAGGACTAACGCGGTACGTCGTACGTGCGTAGAAATGTGATAGCTGGCTTGGTTGGATGGGAGTGTGTATGACGCAGCGGTGCTGTCCATGCTGCGAGTGTAGGTTGGCACGAGCGGCGGCGCGCGGCGGGCGCCGACGGAGGCGAAGCTGAAGGTGGCGATCAACGGGTTCGGTCGCATCGGGCGCAACTTCCTGCGGTGCTGGCACGGCCGCGGCAGCAGCTCGCCGCTTGACGTCATCGCCATCAACGACACCGGAGGCGTGAAGCAGGCGTCCCACCTCCTCAAGTACGACTCCACGCTCGGCATCTTCGATGCCGACGTCAAGCCCGAGGGCAACAACGCCATCTCCGTCGACGGCAAGGTGATCAAGGTCGTGTCCGACCGCAACCCGTCCAATCTGCCGTGGGGCGAGCTCGGCATCGACCTCGTCATCGAGGGAACCGGGGTGTTCGTCGACCGCGACGGCGCGGGCAAGCACATCCAGGCCGGCGCCAAGAAGGTGCTCATCACCGCCCCGGGCAAGGGTGACATCCCCACCTACGTCATCGGCGTCAATGCTGACCAGTACAGCGCCGACGAGCCCATCATCAGCAACGCCTCCTGCACCACCAACTGCCTCGCCCCCTTCGTCAAGGTCCTCGACCAAAAGTTCGGTACGTACAGGCACTACATATTTATGCGCGCGCGCGTGTGAAGTTCTTGACGCTTAATTAACGGTGGTGTGGCTATGGCGATGGCGATGTCAATGGCGCAGGCATCATCAAGGGGACGATGACCACCACCCACTCGTACACCGGTGACCAGAGGCTGCTCGACGCGAGCCACCGCGACCTACGCCGAGCCCGTGCCGCGGCGCTCAACATCGTGCCGACGTCCACCGGCGCGGCCAAGGCCGTGGCGCTGGTGCTCCCGAACCTCAAGGGCAAGCTCAACGGCATCGCGCTCCGGGTGCCGACCCCGAACGTGTCCGTGGTCGACCTCGTGGTGCAGGTCACCAAGAAGACCCTTGCCGAGGAGGTGAACGCGGCGTTCCGCGAGAGCGCGGCCAACGAGCTCAAGGGCATCCTCGAAGTCTGCGACGTGCCGCTCGTGTCCGTCGACTTCAGGTGCTCCGACGTGTCCTGCACCATCGACGCGTCGCTCACCATGGTCATGGGAGACGACATGGTCAAGGTCATCGCCTGGTACGACAACGAGTGGGGATACTCGCAGAGGGTCGTCGACCTCGCCGACCTCGTCGCCAACAAGTGGAAGTGAAGGCCAGGCAGCGGCAGCGTTGCCTTCTAACTCCTCGGTCCAAAATTTTCCCCAGCCTTCTTCTCGGATGGTCGATCCTTTGTAATGAGAATTCGAAGTTTCGAACTCCCAACAGTTTCTTCTTTCTTTTTTGTTTCTTCCCCCTCTGATTTTTCACTTGCCAGACACGGATTATAAATCAACTTCCGGCAAAGGAAATCGCAACGCTGTATAATGTGCATGTGTAATATATATACTACGGTCCAGGTTCTGATGTAGAATTCAACTCGTTGTTTGGAACCTTTTGGCCATATTTGGAATCTTTTGGCCACGTTTATCTTCATTGCTTCCTCATCCTTTGATTGCATGATCAACTTAGAAAGAGCCGGTTGAACTGTACCTGAAAATTATGTGTACAATGAACTAGAAACGAGACTGCCTTCCCACAAAACGCATCAAACGTATTCTCACAAAGTGACCCACGAGATACGAGCTTACGATGCAAAACTAGGTATTTTTTAGCCCAATTGGGTGATGACATGAACCACTTCCTGTATTGCCCCAATTTTTGTCACTCCTATTTTCGTGGACCTCATAGTTCACATGTTCGTCATCCTGGATCCTTGGTGTCAATTGCAGTGTGTCAGTGATCGAGAATGTATGGTATCATGTAGGACAAACATTGCCAGACCATACAATGCATAGAGGAGGACATCTTTCCCTTCTCAAACACCTAACAAATTTTGAAAAACAACGTTTTCGATTCTCTCAACTCAAATGCCCCGTGTTTGATAGAATAGAATCAATAAGTCCAGAATTCAGAGTAGAGATAGACCTGGTCTTTACTGATGAAGTAGTAACTAACTTCAACGGGGTCCTTGGATGACACCACATAAGCTAAATGACAGCAGTTTTAATTTTTAACAAAACTAATTACTGATCTAAAAGAAAAACCAGATGCTAGGAAAAGATGCGCTCTAGCAGAACTTTGAGAAGGTATTCACCCTGTTTCAACTGTCGCGATTGAAAAGGTTCCAATCATGGACATTGAAGTTCATCACGGCAAGTTTGAAGATCTCAGACATTGGCAAGCATCCTGCTTGTTCGGCGGGTACTGCTGGACCAGCTGCAACAGCCCTAGCGCTTTCACTCAAGGGGCTGAAATAAAAATGACAACAGATTAAATCACTTGGCAGCCTGTAACACTGGATAGAAGAAACATAAAATCAAAACCTCAATTTACTAGATTACAATGAAGGCAACAATAACTACAGGCTTGTGTCGTGAACTTGGATACGAAAGGCCGTTCTCAAGTTTTGCTTACTTTCACTGAGATCTAATAGACTAATACTACCACCTTGGTATTACCTGCGATACATCATAATGCTGTTTCACCTGCATTTTAACTGAAAATCTAATTTTGATATTTTGGATCTGCCTATACTAGTAGTAGTACAATAGCATTCAGCATGCCAAAGCCTAGATAGAAAACTGAAAGAATTATCTGAAAACATAATAATTCTGTTTCATCTGCATTTTAACTGAAAATCTAGTTTTGATGTTCTGGTTCTGCCAATATTAGTACAATAGCAATCAACATGCCTAGCCTAGATAGAAAGCTGAAAGAACTATCTGAGCACAACAGGGTATCCGTTCCATATTGGAAGGCTGACAGTGACTAAGGACTGGTAAAAAAAGAGAGCATGATTTGCAAGCAGAATTGTTACAAGTAAAATGATGTCATGGCTCAAGATTGATGAGCCTCATTGCAAATGATATATTCAAATTTGTGCAATGAAAGATTGTCGAACATAAGCCATAGTTCTCTCAACACATTATTAAATAATAATCAAGTCATACCAAGAACAACAAATGGCACTAACGGTACTTGCTGTGATGCCAAATCTGAGTAAGCTTTTCTCCTTGAGAAGTACAAAAATAATAGAAATGATTTGTTTAAAAATATCCATTAATTAGAGGAAGTATGTGATAGTGATCTACTGGGCTTACTTTATCAACAGCGCCTCATATCCGGTGATAACTACATCGGTTACTGCATTCTTGAGACGTATGTTTGCCAAGTAAAGCTGCAAAGGTAATCCAACACTCAGTTTGAACTTTGAAGAGCCAAAATTTCGCAAGGTTGCCGCGTAACCATATTCATCAAGGGATGGGTGTACTCACTCGAACAATGTTCTGTGCTTCTCTGCCTTGTCTCCCTTTTGAAACAGCCTACAGAAACACCAAAATCAAACATGAGATCCTATAATGCATTTTACTCGTACTTATCACCCACTCAGTGCAAAGTGTCCATCACAAGGTATATCAAGGAACTGAAATACAAAATTTACTTAATCAAGATACACAGTTTGATAGCATTTCATAAATCATAATATTTCCTTGATAATCACTTTTTCCCAAACGAAGTAATCTTCACTACTCTTTTATTGCGAAAAATAAGGATATGCAAGTTAACATGTACCAAAGGGGCAGTAACCATGTGACAATGGTTCAACCTCTCCACAATTCGACCAACGCAACCATCCACTAATTCATAATGTTTAACCAATGAAAATCCAGTGTTGTTTGTTCTCAAGGATGCCGATCTCTACTGAAAAGTTTACTTTCTTCTCTGTAATGTGCACCCGTGCCAGTCTAAAGTACGACCACTTGTACAACTTATGTCATCGTATCCACGGAAGCAGCGGCAAAAACTAATTAACTGGATATCGATTGAAGGCAAAGAGTATTGAGCTTACCAGCTGGCCAATTGCAGTTCCAGCCACTGCAGGTGCTTCTCCGATACGCAGACCAGCTAGTTCAAGTGTCCCAGAATGCTCGACTACCTAGCCGACAAGCAAGAAATAAGTTACCAATAGACCTCTTTCGTTTACTAGTTCAATCAGGAAGTTAACAACCATGTCCACCAATGCACAGCAAGCAGAAAAGGACCACATGCCGCTCAGAGAACTACTGGCACCAAAGCGAGATTTATATGGCCAACTATACATTGAAGTCAAGATAGTGCTGGTATTACCATGTTATCCCCCGCATCCTGCTCGTTGGCGATGTCGCGCAGGAACCAGAGCGCGCTGCCACCGTCCTCCACCTCGCCCTTGAGGTCGAGCAGCTCGAAGATGAGGCTCTCGTCGCGGGCGGGATCAACGAAAACCTCCTGCGTACACAGCAGATTCACACACATCAATCTCTAGGGGGAACACGCACCCCACCCTAGCAACGCTACTAGCGAAACCGGAAAGGAGAAGCGGGACGAACCTGATGGTCGGGGACGTCGCGAATGTTGCTCACATCCTGACCAAAACCAAAACGGCGTAAGCGCGCGCGTGGCGAGAAGAGGAGGAGCGAGGGAGGGGGGGGGGGACAGGAGAAAGGGCGTGCCTGGAATCGGACGGGGAAGGTGCTGGAGATGGCGCCGCCGAAGAGGGGCCGCCGGATGCAGTTCTCGCCGCCGGACATCTTCGCTCGGAGCCCTGCAACTAAAGCGAAACAAGCTTCTAGAGCGTGGGAGAAGGCGGGGGTGGGAGAGGAGGGGAGGGAACCGGTGGGGTTCCGATCCGAGCGATTTATAGGCGGCCGTGGGGGCGAACTCGCGGCGCGTCGATCTCACGCAGCCGCGGTAACGTTCGCGCGTGGATGCTACGCCGGGCGGTTGGTTGCTCCGCTTCCTTCCGACAGGGAGCGCAACAATAGCGCCGCCCTTGCGCGTGGCCTCGTTGGTCGGACAGGCCGAGATGCCGAGCCCATGTCGTGGCCGCAGAATCTGTGGCTCGGGTCGTGGGCTGAGTACCACTTGCCGCCGAGCCCATCCCACGTGCCGCAGGCCCGCAGTTGTGATCGAAGTATGGAACGAACACTCCATTTCTTGAGGGGGTCCGGGGCGGCCGAGTTGGGGAACAACATGCCCGTCGGCCCATGCATATGCAGCCAGCTTTGATCACTTGGCTGTTTTGATGAAACAACAAAGCTGAGTCTGTTTCCATGGACCATTCGGTCCCCAGTTACGCACTGTCACGTAACTCGGAACAGCTAGAGGTAAGTATCAATGCCATACACAAATACTCCACTACCTGTGGCCATGGGAGGGCTGCGATGCAAGACGAGCTGTGAATAATCCTTATAAGAAAAGGCACAAAAAACCAGCAGGCTAAATAGTGATACTCCACAATATACTTGGAATGCGCATATAGAGATCTGTTGAACTCCAAATATGAGTAGATTCACGATAAATTTAAAGTTTGAAACAAGTTCCTACAATTCCAGCTAAATCAAGCACCAAATCACAGCAAAAGGGGACGCCTTGTTTCATCAGCCCTTTGGACGCCCGGTCTCCGCTTTCAGCAGATAGAAGTTGCCAAAGCCAATTGAAATCCGACATGAACGAGGGTTCAGTTCTCCTCTCCGTCCTCCTCCCCCTCCCCCTCGTCTTGTTCTTCTTCTTCTTCATCATCATCAGATCCCTAAAAACGTTGCGAGACAGATAATACAGGCACAAGACAGATAAAGTGCAACGGCAATAATCAATAGCAAGCAATCTAAATGTGCTTTATATATTAAATTTGTGCTATTGGGATTACAGTACGCACGTGTAATGATGCGCTCTATTATGGTTAACCTTGCAGTCAGGTGCAACAAAAAAAATGCTGATAAAAACAGAAGAAGAAAAAACTTATCAAAAAGTCAAAATATCATCAGGATAAGAAAGGATGTTATGCACCATTGCGCAAGGGGTAGAAGGATGTTACACACTATAGCATAAAAGGAGTAACCATTGTGCATACTCTGAAAGACTATCAAATTTACATGGAACAGCAAATAAGAGAATAGGATTACCTCTTCATCCTCTCCTTCAAATTCATCTTCAGCATCTTGTAACGAGTGAATTGGGGGGACATGAGATAAAGATCTAAAACAGAAATAAAATAAACCACTTATCACAATAGAAGCACTAACATTGTTGAAATACTTCAAAGGATTAAGCCACAACTCTTCCGTGACGATGAGACATGTTCTGTGCACTAATCTATGATGGAATGAGTAAAGTCAAAAGTAATTAAAGTTAAAGCATAGATTGAGATCAAGGGGGAGAATGTTAGATTGATCTCAGCCGATTAGCCCAACGGCTAATCGGGCCTTGATCGCGCTTCGATCGGGCGCCCGGTAACCAGGTGGCGGGCCCCGTCATGCTGCGCAATAAATAGAGGTGGGGCGGCGGCTCGACACACGAGTTCGCTGAGCCGCACTTCCCAGAAACCCTAGACCGATCTGAGAGGGACGCGCGATGTCGGCGGGAAGCACCATCGCCGTCACCTTCACCGGATCCGCCCGCCGCCACCGTCTTCCTTCTTCGACCGCCGCCATGCCGCCATGGCGGCTCCTCCTCCACGCAATCGGATGGTCGATATCCTCTCTCCTACCCCTTCCTTCGGATCTAGACCGGGCAAGAAATAGAGACCCAACAATGGTATTAGAGCCATACGCACGCACCGCGTGGCGCCCGAGGCCGCCGCGCCGCTTTTGCTACGCTCGGGCCGCGAGTCCCGCGACGCCACCGCCGGCCGAGCTGGCTGCTGCGCCGCCCGCTGCTGCGCAGCCGTCCGATCGTCGCCGCCGCGCGCTCTGCGCGAGCTAAGCGCCATCGCCCGTCCGTGGGCGCTCTTGTTGCCGCGGGCTCCACCGCGCCTCCATGGTCCCCAGACGCCGCCGCCGCCGCCGCCCGCCGCCGCGCCGCCAGGCCGCCACCGAGCGGCACGGAGCCGCGCCTCCGCCGCTCGTGAGCCGCTGGCGCCGCCGCGCCTCGCGCGCGTCGTCGCCTGCCTCGGCCGCGTAGCCCGCATTGCTCGGCCGCCTCCTCCTGCGAGAGCCGCCGCCGCCCGTGTGCGCCCGCTTTTCTCGGGTGGAGGGGAGCCGGATGTGGGTTAGGGTTAGGGTTGCGGGATTTTTGATCTCCCGCCGCTGACTGCGCTCGGCCGTCCGATCAGATAGGATGCGATCAACGGCTGAGGACCCTCCGGCCGTTTTCGGCCCAAGGGAGAAAGAAGCCGCGCGCGCAAGCCTTTTTGGGCCGGCACGCCGTGGGCCAAGGCCGCGCGTGAATGGGCCATTTTGGTAGTTTGAACAGTAAATCCGAAAAAGAGTTTTAATGTTTTTCAGAAGCATTTATGAGTGAATTTGATTGAATTTGATCCAAAATCTCTGTAAATTTTTGCACCAACGTGTTAATTTTTTCAGAGATTAAATGTGTACAGTATAATGCTTCTGTATAATGAATTATTTTAGAATAATTACAGTTTCCGCTACAAAAGTTAATGTTGATTGATTTTTCATTATTAAATTCGAACCAACGGGAGAATTTAATTTTGGAAAAATAGATATAATTTCCAGAAAATTTATGATATTGTTATTTTCTGACCAACGTTGATAATAACAATATTATAATTTTTTAATTGATGATTTTATGCATTATTTCTATTTACGCTTGCGGTGATGTAGATTTAATGTATAGATAAAATTGATTTAATTGTATGTCGTATTTCGACCAATGTTGAAAATAAGGCATATAATTTTCTTTATTATGTTCTCTTGAATATGAATTGTGTTTTTGGAGGATACTCCTTGATGGGCTACATCGAGGATATCCGGTTCTCAAAGGAGATAACTACGGTGAATGGAAACTCGGCCTTCATCTTCACTAAAATTTAGAGGTGGGTGGTAGTCACCACACCGTGTCCCACAGAGCTGTGGCACCGGTGAGGAATGAAAATGAGGTCTTTGCTTGGCGGACAGACAGAGGACTATGCTCCCATAAAAATGGCATATGATCTTGATCATAAAAAGTGAGTCACCGCCAACAAGAAATGTTTGGTCGTGATAAAGAACACGATTGAGCCTGCAATTGTGGGCTCAATCGCAGAGTGTGACTTGTCTGAGTACCTTGAGAAAATAAAGAGTCGGTTCTTTGGTTCTTCAAAGACATATGCTACACAACCGATTAAGCGACTTGTGTGAGAAAGGTACTACTGGTGGTGGCGGTGGCATAAGAGAACACATACTAAGGATGAGCAACTTGGCATCCAAGCTTAAACCAATGGATTTGGCTCTCAAGGATGAGTTCCTTATTCATTTGATTTTTGCTTCCTTGCCGGGAAAGTTTGACACCTTTGTTGTCAACTACAACATGTAGCCCGAGAAATGGGACTTAGAAAAGTGCATAGCTATGTGTGTACAAGAGGAGGAAAGATTTAAATCCTCACATGGTGGTTATATTAACTATGTGAAGGACAACAAGAAAAAAGAACTTCAACTGTAACTTCTCCTCAAAGAACAAGGGAAAAGTCCCTGTCCATCAGCCTCAACAGAATAAGTTTGCAGTAGACATAGATCAGTGTCTTCACTGCAAGAAGATGGGACACTACAAGAAGAACTGTCCCGATTACTTAAAGATGATAATGGCAAAGAAAGGTGAGGACATTATTACCTTCATAAATGAGTCCCTGTATGTACAATATTCAAAATTTACTTGGTGGATTGATTCAGGAGCAACTGTTCATGTTGCCAACAATATGCAGGGATTCCGTTCGACGAGGAATACGCAAAGAAAAGAAAGATGCATTAAAGTCGCAAATGGAGTCCAAGCTGAAGTTGAAGCCGTTGACGATCTTTCATTAAAGCTAGCTGATGGCTTCACTCTTTTACTTAGAGATGTTCTTTATGTTCCCTCTTTACAGAGGAATTTGATTAGTGTTTCATGTTTGGACAATGATGGTTATGATTGTCATTTTGGAAATAGCAAGTGTGAAATAATGTTTAATAAAGAATGTGTTGGTCTTGTCATCTTACAAAATGAGCTTTATTTGTTATCATTATGTGATGATGTGAATGTCGTATGCGATAATGGGAACGTCGCGTGCGAGAAAGTGAATGAATCCTCGTCTACAAATGTAAGCAGAAAGCGAAAGAGAACTCTAGATGCGTCGTCGAAATTATGGCCTTTGTCGTTTAGGCCATATTTGAGGGGAGAATAGAAAGACTAGTTAAGAATGATATTCTTCCTCCATTAGAGTTCTCGGACTTAGAACAATGCAGAGAGCGCATTAAAGGAAAATATGTAAAGAAAATTAAGAAAGACGCCAAAAGAAGCACAGGAATTCTACAAATTATTCACACAGACATTTGTGGTCCTTTTCCTGTGAAAAGTGTGGATGGATATGACTCGTTCATAACATTCACGGATGATTACTCCCGTTATGGATATATTTATCCAATCAAAGAAAGAAATGAAGCCTTGGATAAATTCAAGATATTTAAGGCTGAAGTTGAAAACCAACACGATTTAAAGATTAAGATAGTCCGATCTGACCGTGGGGGGAGTACTACGGTCGACATACCCCATATGGACAAGTTCCTGGACCTTTTGCAAGGTCTTTACAGGAAAATGGTATAGTGGCCCAGTATTCTACAAGGCGAACCTCGGCAAAATGGAGTAGTGAAAGACGCAACCGCGTACTCGATGGATATGGTGCGAAGCATGATGAGCTATTCCACACCGCCATTGAGTCTATGGATGGAGGCATTGAAAACCGTCATTCATATTCTCAACAGAGTGCCTAGTAAGTCGGTGCCCAAAACACCGTACGAGTTGTGAACAGGAAGAGTTCCCTCACTAAACCACTTACGTGGGTGGGGAGTCTCTTTGAGGCTAAAGTATTTAACCCAAACCTTGGGAAGCTTGATCCCAAAGCGATGAAGTTGTCATTTCATTGGCTACCACTGAAAAGTCTAAAGGTTTTCGTTTCTCTTGTCGACAGGATATACAAAGTTTGTAGAAAGCGAGACACGCTGTCTTCTTAGAGGATGAAATGATGGGGAAGCATGGTAGCTCGAGAGATTGACCTTGAAGAGAAGCGGGCGTCGCGCCCACTCCGATGATTCAAGAGCCATTCTTCATACTACTGCATCCTTTGCCGAACGGTGCAAGATCTTTGTAGTGCCGGCACTGTTATTGTTCCTCTGTGGCAACAATGAATGAGAATGAGGAACTGTTCTTGAGGATCCTATAGAACCCATTGCCACAGATGAGGGAGCAGCAAGCTGACCTCAAGCAGAAGATGTACCAAATGAGGAGGCCCAGGAGGTCTCAAAGAGTAAGAAGATCGGCTATTTTCGATGATTATCAGTTTATCATCTGAGGAATTTCAAATGGAGGATGATCCCACCTCATTTGAAGAAGCCATGAGAAGCGAAAATTCCTCAAAATGGCTTGAGGCTATGGAAGAGGAAATGAGGTCCATGAAGGCTAATAAAGTCTGGGACTTGAAAATTATTCCTAAAGGAGCCAAAACAGTAGGCTGTAAATGGGTCTACAAGACAAAGCTCGACTCCCAAGGGAATGTAGAAAGATACAAAGCGCGACTTGTGGCAAAAGGCTTTACGCAAAGAGAAGGGATTGATTACAATGAGACCTTTTCTCCAGTCTCATGTAAAGATTCCTTCAGAATCATAATGGCATTAGTAGCACATTATGATTTAGAGTTACATCAGATGGATGTAAAGACGGCATTTCTTAATGGGGATTTGGAGGAAAATATTTACATGGCACAACCGAAAGGTTTTGTCATGGAAGGAAATGAAAGAATGGGATGCCGCCTAAAGAAATCAATTTATGGGTTAAAGCAAGCTTCAAGACAATGGTACTTGAAGTTTGACAGTACAATAAGAAAATTTGGGTTTAAAGAAAATGTAGAGGACAAGCGTGTTTATGCAAAGTTTAAAGATGGGAAGTTTATCTTCCTAATCACGTATGTGGATGATATCCTACTAGCTAGTAGTGATGTTAGTGCGCTCTTTGGAGACAAAGAAGTTTTGTCCTCAAACTTTGATATGAAAGATCTTGGTGAAGCCGTTCGTTCTAGGGATCGAAATTCAGGGATAGAAACAAAGGGACATTGGGACTATCGCAAAAAGACATACATAGAAAATCTTAAAGAAATTTGGTATGCATAAATGTAGTCCTTCACCTGCACCTATAGTCAAGGCGGCAGATATGGGGATTTTCAATGCCCGGGAACCAATATGAGATCGATCAAATGAAATCGGTTCCATATGCTTGGTGTCGGAAGCTTGCGGTATGCTCAAGTGTGTATGCATACGACTTAGCATTTGTTCTGGGTTACTTGGCGATTCGAGCAATCCTAGAATAGAACATTGGAAATTGATAAAGAAAGTCTTGCGTTATTTGCAAGGAACAAAAGGCCTCATGATGACATACTGAAGATCGATTCACTCCATATAGTGGGGTATCTGATTCGATTTTGCGGGAGATGATAGAAAGTCTACATCCGGATATGTGTTCACTCTCATTGGAGGAGCTATATCGTGGAAAAGCTCAAAGCAAACCGTCACTACATCGCTCACAATGTATGCGAGTTTGTAGCATGTTATGAGGCTACGGGGCGGTGAAGCGGCTAAAGAAGTTCATACCGGTTTAAAAGTGGTTGACGACATCAATAGACCACTTAAGTTGTACTGCGATAATGAACCCGCAGTAACGTATGCCCACAACAATAAGTCAAGTGGTGCTGCCAAATACATTGACATAAAGTACTATGTTGTGAAAGACAAAGTTCGGGATCAAATTATAAGTCTTGAGCATATAAGTACTGCAAAGATGTTAGCTGATCCGCTTACTAAAAGCTTACCACCCAACGTGTTCAGAGAACATGTAGCCGGCATGAGTTTAAGGGAAAGCCTATGATTCCTGGACTAAAAGATGGCACAAAAGATTAAAGTAACTATTTCAGAACAGAGAGGTGTATTGTAACTATTAAATCTATCGGCGATTGACCGTGACGATGAGACATGTTCTGTGCACTAATCTATGATGGAATGAGTAAAGTCAAAAGTAATTAAAGTTAAAGCATAGATTGAGATCAAGGGGGAGAATGTTAGATTGATCTCAGCCGATTAGCCCAACGGCTAATCGGGCCTTGATCGCGCTCTGATCGGGAGCGCCCAGCCCAACCATCGGCCGCGGGCCTGTCGTGCTGCGCAATAAATAGAGGTGGGGGCGGCTCGACACACGAGGTTCGCTGAGCCGCACCCCACCAGAAATCCTAGACCGATCTGAGAGGGACGCGCGATCGTGGCGGAAGCACCATCGCCGTCACCTTCACCGGATCCGCCCCGCCGCCACCGTCTTCCTCTTCCCCGACCGCCGCTGTCGCCATGGCCAGCTCCTCCTCCACGCAATCAGATGGTCAGTATCCTCTCTCCCTCTACCCTTCCCTTTCGGATCTAGACCCAGGCAAGAAATAGAGACCCAACAGATATCCCCCACCTGCGTGATTGAAGTTCTCAGAGAATATCCTCAGAGGAAGAAACGGAAATTCCTAACTTCAGATGTTTTGCCAACCAGACAGATTCACAACTAAACCAAAGTTCCCATCAAGTGAAATAATCCTGGTTTAGCAGGAGATACAAGGATAGGACAGACAAGTAAAAAAAAATCCTATACCTCATCCATCACTCCATGAGCTAAAGTTTTGTTCTTTGCGTCATTGAACCAAATGAAGAAACTGCCCCCAAAAAAACAGAAGATGAGTCATCTTCACAAATTTCCTACTTGCAACTCAATTGTGATAAAAGGCATACCATCGACAATGAGTCAATGACTACAAACGGGTAGAAAGCAAAAAAAAGAATAAATTCATAGCACATAAAAAAGAGTCATATAACTCTAGATTGCACTCACACTTCCACTATGCAGCACATTTGTAGAGATGTTGGCTAAAATGACACTGCTTCGCGACGAAATAGCAAAAATGGTCCCCCAACGAATGAATTAGCAAAAATAGCACCCGTGTCGTGCTCAAAACGCATAGCAGGGGAACCACCACGTGCTAGGGGCGCAGTAGGCCACGTGATAGCCGCACAGAACTCAGCAGGCCACCTGTCGCGCCCTCAGTTTGCGGCAGGTCACCACATGGCCTACCGCGCCCCCAACATGCGGTGGATCCCCTACCATGTGTTTTGAGCGTGATACAGGTACCATTTTTGCTAATTCGTTTGTCAGGGGAGGGAGAGGGTGATCATTTTTGCTATTTCGCTTTAGAACAGTGCTATCTTAGCCAAAAACTGCACATTTGTATTTATGATGTGTTTTGGATACTCGGCAGTCTAGACACTTATCTGCAACACATAATAGCCATGTCGCATCATGTAGAAGTATCTGGTTTCTTTTGGGTGCCGATCATATCTTAGGGAAGAGTTAGGCTATTTTTTATTTCTAAGAAAATAATGTCTCCCTCATATGACACTAAAACAGAGCCACAAACTCTAGCAATTGACACATTGTTTTTAACTATCTGTCCGTAGTTTAACCTTGTGTAATTGGTACTTAACCTAGGTTGTGATCTATTATAAAAAAAGACGCTAAAGCAGTCTGTAGGTGAATGCAACAAAATCAGCATTACTAACGTGATGACATGGGTAGTTGAGAAAAAACATAAACAGTTTTTTTATGTATGTATGGTTAAAATTGTTTCACTATTTTTCAGAAAACTCTTTATGATGGCTGTACCATGTCCTACTGGTGTTGCATGTAAGCATGTCAGTGTTAATGCGACCTTTAACAACCCAAACAAGACTACATATACACCAACAGAGGTCTACACTTTTAATGACCAATTTAGCAGTACATATGTTAAGGACGTGGGCTCGGGAGAGACACGGCCCATTAGGGACCCGCTCGTACCGTTCACGAGCGGTACTGTAGCATGAATAGTATGCTAGGTTGCTGTAGCAGTCAGCAGCCTAAGACTACTTGAGATTACTTCGTTACCCAGTTATTGTTAAGGATATGATCTTATCTATTAGAAAGATTAGATTTATTAGTTAGAAAGATTAGATTTGATTGTTAGGACCGGCTCTATATAAGCACAGCATTGTCATCTATTTTCATCCAGCAAGGAATAGTCTTTGTGGTGCAGCCTCTTGTCATCGGCGTGGTTGTGCTGCTTGGGTTCAGGGCCATCTAATCTCCCTTATCAAATCGTGCCCTCAACAGCATAGGAAGAGGGTACATGCATGCCTCAAAAAAATGCAGAACATATATGCTCCTTAAGAATATGTATGTTTAATTCATGAGTAAGATATATTATGAGAAGGAGCAACACGATAAAATGTATCTTGGGACAATATGATAAACACTAAAGCTTTTTTTTCACATTTTTGTGAAATTAAAATCAATTGTCTCCAAAAAATGGAATCTTTTGAATTATCAAAACAAAGTTAGCACTAATGCCAATGTATCAACAAAAAAACTGATGTAGGAGAGTGTACTGTAAATCATGAGTCATGCTATTTGAGTACACAAATATATATATGTGACGCCCCGTGTCATTACCCCAGGGGTAATAACACTTAGGCACACGGATTACTATTCGTTTGCTCAGTAGAATATTGCTCCAACGAATAGTAAGCTTTTATCAGAGTTACGCAGCAGAACAATAAGATAGAAACTGTCTTTTATTTCAACAGTTAGCCACGTAGGGCTAAGGTCTTACAGTACATATACTAATTTACCTAGCCAAAAATGAGACTATTCCCCCTCTTGCCTGCCAAGCTCAACCGGTCTCCCAGTCGTCCCACGCGTCTAATATGGTGTCCACCTCGCCCGGCTCCTTGTAGTCAAGCCTTCTCCTCCAGCTGTTGCTTCAGTACCTGCAAGTCCGTCGTCCCATTCGGGATAGCTTCCGGCCGGACTAGGATCTACAAAGGAGAATACTAATAAGGTTGAGTACACGAATGTACTCAGCAAGCATTAATAGCAAAAGATGCACTATCTCTGCTCATTATCACAATTTCTAAATCATCTCACTTTAGAAAATAGATCTCGACAATTAAGTGGCAAGTTTTAATACTGAAACTCTACTAGTCACTCGGAGAGACGATAGACCCCCTGTGGTTCCCGTAGACTCCAATCCTGGAGACTGGTGTCGACGATCAAGACGTCGATCTTACGAAAAGAAAAGAAGAAAGTGACGTGAGAAATCTAAGGAAATAATGGGATTGCTCTTTTATTAATATGAACTAGGTTTTACAGAATATAATCTGAGAACACTTCTTGTTCCCTTACAACCTCAGACCTATCACACGAATCTACGGCTTGTGCTTTAGTCTGATGGCTCTGTCTTGTATTGCATTCTTTTTTCCCTCTCTTGATCCGTCCAGGTTCCATATTTAAATAGCCCTCGAAGAGGTGGCAGTTACTTCCGGAGAAGACGTCTGATGCGAAGTGTTGCGTCTGGTCGGAGTCAAGTGACGGTTGATAATGAACCGTTGCGCCCCCAACCCGGCCTAGCTTCTCCTCTACGGCTTCTCTGCGTCGCCGGCTAGCCGACCTCCTAGCTTCCTTCGCCACCGCTGCGCCCTACTCGGCCCAGCCCGGCTCCTCGGCAACCCCGGCCCCGGTTCCTGCAGCCGCTCAAGGCCCAACCTCCTCTCGGCTCCATCCCACACCGCCGCCTTCGCTGGCGTCGCCTCCCGGACCTCCTACAGCTCCCTACGGTCGCCTCCTCCCGGCGCGGCCAGAGGCCAGCGCCGCCACGTCCTCGCCTCCCCTCGGCTCGGCCCCCGCCGACCTGGGGCTGCCTCCCCGGCCTCCTCCATGCTTCCACTGCGTAGATCTACCGGTCCTGGGGACTTCGGCCAGGCCGGCTCAGCCTCCCGGCCGCCGGCGCCATGGCACAGAGGCATCTCCTACTACTGCTCTTCTAAGCTCTATCTAGATGCTCATGTGCTGATGCTTTCTATTGATGCATGAATGTAGGTCAAGATAGTGCGGATCTGAGAGGGAATGACTACTAGAGGTATGAAGATGCTTACCTAGAGCTCAAAGGGCGAAAGCCTTTACCTGGTGATTGGAGACTGATTTAGATTTTTGTGGGGGTTATTGATCTGTGAGGATGGTCGCTGGTGCTCCAGGTGGTGATGCCGGCGATGGGGATGGTGCTGCCGGTGGTGAGGGGGATGGTCGCCTCCTGCTTGCCCTGGTGTCGCCGTGCTCCCAGGCTTCCTTCCTCCTAGACTGCTTGCCTCCCTGGTTGCATTCGGTTGAGGAGAGTGGGAGGGGAGATGGCTGTGTTGGAGATGGAATGGGGTGTGCTTGGGGGAATGAATGTGGAAGCTCTGAGAAGGGGAGATGAATGGAGATGGGGGTTGGATTGGCTGGGGAAACGAATGTGTAGCACTGCTTGCTCGGCTTGTGAAGGGCAGGGGAGATGAATCTGTGCCTTGCTGCTGCTGGGTTCTCTGCTGTGAATGGAATGGAGAGGTGTTGGTTTGCTTGCTATGCAAATGGAAAGAGAAGTGAGAGGGAAATGCAGGAATGCTGCCTAATGTAATGATGCCAATGCTTCTAGATTTGGTTGATGTAAAATGCACTACTGTGAATAATACAATTGCTGATGTATTTATCTAATGCAGATGACAATGTATTTTAATTACCAACTTGATCCTATTGTTGTGCTGAATGATGAGATTGCATGAATGATGCGATATGCTTGAGTTAATTAAGAGCGATCTAACACTATCGTTAACTCACCATTAAGATGAGATTAACCGCTGCTAATCCCAGATTACTGCTACGAGGTTAGGGTTAATTAACGCGGGTCCTCACAATATATAGCACTGAAATGAAGATCAATTATATCTTCAGAACTAGCAGCCTTACCTGGGAAAATGAAAACATTGAAAAGAAGAGCACACTAAGTGCTATTACTTCAAGAAGAAAATTGTGGTAAAAACTAACAACCTTTCATCAACCAATAGTCGTTTGTCCCCTTTCTTCGTGTAGGCCTTCCCATTGCCAATATCCTTAATGTACAATTAGAAAATTCATTAGTTTCTCTCTGCGGAAGCATAGTAACTGAAGCACTTAGATTGATCAACGAAGCAGTAAGCACAGTACCATTCCATCCTTCCACTTGATGGAGGTAGCCTTTACTGTGGTTATTCCATCATCACTGAACGAATACGTTTTTGTAAGCTTTGTATCTTGAAAACATGGATTAGAAGAGGATGTCTGCCAGTTCAAGTTTTAAAAAAAATGTAAACAAAGTGAAAGAAATAGTGGAATTGTAGCTTGCAGGTGCAAAAGAAGCTTACGAGAGTAATGGAGCAGCCTGATTTAATATCTTTAGAGTCATCCACATTGATAGACTCCAAGTGTTTGAAAATCTCCAATGGAACAAAATAAAGAAATTTCATGAGATAGTTTGAGTATTATATTTCAATTTGGCAATTGGTTCCATAGAATAACTCAGTATAACGATGTACTAAATTTTATTATTCCCTGCTACTTTTGATACAAATGTCCTAGAAGTCAAAAGTTAATCTTAGCAATACAAAAGAAAGGTACCTTTCGATCATCTTCAGTCAGAAGTTCACCAAGCATAGGATGGCTAAGAAACTGCAGGTAAACCGTACATAGCATAATTAGTACGTAAAGATTAGACCATATCAACCAGCAATTTCAGCAAACAAGACCATGAAATATAAATCATTATAGAAATATATTACAAACCGCTGTCAGCCAGAAGTATGGAATTTCCTTGATGATTTCATTCCGCCGACCATAAACCGGTCTGCGAATTTCATTGTATTTCTGTTCCACCTCCAAAACTTTATCACTTGCTTCCTCATTAACCTACAATCAATGAATGCTATGAGCTAACAGCCTAACATTCAAACTGCGTTCAAACATTCCAGCTGATTATATCTGGTCCATTCACAATGTGCCTTGCCACTGTAGATATTCAATAACCAATTTTGTTTCAGAAAGATGAAAGTATTAAACAATTGAGAGAACACTTAGCTAGCAGGTAAATTGTTTACCCTAATAGCTAATCTAGCCAATTACAGAACTAAATCAGAAATAAAACTTAATATAATGGAATGATCATGAAACCGATAAAACATGAACTGAAGCTGACTTAGCATATTACAGATTGGATGGAGTATCCTATCTGGCGATAATGGAGTCTGATGTGGAGATGAATGCTGTACAGAGAAGGCAATATATGGAGCAAGGCATGTGAGTATTTTTCTGATTCCAAAGGAAATGAGAAACATGCTTCGTAACTTTGTCAGTTGTCTGAAAAGTGAGAGGGCATATGGGCCCGTTCTATACATGGGGGTAATTTAGCTTGCATTTCTGCAATTACCTTTCACAACCTAACTTCAATTGCCAGAGGAATTCAACAGCTACTGCAATAATGAGTTTCCTGAAGCATTTTTACCGCATTTCAAGCCGGCAAGCCGCCAAACATTAAGTTGAATCTAAAACAAACCGTTGCTGCTGCTGCCACACACACTTACTCCGTAGGCATCTCAGAGTGCTCACAAGCATTTAGCTGCAACCAAGCTATTGTAAACGTCTACAATCCAATGGGCATAATCTCAAGAGCAAGTGATTTTGAGGTATCCACATAGAACACAGGCACAGGCATCTACTTATTCACAATTCCGCAACAGCACACGCACAGATCTCCAAATCCAACACTACCTAGGATGGCACTGACGGGTCCAGCTCGAGCCCTAGAGCGAAAACCCACCGTTCCAACCCGATTCTCCAAAACCGTAATCCTACCCAGGCCACACTCAATCAGCCATTCACCCAACGCCGCCTCGCACAGAAACCAGCTCACACACCACCAAATCAGGAGCGAAACTTCTCCTATGTTCCACGCAATCTCCGCGGTAACGGCTCCGAAAATCGAAACCACCACTCGAACCAAATGCCCGAGCAACCACATCGTGCCAGAAGAGCTGGCGATGATGCCTCGAGAGGCGAAGCGACTCTCAGAGCAGGAGGGCGCCGTCGATGGGCTCGCCCTCCTCGGGGTCGGTCCTCGGCTTCTTCCCCTTCTGCTCCGCCGTCGCCATCGCGAGGAACCCTCCGCGAGCTCTAGGGCTTTAGCTTCTCCGCGGAGGCTGGCTGGGCTGCCACTGCCGTCGAGAGGAGTGGGCGGGTGCGCGAGTAGAGGGGAGGGGGGGGGGGGACCGAGGGCGGAGAAGAGGTGGACGCGGGGCGGGGGTGGCCAGGGGTGAGATTCGCGCCGCCACCGGTTTGAGTCAGGTTGGGCCTTGTGTTCTGGGCCGTATGTTTGCTTTAGCTTTATCTTAACTAACCCTATAAATGGGCAGGCCTGATGGGCGGTGCTGTCGGCCCAAGACGTCAGGGATGGAAATCATGGAATCACTGAAGAATTTTTAGAACTTCACAACTGAACATCAAATGATTTACTGATGGTCTCTGCTCCTCCTGTTTTATATACTTGAATTGCCTTATTTATCTATCAAGATTTGAATTCAGCTTTCTCAAAAGACAGAAAAGAAATTTCAACTCATCAGTCTCTCATTTTGTAGCCTGCCTGAATGAACCAGGATGCATATATCCTAATGCAACTCATTTACAAACAACCCCAAACCATCTATTTAGAGCTCTGACTTAACACCCCCATCCACTGCAACAGTTCCATCTATTTCAGATAACCGTTAAGAACAGAAGTTCAAATAACTGTGTCTACTAGACAACCACTTAGCATCTTAAATCGGAGCAGAGTACCAGAAAGCTCCACGGTACACTATCATCAGTGCAACGGCTATCCTATCCAGACTCCAAATATTGCAGAATCACAAGTTTGAGGGTCACACTAAACAATAGACATCCTAGAGAAATAATCAACGAAAACTTTGCAATCCCCACAGTTACTTGTTACCGCAATGTGATGTAGCATATCAAAACTAATGTAATTCGGATTACTTCATGACCCTCATTCGATGGTTCCTTCTCGTGCAATCTACTATTGCACAATAGCATTAGTCCGCAGAAATCTCCCGTAGTGCCACTAAAACAGCAGTCGGTTGATGCAAATGTCGTAGTACACCTCCGGCTGGCTTCAGGCCACTTTTGTGATATATTCAAACTCCAACTTCAACCAACATAACCATCCTATGCCAAAACTAAAAGAATAGCTGCGGCATGCCATAGGTAAGCCGCATGTTTGGGGTTTGAAAGAACTGTCCCAAGTTTGCTCGACAGGGTTTCATGTAGCATCATCCAATTGGGGTTAATCACCCCACGAGTAGTTCATGCCACAAAGTTCAAGGAAGAAGAACTCTGGCTGGGGGTTGATCCTGCCTTTTCCTGCAAACGAGACAATACATCATGACTATATCTGGAATTGTCCCCATGAAACTAGTTCCATAAGTAAACTTCCTGACACTACAAGACATACCCACAACTGTATCTGAAAGTACTTTTTTAGGAATGCTTCGTAAAATTCTTTATCAGGAAATTTAAGTGCACTTAAATCTTCAGAAGCACTCATCTAATATGCAAAACCATGACACTGCTGATCAATTGTTGCATTACATGGTGCAATAAATCATTTACAGAAATGAGCAGATCATATAAAGATTGATAATCTGGCACTAAAACTGTAAAATACAAATGGGAAACTGTGAAAATACTTGTAAATATTTCATAAATGTTATGACACTTAGTTTAGCTAACAAAAAAATGCATGAGAGCATGAAACTTGTACAAACATGACTGAATTCCAGATGGAAGCAATGATAAAACTGTATAGGTTCCATCAGTTGGCTCAAAAGTTACTGCTAATCCTTAGCTATGGAAAAATAGTAGCAAACAATTAATTTACTGATAGAACTCAACTTACATGGCATTACAATGAACAATAAATGTTAACCACTGCTTCATATTTTAATGCCCTTAAGTTACAGATACACCATGCACTTGAGACGAACATTTTCTGGTTGTGAACAACTTATTGATAAATGACAATATCTCAATCAGCACCTTTCTACAGATTAACTCTTTAAGTTCTACGTGCATTTAGTGCCAGAGCAACTTGAAGTTTGGCAACAGGTACACAAGCATGAGATTTTCAGTTTGAAATTGAATGCTACAGATGTTTTCAGCGTTGACACTCATTTACTTCATATAATACACATTTATCATTACCATCCCCCAACAAAGTCGAAAAAACACCTTAAAATTATAGATTAATGAAATCAACAAGTTGTTTGTTCTGGTGATTTTGTAATGAAAGTGATCTATGTATTTCTTTTGGTGGTTTATGGTGTGATGATTTTACAGGTCCAACAAAATTCTTCTATGGTAGCAGTCCTTGCTCAAAAGTATGCACTTTACCATAATGAACTCATGATCATCGGTAACACATATAATTCTGGCAAACTCATGTATTGTAAGTTTTTCTTCCCAAAGATGCACTAATCAACTTCACGAGCACGGATCATACCAAGTTCAAGGAATACATGCTCTGAGCAAATCACAAAGCTAAAAAGAACAATATCCAGTTAAAGAGGATACCAAGATGGAGTGAATGTGTGTCACAGGCGGACGGTTCACGTGTGTGAACAGTGCATGGTGCTAATGTCATGGGCAACTGTTCATGTGCATGAACAGTGCATATAGTACCGTAGCACTGTGCACTGTTCACACAGCCCACGGGTGCGTTAGTAGTTGGAAATAAAGATAAGAATTATTAGTTTCCTTATTAGTTGGGTTTACTTCTTTAGAGATATATTCTATCTAATAGAGATAAGTTTCGTTAGACATAGAGATTGTTTCTTAGGGGTCAAGTCGGGTCGTCCCTATAAAAGGAATAGTATGTATCAATTATCAAGGAAGCAAGAAAGATGAATTAATCCAGTCTCCCTTCCAAGGTTCTATCATCCCAGTCTATAGTCTAATCTCCCATCCCACCAAACCGACGCCACCCGACCTTCTTCCTGGCGGTGTTTACCCTGTTATGAACTAAAGTTCGTGACAATTTGGTATCGGAGCAGTTGATTCCTTTCCACGACTTCTGCTATCATGGTGATGGCGACAGATCAGATCAAGTCGTGGGGACTTCGTTATCGTGAGGCTTCCAAGGGTTGCAGCTATGGCCGTCACCACAGCTCAAGGACGAGCTGTCGCGAAAGGAGGGGAGTAATGTCACGGGGACTGTTCACAGCATGAACAGTGCTCATGATACTGTAGCACCACGCACTGTTCACACAGGCGCGCTGGTGTAGTTGGAAATAGATATAAGAATTGTTAGTTTCCTTATTAGTTGGGTTTACTTCCTCTAGAGATATATTCCATCTAATAGAGATAAGTTTCTTTAGACATAGAGATTGTTTCTTAGAGGTCAAGTTAGGTCGTTCCTATAAAAAGGATAGCATGTATCCATTATCAAAGAAGCAAGAAAGATGAATTAATCTAGTCTTCCTTCTAAGATTCTATCATCCCAGTCTATAGTCTAATCTTTCATCCCACCAAGCCAACGCCGCCCGGCTTTCTTCCTGGCGGTGTTTACCCTGTTATGAACTAAAGTTCGTGACAATTAATGTCACGGGCGGACTGTTAACGTGCATAAACAGTGTGCATGGTACTGTAGCATCACGCACTGTTCACACGGCCCGCGGGTGTGTTAGTAGTTGGAAATAGAGATAAGAATTGTTAGTTTCCTTGTTAGTTGGATTTACTTCTTTAGAGATATATTCCATCTAATAGAGATAAGTTTCCTTAGTCATAGAGATTGTTTCTTAGAGGTCAAATCGGGTCGTCCTTATAAAAAGGATAACATGTATCCATTATCAAGGAAGCAAGAAAGATGAATTAATCTAATCTCCCTTCCAAGGTTCTATCATCCCAGTCTATAGTCTAATCTCCCATCCCACCAAGCCGATGCCGCCCGGCCTTCTTCCTAGCGGTGTTTACCCTGTTATGAACTAAGATTCGTGACAATTTGGTATCAGAGCAGTCGATCCCTTCCCACGACTTCTGCTACTATGGTTATAGCGACAGATCAGACCATCAGACCTGTCGCCGAGTCGTTGGCTATGATAAAGGCTAACGCCAACAAGATGACCATGAGTACCAACGAAAACGACAAGAAGATGGCGGTCATCTTCTTCGACATGCATGCTACTTTAGAGAAGATGATCGCGGATCAGAAAGAGAAGAAGGCGCAACAAGAAGCAGCGTTGTTTCCAGCAGCCACAGCGACGTTGTCGGAACCTGTTGCGGCATTATCCCATCCTGCCATGGTGTCGCCGAAGCCTGTCGCGGCCCTGCCGAAATACGTCGTGGCCACTGCGACGCTGCCAGGGGTTGCTGTCATGCCTATCGCAACAACCAGTGAATTTGCCGCAACCGCACGTGGAGGCAATGATCTTTAAGGACTTATGTCATCATCGTAACCTCTCGTCAACATGGGGTCTCCTAGGGCTTCAGTCATGTCCGCCACCACAGCTCGAGGACGTGCATAAACAATGCGCATGGTACTGTAGCACCGCGCACTGTCCACGCAGGCCCGCGGGTGCGTTAGTAGTTGAAAATAGAGATAAGAATTGTTAGTTTCCTTGTTAGTTGGGTTTACTTCCTTAGAGATATATTCCATCTAATAGAGATAAATTTCCTTAAACATAGAGATTATTTTTTAGGGGTCAAGTCGGGTCGTCCCTATAAAAGGGATAGCATGTATCCATTATCAAGAAAGATGAATTAATCTAATTTCCCTTCCAAGGTTCTATCATCCCAGTCTATAGTCTAATTTCCCATCCCACCAAACCGACGCCGCCCGGCCTTCTTCCTGACGGTGTTTACCCTGTTATGAACTAAGGTTCGTGACAGTGTGATACACCAGGGAACAAGAAAGTTGGCTAAGAAACAGCCCCAGATTTACACGTTTAGTTAATAGTTGATAATTCACTTTCAGGTAATACAAATCGAGAACAAGAATTAATGCTCTAACTTCTAAGCAATATGGATTCAGGTTAAAAATTATTATCTCAAAACCAGTTGAAGAGAAATATTGTTATTGGCAATTGGAAGTTGGGATTGTGATTACTTGAATAATAAGGAAAGGGAAAGCCTACCATTCACAAACCCACTTGCGTGCCGTTGCATCGAATTAAAGCATAAATTATGGGTATCTCATTTTTTTTTTCTAAGCTAAAATAAAGCCTGTGGTATAATTTAACTGAAATAGGGGAGATGGCATTTTTTTCCTTTATTTTATCAGAAAGACTAATTTTGTTGATACAAGAAAAACAAATATGTTATGTTCAACTATAATATGACAAAGAAAAAAATGTACCTCCACGGAGAATCAGCACATGTGTGCAAAAATGTGGGTTGGAGCTCTTACCTAAGAAATGCTTTAACAAGTGACCTTGGCCTTTCATAACCATCTCTAGAAACATTCTTTGCATTGTCATCTGATGCCTGTTCCACATGGCTCTCATCCTCCTCTTCCTTTTCTTGTTTCTTCCTTGCTTGCTGTCTTGATTCAGGCTTCCAGCATGCCTTGGCAAGTGACTTGCCAAGTAAATCAGCAATATTTGTTGCCATTTCCTCAGCTTTCTGCACATGAGGAAAGTTATCTTCCTCAAAATGGTGTGATAGCCACAAATACATCGACAGGACCTGGTGCTTTGTCTCGAGGTCCAGCAGCTCAGTGTCGTTCTTGGCAGAACCCTTTGGAACTCCCATTGCAATGTTAACACGACGGCTCTGACTATAGTGAGTAGCAAATCTCAGAAGATGGTACATGGCTTTTGGATCCCTTATATTGACTGGTGCAAAACAAAAACTATAGCGATCCTTAAGGGAGAGCCCCTGGACCCTCTCAAGCATATTAGCTACCTTCTTGACACTGTCCTGATGGCACATGAAGTGTGTTTTGTCGATGCGGCAATTTTCACGGAACTTATCCAACAGTTCACTGAAAGTAAGGTCAGGGAACTGGCTGGCAAACATTTCCACTTGTTCAAAGCAAGGAAAAAGGCCAACTTTTTGCACCTCCTCAAACGGCTTTTGCAGGCACTGGATCAAATAATCCAAATCATCCAACAAGAAAGTGGTTGTGAGCCCATCCGGATAAACACTGCCCCTCCGGCCAGCACGTCCAGCAATCTGTTTTACCTGTGAAGCAGCAACAGGTACCATCCTGTCCCCATTGTACTTCGCCAAGCTATAGAACACAACCCTCCTAATGTTAAGGTTCAGCCCCATACCGACGGCATCACTCGCTACAAGCACATCATACTCATTATCCTGCTCATTGAACAGCTTTGCTTGCTGTCGCCGTGTCTCTGGTGGCAGAGCTCCGTATATAACGCAACACTTGTGCTTCGTAAACTTCTCAATTGCCAGCTTCACCTCAAAAATCTCCCTGCGTGAGAACGCAACAATGCAATCGCCAGAGAGAACATTCTTGAGGTCTCCAAGCAGTGTCTTTGCCTCAACAACAAGCGGCTTGAATCGTTCATACTGATGCACCTCCAAATCATCTCTGGTATCTGCACAAATCTTGCGAACAATCTTCAGCACACTAGGGTCACCGCAGAGATGTATCTCATCCGCCTTGAGCCCAAGAACGGCTCGTGTCCATGCATAGCCCCTGACAGGGTCAGCCATCATCTGTATCTCATCAACCACGGCGACTTCGTAGAGCTCCTCGGTGGACAGCATTTCGATAGTACATGCAACGTGGTTGGAGAAAGGCACCTCCTTTATCTCCTGGCCAGTGCGGAGGCTGCAGTAGACACCGTGCGCATTGACCTTGTCAAAGACCTCCATGGCGAGGAGCCGGAGCGGGCTGCAGTAGACGCCGGACTTGGCAGCGGCGAAGCGGGCGAGCGCGTTGTGCGTCTTGCCGCTGTTGGTGGGCCCGCAGTGGTAGACCACCCGCCGGCGCATGGCGCGAGCGAAGGGGTACCAGGTGTGCGGCGCCGTGAGGTTGGCCGCGGCCATGACGGACCTGTGCTGCCTCAGCTCGTCCGCGAGGTGGGTGACGCAGAACTCGGTGAAGGCCGGGAGTAGGAGGGCGTGGGCCTCCTCGGCCGGAAGGGAGAGGAGTCGCTCGGCGGATTCCCGGGAGAGGCGCGGGGGGAGGAAGAGGCGGAAGCGGCGGGCGTAGGTGGGAAACGCGGAGGCGGGGATGTAGAGCGCGAGGGCCTGGTCGGACATGGCCGGGTTCTTGGCGAAGCCGCGGAGGAGGGCCACCACGGCGTCCCACGTGGCCTTCGGGAGGCGCGACGAGCCGGTGGCGGGCTCCGAGGTGGAGAGCTCGCGCCATAGCTGCTTCGGGTCCAGGGGTGGCGGCTTCTGGTCAGGGTCGGCGGTTGCGTCGGAGGAGAAGAAGCGGTGGTGAGGCGGGAGCCATGGGGATGGGGATTGGAGCGCGGGGCGGTGGAGGTGGGAGAGGAGGGGGAGGAGGAGGCGGCGATGGGGGGAGGAGGTGGAGCGGCGGAGGAGCGCGGCGGCGATCGCGGCGGCGGCCATGGGGTTGGTCGGGTTAGGAGGGGTCGGCCGGCGGCATGTGGGTGGGGGTCCTGGCCTCCTTGGGGAGGAAGGAAGAAGGGGAGGGGAGAGGCGGCACGCGAGAGGCGGCTCCGGTGAGGATGGTGGGCCGAGGTGGGCTGGGCCTGGGAGCGGAGGGCGGGGGAGTTTAATGCACCGATGCACGTGAGCTTCCAAAGGAACCCTCGCTTGCCGGGGAACGTGGACTTTCTTTCGTAAAAATGAGCAAGGAAAATTTGAAAGTAAATTGAAAATATTTTGGGAAATGATGCTGCGCAGTCGTCCGTTGCAATCGGACGCTCTCTCTCCACGTGTTCCCACCTCCTCCACTTATTCACCATATCTCTTCAGTTCTCATCCACCTCCAACCATTCCCTGCTATTCATTCACCACCGACTGCTCTCCCCACACATTTCTTATCCTTCTCTCCCCCGTTCTCCTTCTCCCCCAATGCTTTCCTCTCCCATTCCACTTCTCCCAACTGCACACTATAGTGGCTCCCCAATGGCGCCACTCCACAGCTCGCCGCCGTCCCCCACGCTCTGGCGATCACCCGCCACACCATCTTCTTGAGCTTGTTCATGGCGGAGAACTGCTTTAGTCGGAACAGCACCACCGGGTCAGCGGCTGTCGGGCGTCTTTGTTTTCGCGAGATCGGTGGCGAGCACCGTGCGCGGTGATGGTACTCTCGGCGATGGCGGCTGCAGCATCCTATGGATGAGGTCGGACATGCGATGTTAGGCGAGAGGACGAGTCCCTTGCTAGCCGCACGCTATTGTCCTTTCTTCGCAGCGATTGCAACACTGCATTCAATGAATGCCATGCCGGTGAGGAGATGTTGGTCCACGGCTTCGACTCGAAGTCGATGGCGCCCTTGAGCACCACGTCGAAGATGCCCTGCTGCGTCTCTGCCTAGAAGGGCGGCACACCACTGAGCAGGATGTAGATGATGACGCCGGCGATCCAGACGTCGGCCTCGGGGCCGTAGTGCTTGTAAAGCACCTCCGGCACTTGGTCCTCTCACGGCGCCGGTGAGTCCCTACGTCCAGAGGAAGCTGATGTTCTTCATTTTTTTTATATTCATCTGTTGTCTTTTGGTTCTAATATTGATGTTGCGGCTCGTTGAAAATAATGTTGCATCCCGTTGAGAATAATATTGCATACTGTTCTTTGAGATGTTGCATATGTAGAGAAAAAAATGTTGCATCTATAGAGAAAAAGTGTTGCATCTGTAAAAAAAAATTGTTGCATACTATTCACGATGATGTTGCAATTTTTTTCAATGTGTTTTGTTTTTCAAATGCTTTGTTTTTTATTCTGATGTTCTTTGAGTTGATGTTTCATGGTGATGTTTATGTTGTTAACGCACAGATGATGTCTCCTACTGCACAGATGATTTTTTCACTGTTGCGTTTAGCACACTAGGATGTTGCGCTCGGGTGTACGACGCTAGCACTTCGGCCGTACGTCCGAGTGCTAGTTGCGCCCAAATATTTTATGTGATATTGAAAAGTGTGTCTGAACCTAGTCAACCTACTTGTCATTCAGACACTGATACTATTTTTTAACTCTTAGTCTGTTTATTAGTGTTACCGGGCAATTTGGCCCTAAAAACTATAAAAATTATTAGTCATTAGTCATTACTACTTGTTTTAGTACCATTCGGTAAACTACGATAAGTCAGGAACACGTGAATTCCATAGATTTTTTTGACGTAAAAGGTAGAGAAATTTCTACCTTATGACCATTGTATTGAAATAGTTGCCAAAGCATAACAATACAGCGAAGAAAGTAAAAACAAAAAATACAAAAAAGAAAAAGGAAAAGGAAAAAGGAAAGGTATAGCTACCCAAACATTTACAATAAGAGATGACACCACTGTCGGAGTGAATTCCGGTACTCAGTTTTGGTCCTGAAGTACCAGAGGTTAATGTAATCTTGGATCTGATGTTGCATTGTAGCGTTTCCACTTTCAGTACTATTGAATATCCTTTTATTTCTCATGGTCCATAATGTATGAGCGCAGGCTGCAAAGCAAATAGGTAAACTTTATGGTAGCTTATTGATTGTGTTGATACTTTTTCCACAAATTCTAGCATGTCCTTGGAAGAGGTAGCTTCTGCCAACAATCCTAGTTTTGTCCAAAGATAGTCTGCAGCGTTACATCTCAGAATGATGTGATCAATTGTTTCTAAAGCTGGGCAAATATCACAGTAAGGATTAGTCATCTATTTATTAATTGTCATATTATCCTTAGTGTTTAGTTTTCCTCTGAACACTAGCCATAAGAAAATTCTATATCTGTGAGGGATTGATATGTTCCATGCAAAATCTACCACCTTCAATTTCAGGCCACAGAATGATAGTATTTTGTACACCTCCGATGTAGTTACTCCCGCCATGGTTGAAGCGATGACACGTCGGTCCAAGGTTTCCTGTGTGAGATGTTGCTCGGACAGAACTTGTAGTGAAGCCTGGTGTTCCAAAATCGCCTGCTGTGACAAAACCGGATGAAGTGAAACCACCCAGTTGTTATCCACTAATTGCGAGCTGGCTGTGCAATTCGGATTAGTGGCAAATGTGAATAAAGTAGGAAAGCATAGATATAATCTTCCTTTGGATATCCAAGAGTCCTTCCAGAACAAAGTAGTCCGTCCATCTCCAATTATGACCTTAGTCATTTGCATAGTTGTCTCTATGACTGCAGATAAAGTTCTCCAGATTGCGGTGTCCCCCTGTCGAGTCTGTATCGGTATTTGGTTTTGAATATATTGATATCTTAACCAATTGAAGCAAGGTTCAGTTGAGTCTGAAAGTAACTTTGTTGTGCACTTCATGATCAAAGCCTTGTTATGAATATGAAGATCACGGATCCCTAAACCCCCTTGCTCTTTGGGTTGCATAACGGTGCTCCAACCAACCAGGCAATGTCCACCCTGAATCTCCTTAACTCCCTTCCAAAGGAAGGCTTTTCTGATTTTGTCGATTGCGTCTTTGCTGCGTTCTGGCCACTGAATGCAACTCATGTAATATGTAGGTATTGCTGATAGAACTGAATTGATCATTAACACTCTCCCTGTCTCCCTCCATAGAAATTTTTGCAATTCACATGCACTAGACATTGACCAAAGTAGAGTTTCCTATCCTATAGACTTTATAAATTCGTTGCTGACTTGTAACTCCAAACTAAGTCATATTTATTGAGTAGTACTCTCCCAAACAATAAATCATGCAAATAATTAACATGATATTTTACTATTTTTAGTGATGGAGTAGTGGGTGGTTATGAATATTCTAGGGCAGACCGACCGGTCAAGGAATTTTCTATTGATCAAATCAAAATTGACCTCAAAGTCATAGTAAATTTAGTAATACGAAAATCTCATGTAACCACCCTTATGATTTATATAAATCTCCAAAAGTCGTGTTAACATGGAAGTTATTTTTGTTGGAGTTTTGGGCTTGGCTCATTCAATATTCTAATTAAATTATAGGAAAATATCAAAAGTCCACTCATGCACGGTGTAAGGTAGGAAGTTTAGTACCATATTGCTAGTCTAGGTGTGAGGAGACCAATATATAAGGTGGAGTTAGTCTTACCTAGTTGAAGCAAGTAAAAGAAGAACACACGCGCATGCGCTCGCCATGCCCACGTCGCCGGCGATTTTGTGTCCGGTTGGCTGTGGAGCTACAGCTTCTTTTTGCACCTCAAAACCATGCATATGAATTAGAAACTGAAAACTGAATACACTGTTTCAATAGAGCTTTTATGGCGTGTTTTAGTTGCGTTTAATACAGAGTTATTACTTCAGTTTCTTTCTTGTAACTGATTCTATATAAAGGAGAGACCTCTCCTCTCAGAAGCACAGAATAGGGAGAAACCTCTCAGAAACATAATAGAATCATAATCAGTATTGTCTTGTTGCCCATTTCCTCTATGTTGCGCAACCTCGGCCTCTCCATCCCTTCTCTGGCGTGCACTGATGTGTGGAGAACAGTGTCTCCGAAGGCGGTGTCCCTCGTGATCCTGCACGGGTTGGGGTGAATTAGGTTTTTGAGAAGCATTCGCACGACTGCTCACGGCTTCCTCCTTCTCCATCATCCTCTTCACATCGTCATCTTCGCATCAGACTCTACCGTGACCTTCGTCGGAGCGATTATCTGTAAGTTGCGGCGATATCATTTGATATGGCTGGGCCTTGCTTCCTAGATATTTATCATGTGATGATGTTGATGTCTACTTCTGTTAGTAGCGTTCTTGTTCTAAGCTTTGCCTTGTTAGTGTATATATATGAGATAAATATATTTGAGTTGATGATCATGTAATTGTTCGTAGTCCCAAATATGCCTAGTATATATGCTGTTGTTGATTTAATTATTATTTTAGGAATTATATAATCACAAAAGTGCACATATACCTAACAATTCAAAAACCTGATAGGCACTTCGTGATGGCTGGTTTTGCCAAGGCAATGAAACCGAAGAAATTCACTGTTGTGAATTTCAAGAGATGGTAGACAAGGGTTCAATTGTGGCTCTCAGCTATGAATGTATTTTGGATCGTGATATCAAGTCCTGCAGGACCTCGTACTGCTGCACAACAAACAGAGCACGACATGGCTATGACAATATTTGTTAGGTGCATTGTAAGCATGTTGTTTGACCAGGTTTGTGATGTGTATATGCACATGAAGAACGTTGCGGATCTGTAACATGTACTCGAACACAAGTTCGCTGCCTCAGATAATGAACATGAATTGTATGTTATGGAGCAATATCATGATTACAAAATGATTGATAACCGTTCTGTAGTTGAGCAGGCTCATGGACTACAATTCGTTGTGAAGGAACTCGCCCACCTTGGTTGTCAATTGCTTAACAAATTTGTGGCTGGGGCATTATTGCCAAATTGCCTCTAACTTGGAGAAATTTTGCCACATCTATGAAACACAAGAGGCAAAATATTTTCGTCGAGGATTTGATTGCTAGTCTTGATGCTGAAGAGAAGGCTCGGGAAAAGGATATGACACCAATGGTGCAAAAAAGACAGTCTAGAGCGAACATCATGCAGTATATTGACAAAAGGAAAGGCAAGGTTGTTTCAACCATCAACTTCAAAAGGACCAACAACAGTAAGAAGAAAGTAGAAAGTGAACATGGAGGATATTACTTGCTTTGTTTGTGTAGAGACTGGTCATTGAGCCAAGAAATACCGTAAATGGATAGGCAAAAAAAATCATCCAGTGCAGAAGAAGTCTGCTAATGTGATTATTAGCGAGGTCGAAGCATCTGGGTATGGTAATTTTTCTAGTGTCTTTTCGCCATGTGAATCTACTGATTAGTGGATTGACACCGGGGCTAATATTCATATATGCGCTTATGCATCTATGTTTTCTTTTTACCAGGTTGCACGGGGTTCTTTCGTCCTAATAGGGAATGGGTCGCATGCTTCTGTTCTTGATGTTGGCACGGTAAATCTGAAGTTCACTTCGAGAAAGATCATGTACTTGAAGAACGTGGAGTATGCCCCTATAATAAATATGAATCTCGTCAGTGGTTCCCTTCTATGTCGAGATGGGTTCAAATTGGTCTTTGAGTCAAATAAAGTAGTCGTATCAAAATTGGAATAATTAATAATTTGCCATTGCAAAGATGTAGAATTCAGGATTTGTCACTTCATGTGTCTATGACATGTGGGTCCTAGGGCCATATGTCATAGACACATGAGTGACAAATCCTGAATTGCACATCTTTAGCAGTGGCACATAATCAGATCTCCCGTCAAAATTTGGACTCTTTATTGGAAAAGGCTATGAATGCGGAGGCTTGTTCTGTTTTTCCTTTCAGATTTTTGTAATAAGGTTGTGAATCATATTTATGACTCTACGAATGGTGGTGAGGCCAATGTGTGGCACTCACGTTTATGTTATATAAATTTTGGTTGTATGTCTTGGCTTTTCAGTTTAAATTTAATTCCAAACTTTTTCATAGTCAAATGTTACAAATGCCAATTTTGTGTACAAGTGAAGCAACCTCGAAAACCTCATAAGGCAGTGGAGGAAAGAAATTCGGCAAAATTAGAACTTATGCATACAGACTTGTGTGAGATTAATGGTATATTGACAAAAGGAGGGAAAAGATATTTCATGACTTTAATTGATGATGTCATTAGATACTGCTATGTGTATTTGTTGAAAACAAAGGATGAGATATTAGACTACTTTAAAACTTATAAAGCTGAGGTTGGGAATCAATTAGACAGAAAGATTAAAATAAATAGGTCCAATCGTAATGGAGAGTATTTTTCTAATGGGTTCAATCAGTTTTGTGCGAAACATGGTATTATCCATGAAAGGACACCTCCTTATTCGTCCCAATACAATGGGGTTACCGAAAGAAATAACCGCATTTTGACTGGCTTGGTGAATACTATGTTAGATACTGCGGGTATGTCTAAGGCAGGTGGGGGAAGGTTGTGTTGACTACGTGTCATGTCCTGAATAGAGTCCCCACTAAAAATAGTGAGGTAACTCCGTATGAAGGTTGGAAAGAGATAAAATGACCACTCTCATATTTGCGCACTTGGGGGTGCTTGGCGAAAGTCAATGTTCTAATAACTAAAAAGCGCACATTTAGACCTAAAATAGTGGATTGTGTATGTCTAGGATATACTCATCATAGCACAGGCTATAGTTTTATAGTAGTTTAATCCGGAATATCTAACATGCCAATCAATATGATAATGGAATCCCGAGATGCTATTTTCTTCAAAAATATATTTCCTATAAAGAATTCACATAGCTCTTCTAGTCAAGCAAATGATTTAACCCTGAACCTACTACTTAAATTGAGTATATTGAACACACACATGAACACATTTATAAGGAGGATGGCAATGTTGTAGCTCCTCGAAGGAGCAAGAGACAAAGGATTACAAAATCTTTTGGTGATGGCTTCATTGTGTACCTTGTGGATGATGTTCCCAAATCTATTTCACAGATATATGCATATCTTGATGCAGAATACTGGAAGGATGCAGTTCGTAGTGAAATGGATTCCATTATCGCTAACAGCACTTAGAAAGTCATCGATCGTCCATTTAGTTGTAAGCCAGTTGGATGCAAGTGGGTGTTCAAGAAGAAGTTTAGACCTGATGATACAATTGAAAAGTATAAGGCTCAGCTTGTGGCTAAAGGTTATAATAAAAAAGAAGGTGATGATTTCTTTGATACATACTCACCTGTTTTCAGATTAACCACTATTCAAGTACTATTATATTTGGCAGCCTCACATGGTCTTATTGTCTATCAAATTGATATAAAGACAACTTTCCTCAATAGAGTTCGATGAGAAAATTTACATGGATTAGCCTAATAGATTTGTAGTACCTAGACGAGAGGGCAAGATCTGTAAGTTATTGAAATCTTTATATGGCCTCAAACAGGCTCCTAAGCAATGGCATGAGAAGTTCGATAGAACTTCGACATCTGCGGGGTTTACGGTAAATGAAGCCGATAAATGTGTATACTACCATTATGGTGAGGGTAAAAGAGTAATATTATGTTTGTATGTTGATGACATATTTATCTTTGAGACAAACTGTCAGACCCCAAATTTAAAATTTAGAATCTTCTGTGATCACAACACTAGCCCCTGGATCAGTAGCTAGTACTCATAGTTACATCATTGGATATGAAACACACATCACGAAATCGTAAAGTTATTGCATAATGATAAACAAAGCATAAATATAACTTATGGTGTTTGTCTTTCAGAATGGCCGACCAGGCCAAATACCTTTTTAAAAAATCAACAGCGGAAGCAGAATAACAATACACCATGTAGAACCCTCATGATATACCCACATGCAATCAACTAGGGCCCGCGACCTAGTTCTTGGCCTTTTTGATCTCCTATCTTGACGAGTGCTCATAAGTGCCCACATATCCTTCTTCTTTTATGCTTATTGACTAAAAGAATATATAAAGTGAGGATGAGTACACAACCGTACTCGTGAGCCAACACATAGAATGCAATTATTATATATACACGGCTAATCAAAGGGAGGATCATGGTTCTTTTATTTGCACAAAGCTAAGTTTGCATTAGATTAGTTAGTAAACAATTTCTAAGACATAGCATTTTAACTAACACAAGTTTTGATAAAACTGAGTTTTGTTATAAAGTACTAGCGGAGGTTCCAACCTCCTATACCATTGAGCGGCTTCATCCACCCAATGCTTATGTTCTTTTCTTGGGTCACATCCCGTACTTCTTACTGGTTCTCGACCAGGCCATCTCAAATCTCTGGGCTTCAACCCATCTTTCCATTCCACCCACAAATTGTTTTATAAAAATAAAAGCTAGTTCAAGCAAGTTCTCGGCACCACCCATGACTGTAGGCACAACTATCCAAATAGTTTTTCTACTCTAACACTTTACCCACAAGAGACAATAAACTTATAATGTTCCTAGCATACTTTCATAGGTGTGCGACTAAGTTGATCATCACAAGGCCTTTACAATATCCAACCTCAATGCAACCCCACACCGCTAAGTATCACCTCCTTAGGCCTCGCCCCATGAGGTCTCCCATTTGCGTCGTGCAGTTTCGGTGGCTTCATTACCCTCTATCAACCCACACACCCACCAATGGTGAAGTTGCGATGAAGCGAACAAATTAGTTAGCCAGGTCGTACCCATTATAGACTTGTGGTTGTACTATTTTTACACGAGAGGTCGTACGAGAACTCAGTCCTTTATTGACTTGGGTGGTACTTCCCCATATCTACTCGATCGTGCTCTTACCAGCACCCGCCACGCTTTCCAGCCGCCCAAGTCGAAATATGTTTTTGTTTTCTTTTATTTTAAAATACCTTTCTAGTCAACATACCAACCAGGCTCTAACCTCGACTGTCCAAATCCAGTTTCAGGTTTTAAGTGATGTCGGGGCAAATCATTACCCGCATATCAATGTAACTAATCAAGGCTAAGCATGACACTTAGGTATGGACTTAGTAGCTAGTATGTCTACCATTAGTCTAGGGTGACAAGGGTAGTGTCCAAGTTCAAGGATTGCAGGTTTACATTCAATTATCATTAAGGTATTAACTACGAGCTAGACCAACATAGTTGTGTAAATTATAGCAATGTAATTTCATAATTTAAAAGAATATAATTGACAAAAGTAAGTGCAATATGATCAAAGTGTTGACTCGCCTTGCTCAATGTTCTGATGATCATCTTGTTCAATATTATGATAATCATCCTGTTAACTGTTCTGATAATCTTGGTCTTGGCCTTGTTCTTGTTGGGACCACTATTCCTTCATGGCTTCAAAGTCTAACTACGCAGAATACGATTAAACCTGAGAACATATGAAAGCATTCAAATGAAATCCAATAAATCCAAATACATTCAAACAAAAGGAAATTCGTCGAATGAAATTAAACATATCTAACGATATCTTTAAAGACGGAAGTACTCCATAAGAAACTAATCATACTTAGTGGAGTTGATGAAGGGAATACTGCAAACAAAGTATAACCAAGGAAGTTAATGAAGGAAATACTTCAGACGAAGTATTACCAAAAAAGTTGATGAAGGAAATACTTCAGACGTCATGAAGTACATCCCGTAATAGTTGGAATGAAGGAAATACTTCAGACCATAATAGATAAATATCAACTCTATTCATTTGGTCTAGTGGTGGGGTCTTTGATTGATAGTCAGGCTTAGGGTTAGGCAATTGTTTGATTCGGAGTGAGGACAAAAGGGATCGGCTCTCGGGAAGTCTGTTGGTGCAAGGAGCTAGGACTTCAGCGGGAGGAAGAGAATATTCAAAAGAATATCCCTCATTAGTTTACTTAGATAGGATAGATCACCTAGTTAGGTAGGACTCTCTGATCTGCTTCTGTGTCACGAATTGTCCTACTATTGGGAACAGATGACGATGGATGATAGCTGAAGTCTATACGATGTCGATTGGTGGTTAGACTACTATTATCCACCCGGGAACATGTCATTACTACTCACATGATGTGCCTAAGTCTCATCGACACCTAGTTCACTTAATGACTGCCTTTATCATTTTATATTTAACAAGGAAGTTCCACGAGTCTTAGCTGGAACTTCCAAGCATTAGGTAAACATCAGCCTTACATTTTTAGTGGTGTCTACGGGTTTGGGTTCATCGTTGTGGCAATATCTAGCTAGCTTCATTACTTGTGTGGCTTGGAATAGACTAAAGTAAACTTGTTATACTAGGTTGATTCTTAGCCATGACATCTGCTGACGACTACTTTTAGTTAAGCAGATAGCCATTCGTTCCCTCGGTAAGGCCTATGCGTTTCCGTCTACCTACTTCTTGTTTAGCGATTTACCTTATTAGCTTTGGTTCGGACTTACTAGCATGAAGCTAGGTCATAGCTATTGCTAAACTTCATTAGGGTTTTATCACTACTACACTTTATTTTGCTCTAAACGTCGAGAACACACTTAGTTGCTTAATCAACTACTAGCATAGTCCATACGTCAATTTACATACATGTATATACATATACTTTTATTCTCTTACTTATTCTAGGTCCTAAGTGTATGTGAACTTATATGTCTCACTACGGGGTTACTAAACTAAGATTAACCCTAGACATTAGGTTGTTAGGTCATGGTATACAACCCTATATTCATTTGGGTACTCTAGACATAAGGCTATATGATAATGGAACTCGATTATCCAATTGCTTCACTGCCCTGATTAACTATTTGATTAAATGATTATCTTTATTATTACAACAATAGTTTAGGGTTTACTAGTGTTGGATCATGTGTGTGTATGTCTAAACATGACTGCATCATCTTACTAATCACTAATCGACTTGACTCCATTGTTATCAGTATTATACCCATGGCCTAGGGTTCACTGCCAGCCAGTGATACTTACACACTAATATGATTCCTTCTAGTTTTTGGCTCTTTATATTTCAATAATTTTGATACACAAATTATTTATTTAGTAATCTAATTAATTGGTTTAGACTCCATACTCACTTACTAATTAACCCAATTAAAGATGTGTTTGCTAATTCCACTACCCATCAATGGACTACCATCTTTATAGATTCTAATTAACCCACTAAGTACTTCTAAACTACTCACTAATTGTTCTACTAACCTACTAACCATCTTCTTATTGACTATCCACTGATGTCGGGCCCACTGTCAATGGTCCACACAGAGCTGCTGAGGAGGGGGGCACTGACATACGGTCATCTCCAAAGAGCAATATGCAGAGCTTACAAAGTGGAGCACCTGTCACTGATACAGAGAGATAGATCACAGAGACAAAAGTGGGAGCTGAAACAACGGAGGCACCGGGTCAGGTCGGGCAAGGCTCACCGTCGACGAGCCGAGCCTCGGCGGTGGTCGGGGGAGCCCAAAATGGGTTCCCCAGGGGCACACGACCCTAAGGGTACCAGCGGCAAAGGGAGGGATGGCCGGTAGCGGCGGCGCGACAAGTTCTAGTGGCGGCGGCGCTCGGGCTCCAACGACGATTTCGCACCGGCATCACCCGAGCCTAATCATCACACGCATGGCTTCAGGGGGTTGAGAGGAACTCACCAGTGCCAGCGGTGGCGATGGGGTGGACCGAGGCGGGCCGACGTCGTGAGCCGAGGGTAGCGTGGGTGGGCTGACGGTGGTAGTGATCTGGGGTGAAGCGTTGGCCATCTTTACTTCGGGGACAGGTTGGGGAAGGTGAGGGGGTGCTCCAGTGGGGAGGAATTGGGGAGAATCTCACCGGGGAGGGAATGGTAGCGTGTGTGGCGATGTTGGCCAGGGTCGGGGAAGAAGAGAGCTCTGGTGCGACCTTGTGGGCGAATGAAGAAATCAAATGGGGGGAAAACACTGTAGGGTTTCAGAACACACGGAGACGCAGGCGGTGAGGGAAGAAACCCACCGAGGCGGCATCGACGTGGTGGTTGGTGTGGCGGCTAAAACGGTGCATGCACACTCCTGGCGATTGGGCTCGGTGGAGAGGGGAAAAGGGAGGGGAATGGCAAGGGAGGTGAGGCTCGCTCGGGGGCATCGCTTAAGTAGGGGGAAGGCGGGATGGGCGCATGCGACACAGGGACGCAAGCTAGGGGGTGGAGGAGGAAAGAAAGTAGAGGAAGAGAGGGGTGCGTGGGCGGCGTGGCACTAGTAGCCATTAGAGGTCGGTCGTGGATACACAGGGCGGCGGCATGGGTGATGGGACTGTGAAGCGGGATGGTGCTACAGCGACAACGATGGCAGAAGCAGCGGCGACTACGGGGCTAGTGCGAGCTGGCGAGGCACACGCGGCACGTGGAAGAGAGCAGTAGGGTCGCATGGTGCCAGGACGTTGGTCGCGCGGGTGGAACAAGGCCCAAACGTGGTTCTAGTGGCGGCTATGCACAGCAGGTAGAGTTGGCCAAACGGGCCGTGCCTGATGGGCCGGCATGAGGCACGACACTGTTGGCCCGACCCGGGCCGGCACGGCACAGCACGAATAGTGTCGGGCCCAGCCCGGCACGACCCATACATGGCACGGCCCATTAGGCACAACACTGTTTTAATATACATATATATTTTTATTTATTAATATTTATATGATTTTCTTTCCATTTTTAATACTTATATGGTTTTATTTTGTAGTTTTTAAATTTTATATAGTTCACTTTATAAGTATATATAAATTTATTTTGTTTTTTTAAATATATATATTTTCTAGGATTGTTTTTCAATTTTTCATGTCTTATGAGCTAAATGACAAATATTTTAACGAGCTAGCTATTTGAACATTAATAAAATTCTATTTCATTTTCAATATTGTTTTCTCTTTTTTTTTTTAATTTTCATGTCTACTTCTGAATTCGACACATTTTTCTAAAAAAATTTTGGATTTTTTCATTCTATCGAGCCAAATGGGCTAAACAGGCCACATTTGGCCCGATGGGCTAAACGGGCCATGCCAGCCCGACACGGCATGAAAGGGAGATGGGCCGTGCCTGGCGTCACCCGGCCGTGGTGGCCAAAGACCGCACGAATAGTAGCCAGCCGAATGGTAGGGCGAGAATAAGCCGAGCCGCTACGGCACGCGTCTTGGGCGGGTCGCCATTTGGCGGCTCGACGCGAGGAAGGAAGAAAGAAGGAACCAAAGGCCGCGGGTGGGCCCGGGGGAAAAGGAGGACGAGGGCAAGTGGCCAACAGTGCTAGGATGGGCACAGGGGTAGGTCGACGTAGTGCTAGTCGTGCGACCGAGGGTGTCGTGTCGCACAACACAGGAGGAGGCAAGCGACTAGGCTGGCGGCCGGGCCAGAGAGAAGGAAAGAAAAAGTAGAAGTCGGCCTGGGTCGAGTGGCTTTCGGCCCAGACCACGTTTTTTTAGGTCGAGGTTTCAAATAACAACCCAGAAATTAGAACATTGATGAAGTATAACAAAAAGTTTAAAAATCTCTCATTTTTAAACAGTCTCAAATGTTCAGAATTTTTAGGATGTTACACAAACATTGATGTGATTAACGAGGTTAAGTCATTTTTATCCTAAAGTTTTGACATGAAAGATCCGGAAGAGGCTGATGTTAATTTAAACATCAAGTTGATCAAGGATGAGAATGAGATTATCTTGTTGCAATCCCGTTATGTTGAAAAGGTCTTGAGCCGTTTTGGCTATATGGAAAGCAAATCCTCTCTAACACCCTATGATCTTAGTCTAATACTTTGAAAGAATCGAAGACTTGGAAATGATCAATCGAGGTACTATCAGATTATTGGTTTACTCATGTACTTGGCTAGTGCTACTCGTCCTGACGTCTCCTCTGCTGTAAGAAAATTGAGCCAGTTTACTGGTAATCCGGGAGATGATCATTGGCGCACACTTGAGCAGGTTATGTGCTATTTGAAAGATACATTGAGTTATGGAATTCACTATATTGGGTATTCTGGTGTACTTGAGGGATATAGTAATTCTAATTGGATTTTTTATGCTGAGGAGATAAAGATTACGAGTAGATATGTATTCACTCTAGGCGGTGCTACTGTCTCATGGAGGTCTTGCAAACAGACCATATTGACAAGATCAACCATAGAGGCAGAACTCACAGAATTAGAAACAACCACTGTTGAGGCAAAATGGCTACGAGAACTCTTGATTGATTTTTCGGTGATTGAAAAACTAATTCCAGCTATCCTTTATGTACTGTGATAACCAAAAAGTTATCATAAAGGTGACAAGCGCAAAGGATAATATGAAATCTTCAAGCCATGTGAAAATGCGGTTGAAGTCTGTCAGAAAATTGAGAAACTCTGGAGTGATAGATGTGGATTATATCCAAACAGCTAAAAATCTAACAAATCCCTTTACAAAGGGACTATCACGGAATGTGATTGAAATTGCATCGAAGGAGATGAGAATGTGACCCACGTGAGTTACACACAGTGGTAATCCAAACCTATGTGATCAGAGATCCCATGAAATAGGCCTTGGGAAAAACAAACTATTTGGGTAATAGTAGAGTACATTTTTACTTTATATCTCACTCCGTTGGAGATGCAGTACTCTAATTACTTGTAAGTAATGATGACTTTATCTTAATGTGTTCTAAGGCATAACAACAAAATATCGTCCTATAGGGTATTTGTGTAAGAACACACCTATATGAACCCGACTGTTGGTCACAGTCCATGAGATGTGGGTGATCTATAAGAAACTCATGAAGAGACATAGGAGTATAACCTATTTTCTCCACCCGAGGAGTAGCCAATTGGCGGCCAAGTATCAGCAAAGGCCTTAGGTGAAACTTATCCATACAAAACTGCCAATTCAAGGCTTAGTCCATAGTGTAGTTGATGTAGGCGGGGTGCCCGATCTTTCAATGAGATTGGAAAATATCAATTTTGGTGGAGATAACTCTCGCGATGCGACTACAACCGTACGACAACGCTTGCGCATTAGCAATCGTTGAACCAACTCCGAAACGTTATTGGCCATGCTGAAAGCGCGATCAACCTGAACACGAGGTTCAATTCCTGCGAGCAATCGAATAACTAGCAAGAATAAAAAATAGACAATCTGATATTGCAAATAGGAATTGTAGTATAGATGGTATTGAAAAACAAATGTGAGATCCTGAAGGCTGTCTTGACAGGTGGTTATCCGACACAACTGAAGAACAGAAGTTTGCACAATGGCTAAATCTAAACTCAACAAAATCCGAGTTCTAGCAAAGGGAGGCAGCGGCTCCTATATGGGAGGACGACCAGGGGTGGCGTCCAGGGAAGTGGATGCACGCCTCTAGGGTTACAAGGCCTATGGGCCCAAGAGGAGGTGGTGCAACACCCTTTTGACTCGGGCTCAAAAATAGACACTGATTGTTTTGTTAATTGTGGCCGGTTCAGCTAGAATTTGAAGATAAGGTTGGATCCATTAGAAAGTAGATTTTATAAGCTTTCAATGAAGTCTAAGAACGTCCCAAACGGAGTCCGTATGAAGAAGATACGGCCGTTTGAACTTAGTGCTATCGCAGCAGTCCGAATTCGAATCCAGAACGAGCCCAACTTGAACTCTTACTTGGCTCAGACCCAAAGTGACATGGCGACCTCCATTATGCCTTCCATGCTTCTCCATGACTCCACATACCTCTCTTTGGCCCTTTCCCATGTTTCTAAGCACAATTAAATCACTTGCATTAGGTAGAGGTCTATTCTCAGTAATATATAAACCTATGAACGAATTCACCTGGTGATTAAGTTGGCGAGCACGAGCTTGAGTAATTGGTCCTTGTAACACTGGTTGTGGATCAGTTGTGTATGTAGGCACGGTTGTATCTAAGTCAGGGATGTCCTCATCAGTAGTTGTGGGCGAGTGTAGTTTGAAGTTTCAGGTGGATGTTCAACCTTAACCAGTCTTTACCGAAAAACTGGTATATAAACAACACTTTGGAATTATGGGCAAATTCGTGGTGCTTTTGGGATCTGGTGGGGGATTATTGGAGTTTTGGGCTTGGCCTATTCAATATTCTAATTAAATCCTAGGAAAATCCTAAAGGCCCACTCATACATGGTGGAAGGTGAGAAGTTTAAAACCATATTGCTAGTGTAGGTGGGAGAAGACAAATATAGAAGGTGAAGTTGGTCTTACATAGTTGAAGCAAGCAAAAGAAGAACACACACGCACGCTCGATCGCCTCGCCATACCACGCCATTGCCCGCTCGCGCACGATGTGCGTGTGAATGGTTCGGAGATTTCGTGTCCGGTTGGCTGTGGAGCTACAGCTTGTTTTTGCACCTCAAAACCATGCATACGAATTAGAAACTGAAAACTGAATACGTTGTTTTCAACGGGCCTTTTATGGTGCGCTTTAACACATTTAATACAGAGTTATTGTTTTAGTTTCTTTCTTGTGACTGATTCTATATAAAGGAGAGACATCTCCTTTTAGAAGCACAGAACAGAGAAAAACCTCTGAGAAACAGAACATAATTAGAATTAGTGTCATCTTGTTGCTCGTTTTCTTTGTACTGCGCAACCTCGACATCTCATCCCTTCTTCGGCACCGATGTGGGGAGAGTAGTGTCTCCGAAGGCGGCATTCCTCGTAATCCTACACGGGTTAGGGCGAATCATATTTTTGGGAAGCGTTCGCATGTCTGCTCATGTCTTCCTCCTTCTCTACCATCCTCTACGCGTCGTCTTCTTCATATCAGACTCTGCCGCGACCTTCGTCGGAGTGATTCTCTGTAAGTCACGACGATATCATTTGATAGGACTAGGCCTTGCTTTCTAGATATTTGTCATGTGATGATGTTGGTGCATACTTCTGTTAGTAGCGTTCTTGTTCTAGGTTTTACCTTATTAGTGCATATATATGAGATAGATATATTTGAGTTGATGATCATGTTATTGTTCATAGTCCCAAATATGTCAAGTATATATGCTATTGTTGATTCAATTATTGTTTTAGGAATTATAATAATAAAAAAGTGCGCATATACCTAACAATTTTGTGTTATGTGTAAAATAGGTTAGGATTATTTAATAAAATAACTTAAAGTATGTTGTGTGTAATGTGTGGGGCTGATTGGTTGGATGCCTAAGCATTGTGTCTGAGGAGAAAGTTTGCCTATAACCTTTTTTGGAATTTTGATGTTTTTTGCATCACCAAGCATGTATGAGATTGTGTTGTTTGATTGGTGAGATGATGTAAACAAATATTAGACTCAAGCAACTTACATATGAACTCAATATAAAATATCTACGCCATACATGTCCATCCCTATCCACATATTTATCGCAAGCCAAAAAAAAGAAGAAAAGAAGAAAGAGGATTGACGAGGATCTAATAATCCTCATTTTATTATTTCCATAATCATGTAATATGATGTCACATGGTATACCCCTTATTATCATAAGGGGAGAGTAAGATAGGTGGTCGTAAGATCTTCTACGACCACCCTCTGGTCGTAAGTGTTTCTACGACCATGGTGTAATCGTAAGCCTTGCTACGATTGCGTCTGGTCGTAAGTCTTCCTGCGACCAGTACCCAGTCGTAAGCCTTTCTAAGACATCCACCCTGGTCGTAAGTTCTTCTATGACCAGCACTGCCACGACTTCCTCACGATTAACTGGGTCCACTCGTCAGAAGGCCCATTTAATAGTGGGAATCTAAGCAGTCAAAATACGTAGTTATGCCTGATATAACTACAGATAATGCTCTACTATCTCTGACTGATAACCGTTTGACAGTATGGGGAGGTTACTACTCCAGTAATTACTCTCATTATTGTGCAATAATGAGCGACTAATGAGCCTAGAACGACAACAGCCACCACTGCGTAGTATAAATTGGTGTCTTTTAGAGATAGAGAGGGAGACCCTTTTTGGAAGACAATGAGTAAGACCCTCAGCTGATTGTAATCCAGATACCCAATACAAGATACACAGGAGTAGGGTTATTATTCTCACTGGAGAAGGCCCGAACCTGTATAAAAATCCCCGTGTCTCTCTCGTCTGCGTGATCAATTGTGGAGACCCCCCGAATCAAACAATCTTTACGTAAGATCGGTTCTAAAACACCGACGACAACATATCTAGTCGAAGTCTCTCCTCTCTGCATGTGGTCCTGCCCACTGGAAGGAGCTTCCTAATGTCGCCTTGTTCTTTGATATAACAACCAGTACAAAGGTCATCGAGCTCAAAAACATGGTCGAAAGTTGTTAAGCAAATTCATGTCACTTCAGCTTATTTTGAAAATAATCTAAGAAGAGTGTACCTGTTGCGATGCGTTCGACTACTTTTCAATTATCTTGATTGGTTTTTACTGGCCGGAGGAAGAAACACACCTAGTCGAAGCCTTTCCTTTCTGCACGTGGTCCCGCCCACTAGAAGGAACTTCCTAGCGTCGTCTCGTTTCCTACTTTTGCTGCCAGGATAACTCCGTCAGGAAAAACGAACATAGTCGAACGAATCCTTACGGTCCTCTAGATGTTTGTTTCGCCCAAGTTGTCGTCATTGATTTGATTAATCCGGTCAGAGATGGTAACATCACCTAGTCGAAGACTTTTTTTTCTCTGCACGTGGCCTTGCCCACTAGAGGGAACTTCCTAGCGTCGATCTGTTTCTACTCTCTCGACTAGTGCAAGATGATCGATACTCGAAAACTAAAAGTCGAACAAATCTCTCTGTTTTCAGAAACCCTTTCTTTACTACTTTCTTAGTTTATTTCTTAAACTAAGTAAGTAGTCGGGGGCTAAGATAAAGTTATAAACATGACTTCATTTCTTAGTCTTAGTTTTTCCGAGTTATCATCTTACGAGTTGCTAACTACTCTACGAGATGTTCACAGGGAAAAGGAAGGAGAAAGGAGGAATCGCTCATATCTGGTTTGATTATTTCTTCCTCTTTCATTATCTTACGAGTTACTAACTACTCTACGAGATGATTTGCAAGAAAAAGAAAGGATCATATATATGAGCATCACCATAAAAAAAGACTTATCTTTACAAAAATGTGTTACAAGACTACTCTGATCAAGGAGATTCTATTTGCATCTCCTCCGCGACCTTCTCGCCAAACGACTGCATCTCTTCGATTAGCTTTTCGGCTTCGGCTTCGGTGCAGTCGAAGTCGGCTTCAACAGAATGAGGATTAAGGTTAGGATCACAGGCATTGAGTTTTGCTAAAACAAAGCTCACAGCCCCTTTAACCGCTTCCCTTATTGAATCATTCTGGTTGGTCTTCAGAGTAGACACCAACTCTTGTAAAGTACCGACTTGTTCCCCAATAGCACTCGTATAAGCAGACATTGTGTCGTCGCAAGGAGCAACCCTCCCGGCACGAAGTCCATCGAGTACATTGTTCAGAAGTGAGATATTATCTTGAAGATTAATCTTCATTGATTTCATCTCCTCCTGGGAACGAGTCGAAGCCTCATGGAGTTGTTTTATTTCAATCAATCGATCTGAAAAGAGTAAGGATTGGTTAAATGAAACGATTCTATGGGAAGATAAAACAAATCGATAGCAGGTAAAGGATCTACTTACCAGCTAATTGAGAACCCAAGTTCTCAATTTCCTGATCTTTCTCCTTCGCGATGCGGGAGATTTCATGGACTACTGAGGACTTCTCCCTGACCTCGATCTGGAGAGCCTCCACCTCGGCATGAAGGGCCTTATTTTCGACTTCTTTTTCTGCAAAAGAATGAGAGGTTAAGAAAAAAGGGGAAGATGGAAACCAAGAGCGATGCGTGCGATGCGTCTTGTTTATCTTTTCCTGCAACCGTTGAGTTGCAGAGTTGGCTTCCTGAAGCTTCTTCAGGAGGTCGGTGGCTTTATCTCTTAGCTTTTTCGATTCGGCTTTCTCAAAGTCGAGCGAATCGGCCAAGGTCTTTTCGTCACTCTTAACCCTGAAAGGGTAAAGGGAAGACATGAACACACTTAAAGCAGTGGTCGTAAGTACTTCTACGATCGATGAGTGGGCGTAAGCTATTCTCGACTACTCCTAGTCGTAAGTTTTTCTACAACTAGTACCAAGTCGTAAGTTTTCTCGACAACCTTCTACAATCTTGAACAAGTAATCGAGCGATTACGAGTCGGTTACTCACCACCTCTCTGCTTGCTCGCAGAGTAATGCTTTCTCTTGTCGAAGCTTGACAAGTCGCCGGTGGTATTCGCAAATCGTAGCGATTTGCTCCACGACTCTCTACAAGGGAGAAAAACGATAAGAGAAAGAAGTAAAAACTGCAAATAAGTATCGGTGAATACTTACGTTCATATTTGACCAAGCAAACATGGACATTATTCGTGATGGATCCTTCAGCCCATCCATCTCCTCAACTCGTTTCCACCAGACCCCCTCAAGTCGTTCGTTGTCAAAAACATCCCCACAATTGGGAATGCTGCTAGGGTGTGGAACTCGATCGCGAGATTGGTAGGCCGAAGATCCTACGATAGAGTCAGGGCCAAAGAAATCAGAGCAAAAGTTGAAGTACTCTTCTTCCTCTGACTCGGTGACGGGGACACCACCTGGAGGGCCGGAAGGAACGTCCTCGGCAACCTCCTTGCCGGCACGGTGGTCAGCACTCTCGCTGCCACCAACCTCCGGTATCTCCCTTGAGGCCTCAGTCGCCTCCTCTCTAGTCTCTACGACAGCCTCAGTTGTCGTAACAACTTCGACATCCCAGCGGTCGTAGCAACCTCAGCAGCCGCAGCTTCTTCCGCCACAGGAATAGTAGCCGGTTCTTCGGATACTACCGCGGTCACACCCTCACCAGCTGAAAGAGTGACAGCGGGCTCCTCCACCGGAGCATCCCTGGGGGCTGAAGACGTCGGGCTAAGATCACAATACACAGAAGTAAGTCAACTTGTAAAAGACAAACAGTAAGTGCAGTTATTACACTTATGTTTATTTTTACATACCTCTGCGCGCTGGACCTAACTCGAAACTTAGGAGCCACCTTCCCGACGGAAGATTTCTTCGATTTCTTCTCAACCATTTCTGGTCGAGAAGCACTCGGGACAATAGGAATCGCCTCCTCCCGACTTCCCGGGTGATCGAGATCAGTCTCGACCACCCGAAGAGCACTGCTTCCCTCGGTCTCAGATCCCACCGGAGCAGCGGTTTCCTTCACAAAAGACATAAAGTTCTTCCAGATCTCCTTTTCTAGCTGTCTTATGAGGCCACGAGAAGCTGAAACTGCGAATGACTTGTTGTCATAGTAGAAGGGTACCTTAACCTTGAGGACCTTGTGCTTAAGAGCAAAGGCCTCCGCTTCTGCTTTCTTCTTCGCCGTAGCCAGGTCTGCGACAAATTTAGCAAAAGAAGCGGGAGGAGCCGAACTTGAACCACCCTTATCGCCGACTTTTACTGGTCGACGCCTCTTGGATGGAGGGGACTTTGCTGACTCCGCCTGCGCAGCCGCCCCGATAACCACCAGGTCGACTTCTTCGTCGTCTTGGCGGTTCTCCATGCTAACTTTCTGTTGAAATAGAAAGAAAGTGGTCGTAAGATCTTCTACGATCACCATCTGGTCGTTAGTACGACTAGTTCAAAAGTCGTAAGCCTTTCTACGACATTATCTAGTCGTAAGTTCTCCTGCGATTACTTTCGGTCGTAAATGTTTCTACGATCAGTATCCAGTCGTAAGTTCTTCTACGACAAACCCGTTGGTCGTACATCGTTTTACAACAACAAAACGCCTAAAGACAAAATCATTTGATTACCTTTAGGCGCTCTTCTTTCTCCTCTGTGGTCAAAACCATGAGGATTTGAGGTGCGCTAATGTTGGTCGGATGCTTCTCGCAGATGAGCCTGACACGCGCGTCAACCTCCGCCTGCGGAAGATCTGTACACATAAACAGTACGATTGAAAGACTAAATCAGGATTAATCAAGGACAAAACCAAAAGAATAAGTCTTGCTACTCACCGTCTTTATAATCCCTGGTTGGGTCGTCCTTTCCCGAGTACCTCCACATGGGGGGAACTCGTGCCTTCAAAGGACTAATCCGGCACGTGATGAAGTCTTTCACCACGTGCCAACCGGTAAGCCCCTCCGACTTCAAGTCTTTAACAGCTTGAATGAAGGGGGCAATCCGGTCGAGATTACTGGGAGTTGAGTCCCAGGAAGAGGACCGCTCGGCGGCCTTTCCGGCGAAGGAGAGGCTGTCTTCCTTGGTTACCTCCCAGTAGAACCACCTCTTCTTCCACCCCGGCCATGACGACCGGGTAAACATCTGAATGTACTCCTTCGACTTGCCGTCGTGGAGCTTCAGACCACAGCTACCGGCGATTCCGGCTTGACGAGCCATTCCGTAATAATATTGGAAAAGCTCGTGGTCTGCCGGAATCCCCAGGTAGGCCTCACACAGGTACACGAACACGCTCAGCATCGTGATGGAATTAGAACCAAGGTTCACTACTTCCACACTAAAGTGCTCGATCACGAGTGTGAGGAAGGGGTGAGCGGGCAGTCGGAGGCCGCACTCACAGTACGCCTGGAAAACCGGGATTTGGCCTTCCTCTCCTGACGGCCAATGCTGCTCATTCGCCGCAATCCACTTCACGAGAAGTCTCTCGGGAATCTTCTCGGCGACAACTAGAGCAGTCAACTTGGCATTGTCCATCTCCAACTCAGCCCACTCAGAAACAATCCTGGCCATTTTTTCTCAAAGCAGGAAGAATTGGATTTGAGAAAGCTCCGAGAAAGAGTACAAAGTCACCGGCGGCGGAAGAGACGAGAAAGCAACAGACTGTCGGGTGAAAAGGTAAGAACCCTAAGTTTTACCTCCACGACCCGTTTTATAACCGCACGCCCGAAACGAAACACCGTGGAATTCCAACAGTCTCCACCGCTTCGGGAATTGTTTCGACGAACAGACTTTTTACCTGCCCGATCGAAAGTCCCAAGGCACTTTTTTCACACCTCAAGTGAAATTACCATCTTGACCCCCGGGTCAAATGAAAAGCCGATCGGAAAGGTTTTACTTCCGATCGTAAGGTCACGACTGCTTCGAAGTCGTAAGATATTCTACGACTATCTTGCAATCACAATGGTTTTAAACAAACTCCCTCGATCAAGCATATTCCTGATCGAGAGAAAAACTAGTGTTGAAGAGTTCTTCCTTCAACGGTTTTCCCCCACAATCTCCTAGTGATCAAAAGATCATCTACAACCCTTCGGTCAAGTAAGCTATTTTCACTTGAAGCTGGGGGGCTAGATGACGAGGATCTAATAATCCTTATTTTATTATTTCCATAATCATGTAATATGACGTCACATGGTATACCCCTTATTACCATAAGGGAAGAGTAAGATAGGTGGTCGTAAGATCTTCTACAACCACCCTCTGGTCGTAAGTGTTTCTACGACCATGGTGTAATCGTAAGCCCTGCTACGATTGCGTCCGGTCGTAAGTCTTCCTACGACCAGTACCCAGTCGTAAGCCTTTCTACGACATCCCCCCTGGTCGTAAGTTCTTCTATGACCAAAGATCGCCACGACTTCCTCACGATTAACTGGGTCCACTCGTCAGAAGACCCATTTAATAGTGGGAATCTAAGCAGTCAAAATACGTAGTTATGCCTGATATAACTACAGATAATGCCCCACTATCTCTAACTGATAACCGTTTGACAGTATGGGGAGGTTACTACTCCAGTAATTACTCTTATTATTGTGCAATAATGAGCGACTAATGAGCCTGGAACGACAACAGTCACCACTGCGTAGTACAAATTGGTGTCTTTTAGAGATAGAGAGGGAGACCCTTTTTGGAAGACAATGAGTAAGACCCTCAGCTGATTGTAATCTAGATACCCAATACAAGATACACATGAGTAGGGTTATTATTCTCACTGGAGAAGGCCCGAACCTGTATAAAAATCCCTGTGTCTCTCTCGTCTGCGTGATCAATTGTGGAGACCCCCCGAATCAAACAATCTTTACGTAAGATCTGTTCTAAAACACCGACAAGGATAATCGCCGAAGGCTGGATTTTGTATAAAATTTTTATCATTTGCCCCATAGTTAATGTGGATTCCATTATTTTCCATTCTATACGTGGTTACAGCCTGATTTTGGTTTTTCAAACGAACGAAATTTGGACTTGAAATTTAGATAAAATTTGGCCAAAATCAAATTTAGGATGTAATGGGTCCAAATTCAAATATTTTCGAATTTTTTTGAACGAACTAGAAATATTTTGGAAGGGGGAGCAAAATCACCAAAAAATTAGTGAAATTTCGCCGAAATTATTTTACCTGAATTGAAGTCTAGACAACAAGACGACGTAGGGCTTCCATGCGACTATGGCGGAAGCGAGTGGCGAGGCGGCGCGACGGGCCGAGCGACAAAGTGGAGTTCGTCGACGTCGGCGCAACAATGCAGATCGATGGTTGCAGCGTTGTCTTCGCGCGACAGCTTGAGGCGGCTACCTGCAGTGGAGGACGCAATTAGGTAAGCATTGATAGCCAACTTGCATTAGCCGGAGCCAGGCGACCTGTTTCGGACACCTGAGCCTGACGGACTTGCCTATGCCGAAGCCAGGCGACCTGTTTCGGACGTCTGAGCCTGACGGACTTGCCTGTGCCAGGTAGACGACCAGGAACCAAACGCCTCACAGGCAGACTCCCGGCACCCTCCCGGGCAGGCAATTCATCCCCAAGCCTCAAACATAACAAGCCCTTACCTCCTAGGAAAGATGCGTAATAACAACATATATCGTGGACTTAGGAGCGAAATGTCGTCCTCCCTCCATCCGCGATTCCCCATCATCTCACTAGTTGGAGGTTGGTGGTTGGAACTCGTACGCCACACACCCCTACGCGCTGGAGCCATAGAATCCTCGCTTCCCGCTTCTCGGATGCGCTTCCTCCCCTGCGCCGCGCCCACCGGTGTGGCCGCCGCGCGTGCCCCGGGCAGGCGCTTCGGCCTCCGGAGGGTGGTTGCCGACTGCGCCGCCTCCGCACACCGCGACGGTGAAGGAGCTCCTCCTCCGAGGTCAGCCTGCCTACCTCTTGCTGCACCGTACACCAGGAAAATTTTCAACCATGTGGTTTTCGACAGCATAATCGAGCAGTTGTGAATTGCTGCATACTTCGCTTGTATTTAGACGTTAGTAGCGGGTAGTTCCATTCCGGTATTCATTTCTACAATGCATGTTTAACTTTGTGGCACCTTGTACTGCGATTAAGGGAGATGGTTCCATTTATATTCCGTTTCATTTCTCACAAGTAATTGACGTGTTTGGCAGTTTTGCACTGGGTTAAAAGGTACGAGTTTAATTGCACTTCTTGTTCCCATGTTTTCTGATTGTAGTATACTATGAGTGCTAAACCTTTTAAAAACAATATATGAGTGCTGATGTATTTTGTACGTCCCTGTCACTCTGTGCAACCTAAGTTAAGTCTCATTAGTTGGCTGCACTGCATGAGATATAGAATTGTAGATTTTTCAGCAGTTTTCACTTTGTTGGTTGCTCACAAAATTTCCATTTGCTTTACTTTTTTTATGTGTTTATGTATTTTATTAATCTTCCAGACCAGTGAGGGAAACATGTGAACTTGGTGAAATGTCAAGCAAAACTGTATTGTTTGCGTCAAAGAGGAAGATTATTGCATTGTCAGCCTTTTGTTTTTGCTTACATTCTTCAAGGTACTTTTCAGGTTCGGACTAAGTGACATGGTAATTTAGGTGTTAATAGAAATTGATTCGATGTCTGTTACCTAACCAGATGATTTCCCCCCTGTAATTGGGTTACTTTATAATTGTTCATGGTATGTGGGCTTTTATAACTTGATATGTTCTTATTACAGCACTTGCTTTGGGTGATCCATCTGTCAAAATTGAGGATGTAACTCCTAAGATTTTTCCATCTGGTCCATTATTTCCAACTGAGGTCAGTGCTCAGTTGAACCACTTTATCTTATTTACTTGCTCTTAAAATATATTTATATTTCTTTGGATCTTCCTGCTTTTATGGCAGAAACGGATCGCAGAGCTTTTTGAAACAAATACTTACTCAGTTGTCAACATTTTTGATGCAACACTGCGCCCCCAGCTTAATGTAACTGGCATTGTTGAGGTAAACTAAAATCATGCTTACATATTATAAGTTTAGATTCAAGAGTATTTGTTAATGCTGTAAGAATTAACAAAAGAGTTATGAGCATGGTTCCCGAAAAGCACTAGGGTATGATATACCAGGCAGGGTACATTCTCCCCATCTAATAGTTGATAGAGCTAAAGTTAGACAAAGAATTGTTGATTTGTTCTCTTGGGTATCTTTTGCAGATTGCATTTGTAAATGACACTAATAATTTTAATAAAGACGTGAGAAGCTCTTGTTTGAAAGAAACTCCTTAACATTCATTGTAGATCCCTGAAGGAAATGGTTCTGGAGTAGTTTGGGATGATTCTGGACATATTGTTACAAATTATCATGGTACGGCAATCAGACGATTTTATGTCTACCAAATATGAGCAATATAACCTACTTCTCATGTGATTACTGTGCTTGACGTTAACTCGTTGCACCACAATTTACTGTATTTTATTTTTGATATATTCATGAGTTTGCAATGTTGATATGATGACAGTGGTTGGCAATGCTCTTTCAAAAAATCCAAAGCCTGGTGAAGTTGTTGCACGTGTCAACATTCTTGCTGCCGAAGGGTAATTCTTATATAACTACACTTGCTAGGATGAATGAAAACTATGATGAGGTGCCAGTATTCCTTGTATATGCACACCAACTAATAGTAAATGTTCTCCTGTGTCTACCTGAAAGGATACAGAAAAATTTTGAAGGCAAATTGGTTGGTTCAGACCGTGCTAAAGATCTTGCTGTTATTAAGGTAAAATGTCTTTGAATAGTTGTTCCGAATCAAGTATCAGGATTTGATTAAAAAATACTGCTGCTTTTATACAGATAATTATTTTCTATGTGAAATGTTCACCTTAGCTCACACTTATGGCCTTATCTCATTTCCATGTACAACGTCTTGATTCTCATTCAATTCCATCCCATCTCTTTGTCTTCTACATATGTCTCAATCAAATCCTTTTGTTGTTAACCATCAAATTAATTTACTTAGACATTACTCACATAGTCACATGACATATGTCATGGACCCAGAAATCTAAACATGAAAATTCCATCTCTCTTTTGCCAAACAATTTAGCTTTTTCTTCCCTGTAATTTATTTTTGTCCCTGCCATGCTACATAGATGACGTGCAAGCATATATATTGTTACTTTAGATGTTAGTGATAGGAGGTGACTTGAAAATGGATTTAATTGAGAATACATACCTTTTTGTATGTATTGTCCTTTGTTCCATTTGGGGAATTCTGCCAAGGGTTTTAGGGTACTGAGATAATCATTAACCTGCTAACCTTATGCCCACCCTGTCCCATTCTAGTTCAAGGACAGGCGTTGGAAGGGATAGATTATATAGTTTTATTAGTACAGGAAACAGGCACTCAGGAAGCGAGTTTCGGGTTCTGTTGGAGCTTAAAGTCCTTTTGTGGTATTCACCTGAGTTCAATTGTAGTCAATCATAGTTATGTTGATTAATTCATGGCTATAGTTCGTGTAGGAAAACATCTTTCCAAACAGTTTCTCTTTTAATATCTCATACATGGACATGTTATAGGTGGATGCCCCTACAGATCTCTTGAAGCCAATTAATGTGGGACAGTCCTCAGCTCTAAGAGTTGGTCAGCAATGCTTAGCTATTGGAAATCCTTTTGGTTTTGACCATACTCTCACTGTTGGTGTTATCAGTGGTTTAAATCGAGATATTTTCAGTCAAGCTGGAGTGACAATTGGTGGTGGAATTCAAACAGATGCAGCTATTAACCCTGGGAACAGGTTTGTGGATATGGTTTAAAATGATTTTGTCAATTGATAACCTATTTCAATCAAATTTTGCATTTCAATTTCGGAACTTGTTCTAGAACTACTGCTAGCGGCACTGTTTTCAGTAATGGTTATATCTTTATGTTATATTGATCGTTACTTACGGACATTTTCACACATTTCCATCACAACTTTTCCATCTAACTTGACAATCGTACTGTTTATGGTTTCTACTCAATATTACATTACAAATTGCACAATAGTGAGGATGTTTGTCTAATGCAGAAGTGCAAAACAGTGAATTGGGTTTTTATGTTAATACACAGACTGAACAAGTATTACTTGTTATTCTTTTAAGTAATTAGAAGTCAGGATACACAGACTTGGAGCCAAATTCCAGCTATGGCAGTTGGCATAGTGATCATATCAGTGGTTATCATATTGATCTGGAACTGTAGCACATCCTCTTCAAGTTGTAAGCTTGAGTGCTCGACTAACTTAAATTTACTAACCTCTTTGTGAAATCCATTCGGTAAACTATTTAGCCTACCACATTCAAGATATAAGCTCGACCATTATTATCTTCTTCATACAAGTGACTTGCTATCCATTACCTGTACTCTGGGACAAAGAAAATCCATGTCTTGAAATGGATCATTCATTGGAAGTGATGTTTTATATGTTATGTGTTACTATATGTAGAACTTGTAGGAAATGTATTAATTCATTAAATTATTAAATGAGTCAGTCTGATTTTTGTATCTAAAAAGGTATTACAAAGAATTTTACTAACCATGTACTCTGATGAACCTCGATGCAGTGGTGGTCCTTTGCTAGATTCGAAGGGGCATATGATTGGTATTAATACAGCAATTTTCACTCAGACAGGTTAGGTTACTTCCATTTTGCGATGTATCTGTCAAAAGTGCATTGGAAAGCATGATTTGGTATCTCAATCGATAAACTAAAAGTAACTTATTTCATGCTGAGAAGTTGTTAGCAGATGTTTCTGCTTTCTATAGCTGAACTGCACCTCAGCAGCCACTATGCTCGTTACCACTAGAAAGAGCGTATGTAACATTAGTAAAAGCTCAGCCACTGTTATTTATCATGATCTTAACTAGCTGATTGCGAACCTTACTTACATTGCTGTATTTAGTTCCATTTTCTAGATTACTCTGTTCATTGTACTGACGGTTATCGGTGATGGCATGTTTTAAATGATTTTCTGGTTGTGGTGAGGTGATCAGTGAGTGTTATCATGATTAAATTATTTTTTTTCATCATAACATTCTTCTAACTTTCCATCTGCTTGTATCCTAGAGGCCAAGTGTTTTTACTTGTAACTATTTTCTTAGTAATGGATCCATATATCAATTGTAGATTACCTCTCCTTGAAGCTGTCAATCAGACTAGTGCACATATCAGATTCAACTACATCCAATTTAACTACCTGTTTTTGTAGTTTCTAGGTTAGTCTGAGATGCCATTGTTTCTTCAACGATGCAGGAACATCCGCAGGTGTTGGTTTCGCCATCCCATCATCAACTGTACTTAAAATAGCTCCTCAATTAATTCAGTTTGGAAAAGTATGTTGCTTGGGCATCTTTCAGTCACATTATCAACTTAATACCATTTTTTTTTCTAATTGTGGCCTTATAATCATGTGTTATGCTTATGTTGATAACAATTGACAAGTATATTTTTCATGCATAAAACATCATCTTACAGATGGGAAATCTTTATCAATAACATGTTGCCTTCTTATAATCCTTGTCTTTATTTGTTTATGTTGAAATTGTACAGTACCACTTATTAAAAAAAGTCCAGTACCTACAGGTAGTATGATTGTACATAAATGCTTTGAAAAAAGCTCAATGTTAATTTTATAGAAAGGTATTTGTAGTAGGAGGAAAAGGTTCAGCCGATCAGGTTCTGTAAATAGTATAGTAACATTTGTCAGAGATGATTGAAATTATTTTGGTCTTTGTTTTGCATACCAATTATACCTCCCCCTCCTGAAAAAAAAAACACTTGCATTTAAATACCCTGCTATCCCTTAAAGGTTTTCTTCACAAAAATCTAGAGTATGAATAAGCAAGTTAGATCACTGTTATTGTTTGATCGTTTGTTTTATTGTTCATTGCTGGCATATGTGCTCAGTTTCTGTATTTTATTTTATCCTAAGTTATGTTTACATTTGTCTCTTAAGGTTCGCCGTGCTGGCTTGAATGTGGAATTTGCTCCAGATCCAATTGCTTATCAGCTTAACGTTCGCAATGGAGCTCTTATACTGCAGGTAGATTGAATTGGTGGTACCTCATCTGTTCTGTTGGCCAAACGGGATTTTATCAATGTTTTTTTGACACTAGTGTCCCCCGATCCCATCATAATTTTTCTTTTTCTGTAGGTTCCTGGGGGCAGTGCTGCAGCGAAAGCAGGTCTAGTTCCTACCAGCAGGGGTTTTGCTGGTAATATTGTTCTTGGTGATATCATTGTTGCAGTGGATGGTAAACCTGTGAGTGTTTCTTGATTACGTCTCATTTGATCTTTGTATTCTTCCGGTGCTGGTAATATTATTCGGCTGGGCTTTAAAGTATTCAGATACCAGTATGTGATTCGGAATTTAGTAGTCTTACCCTCCTGTTTCTCATATTGTCACTTCCGGTGCAGATCAAAGGCAAATCTGACCTGTTGAGGGTTCTGGATAATTATGGTGTTGGAGATAAGGTTACCTTCACAATCCGAAGAGGTACTGAAAACCTTGAGCTAACCTTGTCTTTAGAAGAGGCAAGCATTTGATGTATTTCTGAAGCACACATCTCCAAGCAACTGCATACATTTGTAGTATCGGCCAAGCTGTCCATGATTCCAATCAAAGATATTCTTCAGAGCTCCTTTTCTCCATAGATAATGCTCGCTATATATACGAGTTTTTATTTTCTTAAAGATCATGATGCAATCAGTCTGATGATCTCGTGGATTCAACCAACTGAAATGTCTCTTCAGATTTTTTTATATATATTTAAAGTTCACAAGAGCATGTAACGCTGTGCACAGTGCACGGCGGTTCGTGGCACCGTCTGGCTGCGGACCGGTGGCAGCTTGCCGCGCGCGGATCCCCATGGGCCGATGGGCGTCGCGTGCGCGTATCGCCGTTTCGGCAGGCGGAGGAGAGGCAGGGGCGGGCAGCGGCTGGCACGCCGCTCGCGCGATGCGCCCCGCGCCATACCACTAACACCTACAAGTACACGCGCGGACTCGTGGATAGCAAGCCAGCCGTAGAGCTGACGCCGCATCGGTGGCTGGCCACCATGCACCCAGCCACGCAGCGTGCATGGCGTGTGCTGCTGCGGCGGTCGCCCACACCGGCCAGCGAAGACACCGCGGATGGAGCCGAACGGAAGGGGAGGTGGGGAAGTGGAGTGGATAACGCGATAAGCACATGGGCCGTGAACAGCTAAGGCAAATCGAGTGTGAAATGGTGCTTTTGGGTGTGCTTTAGGTTAAACCAAGGGATTATCGAAAGAGAAAGCAAAAGAGGAAGGGAAGGTGAGGGGATGTCGCTGCGAGCGGCAACAGTGGGAGGCTTTTGCTGTGCGGCGTGGCGGGAGCCTCTTTGGATCTTTGAACGGGAGAGACTCGGCTTTTGGTTATGGACTGACCCACACACCCGCTCAATCCAAGGCAGCAAAACGGCGGCATGCGACGAGGACGAGGCAGCCGAGAATAGGGGTGAAAAACGGATGAATACGAAACACACACAAAAATGTTAGTGGGTAGATAAGGAAAATAAAACTGTCGGATCCGGAAATTATCTATATTTGTATTTGATCACATTTTCATATCACATTCTATTCGTATTCGTAAAAAAATGAATTCATATTCGTTTTGCAATATAAATACTATTTTCATTACCACATTTACAACTACCCGGATATGAATGCCAGATAAAACGGACTATTCGGATTCATTTTATGCCCCTAGCCGAGATTTTATGCCCCTAGCCGAGAACCACGAAAGAAGAGAGAACGTAAAGCGGCGGGAGCTCTACTAGCACTGAGCAAGCTAAAGCACGGCACAAACAGGAGATGTGTGTTGTTTTTGGCATGGGGACGCGTGCTCCTTGCTTCAGAGAGAAGCTTCCAAAGTACACAAAGATGAAAACAGCAGTTTGTATTGGGTGATCTGCAATCCAAAGGGAAAAAAACAAAGGAGGAGGAACAAAAAAGAAGAAAGATACCTACAATCTTGGTCTCCAACTCCAAGGCTAGCTATTGCCAGTCCCCAACATCTTTGTTTTTAACCTGGCAGAATCCTCTAAAATAGCGTCCACAGTAACGCAGAATGCAACTGCACTGCTTTCTTTTCTTCGTGGGCACGGCCACCTTTCTTTTCTTTTTCTTCCGTGTTGATTACTAACGCGAAGTCCTGCATTACCAATCCTAATTCCTTCACCCACGTAGATTTTAGTAGCTTCTTAGGTATAAACCTACTACAAAACCCTTGTCTTTTTACCAGGCCACGGGGTTTACATGCAAATGCACAAGCAAGAAACACCCTCATGTATAAAGCGATTTGTTGCCTTGTTGGGTGTCCAATGCCCATCCCTTTGAGAGCTTTATGCTTTTGGACCGAGATCTCACCAGTCTCAATTGCAGATGTGATAGCTAGGGGGTCCTATATCTAGCAGAACAAATACACACACAAGGCGGCCATTGTAACGAAGATGGTCGAAGCTTGCACCGCCTCCATACCTCTGTCGCAAAGCTAGCTAGGTAGTGTGTCATCACCTCGGTTGTTACAAGGGAGAGAGGAGAATGAGTGTCCTCAGCCCTGCTGCACTGGCGATTATCGTCCTCGCTGCCCTTCTGGCCTCCAGTTCCGAGGTTCTCGCCGTCAGAAGCTCGGGCGTTTTCGCCCGAACGAGCAACCGGGGTGCCTTACCAGCTGAGCAGTCGCGAAAGCTTGTCGAGGGCAGCAATGGCGCCGCCGCTGCTAGCTTCGACGCTTCCAAGAAGCCTGCGGCGACCGTCTCTTCTCCTTCGACGGTGTTCGACCCTGATAGGATGAGCAAGCGGCGGGTCCGGAGAGGGTCCGATCCGATACACAACAAGTGCTGATTGGGCCTATGATTGATCGATGCTCAGACTTGAAGGGTCAATGATCTCTTTGTTTCTTTTTCTTTTCTTTTTCTTCTTTTAGCACCTTTTTCTCTTAGGCTTTGTTTGGTTGGGCTAAAATCTCAGTTCATCCATATGGATAAGCTGTGATTTTATTCAAATTCCTGATCCATCCGTATGGATCCCGACCGGAAACAAACTTCCCAAACAAGCCCTTAAGGTTTGAGTTATTCTACCTTCTGGAGTTCAAACGATTTTGTTATAGAAATACTTGTACAGAGTTGCCAAGGAAAGAATGGGCAAAGGTTGCCGCAACACACAAGTTGAGGTGTGTGTACTTAAGTGTAACTCAAGTTTCCAATATGTAAGTCGGTTTCAAAGTTGAGACGTGCACAACGGAATGCCCATCCTTCAATTAATTTATCACGGTGCTGGGTGCTGGGGGTAAGAAAGGAGAATTCCCATGTATGGTACTGCTGCTCGCTACTACTTGTGCTCAATTAAGAAGTGTCGAGTGTATAGTATTCCCCAAGTCCTAGCTGACGATGTCGTTGAGCTAGCGACGGCCGGCGCAGCCAATGGCTGCGGGCGCGCGGTTGCGTCAACGGAAGCGCGCGGTGGGACGCGTCCGCGCGTGGGTGGTAGTACGCCTGGTCGTGTCGTGTCATGTGTAAGTGAACTAGTGAAGTGGGCGTGCCGTCGCGGTTGCATCGGTGCCTGCGGCGTGGATGAGCTAGCGCGCGGTCGCCTCGCGCGCTTCGGCGGGGAGCCGGCTTAGCTTGGGGAAGCAACGGGCAACGGCAGGCGTTGCGCGGGACGGACCGTGGTATGCTTGCCAAGCAGCGTTGGCCAAACGGGCGGCCCGGCTCGGCACAGCACGATCCATTTAGGCATAGTCCGTTTAGGTCGCGAACTATTCGTGCTATATCGTGTCGGCCCACGTGCGGGAGGCAGCCCAGACAGCTCGACGGTCGTTCGTGCCGGGCTGAGCTGGCATGAGCCCGTTTGGCCTATCGGGCCAAGGTAGACCTGTTTATGGGCAGCCCGGCCTGAGCCCGTCCCTGTTCGGGCTGTGCTTGGGACTGAAATTCCAGCCCGAACAAAGTCTGGCCTGGCCCAAAATTCCAATAAAATCGATTAAAAAAATAAAAATATATTTATTTAATTCTAGAAATGAATTAAATATTATTTTTTATTCCAAAAAATGATTGAAATAATATTTTTAAACAGGAAAAATGATTTTTGGGCCAGGTCGGACTGGGCTTGGGCCTGGAAATTTTCGCCCGGGCTTTTCAAGCCAGGCCTGACCCGGCGTTTGAACAGGTCTAGGCCAAGGCTGGCCTATTTTGCCCGTTAGGCCCGAGGCCACTGCCCGGCTTGTCCCCGCCCCTGCCTGGTGCATGCCCGCCCCAACCCGGCTCCTCTTTTCCCCTGCCCCGCCTGCCCCTTCGTTTCCCTCACTCTCCCACTCCTAGTCCCCCACTCTCCCACACAGACGACTCCTCGCCTCCTCCTCTACCGGCTCTGCCCTCCACGGCTCCACTCAGCGCCGGCCCGCGTCGCGCCTCCTCCCCTCCCCCTCTTCCTCTCTAGCTCTCCCTCTCCCTCCGTGCCCCTTCGCCCGCGCCACCTCCTCCCTCAGCGCCGGCCCGTACCGCCTCCCCTCCCCCTCTTCCTCTCCGGTTCTTCGTTCTTGATTGATTCGATTTCTATGATTGCATATTTTGTGTTGTAACATGTAAATGAATGGTGTGATACTGTGACTGTGAATGAATGATGTAAATAAATGGCGTGAACTGTGATTGATTATGATGATTGCATATTTTTAATCTTAGATATCAATTTTTGGTTTGTTTGCTTTAATAGTTTGATTGCTGATGAAATGATTATGTGCTTGTTAGCTGATGTTCATCCGTTCATGGCTTCATGCATAGCGGGCTAGCCGTGCCGTGCCGGCCTATTGTGCCAGGGTGGCGGCCCAAGCACGACCCAGCCTTTTGTGCCGTGCCGACACGACACGTGAACAATGTGGGCCATGCCGTGTCTGAGCGAGGCCTACAGTTCCGTACCTCGGGCTAGCCCAGCAGGCACAACTCATTTGGCCAGCTCTATTGCCAAGCACACAAGGCAGGAACTGGCTTTGTGCCTCGTTAGCACTTACCGGACACCGAACGGGTGGGTAGCAATCGGCAACCATGGCACTATGGAAGGTGTGCACGGGCCGGCCACAATGTTGGCAGAGTAAGGTCCTTTTTAGGAGCTTTACGGAGCACCTTTAAAGCTAAAGCACCTTCCCACCAGCGCATAATGTTTGGGAAGCTCTGGGAAGCTCTACAGGGCACCTTCACAAGCACACAATGTTGACAGATATACCTTTTAAGCCATAGTCGAAGCATCTTCCCACTAACTTTACAGACTTATTGCGGAAGGAGTATATCTGTTTGCCACTAAAACTTCTAGAAAATTACCCTCCAAATGTCAGGACATATCTAGTGCACATGGGCTTATTTGTGGACATGTGAACATCGCACATCTGGGGCGTCAAAAACGAAATTCACGGCCGAGATCGAGCGAGCCAAGATCTCACCTCCCACTTAACGCATTTTTGCGAACACCCCCCCCCCGCGCATTCATCCTCCATCCTGAGCGCCCCCCTGTGCTAGGGTTTTGCTGGCTCCTGCGTCGCTCTCCTCCTCCAGCTTGAGCTCCCTCCCGCGCTGCGCCCTCCCCTACGCCCCTACGCCTCCCCATTCCCCTTGCGTCGTGACCCTCCTGGCCCCTGCTCTGTGCTGCGCCCCACCAAAACTTGGCGCCGCGTGCTCCCAGCCCAAGTACTCCTATGTATGAAATATTTGTAATAGTTGATGTAATTTTCTTTTATGAATTATCTTGATGTACTCAAGTACTACGTGTATGGACATTTTGTTGTTTAGTTGTTATGTTAAATATGAAGATAAAATATACTATTGCAAAAGCATCACTACATTTGTCATGCGCTTGTTATTGTGCATGAAATTTGAGGGGTACTTCACTTTTTTTTCATGCTTGTTTCATTCTGTTCAAAAGAAGAAGCTACCTGGCCCAACCACTACACCATTTTTCTTGTGGATGTCATCGTGCATGTCTCAATAATATTTGCAACTTCACAACCATTTCCTAGAATGCTTTTCTTTTTGGCATATGAAGCTTTCATATCTGTCTTCATCTTTAAAGGGAGACTGTCGGTGTTTTAGAACCGATCTTACGTAAAGATTGTTTGATTCGGGGGGTCTCCACAATTGATCGCGCAGACGAGAGACACACAGGGATTTTTATACAGGTTCGGACCTTCTCAGGTGAGAATAACAACCCTACTCCTGTGTATTTTGTATTGGGTATATGGATTACAATCAGCAGAAGGTCTTACTCTAATGCTTCTACTGACTGTCTTTCCAAAAAAGTCTCTCCTCACTATCTCTAAAAGATACCTATTTATACTATACTGTTGGGGCAATTGTCGTTCCATGCTAATTAGGCTCATTATTGCGTAATAATGAGAGTAATTATCGAGTAGTAACCTCCCACGCTGTTCAACGGTTATCAATCAGAGATAGTGGGGAATTATCTGTAGTTATTTCGGGTATAACTACGTAATTTGACTGCTCAGGTCCTCACTAGTAAATGGGTCTTCTGACGGGTGGACCCGGCTAACTGTGAGGATGTTGTAGCAGGGCTAATCGTAGCAGAACTTACGATTAGGGGATAGTCGTAGAAAGAGCTTACGACTAGGTACTGGTCGTAGAAAGACTTACAACCGGACGTAATCGTAGCAGGACTTACGATTACACTATAGTCGTAGAAATACTTACGACTAGGGGGTGGTCGTAGAAAAGCTTACGACCACCTAACTTTCTCCTCCCTTATAACATTAAGGGGTATACCATGTGACGTCATATTACATGATTATGGAATAATAAAATGAGGATTATCATATCCTCGTCAGAGACCATGCTTGGATTTCACTTTTTTTGTAGCATGCATGAAAAAGTGCCAAACTTGATGAAAGCTAGAGAAGAAAGGTACTCTTGAAGAGTATTCTTTCACTTTTTTGTAGTGCGGATTTCATGCTTGGAACACTTCAATAATATATTAGTCTTTTTAGGAGTCACAAAGAATTGATGGCCTAATGCAGTGTGTTGTCTGAATTTTCAGTGTTAATTCGAGGTGTTTTTCATGGTTTAGTTAGTGCAAAGGTACTCCATTTGAGGAATCTGGCACGAAGCATTGGAATGTAGTGGCAACCTAGAGGAAGGAAGCAACACATAATGTCGAAGAAGCCATATTTTTTCGTTGTATTTTTCTAGATGTAATTAATGAATCGAATCTGAGTATTTCTACGTTCCTTTGGATGTATTACTAGTGTTCCTGTTTGGAACGAAAAAGTGCTAGGTGCTGTTTGGAATTCCGGTGTGTGTACTTTAGGATGTCTTATTCTAAGAATTTATGAGTTGTGAACTTATGCTTGCTATGTGTCCAAGCATGATTTTTTTTAGTGTCAAACAATGCCAAATATTTGCTTTTGAAATCATGATGTACATGTATGCAAGCATCACTAGCAAAGCAGACAAACACAGCACTATTCTTTGTGTTGGAGCAAAGGAAGTTTGTTGTTGATTGGAGGAGCCATGCCCATTTTCCATGTACTCTGTTTGAGCTTGAAGCTCTACAGGCACCTTCACAAGCACACAATGTTGACAGATATACCTTTTAAGCCATAGTCGAAGCATCTTCCCACTAGCTTTACAGACTTATTGCGGAAGGAGTATATCTGTTTGCCACTAAAACTTCTAGAAAATTACCCTCCAAATGTCAGGACATATCTAGTGCACATGGGCTTATTTGTGGACATGTGAACATCGCACATCTGGGGCGTCAAAAACGAAATTCACGTCCGAGATCGAGCGAGCCAAGATCTCACCTCCCACTTAACGCATTTTTGCGAACACCCCCGCGCATTCGTCCTCCATCCCGAGCGCCCAGTGCTAGGGTTTTGGCTGGCTCTGCCGCCTCCTCCTCCAGCCTGAGCTCCTCCCCGCCTGCGCGCCTCCCTACGCCCCTACGCCTCCCCATTCCCCTTGCGTCGTGACCCTCCTGGCCCCTGCTCTGTGCTGCGCCCCACCAAAACTTGGCGCCGCGTGCTCCCAGCCCAAGTACTCCTATGTATGAAATATTTGTAATAGTTGATGTAATTTTCTTTTATGAATTATCTTGATGTACTCAAGTACTTCTGTGTATGGACATTTTTGTTGTTTAGTTGTTATGTTAAATATGAAGATAAAATATACTATTGCAAAAAGCATCAGCTTCTGTTTGTCATGCGCTTGTTATTGTGCATGAAATTTGAGGGGTACTTCACTTTTTTTTCATGCTTGTTTCATACTGTTCAAAAGAAGAAGCTACCTGGCCCAACCACTACACCATTTTTCTTGTGGATGTCATCGTGCATGTCTCAATAATATTTGCAACTTCACAACCATTTCCTAGAATGCTTTTCTTTTTGGCATATGAAGCTTTCATATCTGTCTTCATCTTTAAAGGGAGACTGTCGGTGTTTTAGAACCGATCTTACGTAAAGATTGTTTGATTCGGGGGGTCTCCACAATTGATCGCGCAGACGAGAGACACACAGGGATTTTTATACGTTCGGACCTTCTCGGTGAGAATAACAACCCTACTCTGTGTATTTTGTATTGGGTATATGGATTACAATCGTGAAGGTCTTACTCTAATGTCGCTCTCGACCGTCTTTCCAAAAAGTCTCTCCTCACTATCTCTAAAAGATACCTATTTATACTATCTTTGTTGGGGCAATTGTCGTTCCATGCTAATTAGGCTCATTATTGCGTAATAATGAGAGTAATTATCGAGTAGTAACCTCCCACGCTGCTCAACGGTTATCAATCGAGAGATAGTGGGGAATTATACGTAGTTATTTCGGGTATAACTACGTAATTTGACTTTCAGTCCTCACTAGTAAATGGGTCTTCGACGGGTGGACCCGCTAAGCTGTGAGGATGTTAGTAGTGGCTAATCGTGAGCGTAACTTACGATTAGGGATAGTCGTAGAAAGAGCTTACGACTCAGGTAACGTCGTAGAAAGACTTATAACCGACGTAATCGTAGCGGGACTTACGATTACACTATAGTCGTAGAAATACTTACGACTAGGGGTGGTCGTAGAAAAGCTTACGACCACCTAACTTTCTCCTCCTTATAACATTAAGGGTATACCATGTGACGTCATATTACATGATTATGGAATAATAAAATGAGGATTATCATATCCTCGTCGAGACCATGCTTGGATTTCACTTTTTGTAGCATGCATGAAAAGTGCCAAACTTGATGAAAGCTAGAGAAGAAAGGTACTCTTGAAGAGTATTCTTTCACTTTTTGTAGTGGATTTCATGCTTGGAACACTTCAATAATATATTAGTCTTTTTAGGAGTCACAAAGAATTGATGGCCTAATGCGGTGTGTTGTCCGAATTTTCGGTGTTAATTCGAGGTGTTTTTCATGGTTTAGTTAGTGCAAAGGTACTCCATTTGAGGAATCTGGCACGAAGCATTGGAATGTAGTGGCAACCTAGAGGAAGGAAGCAACACATAATGTCGAAGAAGCCATATTTTTTCGTTGTATTTTTCTAGATGTAATTAATGAATCGAATCTGAGTATTTCTACGTTCCTTTGGATGTATTACTAGTGTTCCTGTTTGGAACGAAAAAGTACTAGGTGCTGTTTGGAATTCCGGTGTGTGTACTTTAGGATGTCTTATTCTAAGAATTTATGAGTTGTGAACTTATGCTTGCTATGTGTCCAAGCATGATTTTTTTTAGTGTCAAACAGTGCCAAATATTTGCTTTTGAAATCTGTGATGTACATGTATGCAAGCATCAGCTAGCAGCAGCACAAACCTGGCACTATTCTTTGTGTTGGAGCAAAAGGAAGTTTGTTGTTGACTGGAGGAGCCATGCCCATTTTTCATGTACTCTGTTTGAGCTTGAATGCACTTGTACATGAGCACGCTGTCAACATGACCAGCTTCTCCTGTTTCATGTATCAACATCACTCACTTGCCAGAAGCATGTGCAGCAAACAAATGTGTGAATTTCTTGCAAGTCAGGTTCTATATTGTCGTCATCACATGGAAACAAACCCTGATACTATTTGTACTAAATGTTGGTTCATGTAAACAGAAGCATTCATATTTTTTTTTGCGCAAACCACATTTACACAAACAATTCTCTTCACGAAAGTGAATCCACAAATTCTCACTCGTAACTGAAACAACAAATTACAGATCATTTGCCACAAGCTTCAATATTTTTATAGACCAAACCATTCAACCAGTATAAATTCACAAATTTATTTACAACCTAACACAACTCACAACACAATTTCTCAATCTGAAAAAGCAAAAAAAAATTACTTACAACTCGCAACACAATTCCTCGATCTGAAATACCAAAAATACTCAACACCTATATAGAGAGCTTCTTCAAATGCCACTTACCATCCGGCACAAAATTGGAGCTCAATCATTCTCCAGGTATAGTACCATCACCATCCCGCATCTAGAAAAAAAATAGAACCAACCAAGCTCCAAATGCAGGATGTTGCCACCGTATTTATTCACATGAGAAACATTGCATCCAAATCTGCCTTCAGCATTTGTGTTGATACCATCAAGGGTGTCAGTATCACAGCCTACACTAATTTCAGACATAATCACATGATCTCCCTCTAAAGATGAAGACAGATATGAAAGCTTCATATGCCAAAAGAAAAAGCATTCCAGGAAATGGTTGTGAAGCTGTCAAATATTATTGAGACATGCACGACATCTCCAAGCATGAAAAAAAGTGAAACACCCCCTCAAATTGCATGCACAATAACAAGCACAGGACAAACAGAAGCTGATGCTTTTTTTTTGCAATAGTACATTTTATCTTCATATTCAACATAGCAACTAAACAAGAAAAATGTCCATACAAAGGAGTACATCAAGATAATTTATAAAGAAAATTACATCAACTATTACAAATATTTCATACACAGGAGTACTTGGCCTGGGAGCACGCGGCGTCGAGTTTTGGTGGGGCGCGGCGCAGAGCGGGGCGGCTTGACAGGGGAATGGCGACAACGTAGGGGCTCAGGGGGGCGGCGCGGCATAGGGGGTGCTTGGGCTGGAGGAGGAGAACGACGCAGTAGGGCACTTGAGCTAGAGGAGAAGAACGGCGACGCGACACAGGAGCCAACAAACTCTAGCGTGGGGAGGGGGATGAAAAATGCGTTAAGTGGGAGGTGGTATCTTGGCTCGCTCGATCTCGACCACGAATCTAGTTTTTGATGGCCCAGATGTGCTATATTCATGGGGTGTGACTAGAGCTCGGATGTACGGTCCGAGCGCTAGCCTCGTACGACACGCTCCGACGTCAGATCTTGGAAGCTGTTCTACAGCCGTTCAACTAGCGCATGAGAGAGCCTCCTTCTGAACACTCGTGCAGCACAAACACCATCCAAAATCTCATAATCCAAACAAACATCTGGAAAAAAGACACGTTAAAAAATCTTACAACATCACCGTTCAACGTGTAGCAATATTTTTTTCAACGGATTGCAAATTTTTTCCAACGGGTCGCAACATATCAAAGAATAGTATGCATTATTTTTTTCAACAGGCGCAACATATCAAAGAATAGTTTGCAACATTTTTTTGAGGGTCGCGATATTTTTTCAACGGGTCGCAAAAAATCAGAATAATACACCAGTTTGCAACAAAGATCGGAAGAAAAGGAAGTGGATGAGAAATCCGGAGGCGTCGTCCCCGACACCGGTGTCGAGCGATGCCGGGAGAAAGGGGGAAGTCCTCTCTGTTGTCGTCCTTGGCACATGGATCCAGCGGGCCTCTCCTTGCTCCGTCCTCGACCTCCTACGGCCTCGTGATGTAGCTATCATTTGGCATCGCGTTTACTGCTCCCGCTACCATCAAGTGGATGCTCCAATCCAAATAGCAAGCTCAAGTCGACAGAAAGGGAGGAGTTGATTGGAGGTGTGGTACTTGGGAGTGGGGAAGAGGTGAATCTATGGATATGAAAATGTAAGAGGAGCGGAGAAGAAGGCATGACACCATCCGAGCAAGCTGATGAGGAATGAATGCTCTCGGTGGATGAGGAGTGAGTGGATAGAGCAAGCTGAGGAAAGTGGAGTGAATAGCAAAAGTAGGATGAGGAATGAGTGGTTGTTGCAGCGCGGGGAGTGGAGTGGTTCGGAAAAAGTTAGAGAGTCCCATGTGAATGGGGTAGTAGTAGTGGTAGGTGGCGCTATTAAATGAGCAGGAGGAACGGAGGTAAGTCTCGTAACGTTTCCAATGCTCACGTGTCCACAAATCAACCCATCCGCACCGGATATGTCGCCCCAAATGTCACCGGATAAAACATGTGCTCCCTTCTATCCCCCTCCCGTACCCCATTCGACTTCGATCCCCTCAGCCGGTGGAGGCCGATCTAGGAGGCAGGAGTGACGCAACCTCGCCCGCTGGTCGACCCGAGGCCCGACGCTCCATCCTCCGCCCGCAGGCCGCCCTCCGCCGCAGATACGCGACGGAGCTCGCGGCAATCCCGCCTCCCGCTCCTGCAGCGAGGCCTCCGCCCCCCCTGATCTGGTGGTGTCGGCCTCGATCTCGCCGCGCGTCTTCGCGGCCGCCACGAATTGGGTGGCGTTTCGAGTAGTGGCGGGGCATTTTGATCTGGTAGCTCCAGGTTGAGTAAATGGCGGGGAAGGAGCAGGGCGAGGCGACGGCGGTGGCTACTGCGCGGCGCTGGTGCCCTGCGTTGACGCACCGCAGATTAAGAAGCCGTGAGGCGGCTTGGCTTCACCTAAGCGGCGTTGGCGGGAACCGCGATGGCGGCGGCCGTGGCCGCCATGTCTGTGGCGCCAGAGCGGCGCGTTCGTGGAGTTCCCATGGCCGTATCAATCGAGCGGCGGTGCGCGTGGGGCGCCGCAGCAGCCTATAGCCGCGTGGGTTGCGGTGATGCGCCGTAGCATCACGTGGTGCATGTCGCCGCTGCATGGCGGTCATGTGGTGGCGTGCTCGTGCGCCGCAGTTTGGCCGCGTGCAGCGCAGCCGATCTGTGATCACCGGTCACCGTTCCCTTGTGAGTGCCCCCGTTCTAAGATTTATGCCCAATGGAAACGAAGACAAATGTTTGATAATAGTGCAATATTGCAATGGGATTTTGTCATTGAAGACAATGCTCTTATTCCAAATGTATGTCTGAGCTATTCCAATCAACGTTCTGTAGTTTCTTCAAGCTTATACCGTTACCGTGTTACATGGATCACCAATGTTCTTGTCATTCTTCTTCTCCATAATTGGTACTTATTATTTTTGTATTTCTTTACATCTTCTGTAGGATTGCTGCTTATTTCCTGAGTCCCCATTTTATATTGACGGGGAGGGTGGACTGTTGGAGTATATAGAACGGAGGCTGAAGGAGAGCAACCACATGGCTATTGTTGCGGTTGAGGGGGGATATTTTTGTTTAAAATAATATTATTTTAAAATATATTTACAAAAATAAATAGTCATTTCCAAAAATTACAAAATATGTTTCGAATCGACGACAGAACCTATCGTCGATTGAGCTGTAACAAGGACCACGCCCCACCTCGCCGTCATTGAGGTACTTATCGCGCGGTGACGAGAAGCAATCGCCAGTTCAACTGGCGACAGGTCCCTATCGCCAGTTCAACTGGCGATATATACCTCAGCCCTAGCTAGTTTTTGATTTTCCCTATTCCACTTAGGTAGTTTGTGATTTTCATAAATTTTAAACGGTACGAAATCTGTTAGACTCGTAATAACATTTTATCATTGTCGTATGTTGTTCTACTACAGTAAATTTTTGGAGAATTTAGCGAGGATGTTTGAGGTATGAACAATTCGTAAAGGGGAAGGTAAGTGATATTGCGATTCGCCCGGGAATTCATACACACTGATATTACAGAACTTGCAGCAGAACGTCATAACACTTAATTGAAATGATAATTCACAACATTGATAATAATATATCAGTACTGTCCGTTTTTCTCGTGGTCGCGACCTCAACGTCTCCCATGTGGACTGCCTCTAGTCGGGGCACCGGATGAGGTCCCCGCGGCGACGTCCGGAATGTCGATGTCTCCTTGGTCCTGAGTATCTCGCGTGGTGCATGTCTTAAAGGTGTGCCCAGACTCCCTGCAAATGGAGCACTTCTTCGTGCGACGTCCGTCTTCTGTCTCGTCCATATCGTTCCTGATGCGCCGTACCTGTCGCCGGTCAACCTTTCCCTTCAGCCTAGCAATGTCCGCGGCCCAGATTAGTTGCTACCAGGTGGGATGGCTAGTGAAATGGCCATAACGGTGTAACCATACATCTCTCCACTCCATGTTTGCATCACCACCTCCTTGGTGAAATAGTGAGAGGTACTGCCTGGGATGCTACGCCACCGTCGAACAGGCGGCCATGACATGGGAGTAGGGTCTATGCAGAAGAAGGGGCTTGTTACAAGTGCATACGCAACTATCGCGGCGTAGCGTGCACTCATGGGTGATCCTCTCACGGTTAGTCCCGCGACGTCCTTTATCCCTGCACATTATCTCGAAGCGAAGCTCCCTCGTGCCCATCTTGAATGCCTGGTGCATCTCACCCTTCTTGCTCTTCTCCTCCATGTATGCGGTGATCATGGCGGAGTAGAGTACTCTATCATTTGCCATGGCGAGCGACGCATTGCTGCATCTGTTAACAAAATAGTTTGTGGTACCGCGGAGAATTGCCTCCACAATACCAATCAAAGGGAGGCACCTGGCGCCGCGCATGACCCAGTTGTAGACTTCAGCTAGGTTGGTTGTCATGATACCATATCGAGCACCACCCCTGTCATGTACTCCCTCCGTTTTTATCTAAATGACGTGCTACAGTACAAAATTGTACTGTAGCACATCATTTAAATAAAAACGGAGGGAGTAGCAGTGACCACTTCTCCTTAGGCTCGTGCTCAATCCAGTCTGAGAAGCATTTGACCTGGGCCCCTGTCTTCCTCGTGACACTAGGAGCGTCTGTGAGTAGTTGTGGCAATGCTTGGGGGCCTGGTCAGCGCTTGGGGCGGCCCTTCTCGCTACCTCCCTTCTGTGGGTTTGGGTTCGGTCGTCCAGAATCTTCCAGAGTGTTTCGAACTTACGCTGATGGTTCTGGTTGCACAGGCGCTTGAATAGGTTCATCAAGTTCTTGTTGCGGAATTGCTTATAGAAGTTTGCACCCAAGTGCCTCATGCACCACCTGCTCTGTAGATCCGGCCATGGAAGTGGTACGTTCTCTCCTCGTTGTAGCTGAGTTATTGCACGCAGCAGGCCTGCGTGCCGATCATGTATGAGGTATACGTTGGGACAGTCCCGCATAACAGAAATCCTCACATTCTTCAGGAACCACAGCCAGTTGTCCGTGTTCTCGCTTTCAACGAAAGAGAATGCCACGGGAAGAACTTGATTGTTTCCGTCCGTCGCTATTGTAGTCAGTATCTGGCTCTTATACCTCCCAGTCAGGAATGTGCTATCGATGCACAAGATTGGACGACAGCGTCGGAATGCATTGATGCATGGACCAAAGGCGAAGAATGCTCGCTGTAGTACCCTCTTATTAGGCCACTTCGGATGCGTGGCGTCTTGAATGTCGACATGAGTGCCGGGATTCCTGTCTTGTATGACTCGGAGTTGCCCAAGGAGGTTGTGGTAGGAATCCTCGAGCGTCTGAACCTTGATTCCAATGTCTTTGTTTTGCCCTCCAAGCCTTGGCATAGGCGATAGTGTCATCGAACCTTGCCTCAATGGCGAATGATGGACCGTGGCTCAAAATCTAGGTTATCCATGATCTCTTTGTACATGAGATTGGCGATGAAGCGATGACGAGTTCGGTGGGGCTGACCGACTCAATGACGACGCATGTGTGAGGGACCACTATGGAGTACTTCCAGTAGGTGTCCCACTTGGCCTGAAATGCGTGCACGCGCCAAGGGCATCCCTCTATGGTGCACTTCACGTCGTTGCATCATGGGGTAGACTTGACGACGGTGAATGTGCGCCGCACCGACAATGCCCAGAATTTGACCGCATCCTGCACGGCCTCCTTGCATTTGTACGTAGCTCCTAGTCTGACCTCGCTCTGGTCGTACTCCCACAGTACACAGGAGGCTTCACTGACGATGAGATTCTCGAACTGGTATTTGTTCCACTCGGATGGAACCGCCTGCTGGTCCGCATCATCATCGTCATCAGAACCTTCATCTTCGGACAATGCCATGTAGTCCTGGTCTTCGAGACCCATCCTTTGCACTAGGTCTTCCAGCTCCTCCCCCTCGTTAGCAAGCCCACTAGTTTGTCTCACTGAATGAGGTAATTCGACATAGTCTTCATCGACGGCATCAGCAACCCCTTGCCCTTCTGCCATGTAGTGCGCCGCGCTAGAGTCACCTATTTCTTCCTCGGTGTCAGCAACTCCTACTTGTTCAGACGCAGATGCTGGAGTGGGTTTGGCATAAGCCTGGACCAGAAGGACCAATTTCCATCACCTCTCCCTCGCCATGTGTACATACGACCGCCATGAATTTGTTCCCTTTAGTTGCACTAACTCCCAATAAGTGGGATGTCCTGCCCGGGGGGCAAGGCAACTCAATGTCAGATCGTACACATCACGGTCCACTTGGAACGTGTGGAACAACCACCGCATCACAGCGCCGAATGTACGTTGCTCAGGTCTTGGTAGGGGCACATCCGTTGACTGGAAATAACTCAAATCAATCCCCTCGGGACCCTCCATAATAGTTCCTCGGCCGTAATTAATTTTGAAATTGACGACATCAGACATATTTGACGCACTGCAGTGTAAAGAACATTTACACGCTGAACTACATATGTGCAACTCAATAGCCCACAAAAAAGTATGTAAAACGGACTTCACTACATAACAGTACATCAAAAATCATGTAATCCATTACATTAAAAAATTACCCGAGAGGTGGACAAGCTGATTTGACAGTAACCGCTAGCTTTTCTCCTCCTCTCTGTTGTGTCCTTCTCTTTTCCTCAATAAGACCGAGTCCGTGTGGAATTTGAGGTTCCAACAGGTTTTATAGAGTCGGGGCTTGTCGCCGATTTAAAGAGATAACTTCTCGCCGCCGATTGAATGGCGATACATAGGTCAACCGACGACAAGCGGTTCAACTGGCGACAGGGATTCATTTTTGTAACTTATTGCGGTGGCTATTTGTTGTTGTAAATATTATAATACGTATGAGGATTCCTGCACAACTCCCTTGGAGAACCTTGGGTAAATGACGCAACGATAAGAATACGATATTTCATCGGACAAGGGGGTTACATGGCACGCAGGACAACGAACCGAGGACGGTACATGTATGCCTTTAGGGAAATTGAAATACATGTGATATGTGGAGTAATAGGGTAGAACTACTGAGTGGAACGTGACCATTTACCCTTGTGGCCCAGCTCGGCGTTGTACTCCTCGCCTTGCGCCTTAGCTCTCGCCGCGATGACCCTCTTCCGCTCCCTCTCGGCCTCCCGTTGCCTCACATGCTCATGCTCCTGCTCCTCGCGTTGCCTGTCCCGCCTACCTTGCTCGGCCTGCTCAGCTTTCAACTCTTTGAGGTGCCTTTCACGGGTCTCGATGTCCTCCCTGGCCGACTCTTCCGTCTCAAAGAACCACCACATGTCGTAGGGGTGGATCTTGTCATCGATCCACCGGGAAGTCGCATAGGGGTGGCGGAGATCGCGGTGGGTAAAGAGAGTTCGTTACGGCACACGGGAAGAAAAATAGCATTGTACCCTGAAATACGGTTTCATTACCGGATGCCTGTCGTTGTAGTCCACGGCGTAGTTTGGGCAGCACCAATAGCGCTGCCTAATGGTCCACTCATCGGTTGATTTGACGCACTTGCAAGCGTCCCGACACCAAAGATAGGGTGGCGCGACCCTATCGGCCCTTCCGAGCGTTGCGGGCATAGGTGGGGGGTCGCGGCTTGACCTAGAATCATTGGGCGTACTACGAGGCAGCTTCCTCAGATCCACCAGTTCCGGAAAAGTTTCGTGTGTGAAAGGTTCCTGACTAGCGGCATGATAGCTAGCGCTGGTCTCATGGGGAGACACCCAGTCCTTCAAAAGCTTGTGGATTTTCTCCCATTCCTTCTCCTTGTCCATGTTTTCTACTTGGTGGTGTTGTTATGCACTGTTGTGCACTTGTTGGACGAGTTGCGCTGTATTTATAGCTAGAGCGGACGGAGCCGTAGCCGGGGCTCTCGTTTTGGTAAAAGGTGCTTCGTCTGGTCAAATAGTCCTGAAAAGCTACCTTGTCTGGTCACATCGTCTTGAAAAGCTGCCTCGTCTGGTCACATCGTCCCGAAAAGCTGCCTCGTCTGGTCATATCGTCCTGAAAAGCTGCCTAGTCTCGCCACGTCCTCAGGAAAAGGCGCCTCGTCGGGTCATCGTCCATAAAAAGTTGTCTCGTCGAGTCACATCGTCCTAAAAAACTAGCTCATCTTGTCACGTCGTCCTAAAAAGCTAGCTCGTCTGGTCACATCGTCCTAAAAAGCTAACTCGTTTGCTCACGTCGTTGTGAAAAGTTTGATCGTCGGATCACATGGTCTTCAAAAGCTAGCTCGTTTGGTCAAGCTGTCCTAAATAGCTAGCTCGTCGAAAAATTGTGGTATCGAAACTGGAGACTGCCATAATAATAGTTGCACATAGAATAAAATTTACATAGCTACCATTACTGATATTTACAGAAATCAAGATCTAGTGGCGTCCCCTCTTAGGGCGCACCCCGCGTGTCGTCCCGGGCCTCGCCCGTCGCTGGTGCGAGTACGTCAAAGGGTCGGGCTGTCTGACTACCCGACCCGCGCGAGTAGCCTGCGGTGGTGTCGCCAGGGGCTGCTCCTGCGTCGGCTGGGTCTGCGTCGGCTGGGTCGAACTCGGCGCACCGTACAATTGAGAAGCCTCCAAAGAGAACTGCGTGTCACGCGGATCCCTGAAGAAGTCCTCAATGGGTGACGATAGGTTTGCATCGTCTACCGACAATGCATCGTCCTCCCAAGTCGTTCCTGCGAAGATTTACGTTACAAACATAATCATGGTGGAAAGGACGTTACGCAACCAAGCTGAACTTACCTGTTGGCCCAAAGATGTGCTCGGACGACGCGGCATACTCTCGCCCGCACGGGTGGAGCGAGACATAATGTAAGATCGCCGTTACTAACCGATGTTCGAAATGAAGAAGCGATGTGAGCGTGTCATACTAACCTCCAACATGTCCCGAGGTGCTCCCCACTCGCCACGACGGCAGCCCGCCACGTGCGAGCGGAGGTCGTGTCTCCGCCACCTTACCGACCCCTCGTCCTCGGACTGGTCGGTCCACCGGGTCGGTCGGCGTGCGACTAGTCGCGATCCGCACTCCGCGTATTGCTACCTCCCTGATCCACTGCAGGAGCCCTCTGGTCTCCCCCAGCGTTGTCATGTGTTGCGCGGAGTCTACCAACTCGACAATCTCCCGGTGAAGATCCACCTACACAGGTAATCAACAAGTTGTAGACCTAAGTCTGTCAAATTAAATATGGAATAAGGACCGTTGAATACATACGCAGCGGTGGAAAGCAGAGTCCGACTGGGTGGGGTACGTGTCAGACGTCGCGGCCTCATGTCGAGGAGGGTTGACCACGACCCGGACGCACCGAAGCCTCATCCGAGTAGCGTACCACTCCATGCATCGCCGCACGCCTCGGATTCCAGGGATCTTGCCCACATCGGATGAGGTCGTCGTGCGCGTTACTCCAACCCTCGACCCAAGGGGCCATCCTGTTCGACCAGGACATCGTGCCACGAACTCCCTTCCTAGTGTACCTGTGGACGGCAACAAAATTATTTGGTGGGGATGTAACACACATTGTCACGAAAGAAGTAAAGAGTGAACTTACGCTGTACGCGCGCCGGCACGCCTCCCCCAAAGGGGGGACCTCTGTCGTCAGACCGAATCGCGCATGACCACTGCACAGGTACTCCTCCACGAAGATATCATGCACTAAAGCACTCGCGTGTACCGAAGACAGTAGTCTCGCGTGCACAACACCGCGATCCATTGGAGCGCGCGCGATCACCCCCGCTGCCATCAGACGGTGTCCAGATGACGCGGTCATCGATCAGCTGATCGAACATCGCAACGTACTCCGGGTAGGAATCCTGCGAGGTGATCGGCGTGAAGGTGACCTGTGCAATAGAACACGACAAACTAAGCACACGAAATAGTGATTGCAATACGAAAACAATAAATGACTATGAAACTAACCCGTCGGCGGCACCACACAGTGCCCATGGTCGGCCGGTCTAGGTCGTCCTGCGGGATGTACAAGCTCTCCTCGTACGCTCCCAAGTGCAGCTGTGGCCGTCCGATCTGGAAATGCTCCAACGACCACAACTGCAGTAGAAGCGGACATCCCGAGAGGATGGAGCTATCATGCGCACGCTGACACGCGTCACACGGCGCGCGGTACATCGCGTGCACAAGACGGCCGACCCCACGCTGCATCGGGATCTGGTCGATCGGTGAGTCCGCCACCTCGCGCGCTGCACGGATGTAGTGCTTGTTGGCGTCGTCGCCGTGGAGCCTAGGAACATGACCCACCCGAACAACCACGCGCGGTAGGCCTCAAGTGCCTCCTAACGACGCCCTCGTTTCGCACCATACGCCGCCGCAAGAAGACACGTACGTCGGCAAGGTTCACACGAATTGTTGCGAGGACAATAGTTACGAACACTTACGTGAACCGCAGTCCACTTCAGCCGGCCGCCCGCGTCGGCCGAACTCCACGCACCGCTACCGGCGGTAGCACATCGTGGAACCCGCTAGGAGGTCCGTGCGCCACGTGGCCGGGACATCGTGGCGCGCCATCGAGCGCTGCGCAGGCAACCTGGGCCGGTAGCTCACGTCCTGCAGCGTCGGTGCCATCTCCCCGCACGGGAGGTGGAACATGTGGGTCTCTGGCCTCCGGTCAACCGGTATTGCCGAGGGGCCCGGTCGTATGGAAAACACCTAGACGTACGACCAGCACGCTGGTCCTGGTCGTCCTCCCACGTCGCCTCCACCATCCTCGCTAGTGGAAGGATGTCTGCTGCTCTCAACCTGCGTCCAAACGATTAAGAACAGACATGAGTCAACGCAAAATAATCAGACCGCGATTGAGTGCATGAATGTCAAAACTGCACGTACCTCGAAATCCAGTCTCGGTGCAGTCTCCATGCCCTGATGGGCGTGCGTAGCCGAAACGCCCCAAGCTCTATCGGCGCCTACCCTCGGGGAGCATGGTATCGAGGCGCTACGGTGACACACGCCAATCATCAGGTCAAGGCTCTGTAGTGACTGCGTCGCCATACACGAAAATGCAAGAAAAACAAAGTTCATATTTTTTCATGCATCTTCATATAGCCTATGTAGCAACTACGAATTTTCTTTACAAATTTAATACATGTCATGCTATTTTTCTAGTTTAAATGGTATTTTCGGCACTAACAAGATATTGACTGCACACTAACACAATAATAACAGCGCACTAACAAAATAATAACCGCGCACAAATATTCTCATTGCTCTTTTGACCTACTCAGCTACTCTGTGTTTTTTTTTTCACAATTTTAGAATGTGTCATGCAATTCTCCTAGTTTAAAAGAGAATTCCTGCATTAATTATATAACTACAGCGGTCAACCAGCGCCATACTCAATTCTATGTCGCTACACAACTCAAAATATGTACTACACAGTTCGACTACATTTATCTAACCTACTCAATTCTATGTCGCTATTGTCGCAATTCTATATCGCTACACAACTCAAAATATGTACTACACAGTTCGACTACATTTAGCTAACCTACTCAATTCTATGTCGCTATTGTCGCAATTCTATGTTGCTACACAACTCAAAATATGTAATACACAGTTTGACTACATTTATCTAACCTACTCAATTCTATGTCGCTATTGTCGCTATTCTATGTCGTTACATAACTCAAAATATGTACTACACAGTTCAACTACATTTATCTAACCTACTCAATTCTATGTTGCTATTTTTGTTTGCTAATCTACAAGGTTTTGACATAACGTACACAGTTTCAATTCTATGTTGCTATTTTTGTTTGCTAACCTACAAGGTTTTGACATAACGTACACAGTTTCAGAAAAATTTACCTGCAAGATGATCGATCGAAACTGATGCTATGTCAATCTCTCTCCTCCGCGACGAACCGGCAGAGCTTCGCTACTATTTCTTCTCTCCCTCTCGAACTCTTTCTTGTTTTTTTTTTCTGGAATAAAAATGAATCCTGCACTGATTTTTTGGGGTTTTTATAGTCGGGTCCTCGCCGCTCAAGCGGCGGCAGGACCTATCGATTGAACTCGCCGCCGCTTGAGTGGCGACAGAACTCGCCTAACTTCGCCGCCATTCAATCGGCGATAGGTAGTTGGACCGGCGACAGGGTGGCGACAGGTCTCTGTCGCCAGTTCAACTGGCGATAGGTTCATATTTTTGTAATTTTTGGGAGTGACTATTTATTTTTGTAAATATCTTTTAAAATAATATTACTTAAAAAAAATCCTGAGGGGGCAGGACAGGATCTTATTGCTAAAAGTATAGCTGCAGCAGATCAAATAGATGCATATGGAAATAAGCCGCTTCTTGATGTTGGTCTTTGGTTGACTCACCAGATTAAGGTGCACATCGATTTTTTGAGATGAGTTAACATGGATGGTTCCATTTTGATTTCGCTTTTTGTTGATAGTGTTGCTTGACATGTTACTTTGACATGCACTTGGTGCATTCATCTTTTAAGTTCGCACTGAAACTGCAAGAATGCACACCACTGGGCAATGGGCATGGCATTTGCGCTTTGGTTTGAAACATGTCTACCATTGGCTAGGACGCTAGGTATAAATCAGACCTTGGATAGGGAGAGCACCTTTGCATCCAAGGAAAAATGACACTTTACATGCAAGGGAATACTACTACTATGTGAACTTCTCTTGTAAAAGCCGTGCTGTATGCTTATGTGAACTTCGCCATTGAAGTAACATAAATTGGCGTAAGAGGAGGTTCACTGATTCAGGGTATGTTCACTCATAGCTAGCATAGTTGAGCTAGCTGTGTGCGTGTGTGGGCACAGTCCTGCTCAGATTGTGCACGCGTCAGCCTGTATGTTTATGTGCATAAATCTTGGACAGTAGTTTATTTTCAAAACTGTAGGTATGAGTCATAATTTAAAATTCCTACTTTAGATGCATCCTGCACGTAACTATCTTTAAAGCTTACATGGCCGAGCAGACTGCTGGCGTGGAGCCATACATGCTATTGATTTCGATTTAATATGGTGTATCTCAGTGAACCTTCATGTTTGTCATTGTTGTTTTTAGTGTGTTAAGGATTACTAGGGTATGATTATCACAGCAGGTGTTTCTCCAAGATTTCTCTCAGCGATTCTTTATGTCTCGCATTATTTCCTTGTAGGATTATTGCAAGAGCAAAAAGATGAAGATTACTATTAAATGCTCTCAGTGGGAAGGAGTGGTTCAATTTCACTCTTCTCTTCGTATTGTGATTGAACGATCCTTCGGTGTGTTAAGATGAAATGTCGAATTTTGTTGAAATTACCGAGTTTTAAAACAAAGAAGTAGAAAGCATGTATGACGCTTCACAAATTTATTCGAGAAAGCATCTTAGATGATTGTCTTTTTCGGATGTGCGATGATGATGAGGATTACATGTCACGAGCTGCTCAACATGCATCATCTTCACGGCTTGGTGAAAACGACATGTCAGTGGATGATGGGGATATGCCTGTTCTTCGTGATTTCATTGTCGATTCTTTGATGGCTAATAGAGAGTAGGAATGTGTTTTTATATGCGACCATTTGTTGGTACTGTTTGACTTTTGGATATGATAGTGGATGCTGCACGTTTCGTAGCTACCATTGCTTTTTATAAAGAAAATATGCATTGCATCTCCTGAATGTGATATGTCACGTTGCAAATTGTTGCACAATTGTTCATAACTTAGTAAAAATATGTCGTTTAATCAATATTTTCGCAAAAGAATAAAAAAAATCATATTTACCCTAAAACAACATACAAACATGCCTTTAGAATCCTCAAAGACATTTCAGACATTTCATCACATCTATAGCTTCTATAGCTGTAGCAGCCAGCTAGCCCTGGTCCAACAAAAAGCTAAATTGTCAAACGGTCTTTCAGAAAAAGCTATAGTAATCAGCTACAGCTAAAAACAGTTTTTAGTAAAGCTACGGCTCCCCAGAACAGGGCTTAAGCAAGCTTAATTTTCTATCGGCCGGGTCGAGTTGGGCAGTCATCCGCAACCATCTTGCATTCAGGTTGGAGAGCCACCGGTTCCGGTCGCAGTCTGGGCCTCGAAACTGTAAAGCATAGTAGAGTGTAATTGGTTATTCTAAAAAGAAGTACGGGTTTGCTAAGTCGATTTCCTTGATCTTTGGATTAGCTTTGAGACGCGTGTGTCTGATTTCACGTTGATCCAATAGTTCAAAATTTTAATTTATACTTAGGAATACATAAGTCATCCTAGAAATAGATATCCCCGAAGTCCCGAACCAGTAGGCTAACAATAACATAGAAGGCCACATATTTGTTTGGGTGCAGTCAGGGTCATACTTGAGAATTTGGGGGCTTGTGCTAAATTGAAAATTAGGCACCATACTTTAGAAAAGTCCATTAAATAGAAAAAAATTCATTTAGAATTAGGCACTAACATTTAGCTCTCCGGTTCCCTTTTTTGTCTTATGCTTTTCATAACAAGATTCATTTGAGTCTCCTGATTTTAGAAGGGATGGATGAAAACTAGCACAACACCGAGATGTATAAGTACAAGAAAGAACAATAATAGTATGTCTTGAAATTTTAATAACAAACTGAAGTTCTAGACTCCTAGTTTGGCAATGTCAAATGGCTACGAGATGGGGGACTAAACAAACTAATTGATACGGCGCATATGGCTCTTGTAGCCCACGATGTAGCACCAAAGGCCCACTTCGGCAACCAAACAGTGTAGCACAAGAGCTCAATAGATGAAGATCATGAGAATGGAACAAGAACATAAATTAATTGTTTTGAGTTCATAGAAAACACCACAATTCATCGCCACCGGCAGGATTATTTTAGAGAAATCATGAGTTGGTTAGGAGGAGGAGAATTAGGAGGGGAGGGGTTAATTTTCATTGGCAAATAAGAGGTATGGATGGTAGTGGGAAAGCAAGGGGGGGAATGAAAAGAGCAATAAAGAGGCTTGGTTCTCATAATAAGAAGACAGTAAAAAGGCTTGATTAACTCTTTGTCTCACACAAGATTGACTATAGTAGTAATACTATTTTTCTTGAGATATTAACTAGTAGTAATTGAATATTAAATCAAAATTAGGGGCCTCTTAACTTTTTGGGGCATATGCAATTGAGCACTTTGCTCCTGCCTATGGTATGGGCCTGGGTGCAGTGAACTAGGCATATATAGCTTGATGCGTCACTCCGTTCTTGGGTAAATTGTGTACCTCTTTTCACTGAACCGACATTTATGTTCTTGGATAAATTGTATAACCTCTTTTGTTCACAATTGTCTCCTCACAGATTGTATTCCCTCTTTTAACGAATAAAAGCTAGCTTGTTCCTCGATCTAAAAAAAGATGTTCTGATAAATAAATAGAGCAAGTAGAGAGACGTAACAATACAAAAAGAGAAAAATCAGTTCTACCGCTTCCGACCTTCCTGACCCTTACCACTTGTTTGATTGGGGAATTGGTGGGAGGAATAGGAATTCAGAGGATAAGAGTTATGAGATCTTTTATTTGGTTGGTGTGCATTGGAATAAAGGTGGGATAGGGATCGGGATCGGGATCGGGATCGGGATTGGGATAGGGAGTTTGAGAATCCAACTCTTACCATTTTAAAATCATGATGGGGATGAGAATTAAGAGATAATTGTTGAATAATATATCTCAACCCTTCATCATAAATTAAATTAAAACATCTAACAACCTATAAAACAATCCCCACAATGTCACCTCTCTTGCAAACAGGGGATTGAGTAAAAATCGAACACTCTCATTCCCTTCCCATTTGTTGCCAAACTGGCCGTTAGATCAAGAAGTCCATAGCCGTCCGATCTAGGTCAGGTTCCGGCACCTTCCTTTTATGCGCTCCCCACTACTTTTGCTCGGCCAGGGTTTTAGCCGCCGCCGCCGCCGCCGCCGCCGCTTCCCACTCCTCCGCGCAGAGCGAAGCGAGCGACAGGGAGGTCGACGCCATGGTGGAGCGCCTGACGTACAGGAAGCGGCACAGCTACGCCACCAAGTCCAACCAGACCAGGGTTGTGAAAACCCCAGGTGAGATCTCCGATCTCCGCGGTTCCTCTTTGGCAGACAGATTTCCAGGCTGCGATTCGAGGCCTTCCGTTGTTCGTACGCTGAATTCGCGTGTGCTGATGCGTGCCGCGTGATTGGTGGAGGGAGGCTTGTGTACCAGTACACCAAGAAGAGAGCGAGCGGGCCGAAATGCCCGGTCACCGGCAAGAAGATCGAGGGGGTAAGCAATCGCATGTGATCCCATCTCGAAACTTAGGTGTGAATCAAGTTGCCTTACTGTAGTTTCTTTGTCGTGTAATTCATTTCTAGAATTGGATTGGTCTACGGTAATATTGAGAATCGAGTGGCCGAATTTTCATGGATGAGCTCTGTGACCTTGTATAAATGCAATACCAATTCGCTGGCATTCTTCTTGCGTGATGATAGTAGCTCTGTGACCTTGTATAAATGCAATACCAGTTCGCTTCTTCTTGCGTGATGATAGTAGTTTTGTTTCGTTAAGTGTCGCTTGCTGTTCCATGTATACACATTGGCTTTGTTAAACAAATTTTGGTCATACCCTATTTATATTTCATCAGCTATATATCATTTATACGATGTGGACTTGGTAGTTTAAATGGGAATTGGGAATGCAAAGTGATTACAAATAACGGAGTGTGCTAACGAGTATGTATTTTCAACCAACCCTACCGTTAGAAGGTGAGCAGTGGTCTTGAAAGTTTTGTTGGGAAGGTTAGCTTTGCAAATGAATGGATGCTTTAGTCACAGCCCGAATATAGGAAACAGGCCAGCCTAAACCATCAGGGTTACGATGACTAAGTTTGTGAAGTGTTTGTGAATGTATGATTGTATGTGTGATATTAGTTGGTCGACGTATTTGTTCAAGTGCCTTCCATGTTATGGTTCATTGGTTTGTTCTGTTTATTATAGCTTGCTGCCCGTGATTAACTAGTAAGCTAATTGAGCTTGCTGGTAGGTGGATGTGTTGTTTTGACACTTGTTTCCATCTGTCACTGATGCAATAATAGACTGCTAGCAGTTTTACTTATGGTGGGAAATCTGTTCTTAGAATATCATATAGCTTCTGTTTTAATGGTTGAAATCTCCATTCTATGTTTGTGGAACTCACATGAAAATAAGATCAAGCCATGAAGGAAAATTATTGTTTGTGTATATATCTGTGTTAGGGCACTGTAAGGATTTTATTGGTTGATGGTGCAAATTTGTTTAATGCTGGATACTGTTAGTTATTTTGTCATGTAAGTTATGATAATGTTTGTTGGAAATCTTGTAGATACCTCACCTAAGGCCCACTGAGTACAAAAGATCCAGGTTATCCAGAAACAGGAGGACTGTCAACCGTCCTTATGGTGGTGTTCTATCTGGTCAGGCTGTTAGGGAAAGGTTAGTGCATCCTCGTGTTTTTTACTATTCTATATCTTCTTTCATTTGCATTTTCTGACATGTTGATTACAGGATCATCCGTGCTTTCCTTGTTGAAGAGCAAAAGATTGTGAAGAAGGTTTTGAAGATCTAGAAGACCAAGGAGAAGCAAACATCAAAATGAAACGGCCACAACTGTACGACCACTTGGCTGGTATCGGACGGGCCTAACTTGGTAAGTTATGGAGTCTTGATGTTGATTACTCAGGCAGATAGGTTAAGCTGTGTGCCAACATGGAGGTGTGTTTCTGTCTCTGTGGTGATTCACATTTATGAGCGGTTCGCCGTCTTCAAGTCCAACGGTGTGTGACGGGCTAACTATCTTCATGAAGGTTGGTGCCGACAGTAAAACACATCAGGAGTGTCAACTATTGAGATGAAGTTTTGGAAAGGTTTTGTTACGATTAGTGCTAGCTACACTGATTATATCATATGGGTAAAGTGTACAACCTCTGCAGAGTGTTAAACAATCTATTTGAATAGTTGCGTCTGCGGTCATAGACATGCTCGGAGATTTCACATGAGGGGTAGATTTTTCATAAAATAATTGAGAAGTGATAGCTGTGTGGATTTATTCATATGGTTGTGTGAAAGAAATTGATTAGGCTTTGTGTCCTTTGTGAAAACAACTGTTAAATTATTATTGTTTATTTATTTTGAATTATGCTTTCAATCTATTATTCGTATTCAATTGCAAATATTATTTTATTACAAAATAACCATAGAAGCCATTTTACTTGTAATAAGCTATCATCTATATTTGTATTCTGTCGTACAACTTGTTGAGTACTCGGGATATCATTCTTGCTGTAATCATTCAACTGAAGTGGAGGAATCATCGCCCGCTTTTGAGGAGGAGTTCTACGACGGTGCCGATCGTTAGGTCTTAATCCCAGCCGGTTGACTATAGTGAATCGATGGGTTTCCATTGAAGTTTATTTTATTCTGCTGCTGCTTATGTACTGTCAGCCCTACGTAGCTTAAGAAGTGTAAACTCGACCATAAGGTTAAAACCATTATTTGTTATTCCAAATTACTTGTTTATCTTATTATCCGTTTTGTGTGGATCGATATTCATCTATGTTGACACTGTGTGCACTAGTGTGATCTTAGACTAGTGTATTATACACATAGGGTCCAGAATTACATTTTTTTTATCCCGACAAATACCAAAGACCATATTGAAGTGTTGATTGCAAATACCTAAAGATACGCTTGACTGCCTAACAATGATAAGTTCATGTGGAGGCTTGAAATCTTGCACATAGACACACTGAGAAGTGGATGTTTGGTCTAGAAATCGTCAGATATAGGAGGGAGTGAATGTTACGGTACTTGTGTTGATCCACAACTTTACCATCCTCATCAGAATCCAAGACAGTTGAAGCTACCATTGGAGTGTCAATTGGCTTGCAATTACATATCTCGAATCTTCTCAATAAATTATTGGTGTATTTCGTCTAATGGATGAAGGTGATTCCTTGCATTGCTTGATTTGGAGCCCAAGAAAATAATTTAGCTCGTCCATTATGCTCATCTCAAATTCCCTGAACATGGTCTCAAAAAAACTAGACACATAAGTATTAGAGGAGCCACGAAAATGTCGTCCATATAGATTTGCACAAGAAAGAAATCATTGCCATGATTGAGAATGAATAGAGTTCTATCTAGTTTGTGCATTTCAAATCCATTCTTAAGCAAGAAGGTTTAAAGTTTATCATACCAAGTTCTAGGTGCTTACTTAAGACCATACAAGTCTTTTGACAACTTAAACACATAATCAGGGAACTTAGATTTTCAAAGCCAGAGGGTTATCTTACATACACCTCCTCCTCTATGAAATCATTAAGGAAAACACTCTTAACATCTATTTGATACAATCCAAAATCTTTAGATGCAGCAAATACAAGCAAGATGCGAATAAACTCTAATCTAGCTAGAGGAGCGAAAGTTTGTTCAAAGTCTAACCCCTCTCATATGTGCTTTTAGATTCGTGTAGCCTCTACTCATTCAGCTCCAGCAGGCGCCATGGGAAGGAGGAGGCGTTGGGGAGGACAAGTGGACAATTAAGGAGAGGCGGTGAGTCTCACCAGCTAGGGGTAGGGGGTTAGGGTTAGGTGAGGTGAGGGACGAAATTATATAGTTGGGTGAAGGAGATCAGTGGATGGTTAGATATAGACTCAATGGTCCAAAATATTGACTCAAATCCCAAAGAGAATGGTGACTTGTGAACTGTCGAGCGTACTGACCCTTTCCCCTCTTTATCTTCTCAAGAGATGTTGATGCAAAAATGATCTCGCTGTATATATAAAGGCCGGAACGGCAACACTTTTTCCCTCTTTTTGCGAAGCAAGAGCTTACTCCTCATTAATCAAAAACAGGAATACCATCCAGGAGAAGACAATTATACAAGAATTCGGGTGCCTGATTAAACCCCTTTGTCTACTCCTAGAACCTTGTTTGGCACACAAGTGAGCCACCTCATTAGCAACACGACTAACAAAAGCAATCTCAAAAGAAACAAATATCCTGCTTAACTCCTGTACCTTGGTAAGGATGGATGAGTAAAAGTTGCTAGATCGCTACATATTAACCAAATTTTGTGAATCACATTCAAGCACCACCTTGTTAGCTTCCCAATCCAGAGCCAACCTTACACCGTCACGAACCGCAAAGGCTCCAGCCACAAGTGCATTCGCAAGATGAGAGTACCAATGAGTGCTTGCTACCACAAAGGTAGCAGTGTTGTTCCGAGCAACCACACCCGATGCACCATTAAGCTCGCCTTGACAAAAAGCCCCATCAACATTTAATTTCAGAACACCCGGAGATCAGGAGGAATCTAGTGTTGTTTTGCTAGCCTGATCCTTAATTCTTTTGTTGAACCAATACTTGGTTGGTCGACCCGAAACACCATATTCCTCGATCGGGCACATGAATAATAGGCACTCGACATTTTGCAATGATAACAAATTTGAAGACCAGGTCAGTCAAATACGTAGAAAGGGACGACGACATAGTAGCAGAAATGGAGTGAACAACACACAAGTTCTTGCCCCTGCACATATATAGGTGAATGCTAGCTAATCTGCTAGTTATTCATCTAATTCACCTTGCATATATTATATGGGAAAAGTTAAAAAAATGCTATACCGTTCGTAGCCTTTATCACGGGACAGACTTGTGCCGTTCAATCCACCAAATCCAACGGCAAGTTGTCCTTCCCCCACATTCTTCTCGAGTCTTCTTGAACCATCTTGCGATGCCCCAATCTCATCTCTCTTATCTACCTGTTCTAGCCATTAATTGACGCGGTCCCCATCATTGCTGGGGTCTACCATCGTCGTGAACAAATAGGCACGACGGGCGACGAGCATAGCATGCCTCCATCTCCTCGCCGTCCTCCTCTCCGCGATGGTGTGCGCCACCGCCGCGGCGCAACCAGCCACTGCCGAGGCTGCTCCGAGACATCGGCGGGAGTCAGCATCAAGGTCTCGTTCCGATCGAGCATCGCCATCGTTGTTGGCATCTTCACCATGATCTTCTCGCCTACCTTCCCCTCCTCTAGTACGCCAAGTTTTATGAAGTTTCATCCCAAGTCTCATGAAGTTGCATCCCAAGTTTTAGCGTGTTTCATGAAGTTTCATCCCAAGTCTCTTGAAGTTTCATTATATTGCATATAGTTTCATCAAGTTTCATCCCAAGTCTTACGAAGTTTCATCGTATTTTATAAAGTTTTATTATATTTCATCCCAAGTCTCATGAAGTTTTATTAAGTTTCATCCTAAGTTTCATTGTGTTTCATCAAATTTCATATAGTTTTATCAAGTTTTATGAAGTTTTCATCCAACGTTTCATGAAGTTTTATTAAGTTTCATCGTGTTTCATAAAATTTCATTAAGTTTCATGAAAACTTAACCTGGACAAAAAGATGAAACTTTATGAAACTCCATAAGACTTGAGACGAAACTTCATGAAACTGGGTGAAACTTGTTCTACAAAATATGAAAAAACAATGATACTTGATGAAACTTCATGAAACTAGGTGAAACTTGTTCTACACAATATGGAGAAACAATGATACTTGATGAACCTCCATGAGACTTAGGATGAAACTTCATGAGATTTAGAATGAAACTACATGAAACTGAGTAAAACTTGCTCTACAAAATATAGAAAAACAATGATACTTGATGAAACTTCATGAAACATGTCCCAAAAATAAATTAATAAAACTATATGAAGCTTGACGAGACACAATGTCACTGTTGAAAACTTATCTTAGACAAAAAGATGAAATTCATAAAACTTCATGAGACTTGGGGCGAAACTTCATGAAACTTTATGAAACTGCAAGAAACTAGATGAAACTTACTCTACACAATAAGGAGAAAACAAATGATACTTGATGAAACTACATGAGACTTTGGATGAAACTTCATAAAACTTAATGAAACTTGATGAGACACGATGTCACTGTTGAAAACTTGTCCTAGACAAAAAGATAAAACTTTATGAAACTACATGAGACTTGGGACGAAACTTCATGAAACTGCATGAAACTAGGTGAAATTTGCTCTACAAAATATGTAGAAACAATGATACTTGATTAAACTTCATAAAACTTAAAGAAACTGTATGAAACTGGGTGAAACTTGCTCTACACAATATAGAGAACCAATGATACTTGATGAAACTCTATGAGATTTGGATGAAACTTCATGAAACTTAATAAAATTGCATGAAACTGGATGAAACTTGCTCTACAAAATATAGAGAAACAATGATACTTGATGAAACTTAATGAAACTGGGTGAAACTTGCTCTACACAATATGGAGAAACAATGATATTTGATGAAAGTCCATGAGACTTGGGCCCTGTTTGGTTTGGCTTCGGCTTCCGGCTTTAGGCCGAGAAAGCCGGAAGCCGAACCAAACGCTCGGCTTTTCGAAGCCGCTTTCTTATTGAACGTGCGGAAGCCAGAAGCCGCCCGCGGGGCGCTTCCACCGCTTCCTGCAGCCGTCGTTACCAAATTACCCCAAAGTTCGGGGTAATTTACCCGCTGATTGCCATCACACAAAACCCCCTCCCCTCCCCTCGCGTCCGAAACCCTAACCCTCCCCCCGTGCCCTCATCTCATTCCTCCCACGCCCGTCTCGTCCTCCTCCCGAAGCGCCCCCGAGCCCCTCCTCCTCCCCACCGGCGCCGCCCCTCCCCACGCGGTCGAGCCCCTCCTCCTCCCCACGCGGTGCCGCCCTTCCTCCTCCTCCTGACACGCACCTCCTCCCCGACGCCCTCCTCCCCCGCATCCCTGTCGTCCCCATGTGCGCCCGAGCCCCTCCTCTTCCTCCTCCCGCGCCGGCCCCCTCCTGCTTCCCCGCCACATGGCGCCCCCGACCCAAGCACGCCCCGCCTCCTCGACCTGTCGCCTCGTCCTCCTCTCCTCGTCACCGCCTCCTGCCTCCACCTCCCAAGCCGCCACGAGCCCCCCTCCCCCCCCCCGAGCCACCGACGACCTCCCCCTCCTTTCTCCCCCTGAGCCACGCAACTCCTCCTCCCTTCTCTTCTTCAGCACATCAAAGACAGCATATTTCCCAAGTTCTTGTATCTAATTTTGGTTCCATGATGCCACTGGAATTGCTACATTATTGTCTGCAAATTGGTTTCCTTGGAAGAATTGCTCTTTTGCAGATTGTTGAGTAGCAGAGGATTTGTCTTGTGCTTGCTATTACTTGTCTGCTTGTTTTGAGTGTAGATTGATGCTTGCCATGAATCTCAAACTAGTTCGTCATTTCCATCAATACATATGCATCTTGATTTGAGTGTAGATTGTTCTTTGTAGTGCTTGAAGAATTTGTGTTACTAAATGATATATCAAATGTGCTCATGTACAATTCAACTTGATTTTAGATGATGCCTGAAATCTGAGTGCATCAATTCTTTCAATTGTTCATTGTCCAATTATTCATTGTTCATTTCTTGACACTATCCTGTGATTGTGAGTCATGGATAATAGTTGTCAGAAAGGAGGTGGTGCTATGCACATTGTGATTATTTCATCTGAGTTATGTTTCATGTCTAATTAGTGTAAATATCGCACGCAATTTCCTTATAGCTACTAACTTGCAACTCATTTAAGGTTTCCTGGTTTTCATGCCATGATTTGATCGGATTATTACCATGATGTGTGTTGTTTTACCTGTGCGGCTGTGCCTAAAAAATGTACTCCATTTTGTGTGAGCTGGTAGTCAAAACATTGCACTCGTAAACTTTTAGGATGTCACTGTGAAGGTAAGTGTGAATATATGCCTTGCGCAGTTTATTTTGGGAGGTCGATAATCATTGATCAATCATGATGCTTGCCATGTTGTATTAAAGATTGTTATAATAAATGCAAAGATTACTCCTTTCTACTCTGAGTTAGCATAAGTGAAAATGTTTGTTTATTGTTTGGATAGTACACAATTTTGCATGTCAATTATTTCATTTGTGGGATGTACACTCTTTTTTTCATGTGATCTGGTTCTTGTTCATGTGAGTAGTAATTGTTTGTGAGTCACCACTCTTTTTTTTTAGATCTAGTAGTTGGTAAATGTTTCTATGGAATTTTGTACGGAGCAATTAGACATTAGCTAATATTGTTTGAGCAATTAGACAACATGATATTTGTATTGAAAAGTGATGAACGAGTAGACCACATGAATGCTACTGCTTGTTGTTCAGTTAGTCAAAGTAGCAGTAGTGTCTACTTCTTGTTCATATCTCCTCTCTTTAGTGCCTTTTGAACTGAAAAATGATGAGTGCATATAGTGTGAAAAAGAACTACTTATGTTAATTATTTTCATGAATGCACGATTATGCTGTGGCCTCATATTTCTCAATGAATCCTTGATATGAATGCTGCATGGATCAGCCTGTTGGAGATTTTTAAACAACCCTTTGATCTTCCCTGTTGTGAATGATGTATTGTTGTGAATTGTTACTTCTTTACTTTGGGGGTACGTGTGAGGGTAGGGGGTGCCTAACACTGCCGATGCCGGTCCCAAGCGCGGAAAAAAGTGGAGGGGACATGAATTATTTATGTAATAATTGTTTTTAATAATTATTTATTGTAATATTTATTCATTGTAATAATTGTTTTTAATAATTATTTATTGTAATAATTGTCTGTATTCTTTTCCATGAAATAATAGTTGATGAAAAAAAGTTGTGTGTATTTATTATTGTTGTAAATGAAATTAATGTTGTATTCATTATTCACTGTAATAATTTTGTGTAATAATCACTTATTGTAATAATTATTTATGTAATAATTATTTGTTGTAATAAATGTTTGTAATAATAATTGTCGTTAAATATGCTAATTGTGGTTTATTGCGTTGTTTACGGTATATTGTCATTCATCGTGGTCAATATCGGTAGTTGTTGTTAATTGCAGTAGTTCTCGTAAATTGCGATAGTTCTTGTCAATTGCGTTAGTCGTCGTTAATAGTTGTCAATTGTTGTTAAATATCGTTAAATATCATCAAATGTTGTTTCATGTTGTTAATTGCGTTAAATGGCATCAAACAAGCTATTATTGTTCTCAGGTGCATTTCAGTCATTTCCCATCTCGGAAGCTGCAGCCAGCCTATCTAAAAACCAGACAGCCAAACACTAAATCAGAAAAGCTCAGTTGCTCACTGCAGAATTTAAAGTCCTACAACACACCTAAGTCGCTTTAAAAACACAATTAAACAAATGTGCTCTTAGAATAAAACTTCATGAAACTCAATAAAACTGCATAAAACTGGGTGAAACTTGCTCTACAAAATATGGATACTTGGGATGATATTTTATGAAACTTAATGAAACTGCATGAAACTGAGTGAGACTTGAGCTGACCATTCCCATATGGCGAGGACTACGACGTTCACACACACTCGCGTGGTTGGAGGTGACATCAAGGTTAACTGAACGTGTAGGAGAGAGGTTGCGCAAAAAAATATTTGATCCAAACCTTCCATTGCGGTGGATGATTGGATGCTATACCGTTGGGAAGGGCTCCAACAGTATAGCGTGCCCTAGTTGCTCTCATATTATATATATCCCTGTCTGAGACATCTTCTGCTTTGATTTTTCTCTTAGAAAAGCAAGAAGTTGTTCTGAACGACAGCTTTGTGAAGTTGCTTTTCAAAAAGCCAAAAACCCACTATAAATAAAATAAGCTAAAAGCCATCTCAAGATAGCTTCTAGGGGCTTTGGGGTAGAAATTACCCACCATGCCATCTATAAGTGGCATGCCCCTTTGTTTTAACTTGAGAAAAAGATATCTGACCCTTTTTCTCTGACCCCCTTCTGCCTCCTTCATGCCACCGCCACTCCGCCGCTGCCGGTAGGATGCCAACACCTCCCTATGTGATGCCTCCCTCCGCGCCACCTCCTTATGTGTCGGTTCCCTTCGCGTCGTTCCCCTCCACGCCGTCGTCCTCGAGCTATTCCTCGCTGGCTCGCTGTAGCCGGCCTCGAGGCCGACTCCCTCGATGTCGCCAACTCAGATTGCCTCCCTCAAGGTTGGCTCCCTTGATGTCGCCTCCCTCGACGTCGGCTCCATCTGTCGCACCTGGACGTCGCCGCCTCCCTCCGTGCCACCGCCTCCATCCGGATTGATGCTGCTGTCATTCACTAGATCTGTGGATCCAACCACGTCACCCCATATTCCACCATTAATTAAATATTTTGCCTCAATCAATTTCATGTTTCGTGCAGCCGTTCATTGGAATTGATGCATTTCTTCCTCCATGTCCCTGTCCGTGCGTTGCCTCCGTCGATTGCACCATCACCAGTGAGCAACCGCCTTCGTCATCACCATCTTGTTCCCCACGCTACATTCTACCTTGTTCTAACCTCTCCTTTGCCAGAATTCAGCCGGAATACCATCGTCGTTGTCGTCCGCCTACATCTCCAGCTGCCTCTGCCGTTGGCCTCCATGCGTGACGCCGCCTCCCATAACCTCCCTGGAACCTCACCGACCCATTTTGGATATCACCCACGCCTCCCGAGCCGTCACTCGCCATCGATGCCGCCGTACGGAGCCGCCTGCCGAACTCTATTCGCTGTTCTCTCTCTTCTCTGTGTCATTGACGAGCAGGCCCACTGCTGGTTTATTTATTTATTCCTTGGTTTAGATCAATTACATTATGGGCATTGAAGACATTTCACAACCCAGAGCGGCTCCGGCCAGCCTAACAAAAAGACAGAAGCTATAACCAAAAACCAGCAGCTACTTTTCACAACAAAAGGCTAAAAAAGCAGCTTTTGGCCAAACAGGGCCATAATTACCCTGTTTTTAGCACTTGAGAAATCATCCACAGATGAGAAATGCAACGTGATCGCTAGCTGTACACTCACATTAATTACATGCATATGTATGCATGGCATGTTTTAGTTCGAAAGTGCTACTTACCTGGTACCTACAGGTCTTGAAGCGTGCAAAGTAGCACTTTTGCTAGCTGAAGACTTCCCCGAACGGTTTCAGTTAAAATTGCAATCGTACAGAGCTTTGGTTTTTTTATTTGACGGTAGCACTTAACTAGAATGCGCAAACGCGAGACGCATTTGTATCAGCGGACGTACGTGTCGAACGAAGCTTGAGTTGCTTCCAAGCTCGTTGTATAGATAACCCGGAAATGGGACGACGACATAATCAGTGCTGATTCACGTACACAGGCAGTCGCGCGCGCGGGACAGCTTCTGTATGCGTGCGTGAATTGTCGAGAAGTTGGTATCCGCTAGCTGTGGCGATCGCCGCGCGCGGACCAGCTTCTGTATGCGTGCGTGAATTGTCGAGAAGTTGGTATCCGCTAGCTGTGGCGATCGCCGCGCGCGGGCCAGCTTCTGTATGCGTGCGTGAATTGTCGAGAAGTTGGTATCCGCTAGCTATGGCGATCGCCGCGCGCGCACCGTCGGACTCCCCATCGAATCACGCCTTGCGGGTGGGCTACGAGCCTACGACGTGCCGCTCCTCGGGTGGTACGAGGCCGCGCCGCGAAATGCGGCCGGTCAGGTCGACGGCAGCACGACCTTCCTGAGGACTTGCCTCAACGGCCTCAATGCCTTGGCAGGTCAGGTCATAGCTTCTTCGTGCACTCTTGATTGTTTCTTAACTACTTGCTTACTGCGTTGTTTTCTATTGACGACATACATAAATGACACTCCTAAGTCAAATCTGTCCACTTGTACGGCGACGGCGTGCTGTCCCAGGTCACGCCCAACCTCCCCGACGCGCGCGGCTCAGCTCCAAGATCGCGATCTACACCACGTTGGTCAACCCGTTCTCCGTACGCGCTCATGGTCACGCCCATCGCGACGACCATCGAGGAGGATCGTTGCGCGCGGCACCGGCATTCTCAACGGCGCGGTCGCCGTAAGGAAGCTGCAGGTGCTGAGCACGGCGGTGGTGGCCTTCTACCTCAGGATCTTCCGGCCGGCGTGGAGGGACCGGACGGCCGAGGTCGCGGCGATCGCCGTGATCCTGGTGGTGGGTGCGTTCGGGCCGTCACGGGGACGTACTCTTCCGTGACGCAGATCGTTCGTAAGCTGTAACAATCGAATGCTGCTGCACCTTGTCTACGTACGACGGTACGAGAACGACGTACGTATATTAGACAGTACTAAACTATAAACAGATTACTTTAGGGCATGTACAACTACTGCCAATAATATCTCTATGTCATCTATAGATAACACTAAAGACTGCTTCTACAATAGATTATCTTTTTACATATCTCTATAGATAACTCATCTATGTATAATGTATTTTGTTTATTGTGTTACAGTCGACTACTGTATGAAAGACAGCTCAATTATCTGTACTCCACTCTTTCATCACATGATCATATATAGCTGACGTCACACTGACTAGTACTAGTATTATACGCTGGCTGCAAGTCTCTTGGGCTAAGGTTTTTGAAGCAAACGGAACAGGTCTCTTGGCCCAATTCATTCGTCCTTGTGGAACACCGATGAGAAGAAGTACCCGAGGAACTGAAATGAAATTGAGATCCCATCCATCTAAGCACTACTACAAAGTGAAAAAAACAAATTTCACGAGACTGGTAGACATGATAAAGGAAGAAACTTTTTGACCCGTAATAAAATAGCATGTACTCCAACTACCCCCTACACACAAAAGAATAATTCGTGTTTTGAGTCCATTTCAGTTCAGGTAGCCATCGAGCACCGTGCGCAACGACTTAACAATACTCTAGGTGGCGGGTCACGCGGTGACACTGACACAGGACAAAAACCATCGTGGTCAGTGGGGTGATGAAGACGAGATAGTATTATGATTTTATGTTATGACTCATTCATGAACGGACCAAACCAATCCGACCTAGGGATCTGGAAGAGCCTCGCCGTGATGGCTGATCATCGCGCACATCGGCACATGCATATGGCTAGAGAACTAAACGGCAAGGACGAGTTGGCTATGACGTAGTACACTGTAGTGTCACGTTCTTTTCACCTAGCTACTTTCAGCTAGCACATGGAGGCATGCATGGAGATGGAGCTGCTGTAATAGGCAAAGATATGGTTGTTTTTCAGGCACAGTGGCTTGGCTATGTTCACTCGCAGATGCCTGAGGTTTAAGCGTGTAACACCCAATTTTCGGTTTTGGCAAGTTCTTCATGTGTTCAAGAATCAAGGGAGTTCAACTTTCGAAATTTGCCCAAATTGCTCAAGATTCGGATTCCTCCCGAAAGCCTAACCCTAACCTTTCTCCCTAACCCTAGCCTTCCCCCTCCCATGTCCTGCTCCGCCGCCTCGGTCCTCCACTCCCGCCGGCCGCGTCAACGCCCGCCGCCGCCTCGACCCGCCCCATCCTCCGCCCGCTCGATCGCCGAAGGCAGCCTCGCGCGCCCTCGGCTCTTGCGCCGTGCCATCGCCAACGGTCACCTTCCTCCTCCCCGGCTATAAAAGCCCCGGCGCGCCCCCCTCCTTTCCCACCCCAAGCAAAAGAAGAAGATCGAGAGGAAGAGGAAGAAGCCGAAGGACTTACGCCGCCGCTTCATCTTCTCGTCTTGTGCGCGCTGCTCGCCGCCGCCGCCCGAGCCTCTTCTCCGCTGTCGCCGCCTCGTGCGCGCCGCCGTGAGCCCCTCCCTCGCGCGCCGCCGCCGCCGCCCCTGCCCCGTCCTCCCACCTTCTGCCCTAGCGCCCCTCCCTTTTTCTTTTCTCCCAGGCCGAAGCCCCCTCGCCCGTTTCTCTCCTTCGGCCGCTGAGCCCACGGGCCGCACGCGCCGCGCCTGGTTTTGGGCCCGCGTTCGCGCCGGGCCGAGATGCCGCCGTGGGCCGCTTTTTTTTTTGTTTTGTTGATTTTCTTTTCTTTTTCTTTTTATTTTCAAAAGAGAGGCTTTAAAATCTCTTTTCTCCCTCATTTTAGCTCCAAAAATTGTGAAGTTTGTTTCTAAAAATTTCTAAAATCAAGCTCTTTCTTTTGGTTCTAGTTTGGTTTAATTTGGAGTTCATTTGATGAGTTTTTGTTATTTATTTAATTTGTTTGCTCGTGTGTTTCTTTTCCTGCACGATCGTCGTAGAGTTCGAGAAGCCGAGACCCCACTCGATCAAGCTCAAGAGTATCAAGATCATCTAGCCAGAGACCCAGCGTAGTCAATACTTTGATCATATTGAACCTACATTTTATGCAAATTATGTCCTTTTGAAGTATCAAATTGCATGCTTAATTTCGTTATGCAAATGTATGTTAAAAATCCTAAGGTAGTTAAATGCCAACTTGATGTTTAATTATTAATACACCATCCCTTGATAATTGAATTACCTTAAGCCTTTGTCACCCTAGTAATTATTTGGTAACTTTACTAGTTTAGGCTATACTTAAGCGCCATGCTAGTCTTGCTTAAGTATCGGGTATCATCTACCCCATTCATCATCTTTGAAATGAACATGATTTTGGGCGGTCATTGGGTGTAAATGACCGAGATGGTTATGATGTTGTATTTTTCCTACCTCTTAAAAACCCTAAAAATTGCTTATCACATCCAGGCGGATGGTATGATGGATGGTATGTTGGTGGGTGCTAATGCAGCCCAAGGAATGTTGGTTTGTGGATGGTATGTGGTATGAACCGCCTGATGGTCCCTAAGGACTTAATCTCGTGATGACCTCCCAATGTAAAACAAGACGACCACATGTCTATAATGGTGTCGACTGCTAAATAATTTGTATCCGTTAGTATGAGTTGCACTGTGCAGATGACCCGCTACGCCATAAGCCTTTGTGGTTATGGGTTGGGGTGTACGACTTACTGGCCTATGTGAACGTAAGTCGTGTGGCGCAAAGAGGGGTCCGGGAAAGGGGTTGACGGGTCTACGTGAGCGTAACCCTTCTCGTGTGAAACCTTAGCGGTGTAACAAACACCGTGGATGCATTGTAAAGGCCTTGTGACGATCTCCCTTGACTCACATGTCTACTAAACATGTGTACATGTCAAGATGATTGTCTCTTGTGGGTAAAGTGTACAACCTCTCGCAGAGTGTAATGACTAGTACTAGTATTATACGCTGGCTGCAAGTCGGACATGGGAACTTAAGAGTTTTGAATAAAAACGGATAAATGAGGTCTCTTGGACCCAATTCATTTTTCCTTGTGGATGTACACCGATGAGAAGATGTAACCGAGGATCAAAAATAAGATGATTGAGGTCCCATCCATCTAACAACTATTGCAAAGTAATCTCTTTAACAAATTGCACGAGACTGGTTAGAAATGATAAAGGAAGAAACTTTTAATACCCGTACTAAAATATTGCTTTGTGCAACTAAAACTACCCCTACACATCCTAGTTAATAATTCGTGTTTTGAGTCCATTTCAGTTCAGGTAGCCATCGAGCACCGTGCGCAACGACTTAACAATACTCTAGGTGGCGGGTCACGCGGTGACACTGACACAGGACAAAAACCATCGTGGTCAGTGGGGTGATGAAGACGAGATAGTATTATGTTTTTGTGTTATGACTCATTCATGAACGGACCAAACCAATCCGACCTAGGGATCTGGAAGAGGCTCGCCGTGATGGCTGATCATCGCGCACATCGGCACATGCTTTTATGGCTAGAGAACTAGAACGGCAAGGACGAGTTGGCTATGACGTAGTACACTGTAGTGTCACGTGGTCTATTTCACCTAGCTACTTTCAGCTAGCACATGGATGCATGCATGGAGATGGAGCTGCTGTAATAGGCAAAGATATGGTTGTTTTTCAGGCACAGTGGCTTGGCTATGTTCACTCGCAGATGCCTGAGGTTTAAGCGCGAACTTACTACGTAGCTTGGCATGCAATGCAAATATATTGTTCTTATAATAAGCACTAAATCCTTTGCTAGCCGGGGCCTGGCCCGTTCACCGCCGTTGTACACTCTTTCGACTTAATAAAATGCGCGCAAGTTTTTTACGTGTTCTCGATCTCAGTTTTACCTGTGAGTACCACGTGTTTATGGATAGAAAAACGTGTGATCGATATAAGTTCCTTAGATTATAAAATTTCGGTTTTGCTAAATGACATTCGAATGTTTTTTTTTTGTCAAAATAGTCGAATTTTCATTCGTCCGATATACTTTGAAATTCGCACTTCTTATCTAATGAATTGGGTCCGAATTTATAATGATTTTTTTTTTCTTATGAACATAACGGATTCACCACATTATCGTATTTTATTGGTATAGAATTTTATTTTTTTGTCTTTGTTTTTACTTGACCTCTCGAGTTATTAAGACTTTCAAGAATAATTACAGTGTCTAAGAACAAAAATTATATGAATAATTTATGTATAATGAAGTTATAAATGAACTAAAATTTGACTATTTTTGGATAAAAAAATAGTTGAATCTTGCATAGATAAACCTATAAAATTTTAGGGGAAATTCTTTCTAAGTCGTGGTAAGCTCGCCTTTTTTTTAAGGTGGAGCTTGCCTAAGTATTGTAATGTGCATGCTGAAGTAATTGTGAAGCTTGGGGTTGGCAGTTTGGCACAGAAGATCATTTCTTATCGTCAGAGCGCTCTGTCGGTTGTCATGTATCTATCATTCTTCCTGCCTCTTCGGCTAGGCCACATAGGCATCCGCGGGGACCGAAAATGACCTGGTATGGTGGATCTTCTACGTACAGTCTCTGCCGAAGAATTAAGATCTGCGTGTAACTGTGGCCGTGTGATTGAGCAAAATTTTCGACTGTGGACACTGGACTAACTGGAAAAAAAGGAGGAAAATTTCTGTACCAATCATTCAAACTTAAAGGCGAGAACAACTACTCCCTCCGTTTTTATTTAAATGATGTGCTACAGTCAATACATATTAACCGTTCGATCATCACACTGGAACTGTCGAAAACTTAGAGGCGATTGGTTGCCGCATTGGTTTAGCCTGGATCGTTTGGTTGGGGGCAGGTTGAGATCAGGGTTTTCGCTACCGGTAAGTTTTTTTACCGGGGGCGGTAAGGATGGTTTGATAGGAAATCGAAAAAATTTGGCCAAAATCTTCAAAAATTTTTTTTGAATTTTCGGATTTTAAATTAAAAAATCAAAATCAAGCAAAATTTCAATAAATTCATTTTTAGGTAAAATTCATCCAAACCGATTTTTTTGGGCACCGGTTTGTATTCCTACCGGCCTCCACCGGGAAATCCAATATCACTGATTTTCAGCTGAAATTTGGAACCTGGTTGAGATCATGTGAATAAGGGGTGTTTGATTGGTTGAATTAACTATGAAGTAATATACGTAGAAAATATTGGCAATATGACTTATTTCGTCGTAATAACCATTATTCGGCCTTCATAATACTTCATCCAACTTAATAACCGCTAGGGACCTTGTTACACACTAATCACTTACCTAGTCATGTCATTAACTGAGCCTAGCTCACTAGTGCACTTAACTTGAGGTGATCTCCCAACTAAACTCAAGAACTCAGAAGGTATGCATCTAGAAGCCACGGGCCATCCGTGTAATGCAGCCGATTAAGAGATGCTCCATCCACCTGGGGAGCCAGGACTGAGTCTAGTTTTGGCAACAAGTGATGGGGTGTTTGATTTATTGCCTCGGTTTGTCCCAACTCACTTAGGCAAGTTTGGTCGTTTCAGGCCAGTATTTTGCTTGTTATCACACTTATGGCACACCATATACCACCGCAAAAAGTGGCTTCCAACCAAATATGCATCTTCACCCAAAGTTGCAAAGACAGACAAAAATCTGTCGCTTCCACAACCAGAATTGCTTAGTAACCTATTTTCCCAGTTAGCATCTTACTAGGTTTAACCTTCGGAGATTCCACGGAAGAAAATGTGAAAGAAAACTGTATACTTCAATCTCCTGAGAGCATATACAATTGGTTTATATCAACTGTCTATAGCCTCTGCCATGTAAGATTTTTGCTGACGTAGATGAAAGAGAATAAAAGAGAGAAAGATGTTGTCTACAATCCTATAGTCGACTGAAGCACCAGAAACAAGAAAAAGATTAAAAGATTGTGTGTTGTGTACAATCTTGTAGCCGACTATATCACCATAACCATTGTATAAACTATTTTTTGTTACAGGTGACATAAAGAGTTATTATAAATAGCTGCTGTCTGTACTATTGTGTATATACTAAAAGCTATAAACCGGCGTGGCAGATGTAATACCATGGATTTGAGGTGGAGCCACGGCGCTGCAGTTCGTGCCGTTTTGCTCTCCTATTCGTCGTTCTCATCCGCATGGGCCGCACGCAAAACTGGCAAAATCGCGGGCCTCGTCTCGTGGCCACGGGAAAACAACAACGTAGGGTTCCCTTTTATATACAGCTGCGGATTAGCTGAGCCCTCAGCGCTACACAACGCCTGCTCTGTTCCATCGCGTGCACCAGCTGCAACGGCGCAGAGCCAGGTGAGAGAGGAGGCATCGCCAAGAAGACGGATAAGATGGCCATTGGTGGAGCTGGAGCAGTGCCGCCTCACCCTCTCGACGACTCGCCGGCGGCCCTGCCGGACTTCGAGCAGCCCCTCCTCCACGCCCACGGCGCCGTGCAGGCCCGCAAGGAGGCGGTGGCGCACGACCACGAGGCGCAGTACTCGCCGGAGGCCGACGGCGCGAACTTCGTGCGGACCTGCTTCAATGGCCTCAACGCCCTCTCGGGTGAGCCCAATTTGTCTGTACGGTTTGGTGTTTGGACAGAGTCGACCAACTTGATCGATCTTGGGTTCAGGTGTCGGGCTGCTCTCCATTCCGTACGCCCTGTCGGAGGGCGGGTGGCTGAGCCTAGCGCTGCTGCTCGTCATCGCGATGGTCTGCTGCTACACCGGCCTGCTCCTGCAGCGGTGCATGGGCGCGTCCCCGGCCGTGCGGGGGTACCCTGACATCGGCGCGCTCGCGTTCGGGGGCAAAGGCCGGCTCGCCGTGTCAGCGTTCCTGTACGCCGAGCTCTACCTCGTCGCCATCGGGTTCTTGATACTGGAGGGGGACAACCTGGACAAGCTGTTCCCGGACACCAGCCTCAGCCTCGGCGGGCTGGTGGTCTCCGGGAAGCAGCTGTTCGTCGTGCTCGTCGCGGTCGTTATCTTGCCGACGACGTGGTTGAGGAGCCTGGGCGTGCTCGCGTACGTGTCGGCCAGCGGCGTGCTCGCTTCGGTCGTCGTGGTTTTCTGCGTGCTGTGGGCCGCCGTCGTCGACGGCGTCGGGTTTCAGGGGAAGGGAAGGATGCTGAATGTCAGTGGCCTGCCTACTGCTCTGGGCCTGTACACCTTCTGCTACTGTGGCCATGCCATATTCCCCACATTGTGCAATTCCATGAAGGAAAAGGACAAGTTCTCCAGGGTAAGTAGCCTAACATTTTGATGTCACTCAAGACATAACGAAAATATTTTGGCTTCTTTTAGTACATTTATCTTTGCATTTTTAATGTTGAAAACGAAAATGCGGTATAACCAACATGTAACATTTGTTCTAACACTGTGACACAGAACATAATAAGGACCGCATAAGGAAACTGAAGTATCACTACTGTGTAAAATTTGAGCTTCAACTATTTGATGCTCAATCCATCTGATAATGAACACTGATTGTGAAGTAACCTTGAGTAGTCAGTAGTAGCAGCTAACAACTGTCCTGCACATTGTAGCATCACTGCAAAATTGCTTGTTTGGTTTGTTACCAATGTGAAGCAAATCAAATTTTAGTAACGCTAATGAAAATTGGCTATCACTTGATTTGCTACCAATATTTAGTAATACCAACAAAAATTTGGTAACGTCAACGAAATCCAATGTAATTTGAGGGTGAGAAAATTGCTCACCAAAATTTTGGTAACACTAAAATTTGGCTTGGCCGCAATCTAAACAATATTCATTTTACTAAATTTAGGTTTTTGCTATGCCAAATTTTGGCTTGGTTAGGGCCATGAACAAAACAGTACCTGTTAGTGGCAACTAAAGTAGTTTCTCTAAAAATAAACCCCGGATACGTTAGTTGTTTTCTCAATTCTACAATTCTGAAAGAAAAAAAAAACTGTTACTGAACAGTAGAAGCGAGAAAATGTGACAGTGACTGAACAGTATTCTGTATTTCAACAGTATCCAAGGCAACTAAAGTAGTTTCTCTAAAAAAGACTAAAGTAGCTAAACCCTGACTGAAGCTATTCTTTATGTCTTGTTCTTGCATTTTTTAGATAATAGAAGAGAAAATCTCTCCCGGCCTCTGCATTCGAGGATACACACAACCCAAAATTTATTACATAAATCAAATAATTCTTAACCAGGCGAAACAGTAGCCTTATAAACCATAATAAAGCGGCAAAACAAACGCCGTAAAAACATAAACCAACGGCAAAACAAAAGCCGTAAAAACAGTAAACATCCTTTTGAAGATAAACAATGACATAAAAGTGTTTCAAACATCTCGAAGCCTATTACATAGTTTCCACTCATTCTTGCTGAAGATCTCACTTATAATAACCTCCAATGCTTTGCTCCCAGCTACCCAGGCCTCCCGTCTTCTTTGGTATTGCAAAGCTAACCAAGAGTGGATCTAATGAATACATCTGAATATAACCGTCTTGTTCTTGCATAGGTGCTAGTCATATGTTTCGTCGCGTGTACTCTCAACTATGGATCGATGGCAATACTGGGCTACCTCATGTACGGCGATGATGTCAAATCTCAAGTGACACTGAACCTCCCCGAGGGAAAGATCAGCTCAAAGTTAGCAATCTACACGACACTGATCAATCCGTTCTCCAAGTATGCTCTGATGGTAACTCCGGTCGCAACAGCGATCGAAGAGAGACTGCTTGCTGGCAACAAGAGATCCGTCAACATACTGATCAGAACCGTCATCGTCCTCAGCACGGTCATCATAGCCCTCATGGTCCCCTTCTTCGGTCATCTCATGGCGCTCGTTGGCTCGCTTCTCAGCGTCATGGCCTCGATGCTGCTCCCGTGCATTTGCTACCTCAAGATCTTCGGCGTGACACGATGCAGCAAGGCTGAGGTTGCGCTGATCGCCACGATCATTGTTCTTGGCTCCTTGGTTGCTGCGACTGGGACCTACTCTTCTCTGAAGAAGATTGTTCATGAGTTCTGAAGCGAAGAAGCTGCACATCAGACATTGGTAACGCCTGTGTCCGAATTGGTGTTTTGTAGCAATGCGATTTCATATATCAATATCAGCAGAGTAGTCTGGTTCAATCCTAATTTAGCTACTGGCGATGTATTCAGAAAAGAAGTTAAGTCATATGCTATTGTGTAGGAGAGCACGCCATCCGATTCCACTGTAAGAATTTAAATGCATTGAAACATTTTATTGTAGCTGTGCGAATTTCCGTTGCCTGTTGTTTTCAAATATTCAGGTTAAACACTAGTGGGGTAAAAAGTTCTCTTACAAAAACTAGTGGAGTAAATTAAGTCAACCATTTTAGGTGAATTGATTCGCTCTTGGAGTTTCTTTATGTTATTAGTTAAGACCATGGTGATTTGTTTGGTTCAACTGAAGAAACACCCTCACAGAACAACAATTTGCTCGTATTTCGCTAAATGAACAGTTATGAATTGGCATGCCAAAGGATCCATAGAAAAGCAAAGAGGAGCAACACAGTCTGCAGCATAATAAGCCGAAGGTACAACAAGAACTGTGCAGTTCATCGTGTAAAGGAAGAGGGTACATACAAGTTACAAGTTACAAGTACACAACCATTCCAGATTTCCAGTAAACGATTCGATTGGCAACAGGCATACAGAACACATGATGATCCAACCAAGCCGGCATCTCCGTTCTAAAAAGTACTCTTGTAACAAAAGTTATTTGCTTTGCAAGAACCAGGGGCAGTTCTAGAGGAGCACAACGGGAGCTAGAGTAAGAGAGGCAGTGGAAACAAGCTGCAAAGAAGAACTAAGCTGGAAAGTAGAAGTTTGCTGATACGCATCAGAGGGAGATGAAGCCTTCCTTGACGAAGAGGGCAAAGAGGAGGACGACGAAGCCGGCGGCGACGCACTGCGTGCTGGACACCACCGTCTGCTGGTACGCCAGCAGCGTCACGGCGGTGCCCACGCACCCGATCAAGAACCCGCTCAGATTCCGGTCCATACTTCCGCCGCCGCCGCCTGTCTCCTCGCTGTGTGTCGGCCTCTCTTCTTGTTCGATGCTGTATTTGTTGTTGCGTGTCTGCAAGACAAGGGTTAGGGGGTTGGGGAATTGAAACTGCAGTCAACGGCTTCAATGCCTGTGAGAGGGCACGGGGGTTAGCTTATGGAGGGTTTGGAAGGTCGTGGGTATCGTTTTCGGAGCTGGGAAGCGTCATTTGTGGCTCACACATTTCAACGGCAGCGTACTTTGTGAGTTGATTGGCCAGAATTGGTTTAACGGGAGAAAAAAAAACTTGCTTAACCATCTACACCCGTTTAACGATCATATTGGACAAGGATGTATCATCAGGAATCCTCTACCTTTTTCATTAAAAAAAAACTGGTATTTATAACTTATACTAATCGAGTGCCCGTGTGTTGCAACGGTTTTCAAATAAACATAATATAAGTTATTAACTTATAAACCCAATATTCATAAGGTAATTATCCTACAAATGAATGATTCATATATAATTTACATCTAATCAACAAGCCATATATAATATTATCATAACCCCAAGCCACAAGTATATATAATTTAATTATCTATATAAAATCTATTAAATAATTTATGCATGTATATACATCTATATACAAAAGATTCTACTAACTCAAAGGTAGGGAGAGAATGTGGTAGATACCACCACACCACCACTAGATCCTCATTTTATGATAGTAAAGATAAATATTAAATATCAGATTCCGAGGCATGTTCGGTCTAAGACTATGAAAGGTTTTTTTAAAGAGGACGCATAGCATGCGTGTTCACTTCGTAAGCTATAAATTTGCGAGCGAGGGCACACACATGCTTTCTCACAAGTCACAAGGACTGAAGGACATGCTCTTTTTTTGAGAGAGAGGAAATGGAGGTTTTTTCGTTTGGCTCCGCTCCGTAGTACCATGTTAATTGCATAAATAACTTTCTTGGTATCGAAATTCTAAAAGTAGCCTCCTCTCGAGCGTAGAAGCACGGGAGGGCGACACGTGGCTCCTTCCGCGGTCAAGGGGTGTGGAAAGAAAGTGGCCAACCGTGGAAGTCAATCAGATGGAGAAGGAAAGGGCGCGGCGCGGAAGGTGATGGGCTGAGCCACCTTCCGTGTCGCTTGAAACAACCCAAAATCCGAATTTCAAAAAGTTTTTGAAGTTTTTGCTGGATTTTCGAATTATTTCCCAATTTGGCAATCTTCCTCTCTTTTCCGCCTTCCATTTCGGGCCAATCCGTTTTCTTCTTCGGAAGACGCCTTTTCTCCGGACGCCTTCCTCCTTCCTCCTTCCTTCCTTCCTCCCGACGTCTCCCGCAGCGCTGCCCCGAGCCGCTTCGGCGCCGCCATTGTTGACCGCCACGCCAACGCACCGCCTCCAGAGCCTTCCACCGCCTTCACCGCCTCCACCTCACCCGGTCACTCTCTCTCCCGGCGCCGCCCCTCTTCCCCGCCAAACATTGCCGCGCACGCGTCGCCACCTCTGCCGCAAGCACCGTGCCCTGCTCCCACCGCCTCTCCCTGACCTATAAAAAGCCACCTAGGGCGAGCCCCCGACCTCTCCTCCCACCACACCACTTCCCCTTACCCTCTCGTCACCGAAGCCGGCCGAATTTCGAGTTTTCGCCGCCGCCTCCCCTTTCTTCCCCGGCGAGCCCGCGAGGTAAAGCCGCCACCTCCCTTCTTTTTCTCCCCTTCCCCGCCGGCTTAAGCTTCCCCTCGCCACCCCGCTTCTTTTCCCCACCTCCCTCACCTCCCAAACCCACCGGAGCTCGCCGGCGCCATGCTCCACCGCCGTCTCCCTCACGGCTCACGCCGCCACCCCATTCCCGAACCTCATCATCCCCGGCAAAACCTCAAAATGGAATCTCCTTGCTTCCCTTGTGCTCCCCGCACCACTCACCTGCGCCGCCGACCACCACCGCCGCCGCCGACCACCACCGCCGCCGCCAGCTCGGTTGAGCTGAGCGCGCTCTGGCCTTTCGGCCGAGCGCAGCTCAAAGCCGAACCGAGCTGGGCCTTTGAGGCCTGGCCAAGTGGGCCGTGGGCCGCACAGTAATGGGTTAAACCCATTACTGTTCCATCAAAACCGTCCTTTTTACTGTTTGCCTGCATAGTAAATTTTTACTATTTACCCGAAAACCGAAAACACTATTCCAAATTCAGAAAAATAAACAGTAAACCCTAGTTACTGTTCATCATCTGAAAAAAATAATTCGATCCTAATCTTTCGAGCTAAAGGCAATAATTTCAAATTACTGATCACCTCCAGTTTTCATTAATGAATAGTAAAATGGTACTATTCATCGTCCGACACCATTTTCGCCAAAAATCCAAATTTGACATTATATGTCAAATTTGACCGCCTCAAACCCCGAAAACCCCTTTCACTGTCTATTCTATTAAATCAGCCCAAACACTGGCCAATGCACAGTAGCTATCTACTGTTCGTCCGAAGAAAACCAAAAACACTGTACATAACCCGAAAATGGGATCCCCTGTTCATTTTCGACCGAAACAGTAAACCCTATCTACTGTCCACTTCAAACCAAAAACATTGATTTCAGCCATTATTCACTGATCCATTGTCATATATGAATAGAAAAACAAGTACTATTCATTATCCGACGCCTTTTCGCCCGAAACCCTAATTTGACAGTATATGTCAAATTTGACCGTTTCAAGCCCGTGAGCCCAAATCTCAACTCCGTTCAGTCCAAACAAGTGCCAGATAAATCTCCAGCATCCTACACCACCACCTTCCTTTATGATTCTTTATCCATTTACAATATTTTTGTTGTACTTGGATCCGAATCTCAATTAAATCTGAATCAACCAAACACCAAATAATCTCCACCACTCCAACCTACCTTACTCTGTGTTTCTTTTCTGGTTTTATTTACTTGCATGTTGTTCCCAGCTCATTCCTTGTCGAGCCGGATTTTATTTGAATTGTTTTATTGTTTTGTTTCGCGTTAGGTCACGACTTTGATGACCAAGCTCCAGAAGACGTAGGACAAGACCAGTATCCAGAAGACCGTGTGCAAGAAGGCAAGTCGCATTCTTTGATCATTTTGAACCTACATTCCATACATGTATTTATTACTTTCATTACTGTATTTGTGCCAATTACTTTAAATATTAAAATAATACTTTTGAATGCCATGACAATTAGATAAATCCTAAATACCCCACAAACAAACCCACCCAACTTCTGTAGGCCATATTCACCTTGACAGATTTAGTCCACATAAAATACTATCTATACAAGGTAACTTTATCACCAAAAATGTGCTCATCAATCAAAAGTGAACATTGGCCCTTCGCCAATGGTTTTGGTGGTGAGTTGAGGGTTGTGTCCAGGAAGTTGGACAATCCAATATACTCGTTTAAAAATGAGTCATCAGTGAGATCTAGAGGTAGACAACCACGAGTTGGTGTTGGTCCATCGCCTCACTGGATGACAGATAAGGACAAGAACCTTGTGCCAAAGTAACATACATAGAATCCGCTCAACCACAAGCGTGGTCATTACTCCCTAGCTTAGTACATTGCTCTTCCGATTGAATATCTACAAGTATCATCTGTTGCTTGTACGATAGGACAGAGGAACTTGGTGTGGGACGGGAATGGCCGGAAGTGGTCACTCGCTGGTTTCCGCCTCGGTATGGGCCCATCAGCGTCGGAGTACGAATTCCATGAATGGCCGGTGGTCTCCCGAGCTGTATGAATTAAGACCTACTGTGTAAAGACTAGAAAGGTTGAGCAGTGAAAATGTTTTGTTATCTCAGCTCAGTCGCACGCTAACGTGTTGCGTGTCTATGATCTGACAGTACGAGCCTGAGATATCTTGTGGGTAAAGTTGGGCAACTCTGCAGAGTGAATAATTAAAGGTATTCGAATACGTCATGCTTCCGGTTAATGAAGTTGTGTTAATGGGTGATTCCAGTACAATGGCATAAGTAGAGTTTTTGAGATGCTAAGTTGGTAATTGAGTTTGTTAAGAAACCCCTGATGCTATTACTTACTATTATTTTACTGTTTTATAAATTGTTTTAAATGCAAAGTGCATCCACATATACCAGGTATGGTAAACCCTAACCATCCATTGAACTCCTTGCATGTAACTATTTAGCATGTTCATGCGGCTTGTTGAGTACGGTGGTAGTACTCATTCTTGCAATTTGCAAAATATCTACAGAAGAGGATCCTTGTGAGCAAGATTTTGGTGGACCCCAAGAAGGCAACGACTATTGTTACTAGGTCTCGACTGCGCTCAAGCGTACCTGTGGTTTAAAGTTCTTTTGTCTTGTATTATATTTAACTTTGGGCTTAGATGCCCGTGTCAGGTCAAAACATGTTGTTAAACCTTAACTTTGTTTAATAAAAATCTGGTTTTTGTTGCAATCGGAAGCTTGCTTGAGATACTATTTGCTTAATCGTACATCTGGCGGTTGTGAAGGGTTTAGCGCCCCAAAATCGGGCATTACATCGCTCGAGCGCAGAATGGAGGCCGGGGAGCTTCCGCGACGCTGGAGCGCTGAAGGGAGGTCGGCGAATTTCCTTGCGCGCGTCAAAACACATGCAGTGAAAGCAAACTCATTAATACATCAAAAAGCAACGTGTGAAAGCAAGCTCATTAATAAAAAAGCAACGCATCAAATACATAAAAAAGCAACACGTTCCAGTCGGGCTCCATCCCGCGCTCTGGCGCCGCGGAAGGCGGCCGGGGCCGCACCTTTCGCGTCGCGTCCTTTCTGATTTTTTTATTTTGGTCCCTGACACTACTCAATTATAAAAATAGTCTTTATCTCATTTTATTTACAAATCTAGCTCCTCTCCCCTCTCCTTCTGCGGTCGGGGAGTGGGAATGGTCACTTTCCCATTCGAGGGGCGTGGAAAGGCATGGGAGGCTAGCCCAGCACGGGATCGGCCACTTGCCACGGTGCGTGAGCGCGGGAAGGGCCTTTCGCGATGGCCAAGCGCAAAACCCCTCGATTCCATGGTTGCCGTCCATTCCCGCGGAGATTCGCATTGATCACCCACCTTCCACGCTCACCGACCGCGGTAAGAGAGGGAGGGGGCTAATTTGCAAATAAAACGGTATGAATGTTATTTTTGCAATTGAGTGGCATCAAGGGACCAAAATAAAAAAATAGTCGTCCTTTCCTTCTGCGTGCGACTGACTTGCCGCGCTGGCCATCTTATTTCTACGCCCCTCGACCGCGGAATGAGCCACGTGTTGGCCTCCCGTACTTCCGCGCTTGGGAGAGTGCTACTTTTGGAATTTCGGTACTAAAGAGGTTATTTTTGCAATTAACATGGTACCACGGGGCCAAATGAAAAAATATAGAGGAAATGGACATGCTCAGTCACCATTCGGTCGTCTTTCAAAGAGGATGTTACCTAGGTCTTCTGAACAGGACGACTTTGAGAGGAAAGAATGGACTTCTATAGGCTCTTAATGCGCTGACAACATGGCAGGCCTTTTGCTAGGAGAATATGTTAACTTAGTAGCTGGATTAGAATTTGGATGTTGATTCTGAAAGCTGTCTTTCGGCCCAACCCATAGGCACTCAGCATTTCAAGCCCACGCATGCCAGTTTGACATGAGAATATGAGATGGCGTCCTAAAAAAACAAACGAGGTGAACCCAGTGTCTAGAAAGTCATGTCATGTATTTTTTGAGAGGATACAAAGCAGACGCACACACTCAACTCAACGTATACCTCACGTACACCACTGTACATGCACATACGTGTGCGCGTCTTCTTTAAACACGCTGGAAATTTTGCGAAGACATCAAGACCTCATGTAACACGAGCACGCGTTTTCCTACTGAACGCACGCCGTGTGTGTATGCTATTCTAGTTTATTTAGGTGAGGCATATGAGTGCGATCCTAGAGGATTGAACCGGGACTAGCAGAGCAAACAGCCTCGCATCAAGCCAACCGAGCTACGGCTTGGCCCTCGCATGTCCTGTATTGGGGGGAAAGGCTGATGCCTTCATCAAATACAGGCATATACAGCGCATCGCAATGGCGTGACCTTGAACTGCCTCAACAATAATCTTGTTATTGTTATCCAATAATATCATATCATGCAACCAACTCACTACAAAGTCTTTAGCCAAAGAAAAGATTGCGTCATTGTGGAGAGGAACCGGGAGCCCTACAAAGTTTGAGCACTAAAAGTAGAAATGGACTAGGATTTGGACATTGAACTATGGTTTTGGAACTAGAGAATGTTTAGTTGAATAAAAAATATTTGCAACTTGGTAGTCTCACTTGAGCAAGGGTAGGTGCAGAGTCAACCAATGCCAAGGCGTGCTTTAGTTGTTAACAATTGTCAAGGCCGCCTAAATCACCACCTTTGGTTCTGCTACGTGATTGACCAAACAAATTGTTGGTTTTGTTATAGAAAATGCTGCTTAACCTAATGAAATCCCTTCATGTATAAGAAGGTCTAGCCACAGCCCATAGGGATCATCTCATCTTATAATAGGTTGGTCCATCGTATGATCATTCTATAAATTTGGTGGTATGACGTCATCCCTCATTTTGTATCAGTCTTATGCTTACGAGGATAAGGTGATGATAGACCAACCCATTACATTCCTTCAAACCAAACAAGTGGATCAGCAACCAGCTCCCAGATCTTGTCATCCTAGCTAGTCCGGTCGGGATTCGAGGTACGTCATGATGAAGGAAGGAGTGATTGAGCATGGGGAGAGCTCCAAAGCGCCCCTCGTCGCGCCGTCTCGATTGTCGACGTCTTCCTCCGGTTCATCGCGATCATTGGTACGCTCGGCAGCGCCATCGCCATGGCCCATGGGCACGACCAACGAGACGCTCCCCTTCTTCACGCAGTTCATCCAGTTCGAGGCCAAGTACAGCAACCTCCCGTCCTTCACGTAAGTTTAATTTTCACAGCCGGTTCATGTACTCTTCGCAGTATTTCAGGCTACAGCAAAAAATAACTTGATGCCATGCATGGACAGGTTCTTCGTCGCGGCGAACGCGGTCGTGTGTGCACGTACCTTGTGCTGTCCAATGTCCATACCGCTGTCCATTGTGCATATCATCAGGCCCAGAGCGCGATACAGCCGGGTGTTCCTGGTCTTCTTCGACGCGGTAATTAACCTTCCTTGGAGCAGTGCATGCTGATCATCAATCAATATGCAAATGTTGATACCATCGACCATCATCTCATTCGTTCGTCTAATGCGTGTATGTTTTATTGTTCATGTACGTGCTGAAGGCGATGCTTGCTCTATTGACGGCTGGCGCATCGGTAGCGGCGGCGATCGTGTACCTGGCGCACAAGGGCAACGTGCGGGCCAACTGGTTCGCCATCTGCCAGCAGTTCGACTCCTTCTGCGAGCGCATCTCGGGCTCCCTCATCGGCTCCTTCGCCGCGATGGTCCTCCTCGTTGTCCTCCTCGCCCTCTCGGCGTTGGCGCTCGCGAGGCGCCACTGATCATCGACTGCTCGACGCCAACTGGAAGGATCTCTCTCCTTTTTCCAGCGTGCTGATCGATCGTGCATGCGTGCACCAATATTAATGCACACATTTGCTTTTGTCGTGTGGCTTCTTTCCCAGTTAACTTTCATTCGCTCTTTGGATTTGCACCCTTGTAACTTTTTAAATGTCTGCGGACGTCCTTGAACATTGAAAGGACCAGTCAAATTAAGGTTTGCAGTGTGGTATGGTAGAAAGGCAGGGAACTATGTGAATTGTACAATTGCAAGCTTAGTACGTGAAAATGTTGATTTTTTAAGAAATCGGTGGAAGGGATGCCTATTATATTAATAGAGAAAGAGCGGAATGAGAGCTGCAGAGTTCAGGATAAAAATTAAAGGGCCTTAATTATAGAGTATTGAAATGTTCCATACACTTGGCCCCTGTTAGGTACTAAGTTCGACCCTCCTCCTTGGTCTTTGCTAGGAGTTTCAATGGTGTGGTGGCTTTGTTGTTGAAGATTTTTGTGTTTCATTCCTTCCAGATCTCCTAGATAATTAGGATCATGGTTGTAATCGTGGCTTTCCTGGGGTAACCTTTTGTCTCCGCTACACTAGACCACCAAACCCCGATGTTCGTGCTAGGAGGCCAAAGGGATGGTTGTAGGTTATTAGTTCCTAACCACTCCGTCATATGCTTATAAATTCTTTCAGAGAAGCGGCACTAGGTGAAAAGATGAATGGCCGATTTGGAGTGTGTCTGCATAGGGGGCAGAAGCATTGGTTTGGCCAACCTCTAGCTTCCAGTCTATCTAAGGTCTAAAGCTTATTTTGGATTGCCAGCCATGCGAAGAATTTGCACTTTGTGGGGGTGTGTGTTTTCCAAGTTATTGTTTTGAAATTTGTCTCGATGGAACCCAGAAAATGTAAAGCGTAGGCAGATTTTGACGAGTAGGTTCCTTTCAGGTTTTGCTTCCATGATATCTCATCCGAGGTGCCTTGTATTAGATGGGTTTGGTTGGTTTTGGTCCAAAGTCTCACGAATTGTTGGATGTGGTGGATTATCAATCCCTCATCAAGTTTATGTCTTGCACCCATCGTCTGTTTTTGTAACGCTGAGTCCATAGTCTGGTTTTTCCGTTTTGAAATTTTGAAAATCTTGGGGGCTAGATCTTTGGGTGCCTCTCCATCCAACCAGGCCGAGTACAAAAATTTCACCATTTTACCATCCCTGAGGGATATCCTGGTTGCCACCGCAAAGAGATTTTGGTCCGTGTCGTCGCAAGAGATTTCCATGCCGACCCAAGGTTGGATTGATTCTTCCAGTTTTGCCATAGCCATTGCAGTCAAATTGTCGAGGAGAACTGCGTAAGGCTGAGGATGCCTAGGCCGCCTAGCTGGGTTGGGCGACACACTCTATCCCAATTAATTTTACACTTACCATCCGTGATATTTTCATTTCTGACCCAAAGAAAATATGAAAATTGATGTGTGATCAAATTGTACATCTTGTTTCTTTCGAAAGAACCTTTTTTCACCTGCTTGACCCAGTCATTGATCCTAGGCCAAGCATTTGGGATAGAATTATTGGTACATCAGCTAGGATTTGGGAATGTGTACGCACTAACTTTCGTAGATCGCCACTTGCACCATGCTATTCGTTGGACTAGATTAACCAGATGCACCGGCACCCCTAAAAAATTGAAAAATGGTTAGAGATCAGTTCTTCCTGAAAGCCCACTTGCCCAGGTCAGCAGCCAGCAGGCCACCACCGAAGGTCCATGTCTCCTCCGGAATGCACCACTGAGGCACTGACCACTCCAAATTGGCAAATCCAATCCTCTCCTAGTCTCCTGTCTCCTCCCGGCTCGGCTCCCCAACCCTAATCTCTCCCCTCAGTCCACCCCAGTCCCCAATTCCCCAACGCGGGCAGACAACCGGTGGCACAACTCGACGTGGGATGGCAGCACCATGGCACAACGCAGGACTCAGGAGCCGGGACGCCGGGGACGCCCGGACGGCAGGACGACAACGCGGCGGGAAGGCGTGAAGCCGTGAATTGTGAAGTAGTCAAACAGGTGAGTTGCTTAATGCTTTGAGCTGTGAGCCCGTGAGTGGTGAGCCTATGGCTGTGAGTTGCTCAGTTGCTCTCTGTTACTTCTGTACGATCAGGTGCTCCAATCTAGCAACCGCCAGCTGCAGACTGTGAGGATTTGGCCGATTGGGGAAGGAGGACGACGACCCAGCCTCCTCATGGAAGGTGTGTGCTTTCTCTTAGCTTCCTTTTGAGGATAGATAGATAGCTTTGTTTCTAGATCTGGGTGGGGTTTCTTGAAAAAAAATCAGGATTCGGGCAACTTTGTTTCTGCCTGGGGCACCTTGTTTCTTCGATTCAGGGGGAGCTTTTGCAATCAACAAGTAGGACACATGTGCAAATTCAATCTAGGTTGTTGTTTGTGCTGGTTCTCCCTTTTGGGCTGATTCTTTGGGTGGACATGGTAGTAAGGGTTAGGAAAAGGTTCACTTTTAAGTGTCCAATCATGACCTCGAGGATGCCATTCTGGGATTTCTGCTTTGAATGCCGTGTTTGATTGAACTCTTGTTCCCAGGAGGGTGCTTGGGTGCTTTACTGGAAAAAAATTCTCTGGGACGGGGCCTCGCACCTTTCCTTCTGAGGCCCTGTCCCGATTTCTTCCACGTGTCACGATGTTCCCCATCTCAAAGCAGGAAGCACGTCAAAGCCCCGAACCCAACTGCCTGAGCCTCGGTGCCGCCGCCTCTTCCTGTTCCTTCCGCGCGAAGACTGCTACCCGTTCGCTTCGCTCGCGCCAACGCCGCCCCCAATCCGCCATCGCCATCCGCCCCCACCGACGATCTCGTGTGCGCCGCTCGCGCCCGGCGACGGCCGTCATCGACGGCAGCGATGCGACTCCCCACGCCTTCGACGCCTTCGACACCAGCGACATGGCGAAACCCTAGTTCGTGGGCTGCTCGCGCCCAGCGGTGTGGCGGCTTCGACGACAGCACATCTCGGAGACGAGGGAGGTGGAGGAGCGGCGCATCCCCACCCGAGACGGCGGTGGCCCCATCCTGCACCACGATCACTGCTCCAGCGATGTAGTGAATCTTCGCTCTGGCGCTTGCGTCTCAGCCCCAAATGATTGTGTTTCTCTGAAGTCTTCATGATTGTTTCTCTGAAATTTTCATGTTGTATGGATTGAGTGAATGAAAGAATGATTGTATGAATGAATAAGAACTAATCTGTGATGGACAAACTTTTATTAGTATCTTTATTATCTATACATGCTGATATGCATTCAAACAACAAAAAAAAAACTACTATGACCATGCTGCAGAACGAGACTATGCTGAAACGATTTAGTATAATGGAGAACTCTAGGTAAAATATACTGATAAATCTTTCACAGGTGTTCACTATTTACTACAACATTTTATGTATTTGTCTTTAGTTTTTGCACTAAAACAGGGGAAGGAGAGGGACTTTACACTTGTCTGATCATTTGAGTTGCCATTTTTTATGCCCTAATTTTTTCCAATAGAAAGCACAAGTTTTTACGTTTTGGCATTCTGTTGTGTGAGGATAGACACTAACATGCTGGAATTCAATCCCCTGAGGGGTGGTCCTGGGGAGGTTGTTTTGCAAAGACCACCCTCACGGAAGGTTCTGGGGAGGTCATTTCGCAAAGACCACCCGTGAGGGAGGTCCTGAGGAGGTCGTTTTGCAAAGACCACTCACAACACTTTGCAAAACGACCAATGGGAGGTCATGGGGGTCTCTTGTGTGTCGCCGGCGAGGGAGGCTAAGGCAGAGACAAGTTTGACACAACTGTGCTCTTGTCCCAAACACATTACAACCACCACCAGATTAAAAAGAGTACTATCAAATATGTATCAATAATCTGCATTACAAGTCAAGATAACAGTACAAAAATCAAGATAGTTCACTTTGTTGGTTCCAAGCAAATGTAGAAGAATGCCTACTCCTTGAATGTAGTAGGATTCACTACATCAAAATCTAATCTTTGAGAGGTGGACAACAATTCAGCATCTTGACCAGCTCCAAGTAAAAGATCTGTATATTCTCCTCGGATAAACGGAACGAACATGGTCGAACAAACATCAACTGAACTACTGTTTGTTACTTCCTTTGGACCTTCTCCTACAGGTTGTACATACAAAAAAGGCAAAATATTACTGGTTATACAATCTCGATGGGGAAGGGGGAATTGATGGGGGTAGCACTACCTTTTTTTCTCCCACTGTTTGTTTTTTTTCCTTTCTTTTTTTCAAGTACATTTCTCATTCTTTTAGACTTTGGACCTTTTAACACTTGTGGAATTTGCTATCCGGCCATCCTCCTCATCTAATTGTATGGCATAAAAAAAGAAGGACCTTCTAATTGCTTGTTCTTTAAGTATTCCAGTAGCGTTTGCGCATCATTGATTCCCAAATACTTCTTGCGCTCACGACCGACATAATTATTGCAATCCATACTCAAGAAAGGTACATTCTGAGCTCCTCCATACCAGTGCTTGAAAAAGTTGTACACTTCAGCAGGTTTTATTCCCGCTTCTCGCATCTGACTAATCATTAGTTTATCAGCCTCTAACAAATGACGTTGTGACCTCAGCATGTGTCTCTTATCTGGACTTGCAAGATAATGATTGTGATCAAGTATAACCTTTTGCACCGTCCAAATGCCCTTGCGACAAATACTGAACTGAACACGGGCACCACAACAAGACCTTGTAGTAGCATTCTCTTTCATGGTGACATGTCTAGAATGAGTATCTCGATCTCCTTCATTACTGCAAACTATATGCTTATGATATATAGTGCCATCTCGTCTCAACCTTGAGTGGTTCTTCCGAACACTGAACCCAATCTTTCCAGCATAGCAGTTATAAAAATCATATGCATCCTTCTCTGACTTGAAAGTCATTCCAACTTCAGGAACATGTATAGATTATCCACCTGCAAGTCATTCCAGCAGAGGGAAATTATAGTTTGCAGTAATCGTTTCAACTAGAAAGTCATTCCAACAGAGGACAACTAAATCTTGAATTACCTCTGTAGGTGATTGGGGCGGCGGTAGGCTTAGTGAAGATGAAGGGATGACAGGAGGCGCGTTGCTGGCGTCGAAGCCGTCGAAGTCACGGGGAGTCGCGTCGATGTCGTCCTCCGTCGGAGGTGATCGGGGCGACGATAGGGTCAGTGAAGACGAAGGGATGACAGGAGGCGTGTTGCTGGCATCGAAGCCATGGGGAGTTGCGTTGATGCCGTCGAAGGATTTCGCCATGTCGCTGGCATTGAAGCCACGGGGAGTCACGTCGATGCCGTCGAAGGGTTTCGCCATGTCGAAGGCGTTGAAGCCGCGGGGAGTGGCGGCCGTCGCGAGCGGCACGCACGAGATCGTCGGTGGAGGCGGAAGGCGATGGCGGATTGGGAGCGGCGTTGGCGCGAGCGAAGCGAACAGGGAGTAGTCTTCGCGGAAGGAACGGGAAGAGGCGGCGGCACCGAGGCTCAGGCAGTTGGGTTCGGGACTTTGGCGTGCTTCCTGCTTTGAGATGGGGAACATCGTGGCACGTGGAAGAAATCAGGACGGTGCCTCAGAAGGAAGGGTGCGAGGTCCCATCGCAGAGAATTTTTTTTCCGCTTTACTGGGGTTATTTTGCTGGATGCCATCCTTGTGAAGGGTTGTTCTTTAATTCTATTACTAAAGCTCTAGTTTTGTTTGGAGGGAGCAATGAAATGGAACTCGTTCACATGATAGAGGATGCCACTTTTGTGGTTTCACGATGTAAGATTTGGGAAAATTTGGTGACGTAAGTCCTCTTGTTGAGGGTGATTGTGTTTGTAGAAAATATTACTTTTGTACGGTAGGACAAACTCAATGCTAGGATTATGCCACTCAATTAGATTTTATGATCCAAATATGCAATTGGAGAACAAAAGTAAGATGAGGATTTAGCACAAAGTTGCACTGCAATTCACAGGAATGCAGAATGCCATCCATTGAGTATTTTGACAATCTCAGGCCATAAGTAGGAAAAAAACTCCATAATAGTACAATCTTTGAAAACAATAAACAATCAAGGCATGAAAACGCGTAAAGTAGTATTTTTTTTTCATAGTTGCATGTTTTGTAATTTCTATTCATGTAAGATCTTATTTGAACTATTTGCATTGTGTTTTTGACAAATTTAGAATATATATGTTGAATTTATGATATTATAAAACTATTATCCAGACTATAAAATTATGAATATAAGATGTACACCTCCATCATCTAACTTCAAACTCCGCCAAACCTCGCATCTTGCTTTGCGAGGAGCAGGTAAGTGATGCAACATGATGCCAACATTTACACCACCCGGTCACGTCAAAACGAACCCTTCGCAGTTGCCTGGTTGGCCCCGCGCGCGCGGCGCCGCTCGGCCACTCGAGCCCCACGTAGAAGTTTAGAACCGCAGGGATCCACAAGACCCGACTCCAGCATCACGTTCACGCGGCCGCGGCGTACGGGTCCACGCGCGCATCCCCTCTTCCGCCCGTCTGCCTGATACGGCCCGCGCAGGTGCGCAAGCTGCCTCCCCACGCCGTCAGCCGCAGCCGATTGCCCTAGCACAATACGTGCCCCCCAAGTTATGGGCCACGATCACATGCCGTCCGCGCAAAACCAGCCCGCACCCATGGGTTGGTACACCTCCCACGTGAAACGCCGAACCGCAGACATGGGCCTTCCGCGGCCGGCCGTGCCTCTCGCCTAGTCTCGCAAGTCGCAAGTCGCAACCTCACCGACCCGCCGCCCGCACCTCACTCCCCACCCTTGCCCTTCGCCGCCTCGCCGTCGCCGGTCCACCCCTCCCACGGCACCGCGGCCTCCCTGAGTTCCAGCCAGCGCTCGCCAGAAAGCCAAGCGGAGCTGCAGAAGTCGCCCGGCTGGCCACTCGACCCGGCCACCTCCACGGGCGATTCGGTCTCCAGCTGCTCGTGTTTGGCGTAGTAATTGCGGTATCAGCAGCGCTTCAGCTATCTCTTGTGGGTGAGTCCGTGTATTCCTTTCTGACTAAGACTACTTCTATCATAGAAATTTTCCCATGGAATAGCAGTGTAGCACAGTTTAGATCAGGCCTCCTCAAGGTGTTCGTTCTTCCATGCTGCTGTAGGCATCGTCACTGTCGAGAGTTTTATGGTTAATGGTTGATATGATCAGGAGCATCCCACTTTTGTCTGATTGTTTTCATTTAAAATTATTAGATGGTTTGAAATCTTGCTAGATTGAATTTCCGGAATTTTTGCTAGATGGATTTGGATTGTCACGTGTGCTAGACTTTTGGGGGGAAATCATGTTGGGTTGTTATATGCTCAAATGAGTAGTCTTTGGTCACACATTCCTGTTGGAAATTTGGAATTGTTGTTTAGGTAGTCCCTGTGCTAATTTTTTTTCCTTCACTTATTCCTTGTCGCAGAAGCGTAACAACTGTTTAGCGTGCTTACAATGTCCATCTCCCGCTCCATTCTCCCGACAATAGCAAGAAGCAGTGGTTGGAGATGCTTTGCTACTGGGGTTCCTTCCGATACTATAGAGGAGCTAAATAAGGTTAGGCATTTGAAGTCTCTCTCTCTTTTGGAAATTGTCTTTTGCAACTTTTTCCTGTTATCTAGAAATCTTACTGAAACTAAACATGGGTATGTATATTTGCCGTTTGATGCTTTGGAATTTGGATGATGGCTACTATGGAATCGTTTTGTACTCCGTATTTGGCATTTTCGATATCTTCTGGTTGGGATACTCCAGTGTGCAAACATGCATAATAAGTATAGATTCAGTTGAAATTAAACTGTTACCTGATAGACAATTGCTCCTCTATTCCTGAGCTGTAAACTGGTCCTGTACTTTTATAATCAGGTTTGGGTATTGTAATTATGGTTTGGCTAGAAAGTTGAAAGCCAAAAGCTGCATCATTGTCTAGTGTCCTCACAAGCACCTTCCTTTTTAATTGCATTAGCCTTTGTTCTTTTCTTCACAAGGGTCAGAATTTGCGTATGTTGTTGCCCACAGGTTAATAGTTTTGAGGCCTTGGGTAAAATAACCTATTAACATATGCATGATTTCTTGGCATGGTCAACCACAAGTCCAGGATGAACTAAAGTTACATGGAAATACATGTATCACACTGCCACAGTACTGAAATAGAATCATGCCCTGTTGCCGTGTGCACTTGAGTTTTGGCCAATTCTTGTCTATACTCTAATGATGCATAATGTGCCATTTTTTTACTTTCAAAGCTGTGTTCGTGAGTCAGAATTTACCATCTGAATCCATGGTCTTAGGTGCTGAATTATAATCACTATGCAGAATTTTTAAAGTAATGACAGTTATTTACAAAAAAAAAAAAAAACTAAATATAGGTTTGTAACTTGGTCTTGTGCAATGTCCTCGTAAAAATGTGTTTAACTAATTTACTTTGCAATTGGGCATTCAAATGAATGATTACTACTAGTAATTGTCTCAAAATTTGCAATCCCAGGAAATGGAATCAATATTTGGTGAATCTCCTTCATCCAGTCCTTCAGGCTCAAGTCCTCCACAGCAACCAGCCCAGCCCACTTATGGAGCCGGGGATGCACAACCAGTGCTTACCCATGTTGATAGCAGTGGGCAGGCAAAGATGGTTGATGTCTCGCCCAAACAAGACAGCAAGAGAGTTGCTATAGCCAGCTGCAGGGTCTTGCTAGGCCAAAAGGCGTTTAATTTGGTGGCATCAAACCAGATAGCCAAAGGAGATGTCCTTAGTGTTGCAAAGATTGCTGGAATAACTGGTGCAAAGCAAACTAGCAACCTCATACCCCTGTGCCACAACATTAATCTCTCCCATGTTCGTGTTGATCTTACTCTTAATGAAGAGGACTCTAGTGTCGTCATAGAAGGGGAAGCCACAACCAGCGGAAAGACAGGGGTTGAGATGGAAGCAATGACTGCAGTGGCCATTGCTGGCCTCACAGTATATGATATGTGCAAAGCTGCTTCAAAGGACATTTGTATAACAGATATCTGTCTCCAGCGCAAGTCTGGGGGAAAGAGTGGAAGCTGGTCCAGGCATTAGCGGTTTCAATTATTGTTCTGGGTATATGAACTGCAAGAATGATCTGAACATCAAGAAGTTTTATAATTCTCATACCATTTTGATTTGGCTTAAATGCATGCTTGCTGGAATGTTCCAATTTCGAGTCATCGGCTCAGTTATTTTTAATCCCCACTTGTTGTAAATGCATTGTTCACTGATTTTAGAATAACTGGTTATGTTACTTTAATGCATGTTTTTCCTGATGTATTGTCAATTCTCCATCGTTGCTTCTGCAGTTCTGCATCTTATGCAAACTGTTGTGCACATGTCAACACAAGGTAGATGATAGTGAGGAATAACTATGTTGGGATATTTCCCGTACTGTGTTGGAAGAATTGTAGGTGCATAAAAAGACAATTTTATTTCTACAATAGATGGAACTATCAATGAATCTACATCTGATATCCTTCACAGCTGCTGTTCAAATTTTACCATCTGGGTCCTGTATATGCTAAACAGGGAAAATAAAACTCATGTAATCTTCAGTTGGTGTGATGTTGTCAATAACAATGTCTGTCTGACGGTGCATGTATTTGTTCACGTTTCGTTACTAGTTGGATGAATACATCTCCTGCATAAACATGGGGACAACAATTAAACCACAGTAATGGCCAGTGTCCTGCACTGTTCTTCATCTTGTACCCTGATCAACTAAGTGTGTGTGCCTAAATACTTAGATGGCAGTGCTTCAATCATCATAACCCACTTATTGATAAATTATTACATCTTAATCTTACGTCCGTAATCTACAACCTCATTATTATCTTTGGGCAGAAATCTTAATATGGACTCAAATGTTTTATATTGACCTCTTCACCCTAAAAACACAGGAGATGGAGATCCTAATGAACAACAGCAGGTATTAGTTTGCTTTCATTCAGTTACTTTGTGATAATGAAGCATGCAAACATCCAAAACTTGTTGGCCTAGTTTCTATCGACATGACGAAGTTATTTGCAGGTAATGACAATATCTTAACCCTAACATTGCCTTACTGCTGTGACTTGGTTCATAACCAACCACAGATACCAGTGTCTTTCTTTAGGTGGTATCATCTTTGCTTTCTGTTACTCTGATGATCTGGTTACTTTCTCATGATGCAGGGAAAGCATTTATTCATATTGATTTGCCCAAGCATTACAATTGTTTAACCTATTGGCCGGACATGCTGGGGGGCGAGACAGTGAATGAAGTGTTTGGTTTGATGGATCACCTCTTATGAGGGATGAGGTGGTGATCGACCAACCATTCCATTCCTCAAACCAAACAAGTGAGTTAAGTTCGGAGCTAGAATTGGATAGTCCATTCACCATCTGGTCCCTCAAACCAAACACCAAGAAGAAGGGACAACAGAATTAGTACACATCAAAATAATTTTAGGCGATATTTGGTCCCCATTTAGTTATTATGTGATGACAATATGCATATAGCATTTTCTCAGCATGATATGCAAACAGGTCTGAATGTTTCATAATGAAAACCGGAATATTTTAGGTTATAGGCCAAACATGCAGGAGGTGAGACAGTGACTGTATAGAACACAAAAATGCCAATATTCTACACAAATAATTTTGGTATATTTCTTGTTTCTTTGATGGTGTTTGCTTTGCTTTTAGTTACTTTCTGCTGATATGACCTACATTTCAGTTCCGAGAACGGGCTTTGTGCGCCAGAAAGCAGCAGTAGTTTACATAGAACTGACCCAAACAGTCGATGCAATGACATTAGTGATGAGCACTGCAAATCTGAAGTTAGTTGGGATTCTTTTATGTCTATTTGCTTCTGAATTGTGACAAATCAACTCCTGCATTGAAGATTCGAGTATATGTCAATCCACACTTTTATATTTGGCTTTGCACTGGTTTGGTTTGCTGTATGTCTCCTGTAATCCGGCCACGTAGCCATTGACGACTTGAAAAAGACACTATAGAACAACTGTCTGACATTCCAATTCTTTATTGTCTTTCACTAATGAATAGTGATTGGTTATTCAAATGTATGCTCTGTCTCTTTCTCTGATGATAGCATCTGAAGAGGTCAATTTCTGCAAGGCCTTGTCTTAGCCACTCAGAAATAGTTGTCATGGGTGGAAAGGAGTAAGCAGCTAAGCATACAAGAAATGCAGCGCCTGCAGATTTCGGTCAATGATTCCTGGTGCCTGCATCCCCAACAGATCCTGCAGATCGCGATTTGACCAGCATTTGATTCTGAACAGTGAGTACTGAGTAACATTTTGCTCTCGTATTCTATATTGCAGCGTTTATGGTATCATGTATGAACAACATGTTCTGAATTCTTCTTATGCGTCCCCATTGTGCTGTTTGCAAAAAAGTGGATAGACCTTGATTAGTACAAAGATAAGAAAGAAGACATATGATTGAGCCAAAACGATGTTCTTTGCCTAAAGTACAGAGAAATCCAAGCACGCTGCTTTCTTTCTGGTTTCTGCTATTAGTTGCCAACAGCCTAACGTTAGCATCGTGGTCATTTCTGTCAAGTGATTCCTGGTTCCTTCACCCTGAATTATCGAATGCTAATGGCTTGATATGATCTGTCTAACGGTCTAAGCAGAAGAGCTAACCAAGTGTAAAAACTCCCGAGGAAAAGGTTACAGAAGTGATGGGAAAAGAAGCAGACACGTCAAATAGGATATACATACATATAGGACGTCAAATAGGATATGATTATAAACTCGATGAACTGGTCGGAAAATTTCGACTAGGACTCTAGGAGGTATGGTCCGTTTGGATTGGCCAAACTAATGAATGCATTGCCGTGCTCGCGACAAGACGAGAGGCGTGAAGATTCGAAAAAGGAATCGAGTCAAAAATGCAAGCCATGAACACACAAAGAAGGATTACGAAAGGTAGCGTTCTCACTAACAAAATTCGTGCCCTTCTGATCTGATCGGCCTGTGAGGCTGTGACTGACATGACAGTCGTATTATGGTGGCATTAGTAGTAATCACATTCACGTCTCAACATTTAAGTACGTTACGGGCTCTGCTTTTTTTCATTCTTATGTGAAGAATGGTCGATTGGGGTATACTAAAGAGCAGATTCTAGTGCATCAATTTGACAATTTGTACTTGTAACGTGTACTTTTAGCGTGTATGTAATCTGACATACGTACTCACTGAACAATATTAAAGCTCTATTTCAACCCCCGAGTCCTCCATATTTTTTTCCCTACGATACACGACATCAGATGTTAACCAGTGTGCATCTCAGAAAATCGTAATTGTCACCATTGAGATCTTTAAAGTGCACGTGTACACACGCAATTGCTCAAGATTACAAATGCGACACGTTTTCAATCCACACAATATCATAAAGCGAGAACCCGAACTTGTAGCTGTACCACACATGGCAATGGAGCATTAGCTCTGAAACTTGCTCCACTCACCAGAAAGGAAGCAGCGAGAGGCAACGAAGCTACGCAAATAAAAAACGGAGCAGATAATAGGAAACGTTCCTGTCGAAAGAAATATATTCTTCAACGTGCAACTAACGCTAGGACGTACGATGAGAGTCTTCTTATCGTACGATTCGATGCAACAAATATAAAGAACTTGTACAACTAAAATTTTCAACAATCGTAACAAATATGACTTCTTGTACTGGGTTTCATACTATCAAAGAAGAGGTGGTGGAGAGGATGTAATGTATCAAAGAAGATGACACAACATCTCAAAATCTCAGATGCAGCATTTCAAAGTAGAGGATAAGACATCTCAAAATCTCAGATGCAGTATTTCAAAAATTATTACAACAATCAAAACAAAAGGAGAAAACATATGGAAACACCTATTGCAACATCTCACGAATGACCATGCGCAAAACAATTTGGAAAAGTTGGTGAAACATTTAAGAAAACACATTGCAACAAAATGAAACACTTTATGCAACAATTTCAGAAAAGGTCGATTGAAAAAACACTTTATGCAACAATCTCATAAAAAGGCTCCAACACATTAAGAAACGCCTGCAACAACTTGCTTCAGCGGTCGCAGGAGTCGGCCACCGTGGAGCCATTAACTTGCGGATGCTTTGGCACCGCCGCTGCACGTCCGCCCGAGTGAAGAAATTGATGAACGGACATTGGCGCCGTCGCGGCCACTCTGTGCATCGTTGTCATCTTCGTGTGAGCGTTGTCGCCCTTCTTCCCGAATACTCAGCAGTGCACCCACCCCCTTCGCGGCTCCGCTGGGCGCATAGAGTCGACGTCGCTGCCCTTTCGCGCGGCGGCACTGGGCGAGGCCAGCGCTGGCGTGGCAGACCTACTCCTTGACAAGCTTGCCGGTGACAGAAGCTCAGTCGAAGTTCACTGGTCCGATGATTAAAAGAGAGAGAGTGAGAGAGAGAGAGAGAGAGAGAGAGAGAGAGAATCTGATGAAGCTGTTTGGGGATAAGGAATGAGCGGAGCTATTTCGAGAATAAAGAACATGTGGTTGTGGTGCGAGGTGTGATGTCTGGTGGTCACATGGACAGCGTCCATTATTTTTTTTTTGTATCGGATGCCCGACGGTATCGTTTTCCATTAAAATTCTTTAATGGAACGAAGCGGAACGGAATGAAACAAGCCTACTCGTTCCATGTCCCCAAAGGCGCAACAGCGCATACTATCATGGGCTCGGTTGCCACTATCCTGTCATTTTTACGTCCCGTTTCTCCTGCCGATCTGGCAATTTGAACCGTTCCGCCGGCGGATACATGCCCGAAAAAGAATCCGCCGTGCCGAGTCGCAACGCGGAGCTGGTGCATGCGCGTGAGTGGAGATCGACGTGGACGTGTATATCAACGGGATACATTTCATAATCGTACGTGCCTGCGATCCCCCGCACGGGAAAGGAAAGCCGTTGCGGCGGCCCCGGCCCCGCGTGCCTCCCACTTTGACTTGCCTGTGTTCGGTGTGCCCGTACCGCCCGTGGATGGCGTGTCGCCGCGGCACTGGCTGCGCGGGTTGGCGAGCAGGGCAGCACGGAAGAAATGGACGGGAAGGTGAAGACCGCGCGCACCGGGGCCTCTGGTGCTCGCACGGCACGGTACGGCCCGGCCGGTGAGCTGATCTGTTTGGTTGGCAGGCACAAACTTGTACCGTGACCTAAGCGAAGCGAGGCGAACACAACTCGATTACACTAACTGCCGTGTTAGTAGGAAAATGGCTTATGATGAAGGATTAATCATGTAGTACTAGCTATGTACTAAGATAGATAATCGAGAATGTATACATTAGTAGGAAAATATCTCACGGTGAATGATTAATCATGTCATTATGCTGTCCCTGAAGGAGGATATAACCGGAATACCCGTTACTTACGATGGAAGATTACACACACCTTTCTATCCTAGAATCACACAGCTCAGGTTCATATTAAATCGATCGACACTACGGACTCGGGCACTTTGCCGAGTGCCTCGACGCACTAGGCAAAGGCCCTTTGCACTCGGCAAAGGCTTTGCCGAAAGTCGCGACACTCGCAAAGAGCACTCGGAAAAAATTAATCGGCAAAGCATCCTTTGCGAGTGTATTACGGGCACTCCGACAAAGCTTTACCGAGTGCCGAGTCAAGACTTCGGCAAAGAAAGGACCGATTCGACGCCGGCCCTGTTGGCGGTCGCTTGCCGAAGTGCCAACCCGTGACACTCGGCAAAGATTTTTTTGAAAATGTCTTTGCCGAGTGTCGAACGACGGCACTCGCAAAGGTTTTAAAAAATTGAAAATTCTTTGCCGAGCGCGCAGGCTCCGGCACTCGGCAAAGTTTTAATTTTTTTAAAAAAATTCTTTACCGAAAGTGCCATGGTCATGACACTCGACAAAGGTTTAATTTTTTAAAAGAAAAATTCTTTGCGAGTGCCATGGTGATGGCACTCGGCAAAGCCGAAAAGCGGGATTTTCGGTGCCCACATTCCGGCTTTGCCGAGTGCCATGACCATGGCACTCGACAAGACCTATTTGCCGTGTGTTGCACTCGGCAAAGTGATAAAGCTGCGTTTTTATTTGTTTTACATCCCATCACGACAAACAAATCCATCCACATATATATCACATCCATCACATATATATCACATCCATCACATATATATCACATCCATCACATATTTATCACATCCATCACATATATAACAATAAGTGCTCAAGTCCATCCAAACAAATCCACAAGTTCATCACGATCGACAAGTGCATCATAAGTATATCACAATCCATCACCAAGTGAACAACAAATGAAAATACAACTACCATTCATCTCGAAGGTGGCCATCGCGATGTAGTGAAGGAAAAGCTCCATCATTCGGGCGTATGAGGTGGATTATTCGAACCCGCCGATTGAGGCGGCAAAGGAGAAGAGATTGCATGTGAGACAAGATTACATTAGATACCTAATCTAGGAAGGTAGAGGTCATACAAGCAAAGCACAGCGAAAGCAAATAACTTTCATACTCACGGAGTAGCTGCGGTGCGGGGCGCGTGGCGGAGGTTGAGCGACACCCGGTATGCAATGAAGCCCGTATGTTGCCCAAGACCTTGTAGGAACTCCATCATGTCCGCCAAGCTCTGCGTCTGGGCTGCCGCTCGCCCGCTCGGCCTCGGTGGCCGACATCCTCTGCCGCTCGGCGGTCGGCCTCGGTGGCCGACATCCTCTCTTGCTCGGCCTCCGGCTCCGACGTTGCCTCATTTCTTGTTCCACCGGCCTGCAATATTTCACTCCAATGTTTGATAATACAAAGCTAATAAAGGTGTGTAAAGATCAATGTACGACGAGTAAAACAGAATAACCTCGAGTCGTCGACCGGTCTTTGTCTGCGTGATGCCGCGTGGGCGTATGGCGGGCTCTCGCTCGTGCTCGTGCTTGGATCCGGGAGAGATGGAGTAGAGGCCGTGTCGATGAGGCCGTCGCCAAGCGAACCGCCCATGCTTCTTGCCTTGTCCCACCCTCATGGCGATCTCTCCATCAAAGTCACGGTGCTCGGATCATGGTCCGGCCCATGGACCGACCTTGCCGGCGTGTACTCACTGATGCGGGTGTGGACGCTCGGGGTTAGGGCTGGAAAAATAGCTCGAGGCTCGCGAGCCAGCTCGACTCGAATCAAGCTCGGCTCGACTCGGCTCGGGCTCGCAATTGTTCAAGCCAAGCCAAGCCTTGCTTCTGGCTCGCAATTTTTTCAAGCCAAGCTCGAGCCGCTCGCGAGCGGCTCGCTTGGCTCGTTTGGCTCGTTTCCTCCCTTTGTTATTTCTCTCGAGTTCTTGACTTCTAGTTCTTTCCTATTCCATTTCGTTGCCTCCCTCTATTAGTTCTTCCCCATTCCATTTCTTCTTCCATCCCTCCTCCACTCCCAATCTCTTCCCTTGCCTTATCCAAGACCACCGACCGAACATGCTTCAGGAGTCCACTCGCTGCCTCCACCTCCTCCACTCGCCACCTTCGCCTCCCCCAGCTCCACCCGTCGCCTCCCCCTCCCACTCCCCCATCTCCACCCACTGCCTTCGCCTCCCCCATCTCCACCCGCCACTTCCCTCTCGCCCAGCTCCACCCACTTTGTCATGTCATACTCATACAGTTCAGTTTAATTAGTGTGATGAGTGTATATTTGAAAGCTTCTTCAGAAACCAGATGAATATTATTGCTAGTAAAGGAAACATTGGCGAGGAACTTGACATGGAGAATTGACTGAAATAGCATGTTAATGAACAACCGAAACTTAGCCACTTAAATGGATTCTTTGTTGGTGTTAAGCTCACTTTAGGCAACTGACAATGAACCGTTGTTGACTTTGTTTCTAGTTTTGTTTTATTGTTTATGATGATTAGATTATAAATTTAGGATGAATGGTTCACATAATCACATTCTGCCTCTGTTTCTAGACATGAGGGGGTCACTGGCTTGAACGAGCTTTTCGAGCGGCTCGAGCTTTTTCGAGCCGGCGAAGTGGCTCTCGAGCTCGTTTTCCAAGCGAGCCGAGCCGAGCCGAGCTCGCTTTGGAAGCGAGCCCGAGCAGGCGGCCGAGCTCGGCTCGTTCACCCTACTCGGGGTCGTGTACGCCTCGGCGGGTCCTCGAGTTGAAGGAGGCGTCGGACGTCGCCTTGCCCTTGTGGGCCATACACCATGCTGGAAGTCCGAGCAAAGTGGGCACTATGTGACGCCGATTGCGAGAAAGACGACAAGATAATTAGAAATCGCGAATTGAGCGTCACAATAGATAAATGAATTCGTGTACCCATGCTTGTTTGTATGCGGAGAGGTGCGGCGCCTTGATGGTGTCTTTGGACCTTGCATCATCAAGCGACGGTCCGGGCATCATCGTGCATCCGGAATGCTCCTCAGTGAACCACTTGTCCACGATCATCGCCCGGACTCGGGATACGATTGGCACCACCGGGGAATCATCTACCGTCATCAAGTATTTGACATATAAGAAGATCAAATTAAGCGTACTTAATCTCAAAGCGAATCAATATTAATGTTCTTCATCTACCTCAAAGTCTGCTCCGGTCGGCGTCATGTTTCTTGCGTCTTTCTTGGTGACCTTCTCTCCAAGCTTCGACCGTGGTAGCTTACGATGGCTGGATGCGCCTCGTGATGCATGTCGGTGATGAGTTTTTACGAGCTTTGGTAGCCACCGTCCGCCCGGCCTCAAATCCCTCATCGCATCTGAAATAAGTGCGCATACAAACGCGATGTATCCATTCATTTTCAAGAAAAGTCCAATGAATGCGATGTATTGAGCAATGTTGTGCGAGGAGACTTACCCAAAACTCCGCCTTCACCGCGCCGCCTTGTTGGGGTACTCCGCGCCGGGCCGGCGGCGTAGTGGTCAAGCGAGTAGGCGGCTCCGCCTTCCGGCGTGCGTGACAATGCGGGGTAGTGTTGCTGCCTGAAGACCCAGGATGCCATTGGGGCGTGCGCCACCACGACACAACCACCAGTTCTGCACAAGTGATTAAGAAAAATTATTAGTTTCTCTTTTTTTTCAACATATCATATGAAGTAGTGGTGACAACATCTAAAGTTACTTACTTTTGCCCTTCGGGGCGAATCACCTGGCGTCGGTGAGGATGCGGAACCTGAGGGAGGCTCGCGGGACCTCGCAAGTAGACACCCGAAGAGGCAGAGGAGGAAGCGGAACCCGTGCCTACCGCCTCGTCGTCGTCCTCGTCCGCCCCCTCCTCCTCGCCCGTCTGCCGAACCAGCTCCTCGTCCAACTCGTCCACGGGCGCCACCTCCTCCTCCAGCACCTCCTCACGCGGCGTGGGAGGAGACGGCCCCCTCCTGCGGCCGGCGGTCCTCTTCCTCCTCCTCTGTCCGACCCTCGCCTCCTCCCGCGGTCGCGTGGTCTGCAGTAGCGAGGACACGTTACGACGGTTCCCCGCCATCTTTGTTCACTCACCTGCAATTAAAAAGAATAAGCAAGACGTAATTAGAAATAGATGCAAAATGAACATAACATAATTTCCAAAAACATAGTAATACATGTATTAGAAATAGATGCAAAATGAACAAAACATAATTACAAAAAACATAGTATTACATGTATTAGAAATAATCTTCATGATTGGGATTATTTGGATCATAGGTCTCGTCATCACTATCAACATTGTCCAAATCATCAACACTATCAGAAGGAGGAATGTTGTCTTCATTGTCATTGCCTAAACGTAATCGCTCAAGCATTTGTAAGTCCTTCACATTTCGCACCTCGTCTCCAGCGTCCTCGTCATCAACCCTTTCATTGTCTACTTCCATTCCTATCGCCGGTTAAGTCTATCTCAAACCTCCCTTGTAGCCCTCTTCTTGAAAGAACTCTCCATCATATGTGTTTGGGTTGAAGTTGTAATCTTCATCGTTTGGGACATGTAGTTTACCGTGTGGCGAGACCTTGTGCACAATAGCCCAACCCTTAAGATGCTCTTTGTCTTGGCAGCGTATGGCGTATAATAAACACAGGACGGCTGTTGAGCCACAATGTAGACATCTTTTCTGGATGAGACGAAACTGTCGAATCTCGACTAGCCCAAGATTAGGGGTTCGTCGTTACTCGGGATGAAACCAGCGACATTTGAATATGGCGAGATTAAGAGGTTTGGAACCATAGAATGGAAGTTCGTAGATTTCTTCAATTCTTCCATAATAGTCGAGGCCATCGGTCTTGGGCGTAAAAACTCCATTGTTTGTGGTTTTTCGATTGGGCGACTACGCTCGTAGCTTCGTGTGAAAGCGATATCCATTCACGTCATAACAGGTAAATGACTTGACCCTAACGATCTGACCGTTTGCAACTGTCTCAACTCGTCACTTATAGGCGCATCGGTTTGGGCACGCAAGCTCAAGCGGGATAGATCGTTATATTATTTGAGCGTCACGATCAACTTGGAATGTCGAACTAAGGCACGAGCTAAATTGGGCGATATCTTCTGTTTGAACCAAGAAATGAAATCGGGGCTCTGGTCCCGCACCTGTGAAAGAAGGGTATCGGTTTCTGGGTAGGATCCCTTGATTCATGCGGGATTGTGAAGAAATTCCTGCACCAACGAGAAACAAGGGGTTGGGCGAAGAAACAAGGAGTGACGGCGTATTGAAACAAGTTCGTTGAGAACTTACCCAATGAGCAGTGCACCTCGACAAGGTTGGTCAACACATATAGCATGATCTGCGCCACTCTTCATTTTCAATTGCTTAGTGGTCGATGCACTTGCGCTCCCGAGTTGCCCTTGGAAAAGGCGAGGTTCGATTCATTTTCGCCCGACATTGTAACGAGGGGTGGATTATGAGCGCTAGGAAGGTTCTCGATGTAGTATTTCTCTGTGAAGTTTGACACCTCCTCCGAATGTATGCCTCGCCATGGAAGCCTCAATTTTGGCTTTATTTCTACATTTTGGCGAAGAGTCTTGAGACATCTCTCGATTGGATAGCACCAAGCGTGCTGCGCGGGCCCCATCACGTGCCTCATACGGGAGGTGCAGTCAAATCTTGCATCGCCAAGAAAAACCGGGTGGAAAGATCTTCTCCAACTTACAAAGCAACACGGGTGCCACTTTTCCAAGTCATCAATGACGGTCCGAGATAGCTCCTTGGCACAAAGTGGCGGAAGAAATAGCTCAACTCGCCGGCACTTGCGGACATGCTCGAGGACATAGCCTCGAACCATCGCCGGAAGAAGCCGCTCAATCCATATGTGGTAGTCATGACTCTTCATCCCGTTGATTCGCGAGTGCCTAAGTTCACTCCCTCTTGATTCGCTGCATACCCATCGAGGAACATTAGCGTCGGATCCATTCAAGTACTTCCTCCTTTGGTCCTTTTTCAAGGCGAAATCGGCCTTAGGCCTTCTCCATGTCTTGCCGCGACTAGGAGGTGCATCTCTTGATTTGGTCTATCGCATAACGTTGCGAGTCCACTCTAGCCTTAGGGTTGTCCTTAGACTTTTCGGTGTCCATGAGTGTTGCCCAAAGTGCCTCGGCGACATTCTTTCGGTGTGCATTACATCAATGTTATGTGGCGGAAGAAGGTCATCGAAATAGGGAGCCTCGTCAAGCCCGACTTATGAGTCCACATATGTTGCTCACCATATCCCACAAAACCACCTTCTTGATTGGGCACGAGCATCTATGTGAGCATGAACCTCGGCACAGATCATAATCCGCGGTGCGAGTGCATCACTCGACACCTTTCGTAAAGTTCTTGATGTCTTGTGCGAATGGATGGTCAAGAGGAGGAATTGGCGATGTGCGTCGAGCGATGAGTACTTGCCACCCTTGTGCAACCAATGGAACCTCACACCTTCCTTGCATATCGGGCATGGGAACTTCCGTGAACACACGGCACGAGAATAACCCATCGCAGGAAGTCATGCGAGGAGTAGTGGTACCAAAGCGTGCATTTTGAAGCTTGTCTTTGTAGCTCGGTCGTATGTCCATACCCCTTCGTCCCAAGCACGGACCAATTCATCAAACACGGGCTCCATGAACACACCCATATTACTCCCGGTGTCGGGAATTATCAACGACAAGAATCGTTATGTCGTTGAAAGGAGACGCCGGGGAGATTGAGGGGATAACGAACACGGGCCAACATGTGTATGGGGCAGCCATCGGTCCATAAGGATTGAACTCATTCATTGCGAGGCGACACGTACATTCGCGAGCCTCATCGCTTTCTCACGATGTTGGTCATCAAAGCGGGTCCATGCTTCACCATCGGATGGATGTACCATCTTGTCAGGATTGTACCGTTTGCCATTTTTGTGCCATGTCATCTGTTTCGCGGATTCCTCGGTCATGTATAGCCGTTGGATCCTCGGTAGGAACGGAAGGTACCGTAGGATTTTCACGGGATCGCAAGTCGCCTCTTTCGGCCATCACGAGTCTACCTGTGTACGGAGGATTTACACTTCAGACGATACTTTGCATCCTTGTGTTCTTTCCTAAATAGGACACACCCTTGAACAAGCATGTATACGCTCATACGGCATCTTAAGTGCACGAAGGAGTTTACGTGACTCGTACATGCTCTTTGGCGAATGTGGCCCTCGGAGGCGGTGCCAATCACGGTCAACATCTTATCGAAGCCTTCTCGACTCGGGTTTAACTCGGACTTCAACCCCATTAAGCGCCCAATGGCATCCACTTGAGACACCGTTGACCGATCGTGAAGGGGTTTCGTGTCGAGTCCATCATGTCGTAGAACGCTTTGTGCGCGTTGCCTCCATCTCCTCCTTCTCACGTCCCTCATCGAATCGTCCTTGGTGAAAGTCATCTAACATGTCCGCTACCCGGCATCGGCATCATAAGCCTCGGCGCGTGGTCTCACCACCTCCTCTCTCATACGATGGGCTTCACCATGGTGGACTCACGGGTGTAGTCCGGCGTAAATCCATTCTTCAAAAGATGTTTACCCATGTCCACCTTGTTTACCCTTCTCCTGTTTCCACATTTCTTTGCGAGGACACAAAACTAGACAATGTCCTTTAGCGACCTTGCCAAATGCTGCAGTTCAAGAAAGCATCGGTCTTGTTCATCCATTCGTGGTGTAATCACTTTGACTTCTCCGACCGTGTACATCCAATGACGGTCATCCATCCTCTAACATAAGTATCGCGAGTAATGTAACCATCAATTACATCTACGTGATCTCGACCATGATACGAAAAGAGGTTATACCTAGGGTGGCGGTGGAGTCGGGCTAGCGAGGTCGTGGCGGGTCGGTGCGATGGCGGCGACGTGCGGGGAGACCGACGCGACACGGGAACTCCGACTTCGGCTCCGACGGGCTCTTCTCGCAAAATGGAACAAAATATGTCATTTACAAAAAATTTTGGCAGAACCTCCTGCGGTGAGGTTTCCAAAACACGCAAAAAACAACGGACACGATGGCCGACAACCATATATACAACCACAACCACAACGTCGACCTATTATGTTTTGATAATGTCATTGATTGTTGTCACTATCGCCCACTATGTTGCGAACTCGCAACAACTCTTGATCATGTCTTATCACGAGAATCAAACTTAAGTTAATTAGTCGATTAAGTAACGCGAAGAAATTAATCTATCGACGACAGCGGTCATTCTTTCTAAAAGATTTCAAATGTCTTAGCTTGCAATACACATAACAAATTTGATCCTGCTTCTTGGACCAAAGATATGGCACCAAATTATTATACATTTGTGTCTTCACTACATATTCTAAAACAAATTGTCCCTTAGATTGTCTCACAAACCAACATAAGGCCATTTTGTCACCCTCAACCCTCAAATTAAAACTCATCGGTTTGTTCAAAAATAATAATTAAGATGGCATAAGTCATACGTGCGTATCAAGGGCAGGGCGGCATGAGGCGGCGTGAGCGGCGGCGGCGGCGTGGCGGTGCGGCGTGGGGCGGGGCGAGGCAGGGGAGGCGGGCGGCGCGGTAGGGGCGGCGGCGGCGCGGGGTGGCGGCGGCGGCGGCGGCCGTGGCGCGGCGGGCGGCGGCGCGGCGAGACATCTCGGTGGGATATAAGTATCACATGTGGAGATGTCCTGGTTTGAAAGCATCGTACGTGACAACATACACGAAACCTTCTCAAATTTTTATCACAGCCTCCACATATGATATCATGACATCTCCACGGGTTTCATAATTTTCGGACGTTGTTTGCTTTTTATAGAATTTAAAAACACTTCGCCCGCAAGTTCACGGTCATGTTTCGTCAACAAGATGTTCGAAATTTCGGATCCGTTCCTGCATACGGCCTCACACTACACTCAATAACATGACTATCATTTTTTGAATCATTAAATTCCATTATTCGATGCACGTACAGTTCAAATTTGCATTTTCTGAAATAATTGTAGTAAATGAAATAAATTAACTAAGTATAACAAAAAGCCACAAAAATATACCAAATCCTAACATAGAGTACCTGGTACTGTAGGAGGGCTGCCAAAAAAATTTGGAGGCAAAAAAATATTTTGCCGAGTGCGGGGGCGCGACTCGGCAAAGGGGGTCTTGCCGAGTGCCACACAGACGGCACTCGGCAAAGATGGATTTTGCCGAGTGCCAAACGGCCGGCACTCGGCAAAATTTGACGTCGGGCGGGGACCGTTACCTCATGCCGCCTTTGCCGAGTGCCCTACTTTGCCGAGTGCCTCGCACTCGGCAAAGGTTGAATGTACCGAGTGTTAATATTTGCGAGTGCATGGCACTTTCGGCAGCGAGCTTTGCCGAGTGTTTTTCTTTGCGAGTGTCGACTTTCGGCAAAATATCGATTCACGAGTGCCCGCTATTTGGCACTCGGCAAAGTTTTTTGCACTCGGCAAATCGGCTGTGTCCGGTAGTGCGATGAAGTGTCTAAAAATCCCAGGCTAAGTTCACATTCGCGACCACGCACATGATTAGAATTAGAAAGCCACGGCTCATGATAGTGTAGCATTATCGATTATTCCAGCGGCACATTGTGCTCATGAACATGAAAGAAGCCCTTTTCTCTGCTATTGATTTCGGAAGAACAGAAGCCATGCAAGCATGGAAGGGGCAAGCTCTAGAAAGTAGGGAGGGGATCGCCTTGATGGCTAACCCATCAACATGACACCAATCATGTCGTGTAGGATCCACTCGGCACAGCACTGTCACAGATATTTCCCACAAGCAACTAGTACATTTGAGATTACAGAGTTCTTTGCAGTAGATGATGCATGGCTCCAACGGGCTCCTCCCATTAGTAGATAGATGCGGCTCTAGCTTTCTAAATCTCTTCTCTGTGGTAATATTCGGCCTTTTTCTATGTTTCGGCAAAGTTTTGTTAGACGAAACTCATCTGGAGATGACGTTTTTATAGTTAAGTTTGTCTCTTCTTGAGTTTTCGGATAGCAACAGAGCACTCAGCGAGAATTCACGATGCATCGGCAATTGATTGCAGCTTCTTGTTGAATTAATTGCACGAACAGAAACATCCCGTAGAGCACAGTTTTTTTTTTTAAAGAAAGACATATCAAGAATTAATTGTGTGTGTACCTGCGTTTAACTCGTATACTCCATCAGTCCATTACTAGCGATTATGCTTGAATCATTTTAAAGTCTGTACAATTTTCTTTAGAAAACCACGAAAGTGACCTAGATAAACTAGACTTGAATTCTTTAATTAATGACTATGTACCCTTCGGAAATAATATGTTCCCGTTCTCGAAAACAAATAATACATTCCCGACGTGTCTATCCAAATTTTGCAGTGGACACCCACACACAATAATGTACAGTAGCATTGCCTTGTCACACATACCCATTTGAAGTCCCACAGCTCCCAGTGGATCCTTTGTGCAATACGCACTGGCACTGCAACGCAAGACCTGCCACCTAGAACACAATATGGCTCTACAGAGCAGGGATCCAAATATCGGCTGAAAATAACTGAAACCAGATTTACTGGTGGGGGCTCGTAGGAATACAAACGGGTGTCAAAAAACCAGTTTTGATGAATTTTGTAAAAAATAATAATCAAATTTACTTAAATTTTGTTCAAATTTATTTATTTAATTTAAAATCCGAAAACGATTTTCGGCCTTACTGACCCCGGTAATTAAACCGGTTAAAAAAATCCAGACGACGGTCTTTAACAAATGGACGAATAGACGATGGTATAGTAATTGGATTCTCTCTCCTTGGATGCATTGTAGAATGTTGTGATCATCCACTACTCATTATCAGCCTGTGACCAATGTGCTGTCTCTGAGCTACTGATTCATCATGCCATGCCACCGATCGATTGGCCCTTGGTGAGATAAGGTTGGACTGCGTCTTTTTTTTTGTGTGTCGGTAGGCCAAACTACATTAATTTGTATCAAATGATCATCTCACACCCTTAACATCAAGCTAATAAATACACTCGTTCTCGTTCTCGTTCGCAGTACTCGAACGTGTTCTCAAGCTTCTGGAGCTGCAGAAAGAATCGTTTTGGTTGCTTAATTTCTACGGTTGCTGGCTTATAATGTGCTTACATATGTAGTACCTGCATATGCGAATGATGGCTTAATAAATGCATTTAGTACCCATGATTTTCTTTAAGACTCATTAATTTAGTGAAGCGCAAAACTATAAATTCAGTGAGATCTATCAGAAAGGTTAGGGTAAAGCACTAGTACTGCACTACTACTTTGATCTGGTTGCTTATCACTAAACCCTTTTGACTCTGGGGAAGAAAGTTTTGGTCAGTGCAACCACGCGCAGCTGTAGAACCATCTCCTCCAATGCACTCGTAGTCATCTGATCATCTTCCTTCACCAGCACGTCTCTTTCTACTAAAAAGACCCCCCGCCCTTTCTACTAGCAGTATTTAAGGGCACCACCTCCTCGCACTTTATTTTCTCCTAACAACTTCCCTCTGTTACCAATTGAATCCATCTCAGTTCCAAAAGGTAATCCACCTTTCTCTAAATGTTCTATCTAATGTATACTTCTTGGTTTTTATGTATGTTGGCTACCATGCAGTGGCGGAGCTAGGGCAAATATCCTGTGAGATCAATGCCTTCAAACATTTTCTGAATTTTATAGATTTATATGAAATTATCAATAGAAATAGAGTTATATTTCTAATTGACCCCACAGCTAACACCTACATCCGATACTGCTGCCATGTACTTTTGATTCCATCCATTTTTATGCTTCTATCTGATTCGTTTGGTTCTAGATAGAGGTGTTATGGATACTATTAGTTTTGCTTTGTTACCTTGTCTGAATCTCCGGTCCGAGTTTACATCTCTCTATGTACAAATGTTTCAGGACAGGAGTTATATAGTCGTCATAACAGCTTAGCAAAGACCACATAGCAATGAGAACAGCTAGCCAGCCAATGGAGCACGACGAGCAGCACGCCATGGACCTGCCCCCGGGCTTCCGCTTCCACCCGACCGACGAGGAGCTCGTCACGCACTACCTGGCGAAGAAGGTCGCCGACGCCCGCTTCTCCGCCCTGGCCGTCGGCGAGGCCGACCTCAACAACTGCGAACCCTGGGACCTGCCATGTAAGCACCACACATCCATACGTGATACATCAACTTATGCACGCAAGAACTGCCTTGTGTGACTAACATATACTGTTCAATTGATCATGCCGTGTTGTTTCTGCGAATTGAACGCGTGCATGCAGCGCTGGCTAAGATGGGGGAGAAGGAGTGGTACTTCTTCTGCCTCAAGGACCGCAAGTATCCGACGGGGCTGAGGACGAACAGGGCGACGGTGGCCGGGTACTGGAAGGCCACAGGCAAGGACAAGGACATCTTCAGGGGCAAGGCCCTCGTGGGCATGAAGAAGACGCTCGTCTTCTACACGGGGAGGGCCCCCAAGGGCGAGAGGTCCGGCTGGGTCATGCACGAGTACCGCCTCGACGGCAAGCTCTACGCCGCCACCTGCGGCCTCCCCAGCAAATCCAAGGTACGCATATAGTGCACATGATGGTTAATTCTTGAGTTAGCATGTGTACATACTGCATACATGTTTTCTGCGTCGATCGATCGCGTCTGATAGTTTCTACCTTTCTTTTGGGCTGTGTTTTTCTACCACTTTTGGGTGTAGAACGAGTGGGTGCTGTGCAGGGTGTTCAAGAAGTGCCTTGTAGGAGTAGTATCATCATCGGCAGAAGCAGCAGCAAAGAAAGGCGCCGTGGAGATGGGGAAGATAGGATCCAACATGGCAGACGACGTAGCCATCTTTCCCCTCCCTCCGTTCATGGACATGTCCAGCGCTGGTGTCGACCCGGTGGCACACGTGACCTGCTTCTCCAACGCGCTGGAGGGCCAGTTCTTCAACCCGACGGCACACGCCGGCGACCGCACGGACCATCACAGCCTAGCCTCCTCCTCGCCGTTCTTGGAGAGCTTCACGCAGTACGGCGGGCAGCTGCACCACAGCATGAGCCTGGTGCAGCTCCTGGAGAGCAACGGGTACGGTGGCCTCGTCGACATGGCCGGCGCCAAGCAGCACCCGGCGTGCAAGTGCAAGCGGGAGAGGATGAGCGCGTCACAGGACACCGGCCTCACCTCCGACGTGAACCCCGAGATATCTTCTTCCTCCGGCCAAAAGTTCGACCATGAGGCCGTGCTCTGGAGCTACTAAGCTCTAAGCACCGGGCGTTAATGGCGATTGATTAGTGCAGTATAGTGTTTCACTGTAAATAATGTGAGATCGAGGCATCGAGCTTTGCTTAGTGTTTGTATAGTTGTTGATTACTCATTTGGTGATTTGGGATGTAATTATCATTGTTGTATTCGGATCGATCGATAAAAATGGTTCATTATTAATTTACCCGGTTAATTAATTAAGCTATGGCAACTTCGTTATCTAGTTAGCTTGGCTTAATTAGTTCTTTGTAAAAAAGCTAGCGACTAGTGTGATCTCATCCTGAACCTAAAAGTTTGACTTGTGATAGTAGCTAGTACTATTAGGCTATTAGCTAATCTAGCATTTAAAGCTATGCACCATTATTATCTTGCTACCTTTGGCCCATGACTAGCATATCTCAACCATCACACGCAAATCCAATCCCAATTAGCGAGTCCCATCGTCCTTGGGCGATCACATCACATCACCAAGCTTACACAGAGCACATGATATGATGGACTACACTTGTCACCAATTTGGCTCCCATGCCGTCTCTATGCCTGTGTGGGGGCCCTGGTGGCATATGATTTGCGTGGGCCCCACCTTGATTGATGGCGGCTTCTTCACAGAGCCCGTGTTGTTTTCAATTGAAATCCTGGTGGCTCCAATTCATGAGAATTATTATATATTGCAGCAACAGGGGGCAGTTAGGTCAACTAATCAAAGCCAGGAGCTAGCAAATGGTGCAAAGACAACTGTGCTGTTTCTAAATCTTGTGTTGTACTAGCATTGTAAGGCACCTCCAATAATCTCATAAATTTATGATATCTCCTTTTGTTTAGTGTGTGTCGTATCTCTGGACATCATCCCCCTCTGGAATTCTATTCCTTCCTGTCAATTAAACATTTGAGCAGGGACACTATTTGATAAAAGCTTAATTTGTACCACTTTTGATGCTATAGAGCATTAGAGTCACTCGGATGTGCATGTAGATTGCACAATGGATTGTTGCGACCACTTTTCTTTATTGAACCTTTGTCATTTATCAGGGTAAATTGGGTATGCACCAATTGCTTGCATAGTGTGATTGACGTTTATATCATCTTCTTCTCATCAAGTGTGACTTGTCTTTCACCATCCTTCGCCGGGTTGTCGGTCAGTAAAATTATCGAGAATTTTTTTTTGACGTGATTTTTTTTGACGTGAATCGAGAATTTTGATCTAGACAAAAACGGAAAGATGGGAGGCTTGCACGACAGTGCCTTCTCTCGGTCTCTCCCCTCTCCGCCACGGACACGGAAATGACAGACCACTTCTGAAAACGGAAACCTAGCTACACAGGGGGGGTTCTCTTGTCCTCCTCATCCAGTGGTGCTTGTCATCCTTAATTAATCACAATCACCAGTCTCGTAGAGTAATTCATTGGCGAGGTCATCCACTACAATGTTCTCGATCTGTTCCATCCCAAAATTAACAACCAATGCTTTCTGTTACAAGGAGTAATTATATATGTTCGGGGGCATGACATATTTGTTGCGTGTGATTTGCTTGGCATAATTTCTTAGGCAGCATTCAGTTCAGTGTTAAAATGGTCAGTTAAGAGTTTCGGAAACAACCGCTTTTGGACGAGGTACAAAATAGACTAAGTGGGTATAATATGAGCACGTTATCGCGAGCAGGGAGGCTCGTGGTGTTGAATGCGGTCATCACAGTCATGCCGGCGTACCATCTGACAGCTACAGAGTTATCAGTCTGGGTATTAAAGCAAATAGACAGACGTCAAAGAGCCTGGTTCTGGGCAAGAGATGATATCTGTACTGGAGGAAAATGTTGGGTGAACTGGAACATGGTCTGTCACCCAAAAAAGCTTGGGGGTTAGGGGTTCTGGGTCTAAAACAGTTTAGCCGCACGCTGCACCTTTGATGACTTTGGTATCAATAGAAGGCGCGGAAAAACAATGGAATGGCACTACTATAAAGCAGGCAATAGCAGACACCTCATCACGAGCGGTTCCAAAGGAGCCGTCGTATTGAACTTCTCTGAGCGGTTCCCTTTGGAACCGTGCGTGATATGTCCTCATCACGAGCGGTTCTTATTACCAACGTTTGTGATACTTCCTGACGGTTGGTAAAAGAACCGTGCATGATGAGACATATCACGAGCAGTTCATAATACGAACCGCGTCGTGAAGTATCCTGACGGTTGCGTAATATGAACCGTGCGTGATGAGACAACTTATCACGAGCGGTTTGTAAATAAAACCATCACGCAGCGGTTCGTAATATGAAAATGCGTGATGAGGACAACTTATCACGAGCGGTTTGTAAATAAAACCGTCGTGAAGTATCACGACGGTTTTATTTTTAAACCGTGCGGCGATAGTTACTATCACTGACGGCTCTATTAAATAACCGTGCGTGATATTATTATCACGAGCGGTTCCCATATAGAGCCGTCTGCGATATCCAACCTCTTCGTCTCCGCGCGATGTGTCTCTTCACCATCGCTGACAATCTCTTCGTCTACGCACGCGACGATACATGCGTCTCTTCGTCTCACGTGCGATTACTCCTAATTCTTTATAAGGCGGAATAATTCACCGAAGATTAAACTCCTCCCATCGCTCTTCGTCTCACGGTTTTGAGTACGTCAATCGCCAAGGTGAGCATGCAGGCGATCGAGCCAAAGCACCAAGGCGAGGAGGTCGGTGATCGCCGCTCTTTCTCACGATGTCGTCGTCGACATGCGTCGATCGTGTGGCCGCGAGCTCTCCTCACCCATGGAGGACCTATGCACCTACGATTAACGTCGCACATCTTTATATCTACAATATACGTGCGTACATACTACTATTTATTCTAACATCTTGAATGTATGCATTATAGTTGCAAGGCCTTGTACAAGGTGTCTAAGGACGCGCCGTGGGAGGCGCGTGGCGCTGAGCGAGAGGAGGCGATGAAGTGGCGGGACAACGGCGCTACCTCGCCGTTGTCAACCACCGCCGCCGGCGAACCCGAGGGCTTGTTTCATCGTCGGCCTCGGGCTTGTCTTCGCGCCCCAAGACATGCGGCGGCCTCATGTTCCTTGAAGCAGGCGGCGTGGCCGCCACAAGGCCGCGGTCTCGTGCGTTTCGGTCTCCTCCACTACGGTCGGCGAGGCGCGCGACGTTGGGAAGCACTACATCAGCCGAGTCGAGGACGAGCCGACCCGGCGGGTGCGAGCGGCCAAGACCAACCGGGAGTGCAGGCGGTGCGAGAGGCTCGCCGCGGACATGGTCCAGCGGCGCGCGGGAAGAAGGCCGCCATCGGGCGGTGTGGCGCTGTCGGAGGATGGCCACCGGTGCACGAGCACCGCCGCGGTGTGGAAGGGTGGGGACGACTACGTCGTCTTCTGCGATGGCATTGCGAGGATTAGGCATGAGTATACCGTTTCTTTGCAAAGGTGTTAGACTATTTGCTATAAAATTTTAGTTTTTAGGTTTCTAGAAAGGTGGTGCGGTGGACTATTTTCCAAATTAAATGAATTTTTAATGCACCAAAATATACGGTCCACAAGGACGGGAGCGATTACAATTCCACGTTGACATCAAAATATACGTCGACATATTACAAGTTCATAACACATGATGTTATGGAATAAATTAATTACAATGGAGTAATTTCTTAATTAAAATATAGTCATTCATGATGATCGACGCGCATATAGCTAGCTTCCTCGCTGGGTTCTTCCTCGAGCCTGATGCCGTCTCGAAATGAGGCAACTCGTCAAATTGATTGTATTCTTCCTCGTCCACTATAGTCTCAACTCCGACAATCCTTTTTTCCATGAAGAACTACGTGGCGCTTCTTATTTGCGGGTCGGTTACATAGAAGACTTGAACAACTTGGTTGCTTGATGCGAATGGTTCGTCTTTGTATCCGACACGATCGAGGTCTACGGTAGTGACGCGTGCTTGTCGACCTTCACATGTGGGAGATGGACCCAACATCACCGAAATAGGGGGATCTTGAAAAGCACGTAGTCGAGCTCCCATATCTCCTCTATTTGCCCATAGTCACGAGCTCCTCACCCATCGATCTTGAATGCATCTATGCGGACACCGTTGTTCGATCGTGCTCTTCCTATCTGAGTGCAGTATAAAATGTGTACCCATTTATGTCGTATCCTTGCCATGTGACAATTGTAAATTGTGGCCCTTTGCCAACCATAGCAACGTATCATCACTTGATGACCTTCCAGTCATGATTCGCACCTTTACCCATTCATTGAACCGAGCGGTTGTGCTCTCGTGATCAAACCTCCGACCGTCCGGATTACATTGGCGTACCATGTCTTTGTGCTCGTCGATGTACGGGGACACTTGGGTCATGTGTTGCAAGACCGTGAAATGGGCTTGAGCGTGCGTATCCAGATCGGAGTGATTGATTTCCTTCCGATGGTCCCGATACCATCCGGCCTTCCCTCATGACGAGATAGAGGCACACCTATCGGTTCCACGAGCCATGTAGTCGACGCAGAACTCAATGACCTCTTCGGTTGCATAACCTTCGATGATCCGCCCTCGGTCGAGATCGATTCCGTCGTAGGACTTGAGAATTCCCATATACCTCTCGAGCGGTACATATGGCGTAGGAACACGGGACCGCATATCTTTATCTCTTTCACAAGATGAACAATGAGATGGACCATGATATCGAAAAATGACGGAGGGAAATACATCTCAAGTTGACATAGAGTCGTCACCACCTCGGCCTGTAGAGCATCTAGTCCTTCGGGATCGATGACCTTCTGAGCAATTGAGTTGAAGAAATAACACAGCCTCAAGATTGCCACTCGGACCTTGAAAGTCCGATCGAAGTTTCTCCACTGGGCAGAATCAGCAGGGTGTCTTAGTTTTCCATCTTTCTTACGCTCCTCCGAGTGCCAACGCAGCAATCTTGCCTCCTTTCGGTTCGCAAATAAGCGCTTCAAGCGTGGGATCACAGCGATACCACAACACCTTAGCAGGAGATCCTTGCTTCACCTTAGCAGTATTCTTACGCTTGTATCGGGATGCTTTGCACACGGGACATACATGCAAGTCTGCATACTCTTTACGATACAGGATACAATCGTTCGGACATGCATGTATTCTTTCTACTTCCATTCCCAATGGACAAAGAACCTTCTTGGCTTGGTAGGTGGTCTTTGGGCAACACGTTTCCCTCCGGAAGAATGTCCGCTAGGAGACCTAACAACGCCGTGAAACTCTTGTCGGATCAACCATTGCTCGCCTTCAATTTCAGCGGTTCAAATACGGTTGACAACCTTGTGTATTAAACTTGCGATCGAGGAACAAAGGTTTCCCGAGTCCTCCATTAAGCGCTCGAATTTACAAAACTCTCTCTCATTGTAGTTTCATACGCATCGCGTAGCATCGATCGATTTACACCGTACATCGATTTGGTCTATCGCTACACACGTAACAATTAGTAGTGTTAAATTATATTAATAAACTACAAATCGTTACTCCTCCTATTAACCAAATACACTAAAATTGATTAAAGATAAACCTAGAGCAAATATAAAGAGTTAAAGATCGTTACCCTCGGAGCTCACGACGAAATTTCCTAATATCCCATGAGATTCCTCTTGTCCTTCTCCTTCAGGCCAATGAACAGGGCAAGAGAAGAGCCACAGTCGAAATGCACCAGCTCCCACATAAGCTTATCCCACTCACAAAAACACTCATTCACAACACCCAAACCGAGAGCTACCACCAAAGTCAAGCCTCACAAAGCAAGCAAGCATGCAAGCCAAATGTCCATAAGTTGCTAGGGAAACCCACAACCAAGAACAAGACAAGCAAAATAAACAAGCCTCCTACAGCCAACACAGAGCAAAGCTTCTCAAGTCCCTCTATTCCAAAGAAGATATCAGAGGCGCCGAGCGAGGGCCTCTGTCGGGTCTTTATATTTATAGGGTGGCATATCATGACGCAGTTCTCCACAAATCGTCTGTGTTGAACTTGTCTGAGCGGCTCCATGTGGAACCGTCGTGATATCCTCAATATCACGAGCGGTTAATAATAATAACTGTCATGATATACTCAAATCACGAGCGGTTCTATTAACAAACCGTCTGTGATGTGAGTATATCACAAACGGTTCTACTTATTAACCGTCTGTGATATGTAGGCTATCACAGACGGTTCCACATGGAGCCGTCTGTACAAGTTCAACACAGACGGTTAGTAATAGGAACCGTCTGTGATGAGGATATTAGCACAGATGGTTCTTCATTCAACCGTGATAGCGTACGGAGCATGTATATGCGCAAATAGATGATAAAAAATACCATATCATCACAGACGATAAAAAAGACCATATCATCACAGACGATAAAAATTAAAGACCATATTTACATCACAGACAATAGATCGCCTTATCATTTTTACATCACAGCGATAAAAAAGGATGGCGATCCTATCTTAGTCTTCAAATCTTAAATACGCATTCTCGTCGGCCGGTGGGAGCGGGATCGATTGTCTCACCAAACGCCTCCACCTGTGACCTTGCACGCTCAATTTCCTCTTGTAGATGTTCGGACTCCGTAATCAAGTCCCATATAACCCAGAGGCCATCAACCCTGGTCTCCACGGTCTCGGCTAGGTGACCCGCTCTCTGCAATGTCGAGGTCGTCCTCGACTCTGGGCTGCATCCTCGGTGCGGACCAAAGAGTTCCATAGGACAATCTCCACGACGAGGTTTACTCGCCGGATGCTGGAGAGCCTCGCACTGGTATGTTGGATGAGGAGCTCCAATCGACCGATGATCACCGTTATGGTCTCCGGTAGATCGGAGGGTCTACAACGGATTGCATTGCGAACGGACGTCTTGTTCGCAGCTTGGGCCAGGTTGCGATCAAAGAGGTGCGAGTACATAACCATAATGTAGGCCAGTACAGCCGGGACGAGAGAGGAAGCCATTTGGAATTTGTGGAGAGAGAGGGGATGATCAAGGATCGAGGTTCGTGAGAAATCCCTCTGATAAGGGTTGTTTATTTATATAAAAGAAGTAGTAAAGCTGGAGCAGGAGACGAAGAGACACTCGCGCGGGAGATGAAGGGAATGAGATCCATAGCACAGACGACTCTATGATGGATCCGTCTGTGATAAGATATCACAGACGGATATATTAAATAACCGTATATTATATTACCATATCACAGACGGCTTTATGTAAGCACCGTCTGTGATATCCTCAATATCACAGACGGTTCCATTAAATAACCGTTTGGGATATCCTCACTATCACAGACGGTTATTTAATGCAACCGTCTGTGATATCCTAAATATCACAGACGACTTTATTAAAGCACCGTCTGTGATAGTATATCACAGACGGTGCTTCAATAGAGCCGTCTGTGATATCCTTTTTATAAAAAGGCGCACCCTAGGGTTTTGCTCTTTACTCGTCACTTCGTCTCCTGCGCCCCTTAGGCTCTCGCGCGCTCTCTCGGCTCCTCTAGGGTTCGCCCGTTCACCTCCCCGGCCGTAAGACCCGACGCGCCACCCTTCATCGGACGACGCCGCCTCCGCCTCGGACGCGGCCTCCTCCCGTGTCGGCCTCCTCCCCCTGCACCGGCCTCCTCCCCCTGCGTCGTCCTCCTCCCCGGCCTCCTCCCCGCGCCGTCCTCCTCCCCGTGTCGGCCTCCTCCCGGCGCCTCCCTCCTCCCCGCGTCGGCCTCCTCCCCTGCACCGGCCTCCTCCTTGCACCGTGAGTTGTTGTGCGGCATCCTCTCTATGAGTATTCCTAAAGATAATATGTGAACTGAATCTAGTACTAAAGATATGGCAAATTGATCAGTGGGCTTTGTTGACATGCTCTGTGATGAACTTTGTCTTATACTGAGATTGAATGTGATAGTTAGTTGATTCTTGAGCTCTATTGTACAAATTACTTGCTACTGTCAATTTCATATACTTTTAATTTGTTACTTTCGATTGAATGCTAGTTATCACAGACGGTTGAATGCCACTGTCAATTTGATATACTGTTAGTTCATTCTTGAGCTCTATTGTATTGACGAACCGTCGTGATGTGACTTTGATAGTCTTTGATAATGTGAACTGAAATTGATCGTGGGCTTTGTTAGTTCGCTCGTGATGAACTTTTCTCTTATACGAGATTGAATGTGATAGTTAAGATCATTTTTGATATGATTGAGATCATTTGATGATTAAGCAAAGTATTGTTTAGAGCTCATAGTTTGAATTTATACTATCATATTCATTTAATGAAGAGTATAGACAATAGGATTGAGATGGCAAAGACTTGTTCTTTTGCAACTCTCATACGAGCACAAACTACCATCAATCCTTCTTTATATATTATACGTTTGTGCATCATTTTCGGTTAAGTTGAGTAAATCGCTTGAATGCAGTCGGTTAGAGCTTACGCATATTGCTTCGTGCATATATAGATAGCAAGTAGCGACATGGCGTCCGCACCATCTTCGCGCCGTCATCGGCGTCGCGAATGCGTCGGATCTCGAGGAAAGTGGTACGACGCGAGATGGCAGAGGAACATCGAGAATTCCTCGAGGCCTAATGACCGTCACGGAGGTCAATGCCAATGGGATCCCTGTGAGTCCCCCCAATGCAGCGGCGAGATTCCGGACCTTGTGCGGGATACTTGGAAGGGAACGGGTCCCCATCACCACACTGAGCTGGGACACTGTGTCGGATGTTCGGAGAAGCCAGCTGTGGGACGAAGTTTTAAAATCGCTCACTTTCCCACCGCAGACCGGCGCGCGTGGAGCGGCAGCGTTGCTCTCGATCGGAAGGCGTGGAGGACCTTCAAGAGCGTGCTTGTCACAAAGCACGTGAACACGGTCGAACGCCCTTCACGGCGTATAAATTCTTGTCGCGGGATATATGGGACGCCTTTGTGTAAATGAAGACGACGCCCGAATTTCTTGAGGAAAGTGCGACGCACAAGGCTCTCCGGACACTTAACACTCACCCCACAAACTCGGCATCACTGGTACGCGGGTAAAACCGCGCAATGGGCGGCGGAGGACGCGAGCGAAACAAGGTCATTTCTTTGAGATCACGGACCGGCGCGCTCTCCCGGTTAAGAGCGAGGCATCAATTACATCTTGGCGAAATCTCTTTCACAAACCAGCAGACGGGATGTGGCCAACCGTGTGGTAAATGTCTTGAACTACCTAGTTGTTAATAAGTCTATAACTTCATAATGTATATAATAACATGATGACCTCTTGCGGCAAGAATTGAGTTCGCATGTTCCAAGGCTCCTTCCAAGCGAGATAGGGAGAAGGATATACTATCTACTGGCACCGGGAAACAAGGAGCACCGGTCGCACGCGAGGCAAAGGGGTTAACGTATCTTGGAGGATGGATTCCCACGACTCATCGCACGTATAGGAGCAGGAAGAGATCCAAGGCGAGCACGACACGGTGTTGGAACATGTGCTTACTTCAAAATTTGAAGGAAGAGAACGGTGCTATCTTGCAAAATTTGAAGAAAAGATAGCAAGATTGCAGGACCAAGTGAATCAACTACTACTCCTCAACAACCGATCCGCAGTCGCCCCGTTGTTTTGGTAGGCAGTCCTCCTCAACATCGGAGTAGCGTCGCGTCCACGCAAAATTGTGAACATGATTATGTCCAATTACCTATCGACGACATCAAGGTAATGTACATCTCTGGAATGCTCCAAAGATAGACCTATAGAACGCCTTAGCTAATTGCGTATCGTTTTGTAGGAGCCGACGCACTGCACACTCCAAGTGAGGATGGTTGAGATGTCTATTGAGGCTGGGCGGGGGGTGATGTATCCATGCAATGAAGGGATAGTGCAGCACGGTGCCCAGGTGGCGCAGGGTTACGCCAGGGTCCAGGTGGACATGGTACATGATAATTTTAGGCCGTCCACCGGAGATTCGCCCGAACGACGAAGTCATAACACTAGGGGATGCCATGTACGCTTTTATTCGGTGGCCAAAGAAGGACATCGCCACTCGACCTGCTGGTGTCGCCTCAACCTTTGATGACTCCACCCAACCATCTCCACACCGACCATGCCTCTCAATTCAACTTTTGAAGGACATCGTCCGGACCTTGCAAATCCGCCTCAACTTTTGATGACTCTACCCCAACCATCTCGACACGACCATGTCTCTCTAACAGACCCTCCATGGCGCACCTCAACCTTCGCCGAAGCCCGCCTCATCGGTTCCGTGGAGAAGACACCGAACGAACAAAAAAGCGTGCTGGCGTATCGGTTCCCGAGTCGTCTGACAGGAGGAAGACGCGTAGCGGGCAAGTCGTTCAGGACAAATCGAAATCGAAGAACATTAAGGCGCTTCCGCCTCCTAACCCTAAGAAATACTCTTTCGGAAGTCCGTTGGCGACGAGCACAGTATTAGCCCTCGCTGGATTAGGTTGTCAGAGTTTGCATAGCTGGTACTTGCAGAAGACTAAAGAGAAAGGGTGCGCTGATGGAATCACCGTCAGATACACGGAGGACTATTTCCTCCACGAGCCGGCCCCCTTCATCGTGGGCTTCGACGACTTATTCGACCTATTCAACCTCAAAGCCCTCGATGCCTCACTTCTACGATGTTGGACACTGTAAGTGTGTACAATCAAGTTCTACATTCACGTAATATAACAACTCATTGCTTATGTATAGATACATGATTAAAACTGCCCGGCGATTGAAAGAACCGGTGGGTTTCCTCGACCCACACGTGGTCTCTGAGCAAACCATCTTGGCGCACACATCCTCGTCGAGAAATACATAACGCAGGATTGCTTGCTCAAAACTACGGGACTACATAATGGTGCCCTACAACCGTAGTAAGTGCTTCACTACTTGCTATACAAATTTCATTTGTACTTTATATGATGATGAACTTAGGTTTAATGACTATAGCGACATACATGAGTAGGCACCATGGATCCTTTTAGTCATTATACCAAAGAGGAATCAGTACTATACCTTGATTCTCTAATGAAAAAGGCCACGACTTCACCCTTGTGCAAGAAGTACTCGGCAGTGTGCTCATTTCCTCCATACATAACTCTATTGTAGTCTTCCTTCGTTTGAAATGGCCGAGGTTAACTTTTTGAAACATGTAGGTCGTTCATCTCCTATATTGCCGAGGAGGGCTATACAAGGAACGAACGCCACACTTAATCACGGGGACGCGATTTCGATGACGTGCTACAACACAATAATCCTATATCATACTTCGTAATAATGCGTCTCGAACCGACTATACCTATATATGTAATTCTATTTTTTCATGCCGCCAAGAAAAGCGTAAGAATGTGCATTCTACGCTTGCCATCATATGCGATTCTCATGAGTGCTAGGTTGCGGATCCCGAGGTTGGTCAATCTCGCAATAATTGCTAATTATAAATTTAAATATATATGTGTAACACTTTACTCTTGTTTGTAGGTTTTGAATATAGATTTAGATTCACTCGTTCGTAAAGAGATCTCGGATGTTCGAGGAGGCTCTGCACCTTCATCATGACGGATATCATTGCGCCAACGGAGAGTTTCACTCTTGAACGACCTCAAACAATTAATATATATTTAATATAGTTGTAATTCACTTTGAATAGTTGTAATTCAATGGTACACTAGCGACAATATTTGATATATGTTGGTTTGTAATTGACAATGATCACTTTGGGTTGTCAACGATTGATTTATCTCGTGATGTATCTATTTTTCGCACGCTTATTTTGAGAGGGCATGGCTAGCAATTCCCTGAGGCTAGCGAAAATTTTCAAAAATAGTTAGGTGAAGTAACTATCACAGCACGGTTTAACAATCAAACCGTCGTGAATATGCATATCCTGCATCGCTCTATTTAATAACCGTCGTGATATACACATATCTCGAGCGGTTAGTAAATAGAACCGTGCAGGATATCCTTTATCACGAGCGGTTCTATTTACGAACCGTGCGGGATATGTGCATATCACGAGCGGTTAAATAATTAGAACCGTGCGGGATATGTGCATATCACGACGGTTTGTAAATAGAACCGCTCGTGATAATTAGATAACACTGACGGTTCTTTAATAGAGCCGTCGTGATAATTAGATAGCATGACGGTTATATAATTAGAACCGCTGCGTGTTGTGACTTATCACAGACGGATTTTTAACCGCTCGTGATAACCGCCGATTTATCACAGACGCATAAAATACGAGCGGTTCCGGAACCGCTCGTGATGGCTATTCGAACCAAATCGTGATGAGGCTGTGTGTAGTAGTGTGGGATGCCGCTTCCAATAACAGAGACAGACCAAGAATTGTTTTGGACATCTACAACGATAACCAACGACAACGGCGAAAAAGTAAATTTCTGGAAAGACAAGTGACTAGGTACGAGGTCACTAAAAGAGCTGGTCCTAAGACTTTTTCACATTGCGGCCAGGAAAAACCGATTGGTGAAGGATGCAATGCACCAAGGAAAATGGATAGCAGACTTGAGGCGAAAAATTACCTGAAACTTACTGTAGGATTTTGTTCGAGTTTACAACTTGGTTTGCCAAGTCACGCTGTCCCAAAATGTGTTAGATGGCATCACTTGGAAATGGACAGCATCAGGTAACTATTCAGCAAAATTGGCTTATGACGTGCAATTTATAGGAGCATTGGAGGCACCCTTCAGAGAGTTGTTCTAGAATATCTGGGCACCACAAAAGTGCAAATTTTTTTGCATGGATCCTCATTCTGCATCAACTACCAACGGCGGACATTCTGACTCGTTGCCATATGCAAAATGATCATTGGTGCTCATTATGTACAGACAACCCGGAAAGGGTAATGCATATGTTCGTTGAATGTTCCTATGCCAGACTTATGTGGTCCTTAGTGGCTAATTGGGTGCAGCGGGATAACCTAAAGCCCACTTATTGGACAACCCAGACAAAAATGGTGGACTGGTGGACTGACGTCTTCCTATAAGGAGAGGAAAATTATAAAAAAAAGGCCAAGCTTCGCTCTTAGTGCTGATCCTCTGGCACATATGGAAAGAAAGAAATCAACGGATTTTTCAGTATCTCAGGCAAGTGCCGACAAGGATGTTGTCGATAATCAAGGAGGAAGCCTAGGCTTGAACGCAAAGCGGAGCGATAAAGCTGCAGATCTACCATGACGGAGGGCCGGCGTAAGTGGGAAGGTATTTAGGTAGAGGTAGCAGCGCTGGCCATTCGATAAGTGGCCGACTGTAGGGTTATGCTATGCTGATTGGCAATGCTTCATTGCCCCTGGGTCTTCCTTTTCTTTGGATAGTTGTGTGCGTGTGCGTTTTGTTTATTCTTTTGTGTATGCTCTGTTTTTCTGTTGTATTTTTCTTCTTTCTTTAATGAAATAACGGCTCGCCGTTTCTTAAAAAAAGAGTTTCGGAAATAAACCAGTTTATGTGGGCGGGTTAGTAGCGGTTTCAGATACAAATCAAATTGGCACAGGAAAAACAAATCAAATATCTTCTAGTAAACTACAAACATAGCAACTTATACTGACAGAATCGATTGCACTACATTATACTACCTCCGTATTTTATTAGTTGACGCCAGCTAGTGCAAATGCTTACTAGTGAACGTCATTTATTAATGAACGGATGGAGTAATAGGCTTATGCCCAATTGCCCACCCCCTCATGTGTCATGGAACCCCATTGATAAGAAAAAAGAGCAGAGCTTTGCAAAGAACAAACCTCAAGTGGGCATTAGATTCCAGCTCTGATGTGTCATGGGAACTATCAAGCCATGCCATCAATCTCATCACGAGAAAATATTCCAGGTTCTCAGCATTTTGTAAGCTTCTGCTGGTCACTTGTTCCATGTTGCCTTGCACACGAGACCAGAGCAGACAATCTTACTAGCGTAGCCCTTTCTGGTTTAATTAGTAACTATTAATAGATCTTGGCAAAGGGCCGTTCCTGGGCCCGCGCAGCCAGGGCGACCACCCAGCGGCCCAGCACCTCCGAGACATAGGGGCCCGACCTATATAGTCTACACATCTCTACTACTTAAAAATACGAGTTGGTGACGGTCCGTCCTTCTTCATACGATGTGAGTTGTTGGATCCATCCTCTTTCATGCTATGTGAGCCGTTGGATCTGCATCTCCTTTCTCTGTGCGCACAGTTTGCCGAGCTATCGTCCCCTCCCCACCCGCGACTCACCCCACCGACCCCAGCCGACTCGTGAACGCACCGACCCTTGCCCGCCTCCCTTGCCCCTCGCCCGCCTCCCAGCCTCTGCACCCTCCCCTCGCCCGCCGCCGCGATCCTCTCTCTCACCTCGCCGCCTCTCCTCTCCTCCACCTCCCATCTGCGAACCCACGCCAAACCGCCGCCTGACCCTCTCCCATCCGTCCCGCGCCTCCCTTGCCTCCGCGCCCGCCCCTCGCTTGCCACCGCGACCCCCTCGCCTCTGCAGCCGTCCCTCCCTCCCATCCCTCTGCACTCGCACCACACTCACCCCTCGCCTCCGCCCCCGTACCTCCCTTCCATCCGCGTCACGCCGCCTTCGCATGCCGCGATCCCCTCGCCCCTCAGCCGCCGCCTCCACACCCTGAGATCCCTCGCTGTCCTCCTCCGAGCCCATGGAGAGGATCTCTGTCGCCGTCCGCTTCGCCGACCGCCCCGCCTCCTCGATGATTCCTCCACGTCCAGCGGCGATCGCGAGCGCGATCGACGACACCGCATCTCCTCCTCCACCACGCGCCGATCCCATCCCGGCGCCTCCTTCGCCGGTAGCACCGCCTCTCCTCCTCCTATCTTGAACCCTCCTCTCTAACCCCTCTCGTCTTGAACTAAAGACCACGTGTTCGACGAGACATCCACCAACGCGCAGTCTCACGGCGTGCTCGTGCGCGCCTCATCCTCGCCGCGCCGTTGACGACTTCGACGGCACGCCACGGCGCACAGCAAGAATGCAAGACCTTCACCATGAATGGCTCCGCGACCACTCGGGGATCATCCCGCTCACCGTCCGCGACGCCTTCGACACCGCGAGAGGTTAGATCTTGGTCTCCAATGCCCAACAAGACGACACTTGCGTTAATTAGATCCGAGATCACTTTATTACGCACCTTGGTTGGATTTTGGTCTCGGGTAGGCTGCGACCGTGAGTTCTGACGACGGTGTCATACATGGAGATTTACAACAAGGAGATCAATGACCTCGACGCGGAGCCGAAGTCGCCGATTCACGAAAGCTTGTATGTAAGTGCAAGAAATGATCCGGATTTTCTTCAGATTACAAGACATGTTATGTAACTATTTCTATTTTTGCTGCTACAACGCGGTGTGTATATGGCCGGCCTACGGGAGGAGATTGTGAATAGCACCGAGCAAGTGTTTGAGCTATTCGAGCTTGGAGAAGGTACCATTTCTGTCCATACACTATTTTACTTGTTCAAGTACCCGTTTTGATTTTGTATTTGGGGTTCGCCATCGATTAGGGTATAGGGAAGATGGAAATAATGCTATACTATACTGTTGTTTGATGGTGTACGCTAGGAGTAGATGGTTGGGTGTTTGAAGGATTCGGTAGCTTTTATCTGCATTATCAAGTTCAGTTTGTTGAGGTCAAAAGAGGTGTCTGTAGAATTTGTTGGCTATCATGGTTGGATGACCCAGTTGATTATTTTTGGAGAATGCTATCTGGTGCATGCCTTCCAAATACTTATAGTTCACGGCTGCAAAATTGGGAAGAACAACGAAAATCGGTAATAAATCAGTTACCACATCGAGAGAAAATGTCCAAAATCATATACAAACCGGTTAGAGATCGAGGGAAGCGACAAACTTGAGCAAACTCCAATGTACTATTCTTAGTAGTAATCTTTCATATGAATACGTATTCATTCTTTCACCCATTTCATACGGAGCTTGGTGTATGAATTGCATTGCTGATTTTACTTGATTTTGGCTCAGAAAATTTTCGAGGTTGACATGATTTGCAGTCTTTTATTTGTATCATGACCCTTCTTGAAATCTTAAACTGGGAGCTTGTGTTAGATCTAATTTGCAAGACCAGTTCAGTTTGTTCTAAACTTGTATAGCTTAATATGGACCGTGGAATCAGAATTTGTGTAATCAAACCTAGCTATAATCTGACTCCTTTATGTATTCAAGTGGACCATAGCTATCTGTTAAACTAATGGCTTAAGACTTCAGAACATTCTGACTATCTGTGGGACTTTTGAAAATTACTAACTCCTTTCAGGAATGTGGTTGTTCATCTATGTGCCTATGTTGGATGCTATGTTATTGGGGACTTGGGGTTGGAATTGAGAGAACCTTTGGTGTTTACCGTGTAATGGAGACAAAGCACTGCTCCGGAAAGCATAGTTTTGTATTTGGGTCTTACTTTTGTCTATGATAATGTCTTGTTCGATTTACATTCATCTTAAGATGAAAATGGAAAGCAAGTAAATTTCAAGAGGCGTCTTCTGAATTGGTTGTGCAGTCGTGTATTATTTTCTTAGAAGATCCAACCTACATTATGGTTGAGACAATATCATAAAAAGATCTAATATTTTTCATAATACTGCATAGTTTCCAGAAGTTCAGAAATAAGCATTTCCTCTTTAGTTATTCATATTGTTGCTATCGAGCATTGATATCAATTTTCTAATTGGATTCTGTAGGGAAAGCATAATGTACGATATCTGGAGCTTCCTCTTATTAAGCACGTTGAAGGCCCTGATACAGATAGGCTTTCATTTGTCTTGTGTGGTAGGTGGTCCAGTCTTTCTTTTGCAGCAATTTGACTTTGCTTTTTTTGTTCTTTCTTGCCTTGTACATCTATTTGCTCCAACAGATACTATAATTTTTCATTCCTGATATTCTCTTTACACTCACTTTGTGAACATCACAACTGCAAAATTCATGGTCTAGTAACTTTAGTGTTCTGTTTTTATAGATGAAAAGTTTGACTGGATTACTATAACATCTCCTGAGGCAGTTGCAGTGTTCCTTGAGGGATGGAAGTAAGATTCAAACATATCGTAGTTATTGTGCGTAGTGTTGCTACAAATAGAAATTATGCGTCAATTCACGATTCATTCCTCATAAGTTGTGGGCTTGTGGCGGCACATAGGTTTCTGCACGTTCTGTCATTGGTTTGTTGGATAACCAAATCTATGATGTGTTCTACGTGTCTATAGTTGTTATGAAACTTCTTTCCTTCACTCAAATAAATGCTACAAGAATACACCAGAACAGCTCAAACATCTAAGAATGCGTATTTGACGTAAATTACAAAATAATTCAATATCAGCGCTGCTGGAAGTCCTAAGGTGCAAATAGCAGTTGTTGGAGCAGGGACTGCAAGAATTTTTTATGAAGCATTGCAGTTTGATGATATATCCCTTGAGGTTGCATTCTCTCCTTCCAAAGGTACCTTGCCACGAAATTTATACGATGTAATTACTACCCATGCATTTTAAAGACTTAATATATCTTGAAGGCTCAAACTCTATTTCAGTCTACAAGGCACTTATTCCATTTCTTTCTTAAATCGACTATGGGTTAAGTTTTGGCACGAGTGCTTCCAAGGACCAGTGAGACTACCTATAAAGTGTTGTATCTGCATCTGCAAAGGCTGGCCATGAAATTCGTGAGTCATTCTGGTGTTCATGTAGTTAGCATTTCTCTGCTTGCTATTTTCTTTTCCTTTCAATTAAGCCATATGTTTTCTGGCTTTCTGTTTTCCAGATTGAGTTATGAATTCATCGGGACTTTGCAAATAACTCTGTACTATAATAGCTTTGAGCTTGGATTTTGCGGTTGATGGGTTTAAGCTTTAAACTACTTGCATTAATTTCGATCTATGGGCTTGGTTCACTCCTTTTATTCTTTATTCTTGTCGTTTGTATCTTTCTCAACAATTGCATGAAATATTCAGGCTTTATGTTACTTAACTCTGTCGTGCAATGCAGAGAAGAAATTTTGTCGATCGAGGGTTTGAGGTGACAAGACTAAACACATATACAACTGTAAAATTTTCACTTATACTGAATTGTCTCTTTCTTTTATTTAATTCTCGTTCCATGTCTCACCTCATGTACACACAAAATAAGTCTTTTGCATCTTTTAAGCTACTTCTGGTGATATATGGTACACAAAACTAGATTGAATTTTTTGTTAACTTGTAATTGCTCATTTGCTCTCTCAGTGTTGAACTATTGAACTAGAGGCATCCGTTCTCTTTAACAACTATGACGGATTCCCGTGATGGTGGTGGCTTTTGCTGGCAAGCAACAGTTTCTTGTGGTGGTGGCGGCACATGGCTAAGGAGGCGACAGAGGCACGCAGCAGCAACATCACATGGTTTCTCTCTCTCCTTCATGTGCTCTCTTCCTTCTCTCTTTTTTTCATTCTTAATCCCCTACATGTGTGAGTGTGGCAAGATTAATGTGCATTCGTGTACTCAGCTTGGGTCTTAGTTTTGATATGTTGATTTTGATGAAGGTTTGATGTAGTGTTCTTCTATGCAGATGAAGCTTGTGAACGAGAACGATGTGCTCACTATCAGTCCAGTAGGTGTCAACCTCTCTTTTGGAATATTGATCATAGTGATGATATATGTTTTTTGTGTGCATAATTGTTATGAGAATCCAATGATTTTTGGTTAGTGGTGTGTTTTTTCACTACCCACTTAATGGAACGTGTGAGAATTGAATAAAGCACTGCAGTTTGACATCTTTTTTTCAAAGGAAATCATATGGTGTTTTACTGCAGTTTGGCATATTTTTTAAAAAGGAAATCATATGGTGTTTTAGTTAGATGACAACATAATTCTATTAACACAACAATGCTACATTGTTAAAGACAAGCTCTCACAAAAAAGCAACCTCGACAGTCTTGACTCGTCACATATGAACTTTGGTTTTTGCGCTCGACTATTGTTGTTGTCTAACCTTATATGATTTTTGCATCATAATGAGAGCAAAAGGAGAATAATTGGTAATTGTTAATATCTGTATTGAGAATTGGAAAGATTGTTGACATCTATTATCCATGCTAAATAGAGGGACATAAGTTCTAAAAATGGCTTGTATGCTAGAATCGGTGTTTGTTTATCTTTCAAAATATTTAGGTATGAGGTTTGATATTCAATGCTACAACGTAATGTATACCGGTTCCTGCATTTCCTTCATGCTTGTAGTATTTCAGGATGTTGTGGATAGCATCGAGTTTGCCAGGGGAGGGCCCAAGACTACATGGGGTTCAGTTCGTGCGGTAATGGGACATCCACAATCCTTTGATATTATAGGGCTCATGGGCGTGCAGATGACACAATGAACCTTGGCGGCATTAAGGTATAAAATGTTGTGTATGATGAATTTGGCGGTCCATCCATTCATTGTGTATGATGAATTTCAGGTTAGTTCCATCCTGATTGAGAGGATATGCAACAGAGTAAACGATACCATTATTGAAACAACAGCTATTGGGGTTCCACCTCTTGTGATTGGTGATGAATTTGGTTTCTTGACACGAAAGATATACTTGCTCAATCGCTATGCGCATTGATATTATTTGTTCTTCGGATCGGAATTGGACATTTTTTTCTTTTTTGTTGTCACTTACGCTGCACGTTCAATCCGTGTATTGAAGGTCTTAGTTGTATAACATTAAGGCTCTAAAGATATGGTTGCTTAAATGCTATGGAGTGCAGCAAAACCTTCTGTATATTGATTAGGTTTTTTTTATTCTGGTGATGTAAGCCTAAGTCCTGCATCCGACGTATCATAACAATTGTTTCTTGTGTACTTGTATATTCGATGTATTGTTTCTTGTGTACTTGCATATTCGATATATGATTGCTCTCATTGATTCTCTTTGTTAGGCACGATATATATATATATATATATATATATATATATATATATATATATATATATATATATATATATCAATGCAAGAAAAGTTTCTTTTTTCTAATGTGAAAAGAGCTCTGTGGTAATATGTACTTCATTTAACATTATATGATTGTACATTCATGTGAATAATATGTTTGAGACATAGTATTGCTCATCGCACATAAATTATTGGTGTAAAGCATGAGTTTTCGTTGCAACGCACAGACACATGACTAGTATATGTATATGTATCAGTAATTGAGGCGCAAGGCCTAAGCAAGAAGCTATCGACTCATGACTCGTGAGGCAGCAGCCCATTACATAGGCCCAAGCAAGCAGCCAGGGAGCCAGGCTCCTCACGGCCGCCGCGGTCGCGGCTCGCTGGTCATGACGCACGCTGCACGCCGTCATCTAGAAAACGTTTATCTAGACGTGGAAATGAATGCGGAAAACAGATATTAATATAGGGGCTAGTAGAATCTCAAAGGGAGCCAGACAGACAAATATGATGAATTGGATGTAGGTAACGTAGAAGAACAACCTAATGAAGATTTAAGACGAGGAAAATGCTACCAGTGAGGATGATAATAATATGACTTGCTATGAAAACTTAGATAATTCACCTAATACATAATCTTTATGTGTTGATGAAAAAACAATTTATGCTATGGATATCTATGATCCGAGAAATTGGGATAATATTGTTAATAAAGCGAGGGGGCATTTTAGTGGATCGTCAATGATAGTTTTTTGCTAGGCTTATTAATAATATTAATGGGTTTTGAGCTCCTCCCTTCCTCCTAAAAACCCTAGCCACCACCGAACAAGCCCCCCTCTCCTCCTCCCTTCCTCCTCGCCGTCGCGCCGTGGGCTTCTTCTCCTCGGTGGTGGTGCCTAACCTACATCGCACTCCCAATGCTCGACGTTCGTCTACCGATTTTCAACGATATGGACTTTCATTGGGGTTGGATGTGGGCGCATCTCCGTCGGCTCATCTTCGGGCGTGCGCGATCTGGGGCCCTTTTCCGCCGGCTTCTTTCGGCGGCACGGCTTCGTCGATGGCATGATGATGGAGGTGGCGCGATGCAGATCTAGATTTGGCGCAGTTGGTAAACATCGCGACGACTCGGTGGCGGTGGCTTGTGCGGCTCTCGACTCCTCCCCGGTGGATGGCTTTTAACCGGCCGACGCATGGGCTGCGGTGGACGTCGCCTTCCTTTGGTGTTGGCGGCGGTTACCCGTTGGAGATGTCGCGGACGTCGTCTTGGCGATCTGGCATTCATTGGTTGAATCTAGTGACAAGGTCGTATTGTGGCGTGGACATGGAGTGCTGGTACCTTCGATCCGGGGTGAAAACTCTTGATCTGGTCTTCGTTGGTTGGATCCGGCAACGACGTCAACCTAAGCGGCGTTACCTTATTAAAGGCGTTGCTTTGGAGAACCGGTACCTGAGCTCGGGAGTGAAAACTCCTGATCTAACCTTCACTGGTTGGATCTGGCGACGACGACGTGAGTCGTATCCCTTCTTTGAGGCGTCGCTACGGAGACTAGCCCATCATCACCTCTTTGCTGTGCAGCTGCTGTTCGCGTGTGGACGATCTCCTGGTTGGTCCCGGAGACGGGGCTAGGTGGTCTTTTTTTAAGCTAACCTTTGCATGACAATTTGTTTGTCATTGTTGACTTTTGGCCGTTTTTTGTTTTAAACTTTTAGCTGATGATGGTGTAATGACTATATGCATCCCTAGTTGGTGTTGAAGCTGATAGTTGTACTTTCATTATCTAAAAAATAGGTCTTTGATAGTATTTTGTCCTTATTAGCAGTGATCTCTAGAGACTAGAGGAGAGCATAAGTTTTTGTGATGTATGAATGTTAGCTATTTTTTTTACGTTTTAATATAAGGCTCCTTATTTTTTTGACTCGCCCGGGCCCTAAAATGTCAGGACTGGCCCGGCAATTGTAGCTTGCTGCTGTGTAGGACGTCAACAACGTTGGTACGTACCGACGCGCGTTTGATCGATCATCACGCAGTGAAACAAAAGCTGTCGAGATGTGTCGTTCACGGGAAGTGCGAATTTCTCCATCCACGGGGATATGCCCCAAATCTAGTTGGGGCTGCGTGGGACAAAGTGCAAGATACGCGTGCAGATGCACCGATCGACACGTTGCTTTCTCCGTGAAATATTGTTGCTTTGCGTCTCCACGGCGTGCAAGTTGGTTATGTTTGATGCCAAAACAGCCATGCACCGCGGCAAAGAAAACGCGGCGAAGTTCACACGATGGAAGAATCGACGACTCTCGTCTTTGAGCAAGACTTTGGTTCGTGGATGACTACTCATACTTTGGTTGTTTAGATTGGTAAGATAAAAGGTTCACAGAGGCCAATTTTCCTGACGTGTAGAGACATCTTGTCCAGTAGCATGAGAACGATTTTGTAACAGAGTAATAATAGTAGAAAGGAGTAAAGAAGACCCAACTCAGTAGGCGTGTGGTGATGTGTATTTGTGTGAACGTCTATATGTTGTACTGGATGATTCGTAAAAAAATATAGAACGGTAACTACATAGGACATGAATAGAATTAGATTTAGATGAAGATCAAGGGGAAAAAGGTTTGAGGCATGTCTGGTATGAAGATTAAGCATTTACTGTAGAGAGGAGGTCCATCTACAAACTGCTAACGGAAAACTGGGCCTTGAGGAGATACAGCCCATTAACCCGAACTAAAAGACATTTGCGACAAAAAAGAATTAAAATGGAATAAAAAGGGATCAAAGTGGATCGGGGTATTGAACCCGACGTGAATCGAACACGCAACCTTCTGATCTGGAGTCAGACGCGCTACCATTGCGCCACGGATCCGGCGGTAGCTACAACCGAAAGAAAAGCTATATAACGACACTGCCTAATGTACACAGAAAACACTTGCTGCTAACGAAACGAACCATTTCGAATAGGAGTATTACAGATATTACAGGAATTACATTGTTAACGTTTTTCTTGAGGTCACCCGTTCGACAAAAACGAAAAATCAAGTCTTGTGAGCATATATGATGGGTATATATATATGATATTCATTCATGCCAAAGTCATCAAACATCTAAAGTTCTAAACAAAGATAATAGTACGCCAAAATAAAATAAATTTTGCGAACCGCGGTGTACTTTGGCCTTTTCACATGGCATTCCTATTTCTATTTTACGGGGGATAAATCCAAAAAGATTCCCTTAAAGTCATTTCTTTTTTCCACTTAACCTTGTATAAGTCATTTTAGTTTACTGATATCCCATAAGTCATTCAACTGTCCATATACACTCATATAAGTCCATTTTCCTCATTTTCTCACTAATTTCTTGTGAATTTCTCCTTAAGTTGTGACACATAATCAGCCATGCATGAACACGCAGAATTAGCCTCTCCTGATTTCTCTCTTCGTTATGGCACCACCAACGGCGCCAACATGACATCCATAGTAGGTTTCATACTTTCATGTGCCATGTGATTCGGAGATGATTACGTGCAGTTGATATATCATGATTTGTTTAAAAAAATCGGGAGTAATTGACTAGAAAATGAGGAAAATGGATTTATAGGGGGTATCTCGATAGTTTTATGACTTGGGGCTTCCAATAAACAAAATGACTTACAAGGGGCTAAAAGTTCGATTCACAGTGACTTTCAGTGACTCCATGATCAGCGCGCTCTCGGCATGCGCGCTGCCGAGGAACACCGTTAGGCTGAACACGTTCATGATGATGAATTTGTTGTTATCACATATTACAACAGTCCTAACTCGTAACATGAGTTCATTGGGCGTTACCGATCTGAATGGGAAAAAACTTGGTGCCAAACACAAGCGAGTTTCCCTTTAGAAGTTATGTGATCTCAACCAGGTAAAAACGAAATAAATGAGTCAGAGCAAATCTGTCAATTTACCACACCCGTTAGGTCCCATGACGATCAAAGGGGTTTTGACTGACGGTAGTAGCAATAGCAATATGGAGCAAAAAAATTCAGTGGCATAAATGAAGTGGTTAAATTTTCGATAACAAAGCAAATTTACACATATTTCCAGTGGAACAGACAAAATTTTCCGTAAACGATAACCCAACGAGGGAAAAGAGAGCTCTTTTACGATACATTTAATTTAATATGAATCGTCTATCTTTTTTATCTAATGGTTTAAAATAGTTATGATTTAGTTATACTACACCTGATAGTATACGTTAGTATAATCCCAAAAGGGTAGAATTGTAATTGACTATGTGAAAATCACGTACTACAAGAGTAATATTTTCAACCCTAATTAGAAAAGCCAACAATAAACTTACAAAAAATTATAAATATGTAGAAAAGTCTATTATACATTTAACAAATCAATGATCAGATTTGATTTAGAGTAGAATATATCGTAATTTTTTTTTTTAAAAAAACCTCCACCACTGCTGCGACGGACGGCCCAGAGTGCTCGATCGCGCGGTGCATTAATACGACAAGCAGCGGTGTCAAATCATCGCCTCCCAAGCCGGGCGAGATCAGGCCAGCCAGCCGCCAAAACCATCCGTGATTTGTCGCTCCGGAGCATCCTATGCACGCAGAGCGCCACGGCCACAGACCGAGGCGGCGAGGCTAGGCCTCGCCGGCTCGGCTGATTGGCTGTTTGGAGGCGCGCGCGGCCGCCCCTACCGCCATTAACCCCCCCTCCCTCAGCCAAAATAGCCGGTCCTTCCCGTCGCAGTAACCACTGACCACGTGCCGCTGTCTTCCCATACATCCATTCCATCCCGAGATCGATCGTTGGTTGCGCCATCGACCTCCTTTCAATTCGCACGTACGCTGTACGTCGCTAGCTACGTACGCGTGCTGTAGCCTTATTCGCCGATCTGAAGAATCTGAACAGGCGTGACCGAGCTCGTGCCGTACCTCTGCACTTCCCCGCGTCACTGTAGGAGTGACCAGCGAGAGCGAAAAACAACCGCTGGGATTTGACTAGCAGTACGTTCCTTCTCTCAATTGGGAGTCCCGGCACTAGTCTAATCACACACATAAATAAATATTTGCCTGTATTTTTTGGACAAAAAATGCTTTTTATTTTCTGTCTTATGGGTCCCGGAAGAGATGATACGTGTTCTACTGGCTCGGGATTTTCTTATCGGGGCAGCTTAATTATAATTAATAGTGCACCATTATCAGTGTAGTAGCTGCACGTAATTTGCGTTCAACGAACCCCACATAAAGGAAGTTAAGGCGATAACTGATCCGTACGCCTACGTCCAAACATACGACTACACGAGTACGGTAATACAGTACCCTATTGAGCTGGAAGACCTGGACGGTCGCTCGCTACATTGACCCAAAGCATCTCTAGGTAGTATAGCCCGAGAGCCCGGTAGGTACGCCGTTGTCGTACTCAACTACCGGATCCAGTGGAAGTTGGAACCAGTAGGCAGGTGGTGCTACTAGCTCATCATAAGCTCGAGCTAATCACACTAGCAGCTTACTAAAAATCTCACCGATAGTTTCTCTTTTTTTTTTTTCCTTCGTCTGAGAATCACTACTAATTATGCTGGATATACTAATGTAAATCGTGAAATATAGTCGACTTAGGTTAATGTGCAATGCAGTGAGTCCTACCATGGTAGAAGTAATACTTGTAGTAGATCGGAACGAAAGTTTAGATCGACGTTGGTTTTCTTAAATGACTCAGTTAGGGCACTCAACTCCAATGGAAGCCTCTGTGGATCAGGACCACTGTAGATTAGTAGTATCTAACTTGAGTAACTACTAAAACAACCATTAAAAGGGCATAAATGTGATGTCTATTGGCGTAGTAAACTATAACGAAATATGGAGAAGTATCCAGTATGTCGCTATCGTCGGCGCTCCCCTACTTCCATAATCGCAATTGCGTCGGTGCCGAAGAAATGTTAGAAAACCCCGCTTGTTTGGCATTTTAGAGAATGTATATACATTATACACAAAGAGAAGATTATAGGTTAGTTGGAATTGAAAAATATATTGCATGTTAAGCTAGCTATCTTGACTAAAGACAATCTCATTCGTAGAGGTTGGCTGGGGGACTGATTGTGTGTTTTTTGTGGAATGGATGAGAGTATAAATCATCTTTTACTTGTTTGCCCCGAGATTCATTTGGAACGTTGTGGCCTGTGCTTTCAACTTGCCTTGTCCTCCTGCAAGTATTGCAAGTATCCACAAATTGATGAATGATTGGATTGGATGTTTTGCAAAGAAGACAAGAAAATTGGTGCTAGTTGGTTTGGCAGCTGTTTTTTGGAGCATTTGGAGAATTTGCAATAAAGCTTGTTTCAAGAAGCAGTGACCTTCAGAACCTATGTTAGTGATTTTCGATATATGTCGTTGTATTGAACTTTGGGCCAAATTGCAGAAGGAGGCCGATCAGAACTTACTTATCAAGGGCGCTAAGGTGTTGAGTCAAGTGGCAACGGAGGTTTTTGGAGCAAAGAAAAGATGGGCGCCATGGATCAAGAAGTTGATGGGAGGACTTGATTCTACTGGAAGTGGATTCGGGCGTCTTTTCCTGTCTTTTGGTAGTGTGTTTTTCTTAGCTGGGATTAGTCTTTTTTTAGTTTAGACTTGTATGGAAACCTTGTCTGTAATATTTGCTTTTCGTTTTGTTTACTTTTGGAGTGCAGGTGAACTTTCTGTAAGATGGTTTCTTTTAATAGAAATCGGGGGTCTCCCCTTCTATAAAAAAAAATCTAGCTAAAACAATTTTTTGTTGATATTTAATATAATGGCAAATATACGTGATTTGGTTGCAATCATTCAAGATGAGTTTGTAGGTGGTCACTGGTCAGGTGGAAGGGCATTCACGCCACCAACCCGGGTGCAATATATCCCGGGGGTGCCTAGGTGGTAAACCACATATTTGAAAAATAAAACATAATTCTACAAACAACTATTTGTCGTCCAATATTCTCCATTGGAGAAACAAACGAATAGTGATGATAAATCAATATTTGATCGTGCATTTTAGTCTATTGCTCCAGTGGCTGATGCTAAAACCGTAGTAAATCCTGGTCGTCCAATTGGAACGAAAGAAATACTGCTCCATACTGTGTACCTGACCTGAGATCAGAATCTTGAATGTTTCAGACTTTTGAGTACAATGCGATCATTTTCTTGGAAAAGCGGACGAAGAGTGAAAGGGAAAGGCGTGCACACCTTAAATATTTGTCTGCTCAAACCAGGGTGCTGCGCTGCTGCCAAATGCCAGGGAAACCACAGAGCCGGAAAAGAAAGAAAAAAAAAGAGCCTAAAAAGGTTTTATCAGGACCACGTTCTAGCGCAATACTAGTGATAAAGCTCACGCAGACGCATTTAAGTGGCGCTGCCTTTTTGCTGCCTTTTCATGTTCCTTGACGTCTGGATCCATGTACACACATCCATCTGCATGCACGATAGCAATGTGTATCGCATCGCAATGACAGTCTGAATTTTTCATTCTACTTTGCAAATCCTCAGGGCTATAAAGGTGAGATTCCTCTCGCGATGTCAATCCTGCTGGTCCAGCCAGCATGAACATTGGCCGTGTCAGTAGATCAACACAGTTGAATTAACTCACACTTCACCTTTGTACTGCCCGTTTACTGTTCGGTCTCAGGCTAAACTCAGCCAGTTTTTTATCAGTCCGTCGGTGAACTGATAAGCTCCGGGTTCTCTACAGAAGGAGTGTAGTATAAAGTGCTCCCAAACAATCGTAGATGACACTGGAAGAATTAAAGGCTGCATCTAGACACATTAGAGGCAAATTAATAATTTGGTTTATGATTCATACGTCTGTCTTGTTTTATTAATGTCGTGCCCACTTCTCGCACATTGCTTTCAGTTCCTAGGACGGAGCAGTTCTGGAACAAACTAGGCAATCTGTTCGAGGAAACGTCCTCTTCCGGTTTGGTGGCGAGGCCACATCGGTTTTCCGAAACGGTGCAGGGGATGGGATGCATCCGAAGAAAATCTGATGGGTCCCTGCCGACCCTACCTCATTAGTCGTTGATCTTGTTGTTGATGTGAGAGAAATCATCGGCTGATGAGAGGACCTCACGTGAGGCGCTTCCACATCAAATTTGCTTCCGGATGCGCTTCCACATCAAATTTGCTTCCGGATGCATCGGGTTCCCTTTGCATTACAGACTAGACATAGGTTAGCGCGTACTACGTACTAATGGTGGTGATCTACTTCAGTAGGCAATTGAAGTTTTTGCCTACTGCCCTAATTAAACACTGGTTGGAACGCAGCTGGTTGGAACGCAGCCGGTGATGAATCACCGAACCACTCTGCAGTCTTTCATATCTATCAATTGTAGAACGGCCTACGGCCTTATCAACGAACAGGATCTGCTGCAGTTTTTCCCCCTAAAAAAGAGAAATGCAGAGAAGATCCACATCTTTCATTGAGCCTTTTTTATTTTTTAATCCTTTTTTAAAAATTATTTTAAAAATAGTCTCTTCCTAAATTTATTTTCAATTCTGACACCTTTGGTCACGCCACCGGTAGCGTGATCAAACTGTGCTGTCATACTACCGATCGCGGTGTGATCAAACTGTGTTGTCACGTCATCGACCCCTTTGGATGCGCTCGTTTTTGGGCTAAATCATGTCACTGCCACGTCAACAGGAGTGGAGTGACAGAACAGTTTGGTCATACCACATGTCATAGCGTGATCAAAGTCGGAATTAAAAATAAAATTAAGAAGATGTTATCTTTAAAATAACTTTTAAAAAATAATTAAATAATAAAAAGAATTATCTTCCATTTTAAAGTCGTGTGATCTCTTGTACCAGAACCAAGTGCTGTAACACGGTACAAGGCTCACCTTGGATTTGCAATGGTTGTACAACAATTTGCAAGTGTGATTGTATGATTGGACGGTCTAAGACATGTGCAGTCATCCACGTCTCCTTGAGAAATGGTTGTGTGATCACCTAAGCAACTACTGGTAGGTGCCAATAAAAGGCCAAGGAGTGTTCTTGGGAGGCAAAATTGGATCTATGTGGTGATGTGACATCCTGTTGTAAGTAGTGTTGAGGAAAATAGGAATAAAGGATAGTGAAAAACTCTTTCGTAAAAAATCACAGACATATGAAGTCAATATCACTATATGAGGAGATATTTACAATGAAACTCTTACTTTTCCCTATTGATTAGAGATATATTTATAATGATACATGAAAGACTTCGTGTAGGAATAGAACTATGAGCTAGAGTAGGAAACGAAATTCGTATTACAATCAAACTCAATTCGTATCACACTCAAACTCAACAATCTTCACCTTAAGACGAATTCCTCCTATAGCCAAAACAAAGCATGATCATCTCGAAATAGATTAGCATGGACACCTTGTGCGTCGAACATCTATAGGACTATTGAATAATTCCAACTAAGTCCGAGCAAAGCTCAAACTTAGTGGTAGGAATTAACTTTGTCATCATATCAGCTGGATTATCATGAGTACTTATCTTGTTGATTTTAATGTCACCTTGAGCAATGACACCTCAAATGTAATGATATTTGATGTCATTGTGCTTCGTTCTCTCATGAAACATCTGATTCTTCGGAAAGCAAATAGCGCTTTAATTGTCGCAGAATATTATAGTGTAAGACGTACTTCTACAAAGCTCACTAAACAAACCTCTTGGACAAACAACTTCTTTGTAAGTTTCAAAAATAGCAATATACACGACTTCTATAGTAGACAAAGCAACAATAGCTTACAGGTTTGTTTTCCAACTAACAGCACATCCTCTAACAGTGGGCACATAACCAGTAAGAGATCTTCTTTTATCTAAATCTCCAGCAAAGTCTAAGTCCATATAACCAACGATTTCATCTTTAGTCTTCTCAAGCTATAAACAAGCATTAGATGTGTCTCGCAAGTATCTGAAAATCTATTAAACTGATTTTCAATGCTCTTTGTCAGGATTAGCCGTATATCTACTAATAACACTCAATGATTAAGATAAATTGGGGCGATAACATACCATGCCATACATAAGTGAACCAACTGTACTCGCACATGGAACTCTAGACATATACTCAACTTCACCATTTGACTATGGACATGATGTTAAAGAAAGTTTGAAATGTGTGACTAACAGAGTATTCACCGGATTGGCCTTATGCATGTCGAAACGACGAAGAACTTTATCAATATACCCTTTATGACTTAGGTATAATTTTTTAAACCGTTTATCTCTAGTAATTTCTATACCAAGAATCTTCTTTGCTGCACCGAGATCCTTCAAATCAAATTCACTTCACAATTGTGCTTTCAACTTTGAAATTTATGCCTTGTCTTCTGCAGCAATCAACATATCATCAACATATGGAGCTAAGAAATAGCTGAGTCATTAACTGTCTTCAAATAAACACATCTATCATAACCAGATCTTTTGGAATCCTTAGAGATCATAAATGAGTCAAATATCTTGTACCACTGTCTGGGTGATTGCTTCATACTATAAAGAGATCTTTTTAACTTGCAAGCATAATTCTCTTTTCTCGGAAAGACAAAACCTTCCAGTTGCTCCATATAAATGTCTTCCTCCAATTCCCTATGTAAGAACGCAATTTTACGTTCAATTGTTCAAGCTCATAATCATATATAATCACCATGCTGAGTAAAGTATGAATGGAACTATACTTCACAATTGGAGAAAAGATATATACGAAGTCAATACCTAGAATTTAGTTGTATCCTTTAGCAACGAGCCCTACCTTATACCCAACCTCTTTGATTGGTGAAATATCTTCTTTTTTCTTAAAAATCCATTTGCATAGAATAATGTTCTTATCAATTGGTAACTTGACAAGCTCGTAAGTGACATTATTATCAAGAAATTGTATATTATCATGCATGATAGCTATCTATCTCTCTGAATCACCAGAAGAGAGGTTGTATATTATCATGCATGACATCTATCTATCTCTCTGAATCACCAGAAGATATATCCTCTGAATAAGTGAAAGGTTCTGCAGTACCTTTAATTTCTTCTACCACATTGAAAGTATAAACAACAACATTAGCTTCTGCAATCAATATCTTGGTAGCTTGAATATTCTTTTTAGGTTTGTCGGCTGTAATGGAACATTGTCGTGATTGAAAGACAACAGAAACATCATGTATGTTTTCCTTTTCAGCTTCTAGTGTATATCCCGAATTAATAACATACTCCACCTACACACTTGATTTCTACGGCCTCTCAACGGGAACATCAATAAATGGTTTATCATGCAACATATCAGATTCATTAAAAGTAACACTTCTAATAATCACCTTTCTGTTAGTGATATATGTTGGTGATATGCCCTAGAGGCAATCATAGAGATGATTGTATCACGTCTATATTTATGAGTTATTGAATAAATGTTATTCTGTTCCTTGAATGAATCATCAGTTATATAGATCAACGAGTATGTGACTTGTTGGTAAAACTCTTTAACTTATATGATGTTGTTCTAAAAGTATTCCTGGTCGAATGTCACTGGTCGGAACACCAGTGACTCTACGACCAGCACATGTATTGATTGATGACCATGTTTCACCGGTAATGGATATGGGGATATCAAATCAACAATGTGAACTCATGTTAGAGAACATAGGGTTGGATAGACTCACCTTAAGACACTATTAAGATTGTTATGATTCTATGTGTTATTAGTTGGTCTCAAGCAATGATGATGTATAATCCTTAGACCTGAGATCAGTATGGTTCTCTACATGTGTAATAGTATTCTTAGGAGTTGCCAAACACTACTCGTAATTGGGTAGTTATAAAGGTAGCTCTCGGGTATGCTATGAAACACGGGGAGGGATGTGACTGGCCGGATATAGGATTTGCCCCTCCTAACATAACGGAAGAGATATCTCTAGGCCCCTCGAAGTGATCGAATAAAGAAAGTGCATGACCATGCTACTCGTGGTCGAAGAGTTCGACCACATAAGGTTATCCGATACTCGATCGAGAAAGTATTGAACAGTTCCATGGATGACATATATCTCACCTGGAGTTCAAACAAGATATCGTGAGGCAAAGAGAGAATACACCAGTAGGTCGCTTAGTTTGATCAGTTATAGACTGGTCGAACGTAGTCACAGAGTGGTCGAAACTTGGTTATAAGGAGTTACGAACTGGTCGAGACTAAATACGAACTGGTCGTACACAGTTTTAGACTCGTCGTACTTAAGTACTAACTAGTCGTAAGGAGTTACGAACTGGTCGTATTTAAATATGGACCAGTCGTGACGAGATACGAACTGGTCTTAAGTGATGAGGACCTGATCGTAGATCATATTGCATTAAGGTTCGTCTGATATAATTTGTGTGTATTCGGGAATCGTTATGTCCTGCTAGGGACCACTACCACTCGTGATTGGAAAAGGGTTTCCAAGCCACAACCGATTACACATAAACCTAACGGGTCACACACATAACGGGTTGGATCAAACGTATTCGGATAGGATCTGTCACGGGGCACTATATAAGGAGATGCTTGAGGCTATTATGGACATGCGAGAGACGTGAGTTGCTCCATCGAAACCCTAACCTCCATCTCCCTGAGAGAGTCCCCGCCGTACGACTTGGTGCTAGCACACCGACATTCGGTTGTTCCTACCCTGGACATGTGGATACTGTAGAGGCGCTACTGCGGTTGCTGTTGCACTTGAGGACGATCTGCGATCTTCATAAGGAACATTAGAGTTTGCTGGAGGAGATGATCGACTCGCGAGGACGTTGGATGATCGACTACGACTCTTCACCGATGTGCTCTTCGTTGGACCAGGTTGCTCCAACTCATCTTCCGCTGCATTGCGCGTTTGGTGGTAATGATCTGTGACCATCTACTTGCTTGGCATCCTGGTTTACGTGGTAGAATTTTTGTATTGTTACTATCGTAGCATACCCGTATCCTTTCAATATACCCTAGAAGCAATCATAAAGATGATTGTATCATGTCTATATTTATGAGTTATAAAATAAATATTATTATGTTCCTTGGATGAATTATTATTTATAAATATTAACAAGTATGTGACTTGTTGGCGAAGCTCTTTAACCTATATGATGTCATTCTAAATGTATCCCTGCTCGGATGTCACTAGTCGGAACACTAGTAACTTATCGACCAGCACATGTATTGATTGACGACCATGTTTCACCGATCATGGATATGGGGATATCGAATCAATAATATGAACATATGTTAGAGAACATTGTGTTAGATTGACCCACCTTGAGAAAATATTAAAATTGTTATGATTTTACGTGTCATCAGTTGGTCTCAAGCAGCATGATTTCCTACATATGTAATTGTACACTTAGAGGTTGTTAAACGCTACTTCATAACTGGGTAGTTATAAAGGTAGCTTTCGGGTATGCTATGAAACATGCGGAGAGATGTGACTGGTTGGATGTAGAATTTACCCCTGCTAACATAACAGAAGAGATATCTCTGAGCCCCTTGATGTGGTCAGATAAAAAAAGTGCATGATCGTGCCACTAGTGGTCAAAGAGTCGACCACATGAAGTTATCCGTCACTTGATCGAGAAAGTATTGAACAGTCCAGGGATGACAAATTCTCTCACCTAGAGTTCAACTAGATATCATGAGACAAATGGAGAATATGTAAGCAGGTTGTTCAGTCTGACCAGATACGAAATGGTCGTATAGAGATACAGACTAGTCGTAAACTAGTCGAACATGATTACTAACTGGTTGATGAATTGGTCGTAACTAATTATGAACTGGTCGTATGGAGATACGAGTTGGTCATAAGTGATAAGGACCTGACCGCAGATCATATCGCATAAGGTTCGTTCGATATAATATTTATGTGTTTTCAAAAATCGTTATATCATGCTAGGAACCGCTAACGACTTGTGGTCGGAAAGGAGTTTTTGAGTCAAAACCGAAACGCATGAACCTGCAGGGTCAAACACTTAATGGGTTGGAACAAATAAGATCAGATAGGATCTGTTGTGGGCTCTTTATAAGGGGATGCATGGTATAGTTTGCTTGTAGGAGTTGCTCCACCAAAACCCTAACTACCATCTTCCCGAAGGCTCTACCGTGCGCGTTGGTGCTAGCACACCGGCGTACGATGTTCCATCCCTGGACGTGTGGATACTGTAGAGACACTGTTGCTATTGCTGCTCTGCTGATCGAGGACGATCCACGACCTACACAAAGAACGTGATAGGTTGCTAAAGGAGACGATCGGTGCCGAGGACGTTGGACAATCGACCACGAATACTACATCGACGCGCTCGACGTTGGATCAAGCTGCTTCAACTCTTCTTCCGCTGCACTACGCGTCTAATGGTAATGATCTATGATCTCTTGCTTGCATAGTTTTCTGGTTTACGTGGTATATTTTTTGAAATTGCTAGCTAGTGTAGCCTACCCGTATGCCTTCACTTTTTAGTTTCATGATTCCACAATTTATATCCTTTTACACCAGGTTTATAACTAAGAAAAATGCACATAGTGGCTCTAGACTCTAATTTACCATTGTTAACATGAGCATAAGAAGGACATCCAAATATTCTCAAATTTGAACAATTGCTGGGGAACCAGACCATACCTTAATTGAGGTCTTGTTATCAATTGCTAGTTTGGGTGATATATTGATCAAATAACAAACAGTGGACGCGGCTTTAACCCAATAACTTCTAGATAAACCATAGTTAAATAGTATGCAATATACCTTCTCCATAATGGTTATATTCATACGTTTGGCCACACTATTTTGCTGAGAAGTACCTGAGACAGTGTAATACCTCACAATGCCTTCTGATCTGTATAAAGCTTCAAATTCTCTAGAACATAACTCCAAGCCATTATCAGTATGTAGTTTCTTGATATGCTTTTAGCTTACTTTTCAATTATAATCTTCCGCTCCTTGAATATTTTCGACAAGGATTCTTGATCATGTCAATATTTTTCGGTCAAAGTCAGTCTCTATGAAAGTAAGCCCACATATTAAGGGCCAAATTATAATAGTTAAAAATGAGTCTAATCGCTTTTATTACGACTAAATTGGTTACAGATAAATTTGAGTCATGAGACGAACAGTCATGGACACTACACGACTCACGACTAGCCATATGGTTTGAGCCATCCCCGACTAGCAAAGTGGTCAGGGGATATGATAGTTTACCACGTGACTAATATGAGAGCAATTATTGACATATCTGGCAACTTACGACAGTTGGCTAAAAGGCATGCGTGTTCAAGACTCAACGAAAGAACGTGAGTAAAGGCAAAAGACATCTTTAGCGGCATTAACTGCCATCTCTTCAATAGATATAAAGAGGGTAGCCCGTGTACCTTATATGATAATCTCTGGAATCAATTACAATTATGATCAATCAAAATATCTTGCAATTCCAATCTCATTCTCATTGTATTATTATATAAACTCTCATTGTGTTCACAGCAATAAAGGTCTTCATTTTGATTGTGCTATCATATTATTTTTCTAGCAAGCTCGATAAGGGACACTAGGTCTCGATCATTGACAGTCTTGAACACATCCGATTTGTGTTTCACGAAATATGGTCAAACTCTTCTTGAATAATCATCAACATTTAGCCATCACCTCCAGTGGACGAAATGAGGGATTCCCCACAAATTAGAGTGAACATAATCTAATATGCCTTCTGTAGAGTGAATTGTTGTGCTGAACTTCATCCTCTTTTGTTTGTCGAGAACATAGTGTTCACAAAACTTCAACTTATTGATGCTTTGATCATCAAAAAATCCTCTTTTGCATAACTTCAGCATGCCAATTTCACTCATATGCCCCAGATGCATATGCTAAAGATTAGTAGTATCAGAATCAGATGATTTATTTGAGGCGACAACAACATTACCTAAAATTGTCGTACCTTGTAGATAATATAAGTTAGCAGCTTTCATATCATATTTTATCACAACAAGAAAGCCTTTAGAGATCTTCAGAATTCTACCTCCACCTGAATACTTGTAGCCTTAAGCATCAAGAGTACTCAGCAAAGTAAGAATCCTTTCAAACTCAGAATATGTCTAACATCTGACAAAGTTCTGATGGTACCATCAAACATCTTGATCAGGATAGAACCAATACCTACAATCTTGCATGGTACATTATCACCCATCGGAACTCAGATATATCGTGTCCAACATACTTTCAATACTTGCACGACTTGTACTTGCCTTTGAATTTCAATCTGCCTTTCTAATTTATACTCGAGCTTTTACGCCTTGAATCACTGTTTGAACTCCTCTCATGTTGTCTGTCACAGACAACCAGACCTTCTGTATGCGAATTTAAACTTCTGTTCGGAACCATAAGTTTCATCTTTTCCTTCGCATACAATGTTTCTTAGACTTCATTAAGTGTAAGAGTATCTTGGTTATATAGAATAATATCTCTGAACGTAGAGTATGAACTAGGCAATGAGCATAAAAGAATAAGATACAAATCTTCATCATCATATTTTACCTCTATAGACTCGAGAGTCGAGACTACTTCTTTGAACGCTGTCAGGTGGTTCAATAATGACTCATTTTTCGTCATGTTGTGTGAATAAAGCTTTCACTTCAAATGCATATTACTAGTCAGATCTTTGGTCATACAAATCTGCTCTAGTTTTGACCATAACTCGGCGGCGGTCTTCCTCTTCAAAACCTCATGCAAAATATTATTTGATAGATGAAGATGAATTTGAGATAATGTGTTATGATTTTTTCTTTGCTTCTCCTCAAGTGATCATGCAGCGGACATCTTGTTGATCTCCCAATAAAGCATCGTCCAAATCGAGTGTGCAAGAACCGCTCGCATCTTGACTTACCAAAGAGAAAACTTCGTGTCTCAATTCAGCAACAGAAGATCATATTTCAATGTCGCCATGTGGAAGAAACTATAGTTTTGCTAGTACGATACTGTGTGAACGTAGCAATGCTTGTTAGGATCCCTGGTATCGAAGAAAAGGAGGCCAATTTGGTAGACGACGTCCCAAAACAACAAGTTCACCTCGGGTTTGATGCTGGACAAGTTTTTGCTATTTTCTTTCTCGTGTCTGTTCTGGTTGTGCATGCGATAGCTTTGGTAGATGGTTGGCAGGCCGAGTGCTCTACTTGACTCCGCTTCGACTTCGTCCCAAACAAGGACTTGGCTTTAGACTCGGTGCGAAGGAACGTGCAGCCTCCGCTTCGAATTTGACAAATGACTGCAGATCAATACATCGATTTGCCAAGCTGTCGAGACCATGATAAGACGTTGTAATGATGTTGACTGGATGCCATATGTGCTATGATACCACTTGTTGTAAATAATGCATTGAAAAATAGGAATAAGAGACACGTATTTTACGCGAAAAACCTTTTCAGAAAAAATTAATGGCGCATGAAGGCAATATCATTACGCGATGATATGCTTACAATGAAGTTCTTGCTATTCCCTATAAACTACAGAGATATATTTATAGTGGTATATGAAAAACTTCGTGTAAAAGCAGAACTATAAATTGCAGTAGAAAACTCAATTCATATCACAATCAAACTCAATTTATATCACACGCGGACTCTAACACGTTTACGTGACACGCACGAGGATAATGTAGTGCAAGAGCCTCAGCTGACACCGATACGCTAATTGATCAGACAGAGGAATTATTGGCCTTTTCGTCGCGACCAACCTTTCGGATTCGTACCAGGTACGAATTCAGAAACCAGAAGGATGCATGGGAACAAACAAAGCAAACACGCTTTGTTTTACAGGCTCGGGAAAGGTGAGATCAAACACGGTTAACTCCTCCAGAAGACGCACATGCAGTTGTGCTTGTGGGCGAATGATTCCCTCGTCTGCGGTGGTCCTGTGGCAATTGGCCACGGGAACAGCGGAATAAATGGCAAAAGTCATTCCTGCGCACCGCCCAGGCCTTGCAATTGCAGGTTGGCAGAATTTACAGTGTGTTGCATTAGTCTCCTTGCTCGTACATCATCACTATTGATAGCATCGTTTTTTTTCCCGGTCTCCGTAGCATTTTTGCATTAAGGTTTGGTGGTAAGTTGGACTAGACAATTCGTCTCACCAACTTCATTGTGATATAGGAGTACAGAGTACTGGACTACTGCATGATTAAGGATGACAAGTAGAAAAAGAATGGAGTCTTTCTTTGGTCCTTTTTGGAAACTGACAGAATTCCCAAAGAAAGTGGTTTGTTTTTAAAAAAACTTTACTGAAAATGAGAACGGAAAGAATTAGAGTACTTACTCGAAACGAACAACCAGCTAATTTCAGAAACCACATAAGCCACGACGCATAGGGCCCAACAGAGCAAATTTAATCTGCGATCGCCTGCACAAACTGAAAGGAGATTCACAAATGAGCCATGGGAGCCCCATTAGGCAGGCTAGCTAGGCTAGCACCCCTGAAAATGGCAAGTAAAATCCGCGTGTAACCTGGAGTAGAGTAGACGCCGGGATCTCACTCAGACCGAGCCGGGAAAGAGAGCTGAAACTGACGTGCACCACTTATGAGCGCAGCATCGAATTGAATGAGTAAAACAAATGGTTCCCAAAAACGCCGCGAGATTGCAATCAAGTCAAATCGTCCAGACGGATGGAGCAAGTCTCGCTCGCCTGCCCGGAACCGAGCCATGTTGTATATCGATAAGAAGCAACGCGCGTCTCGGCGCAGGACCAGCAGGGTAATTTCAGTGCCCCGCCGGCGCCACTCACGGTGCCGCTTCCTGCAACTTGGCGCGACCGTGCGACCAAGGCGATGGCACAGCCCCAGTCTGTGGCTCCTACGGGCGAAATCATTGCGAGATCCGGTCGATCAAGGCGCCGTGCCGCCCGTCGCCGCGAACGCGCACGATCACCGGTCGTCTAGCCAAACCCCAAGGTTTCCAAAGGTGGCGCGCGCGATGAATTCACGCGCGCGTTGCAAGGAACCGTGCATAATTTCGACACAAAAAGGCAACATAGAACCGTACGCTCGATGAGGTAGGAGTTTGTTGCTGGTACACTATGTTGCAAATCAAGATGAGTCTTGCATCTGCTACGGTGAAAGGAAGGAACCGTACGCTTGTTAACCCCGTCTCAGAGGCGATTTACTATATGAGAAACCGAGTTAAGCATCTGATACGGAGCAGCGAGCCGTGCGAGATTCTGTCTGCACGCACGTACGAGCTAGCAACAGCGTCTCGTGGCGAGGCCGATCGCGGGAGGAGGGTCTGTGCCATGAAGGCGTGCCTGGTCGGCGATGGGCACGGGAAGACGACACGCCGTACGCCGTCCACCTCACAGTGCGAGCGGCCGCAAGGAGGAGAGGAGGACCATCTGATCGATCGGAGCCCCCCGGATTAAATGCACGCCCTCTGATCGGGTGGATCGCGATTGGCAGCGATGGTTCCGCGCCGCGGTGCGAAATCCCCGCCCTGCCCTCGCGCGCCCCGGGTACACTGACAATTAGGCCACTTTGTCCGCGACAGGATCGCAGAGGCCGAAGAAGATATCGCGGCCGACCCCAACGCGAGCGGGCAAGGCAAAGCCACCCCTTCCTACCCTTCCTCTATTTATGCCTCTACACCGACCTCAAACACACAAGCTAGCTCAGTGCCTCTCGCTTGGCTCTCTCTCTCTCTCTCTCTCTCACTCTGCTCACTGTCATACATAATCGTAGTCACTCACAGTGCCCTGCCAAGAAGATCTCTCGTAGTCAATTGCCTTGATCAGGCAGGCTAGTTAAGCGAGAGAAGGGAGGAGAGGAGGAATTAAAGGGAGCGGAAGGCCAGAAGGAAGGGGCGAGAAAGAGAGCTGGTGGTCTGATCGGGCGATGGGGCGATCACCGTGCTGCGAGAAGGAGGGGCTGAAGAAGGGGCCGTGGACGCCGGAGGAGGACCAGAAGCTGCTGGCCTACATTGAACAGCACGGCCACGGGTGCTGGCGCTCGCTGCCCGCCAAGGCCGGTGAGCGCCGCTAGCTAGCTCCGTCAATCGTTCTCGCATGGCCTTCCTCGTTCCCGGCTAGTCCTGCATTCTGCGTGGTTAAGTTGTTTCGGTCGCTTCTGACACGCGGATGGGCTGTGATCTCTTTGCAGGGCTGCAGCGGTGCGGCAAGAGCTGCCGGCTCCGGTGGACGAACTACCTCCGGCCGGACATCAAGAGGGGCAAGTTCAGCATGCAGGAGGAGCAGACCATCATCCAGCTCCACGCGCTTCTCGGAAACAGGTGATTGATGCATGGATTGTCCTATACCACTTTGCACCCAAAAATTCAGTTAATTGCGATAATTATGATGGACTTTGACCACGGAGAGTTTGGAAGCATTTGACTGGTAGTACTAGTTGCTGACTCACCGGCAAGTCAAGAACACACTAGCAACCGTGCTGCACCGTAGTCTTCACACATTCATGAAAGGGTTATGCAAGAGTGAGGGGGTACTTAGACTGGGAGAGCCATGAGATGGGAAAAATGTTGCAAGTACTAAGTTGCAGTCACCGTACACATGTTTTCCAGTTTTTGCAGCATTTTGCGAAAATTAGCCATGGATTAACACATTTAGCTCGAAATTGTGAACTCAGTACAACAAGAGCAACCTTGAATTCTATTTTTCTTTTTATCACGCTGCATATCATCAGTATTGATCATCCTTACCCTGTAGAACAACTAGGCATGAGTCGCAAGAATTGATTAATCAATGCACGCATCAACTTGGAAAAAAGAGTGAAAAAGTTGGGCCATGGGAGGCTCTCTCCCGAATTTTCCTTTCTTTTTTCCCCTCATGATTCGGCATTCAAGCTTGTCATTCAAGGAGGCGAGCCCCCATCATTGTGGACCAAAGGCTGGGCTTGCTTTGGTCCACTGTAGCCACCTGCTCTTTTGCCATTTGACTAGTCACACTTCCTATCATCTCTGCCGTCTGTCTGTACTACGCCATGCACTCCTTAAATCTCGCCCCCTTACGCGCACATTACCTCCGATTATTTATGTTTCAAGAAGCCCCTTTTTTGACGCCGCTGATGCAGATTTTTTACGTGAATCCTGAAATTTTACTTGGTGTCCGGCCGTGCGTCGGTCTGCGTTGTATGCAGGTGGTCGGCGATCGCGACGCACCTGCCGAAGCGCACGGACAACGAGATCAAAAACTACTGGAACACGCACCTCAAGAAGCGGCTGGCCAAGATGGGCATCGACCCGGTCACGCACAAGCCGCGCTCGGACGTGACCGGCGCGGGCGGCGGTGCCGCGGGGGCGGCCGGTGCGCAGCACGCCAAGGTCGCGGCGCACCTCAGCCACACTGCGCAGTGGGAGAGCGCGCGGCTCGAGGCCGAGGCGCGGCTGGCGCGCGAGGCCAAGCTGCGCGCGCTCGCCGCGTCCGCCTCCTTCTCCGCCTCGGTGCCGCATCTGCCGCCCCCAGCGGCGCCTAGTCTCGACTCGCCGACGTCCACGCTGAGCTTCTCGGAGAGCGCGGCCCTCGCCTCCGTGCTGGAGGCGCACAGCGCCGCGGCGGTCGCGAGCGCCGCCATGCAGCCCATGCAGGGGTACGAAGAGGCGTGCAAGGAGCAGCACTGGGGTGACGTCGACGCCGCCGACGCGGGCTTCACCGGAGTGGGGTTCACCGGGCTCCTCCTCGACGGTTCCTTGAGCCAGAACCCGAGGCCGGCCGCGAGGGACGACGCGGAGGCGGACGTCGGGTTGCAGGAGACGGAGGAGGAGAAGAACTACTGGAACAGCATACTAAACCTGGTAAATTCATCGTCGGCGTCATTGTCGACGTCAGTGGTGGTGACCGCGCCCGAGGCGTACTCGCCGGCGCCGGAGTTCTGAGTGGTGAGAACCGGATACGCTTGCAGCCGGGCGCATGCATGACACAGTAAATAGTTAGCGGTGATTGTGGAATAAGATGGGACTAATGTTAGTAACTGTTAATCACGTTCTTGGGTTAATCTGACAGTGCCCCCTTGATTAAACCTGTGAGTAATGAGGTTGTATCGATGTTGGAATTCGTTGCCTGTTTCATTCCGTCAAGTTTTTTTTACAGGTTGTGTAAAACCGTGACCAGAATCTCGCATCCTTTACTTGGTGGAGTACTACTGCACTACTGTAATTTTACAACCATTTTCATCAGCAACACAGTGGAGCTAAGCAACCTGGTACGGGCTCATAAATATTTGAGGATCCGAGATGCGAAGTAACTGTTCATGTCCGTTTCAATAGCTATGTGCAGTGGTTTTTATTTTCATTTTTTGATTGAAGCATCAAAAGCGGGAGCAAAGGAATAAAACGATATTTCTTCCTAGCTGTTGCAGATCATCTTGCACTGCACTCCCCCACATCGAAAAACACCAGGAAAGATTGTAGATCGCGAGTCACAAAGCTTTCAGCAACTTTTGGATTTGAGATTTAAGCGCATCAAGGAAAGTACGATAAAAATGACAGTCGAACTAACTAATTAAAGTCGGCACACAGGGCCGAAAACTCAGATTAACTTGAGGCTCCGGACTGGGCCGGGCTGGGTTCTGCTGCCATGCTGAGCTTTACTAGGCCCAGACCATAACTGTCCTGGCCTAGGGTTGTTGCTCTCTCCTGAAAGCTGAAAAGGGATGTGAAAGCTGAGAAGGGAGGAGGGGATAAGAAGACGCGACTCGCGCACCATCGTCTTCCTCCTCTTATCCGCCCAGAGACCTTGGACACCATGCTCCCCATGTCTGTCCACCCTACCGTTACGCCAGCCCTCGCCTCGCGTGCCCACCTCTCCCCACCTAAACCTTCCACCTCCTCCTCCTCCCCATGCCTGGTCCACTTCAAGAGAAGGAGGCTGCCCATTCGGTCGCTCCGCAGCCTCGCCGCCGCTGCTGCCGACGCCGTCGAAGCGGAGGAGTCGTACGGCGGGGAGGGAGAAGAGGAGCAACAGGGCGGAGACGGAGATGCGTTCGTCGGGGAGGAAGGGGAGGAGGTAATGGCCTTTTAAAGTGCTCCGAACTTTGCTCATTTTCCTGTTAGTACGAGAAATTACGGTTCTTTAATACGTACTGCAGCTCAGCCCACAGAAGGCAGTGTTGTTGTTTAGCGTGGAAGGAGTTCAATTACATTCCATTGCAAATGAACTGTATTGTGCTTCATCAATGGTTGTTACTGAGTTGAATAGGTTCATAGATGAGACCAGGTGTCCCTGCTAGTTTTCCTGATGAATTTACTTAGGTGAAGTCACAAGTAAACTTAGTGAGGCCATAGTTTAGTTAGGCATGGTTACTTGGGCACTTGGGCTTTGTTCTTGGTCTACTTTTGCCCTTCTGCAAATAAATGACGTATGCCAGTGTTGAAGAGCACATGAAAGCCTTTACGGCTTTACATGAACTTGAGTCTGTGCCATTTTTTTTACTTGGATCTTGGATGTAAGCAAAGAAATGAGCATGTTGTAGCACTGACAAAGATGCGGACTGTGGTCATGAAACGAGTTTGTGTCGTGTGACCGTCTTTGAAATTAATTGACAGCTTTATATGCATATATATACCTCCTTTCATCATTTAAATCCAATTGTTCAGTCATGATTCATGAACTAAAATGAGCATTTGATTTTACTAGTTTTTTTAAAAAAAGAATTGTTCAGCATCACAAAGTTGACAACGGAACATCAATAAGTGGTTGTAAATCATTTTAATTTGTAATTTGAGCTATGTTAGAACTGCATAATTAGTTTCACTAGGATAGGTAAAATTAGTATCACCAGAATGAGATTTGAGACAAATTGAAATCTGTATGGCAGTACAAGGTGGAGGTGCCTGAAAGGAAGGATCCGATGCCCGTGCTGAAATTCATATGGATGGAGAAGAACATCGGCATAGCGCTCGACCAAATGATTCCGGGCTATGGTAGCATCCCGTTAAGCCCGTACTACTTTTGGCCGCGGAAAGATGCATGGGAGGAGCTAAGAGCAAAGCTGGAGGAGAAAGAGTGGATCTCGCAGAAGCAGATGATCATCCTTCTCAACCAGGCCACTGACATCATCAACCTCTGGCAGCAGGGCGGCGGCAGCTTGTCGACATGAGGGTGTCTTTCTGTTCTCCCAGCCTCCCGAGCTGTTTATTGTCATTGTTCTTGCTTTGTTTACTTCGCTCTCTGCTGTTAATGTTAAAATTAAAGCCACATAGTACATGACCCTTGTAGATCGATTCCATCTGTTTTCAGATGTGGTTTTCCTTATGGAATTGAGTTGTGATTAACCTTCATCAGGTGAACGATTTGGATTCAATTACGGGCAGGGACGATGATTGACCGCGAAGGATTTAGCTACTATATCATGATGCAACTGTCAACTGTATCATTCTCTTTAGGAAAATAAGCCTGCCGCTAACTGCATTACTAGAATTTTTTCATTTAATCATTTTTAAAAAATATTTTAAAGTTAACCCCTCACTAACTTTATTTTCAATTCTGACCTCTTTGACTCGCGGTGTGGCCAAACATTCTGTCACGCCACTTTCCTCGGCGTGACCAAACTTACCACGTAAGTCGTCGTGCCAGCGTGGAGGATATGCGTAGCTCAATCCTTGTTGTCACGTCAGCACTCATGGCGTGACAGAGGCAACTTTGGGAGTGCGCGTTATTTATTGAATTTACATATCATATAAGTCAAAAATTTCAGCTCACATGACTGGAAAGGGTTCCCAGATAAAGAAATCTTACGATTGTTGCAAAAGATATATAGACCATTTGGGTGGAAAGATGAACTTTTCCTCAGAGGCATGTCTGCCAATTGTAAACATATCATGTTAATCACTTTACAAGTTCACTATTTCTGTGTCCATGTACATCGTATTTAGCATTTGATTTTACATGAACAATTGGTCAAAAAAAATTAGTATTTGATTTTACATGGACAATTGGTCAAAAAAATTGTAAACCTGATTTGAGCTAGCAAGAAATGAACGGTGCTAACTGAATACTCAACCTTAGGCAGTAGATCTTTTTTCAAACCTGCGTTGTTCCTAGTTTGAATCAACAGATGGATGAATAGCCAGCTACATCTCATTGCAATGATTGGTGGTGCTTGTCGTCACTTAGGGGGTTGAAAACCATTTAGTGCCTTTTTTTTCTTCTATAACACGCTTTTTGGACCTTTATTTTTATGTTGTGCCCTACCTTTTGTTTGACGCTATTGAGCATGTCTTACCACGCCAAGAATTGAATGCAAAAAGAGAACGGAATTTGAAATAGATTTTATAATGTAGTTGCGAATTGGTTACGTGCATAAGAAACGACATCATGCACGACTCAACAAACCGAAATACACCTACGATACATGTGCGTCTTTTTGGAATCGAAAAAAGGTCGATTGGAATGAAGTTAATTAGTTTTGGCAGCCCACAGTCTCGAAGTCAACCATTTTCTGCGAGACGAGTTAGACGATTGAATGATATTAAGATAGCACAATGTATGACTAAATTAATAATTAGGACACAAATTGAACATAACTTACATCTTCGATCTGGACTCCGCCCGGGCGACGGGGAGCGCTAGCATGGCGCGATCTCACTACCAGGAGCTTTGCCCTTGTCCACCGCTCATTTGGCCCGGTCGTACTCAGCTTCCTGTTCGGGTGTCCTCCACTAGCACCTTGCTTTCTTGGGCTTCTCTGGTGCCTTTACAATTGGGTTAGGTACGTAAGGTGTCTAGCGTTTGAAGGTCTCGGCTCGCATCGCATCGCATAGTTCAACATGTACTTCTGCTCGATGAACGCATTATCGGACCTGTTTGGGCCGTTGATCCATTAGTTGTATCGCATCTTTGGCTGTCATTATGCGCAAATGTAGTTAGGAATTTCTGGAATGGAACATAAGATGTGAAAAATCTATGTGTGTGCAAGATTCGTTTATGAGGATGTTCCTACACGTGTAGTACGCCTGGGTGGCGGTCGCTGGGTGTGTGGACTGAATAATCTTAGCCGGTTCTTCACACACACTACAACGCATGAAAACTCCGGTGGTACCAACGCATCCTTCATAGAACAATTCGGGTAGGTTTAACCCTCTCGACAAGCCATTTGCGCTTCCGCAACATTTTCGCGTAAAAGTTCACCAACGAGTCCAACATCTCCTTTCTCTCTGTTGTGTGAACCAATCTTTGGTGAAGTGTTGGATGTGATGGTGTAGTGTTCTCCTGCAACTCTCTTCCACCTCTTTTTATAAGCGGATATGGTGTAATGCTGGTAGTGGAGGGAGAACAGACAAGACACTGGTATGAAAAGGTGGCATGGCAGAGTGTATTCATTTCTGTTTGAGTAGGTAGCATCGTAGTGTGTTATTACCTCGGTTTGAACAGGTGGCATGGGATAGTGTGGTCGTTTATATCTGACAAGCTAGCGTCGAAGTGTGTTATCTTTTCGGTCTGAAAAGCTAGCGAGACAGAGTATGGTCATTTTAATCTGAAAAGCTGGCGAAGCAGAGTGTGGTCATTTTGATCTGAAAAGTTGGCGAGGCAGTGTGTGGTCTTTTCGGCCTGCAAAGGTGGGAGTGCATGGCATGATAGGGTGAGATCTTTTTGGTGTAAATTGGTGGTGTGACAGATCGTGTTCATTTCTATCTGAGTCCTACCACGCCGTCACCCTTGGCGTGACACATCTGTCACGCCATGGTCACTGGATTGGCGTAACCGTTCTGCCACGCCAGTGCTTGGACAATTCCAGAGGCGTTACAAGCCCCGCCTCTGGTTCTGGGACTAAATCCTGCCACGTCGCCACCCGTGGCGTGATAGTACTAAACAGTCACGCTATGATCACCGGCGTGGCTTAATGGTGCCACCACGCCAATGCTTAGACAATTCTAGAGGCATAACAAGCCATGCCCCTAGTTCTGGGGCTAAGTCCTGCCACGCCACCACCCATGGTGTGACAGTACTAAGCTGTTACGCCATGGTCACTGGTGTGGCTAACCCAGTTTTTTCAATCAATCATTCATTCATATGTTCATTTATTCACTCGTACATTCAATCATTCATTCATTCACTCACTCATACATTCAATCATTCATCCATTCATTGATCTGTTCATCCATTCAAACAGTTCATTCATTCATGCATGCATTCATTCATCGCATATTAGAAATGTACCGGTAATACATTAAATTACATCACTTGCGCTTGCGGATGGACCCATGCCCGGTGTGAACCTTGCAGCTGGATGCTTGCTGTGGGTGCCCTCAACGACATTGACGCTACTAATGCATGTGTGATCATGGCGTTTACGGCGCGAAGGCGTGGCGTGAGGTTGTTGCATCATGGTAGGTGCACCAACAAGGTCAGAGAGGACCATCTCGTCGGGCAATCTGGCATCCACGTCGTCGTCGTCGTCCTCTTCGTCGTGTCATGCGGCAGTAGTGGGTGTTGTTGCTCACGAAGATGTAGTCCGCGATGAGCCACTCCTAGCCGGGACAACTTGAACGACATCCCACGCGACGGTGTAGTTCATTTTAGTTACGATTCGCCTGCATCGACGGTGAACCATCAATAAGGACAGACAAAAAAAGAGTTAGAAACAGCCACACCAAGATACAATTGTGCGAAAGTATGGCGTAGAGAGCATGAACAAAACTAAAATGTAGGAAATTTAATTCAGGATGCAATTACGTTTTATCACAAGTTCAAATACAATTCCGATCCAGAACATATGCCCAGCACAGAAAAATGATGATGGGTCCATGAGAAAATTGATGGTGGATCGGAAATGGTTAAAATTGGTTGGGGAGGGAGAGGTGGTCTTGTGGGTGGTAGTGGCGTAGCCGGAGATCGACACAGGCGGCTGAACTGCAGCAAGAGGCGGCCAGAGTCGGGGAAGAAAGAGTGGCAATGGCGCTGGGGGGAAGAGGGGAAGGAGGCGCGCACGGGATTCGGGGTGTTGAGGGGAACTCATCGGTGCGGGCCGTGTGGGCGGAGGGAGGCTGAGGCACTTTGGCGACGTGGGCCACCGACGGCGCGAAAAGGTTCTCGCGGCGGCGACATTGCGGGGAGACAGAGAGGAAGTGAGTGGTGGGGGAAGAAAGGGGAGGAGAGATAGGTGCTCTACCCGAGATGAATCGACCGGTGGCTTGCCGTGTGAGGAGTATCATCCGTGGACGAAGCTCACTAGTACGGCTGAAAGTCACCACCACCATTGGAGCAAGGAGCGAGTTCGCCGCGCTGTCATTCCAAAGCCTCTCTGTCGATTATGTTCGCATCAACAGGAGCGTCTCGATGTCGCCAAGCTTTGGGAGGGGTCAATTGGAGCGAGGAGTCATGGTTGTGTCGGCAAGCTTCGTCCCCAACACCTTGGTGAAGGGAACCCTTTTGAGCAAACCTCCCGAATATGCTCGTACTACTGCTGCCTACCAATATGCAAGGCTAAGCCTAGACAACTTATTTAGCTAAGACCGCCCCAGTTCAGTCGTGTGGTTATACTCTTATGCTTAGGTTAGATATACCAGCGTTCGGTCCTTAATCGACCCAGGCGGGAATCCCCCTATCTACTTATGAGATACACTACTCACACTTCATAGTTTATAATATAACTCGCTCGTGTCACAAACTAAGTTTTTTATTTTTATTTTTGTACAAAATAACAAAGGTAACCCCTCTGAACCATATTTCAAAGTCCCCCAAATTCATACTCACATTTTCATCAATTGCTCGACTTTAGCGAAACTAGAGCCCGACTAAGAATCTATTCGACATTCCTAATTGAAATACCCATATTGACATCATTCATTGTCTAAACCATGTCCTAAGAGCTACAATAGTAAGGATATCAATATTTCAGGGAGGATCATGCATATAATAGAAATTTAACTACCGTTATCCTCAAATATAGCAATTTAGCCAAACATACATGCATGCATAGTAGATTTTGCAACATAAAGTAAAAAAATATTTGAAATATGGGATCAACATGGTCAAATGAGGTACTTGCCTTGCTCTAGTTGCTCAGAGAATGAGGATGGTGGATCGTCAAATATCTCGATCGCGTTTTTGATGTCTATTCAAAAGAGCTGATAACAAATCACAAATAGAAAAATAATTTCAACAGAAACAAAATCCAATTTTTTTTACATATTCAGACATATCATGATTTTTGATGGATTTAGAAAAAAAAATATTCATTCAATTTGGAGTTCATATGCAAAAGTTATTAACATTTTAAATTTGCTCAGTTTGAAAAATTCTGAAATAAATAAAAGGGTGACGTTGAAAGCGTATTTTATGAGGTTTGCACTTTCCGACAGAGAAAACGTATTTCCTCTGAACTGAAAGAGGCTTTTCTCATTTTCACATTTTTTTCCAGATTTTATTAACTTACATGTGAACTTTACTTGTCAGTGACTCATATTTCTATTTCTTGATTTTATTTATAAAAACAGTGGCGGCCCCACATGTCATATACTCATTAACTATTAACTAAATGATTAATCTTAATTTGATTTAACCTACTGACAACTGGGTCCACATGTTAGTATCTCGATTTTTAAAACATGTTTAAAAACCGAAAATAGTGGGTGGTCCCACATGTCAGTAACTCATTTACTAATTACATTTTAGAATTAGATTTGTGATTATCTTTTCAACCGGTCCCACATGTCATCTACTTAATAACTACCATTAATGTTAAGCAAACCTTAATCGCGAGTGGGACCCACTGTCAGCGAGAGAAAGGAGAGAGCTGAGCTGCACGCGGCCGAGCGCCATGGCGCCGACATGGCTCAGTGATGAGGAAAATGGGTTCTCGCTCGACGGTGATCCTACCGAGGTGGTGGTGGAGGCCGGAGATGTGGACAGAGGCGGTGCTACGCCGTCAAAAAGTGGCAGAGCGCCTCGGGTTTGCGGTGGCTTTCGCGCAGGGGGCAATGACATGGTGAGTAGTGGTGCGCATTGGCTCTAGGGGCAATAACAATGCTACAAGCAACGGTTCGAGGACCAATGGTCACCGGAGCGGCGGTGACAACACTTCTCGCGGCGCGCCATGCTCGGCTAAGGTGAACTCCACTCTACGCTAGCTAATCATCCATTCTAACACGCACAAAAGCTCTACGAGACTACTATGAGCTCACCAAGGTCCTTGATGGCATCGAGGGATGGCCGGCGAAGCTTGTTGACATTGAACAACAGTGACGTAGAGGAGGCTCACGGTGTTGACGTTCTACGATGATAGATGGGCTACAAGAAAGTGTGCATTAGCTCACATGCGTACTGGGGATGGAGAAGAAAGAAAGAATTGGTCGAAAACTCACCGGGCTTCGAGGAATGGCGGAAATGGAAGCAGCAACCAAAATTGGGGAAGAAGGCGGCGAAGCTCGGATTCACAACGAATTAGCCTACATTAATGGAGGAAATTAGTTGATTGAGGGACGGAACACATGACGATGTGATCAGAAGGGCCCCAAACCTTCTAGAACGGTGAGGGCGTGGCGGCTTGGATCGGGTGCACATGCTAGAGTTGGGGAAGATGACGGTGCGTCAGAGCTACATAGCTTCAGGGGCTGCATCAAGAAAAGGAATGGCATGAGTGATGCATCAGACGCATGGTGACGCAGCTATCGCGGGCAAGGAAACTCACCAGAGGCGGTGGCGAAGTGAGGCTTGCTCACCGGCGTCGAGGATGATGCACTCGTTCTCGGCGATTCAGAGAGCTAGAAGCTCAGAGAAAACGCGAGGTGGAACGAGGGGTGACCAGGTGAGCTAGAGAGATGATAACGCGCTTGGAGGCTTAAGTAGCAGTGAGTAGCGCGTGAGATGAGCGGCGAGAGAATGTGGCCACAATGAGAAACTCGCAGCTCACTCTGGTCTCTCCTTCTGCGTGGGAAAAGGGTGCATTAACAGGTTGCTAGCATGGGTGAGAAGCAAGTGGAGGCGATGGGGGCAGTTGAGGAGCGAAACTGTGGGCGACGGTCGCGAACCACAGGCGAAGCAGGCGAGCGTTTTGGCGCATGGAGGCGGGCGCGAGGTGGAAGAAGCCACCTGACAGGCAGGCCCTTTGTGTCAGCGAGAGGGGGAAACGGGGCACTGGCAAGGGCTGGCTCGGTGCGAAGAAATGGGCTAGCAATGGTTTCAGCCCAAAAGGAGAGTGGGAATTTCAAATGGGTTTTGAATTTTCCAGAAAATGTTGAGGGTTTGTTGAATTTGTAAACGTAGCATTCGGGCTCCAAAATTTTTGAATTTTTTTTTGTGGGAGCTCTTGACACAGTATGGTTTTTTTGTGTAAATTTTTCAGAATTTATCTGTTTTGAATGTTTCTCGAAAATTCTTTTAAGTTGCTGTTTGTATGTAAATGTAATAATTGTTTTGATGAAAATTTTAAAAAAATGCTCAAATTATTTTTCCTACATAAACACGGTAAAATTTATTTCCTCACTTATTTTTAATTCATTTAAATAAAATTATAATGTTTAGGATGTTACACTTGCAACGGCATCCAATTCCTGGAAGAGTCGGTTTCCGAGGCCGATGCGTCGTTGCCTATCTCGGTGGAAGGCAGCCGCGCGCCGCGCGCATGCACGTCCGGGTGATCCGCCGTTACTTACCTCCAGAGTCCAGACTCCACCGCTCGCGCAGTCGAACGGATACTGTCAATTCGGGGCTCGTTTCGGTGATTTTTGTTGGATTTGGGCCAGGCTCTAGCCTAGGCCTGCACGGCGAGCTGCATGACTGCAGGCCGAGGTTGGCTGTGTAGGCTTGTAGCTCTCTCGCGCACGCGAGGCTTGGCGGGGGCGGATGGCAGCCTGCAGGCCGGCGCATGGGTCGTGGGGAGACGAGTTGGCTGCGCCGGGTTACGAGGAAAACATCCCAGCGTATGGGCGGACTTGCGCGAGGGAGGATGGTGGACATGTGCTGGGCCTGGCCCGCGGTGCGCGTATTACTAGTTGACATCCGCGTAAACCTTGACGGCTCGATGGAAAGTTTGGCGTTGTTCAAGCCCGCCATATCATATGAAATGAAATGAAACTCGAATGAAATACTCACTCTCAATAGTTTCATTCTAGTTGCATTTAATTTCATAACTCGCGTAAGAGAGTTTCATCTAGATGAAACCCATTTCTCCTCTCTCTTCGGCCATGTCATCTAAAATGCACACATTTAATGAGAATGAAACTCTAATGAAACGACGCCTTACAAGAAATCGGGGGACGCGCCAACAAATCTCGAGCCGCGGCCTGGGAGTGAGCCTGTCAAGAGGCGCCCTTTCCAGCTCTCATCAAAAGCGTAGAAAGCATAGCACGCACCTTATCATCTCGGCCACGGGGGGCAGGCACATGGATGGGTTGTACCTCCCAGGTAGCATGGAGTATTCTATCTCCTTGCTAATTAACTACAGTACTATCATGAGTACTAAAAGATAACTTATTTTTCTGTGTCAGGATGTACTGCATGCTGTTAAGAGCATCTACAATAGTTTGTTTTTTTAGTTTGTTACTAAAAAGAGAGAGATACTCAATCTAATAAAAAGAAACAAGTCTTCCAATAGATTATTTCTTGAGCTCCAATGAATTGTTTCTTGAGCTTGTGTCTAAGACTTTAATTGCTACAAATGTGCATGATTCTTGATGATCAATAATGAAGTATAACTTTATGGTCTACATGTTTTAACTCATTTATTATATCAATAATAAAGTCGGACTGCACAAATAATCGGGTGGATATTTTGCTTTAAGACAGTGGGACCCACAAAGCGTGTTTTTAAGTAACAAGTAAGTCTCTAATAGAGTATTTGGTTGTTTCTTGTGTCTTGGTATTAACAATTTGATAGTTTCATCATCTAGAAACAACCCCACCTTCTCTCATCACCTTCTCTCCTCCATATCACCTAAATGTTGATATGGCAAATCCTTAGTAATAGCTGATGTACATGGACTGTTGTATATGCTCTAAGTAGACCGGAGAGTAGAGACTGACCAATTGGTAAAAGATGCGCTTGTTTAATCGACTGCTACGTCATCTTTAACCTCTACTCCGAACAACACTTTCTTACAAAGTAACATGCCACTTTACTTGATTTGGCAAGTGTAGGAAGAGATTTGGCAAGTGTAGGAACTTCCCTATAAAGTTGTCCGGGACCGAGAGCTGAGCTCGGCAAGCAGTATAAAATGAAAGATACACCTGAAAAGGACGAATCTACCCCATTTGGAAATGTCATGCACGGCCTCAATCTCGTCATCTTGCCCTTTTCTCCCATCCGATGATTGACACTTGTGGCTGGCGGGATTAAACTATTGGCGACCCGAGAGAGACGTTTTGACGCGATCAGGTGGTCTTGGTCTCTTGTTTTTAGGGGTGGTGGCTGTGTCAGATAACCATGGTTAGTGAGGCATCGCCGTATGGTGCTCACATGCATGGGCTCCACCACAACTTGGATCTCTAAAACCTAGTTTTGTTCGAGCTGCCATGTTTAGTAGTAACTACAAATTAAAATGCCTGGTGTACGGATCTGCTGCCATAGATCGATCCTCTGTATCAAGTAGGTGATTTGGGCATCCGTGAGTTAGGAGTAATCGTTTGGGGCATGGCACTAAACGTTGTTCTCCTACGATTGCAAGCAAGTTATACGCGTTTATCAAATTAAGAACAGGATGGCATGTGAGATCTGAGATTTATTTAGAGAGTAGAAATAGTTTTTTTATATGCTTGTGAGCACAATTTTTTTCCCCATCTAGTTAGAACGCGTTTGTTAAAAAGTATGACAAATGGTGTCCTAAATGCAAACAAAGAACAACACGCGACAACCTCCGTGGAGACACTTGGAAAACCCAAAGAATGACAGGCGACAGACAACTGTTGACAAGAAATATGAACAAGCCCAAATGGGGTTGGCGGCTGGCAACCCAAAATGGTGAATCACAAAAGTTGCCCTAACAAAAATATGCGCAATGGCTTGACTCGTCAGTTGGATCCAGACTTGTCATCCTTGAACAAATCACACATGTTATGATGGAAAAACATTAATAAACAAACCATGGAAAAACATTCCGGAACACCATATTTAATTTCATGAAGGTAGAGAAAGAGGCAGGTAGGGATCTGGTCCCCTTTTTGGTTTGGAATTTTTCATTAAGATTCTTTTATATCTCTTATAATTTATTTGTATTGTTAGTACTATTTGAATTCTTCGATACAATGGCTCTGCTCTTGTTCCGTCACATTAATATTATTATTTCCAAGCAAACAATTAGACTATTGATGGTGAGAACATAGTCTTTCTTATTGTTTGGCCGATGGTTATCGCTACATTATTTCTGATGCCTCATGTGGGTAGTCTATTTCTAATTTCAGAAGAATTATTTTAGTAAAACAAGAATATTCTCATATGCAACCGCTGGTTCTTGATGGGTAATAAATTGGAATTTCCATGAATTTATGTATAAACTTTCTTTGGCGTGTACTGCAGGTCTACCACAAATCGTCACACATTGGACAGATTGAAATGAATATGCCTCCTGAATCCCAAACTATGCAACTTTCTTGTTTACACATTGACCTACAAACCTTTTCAGTATTCATAAAAATATATATAACAACTTATTACTTTTTTGTTAAAAAAATGTACCACCCGGTACATAACATGCATTGATGTTAGCAAGAGTACAGATTTTGTGTTACGTAGTTTGGTTTCCTTAATATATTAGGAAGTTCTCAAGGTTCCTAATGTTCACGTAGTAGACTAAAGTCCTTGTAAACGATGTCTTCAAATTTTCATGTAACAAGGAAAAGGTTACCAATGAGGCAACGAACGATGAAAAAAAGGAACATTAATTTACAAACTCTTCCTTTTGAATCGCAAGAAAAAATAGTGGGCCCTATATCTCAAGTAGCGATAAAACTAGAAAAATATATTGTCTAGAAAAAGTTACCGGTTGCTTGAATCTCCAAAACATGATTGACCAAATTCGCACTACTATTTATGTTATCCTTCCTTATTACATCCGGTAGAGGCTCATGCGTAGCAGTTATCCTTTGAAAGACTTCCTTTCAACGTCATCTTGTTGGTTACATGTGATTGAATGGGGTTTAGAGTCCGAGCTTATCTTCAACTACAAAACTCATGTGGTACGACTCTATTCGCTCAGTATGTTTACTTTAGATAGTTTAAGCATCAAACAAATGATATATTTTAAAAATAACCACAGGATGATAAGTTATTTAAGTTGCAAAATGCTCCTATTTGCTAACTTCGTTCTCTGCGAGACCAGGACCCAAAAAAGTGGAATCCAAACATAGGAAAACAAACGATACTCATTGTCGTGCTTTGGACCCATAGTCTAACTAAACCAATTGACCAACCCATGGTTGCTTTTGCTGGACACTTGGAATCCACGAGACTAGCCTGACAAAAAGTAGACGATGATTGACACTTGGAATCCACAAGAAGTTAACGGCCCCTAAAAAAGCCAAGTCGTACTTGGATGATCAGGCTGCGCTGCTGCTGCTGCTCGCCACATTGGGAAGGCTGCATCCTATGCTCGTTTGCTACGCTGCAACGTGCAAGTACTGTGTGGCAGTACGGCCGTCACATGACATGCCCCCAGCCATTCCGATCGGCGCAAGCATGGCGAGCCTTCATCGATTTCGAGCTCTGCACAACTGCCTGACAGGCTGCCACAGTTCAAGAGCAAGTTGGCCGAAGCTACTGGTGATCCTCTGTGGTGTATGAAGCATGACTTTGCAGCCATAGCTGGTATGTGATTCCTTGGCAATAGACATACTGGTTTTATTAGTCTTAAGACAATTGGCGTTACAAATCGTTATGAAGTTTGTTGCACGTCACACTATAGTTTCCGACGAGTTATATAGAATTTTCCGATTAAATATATGTATAATTCTGGAAATGAAAGCATAACAGTTATTCTATATTGCTGCCCGGTCAATGATAGCAAGACAATAACAAGCATAGGGTTCTGGGATGGTAGACCCCATATTGCGCCCATCGGATGTGATTGATTGGTCCAGCGATTCTAAAACTTATCTAGACATGTTAGAGTGATCATGCATTTGGTTGATGCTTACTTTGTAGGCAATGTTATATTATGCCGGTCGTTTCTAAAATGCTCAAGTTCAATGAGATACTATGAGTGGATTTGGCCGGTTCTGGTCATTTTGATGGCTTGACGCCTTCCGTTTACACCAGAGGCAGATCTAGGCTCATGTTGGGTAGGCTACATGGCTCGAGATTTGAAAATCTTACTAAGGTTAAGTCCATAAAAAATCTCTTGAAAAATCACCACACATTGTGATTTGGTCCAAGAACAGTTGGTCTAGCCCGAAGCTTGGGTTGTGGCTGACTCCATCCCTAGTTTACACTTCATAACCACATAATGTCATCTATACAATTTTAAGCCATTAATAACACTCACGAGAACCTATGGTTCAGTTAGCAATGCTTAGTTCCATATACGATTTTCATCTAAGCAACAACCAGTGAATTGATCGATTTTTTTTTAATAATCTATTTTTATTATAAATTACAAATTTATTCTTGCGATCTTTTTTTTTACAGAAAAATACCACTGTCGCCTAATGGTTGGGCGACTGACTCCAGTCGCCTAATGGTTGGGCGATAGGAGCCAGTCGCCCAACCATTAGACGACAGTACTATCCACCGCCGAACCGTTCGGCGACAGTTGTCTGTCGCCGAACCGCTGGGCGACAGATGGTTGTCGCCGAACAGATGGGCGACAGGGGGGGCGGTTTTTTTATTCTCAATTCTTGTTTAATGTGTATCGAGACAGTAATTCATGAGTAGTAGAAAGGTAAGTGATATTCAAAATTTTTGGCACCAGTTTGCAAACCGTATTAGCACTTCTGACTACCCGCCACGCGTATTTGCAAAAATGGCAAACCGGGCGAGTTGCCACCGCGCGCCTGTGCTGCCGTCCCGACACCTCACCCCAGGCGCGTTGCCACCGCACGCCAATCCCAGCCCCACCACCTCGCCCCGACCCCGGTCGCGCCACCTCAGCGCCCGGCACTATTGCCGTGGAGCGTTGCCACCCCGCGGCATGGCAATAGTGCCCACACGGTTAGGGTTAGTAATTAGGTTAGGTTAGGTTAGGTTAGGTTAATTAGATAATTAGTTAGAGTCTGAAATTGGAAAGAATTTTAAAATATAGCAGAAGAGTTCAAAAAATATGAATTTTTTTGTAGCCTGTTGACACTGTGTACTTGATTGTGTAAATTTTTTAAATTTTATCTATTCAAATTTGTTATCACTACTTCGTATGAGTGTCGCGTTCGTACGAATCAATAAACGTAGAAAATAAGCTCCTATAGCAAAAAAATTTGACATGTTAGAACATTACAGTAGTGATGATGAGAAATAGGGAATTGTGAAGCACGATTGATTTCTGACTGTAAGTTCATAATAGTAAGGACTAAGAATACTTCAATAGAATTTTGGTATTTGTAGCGAAGCGAAGGAGGATTCGATGTCGGTGTGAAAGGTTTTTTCTGGGATTCGACTAGAAGAGGCAGACTTACAAGCCCCATGGAACAAAAACTACATTAGAGTCCGCAGACAGAAGCACAGGTCATGATGGTTCGGCTAATTGCTTTAGTCATCCTCGCTACTACTACGGTACACTGCGACACAAGCATCCGGACCATATAAGTATACATGACTTTAGGGATAGTGAAAAACATGGGGGGTAGGACGGGGGACTACTACGTAATGACCTGATCTACTGCGTGGATCGTTGCCATTTTCCCTTACATGCTAGCTCGGTCTTCCCCTTCCCTTTGTCACGGGACTGTCCACGTCGGACTGGTATGTCGAAGTCGTCCATGTCCTACGATTCCATGATGTAAGTGCACCATATAGTGAAAATCGTAAGAAGGATGTAAATTCTTCATAACTCACGTCGTCGATACGGATTACGCTTGGGCGACCGCATACGCTGTGGCGGCCGGTCTCAACCGCATGAGCCTTTCCCTTGCCCTTGTCGTGGGACTTTCCATGTCGGGCTGGTATGTCGAAGTCGTCCATGTCCTGCGATTCCATGATGTAAGTGCACCGTATAGTGAAAATCGTAAGAAGGATGTAAATTCTTCCTAACTCACGTCGTCGATACGGATTACGCCTGGGCGACCGCATACGCTGTGGTGGCCGGGCTCAGCCGCATGAGCCTTTCCCTTGCCTTTGTCGCGGGACTTTCCATGTCGGGCTGGTATGTCGAAGTCATCCATATCTTGCGATTCCATGATGTAAGTGCACTGTATAGTGAAAATCGTAACAAGGATGTAAATTCTTCATAACTCACGTCGTCGGTACGGATAACGCCTGGGCAACCGGATAAGCTGTGGCGATCGGGCTCAGCCGCATGAGCCTTTCTCTTTCCCTTATCACGGGACTGTCCACGTCGGACAGATACGTCGAAGTCGTCAATGTCCTGCGATTGTATGATATAAGTACACCGTACAGTGAAAAACGTAATAAGGATGTAAATTCTTCACAACTCACATCCTGGGGAGGGTCCGGTACGTAAGGTTTCCACCGCACGAAGTTCTCGGCCCGCACCGAGTAGTTCAGCATGTACTTCTACTGGATGAATGCCCTGTCGTACATCTTCGGGCCGTCAATCCACTGGAAGAAGTGGCAGCGCATCTCGGGCTGCCATTACGTGGGGATGAAGTTAAAAATTCAAGGAACTCAACATTGGGAGAGGAAAAATCGAGGCACGCAAAAGAAACACTTACGAGGTGGTGCCCGCACGTGTAGTACGCCCGGGCGACGGTGTCTGGGTGTGTGGATTGAATGATCTCTGCATGTTCGCCACACACACACTGCGGGATTGGAAAACGTGGTGGTACTTGAGCATCTTTCATTGTTCGATCTGGGTATTGTAGATGTTTCCTCTTCTGCGCAAGCCACTTGCGCTTCTGCGACATATTCGCGTAGAAGTTTTCTAAAGAGTCCATAGCTGGGTATCTATTGTGTAGTGTTGGGTTTGGTTCAACCCCAATTTTATAAGCCCCATGGTTGGCATGGTGTGCTAATTTCATGCAGAGTCATGTCTTTTAGTTCTGAAAAGTTGATGAGGTAGAGTGTTGTCATGTCAATCTGAAAATCTGAGGAGGCATAGTGTTGTCATGCCCATGGTTCGCAAGTGAATATGAAAAGCCTAACCCTAAACCTAAACCATAAACTGTGCAAAGCTGTCTCCTTTAGTCTTATCACTGCGTAAAGCTGGCCCGTGTAGTCTTGTCAGTACGCAAAGCTGTCTCATCTGGTCTTGTCAGTGCGCAAAGTTGTCCCGTGTGGTCTTATCACTGCGCAAGGCTGCCTCCTTTAGTCTTATCACTACGCAGCCGCCGTGTGGTCTTACGCAGTCGTCTCGTCGGTCTTGTCGGTCGCAAAGCCGCCCGTGTGGTCTTGTCATGCGCAAGGCCGCCTCCTTTAGTCTTATCACTACGCAGCCGGGTGCGTGTGGTCTTACGCAAAGCTGCCTCGTCTGGTCTTGTCAGTGCGCAAAGCTGACCCGTGCGGTCTTGTCACTGAGCAAAGCTGGCCCGTGTGGTCCTGTCACTGCGCAAAGCAAGCTAATACATTACCCGCTTTGTTAGCCTCCCCCACGGGCTATAAAATACACGTCCCACGCTCCGAAAGTAGGACCACTCGATCCTTGAAACCGTAGGAAGAAGAACTTTCTCCGTCATACAGTAACATAACCGTAGGCAGACGCCCAGGGACCGGTCCAACCGGGGTCGCCGAAGCCAGACCTTCTCCTGGAAAGGAGGGAGGACTTCGGCCCTAACTACCGGTTGATGCCGAGCATACGTGCTCAACCGATATGGCCGAAATGCGGACACAGGGATGACGCTATTGTGCATGTCATGGACTGCCCTTTCAATAGCGGACGACGTTTCTTCCGATGCCCATACTCTGAGGTAAATAGTTTTGTTCATGTTACTGCTAATACGTCCTCCATACTAACCGTTCCTTGCCGCGGATGGCAAAATTCATCTAGCAGCTTAGCTATACCTAGCAACTAGCCAACTAGTATAAGAGTTCTTCTCACATGTATAGCCATGTAGACGATCCAGACTTCGCGCTATACCGAAGCTCGAGATGGATCGACAAGTACCAAACAAGAGCTGCAAAAACCACGTATTGGCTCACGCGCGCAGGTCGCCCAGGTGACGCGCTCACGTGCATGCCTCGTGCTAGGGCATTGACACGTACGTGCCTGGAGCTTCTTGGCTCGCTCAAACTCGAAAAAAATTCGCTCCAAAAGACGGACCTAGTGCTTCTCCTACGACTAGACTTTTTGTCCTCGGTCAATCCATCGTACCAATACTGCGTACGTAGGAGTAGCATAAAATTCTTTTTGAGGGAAGCGTGTAGTAGCTTACTTAGGCCCATGGAAATCTTATAGTAAAAATTCAGGAGAATTTGTAGTTTTTTAGTTAGCATGAAACGCACAGTGCCTGGCCTATTTGCTTGGGCTTGGCTTATCAGCGAAGCTGCTTCTCAGGGCAGCCTACCCTTCTAGAGAAGTTCCACTTCCAACCCAAATTAAAAACAAGCCCTGAGTTAACTATAACTCGTTTGGAAGCCCTGAAAGATGCGAAACATGCCAGGGCAAGCGCATTGGTCAAGCGAGGATCTTCAGTTCTTCACTAATCACTACGCACTACAAATTAATCTTCAGTTATGGGGGATTAGGAGGGTCAGGTGTAGGTGGAATCCGCTTGTAATCTGTATTGGCTTTTGTATTGCACTTGACCTTCTACAGTTCTACTTAATAGAAAGATGCGTGGATCTCCAACTTTTCTACCAAAAAAATTAACAGGCAAAACAAGTGCACCTCACTTTTTTTTAGAAAATTTAATTAAAGTAAATGGTGCAAATAAGGTGGTACTAGACCTACTTAGATTTGGCTAATTAGCAGAACCTACATAAATGAACTTTGGGAAAATAGCGTGAAAAAATGCTAAAGCACCTTTGGAAGCGTAATCTTTGACAATCAATCTTATATTTATTAGGACTTAGGAGTATGTAGCTGGTAAGGATTCAAAAGTCATCAAGTTGCTGTATACAAGTAATCCACTAGTTAATGATTTATGCCATTTTATCATATTTCCCTATTCAGAAAGACGTGCACTCCGTAGATCTATCAGTACTTCTCCATACATATATTATCCAATTTAAATAATATGGTTTTCACTACTAGTCACAATCAATCGATCAATCATACTCGTACCAGGTAGCTTGATTAGACAGCTAGTTTACGCAGAGCAGAGTCTCGTTTTGCTCGATTTAGAATAAACTAAGTTCATGTACGGTGGGCTTACATCGTATGTTTATAGTCTCTGTCACATAGGATTCAAGTTGATGTAGATGAAAGAGAATAAAAAGAGAAATATGTTGTCTACAGTCATGTAGCCGACTGTATCACAAGAACCAAAGAGACTATCTAACCAGATTTCTTAGATCTATGAAAACATTAAAAAAATATGATCAATAAAGATAAATAAAAAAAGATAATCTATTATATGAGCTGACTTTAATACTATCTACAAATGATATAAAGAATTATTATAAACAATAACTATCTGTACTATTGTACATACCAAAGAATAAGGTTACTTTCTTATCCAGCGACCTTGAAGCAATTAACCACCGAGCTAAGAGCCAGCTCTCATTGGCCGGTGCGCATGGGAATTATATATATTTGCTAGGTTCCCATGTGACAAGTACGACAATCGCATTATATTAGGTCCCATGTGACCAGCGCGACAATTTTTAGGAGATGCACCTCTCAAATTTTATAGCACGAACTAGCTACAATTGTTTAGCTTAGGCTACCACATATCCCCCTGTTTCGCTATATTTGTCCGCGGTCAACCATATGCACTAAATTTAAAAAATACTAAATCAGAAATGATCATACATACCTCTATTACATGACACAAATATATTAAAATAGATGCTCCCAGGGTCATGGACAAATATACCGAAATAGAGGGAGTACATTATTTTACTTTTCTGCTAACAAACGACCAAATGGCGCTGGGAATGCACTTCTCTCTCTCTCTCACGACCGACTTAGAGGAGGCAAGGGCAAGGGCGACAGCAAGCTGCGACGGTGGAGCTCCGGCAAAGACGAGACCACGGTGCGTTCTCGGGCCCAAAGAATCTATTTGTGTCGACGTGAGGTGACGGGGACGATGAACATGGCGGAACGGGGCCGCGACGAGTCCACCGGATTTGGAGGGGACGAAGTCGCTAACATCGCATCCGACAAACTTCACTTCAACGTAAGTTCAGAGAGCTAAGTGGCAGAACCTCGCAAGTTCAAGGAGCTGAGAAAGTAACATGCAAGTTCAGGGAGTTAAGTGGTACAACCTCGCAAGTTTAGAGGGTTGAGAAAGTAAAATGTAAGTTCAAAGAGCTAAATGACACGACCTCATAAGTTTGGAGATCTACAGTGCAATTTTCTCTTATTTAAGACAGCACTAATGGCGGAGCTAGAAAATTTGTATTAGGGTGCACCGTTGATGCTTAAAGACGGGGTAAAAGGATGGTTCTTAAGTGATTATCAGCTGATCAAATGTTAACGCCATGTAAACCGTGCATTATGATTATTGTATTCATGTAGTACTTAACGTTTCTATATAATTAGTTGGTCTTTCTTTCCAAATAACTGGCTAGTTTATAAAATTAGTTGTGAAAACAACTTATTTTATGGAATGACAACAATAACAAATACTAACATTGATAAATAAAATTTAAATATATGTGAAAATATTTATTAAAATGTATATCAATTCTATAATTTTTATTAGTATGCCACATGACCCGCATGGTCACAACGGCACAAACAAACAGAGAATCGGATACTTGATTATTGAGTTAGAAACTAAAAAAAATTCCTAAGAGCTAAATAAAATAAAGTACTTTCGTACCATTCACACAGTGCCATGCACATAGGTAGGGGTGGGGAAAAAACTAGTTAGTGAGGTCGTTGGCTCGGCTCAAAATTGCTTCAATTACATTCGTTAATTGGTTAAACATTGAAATATTTCGAATGAAAATGGATTTCACTTTGGCTTAGTTCGGCTGGTTAGCTCGGTTCTAAAAATACTGAATAGAGGACATGGAATACAATTCACATATAATTCCTTCAAGTATTATCAAATTGCAACGAAACGCAAACTCAATTAGAATGTATAGCTTGCAAGTGTATATACATAAATTTCAAAAAAAAAATGAGGGTGTTTTATATACCAAACACCTTAACTGGCTCCGCCCCTGGACAGCGCTAGCTTGGGGCAAGATGCCGAGGTATATATGTGACCACGTCACTAATTACGTATCAAGATGGGGGAGATTGAGATGTATGACCTCAGTAAAGACTTCCTGTTCTGAATTTAGATATGCAACATATATGAATTAAGACAACTCTAAAACTGTAATGTAAACTTTAAAAGATCCTTAAAAATTGAAAAAAAAAAGAAACCACTGACATGTGGTGACATATATAGATTTCTGAGCATCACCCCATAGCATGTTCAAAAGAATGGGACTAGCGCGCAGCAATATATAGGCTACGTACAAGTGGCATTTCGGCACTAAATCTGAGTAGCACCATATGATTAATGATACCCTTATGTAAAATAATACTCTTATGTTAACAGTATTTGATCATTAATTGTAACACCCCCTTCTTCCTCCCCTCTTCTCTCTCCCCCTCCCCGACCGACAACCCCGTGTGCGCCGTCGCCTCCCCCACCAACTCGTCCTCACCGGGCCCCACTGCGCCGGTGCATCGTCCTTGCCGCTCGCGCCGCTCCCGCGCCGTGCCTCGCCCGCGACCGCCCCTGTCACGCCGTCACCTCCCCCACCTACTCCACTACACGAGTGCGCGTCTCCTCACCCCGTCGCCCGTCGTGCGCATCTCTTACCGGCTCCCCCGGCTTCGCCCCCGCCGGTGCCCCACGCTCCCCCGGTCCGCTTGTCCCCCTCCCCCTCCGGCTATAAAGCCCCCTCCGGCATCTCCCTTGCTCTACCCCTATCCCCTTCTTCCCCCAAGCAAGAAACCCGAGAGCAAGAAGATCAAGAAGCAAGGAAGAAGAGAGGCTGAAGCCGAAGGACTTACCTCCGTCGTCATCGTCGCCGCGCCACCGCCGTTGCTTCGGTAGCCCTCCTCGCCGTCTCCATCGCCACCGGTAGAGCCTCCTCGGCCCGCTTCCTCCCCACTGCCGGCGCTGTGAGCTCCCGCTGACGCCGCCCCAGGGCCATCCCTGTCGCCGCCGCCATACGCCCGAGCCCTCCCTCGCGTGCGCCGCCGCCGCCCGTTCCTCTCTCCCCCTCGCGCCCGAGCCCCCACTTCTTTAGGGCAGGCCGCACCCCTGCCTGGGCCGCGCCCCTCGCCCGTGGGCCGCCTCTGTGACCGCGCGCCCGTGATTGGGCCCAAGCCTTGGGCTGGGCCGTTTCTTGCCCCACGGGCCGTCGGCCTTTTTTCTTTTTGTTGGATTTTCTTTTCCTTTTTCTTTTTTAATTCAAAAGTGAGGCTTTAAAAATTAGTATCTCCCCCATTTTAGCTCCAAAAGTTGTAAAATAAATTTGTAAAAATTTGTAAAATTCAAGACCTTGCTAATGGTAGTGGTTTTGATTTATTTGGAGTCCTTTTGTTATTCGTTGTGTACTTATCTGTTCTATTTGCTCATTTGTTCTTTTTCCGGTACGATCGTTCGCGTAGAGTTCGAAGACACCGAGAACCTTCACTTCGATCAAGCTCAAGATTACTAGGACCCTCTTACCTTTAATCCAGGCGAGTCAATACTTTGATCATATTGAGCCTACATTTTATGCAAATTATATTATTTTAAAATAGCAAATTGCATGCTTTAATTCCTTAATCAAACGTATGTTAAAGCTTAAGGTAGTTAATACCCATTTGATGATTAACTAATTATTATGCCATCCTTGACAACTTAAATCCCTTAATCCCATTGTCACCCTAGTAACTATATGGTAATACTAGTTATAGGTTGTACTTAAGCGACATGCTAGACTTGCTTAAGTACTGGGACATTAAAATGTCCTAATCATCATCATTTCAAACATAAAATGATTTGGGCAGTCATTGCGGGTAAATGACTGAGATGGTTGAATTGTTGTATTTTACTTCTCAAAAACCCTAAACTGCTAATACCCTGTCTGGGCGGATGGTAAGATGGTGGGTGCGGATGGAGCACGAGAATGGCAAGAATGTGATTGAACCGCCCAGACAACCCTAAGAACTTAATCTTATCACGACCTCCTGTGTATAACAAGTACAACCACAAGTCTGCAACAAACTGCGACTTGGCTTAGTAAATTTATCAAACCTGGAATGCACCTCACTGGCGGTATGGGCACGTGCAAGCCCGCGGTAAATACGGCTTGAATGGGACACCGAGGCAAGGGTGAAGTCGCCAGCCGCTGTGGGTAGTCCAATCCAACTACACCAGCAGCGGGGGTGAACATCCCACACGAACGTATGGGCGCAACCCCATATAGGAGAGATGTCTGGAAAGGCGAGATATTTAGAAAGGTCCTTGTGACGACCTCTCGACTACATGACCAAGGAATCATGTAGGGCAACGAGTTAATCGTCTCTTATGGGTAAAATGTACAATCTCTGCAGAGTTATAAATTGTTTAAACAGCCGTGCCTACGGTCAAAGGCGGACATAGGAACTTAACTTGAGTTAATTCTATTTCAAAAACCTTTGTGGGTGGTATGAAAAATTTTGGCGGGCTCACCTAGCCCTGGGTTGGATTTTCCCTGAGTTTTCAGACTCAATGTTGTTAATATATGGGGTTAACCCCAATCAAATTAAGCATAAGGTGGAGGGAACCTCTGCTGTTAATAAATATTGCACAATTACTCTCTTTAATAAAATGCATTTTGTTAAAATGCTAAGTGATAGGAATTTGTAATTATGATAATTGAAAATATTGCTTTCGCAAATAAAAGAACCGAGCTACCCTTGTAAGCCTTGCATGTATAATATTGCATTGTGTGTTGGCTCGCGAGCACAGAAGTTGTCACTACTACAAAACAGGTCATACTGGACTCCTCATCACAGACGGTTCCAAAGGAGCCGTCTGTGTTGAACTTATACAGACGGTTCCCTTTGGAACTGTCTGTGATAGTGCCTCATCACAGACGGTTCTTATTACCAATCGCTCAGGATACTTCGCGACGGTTCATAATAAGAACCGTCTGTGATAGTGCCTCATCACAAACGGCTCCTTCTACCAACCGTCTGTGAAGTATCACAGACGGTTGGTAGAAGGAGCCGTCTGTGATGAGTACACCTCATCACAGACGGTTGGGATTAACAACCGTCTGTGATTTTGATTTTACCATGACTTAAAATTTATCATGACTTAAAATTTTCCTTACTCTCTGATTTTACCATGGCTTAGAATTTTCCTCTCTCTGATTTTACCATGGCTTCAAATTTTCCTTTTACCATGGCTTAGAACTGATTTTACCATGACTTGGAATTTTCCTTACTCTAAGCCATGGTAAAATCAGAGATGACTTGGAATTTTCCTTACTCTAAGCCATGGTAAAATCAGAGAGTAAGGAAAATTGGAAGCCATAGTAAAATCCAAATCACAGACGGCTCTTAATACCAACCGTCTGTGATGAGGTACTTATCACAAACGGTTTGTATTAAGAACCGCGTGATGAGTTATTATCACGCAGCGATTCGTGATACGAACCGTCTGTGATTTGTCATCACAGACGGTTTTTGTATGAAACCGTCTGTGATTCGTAGCGCGGGAATTTAAAAATTTTGAACGCGTGCGCGGGAGGCAAAATATGTCCTTATATATTATGGCCGACCTCCTCTAGGCGCTCAGTCTCGCACTCCCGCAGTCCCGGTCCTCCTCTGGGCTCATTCCTCCCTTGCTCCGGCCGTCCTCCTCCGAGCTCCGGCTGATAGCTGCTCCTCCGGTCCTCCCGCAGCTCCCTGGCCCCCGCTACACTTCCAGGCTCCGGTCCTCCCTTGCTCCCGCAGTCCCCAACCTTCGACGTGGTCTTCCTCCCCAACAGCTGAGAGTCGACGCCGACACCAACGCTGACCTCCTCTAGTCCTCCTCTGACGCCAACGCCGACGCCGACGCCGAGCTCCTCCAGTCCTCCTCCGACGTTGATGTCCCTGTTATATGAGGTTCTATTGGTACTTTTGTATATGAGGTTCTATTAGATTCAGATCCAGATTTATATGTATGAGCTTGTGGTACTTGTGTTAGATTCATATCCAGATTTCTGTTAGATTCTCCTCTAGATTCTACTTCTGTTGTTACTTGTATATGATCGAGTATATGCGTGTATCCATGAATCCATGGCTTGAGAAATTTATTGGGAGACTTAGCAGTTGTGAATCCATGTATGTGTATCAATGAATCCATGTTTGGGAGGCTTCAGAAATGACAGTGTATGTGTATGAGTGTATCCATGAAATGGCAATATTTTTTTGCAATAAGAAAAGCTATCATAGACGGTTCGGAACAATAGCCGTCTGTGAAAACAGCTATCACAGACGGTTCTTGTTCAACCGTGCGCGATAGCTATTTTCCTGACGACTCTTGTTCGAACCGTCTGTGATAGCTTTATCACTGACGGCTCAAAACCGCTCGTGATAACGATCTGTTATCACAGACGTACTTTTACACAGACGGTTGAAAACCGTCTGTGATGACGGTTCCGAACCGTCTGTGATGAGGTTTTCTGTAGTAGTGTGTGCTCATTCTCGCTCTCCCCAAAACCCTTCAGATGAAGCCGACGAAGGAGACTATACCTACTACGAGGATCCAGAAGTCAACGGACATGGAGTCGATGAAGAGTAGTCTAGTTCTGTAGTTAGGTCTCGTCCCAGTCTAGTAGACTCGTTGGTACTTGCGTACAACCGATATTATCCAGGTCCTTGGTTAATATCAGTCGTACACAAGTTGCCCCAGTCGCTTGCCTGTGGAGAGATGAGTTTTACCCCTTTTGCTTCCGCTGTAGTCGATGTTGCTTTTATGTAATGTAATCAATTTGGCCTGGTCGGCCCCTTTTGTAAAACTCGACCCGACGTGGTCTATGTTACTCTGATGGTTGTAATAAATTTGGTACTTTAGTTCACGTCATGTATGAATAATTCAGCAATGTACCTGTAAGTGCTATCTACTGATCTAGAGAATGACACAGTGTTTTCACAGAGAATTTGGGATTAGAAAATCCGGGTCCGATATTAATTCATGCATGATGAATTACGTATGAGAGACATATAATCATTACCTTCACCTGGTTGTTTGAATACATGAAACCACCAATGACCAATCTAGCGTGGATAGACCAATTACATATCAGCTGACCAACCGGCCAAGTTAATAATCGGATCCACGAGAACACACGCTCAACGCGTCAAGAATGCATACGGCCGGCGGCAATGATAACACTCGAGTGCGTCCCGTACCGTATAATAATATAGGTAAAAACATCGAAAGATAACTACATTAGTCAATTGTTCTAATTAACTTGAAAAAACATATAATACAAACGTCAGTTCTCGATTGCCATCATGTCCATTATTTAACACTAGTCTCGACAATGTAATGCTCAACATGCCAGACAAACATATATATAAATATATACTCCCTCTATTTTAAAATATAAGACATAGTTTTTTTTAACGACTTTTTCTCTTCTTCTTCTCACATTTATATATATCTTCCATCTTTCTTTAACATCTATGAGTAAACACCCACCCACACATTGTTTTCTGTCTTATTCCAAGACATTAACACTAAGAACAACATGATCATTTCTCTGTATCATTCTCTTGGTTTTACAAGACCAAAATTACGGCTTATAAAAAGAAACAGAGGTGGTCTTCGTATGTACATAAGGTAATGTTTAAACAAACTGTAATTTGACAAAGTAAGTAAGGTTAGAGAAAAACTAATTAGCTCTAAGGAATTATATTATCTTATTATTTATGAAATTCACATATTAAAAAAGAGAAATAAATTAAAGAGCCTGAATAATTAACGTGTGTTACAGATTAAGGGCATGTACAATGGTACAGACAGCTGCTGTCTATAGCAACTCTCCATGTCATCTGTAGACAGCACTAAAGACAGTTCATACAATGGTTGTGATGATACAGTCGGCTACAAGATTGTAGACAACACACAATCTTTTAATACTTTTCTTGTTTCTGATGCTACAGTCGACTACATGATTGTAGACATTACATCTTTCTCTCTCTTCATTCTCTTTCATCCACATCAGCAAAAATCTTACGTGACAGAGGCGATAAACATCTAAAAAGTCATTGTACACACTCTAAGAAGTCATACAAGCACAACCTAGGCATCCACAGTTGAACACACATTACTTTACGTACCTTTCATGCGTGCAACTAATTTCAGGCATCCTTTCCAGAAGGTACCAGCTGGCCCCTTAATTATCATCATTTATTTAACATTTACATTAAAATAACCCATCTTCTGATCCTAGCCATTTTCTTGCTAAATAAAGGAAGTAAGCAAGGAAAGGAAAGACAACTTGCGAAGGCACCAACAACGTAAGACTCCACTCTCTCTCGCTTCCTCTTCCTCTCTCCCCTCCAATAATTCGCCTACCTGGGAAACCTGGGAGCTTTCTCCTTCCAGAGCTCCTGCTAGCTAGCTCCCAAGTTCTATCTCTATCGCCTCCCATACTAGCTATCCGTACCTGATTGCCCTCTACGTGTGTGAGCCTGCAAGAGCGGCCGGAGGTTGCAGATGGGGCGGAGCAAGATAGTGATCCAGAGGATCGACAACTCGACGAGCCGGCAGGTGACGTTCTCCAAGCGGCGGAATGGGATCTTCAAGAAGGCCAAGGAGCTGGCCATCCTCTGCGACGCCGAGGTCGGGCTCGTCATCTTCTCCAGCACCAGCCGACTCTATGAGTACGCCAGCACCAGGTCATATGGATTCCATCGCTTCAGCTTCCTTGCTTGTTCTTTTTTGCCGATTAATCGATCTATTTCGTCTTCAACTCCATGCGTCTTTATTTGATTAGCTTCTGGTGCGTGTGCCTTTTCCTATGGAAGTTTCATTTTTTTTTTCGAAAAATTTTGTTGAAAATTTTATTTGTGCATCTTTGCACCGAGTACAGTTCCCTGTCAAATTGAATACAGCGGCCTTAAGTGTGTACATCTGACAAGTGTTTTTTTTACCTTTTAGCATCAGTTCAATTAGTCGTTCATCCTTGCTTTTTTTTTACCTTCTCCCTAGTCCCCCTTGTTTATTATTTCATCTTGCAGTTTTTCGGCTGAGTGTTAGTTTTGCACTGGAATGAAAAAATATAGATCTAGGGTTCCTGGTCTTAATTGAGTGTGAATCATACGTGTGATTTCCATGCTCACTTCAAATAAGAGATATCACTTGTCATATATAGTTAGTACTTGCTTATATAGACGGAAAAGCATGTAGTCGTGTCAGATTACTCAAGAATCTGACCTGGTTAGTCTTCTCTTCGTTATGTACAGCGTGAAGTCAGTCCTAGACCGATATGGCCGAGCGAAGGAGCAGCAGCAGCTTGTCGCAAATCCCAACTCGGAGCTTAAGGTATGCCTTAACTGACATCAAATATTTCTATTGGTTTAGATGGATATATTGCTTGCGATTTCCAGTTTCTGCTGCTTATTATATTTTATTAGAGTTTTTGCTAAGCCTATAGCTCTACAAAGAAAACCTTCGTGGGGTCAATCACAAAGTAAAACTTATAAGCTGCAAAATTATTTCAAAAAAAATGTAGGAACAAGTTAGACAAGATACAGAAAGCTAGGTAAACAATCTTTTGTAGACATAAAAAATGGTTTATACTACATGTTTGAACAAGTATATGCTAATACTACAGTTCAGATCTGAATTTTGAATCAAATTATTAAATTGAATTGAAAGGACGTTCCTCTGCAACATCCATGCATCTCGGCCGGCAACGATTTGATGTCTTCTCATTGTGCACTACTTTGTATATATTATCTCTGCTTTCAAATAATATGTGCTATTTGAATGTGAAGTTATATGGACTATGGAGTCTGTACTTACAGGATAAGGCCTAGATCTACTTGAGGGTTCAAATTAATTATATATTTAGGTAATTATATTCAGAATCACATATATGCGACATATAGTTCAAATAAAGGATAGTACCTTGCCGATATCTGATCACTTATGGTCTTCATTATCATCTTGTGGAACAACAAATTGTGTATTCCCTCCATTTCAAACTATAAGCTTCATAATTATTTTTTCAGTAGTTGCAAATATACAAACTCATGGAAATTTTCATTGTTTTGCCTTCACTATGTTTCCATTCCTCTCCATCATCTCTATTGTTTCCAAAATATTTATACCAAGGATATTATAGTTGTTTCTTCGTCCCCTTTTGTTGGTGTTATAGCCTCATTCATCCTTGTGTTTAGTCAAAATACTTTTTAGTTAAAATACATCGAGGATAATTTATGTATGTGTGTTTCTGTTACCGAGATTTTCTATGTGCCAACTAATAACTAGGCCCCGTTTGGAAAGCAGAAATTTTACAATATTCCTATAGGAATTGAACGGTTTCCTGCAGAATTAAATGGGGTTCGAATCCAACACTGCATGCAAATTATGAAAGTAATTATCGTTCAAAAAAATTATGAAAGTAATGCTCAAATGCTACTAAAAAACTTGGGTTAGCAAGTCATGCACAAATGTTTTGAATTAGTAAGTTTTATTATTTGTTGGCTGGAGAAATAAGGTTGTAGCCAACACTACATACTAAACTACGCAAAGTGGTATTATTTAAGGGAATATACATTGAGAGTTGACGTACCGCTAGTTGATCCCAACTAAATATCATGTATACATAGCATATGTTATAGCAATACTAAGATTCAAAATCCAAAGTGCGGAGGCAATGAAATGGTCAGTGCCCAAAAAACGATATATACATGACACTATTTGAAAATAGGTCACTTCAAGCATGCCTAACATGAATTATAGATTTCTAGCCCTAGTTATATCAAGTCATTTTCCATTCTAGCCACTTTCCCATCATTATTGCATGTAAACACCTTATTTCATCCTCCTATGGCCTAATTTCTTATAGCATAGGCATTTGATCAGATACAAAATGTCGGTTGCTTATATGGGTCGGTATTACTTATCCAAGGAATCAACAAGTACAATCATCAACAATTTATGACACTGATAAGAGTCACCATATGATACCCTAACCCAATAGCGCAATTAATGGTTTGCTCCCACATAGCTAGGTAAGGACAAGTGAGTCTAGTGCATCTCTCTTTAGGACCAACCAACACTACTACATCCAAAGTAATCCAAACCATGTAACAACTTAGGTGAAACTAGCGTTCGAACAGGTCTCATGACATTACAATTAGCAACCCTCCCTACATAGACCTTGATCGTGACAATATTACAATTGTTACAAAAGCAAAGCCCTCTCTACGTATAGGCGCAAAAGTGAGTAGAGGCATGCCTGAGTCACCACTACATAAGATTTACACACTTTTTTTTCGAAACGTAGATTTACGCTAAATATCACATTGGTTCGTAGCGACTCAACGGGAGTTGTTGATTTGGTCGACTACTAGAGGCCATATAGGGTGCAATGAGATGGATGACATTTGGCTATATAAGTTATGAAAGTGCGAATTGTGTTTAGGTGTAAAAGAATTATGAAATCGAGGAAGAGAACGCGTGGCAGTCAATCCTGTGAAACAATCGGGAAGACTATTGCTGTTTTATATTGTCGGACATCGTACAGTATCTATAGACAACGTTAACTAAAGTCTGTTACTCATTTGGATTACAGAGAAATACAGTTGTAGAATCACAACTAATCTAAACAGCTATGCAATTTACATGATGATTTTAACACTCTTCCTCAATCTCAACCGTGCTGCTGCAGATTGAGATTGTCTCGAAAAGATTCAAAACTTCTAATTGGTAACGGCTTGGTAAATATATCTGAGACTTGATCCTATAACGATATAAACCGAACATCCAACATCTTCCTTGCAACTCTTTCTTGAACGAAGTGGAAGTCAACTTCAATGTGTTTAGTACGAGCATGGAAGATGGGATTGGCGGAGAGATATGTTGCCTCCAGATTATCACACCACAGAGACAGAAGTCTCGATTGGAAAACGCCAAGTTCCTTTAGCAGAGTTTGAATCCAAATTACTTCAGCCATTGCATTTGTCATGGCCTTGTATTCAGACTCGGTACTTGAGCGAGATATGGTGGGCTGCTTACGTGAGCTCCATGAAACAAGATTGCTACCAAAATACACCACAAACCCGTCTGTTGATCAACGATCATCAGGGCAACCTGCCCAATCCGAATCTAAAAACGCATTGATCAGTGACTCTGACTATCCAAAATGCAAACCAAGATCAATAGTGTGTTTTAGATACTGAAGAATTAATGTGTTTGACAGTTGACCAATGATCACTTGTGGATGTATGCAAGTATTGACATACCCGGTTAACTAAGAAGGAGATATCAGGCCAAGTTATTGTCAAATACAACAATGCCCCCACAATGCTTCTATAGGTGGTACCATCACTGTCCAACAATAATGTGCCTTGAGTTTTTGCTAGCTAGCCGTTCAGTAGATGCCATGGGGGTGAGTGCGGGTTTGCAATTCTCCATGTTTACATGATGAAGAACATCTCGGATGTACTTTCACTAACAAAGAGATATTTTCCCCGGTTGGTGCAATACTGCAATGCCGAGGAAGTAATGCAGCACACCCAAATCTTTGATAGCAAAATCAGCATGCACGTGTTAAACCAAGGCATCTGTTGCTTGAGAAGAGTTGGTAATGATAATGTCGTCGACATAGATAAGAATATAAACATCGATGTCGTGACTATTGTAAATGAAGAGAGAATTGTCGGCCTTTGAAGAAACAAACCCAAGTTCTTGCAGTTTAGAGCTAAGCTGAGCAAACCAAGCGCGAGGTGCTTGTTTCAACCCATATAATGCCTTATCCAATTTGCACACATGATGTGGATAGGACTTATTGGCATAACCGGGCGGTTGATTCATGTATACATCCTCCTTAAGAATACCACAGAGGAATGCATTCTGGGTGTCCACCTGCCTCAACTGCCATCTCTTGGAAATTGCCAATGCAAGAATAATGTGAATAGTAGTAGGATTAACTACGGGACTGAAGGTATCCTCATAGTCTATCCCATACCTTTGTTTGAATTCTTTGGCAACAAGCGAGCTTTGTATTTGTTGGTGGTACCATCTGCTTTTTGTTTCAATTTGAAAACTCACTTTGAATCAATGATATTTTGCCCTTCCTGAAGTGGAACGAGATGCCAAGTCTTGTTCCTTTGCAGGGCTTCATACTCCATGTCCATAGCTCGACGCCAATTTGCATCTTTGCTGGCGTCAATGTGATGGCTCTTGAATCTCCTCATCATCTGCTGCAAATCCTCTACATTTGATAGGATACCGAACAGTGCCATCAGTGTGTTGCTTGGGTACATGAATATTATTGCATTGTCAGGTGCGTATGCCCTCTAGAGGAGCTACTGGCCCTACATTTTCATCTTTCTGTTGCGGCAAAACTGAACCTGCATGATTAGGAACAGTAGAAATAGACACAGCATGAGAGGTATCTTCAACAACATGGTCATTCGGAGGGAGACTAGAGGATTGTTGAGCACGAGACATGAGTGTAATAGGAAGGAGGACATCATTTTGATGAAATGCGTGAGAAATTGGTGAGCTGGTCTGAGAGAAAGGGATGTCATTTTTTTTATCAAAAATGACATCATGGGAAATATAAATTCGCCTAGTGGGTCGATGGAGACATTTGTATCCTTTGTGTAAGCTACTATAGCCAATGAAGATACATTGTAGAGAGCGGAATTGTAGTTTATGAGCATTATAAGGGCGAAGGTTAGGCCAGTAAGCACACCCAAAGTTTTCAAAAAGGTGTAATCAGGTTTGGAGCCAAAGAGATTATAAATTGGAGTTGATTGATTGATAACTCGGCTAGGTAACCGATTAATTAGAAAAATTGTTGTTTGGAAAGCATCATCCAAAAATCTCAAAGGCATGGAAGCATGAGCTAACAAGGAGAGCCCCACCTTGACTATATGCATGTGTTTGCATTCGGCCACCCCATTCTATTGATGAATGTGCGGACAAGACGCTTGATGCTTGATTCCAGTGTCTTGAAGAATTTTATGAAGGGCTTCATATTCACCTCCTCGATCTGATTGGAAAGAGAGAATCCTCTTCCCTAAGAGTGGTTCCACATGTGTTTGAAAGCGAAGAAAGGCAAAAACAACATCTAACTTAGCCTTAATTAGATAAACCCATGTGAATTTGTTGAAATCATCAATGAAACTAACATAGTATTTATTTCCATTGGTAGAAGTAAGAGCAGGGCCCCATACATTTGAGAAGATGAGCTCAAGAGGAAAAAAATGAAATGCTACTAAAGACAGGGAAGGGCAATTGGTGGCTCTTTCCCTGTTGACATGCATTGTAAATGTTTACATTGCTTTTATTAGAAGAAACATAGATTTTATTTTCTTGTAAGACATGATGCACAACCGAGGAGGATGGATGCCCTAGCCAACAGTGCGATACATCTTCAGAGGCTTTGACACCGGCAAGAGCGAACTGGTGACTTGAGATGGCAAGAGCAAACTGGTGACTTGAGATGGAAGACTTCAAGGATGATGGCATTGGATACATGCCCCCTTTACATTTTCCTTGAATAAGCGGTTTCCTTGTGTGTTGATCCTTTACAAGAAAATGTGTGGGATGAAGCTCGAGAAATACACCATTGTCAGTGGTAAATCGATGAACAAATAACATATTTCTAGCAATTTGAGGAACGTGGAGGATGTTGTTTAGTTTGGGAGAGCGACAGGGAGATTGAATAAATGAATGACCAGTGTGAGAGATAGCCAAACCCGCACCGTTTGCTACCTGGACATGCTCCTTGCCCTGATAGTTTTCTTTGAACGACAACTTGTTGAGATCTCGTGGTGTGATCAGTTGCACTGCTATCGGTGTACCAGCCAGGATCCATCTAATAGGAATGTGTTGCCATGGAAACGGAATTGTTGTTGTTGTTGTCATTGACTTGGTAAGAATGATCAAACCGGTGATAGCATTTTAATGCTACATGCCCAGTTTTTCCACATACCTGACAAACGGGGCGATTGCCTGCTGGAAAACCTCCACTATTCTGAGGTTTGCCAACGCGACCACGCCCCCAGCCTCGGAACGAGTTGAAGTTCCAACCACCTTTATTGTTGTTGATGCCAATACTGTCATTATTGTTGCACATAACATTGTTGGCTACCACCTTTGAAATCTAGAGCACACTATTGCTTTGTTCCTTGCCCAACTCATAGATCAACATGTGAGCATACAAGTCTGTGAGTGATATTAGATCAGACTGGTACTGATGGAAGTTACCAGCGAATCATACTCATCTCCAAGTCCTGACAAGATGTACGAGACGAATTCTTCGTGTTTCAGAGTATGCCCAATGGCCACCATGGTGTCTGCAAACTTCTTCATCCGATTAAAGTAATCTTCTATGGAGAGATCCTTCTTCTTCAGAGTTATCAGCTGCACCCTGATTTGCATGATGCGCGTCGTAGAACTCTACACGTACATGCTCTCAAGTGCAGTCCAGACCTCAGCAGAAGTTGTCATGAACAATACTTGGCCCAACACCTCCTCGGAAAGAGAAGACAAGATGGCACTGAGGACCAACTGATCTTGCTACAGCCATTGAACATATGCTGGATTTTCCACCTGCAAAGTCTCCATGCCAACTGTGCGCGCGATTGTCAGAGGAGGAACAGAGATTCCACCATTGACATAATCGAGCAATCTCTGGTCGCGCAAGTATGGTAGGAGTTGGGCATTCCACAACAGGTAGTTGTTGCGACTCAACTTGATGTTGATGAGATGGCCAAACGACGGGGTTGGAAGCAAGCCAACGCCAGATGCTGGGATGATCCCGACGCTATCAGTGCTGCCATTATTGCTACTGATCCCAGACATGGTTTGGGGTTTAGGGTGTGTAGCTCTCATACCATAAAAGAATTATGAAATCAAGGAAGGGAACGAATGGCAGTCAATCCTATGAAACAATCAGGAAGACTATTGTTGTTTTTATATTGCCGGACAGCATACAATATCTATCGACAACGCTAACTAAAGTCTGTTAGTCGTTCGGATTATTGAGAAATACAGTTGTAGAATGACAACTAATCTAAACAGCTACGTATAGATTTACATGATGATTTTAACAAGGTGAACAAGGCTAGTAATATGTTTTATTCCACCTTAATAACTCTATTTGTCTTAATATTTCTTAACCCATCTTAATCCATGTTGAAAAATCTAAGTAAACCTCTGCTAGCCCTCTAATCCTAGAGCCTGTCCAACGCATGCATACAACTTACAAAATTTTTTAATTAATAATTATGAAATTAAATAGTCAAAATTACAAAAATGGCATCCTGTGGCCATTTCAAATGGCAACAGGTGCCCTGTCACCACTGTAAATAGTGAACCAAGACAATGGCGACAGGGTCGCCACTGTAAACAGTGATTAGGGAAAATGGCAATAGGGTCTCTGTCGCTATTTCAATTGGTGATAGGATCTTTTTAAAAATTTAAATAAATTTATAATTATGGTATATCTATAATTGTCCATGCTACCAATATTTTTTTAAAAGATAAGTAAATATAAGTTTTGATGTGACCAAATAAGTTTGGAATGTGTTTTAGGCAGTGCAATATAAAAAAATTAGCCCCCTTCGGCAGCACAATATCGAAAATAAACCCATTCGACGACGCAATATTATAAATAGCCTCATTCGACGGCATAATATCGAAAATAGCCTCGTTCACCGATAATGCCCTCATGGGCATGCGCGGCTGCAATGCGCCAAGCTCAATGGGTTGCTCGCCCCCTGCAGGAGGATGGTACTTAGGCAGCTACGGTGAGTCGCGTCAATGGCCTGGTCAAGCAGCTAGTATGGCTACTAGTAGCGTATCCTTAGCCACCATACGCGAAATTTAAGATGGGACATATTTAACAGGTATTCTCGGCATATACAAAATATTTACCATTAAAAAATGAGAACAAAATTGAAGCTGGGAATATTTTAATCATGCTCTACACATGCTATTTAGCTACTCTGGAATTTTTAGAGCCATCTTTCTATTTTTGCAGTTTAAAAGGTATTTTCGGCATATACAAATTATTTACCATGCAAAAATGAGAATAGAATTGAAACTGTGAATATTTTAATCAGGCTCTACACACGGTATTTAGCTACTCTGGAATTTTTACGAAAATGTTAGAGCCATCTTGCTATTTTTGCAGTTTAAAAGGTATTCTCGATATATACAAAATATTTACTGTGCAAAAATGAGAACAGAGTTAAAGCTGAAAATATTTTAATCAGGCTCTACACACCATATTTAGCTACTCTGTATTTTTTACAGAATTTTTAGAGCCATCTTGCTATTTTCCAAGTTTAAAAGGTATTCTCGACATATACACAATATTTACCTTACAAAAATAAGAACATAATTGAAACTGAAAATATTTTAATAGCCAATGGTGCCTGGTGAGGACTACAGAGGAGAATAGCCGTGAGAACCGAGTCCTGTCTTGGATTCAGGGTAGAAGAAGGTGGTCGTCGACGCGTAGCCCTCTTCCTTGTCAGCTGGCAAGTGCTGAAAATAGACAGCGTGTCAGGGAGGGAAGTCAGCATCAACATCAACTTCTAAGGGTAAACAATCCATGAGCTCAAAATTTTAATTTTTGGGTAGTAGTAGTAGCAGGTGATGCAATAGATGAAGTTACTGTTTCTATTTATTTGTATGTAAAAGAATATTGATATTTATTATACGGTTTAAGATCCCGTCAACTGATATGTATCACTCTCTTTTACGATTCTGTTGCAACATATAGACACCCTACTAGTATCTTATAAGATCCCAAGTCTGCTCCGTCCAACTGGACTTTTGGGCAACTCCATCCTCCCAATAAAAATGAAGTTTGTGAGACTTTTCACTTAATGAAAACTACTGCGAGGAGTAACGTGGCAAAGTTTGGTCATCCAAAAAAAAACAAACTTTTGCTAAATGAACTGTCATTTTGGCCATATTCGATAAAAGAACCAGAAGACCATTGGTCATAATTTTATTTCGAAACCTAATTGGTCATAATCAACTGCAGACAATATAGACAAGAATATTCATAAATCAGTCATGCTAATCGAATCTAAGAGCATTGATAATTATGTCCACTCGTGTTGAGCGAGCAATCTCCTCACCTTTGGATTGTCCGCGTATGACATTGGATTTCATTATCGTTACCAAATTTTTGTGGGCGTTACCAAGTTTTGGTAGCAAACCAAACAACAATTAATTTTCGTTAGTGTTACCAATATTTGGTTTAGTTTGTAAGAGTAGCAAACCAAATAGCTCCAGATAATTTTTTTTAGAAACGGGAAACTCCCTATTCCATTTTTCAATAAACGGAACAGAACCACAGTTACAGAGAGATCCAGAACAGGGTTTCATGAGCTAACAGATTATCTCGCACCAAGCAGAGATACCTGACCAAAACAAAGGCCGGCTCCTAAACAAGTTTAAAACCACCAACACCAAACAAAAGCACAAATTGCTAAAGCCAACTCAAAACAAAGACATGGCACAAATTGCGGATACATGGCACCTAATCTTTACTGTTATAAAAAGAAATATTTTGTGGTGGTGGTGAGTTTATCATTTACCACCTCTCCTCACCTTTTGAATTGATGAAATCTTTTGTGCATATATATATATACATGCATGTTACTTGAAGAATCTTTTGTGGATAATTAAATTATCTGTGTTTGTAGCTTATGATACGATTATATGTGGCTTACTAATTAGATGCAAATTATGTATAAAACTTTCATTTGTAGGATAACTATCTTATGGATATTGGTTTTCTAAGTTAATAATTTATATTATGTTTATTTGAAAACCATTGCAACGCATGGACAATGTGCTAGTTATAGTTCAATTCCTGAGTTGCATAAAAGAATACAAATGTACAGTTGATGAAAATTGTTAATTGGGATAGTAGAAATGCTTATGAAGGAAGCCATTCCAAGGCAGCTCCTGTGTAGAGAGATCCTATTTGATTCCGAACCTTCCTTTTTAAAACCTCATAATACAAAGTTTAAATAAGAATAGACCATCAAAAGATATTGTTAGATGTGTATTATTACCTGTGTATTATCCTTAATTGTGGCAACCCCGGGATCAGATCCGTTTCAAGCTAAGTGATTACGCTAAAAACGCAACACTTAACGAGAGACGAAAACGATTACGAGTGCCCGGATATGTGTCTCATGATAGCTCCCAAGGATCAGTGGCTAACATGCATATATCCAGATACAACATTGCAATCACATCCATACATAATTATACAAGAGAATAGAATCAAATACAACTTCATTTAAATAGAACCTTATAGTACAAAGTTGCATAAGAGGGTCAATCGGCCAAATCTAAACAACACAAATAAATCGTAGCGGAAGATAAACTTAGAAATAAAAGAGAAAGAACTGAGTTGACATGTCCAAACCCACAAGCAACCAACTGGAGTTAAAGCTGTTGCTCTTGTCGTTTTCACCTGAACAAATGGATAGTACGTTAAAGAACAAACTTGTACTCGCGAGACTTTCAAAAAAAAGGATACATGTGAGTATCAAAAGAAGGCTACTACACTAGTCAATTTTCGACATAAAGCAAGTTTTTCATTTAGATAAATAATATAGATTCAGTTTGCCATTTGTAAAATATTTTAGAAATATTATATGACAGTAGATACTCCAATTCATAATAAAAAAATCAGTAGATACTCCAATTATAACAACACAAGAACTTCCCGTTCATGACATATATCAATTCTCAAACACATCAACACGCTAACTTCCTGTTCATGACAACATACAAGATCTGAACAAACTAGCACAATGACATAACATTTCCAACCATAACCCAAACCCAATTTTTCAAAAGCTAACTATGCATGCTTTCCCACAAGCGATGTCCATGACCGAGGACACGGCTATTCGAATAGATTTAGTTCTCTGCAGAGTTGTACAGCTTTACCTACAAGATATGCATTCCTCTTAATGTCGGCCAATGCACTCTTCCTTAGGAATGTGACTGAGGTAGTATAATGAGGTCGTTACAATACCATGTCCTAACTATCAAACCACTCAAGGAACAGAATCCCATGGGAGACTGAACGGTCGCCTAACCACAGGTGAACATCGTTGTATAAGTAAGTCCCTTGCAAACAAGAGACCCTTAAGAGCAAATAAGAGAACGATTAACATGCCCCCACTAGATTGACAACAAAACAATAGTAACAATAACAATTATCAATCTAATTGTATTTTAATAGCTAACACACAACAAATTATTAAGCCAAGCCTTCGCAATTATCCCGACGTGTGGTTGCACGTAAGACTTGGTTCATCACACCACAGATCGGTCCTTAAGCACCCAGACGGGACTACACGAATCCGAGACAACCTCCCTTCATCACCCTATCATCCGTCCAAGTCCAACACACAACAACTCTCCCAACATGTCCACAATAACCAGATTTGAAGATCTTGACATATTCCTCAAATTCAACATAATTCAATCCTTATAATCCTCCAATTTCATCAATATTCAATTCACTTTAACCGATGGACTAGCTCTATCAACCACTTTCGACTACAACTACTAGCATGGCTAAGCATCGATCTATTCTACAACAGAAAATTCCCATAATATATATATATATATATATATATATATATATATATATATATATATATATATATATATATATATAGGAAAAATACTTTCTACTCCCGGGTGTAGTTACTCCCACTTTTGATATACCACCTAAAAGAACTTGACATACTCCTTTATCACTTTGGGTATACTCATATACTAATTATAAGATACTCCAATGTGAACCGCGCGAAAAAATTGCAAAAGCGTCTATAGTTTTTAGCATATTTTATAAATACCTTCATATTCGCACATAAAAAGGAGTATGTCACATAAAAAGGAGTATGTCAAAAAAATTGTACATACCACCCCTGAAAAGGTGTGAATACCACCTAGATAGTCTTATATACTTGTGTACTACACATACATACTCTCGGTTGCGCAAGATACTCCCTACGTTGTGAGATACGGAATAGGGAGTAACTACACCCGGGAGTAGGAAAAAGGCTTCCTATATATATATATATATATATATATATATATATATATATATATATATATATATATATAGGATATATATATATATATATATATATATATATATATATATATATATACATATATACATATATATATATATATATCCTAGGCATCAACTGAACATAGGATTATCAACATCCAAGGAAGGCGATGCAACAATTAGGAAATTAACTACTTCTACCCATGAACTTACTTTTCAAAATAGCATGCAATGGTGAGATTAAAATACAAACAAAACTTTTTAAATCAGTAGGAGCAACATGATCAAGATGGGGGTGCTCGCACCTTTGTTGTACCACTTATTCAACCTCAGGTTACACTATTGAATACGTCCGGATCGTCGAAAATCTATCGAAAGAACGATATTGCAATAAACACAAAATAAGTCGAAAGTTCAAATTACTCAAAAATACATGAAATTTACACAGTGGGTAGATCATGATTTTAGATGAATTTAAGTGAAAGAACTATTCCATTTGGATTTAGTATGTGAAAGTTATGGTGGTTTGAATCTCAGATTTCTAGAAAATCAAATTTAAATAGAATCTGTTACTGTTCATCCGAAATAAATTCTTTGGTGAACATTTGCAGAAAAATTGTGGACATAAGGAGTACATAGGTAAATAGAGAATAAAAATATAAGATCAAAATAATTTGGTTCATCTCATTTGGAGTTCATATGAATTAGTTATGAATTTTCTAAGTTAATAGCATTTTCTAGTTCAAAAATAACTCAATTTTGGATCACTTTCCAAAAACTATATTTTTTGGTACATGGATATGTTTGAAACCTATTTTAAAAATAAAGTTCAGTTAAAATGAAAATTAACAAAATTTGTTTCACTGGATTTGGAGTTGAAATGATTTAGTTATACATTTTTGAAGTTAATGTAATTTTTAGTGTGTAAATTAATCAATTTTGGATTTTCTAAAGCTTTTATTTCTTTTCCTACCGGCATTGCGCTAGCCACAGTCACTTACTGGTGGGGCCTATGAATAGCGTGTTTTCTATTTAACCTTCTGATTTAAAACACATACTGACATGTGGGCCCCGTCCGTCAGTGGTCGTAGCGAGCTGCGGTCGTGGTCGTATTGCCTGCACGGTCGTAGCGGTTGCGTGGTCGTAGCGTACAACAACGGGATTTCTCATCCCGCGCGATTGCCCGGCAGCTCGTCAGCGCTACGCGCCACGGCGGAGCCAACCACGGCCTGGGATAGCTTCGCAGTAGCCATGCACAACTTTTGGAGGTGATCTTGATGGCTGAGCCGGCCTATACCGGTGACTAGTCGGGGAGGGGCGGCACTACAGCTACGGCAAACACACATGCAACAATAGATCTCCACAGCGTCCAAGATAGCAGGTGCCCGAGCATCTAAGGACTACAAGGAGGCTACCTGAGCTAAGAAGATGCTCAGGGAAGCTTGGAGCAGCTCGGAGGTGTACCGGCGTCGAAGAAGATGACGATGGTGGCACGATTCACGAGGAGGCATGAGCCTGAGTAAAACTAAGGCAAGTGAATGCTCAGGATAGCTCAAAGACCTTAAGAGGGTGTTCTAGAAATGATGAATCGACAAACGCCTTACCAGAGCAAGGTGGGAGATGAAGAGGTGGTTCTTCGGCCGAAAAAGGTTCAATCCTCAAATACACGAACTCCTGCCGTGCATTATCCAAATAGAGTTAGGGGTTCTCAATGTCATGCCAAAACACAAGGTGACGCGAAAAATTAGAGTTAAAACCTACCGGAGACGAAAAAGACAAGGTGGTGTCCTCGGGTGCGTGCTCTAGAGCTGAGAAATGGCACGACCGCGGTCCAAAAGCTACAAGCGGAGACAAGTGCTGGTATTAGGCAAAATGGAAACGGTGTCGGAGGTAGAGAAGAGGGGACACAAGGGTTCGAAGTTTACCCGATAAATGAACTCAAGCCAGCCTCCCTCTCCTCGGTCAAACAAAGGAGAAGTGGGGAAGAAGGAGGGTGCCGAGAGGGTATTATCCTCGGGGATTGACGGCAATAGAGGTGGCGTTAGCAGATGAAGCTCAGGGTCAGGTCAAAATGGGCAGTGGATTGACGACATGAGCATCGCTCAACGGCTCGGAGCAGAGCAGCGCAGCCGTGTGGAGCTCGGTGTCTGAACGCGCCCTACGCGAGGAAGAAGAGAGAGCTGACGGGTGGGGCCTCCTCGTCAGCGACACGACGAAGCGCAGATGCGGACCGGCCATGACGCGTGCGCTTAGGGGACTCAGTCGGGTCAAGTGGCTCGAGTCAGACTCGAGTCTGAATAGTGCTAGCTGGTCTGGTCTGAGTCTAAAGTTTGACTAAGATTCAAATCAAAACTTCTACTTTGACCAGGGGTTTAAAAATAGGAATAAAATTCCTAAACAACTGAAATTAATCAGAAGGGTTCTAGTGTTCAAATAAAATTCTTAAACCCTACTATTCATGATATATTTTGTATAATTTAAATTCAACTTAAAATAGGTCTTTGGATTGAGTTTTTTTTTTGAGGTCTGATTTCAATCCCAAAAATTGGGGAAATTATAATAATTCAAGATAATTAATATAGTATCTGAATAAATTAGTTCAAGAGGATGATCAAGTATTTTTATTACTGATTTTTTTTAGAGTTACTTTTTGAAGTGTATGTATAGTCTTTAAATGAGATTTTCCAAGTACGATAATTATGATAATGCTTGAAAAACATGATGCATGCTCATGAGATGCATAATAGCCCTGTTTATTAAATGAGGATGTGATATTATTGTATAAGGGGTTATCTGCATATATGCTATACCTGTACATGTATATATATTGGCCTATTAGCCTCATAATGAATACAAGCATTATTCGTAACATGGTATTAGAGCCAAGATAGGGTTAGGGTTTTCTCACATGTTTTCTTACGTGACCGACGCCGGCCTCCTCAGTCGCCGGTTGCCGCTCGCCCGCCCCCGTTGCCTCTGCTCCTCACGCTCCCGAGCTCTTCTCCTGACACTTTGTCTTCACTTGGGGCTGCCCGAGTTTCTTCGCTCAGGATTCTTCGCTTGGGGTCAGTGTCGCCCGTATGCCTCACCGGTCGCCCAGGCCCGAGTTTCACTTCTTCCCCGACCCGCCGCCGTCGTCGTTCTCCAATCCGAAGTTGGATCCGCCATTGTTGCTCAGGTGGGATTTTCTTTGCTCTGGTTTCTTCGAGTGCCACCCAAGCCCGAGCCGAGCCCAAACGATTCCGCTTGGATCCACCCCGAGCTGTCGACGCCGTCGCTGCCGCTAGGGGATCCCTAGTTCCCCTCCCCCGAGTGCGCTTTCGGTCTCAGCAGGCTTTTTAGTGCGAGCCGGTTTGGCCTGAGAAGAAAAGAAAAGGAGAAAAGGAGAAAAAAAAATGTCGTCCTCTTCTGGCATTGTTTCAGTGCCTTGTTGCCTGTGATCTTCGATGGTCTCAATTATCGAGATTCATTGTAAGCTTGGCAAACAGCTTCAACTCCCCTATCCTTCCAGTGAGTCAGTGTCACAGCGTCCTTTTGATCTTATTCATTCTGATGTATAGAGTCCGGCTCCTTTCGTTTTGAAAGGTCATCGATATTATATCATTTTTATTGATGACTTTTCTCGACACACATGGATATACTTTATGTCATCTCGTAGTGAGGTTCTATCCATCTACAAGACTTTTGCCACCATGATCCGTACTCAGTTTGACTCTGTTATTCATGTTTTTCGTGTTGATTCTATTGAGAAATATTTGTCAGGGGTCCTTCATGGTTTTCTTGCTGAGCAGGGCACTCTCTCTCAGTTTTCTTGCCCTGGTGCTCATGCCCAGAACGGTGTGGCTAAACGGAAGCATCGTCATCTTCTTGAGACAGCTCATGCTCTTATGCTTGCTTTTGCTGTCCCACCATACTTCTGGGCTAAGGCTGTTTCTACTGCCACTTTTCTGATTAATATTCAGCCTTCTTCTACTCTTCAGTGTGGAATCTCACTTGAGCGTCTCTGTGGCAAGACTCCTGATTATTCTAGTCTTCGCATCTTTGGGTGTGTATGCTATGCTCTTCTTACACCTCGTGAGCGCACCAAGCTGACAATCCAGTCCGTGGAGTGCATCTTTCTGGGTTATAGCGCTGAGCATAAAGGATATCGTTGTTGGGATCCTGTTGACTGACGGATGTGGGTTTCTCGGAATGTCACTTTTGATTATTCTAGCTTTCGCATCTTTGGGTGTGTGCGCTATGTTCTTCTTGCACCTCGTGAGCGCACCAAACTGATCGCTCAGTCCGTGGAGTGCGTTTTTCTGGACTATAGCGCTGAACATAATGGATATCGTTGTTGGGATCCTGTTGACCGACGGATGCGGATTTCTCGGGATGTCACTTTTGATGAGTCTCGTCCTTTCTACCCTCGTCCTTCTCCTTTCACACTCCAACATCTCTTGTTGAGCCACTTTCTTTCCAAACTTTTGTTGCCACTCCTCTTTTGTCTAACACTACAGGTGCTATTAGCATTGCAAAAGATTAGATGAAGTACGAGCTTACAAAGCATATTAGTGTTAATGCTTTCTACATGCGACACAGGTGCTTAACCAGGTTGTTGATCTTCAGTATGTGTCTTTAGAGTTTCAGTTGGCAGACTTCTTCACGAAGGCACACACCAGAGCCCAGCATAGTTTCTATCTCTCCAAACTTCATATTGTTGATCCACCATAAGTTTAAGGGGGTGTTAGATGTGTATTCTTACCTGTGCATTATTCCTATTGTATAAAGGGTTATTTGCATATATAATATTACATGTGTGTGGGTGTATATTGACCTATTGACCTCATGATGAATACAAGCGTTATTCATAACAGATACAACCGTAAAGAATCATAAGGAACACTGGAGCAAAGAAATCATGTACCTGTGTTTTCAGCAACCAAAAAGATCAGCAACACAATAATATTTTTCTGTTTATATTGAGCCTTTTGAGATGAAAACCTTTGCATTGGATAAATTTGAGACAAATTGCATTTTTCTACTGTGATGCAAAAGTTTGAACCAGCAAGATCGTCACTGATTTCCTGACCTGTCCTGCCCCTAGTACTACTTCATTAGGATTTCAAATGTTTTAAGTTTATTTAGCTCAGTTTGGAGTTAGGAGCACTTTTATGAGAAGTGTGGGTGATTACATGGGAAACAACACTTCGAGTGGAGTGTGGAAATATACATAATACATTTTGCTTGATAGTCCACCATCCTCACAAAAACTCCTTAATTGAATTATCTGAAGGAAACAATATCTCAACCTTCAAAGGTTTTGTACCTGCTTTATTTTATTTTCATATAATCTCTTTCTCCATCTCTTGTTACTTTTACTGTATAAATTTCTCAATTAAAATGTGGTAACCTCATGTAATTAAGTTCTTTCAAGACAATACATAATTTAGTTAGTTCGCTGATAGCCCAAGTATTATTCTGTGCAACATGTTTATTTCAATGCTTTTGGCAAACCTGGATGTGGCATTACTTAACTGTGCTTTTATATTCAATAGTTTTGGCAACGGGAGGCAGCAAGCTTGAGACAACAACTGCACAACTTGCAAGAAAATCACCGGTACGGCCAGAAAACCTACAAGTTAAGTTTACCAGATGTATGATCAGAAATGTTGACAAATGTAAAACAAGGGACCAAACTTCAGAAATTGTCAGCACAAGCACAAGTGCATAACTTCCAGGTTGGCTTACTAAGGATGGAAAACCTTCATAGTTCATAGTGTTAAATTTGCAAAAATATACAGAAGTTCAAAATGCACAACAGAACAAAATCAACACACAGTAACGATATTCAGCATGCAGAAATATCCAATTGGTGGCCGAATGTAGCAATTGTAATCCCATAGTATTTCTTATAAAGGTAAAACTGAGGTTGGAAGAGATAATTATGAACCCAATGCACCATGTCAACGATCATTCATAACTCTTGGTGATGAAATTTAAGGACCATGAGGTGCAGAGTATCAACACACCTAATTTGTATATGGTATATAAATTAGTAAAAATCATAACATGAGAAGAAATTTGCCAATTTGGTGTACACCATGCATAAGAATACGATACTTAAGCATAAGAAATGATTTAAACCGATTCCATGGGGATATGCTTTGTTTATTCAGGCATCAGTTTTCACAAACGAAAGAAATGTAAAAGGTTGGTGAACTTTCTACGCCAAGCCATTTAGTTTTTATGCAAGTCTGATTAATTTCTAAAGAAGCAGAGTGCATACGAAAGGGACGGCTATGATATTATCATTTGTTCTTTTGCCTGGTAATTTATTTTTTGGGCACTCTGATTCGTGCTTGCTTCAGTAGTTCAGTCACAACTCACAACCCATACACCATTAATACTTGCATACCTATGAAGGCCTAATCTACACAATTAACCTAACAAGGTACAATTATAAACATCTAACAAATTATATTACCCTTCACTTATTGACAATTGATTACATGTGCTAGAGGATGTGGAAATGTTCCCTACATATATATCAGATTATCAGTCGGCACACAACAAGTAACGCTAATTGATTGATTGCAGGCAGTTGATGGGACAAGATCTTTCTGGATTGGGTGTCAAGGAACTTCAGACTCTAGAGAATCAGCTAGAAATGAGTCTACGGTGCATCCGAACAAAAAAGGTCAACCTGCTGCCCAATTTTTTTCCTGGACCTGATTGTCTCCTCCAAATAAACTAATTGAGGTTCATTATTATTGCTTCCAGGACCAGGTTTTGATTGATGAAATTCATGAACTGAATCAAAAGGTTCTACAACATTTTCTTAGCAGTGTGAAGTATTGAAGTCTATGAGTGGATTTCAGCAAGTTAACTCTGTTGATGGCTTATTTGCAGGGAAGTCTCACCCACCAAGAAAACATGGAACTATACAAAAAGGTCAACCTGATTCGTCAGGAAAATGTTGAACTGTACAAGAAGGTATTTGATAAATTATGACAGATGATTTCACAGGATTTATGCTTCAGCACATGACTTGTTTTTATGCTTAGCTCTACGAGACAGAAGCTGCAAGTGAAGTCAACCGAGATTCGACAACTCCATACAACTTTGCAATTGTGGGGGATGCCAACGTTCCTGTTCACCTTGAACTCAATCCCCCACAGCAACAAAATGATGTTGAGCAAACTGCACCTCCTAAACTAGGGTAACCTTTCTTTTCTGCACAGGATCTATTGATTCTGCTCTCAGTTCTTCAGTGAAACTTTCAATTATGACTTATTGAACACTTGCAGATTACAATTACATCCATGAAGAATTATGGAATATGTTATTACTCATGTTATCATCGTTCTCAAGGGCTACAATTCAGAGCAGCCAGAAATATTATTGGTTGTAAAGAGCTTAAACCCATAGCAAGACGGAAGCAGTTTGCATGCCATGGGCTATTGATAAATGGTAGTGTAAATCTATTTCAAGTAAAATGTATTTGACTGAAAAATCCAGTAAATGATTTTCTTAAACCTATTTGACACATTCTACAAGTTTGTTCACACACATGACAGCTGTAAGTGTGTTATCCACTTGCAAACTTATTGACAAAAAGGAACAGGGTGTAACTGTAGATTGTGCAAAATTCAGGTATTGCTTCTTTCTGTCTTCAAAGGTTGTATGCATGGCAGAAGAGCGGAAATGTCATTCTGGTTTATCCGTGCAGACATACCAAAACAAAGAGTGGTGTAACAGGGTCCAACCTTTTTCCAGTTTTATATACAAAAAGGATGTTCCCTAAACATTTTTGTGGTGTTCCAACTTCCAAGGGAAGCCATTTTTTCGTAAGTAAATAAATGTACTATGAGAAGACAGTTACATTAGCATAAGCTTATACATGGTAATATTTGGTCCATTCCTAATTCCTAACTTCCTGTAGATTGTGTGCTTCTTTCTGTCTTGTATGCATGGCAGAAGAGCGGAAATGTCATTCTGGTTTATCCGTGCAGACATACCAAAACAAAAGTGGTGTAACAGGGTCCAACCTTTTTCCAGTTTTATATATCAGTTAACACTATTGACAGTTTGAGAGACAATGGCTAAAGATCTTGTTATGTGGGGTCAGTACTACAGCCGCAGGTCACGCACGGCTTACAGATGAGTTTATCTCTTAGTTACTTAAACTTGGTTTATCTCTTAGTTACTTAGCAATCAAGTTAGGAGTTAGTTCAGAGTTGTTACGCATGAACCTATCCTAGTCAGTTGTGTTAGGAGTCCTAATAAGGGATTGATTATCATTAATGAATCAGGCAAGAAGTTAATCAATCTATCCTCCTTCTGTGTTCTTCTATTCCAATCCTTGCTTCTCTTCTACCCTGGCGCACCCCTCCCTGCGCATTTTCTTCTGCTACGGATACTTCATCACGGCTCCTGGCAGAGGCCCTAGTCAAAGCCTCCCGTCCGTCTTCCACGACTACGCACTGCGTTCCAACACGGGACATGACAGGTCTATAGCAGAAAATTGCTCTTTCATACTGCACCCCAAGACCTTGGGTCCCTGCACTTCAAACTGCACAATTAATTGGGTGTCTACTGAATCCACAAGGTACTTAAACACCATCCTTGATCGGTGCAGCCAAAGCAGCTCTAAACCAAGTGAATTTAAGCAAACTACAAAGATGCTCAGGTCTTTGGCAAATTTGTCATTGTCGTACCCTGAATTCATATTATCTTTTATGAATCTCAATTATCGAAAACAAATATTTCCACAACTCATGTGAATATCAGAAAACAGCAAAAACATTCATGTCTTTGATTAAGTTATAATGCTGGAGTTGATATTACTACTTAAACTCTAAGATGAATTTGAAAAGCAGCTCCATATATATATACACGCAGATAAACGCTATTTTCTCATTAATATACAATAGGAATAAATGACTGAGTAACTTACGATTTTCTTGCAAGGAATGCAGTTGCTGCCTCCAGCTTGCCACCTCCACTTGCAGCAACTATCAGAAAAGAAACGAAAATTTAGGTCAAAAGCTTGATACTTAAACTGAAAAACTGCTATTAGCAGTAATAAATTGCGCAACCCCATCAGGAGTGTTTCACTGAAGTACCAGACAAATTTTTCACTTAGCACACCTAAATATTGCTACCAAAACAACATGCAGTTCTTTCCTTTTCTATAAACTGAGAGAGATTGTGTTCCAAACTAGTTGCTGTTTGAAGGAAATGCTGACTCGAGTTCTTTGGCAATGAGAATCATTATTTCCAACTCCAAGCTGGCATAGGAAAAGTAGAACATCTTAAAAATTTACCCATTGTAATGTGGTATAAACAAAAATGCAAAACCACATGTACATGAGGGTACATACACTATCTTATCCCTCAAAAGTGCCTCAAGATTTGTGCAAGAGGTATTCAATTATTAGGACATGGGATGGTAGTTTGAATTTTGAAAGTTTGCATCGATCTCGAGGCACATTGACAATGGTGATAGTACATGTACACGCATGTATATGTGGAAAACCCACATTCGTGATATAAACTATTTCTTCATACTAAACACCTTTTACAATGCTGCTACGCTACCAGAAATTATGCTGAATAAGAAACAGAAACTAGTCGGGAAAATATAGTGAAACTGGCAAAAGCTTTGCATAACAGAGGGGGATATGGTTTGATTGGTTTCTAGCAAATCTTTACATATCACCAGTATTTCTGCTTTGGATTAACAGCTATTAAGACAAGCAAACCAAGTTATCAAATTCTAAAATAGCAGAGAGCATACAATTTCGCCACAGCATACATAAATTCATCTCTATGAAGCTAAACCAAAAACTCCTAACAAGCAGAGATAGTGGGAAGAATCAACAACTGCTCTCTGTTCAGAATCTCATTAGATTAGTACTGCGGGCAATATCTTTTCATAGTCCATTTGACAAGTGACAGGACAGAAATACAGTATCTAACTACGTTCAGAGTTCACTTTGGAAACTAATTTAGCTAGCTCATTAAAAAGACAGGTGAATCATGATCCAGGGTAGTCCCAGTAATACTATAGAAAATAAATCATGATCACCATTACAAGTCATTGCAAGTTATCAAGTCCTGAAGAACCTTACAGCCATACATCGCAATTGTGTAAGCTTAGTCAACCCATATGTAATCCTCAAAAGAGAGCGGATTGAATAAGATGGTCTAGCGAATTAAGGTAATCCCAGCATTTGGGTGAGCAGCAATAGTATTAAAAAGGGTTAATTCCTTATATGCCACGGGAAATTCCCAAAATCCCTGATTGTGTCACCGGCCCACATGTCAGTGACACATCGACTGCATATAAGGGATGTTGCAAACTTTCGATGGCAAATAAGGAATTATCCCTACAAAAAAAAGCACATGTACCCTGGAGCATGATGTTTGTCCTTGCATAAGTTGCATCACACACAGAGATTATGTCATGGTCAAATTTATCTCCTCCATGAAGCTAAAGAGATCCAATTAAGAGCTAATGGTCATTAACAGTTTAGGGGAAAACCAAACCGAAGGTGTAAGCATCAAACAGGCCCGATTTATCTGGAAGTTTTAGGTAAAAGAGATGTGCAATTCAGAGATTAACACTAAAGTTTTGGTGATTTTTTTGGGAAACTACCCTGCAAGCTATGTTAATGACATGCTCAGAAACCAGAAAGTCAAGCATATGCTCATCTCTCCTTTCTTTTATGTGCAGGCTATGCTCGCTCCGTAAGTACTATGGCAATATATACTTATGCCTTCTACAAACAAGAAAAGCATTTCATGTTAACTTGCTCCCAAAAGAAGGCCTTTTTCTGTTGTTTTTTAAAGACAACATGGTAGATTGGTAGAACCATCAATCTATGCATAATTTTAAAAACGAATTTAGCTCCTCAAATTAAGTAGAAATGACCAAATTACATAATGTTATTTGGTTCTGATATGCAGAGTCTAGATTAGGATGGATGACAAATAGCCATTCCAAGTGGATTTGTACCATTATTAGGTACTGAACAGGCATTTTGAAACACCATATTTGAACAAGTATAGCAAGATATAGAAATCCCAATCTACCTGATTTCACTCTTTACATCTCAATAGTTAATGCTAATCGATGAAGTGTTATGCTTCGTCATAAGGAAACAGAGTCATTCCAAGATGGTGGTGCAAACAACCTTCACAAACTTTTTGTGTGCGTGCGCGTGTTCACAAATATATTTTTTTTTGCCACCAGGTTAAGGATGGTATAGCATATTGTGATGCAAACTATGAAGAACAGGTTGCTACAAAACTTTCAGGCGAAGGGCGAAGGATACATAAGGTGATCTCACTTAGTACTTCTCGTGCGAACGTAAAAACCCTGTCACATCACTATTTCAGGCATCACATTAATGCCCAATTTAAAAAAATGTGAAGGTAATCCTCAAAGTATTCTACCATTAATTTTCAAGTCTGGCCTCAATTTATGCTAACAAAAACAAAATATATCAGATTTTACCCCATCTAGTCACAAAAAAGTGTGGTTTTAGACATTGGTACGATCTTCAAAATACAACTTTGAGTCTTTGACCACCAATATATTGTAATAACAAATTTATTTGTAGAACCTAATAAAATCATATTATGAGCATTTTTCGAGACAAATCTACTAATATCATTTTAATGCACCAAATTTAAATACTCATAAACATGATTTGACTACACAGTACACACTTCCCATGGTGACACTCTTTTGTGACTTGACTGAGCATTGTTAATTTACCTTTCCAACGGTGAAAACAAATACATTTTGGCAATGACATGTAACATATCATAACATATGGCCGCACGCTTAAGATTTTAGTAAATTAATTGACCAATTATGCTGTGCCCATTATTATATGCATGACCTCCAGCATTGGCAGACTGAAACTATTTTGCGTTTAAGTGTTTAACTGTCATGCTTACACATGTGCCTGCATGAAAATATTGCAAGCCTATTCATCAAACAAGCAAAAAATATATATCTTAAGACATTACATAGGCTTGATTGCTACATAACAGCCAAAGAGAATTACATAGTCTTGATTGCTACATAACAGCCAAAGAGACGTTTTAACATTCTCATTAACACTGAGTGTGTCCTCCAAAGAAATATAATTAGGAGAGTTCCAACTGCACTTGCTCTTGAATGAATCATGCATTCACCACAGAGAGAGGAGTCGGGAGTGTAAAATTTAGTGGCATATACACTAGGAAGCACGGACACACCTGGTAGCTAGCGAGTCCGTGTCGGACACGGACACGGCTCCGACATGGTTTGGACATGTATTTCAGGCGTGTCGGAAATTAGAGCCACGAAAAAAATTAAATTAAAATCGGACACGTATAGGACACATTCCATTCGGCCTAGCTAAGCTGGTAGCCCAGCCCAACAACGCCCGGCAACGCCTAAACCCTAGTGCCCCTTCTCCTATTCTCCGTTCTCCAGATCCCCTTTGACGCCACCCTTGGCCCCCTGCTTCCAACCCCGATTCCCCGACAAGGCAACAACGCCCGGCCGCCCCTACTTCGTCGCCAGCTCCGGCCGCCCCCTGCTATGTCACCAGCCCGATTCCCCTTCTCCCCGTCGCCGTCGCCGCTACTTCTCCCCGAGAGCGACTCCCCTTCGACGCCGCCCGGCCCCTACTTCTAGCCCCAAGTCCCCGACAACGCCCAGTCGCCCACTGCTACGTCGCTAGCCCCGATTCCCCTTCTCCCCGTCACCCCTGCTGCTCCCCGTCCCCGGCCCTGATGCCGCCCTGCTTCTCCAGACTCTGGGTTCTCCCCTTCGACGCCACTCGTCCTTGGCTCCCTGCTGCTCCCCGACGCCGCCCTGCTGCTTCTGTGCGAAGGACTTGCTTCGGTGAGTTGTTTACTTGTTTGGTGAAGTGTGTTATTTGGCTACTTGCCCTGCTAATACTTGTTTGTTCTCCAATTTTAGTTTTGTAGTTGAGCAAACTGAAAATTTGTGCTGTTGTGCTGTTGTGTAAAGCCGCTGCTTGTGCTGTAGTTGTTGGCTACTTGTGCTGCTGTTGTTGTGAAAATTTGTGCTGCTTGTGCTGCTGAAAACTTGTGTTGTTGAGTGATGGATAAGTCTCTGTGTTGGCTTTTGCCGCCCTTCAAGGACAACATCCTTGACTGGCGGTTAGCATCTCTTTTGGACAGAGCATCTTGGACTAGTTTTAGGACTAGCTTTAGAGGACAGAGCATCTAGGACAGAGCATCTAGGACAGAGCATCTTAGACTAGCATATGCTTGGCATATGCTTGGCATATGCTTGGCTGGTTAAGCCTATAAATATGTATCCCCAACCCCTCAGGTTGGTATGGCATTGTGAAGAGAAATATACAAGAAAAATTGCCACATCTCCAAGTGTCATCCTCTCCATGAGAGTAAGGATCTTGCTATCACCTCAAGCAAGAGTCCAGCGACTAACAAGTGGTATCAGAGCTATACTATCTCTGTAGCCTGAGCATCTCCTGCTCATCTCCTTCTCCGGCCTCGCAGCAGCCCCACTGGTAGCAACACAGCAGCTCCATTGCCCACGCCACTTCTCTCCGAGACGGCGGCAGCTCGTCGGCAACCTCTCTCCACGCAACACCCCGCAGCGCGCCATGTCCGCAGGCGATCTCGGCCTTCGGCCGCCTCGAGCACGCGGCGTCGGGCCGACGGCCGAGCTCGCCGCGCAAAGCAAGCGGCAAGGAAGCGGCGGCAGAGACGCGCAGGCGCAAAGCGCGCCGAGGCGGGTGGTGGAGCCGCCAGCAGCCAGTGGGAGGTGGAAGGAAGCGGCGGCAGATGCGCGCGCGGCGCCGCGCAGAGGTCAAGGTCTCGCGGCAGCAGCAGCAGCTCCATCTCTCGCGATGACAGCGCGACGCGACCTTGAGCCGGGAGAGGAGGAGGCGAGGGCGAAGCGCGCAGATGGGCGCCGCGCACGCCACGAGCTTGGCGGCATCCAGACAGCGCGGTCGCGCTGATGGCGCCTCGAGGAGGCGCGCGCGTGGCGCGAGGGCGCGCACGGCGGTGGCGCTCTGGAGGCGCGCTCGGCGGTGGGCGCCTGGAGGAGGCGCGCGACGACAACGGCGCAGACGGTCGATAGAGCGCGCCTTCACGTGCGCGTGGCTTTCTCCCGGACCGTGCGCGTGGTTACCACGGGTTCCGTGTCGTTGTCGGGACGCCGCCCGGCGGTGGTGGTCTCACCTCACCAAGGCCAACCACGTCTAGTGGGCGCGGTGATGAAGGTGAGGCTCGTGCACGGCACATGTGGGAGGCGTCCGTGACGGCGACGCCGACTACGACCAGATCGACGACGCCGGATGCCCTCATCGCCGCAGCCCCGCCCGAGATGCGCTTCGCGCTCCAACAAGCGATCGCCAGGAGGCTTGGGACGCCATCATTGCGCACGCGGCAGCCGACCGCGCCGCAAGTCCACACCGCAGCACTTCGCGACGGAGCGGGCGACCACGGCCTTCAAGCCGGTGAGGACGTTGATGACTTTGCTCTCCGCCTCAACACTCGCCGCAGGTTGGTAAAGTTCGGCGACGACACCTACGGCGAGGAGAGAGTCGCCGAGAAGCTCTTTCGCCGCGCCCCAGAAGTACAAGCGGATGGCTCGGTCGATCCGGTCTCTGCTGGACCTCCACGATGTCGATCGAGGAGGCGATAGGTCGCCTCAAGGTCGTCAACGATGATGAGCCACGATCTCTCGGGACCCGCCACCATTGGCGGAAGCTCCTCCTCTCGGGAGGAGTGGGTGCCGCCAAGGTGACAGGAAGAAGGGAGCTTTCTTCCACGACAGCGCGCGATGCGTGATAAGCGCGCAAGCCGCGCAAAGACGCGAGCATGGCGCGAGGACGTGCCGAGGGTGATGACCGGAGGCGCTGTGGCGCGCCGCGGCAAACAAGAGCCGACGAGACGACTCTTGCTACAATCGCGCAAGCTCGGTCATCGGGCCAAGGATTGTCGATACCACGACGCGGCGTGCCCACGCCGCGCAGCGAGGAGGTGGAGCATCCGCTCGTTCATTGCTCAGCGAGCATCGAACTACCTCCGCGGCACGCGCCGCAGCGGCTCTCTCCACCTTGACGAGCTAAAAGCACACGCCTCTTGGCGAAAGTTCCGCAACAAAGAAGACCGACGGGTGGTGCTCGACACCGCGACACCCACCACATGACCGGCGGCGGAGTTCTTCTCCGAGCGTGACTCAGCGCTCGAGGCTCATCAAGTTTGGGGACGCCTCCGGCGTTGAAATCAAGGACGACGCTCTGCTCTAGGATCGGGATGGCTCAGATTCCTCCAAGGAGACACACAAGACTTAGGGGGAGATTGATGGATAAGTCTCTGTGTTGGCTTTTGCCGCCCTTCAAGGACAGCATCCTTGACTGGCGGTTAGCATCTCTTTTGGACAGAGCATCTTGGACTAGCTTTAGGACTAGCTTTAGAGGACAGAGCATCTAGGACAGAGCATCTAGGACACAGCATCTAGGACAGAGCATCTTAGACTAGCATATGCTTGGCATATGCTTGGCATATGCTTGGCTGGTTAGGCCTATAAATATGTATCCCCAACCCCTCAGGTTGGTATGGCATTGTGAAGAGAAATATATAAGAAAAATTGCCACATCTCCAAGTGTCATCCTCTCCATGAGAGTAAGGATCTTGCTATCACCTCAAGCAAGAGTCCAGCGACTAACATTGAGCAAACTGAAAATTTGGCTACTTGCCCTGCTGCTGTTGTGTAAAGCCACTGCTTGTGCTGTTGTGCATAGTATCAGTATGTCATGCATCAGTATTTCGCCACTCATGCTATCATGGTAACTAGTTTTGCACTTTTGCTTGAACACGATTAGGACTTAGGAGATGGAACCAGCTGGTTCAAGTGCTGAGCAGCAAAATATGAAGACTCCGTTGTGAAATCATGTCGAGTGCCTAGAGAGGACTGGTAGAGGAGGTGAAGGAAATGTGAGATTTAAATGCAAGTATTTTAAACTTGTGTATACCGGGAGCTACTCTAGAGTGAAAGCACATTTGCTCAAAATATCTAATGGTGTAATCAAAATGTGCCCAAAGGTAACCATACCTATCCTTACTCAACTTAGAAGTGAAGTTGCAAAGACCAAGAAGAGTTAGCAAACACAAAGCCAAGACATGTTCCCTTGCCAACGACCGTCACTAGTACTGTTGATAGTGTTAGTGTTGCTTCATCTAGCTAGCATGGGTTCTAAGTGGAGGGGAACTTCAGGCTCAGCTTTGGAGAAAGCTTTCAACAATGAAACTCGTCTACAACTTGATGCTATGATTGCGAGGATGTTTTATTCTTCAGGTTTGTAATCAACTTGAATCAAAAGCATTGATTGAATTTATCCAATTGACACAATTCCTTGGAAGCTTTCAACTAATTTAGGGTTATGTTTTTTGTTTACAAAATTGTCTTTCAATGTAGCAAGAAATCCACATTATCAAAGTTCATATACCTACACAGCAAACCACAACATTTCTAGTTATGTTCCTCCTGGATACAACAAGTTGAGGACCATTCTTCTTTAACAAGCAAGGGCTCAGATTGAGTCCTTATTAGAGCGGACAAAGAGCATATGGTCTGAAAAGAGAGTGACCATTTGTTCAGATGGGTGGTCAGATGCATATACAAGCAACACCATGGCATACTCACAGATCTACTACGCATGACGAGCAGTCGATCACATAGACCAAATACAACCCAAAGCAAATACCAAAACCCTCGCAACTAGAAAACGAATGTGCCACACTTCTTAGTCCACCGCTTGCAGAAGAAAAACATGCTCTAAAAACCACTGCGTTTACCCAAAGTTGATAGAAACTCTAATCCTCCCTCATGCCTAATCACCAAAATTTGAGATATCCACAATCAACCAAAGAACTAAGGAATCAAACTACAAAACTTTACGTTTAAGCTCCTTAATATTAATATCCTCAGCGAAACCATGTGGCTACATGAAGAACATGCAGACACTAAAATTCGGCGAATTCATGGGTACAAGCTTGAGAGGCACAGAGTCATGAGAGACTACAGCAAGATCCCCCGTGCTGCAGCACAGAATTTCAACATCTACGCACATCAACTAACAGGAGTCTCCCAAGTACCGCTGGAAGCAGCAAAGTCCTCACTAAACAAAAGCTCAGCAACGCTAATTCCAGTAGCATTTCGCGTCTCAAAAAAATCCTAGCATCACTAGTACCTGTCCAGATCAAGCAAGGCGCTCGTAATTTTATGCTACGACGAGACCTAATAGAACTTTCAGCACGGGCCACAACTATACTAGGCACAATTGCACACGTAGACAATTAACTTGGTAGCAACAACCACTTAGCTAGATTAAAAAAAAAGAGCGTAAAATTAGAAGAAGAAAAATCGGAATAGAGGTTAGGTTTCACCTGAGACGCCGGCACCGAGCTTGAGCTTGAAACCCTAGATGGAGGGAACGGCGTAGAAAGAGCAAATTGGGGGGCCATGAAAATTGGGAGCTACGGTTTTGAGAAAAACACGTCATGCAGGAGCAGCATAGATGCAACTAACAAGCTAGTGGCAACCAGCTCCTGCAGCAGGCAACTGGACAAGAGGGCACCGACAGGCATGGATCGATTGGGGATAGATCGGCCCGATCCAACGGAGGAACGAGGCGAGCTGAGCGGGCGCCGATCGGATGGGAAGCACCAACCGGCGCACGACGAGGCGAGAGATTTGAGCTGGATTTGGTCGGATCGATGCGAGAGCAAGCGACGGAGCGGTGGTGCTCTTGTATAGCGAGAGGGTGGAGGTGGTGGAGAGAGGAAGCAAGTGGAGGCTTTGAGGGAGTAAAATATGGGGCGGAGGAGCGGTGCGGCGTTCGGCCACGTCGCCCCGGCGCCATTTTCAAAGGGGCGCTGCTGCGCGTACCCCGACAGTTGTACCTCCGCCACCGCCGATCGGGGGCAGCGCGAGCGAGCGGGGGAGGCGACACGGCTGCCTTTTGCAGGGTGTCGCCGGAACCGAACCGGGCAAGTGGGGGCATGTGCGTGGGGCCTGTGCGTTGTGTTTGCCTGCCCGCGGTTCGTGACGCTGCTCGTGGTGGAATTGTGGCCGTCCGATGGGGGAGGCAGAGGGGCGCCATCTTCCAATCGGTAGACACGTGTCCATGGACGGTTTTCGAGGAATTTTTTAAAATAATATTATTTTTAAAGATATTTACAAAAATAAATAGCCGTTTAAAAAAATTACAAAAATATGTCTCTGTCGCCAGTTGAACTGGCGATTCATTCCTGTCGCCGGTTCAATTGGCGGCGAGGACCCGCCCTCGCCTCGCGATTGAGGAATGAATCGCGATTGAGCTGGCGACAGACCTATCGCCATTCAACTCGCCATTCAATCGGCGATTCATTCCCAACCCTAGCCGCTTTTTTATTTTCCCTATTTCACTTAGGCGGTTTGTGATTTTCATACATTTTAAACGATTTAAATCGTTGGACTCGTAATAACATTTTATCATCATCGTATGTTGTTCTACTACGGTTAATTTTCGGAGAATTTAGCGAGGACGTTTGAGGTATGAACGATTGAAAAAGGAAGATAAGTGATATTGCCATTCCCAACCCTTATTTTCCTATTTCACTTAGGCGGTTTGTGATTTTCATAAATTTTAAACGGTACGTAAATCATTAGACTCGTAATAACATTTTATCATCATCGTATGTTGTTCTACTACGGTTAATTTTGGAGAATTTAGCGAGGAGTTTGAGGTATGAACGATTCGTAAAAGGAAGATAAGTGATATTGTCATTCGATCGGGAATTCGTACTCTGATATTAGAGAACTTGCAGAAGAACGTCATAACACTTAACTAAAATGATAATTGACAACATTGATAATAATATTTTTGTCGTGGTCGCGACGTCAACGTCTCCCATGTGGACTGCCTCTAGTCGGGGCACCGGACGAGGTCCCCGTGGTGACGTCCGGAATGCCGATGTCTCCTTGGTCCTGAGTATTTCGCGTGGGGCATGTCTTGAAGGTGTGGCCAGACTCTCTGCAAATGGAGCACTTCTTCGTGCGACGTCCGGCTTCTGCCTCGTCCATATCGTTCTCGAGCGCGTTGTACGCCGCCGCCAACCTTTCCTTGAGCCTACCAATGTCCGCGCCCCATTAGTTGCTCCCGTGATGGATGGCGGTGAAATGGCCAACAACGGCGTAACCATACATCTCTCCACTCCATGTTTGCATCACCGCCTCCTTGGTGAAATAGTGAGAGGTATCGACCGGATGTCGCGCCACCGCCGAACAGCGGCCATGACATGGGAGCAGGCCTATGCGAAGAAGGGGCTTGTTACAAGTGCAAACGCAGCTTTCGCGGCGAGCGTGCACTCATGGGTGATCCTCTCGCGGTTAGTCCCGCGACGCCTTTATCCTCGCACATTATCTCGGCGAAGCTCCTCGTGCCCATCTTGAATGCCGGTGCATCTCACCCTTCTTGCTCTTCTCCTCCATGTATGCGGTGATCATGGCGAGTAGAGTACTCGTCATTTGTCATGGTGAGCGACGCATTGTCGCATCTGTTAACAAAGTAGTTTGTGGTACCGCGGAGAATTACCTCCACAATACCAACCAAAGGGAGGCACCGCGCCGCGCATGACCCGCTTGTAGACCTCGGCTAGGTTGGTTGTCATGATACCGTGTCGAGCACCACCCCGTCATGCAAGCGACCACTTCTCCTTAGGCTCGTGCTCAATCCGACCGAGAAGCTTTTGACCTATGCCCCAGTCTTCCTCGTGACACTAGGAGCGTCTGTGGGTAGCCGTGGCAATGCTTGGGGGCCGTCGTCGCTGGGGCGGCCCGTGTCGATGCCTCCCTTCGTGGGTTTTTGTCCGGTCGCCCGTAATCTTCCGAGTGTGTCGAACTTACGCCTGCCGGTTACGGTTGCACGAGCGCTTGAACATGTTCATCAAGTCCTTGTTGCGGAATCGCTATAGAAGTTTGCACCCAAGTGCCTCATGCACCACCGCTCAGATCCGGCCATGGAAGTGGAACGTTCTCTCTCAGAAGCTTTGTGTTATTGCACGCAGCAGGCCCGCGTGCCGGTCATGTATGAGGCATACGTTGGGACGGTCCGCGATGGCCCTCTTTCGCTCCCTCTCGGCCTCCCGTCGCCTCGCATGCTCACGCTCCTGCTCCTCGCGCTGCCTGTTCCGCCTACCTTGCTCGGCCTGCTCAGCTTTCAACTCTTTGAGGCGCCTTTCACGGGTCTCGATGTGCTCCCTGGCCCAGCTCTTCCGTCTCAAAGAACGACCACATGTCGTAGGGGTGGATCTTGTCGTCGATCCACTACCGAAGTCGCATAGTGGTGGCGAGATGCGGTGGGTAAAGAGAGTTCGTTACCGTATTCCGAATGAAAAAGTATTGTACCATGAAATATGGTTTCATTACGGATGCTGTTGTTGCGATCAACGGCGTAGTTTGGGCAAAGACCAATAGCGCGCCCAATGGTCCACTCATCGGCTGATTTCACACACTTGCAAGCGCCCCTACACCCGGCATAGGGGTGCCACCCTATCGGGGTCCTTCCGAGGCGTTCCCGCAGCATAGGAGGGGGTCGCGGTGGTCCCGAATCGTTGGGCGTGCTACGAGGCGCCTTCCTAAGATCCACCAGTTCCGGAAAGGTTTGGTGGGTGAAAGGCTCCTGACTAGCGGCATGATAGCGAGCGGTGGTTTCATGGGGAGACACCCAGTCCTTCAAAAGCTTGCGGATTTTCTCCCATTCCTTCTCCTTGTCCATGTTTTCTACTTGGTGGTCTTTGTTGTGGACTAGTTGGACGAGTTACGTCAGATTTATATTTGGAGTGGATGGAGCCGTTGCCGGGCTTCTCGTCTTGGTAAGTCGTCCACAAAAGCTGGCCCGCCTGGTCACATTGTCCTGAAAAGGTAGTCCGTGTAGTCACATCGTCCTGGGTGCCTCCAAAGAGAACTGCGTGTCACGCGGATCCCTGAAGAAGTCATCGATGGGTGCCGATAGGTCTGCATCGCCGGCGGAGAATGTATCGTCCTCCCAATCCGTTCCTGCGAAGAATGAGGTTACGAACATAGTCATGACTAAAAGTACGTTACGCAAGCAAACGGAACTTACCTGTTGGCCCAAAGATGTGCTCGGACGACGCGACATAGTCCTGGCCCGCGTACGGGTGGAGCTGAGGACCAGAATGTAAGATCGTCGTTACAAACTTATGAGGTTCGAAATGAAATGAAGAAGCGACGTCACCGTGTCGAACTCACCTCCCGCATGTCCGGACGTGCTCCCCCCGCCCTGCCACGCCGACGTGCCCGCCACGTGCGGATCAGGAGGTTGTGTCCTACCACCTCGGCTGACCCCTCGTCCTCGGACTGCTCGGTCCACCGGGTCGGTCGGCGTCGCGACGATCGCGGCCGCGTCCGCACTCGCATCGCCGCCTCCCGATCCCGCAGAGCCCTCGATCTCCACCCAATATTGAAGATTAATGCATGCATAGGGTAAACAAAGGATAATGGTGGTTGTTTTGCATAAACAAAGATTTTCGATTAAATATCATTAATAGTTTTCTTAAGGCCAATTTTAATAACATACTTGAAATCGGTGATTAAGATGACAATGAATCGTGGATAACCTCCAATAAATGAATAGTGAAGGATACCTCCTCGACGATTTGGCTAACCGCCCAATTTTTACCATAGGATTATCCATCCTAAAAACATCCGTGGAAATCATTTTATAAACCAAAAACAAGTCTAACTTAGAGTGGCTTTGCTAGCATGTCCATGATCATGACGCCATTATTCGAATAGTTTCTACTCGCAGAGTTTGTACAGACTTTACCCACACGAGATAATATGCTTTTAATGTTCGCCAATGCACGCTCAAGGCGTGTGACTAAGCAATTATCATGAGGCCGTTAGCAAAAGATCTTAATGTATTTATGCCCGCTAAGGTTTCACTACCATTGACTAACCATCCTCCCGTGGCCCCTCTTGCGCTGCGTGGGACTAATGTCTAACCAACACCCACACATACAACATAGCATAAATATCACTAAGATACCACAGTTATTTAGCCAAATCGTCCCATTCCGGACATGTGGTGGTACGGTAAGGCGAGCAAAATACGCCAAAGACCGGTCCTTAATCGACTTGGGCGACTTTCCATTTAAATAAACCCATGGGCCGTAATCCTAACCAGATTAGGCCGTGCATGAACTCGCACTCCACCATACATCCATCACGCCCAAGTCCAAACCCATTTTATTTTATTTAGAGTGAAAACTCATAAAAGCCTTCCGTGGTAAAACAATACCACCAAATAAATTTAAAATCAAATTGTAAAGGATTTGGCTAAACCTTCCCAAATAAAAGTGGTCTAAGCATGGCTAAGCATATGACAAATTTTAATAGAACTTTGCCTAAGGGTGTCATGGTATTCATATTCAAAATCAAATTGGCCATACAATGGAGATTGGAGTAATTATGTATAAATAGGACTTTTAACAAGTATATAAACATATGCATGCAATAGTAATTTAAAACAGAATTAAATAATTTAAAATACTGGGAACAATATGATCAATAGTGTAACTTGCCTTCGTTGAAGTCTTGAAATTCTAAATCGTCGGAAGGATCTAACTCTCCGAGTCGCCGAGGTCTATACGTGAAATTACGACAAATTAACTCCAAATTCAAATAAATTCAAAAGACAAAACAAATTAACTCCAAATTGAAATATTTTGCTTTAGTTAGCTAGATTATGATTTTAGACAAATTTTGCAATTTGAACCACCCAATTTGGAGTTCATATGCAAAAGTTATGAATTTTAGAAGTTTAATACAAAACTGGAATTTAATTGAATTCTCCGAATTATTTTTCTAAAGGAAATTTATTTATTGCGCAATGTCGACGCCAAATGATGAATTTCCGGAATTAAAAGAATTTAATTAAAATCCGACAAGCGGCCCCCACCGGCCGGTGACACGGCTCACGTGAACCAAGTTCACGGCTCGTGGTTCGGAGGTTGGTGGCCGACGCGCCATGCGTCGAAGCGGCGACGTGGCGCACACGCAGTGAGGTGGCGCCACGGTGGGCGTGCGTGGCCATGCCACGAGGCACGAGGCCGGCCGATGCCGGCGAGTGGCTCGCCGGCGTTTACGCCGCGCGAGCCCCGCAGTGTGCGCGAACGACGCGGGTCCTGCGAACTAGATGGTTACCAAAGACGGCGCGAGTGTGGCGGAAGGTCGTCGGCGGTGACGATTGGCGGTGGCGGCGTCGGTCGTGGTCGGTCGATGGTGCGGCTCCTCCGACGCATGGATGATGACGGCAGCCTTCGCACGCGCGAGGCGATGTTGGTGCCGACGCGGCAGGACGGCGGAGCCGGTGGCGCCGAAACGGAAGAACCGAGGGTTTTGCCGGCGGGATCTTCAAAATCGGGCGCCACGGTGTGAGAGGGCTTCGACCGACATTGCACATAAATTTGTTTAGCTTTAAATTAATTAAGGAAAGCTTTGAGTCTACCATCTCGACGACCATCTCGACGTGAAGATCCACCGCACGTGTAATCATGAAGTTGTACACGTAAGTATGTCAAATTAAATATGAAATATGTAATATTCAAGACGACGCTGCGGTGGAAAGCGAGTCGGTGGGTGGGGTACGTGTCGAACGTCGCGCCACATGTCGGCGGTGGTCCACCACGACCCGGACGCAACGTAGCCTCGCCCGAGCCGAGTACCACTCCATGTAGTGCTCAGACGTCTCGGGTCGAGGCCTCGTCCGTAACCTCGACGAGGGTCTCGGCGCGCACTCCAATCGCCACCCAAGGCCATCTGTCCGACCGAGGACATCGTGCCACGAACTCCCTTCCTAGTGTACCGTGGACGGCAAGAAAAATATTTGGTTGTGATGCAACACATATTGTAACACATATTGTAACACATAGTGAACTTACGCGTACGCGTGCCCGGCACCGCCTCCCAAGGGGCCGGGACCTCTGTCGCAGATCGAATCGGCGCATGACCCGTCAGACCGTACTCCTCCACGAAGATGTCGTGCACCAAGGCACTCGCGTGTACCAAGACACGTAGTCTCGCGCACAAAGACCGGCTGCATCGTTGGGGGCGCGCCATCACCCGATCGTCAGCAGACGGGGTCCGGATGACGTGGTCGTCGGTCGGTGATCGAACATCGCAACGCGTACTCGTAGGAGCCCCGCGAGGTGATCGGCGTGAAGGTGACTGTGCAATACAACATCGCAAACTTAGCACACGAGAATAACGATCGCAAAATGAAAATAACAAATGATTACGAAACTAACCGTCGGCGCACCACAAAGTGCCCATGGTCGGCCGGTCCAGTCGTCTGCGCGGACGCACAAGCCGCCCCGCACGCTCTCAAGTCCACATGTGGTCGTCCGATCCGAAACGCTCCAACGACCACCGATGCAGAGGAGCGGCATCCCGAGAGGATGGCGCCGCCACGCCAACGCCGCAGCGTCGCCGCGGGCGTGGTACGTCGCAAGACAAAGACGGCCGACCACGCGTCTTGCGGGATCCGCTCGATCGGTGACTCGCCACCTCCCGCACGCACGGATGTAGTGCTTGTCCACGCCGCCGCCGTGGGAGCTCAGAACATCACCCACCCGAACAACCACGCGGGTAGGCCTCGAAGTGCCTCGTAATGCGACGCGCTGCGCCCGCGCCATACGCTCGGCCGCAAGAAGACACGAACGCGGCCAGGTTCACAAACGAATTGTTACGAGAAAAATAGTTAGGAAAACACTTACGTAGAATCGCGATCCACTTCGCCGTGGGCCGCGTGCGGTTCTTGAACTCGGACGCTGCGCGCTGGCGGCGCAGGATATCGCGGAACTCGCTAAGAGGTCCGTGGCGCCACGTGGCGGGACGTCGTGGCGCCACCATCGAGCGCCGCGCAGGCAACCGGTGAGGTAGCTCACATCCCGCGGCGTCGGCGTCATCTCCCGCACGGAGATGGAACGTGTGGTCTCGGCCTCGGCACGGTCAACCAGCCGTCGGTAGGGCCCGGCCGTATGGAAAACGCCAGACGCACGACCAAAGACGCTGGTCCCGATCGTCCTCCACCGCCGCCTCCACCATCCTCGCGAGTGGAAGGAGGCTGCCGCTCTCAACTCGCGCCCAAACGATTAAGCACAAGCGAGTCAACGCAAAATAATCGGACCGCCATTGAGTGCATGAAGGACACAACTTCACGCACCTCGGAATCCGGTCTCGGTGCGGCCTCCATGCCACGATGAAGTGCGAGTCAAACGCCCTAGCTCTATCGGCGCCGCGCCCCGGAGGAGCACGCATCGAGGCGCTACGGTGACGCTGGTCAATCATCGGTCAAGCAACTCGTACTCACTCGCGTCGGCCATACACGAAAATGCGGCAAGATAGAAAGTTCATATTTTTCCATGCATCTTTACATAGCCTATGTAGCAACTACGAAATTGACCGCGCACTAATAAAACTAATAACGTACTAACAGGATATTGATGTGCGCTAACACAACTAATAACCGCACACAAATATTCTCATTGGTTTTAGACCTAAACAGCTACTCGTGTTTTTCTCACAAATCAAAAAGTATCGTGCATCAATTATGTTACTACAATGGTCAACCAACGCTATACTCAATTCTATGTCGCTATTGTCGCAATTCTATGTCCAACTCAAAATATGTACTACAGTTCGGCTACATTTATGTAACCTACTCGATTCTATATCGCTATTGTCGCATTTCTATGTCGCTACACAACTCAAAATATGTACCGCACATGTTCGACTAAATTTATGTAACCTACTCAATTCTATGTCGCTATAGTCGCAATTCTACGCCGCTAATCAACTCAAAATATGTACTACGAGTTCGACTACATGTATCCGACCTACTCAATTCTATGTCGCTATTGTCGCATTTCTATGTCGCTACACAACTCAAAAATATGTACCGCACATGTTCGACTAAATTTATGTAACCTACTCAATTCTATGTCGCTATAGTCGCAATTCTAAATCGCTAATCAACTCAAAATATGTACTCTGAGTTCGACTACATGTATCCGACCTACTCAATTCTATGTCGCTATTGTCGTTTGCTAACCTACAAAGTTTGGACGTAACATACGATTTAAATATTTACTCGCAACACAAGATGATCGATCAAACCGATGGTCTATCAATCTCTCTCCACCGCCACGAACCGGCTGTGGCTTCGCCGCAATTTCTTCTCTCCTCTCCAACCTCTCTTGTTTTTACGAATTAAAATGAATTACGGATTGATTTTTTGGGGATTTTATAGTCTGTCCTCTGCCGCCGATTGAATCTGGCGGCAGAAGTCGCCCGCCATGAGTGGCGGCGAGTTCCTGTCGCCGCTTGAATCTGGCGATAGGTTCTGCCGCCGCTCAATCAAGCTGGCGGCACATTTTTGTAATTTTTTTAAACGGCTATTTATTTTTGTAAATATCTTTAAAAATAATATTATTTTTTTAAAAAAAAATCGGTTTTCGAGTCCGGCCGGATGGGCAAGGAGCAATGTGGTCAGGGAATTCTCATTTGTTTAGTCGGGGATGGTTGATTAGTTTAGTTCTCTTTGGTATCTCAAAAAATCGCGTAATCAAATTTTGAAAAACGTGTCGGAAAATCCACAGAAATATCCATCAAACATATAGATAGTGTGAATTAAATTATAGGCATCAACTAGAAAACTAATGTGCCACAATGTACAGTTTGGGAATTATTTGGCAACCACTCTATTCCACCAATTCAATAAATCGATGCAAAGTTTTACAGCCCATGAGAACCGGTAAGCAAACAATCACCCTACGAACCATTATGTGATCTTATAAGTTTGAATTGTACATATGAAAACAACTATATCGTTTGTGTTAAAATGTTAATTTAGTTATGTCGACTTTTCAAGCGTGGATCAAAGACTTCTGTGCCTTGAGAAGTTCTGATAGTATTGTAATAGGCTAGTTAGTCTTTTGTTGGTTCGGTAATAGCTTGGCGTTTGGCTTAGCTTTTTCTGGTTTTCAGGTCTTGAACTTTGGTGGTTTCCTGTTAGCTGGTGTCCCCAGCCTTCAGTTTTCTTTAGTTTCATGTAAGACCATATTTGTGTTTTCTATAAAAAGCCGGGTTTTCCCTTTCCAAAAAAATGTTAATTTAGTTATGAAAACACTATTTAGTGAGTGTTTTGCAGGAAACTTATCTCACAGAATTGTTCGTTCTTTTAAGGCGTGATCTCTTCTATTGGATCATATTCATCATTTCCTAAGGCGTTCCGTCTCCACTATGATTAACAAAAACGAAGGGTGTGTTGGTGACAGTCACAAATCTTTAATGCCTCTTTCCTTACAACCTGGGTTGTCGGCATCCTGATGATAGGTGGTGGGGCATCAAGGGCGCGATGCATCAGCCACAGATCTATCAATATGTGATGGGCAAAAGTGGAGAATGATCACTGGCTCACTGCTCACTAAACACATATTGACTAGTGAGCTAGGTTTTGGGAGGCGGCAGATATGGGAAGGAGGTGGAGGGGTAAGGCGGAGAAAGTTTCACCAATTGTTGATGGTGACAGCGAAAGCACAGCAAATGACAAAAAATGTCGACAAAGGCTACGGAAGCCACGAGGGAGCTAGGCCGTCAGGGGGGAGGCTCACGTCCACTAACTAGATCTCCTTGTTGAGCCAATGTAAGCTTGGATTTATGTAAATCATGCTCAAAAATTGAGGTCTTCAGATGCTGCGGGTAGGGTTTTGCACGGGAGAATCTATTATTTGCCCTCACGTTAGATGGGTATTCACAAACTACACCTATTCCCGATGTAATACATTTTTTACCCTCACGTTAGTCTGTTCCTTTGTTATTTGTCCTCTTTATATTATTTTAATCATTTTTACCTGTTTTTCCGTTACCAACCACGCAAAATATCTCTTTTACCCCCTCGGTCGCACCAACCCCCATTCCAACAGTTCCCAATGTTGGGAATCGCATAAATCAAGCACAAACCATTCTAATTTCTGCGTAATTTTTGTGTGAAATCGAGCAAACCGACGAGAGAATTCTCCCCAAAAGCAGATTCGATGCTTCAAATCAGCAAAGGAAATCGATTTTTATGTAGCATCCCCTACAGTGGAAAGAGCAAACTAGTTTCCCTTCTGCTTGACATGCATATTTGTGTGCTGCTTCAAAGTTGTAGGTTTCTGAACCGATGAATCATCTGAACACGAGAATGAATCAATGAACACAAAGGAACTCACAGCAGCACATTCAGAATGAGGCAAGCGTAGCAATCACTTTTAACCAGCACAGGAATTTTCATGTTGAAATCATTGCATTCGACAAAACATCCATAAATCGCAACCAGCTATAACAAGGTTCCATTATTATACTCCAATCCATTCCAACCAAAATTCACTGCAAACTACTCATGAATTTGCTATACAAAAAAACCATAAAACACACTGCTAATCCCCCTAACACACTCTGAAATCCGCACTCTCCAAGCTGCAACGAAATCCACCAAAAAACTTGCAAAAGGGAACCAATCTGACGCCCAAGGCTACCAATGTTTGAATCAACCCAAATTGAACCAGCAGTTGTTTGCTTCTTGACACCGGTTCGGTTGCACCAAGGCAAATGGAGCAGAAGCCGAGGCGGGCCTGGTCTACGAGGGTGAGCACGGTGGCGCCCAGGTGGGACCGATCGGGTGGGGTCGCCTCGGCGGCGGCGGTGAGGAGCTGCCATCCGAGGACAGTAGGCAACGGGCGATGGTGAAGGGGGCGGGGCGACATGGAGATGATGATCCAGCGGGAGGCGCGGAGGGCGGGGACCGGGGAGGACTGGAGGACGAGGAGTGGGGGCACGCAAGACAAAAGGACAGAGGTGTAGGGGAGGCGGTGGGAGGAGGGGGTGGAGCGGGAGGGGCGAGGTAGAGGGCTGCCGGGGAGGCACCTGTAGAGGAGGGGGAGCGGGAAGGGCGCCACCGCGAGCGGAATGGGAGGGGGGAGGAGATGCGCACGGGGGCTGGTGCGACCGAGGGTAAAAGAGACATTTCGCATGGCTGATAACGAGAAAACAGACAAAAATGATTAAAATAATGCAAAGATGACAAATAACAAAAAAAACCAACATGAGGGCAAAAAATGTATTACATCGGGAATGGGTGTAGTTTCTGAATACCCATCCAACGTGACGGCAAATAATGAATTCCCCCTTTTGCATGAATCAACCTCGCTGCAACTTATTGCTTAGGGTACGATTGAGATAAGTACATGTTGGTCTATGATTTCAACCCTTTGAACCAAATGACTTCATCACTACTACGAAACAGGCCATACCAGACACTTCATTACAGACGGTTCTAAAGGAGCCGTCTGTGTTGAACTTATACAGACGGTTCCATTTGGAATAAATGCGTCATGATGCGCCTCATCACAGACGGTTCTTAATACCAACCGTTTGTGATACTTTACAGACGGTTGGTAATAAGAACCGTCTGTGATAGTTCCTCATCACAGACGGTTGATATTATGAACCGTCTGTGATACTTCACAGACGGTTCATAATATCAACCGTATGTGATGAGTACGCCTTATCACAGACAGTTTGGAAATAAAACCGTCTGTGAAGTATCACAGACGGTTCAATTTTAGAACCGTCGGTAATATTCTAGTATCACAGACGGTTATATTAAATAACCGTCTGTGATAGTATTATCACAGACGGTTCCAAGATAGAACCGTTTGTGATATTTCTTTCCTACCTCTTCATCTCCCGCACGATCGATGTGTCTCTTCATCTGACCAATGCAGAACCGCCGTCTCTCCGTCTCGCATGCCAACTACATGCGTCTCTTCGCCTCACATGCCGATTACTCTAATTCTTTATAAGACGGAATAATTCACCAAGATTAAACTCCTCCCATCGCTCTTCGTCTCACGGTTTGAGTACATACACGCAAAGAATCGCCAAGGTGAGCATGCAGAGCGCCAAAGCGCATCAAGGCGAGGAGGTCGGTGATCGCGCTCTTTCTCACGATGTCGTTGCCGACATCGCGTCGGCCGTGTGGCCGCGAGCTCTCCTCACCATGGAGGACCTATGCGACCTACGATTAACGTATGTACATCTTTATATCTACAATATACGACGCACGCATTTACTATTTATTCTAACATCTTGAATTTTGTATGTACGTATATTGAGTTGTAAGGCCTTGTACAAGGTGTCCAAGGAACGCGCAGTAGGGAGGCGCGTGGCGCCGGAGCGAGAGAAGGCGATGAAGTGGCAGACAACGAGCGCTACTCGCCGTCGTCAACCACGGCGGTCTGCGCAACGGGAGCTTGTTTCATCGCGGCCTCGGGCTCGTCTTCGCGCCCAAGACATGCAACGCGCCTCATGTTCCTTGAGCGGCGACCGTGGCCGCCACAAGGCGCGACCTCACGTGCTCGGTCTCCTCCTTTACACGGCCGCGAAACACGCGGCGTTGGGAAGCACTACATCGGCCAGTCGAGGACGAGCCGACCGGCGGCAGTGCGAGACGGCCAAGACCAACCGGGAGTGCAGCGGTGCGAGGCTCGCCGCGGACATGGTCCAGCGGCGCGTGGGGAAGAAGGCGAGGCCACTGGCTGGGTGTGGACGCTTGTCGGAGGATGGCCACCGCACGAGCACCGGGCCGTGGTGTGGAAGGGTGGGACGACCACGCCGTCTTCGCAGCGACGATCGCATAATTAGGCATGAGTATGCCAGTTTCTTTGCAAAGGTGTTGGACTATTTGCCATAAAATTTCAGTTTTTTAGGTTTCTAGAAAGGTGGTGCAACTGGACTATTTTCCAAATTAAATGAATTTTTAAATATACGGTCCACAAGGACAGGAGGGATTACAATTCCACGTTGATATCAAAATATACATACGACATATTACAAGTCCATAACACATGATGTTATGGAATAAATTAATTACAATGGAGCAATTTCTTAATTAAAATATAGCCCTTCATGGTGATCGACGCGCATATAGCTAGCTTCCTCGTTGGGTTCTTCCTCGAGCGATGTCGCTCCAAAGGAGGCAACTCGTCAAATTGATTGTATTCTTCCTCGCCCACTATATTCTCAACTCCGACAATCCTTCTTTTCCATGAAGAACTACGTGGCGCTTCTTATTTGCCGGGTCGGTTACATAGAAAACTTGAACAACTTGGTTAGCCAAGATGAATGGTTCGTCTTTGTATCCGACACGATCGAGGTCCACGGTAGTGACGCCGTGCATTTGTCGACCTTCACCGTGGGAGATGGACCCAACGGCACCGAAATAGGGGATCTTGAAAAGCACGTAGTCGACCTCCATATCTCCTCTATTTGCCCATAGTCCGAGCTCCTCACCCATCGATCGAATGCATCTATGCGGACACCGCTATTCAGATCGTGCTCTTCCTATCCCGAGTGCCGTATAAAATGTGTACCCATTTATGTCGTGATCCTTGCCATGTGACAATTGTAAATTGTGACCCTTTGCCAACCATAGCGATGTATCATCACTTGATGACCTCCAGTCATGATTCGCACCTTTAACCATTCGTTGAACCGACGGTTGTGCTCTCGTGATTCAAACCTCCGACCGTGCGGATTCCGTTGGTGTACCATGTCTTTGTGCTCGTCGATGTGCGGGGACACTTGGGTCATGTGTTGCAAGACCGTGAAATGGGTTTGAGCGCACGATCCGGATCGGGAGTGATTGATTTCCTTCCGATGGTCCCGATACCATCCGGCCTTCCCTCATGACGAGATAGAGGCACACCTATCGGCCCACCCGAGCCATGTAGTCGATCACGAACTCAATGATCTCTTTGGTTTTAATCACTTTTACCCGTTTTCCGTTACCAACCACGCAAAATGTCTCTTTTACCCCCTCGGTCGCACCAACCCCCATTCCAACAGTTCCCAATGTTGGGAATCACATAAATCAAGCACAAACCATTCTAATTTCTGCATAAATTTTGTGTGAAATCGAGCAAACCGACGAGAGAATTCTCCCCAAAAGCAGATTCGATGCTTCAAATCAGCAAAGGAAATCAATTTTTATGTAGCATCCCCTACAGTGGAAAGAGCAAACAATGGAACAAGAGCAAACTAGTTTCCCTTCTGCTTGACATGCATATTTGTGTGCTGCTTCAAAGTTGTAGGTTTTTGAACCGATGAATCATCTGAACACGAGAATGAATCAATGAACACAAAGGAACTCACAGCAGCACATTCAGAATGAGGCAAGCGTAGCAATCACTTTTAACCAGCACAGGAATTTTCAGGTTGAAATCATTGCATTCGACAAAACATCCATAAATCGCAACCAGCTATAACAAGGTTCCATTCTTATACTCCAATCCATTCCAACCAAAATTCACTGCAAACTACTCATGAATTTGCTATACAAAAAAAACCATAAAACACACTGCTAATCCCCCTAACACACTCTCAAATCCGCACTCTCCAAGCTGCAACGAAATCCACCAAAAAAACTCGCAAAAGGGAACCAATCTGACGCCCAAGGCTACCAATGTTCGAATCAACCCAAATTGAACCAGCAGCTGTTTGCTTCTCGACACCAGTTCGGTTGCACCAAGGCAAATGGAGCAGAAGCCGAGGCGGGCCTGGTCTACGAGGGTGAGCACGGTGGCTCCTAGGTGGGACTGATCGGGTGGGGTTGCCTCGTCGGCGACGGCGAGGAGCTGCCATCCGAGGACGATAGGCAACGGGCGGTGGTGAGGGGGTGGGGCGACATGGAGATGATGATCCAGCGGGAGGCGCGGAGGGCGGGGACCGGGGAGGACTGGAGGACGGGGAGTGGGGGCACGCAAGACAAGAGGACAGAGGTGTAGGGGAGGCGGCGGGAGGAGGGGGTGGAGCGGGAGGGGCGAGGTAGAGGGCTGCCGGGGAGGCACCTGTAGAGGAGGGGGAGCGGGAAGGGCGCCACCGCGAGCGGAATGGGAGGGGGGAGGAGATGCGCACATGGGCTGGTGCGACCGAGGGTAAAAGAGGCATTTCGCATGGATGATAACGGGAAAACAGATATAAATGATTAAAATAATGCAAAGATGACAAATAACAAAAAAAACTAACATGAGGGCAAAAAATGTATTACATCGGGAATGGGTGTAGTTTCTGAATACCCATCCAACGTGACGGCAAATAATGAATTCCCCCTTTTGCATGAATCAACCTCGCTGCAACTTATTGCTTAGGGTACAATTGAGATAAGTACAGGTTGGTCTATGATTTCGACCCTTTGAACCAATTGACTTCATCGATTTTGTAGACCTTTTGAAGAACATGACTGTGGGAGTAAAAGGCACACTAATGTCGTTATAACTACAACGGCTGATGATATTATTTCAACCAAAATGTACCGGCTCGCAGGGTCATGGTTAGGGTTAGAAAAATAGCTCGAGGCTCGCGAGCCTGCTCATGAATTTTCGAGCCGAGCCAAGCCCACTTTCTAGCTTGGTGAAAAAACAAGCCAAGCCCGAGCCGTGCTTGGCTCGTTGTGTCCTCACGTACGATACCACGCTGGGGACATGGACAAGTTGTGTCGCACGAAGGCCCAGTCCACACCGTAGTTAGCCCACGCGGACGCGGCCATGCCCCCAGGCCCACTCGCCCAGGGCACCTCCTAACCCTACCGCGCCGCTGACTCGCATGAGGCAATTCCCCACACGGCCACACCCACTTCTTTGGTTCTTCCGCCCAACAATTCCCCACCCCAGCGCCAAATCCATTCCCATCCCATCTACATCCTCAAGCGCGCCTCCACCTCCCGCGCTCCCCTTTCCCCTCCATCTCCCTCGTCTCCGACCGCCTCCCCATCGACCTCCTCGCCTCTCCACTCCTTCGCGCTCCACTCCCTCCCCGCTGCCACGCGCCACAGCTTGGTCCTCGTCGACCACTGCCTCAGGGTCCACTCCCCAGTAACGGCAAGGTGGCCAAGGGCTGTGGTTTCCGAAATGAGCCTCGAGCCAAGCCTTCCTCCTGGCTCGTTTCCGAAATGAGCCGAGCTGAGCCAAACCCACTGTTCATCCAAGCCAAAACAACCCTGGCTCGAGCCGGTTTGGCTCGGCTCATTTCCACCCCTAGTCATGGTCATCTAGCCGGCTCCAAAGTGGTGCCACCTGCCTCCTCAGCATTTGCACAAAACCCCAATACTTATAGAAAATTATGAGATTTGACAAGCATGGTAGCTGATTTTTTTAAAAAATAATCTATATTTTATTATAAATTACAAGTTTATTCCTGTTTTTTTTTAAATTACAGGAATATACTCCTGTCGCCACACCGTTGGGCGACAGGGTCTAGTCGCCACACCGTTGGGCGCCCCATAATTGCAGTCGCCCAACGGTTGGGCGATAGGTGCCTCCAGTTGCCGAACGGTTGGGCGACTGGAGGGGCTTTATAAACCACACATGTCCTCTGTCGCCTCGCGCTCGGGAAGAAGAAACAGAGAAGGGAGGGAAAGAGGGAGGAAGAGGGAAAGAGAGGGAGGAAGAAAGAAGATAGAAAAAGAGAGAGAGGGAGGGGGAAGGGAGAAGAAGACTTCGCGAAGGTAAGCTTTTTGATTTTGTAATGTATATTTTGTAGTAGGTAATCAGTTTATATAGTTTAATCTGTTAGAGATTTAGGTAGAGAATTTAGGTAGAGGAAAAAATTAGGAAGTTAGGTTGAGGAAAAAAATTAGGGTTTAGGGAAGACTATGAATTAGGTAAATTAGTATGAACAAATTAGCAGAGGTTAAATAGGTGCGTAGAAGACTGGAACGACACGCCACTTGTAGCATTTCGGAAAGCAAGTTAGCGTCAGAATCAGATGATGACTTCTATGGAATGAACGGGATGTTGATCATGATGTAGTGTAGTTGTCGACGATAGACGAAGAGCCTTACAAATGTAAAATACAATGTAGTAGTGCTTGCATGTCATGCGTTGTGATCTGACTAGTTGTAATATTAAAAATATTTGCGGCATATCTGATGAAGTCATGCCCGCACTCCACTACATTGAAAGTGCATTACGGTGTTGGCACCGTTCGTGAAGGTCCGCGGCGGTGTTGACTTGAGTAGTTTTTCTAAAACCACTCGTACACCTGCAGCGCGAGAATGCACGAATCGCAGATGTGATGTACCGCTCACCCGTAGCTTCTCCTTGGACCCCGAGGTGTGCGCGTCGTCATACAAGGGCTTTGGAGCCGGTCTCCGACGGACATCGGGATGGGAGTTGAGAACACCGATGCGCACGATCGTGGTGGAAGGGCTTCATAGAAGGCTGTAGACGCCGTGGATATGAGTGTGTAGTGCTTGTGCAACCATGCCCAAAAGAATTTGTGCAGGGACCCGTTGTCGGATATCATCCTGGTGGTGGGAGCAGGTCGGGTGCTCAGTATGTTGGTGAAGAAGAGGAGGTGAAGGAAGGCGTTAGGAAGGGTTCGGAGGATGGTGCTTGTGATGAGCCCGACGCGGTAGATACAGAAGAAGAAGATCGGGCACCGCATGGTGAGCCTACAGGACAAGCTGATGAAGGAGAGCACATGGAGTACATATTGCGTCGAATGGATAGCGATGACCGGATGACCTTGGGTGAAGAGGAAGCTCTACTGGAGGACGACGAGGATAGTTCTGATGAGGACAGAGCTCCCATTCCCCAGGAATGGAATAGATTTGACGTTGAGGGTGTAAGTACGCATGACCCCGTTCCACTCAGTAGTTCTACCCTATTCGTTCACATATCGCATGTATTTCTATTTCCTAAAGGCATGCGTATCGTCCCTGTTCGTTGTCCTTCATGCCATGTAACCCCTGCTCGATGAAACATTCATTCTTATTGTAATATCGCTGCCTTCGCACGCACGTAATCATTAAAACCGCAATCGTCCTCACAAAATTTTACAATATTCACCTTAGTACAACAATACATGACATAATTTAAAAGATATTGGGCAAAAATCCAAACGCTTTTTCATTTTTCATGTTTCACTTAGCCACTTTTGATTTTCATAAAATTTAAATGGTACCAAATCATTGCACTCGCAATAACACTTTGTCATCGTAGTATGTTCTTGTACTATGGTTATTTTTGGAGAATTAATCGACAACGTTACGGTATGAACGATTAAGTAACGGAAAGATAAGTGATATTGCATTGGTACCTCAATTGACGCTCAACTAGCGATAGGTTCCATATTTTGGTAAATTTTTTTAGCGACTACATATATTTTGTAATTGATTCTTCAAAATCATATTATTTTTTTAAAAAAACAACAAGGGGGGCTCCTGTCGCCCATTGGTTGGGCGACTGCCAGCTGTCGCCTAACAGTTGGGCGGCAGACATGCAGTCGTTCAACGGTAGGGCGACTGGGTCCTGTCGCCCAACCGTGTGGCGACTAGTCCCTGTCGCCCAACGGTGTGGCGACAAGAGTATATTCCTGTAATAAAAAAAATAGCAGGAATAAACTTGTAATTTATAATAAAATATAGATTATTAAAAAAAAAATCCGTGGTAGCATATTTGACCCTACAAACTTCAAGCTTTGGATCACTCTACTGATAATTGCTTGGAATATGTTAGTAGCCACCGGTGGAGCTTTAGCCTGCTCGGGTTCATGCAGAATTGCAGACGCGTTCACGCTTCACACGCACTATATGTACTAGAAGGCTTGAAAATGCAAAAAGGCACTGTGATGAGTGATGAGTGATGAGTGAGAAAGGCAAACGATCTGTGTTTTTAGGCACAGAGTTTATTGATCTTAATGAAAAGTCCATATAAACATCACACATGTCACATGGTGGGGGCTGGAGAACGACTACATATTGCAACTGAAAGCACAACACCGAATAGCTTGAAACGACCCGCGACAAAGACATAAGTAGTTGGACGTTGACACTGATCATAGTTGCTGCCCGCGCGCATGCATTCGGCACAAGCGGGCACGCTAACGAGTCATCCCCGGATACATCTGGGGCGCCACGGTCGCAGCGCCCTTCCCCATCCTCTCCATGTTTGCGTGCCATCCTGCAAGAACCGACAAGAAAGCTGATCAAAACACTGACGCGCGCGGCCATCCTCATAAACTGCTACAAGCCGCTAGCTGCTAACCACTACTCCAAAAGCAAGCACATTAAACTGCAAAAAGACGAGCCGACGATCGAAGGGTTGGCGACCTAGCACGGCTACGTTCGTTGACATCGACGCAACCAAGGTTTTCATGTAAGTTGCTGACGGTGATCTCACTGACCAACTACCAGCAACACACACGGGCCACGGCCCGGCCGTCCCCTGGAGAAGATGTAGCACACATACTTGTCGATGTACGTACGTACCGATGGTCATGTCGAAGCCGCGGCTCTTGAGCTCGCGGTACTCCTGGCAGAGGGCGCAGACCCCGCAGCACAAGTGGACGCAGCAGTCGGCGCAGGGCTTCTCCTTGAGCCCGTACTGCTCCCGCAGCCTGGAGCGGTAGCAGCAGGAGTAGGCGCAGCTTCCCAGCCCAGTCACCATGGCCAGTGCCAGGTACAGCGTCCCGCTCGTGCAGCACGCTGGATTCATGCATCCAGACCCAATTCAATTAGCAAAGACACGCCGAAATCAATCGATTAACTGGAGGATCGATCGATAAGTTCCTTGCTAGCTTACATGTGGCTCCCCGATCGACGATCTCGGCGATCCTGCCGAAGGTGACGCACGGGCAGAAGAACGTCAGGCAGCCTGCAGCACGCGCGCATTAGGCCGGTCATCAAAACGATGCAGGCATACTCGCTCGAAAATTAACCACAAAGTAATGTTACTCTAGTTGAACCGAACGGAAAAGGCTTACAACTGCCGACGTCGTCGAAGCAGCCGCAGAGGCCGGTGGACCACGAGGCGACCGGCGGGTTCGCCTGCATGCCGAAGGCGTGGTTGGCGCTGGCCATGGGGATGCCGGGGGCTGGCTGGCTGCTGCGCTGCGACACCGTGTCTGCCTTTGGTTGCGGACTTGGGAGCGGTTGCAGGACTCTGATCAGGGACAAGCAAAGAACCGCTCGCCGGACGCCGGCTGTGTGTGAGCGGCCGTGGGTGGTGGGGTGCGTATTTAACGGCGGAGTCTGGTTAATTGGCATGCTTTTCACGCGCCGTGCGGGCCGTGGGCCAAATCTCACCTGCCAGTCAGGCTCAGGTTCGATCAAAGTCTGTCGCCTACTCGTGTCACTCGGATAAGCGACTCCATGCAGAGTAACAGATGTTTTGTCATGTAACTCTGACAGGCAGCACAGTTAACAACTCAACATCACCGTAACACAGTTACTTTACACGCCGTAGCCCACCGGTCGGGTCGATCTAGATTCAATGCATGAGATCACTTTGCCTCCTCCTCTAATAAGATATCATCAAGCATATCATATATATATATATAAAAAAAACTACTCGTAAACCCAAAATATCCTCGAGTACTCTCTAATAAACCCTAAAAATATTGTTCTTCAGGAACCAGGGTACATAGGTGTCGTATTCATATCATCCTCGAAAAAAGAAAGTAGCAGTATACAAATTCGGATCCGAGTGGGTGCTAATTACTATCAGAAACGGAACACACGTACGGCTACAGCCTACACGGCACATCTCTCCCGCCGCGCGTGCCGAATTAGGACGGCGTTCGTACTTGCCGTCTGACTCTCGTCGCCACAGTGGAGAAAGCTAGATCCTCTCCGGGCGGAGGCAAACGTACGACTTATACAGCTAATGACGACGAAGCTGGTGCCGCGCAACAGCGAGGCTACCGCAGCTTGGAGATAAGAGCGAGGACATCACGGCCTTACCTCGTCAGCTGCCAAAGCGAGGACATCACGACCTTACCTCATCAGCTGCCAAGTGCACAGATCGGTGCACTGACGACAATAGTCACAGTACACCAAAGGACTAGCCAGGGATGGCAATCTCGTCCGTTTGCCGGGGTAATTACCATAACATAGGTTGGTATGTTTCTAATATTGTGCCTATGGGTAAGTTCATGGGGATAAAGTTTCGCCTGATGGGCAAATGGGCATGTGCATGTTCTAGTGTCACCCGTGCCCATCTCGCGCAGAATACCCGTGAATAATTATTTACATCTGGACCCCAATAGAAAATATGTCGATAACAACCATAATCCATTGTATTGTACTAATATAAAAAAAGAACAGCCTCACCCATTAGTTCGGTTGGCCGTTTGGCCCAAAGGTTAGTAGTGCCCAATATCCAAGCACCTGCAGACCTGCTGCCCTAGAGACTAGAGAGCAAGTTGTCGTAGCAAGAAATGCTAGACAGTAGAAAAGGGGATCCTGATGTTTACACGAGGGACCAAGGGATCCTCGAAGAGGGGGTCGATTGTCGGGAGAAGCAGATGTGTATTAATTGTCCAAAAAATCGGGTTTATCTTATTGCATGGGGGATGTGGCTATTTATAGTCTTCTTACATGTACGGGAGATTATAGATCTACCCTAAAAAGATCCTATGCCCATAGGGGTGGTAGGGGCTTTTCCTCCCGCTATGTGTAGCATTCGGCTCATGGTGAACCTCCCCGGTCCGAGTCCACCAGGCTGGTACACCTGGAGCACCGATTCTTTCCACCCTTCGCCACATGCGGGGTTTCCCCGAGCCGAGGGGCCCCAGACACCCTTCGGCGCCCCCAAGGTGACTCCTGGCTTCCGGGTTCATGGCACTCCGGCTACCCTCCGGGAGCCTTCGCACCACCTTCGAGGCCTCCCCGAAGGTATGTTGTACCCCCGGGGAGGTCCCTGAATGTGCCTCCTCGCCGGCCCATTTGTGATGCTAAACTTTGTGTTGGATGTTGCTGCTTGGAACTTTCATGGACAAACGGACACCTGATGGGCATCGGGTACCCATGGGTGACGGGCATGGGCAGAGATCCTTACCCGTTGTGGTTGACGGGCATGTCGGCGGACGGAAAATACTCTGATGGCATGAATATGAATGAGCCTTATCCGTGTCCACCACGTCCGATTGACATCCCTAGACTCGGCTCTCACGGACGCCACTCGATCGTGGGGTCATACTGATTAGCAACAAAACATTCAAATACTTCCTAGACACTCCCATATATTTTTATGGGAGATGTTCAGGGAGTAATTGAGTGTTTTTTTTTTGCCTTGTAAGCAAATTTGTGATCCTCACATCTGCATCCAATGGATCACCTTCCTCTGATTTTTTTTATTATTTAATCCTTTTTATAATATTTTAAAGTTAATCTATCGCGAACTTTATTTCTAATTCTGACCCATTTAGCTACGCCACCATCCGTAAAGTGACAAAACAACATTGTCACGCCACAGGTAGCGGCGTGACAAAACATGCCACGCAAGCCCTCGGCCGTGCGCCGTGCCAGCGTGGAGGGCTTGTGTGGCATATGTCACGCCGTAATTCGTGGCGTGACAAGCCTGCCTTGTCACGCCGTCATATGTGGCGTGGCAGGGCCTAAACACAATTTATGGATTTCAAACCTTAGGATTTGTTGGTAAGATGGTAGCAAATGGATTTCCTTTTGAAAGATAAAAAACAATTAAAAGTACGATGATACAAAACACCATATACATGTAACATTTAACAATCCCTAACTTTAAAATAGAGAATCTATCTGTGAACCGAATATATCACCTTCCTTTTAACTGGTAGTAAATAGATATGTGGACCAATAATCTTTTTGTGGATTGATAACCGACAATATTTACAGGCCGTGTCCCACAAGTGATACATACTGCATTCTCGAAAAAATGACTAATATGTGGACTGTGTGGTACAATATGAGGCACAAGTATGGACATATGCTAGACAGTACCACTGATGAAAGATGCGTAGACATCCTACTGGAATGATAGGTGGTGCTCTTCGTCACTTTGTGGTCGTAGACCATTTCGTGTCTACTTCCAGAACTCGTTTTTTCATCTTGTTGGATACCTTGCTACGCGAAGAATTGAATGCGAAAAAACGACGAGATTTGAAGTTGCGAATTAAATTAGACATTATAATAAAACTGGGAATTATACGGCGCATAGGGTTTGGTTCAATGCATAAGAAACAACATCATGCACGATGCAACAAACCGAAGTACTCCTACGATACATATGCGCATTTTTGGAATGGAAATAAATTCGACCTTCGGAGGACTAGTACGGATTGGCCCGACCTACTGTGTGGACAGGGGCCCATTTTTCCTTCCTTGCGAGCCCAACGTTGTACTCCTCGCCGGCCTCTTTGGCCTCTCCCCTTTTTTCTCGCGATTCCTGCGCCTGCACGCCTCGAGATAAGCTTTCGTCTCCCGATGTATACGCTCATTTTGCTCGTCGTTGAGGTGCTCCTCCTCCCGGATCTCACTGGCCTTTTTTACATCTTACTCCTCGTAGTCGAGAGTCCACTGGTCATCTGGGTGGATCTCTAGGTCGATCCACTTGTGGTAGCCACATAGCGGATCCGGGGACTACGTATAGACGGGAGAGGTTGTTAGTGCGTACTTTGAAAGAGAAATAGCAGGGGAACACACTGTAACTGCTCCTTACTGGCTGCCGATAGCTGCTTGTGTCCCAACGTCGGTCGGGATAGTCACAGGAGTAGTTAGTGCAACCCCAGTAACGTATGCCCAGGTTGAGCCGCTGCTTGTACTTGAATAACTTGCATGGGTCCCTGCATCAGCAGAGGGGCGACGTTTCCTCCTCGGGCGGGTGTTGTGATGAAGGCTCGGTTGGAACGTTCAGGATAGGGTTATTGCTATGGGGGGCCTCATTGCGGAGAGCTGCCATCCTGGCAAGCTCCTATTGCCGTACCCGAGCCGCAACAACCCTTGCTCGATCGTCCCGCTCCCTAGCGGCCCTCGCTTGTTCGCGGATCTCATCCTATTGCTTCGTCGTCTTGTCCCATTGCTTCTTATGTCTCTTGTCCATCCCAGCGTGGTGAAGGAAGCTCTGGTGTATTGTTGGATTTGGTTGTGTAGTGTTCTCTCCCAGAGTACGGTCACCTCCTTTTATAAGCCTTAGGGTTGGCATGGTGTTGTTAAATTCATGTAAATAGCCTGCGAGGCAGAGTGTTGTCTTGTCTTTCTGAAAAATTGAGGAGGTGGAGTGTTGTCATGTCGATCTGAAAAGCTGGCGAGGCAGAGTGGTGTCACGCCTTACTTTGCAGAGAGAAGTCGTCAGGTATCGCATGTTTTGCAGAGAGAAGTCATGTCCTGCTTTGCAGAATGTTGTCTTTTCAAACTGAAAAGCTGGCGAGGCAGTGTTGCCACGTCTTTCTTTGCATGGTCATGTCTTACACGCTCAGAGTGTCACGAACCACTCGTTCGGGAAATTTGGTATTCAGAAATAAGGTGTCACATTTTTTCGTCCCTTAATCCTTTACTTGATTTCTATAGAGGTCATTTCGTAATTTTCAGTGGCATTGTCTAGTGGTCATGAGGCATGCATAGCTAGTACACAGGAAGTCGAATAGTGTATTGATATACACATCATTTATGTGATAAATATTCTTACTTCTATGCACAATGGAGTTAAATTGCTTCAGATCTGTTCCCTAAGGTTCCGATTATATTCAACTAAAGTTTTGCTATTGCCACAACTTTCAGGGTAGTGATCATTTGGCTCTAACTTCATATTTTTAGAAGAAGGTTCTTCTAAGTGTGTTCCTTCTTAAGCTGCAAATAATCTGACTAAACCTGACTAAATCGTGAGTCATGTGCCTAAACAACTCTGATTCTTCTTAGTTCACTCCGAAAGGCACTATATAGTTACAACACCGTGAGCACAACCACAGAGACCAAGCGGTCCCACCCTGTAGTCGTGAAGAGTAACAACCATTTTTGGCATGCATCTGATATTATAATTCAAGGTAAGTAAGATACATTGGTCCAAGAAGGCTTCAGAGAAAGCAAAAAAAAAAAACTAAAGGGAAACTGCATTGGCTGTCAAGAATTACAATATGTAACCTACTAGCATCTACCATCTACATTTTACACATAATTTCGGAGCATCTTGGCTCATGGATCTTCATACTCAGTAAGTTCTCTCAGGATCGATGAGTTGCTAATGGAACAAGACGTGACGCAAGCCAACATACACAACATTCATGCAAATGCATTTGACGAACACATTTACTGAGGAGCACAATAATAAACGATGCAGTAAGAAACCCCAAAAACATGTATAACAACATCTCGGAACAATCTAGCGGCTCACATAGCATGCAATCTTTCAAGGTAAGCAAACAACATTCTCACATTGCAATCGCATTTCTAAATGGAACAACGAACTACTACAACATGCACGGTTTATTACCTCCGGGCCGGCGGAGGAAGAATGACCGGTGTGGGGGAGGACGGGCCTTGGGGTGGATGAAGACCGGCGGAGGAGGGGAGCCGGTGGGGGAGGACGGCCGCCAAGGGGAGGCTTGGCGGCGGGTGGGGGGATGGCTACCGAGGGGAGACCTACCGCCAGGTGGAGGGCAACCGGCGGGTGGATGACGGCTGGCGAGGGAGGGCGGCCGGCAGGAGAGGACTGCCGGGTGGAGGGCCGCCGAGTGGATGACAGCCGGCAGGGGAGGATGTCCGGCGGTGGGAGAAGCGCAGGCGACAGGAGGTAGAGAGGCGCGCGGGATTTAGGAGGAAAATGGGGGAAATGTATAACTGGTTGCACCAACCGTTTTAAGTCTCCACTGTCATGCCACAAAGGTTGGGGTGATAGGACAAACACGTCACGCCATGATATATGGCGTGACTGATGCCACGCAAGCCCTCTACGCTGGCACGGCGTGCTCGTCAGGGCTTGCGCGGCACGTTGGGCCACGCTGGTACCGATGGCGTGACAGAATGTATTTGCCACGCCACGGATGATGACGTGACCAAAGGGGTCAGAATTGGAAATAAAGTTCATGGGGAATTAACTTTAAAATATTAATAAAAAGGGATTAAATAGAAAAAAATCACTTCCTCTCACCACTTTCCTATATAAACCCACCTTCTTTCACCTCCAACCAAACCCTAGCCGCCCCTACCCCAACACCTACTACCGCTGCCACCCACCCCAGCCCTGCCGCTGCAACATCGTTGACCCGGCGTCGCCGTTGCTCATCAGTGAGCCCCCAAGTCCACCAGCAAGCCGTCGCCCCCGCCTCCTTCTGTCCCAACCTTCACGGCTGCCTTCTTCTTCATCTCTGGCGAACCTCTACTCCCCACGCCGCACCCCTTCCTCGTCTCCGGCGGCTACCGCTACCAGATCCGCCTCCGCCCCCACCGCCTCCTAACCACTCTATCCTCACCGCTCCCGCCAACCTCCACCACCCTCCTCCCTCTATACCTCGGGCACTGGTGAACCCGAACTCTAACCCAAGTAAATTCAAACCCTAACTCGTCGGAACTGTCGCCGGAGACGAAGCCAGAGCACAAATCGCGAGGCAGATCGGAGGGATAGAAATTTGAGTACTCCGAAGGTGAGAGAACACGTTAGTGCTCCTTAGCAATCTCCTTTTGCGTGTTGATCATGAAAATTGTGTGATAGCCAACGCAGGAACGCCTGCTGTACCATAAAGAAGCAAACATATACTGTTGAACTACACCTCTCCAGTCCAGATCTGCTGACAAAACACGTGAAGATCGAGATCCCTTCTGCAGATCCTCATAGTACCGAGTTAACTGACTACCTGGCCGACATGCGTGGCACGAACACGCCGTTAATCCAAGTGTTACCCAACGTTTAACATGGCCCATCAATACGGTGGCACCTGGCCCCTAGCTCCACTGGGAACACGAGCAGAGGCAAATGGTTAACCAGTACCACTAGCCCAACCAACCCCGTCCGGCCGGGCGCATGCATGTGTCTGGTACGGCGATTGCTAGGCTGAAGAAGGAATCTTGGATCCAGCATGTGGGTGGGTGGGCCGAGGCGGTACAATGCGTGCGTACGTCTGGGCCTGCGCGGCAGCGTGGGACGGCACGGCATGGCATGCATGCAGTAGGAGTGTTGTAGCCTGGCACGGTACTACTGCAGGCCGCAACACGCGTGCGCACGTACGATTAACGCAACTGCTAGAGCGCAGCCGCGAATGGGAACGTATGGGGCAAAGAGCAGTGCCATACATGAAGTATTTGCCTCAAATTGACACATTTTTTTATTTTCAATAGCAAAAGTAGTTCTTCTTCGTATAAAATTGTAAAAATGGTACCACGACAGACATGTATCACGCTCTCAGTCCGTGCACTAATGACTCTTGTTTGTTTTGTTGTTTGATTGCTTGATCCTCTGTCTTCTATCTGTTCACTGACTTTACTCCTTATATAGCCAATGAAGGGGGTGGTAGTTGTCCACGACGAGAGATGTCTTGTCGTTTGATGCAATGTGCACGTTTAAGGGTAGTTATTATCAGAGACTTATCCCCCCACGTCACCTTGCAGTTATGTCAGAGACAAAGATTTAATACATGCAATTATCTTCAGAAATAATGGTACATATTAATTACTACGTGCATTAAACACAGCACACAAATGTCGCTAATCGATTAGGCTCACATACCTATAAGCTTTATCGATCATAGAGTGGTCGTAGATGACCTGGTCGTAGTAAGACTTACGACTATGAGGTGATCGTAGTAAAACCTACGATCAATAGGTGGTCGTAGAAGAAATTACAACCATGTAGAGTGGTCGTAGAAAAGCTTATGACCACTAGGTGAGTATGATCTCCATCATTGTTAATATTGATGGGTACCTTTGGAGATTGTATAAGAGATATTATTATCTATAATACTACATATATATAAATAACTTAATTAATTAATGATTATTAGATCCTCGTCATCTAGCCCCCTCCCCCAACTTCAAGTGAAAGTGTGGCGCCCCATGTAATTACCCCGAAGGGTAATCACACTTAGGCATACGGATTATTATTCGTTTGCCTAGTAGAACACCGCTCCAACGAATAAGAAGTCTTACCAAAGTCAACGCAGTAAAACAATAAGATAGAAATTGTATTTTATCACAACAAGTAGTTATGCAAGACTATGGTTTTTAATAGAAGTATTAATTTACAACTGCAACATGAGACAAATACCCTCGCGCTCGCCTGCTCTGCTCCACTGGTCACCTACTCGTCCCAATCACAGAATAGGGTGTCCACCTCACCCTGGTCCACGCAATAAGCTCCATCGCCTCATGCGATCTCCTCGGCACGTGGGTATCCTTCATCCCACACAGGGTAATCCCCAGTTAGACTAGGATATAACAAAGGAAATAATAGCAAGAATGAGTACTAGTGTACTCATCAAGCATGTATTAGCAAATATGCACCGTATGACACTTCTCTGTTGATTATCATATTTTTAGCTCATCTCTTTCTCTGAAAAATACTTTTCCAAGATTTAAGTGGCAAATTTTAATTCTGAAAAGTCTACTTAACACTCGGTGAGAAAATAGACCCCTAGTGGTCACCGTAGACTCCAATCAAGAGACAGGCATGAATTCATGGTTTTATTTAGCACTGCACAGGCTTTGTACCATTTTACCCATCGCTACTCTGAGCTCTCTATAAATTAGGTCTCCCATATTTCCTTTGATACGGTACCAAGTTCAGAGTACGGAACGTTTTCCAGGTTACGTGATTAAGTCTCTGAAAGCATCTAGGCCCCTAAAATTGTTTTGGTAATTAATGACTATATGTGAATGTTGGATTAACATGTTTATTGAGTATCTACGAGGTGAAGATCCTTTGGTGGTTATTGATGACGCAAAAGATGCACGTTAAATGGTTTGATAAAGGTCTACTTGACTCAAAAGAAGTATAAGTAAACTAGGATCCTTTATATTCTACCGGTCTTGGGAGAATTGTTTGGAAGACCGGATTTTAGATTAAACACCGTACTATTAAGAGGGATCGTGACTAGTAGCTTGATAATATGGTCTTGTGCAATATGGATCAATTTAGGATCATACATGCATTTGAATTCCTATTCTCAAAAGGTTTCAGGGAAAATGTCAAAAATCGGTTGAACCGACGTCTTTCTTGCGGTTGTACCGTTTGGTGCGGTATGACCGCATGTTTCTTGGCGGTACTACCGGCTTTTGAACCCCTCAGCCAACCAAGCGTTAATGCGGTACGACCGGCTCTTTGAGCGGTACTACACGCATTGCGGTCGTTCCGAATTTTAGTTGGCGGTTGAGTAAAACCAGAACCGATGCATTTTCGACTCAGACCTCTCCGAGATAATCGGTCATACCGCAATTGAAAAACGGTTGTACCGTTCTGCGGCTGTACCAATTTTTATATGGTGGTGCGTTTCTTACAGAGAGCTTGTCATCTCGACGTTTCTGGAAACCCTTCGATCGGTCGTACCGCTCCTCCATGCGGTATGACCGGAAGTTGCGGTCGTACCGCATGTTAGTTGGCGGTCGTACCGCACGGGTTGTTCAACGGCTATGTCAGAGTCATTTAATGCCACTATTCTAACCGTTACAGTGCTCAGGCTTGGGTGCGGTCGTACCGCACCTTAGTTGGCGGTCATACCGCATTTCGCTGTTTTTCTGGGTATGACTCTCCAACGGTCGTTTTTGTTGGTGGGTGGTATAAATACCCCCCCCCCAACTACTCAAGGGTTGTGTGCTAGACTACATTTAACATCCCTATAGCCTTGAGCATTCATTCAACTCCTCAAATACACTTGTGCACTTCTTGAGAGGTTGTTGAGTTCATTCAAGTGCATTCATCATTCTAGTTGATCCTCTTGCACTTGAGTGTTGTCAAGCGAAGGTTATTGATTTGTTACTCTTGGAGTTTTGCCGAACTCCTAGACGGCTTGGCGGTGATTGCACGGTGATCTCTTCAAGAAGATTGTGAAGAGGCCCGGTGCCGAGTTTGTGAGTGGTTTGGTGTTCACCATCTCCGGAGCGGAGGAAGAACAACCAATAGTGATCGAGGAAAGACTTAATTGGTGGAGCTGGCTTGATTTCTTCAAGCTCCCTCAACGTGGACTAGTGAAGACCGGCAAGTCTTCGACACCACGGGAAAAACCTCATTGTCTCACTTGTGGTTATTTCTTGTCTTTACTTATTTCGCACTTATAATTCAAGCATTATCTTGTGTTAAATTGCTTAGTTAAAATTATATCTTGTATTGACATTAGCTCCTTATTGTGTTAGAAAGTATTTGCTAGAACCTTGTAGCTCTAAGTTTAATTTGGTCGATTAATTTTAGAAACCTCCTATTCACCCCCCTCTAGTCGGTTATCCTTGATCCTACAATCTCCACCCATTATTTTTCATCGGTGTCCTCGGGCGCTCACCCAGTCCTCCACCGAGTTTCCATAATATTGGTTGGGCTGGTTATCCCTTCACCCAACACTCCACCTGCGCTAATATATGCGCCTTGAAATTTATGCCCGCCGAAACAGGAAAATTGTTGGCACTTAAATACGGTCCCTTATTCAAGTGAGAGTTTTGTTGGTCCTTATATATTATTCATATGTAAAGGGTCCCACCTCTTCCCTCTCTTTCCTACCAAGGGCCCCCTTTACCATCCTAATAGTTCTCTTACAGCACAGCTGCTCATCTCAGTTGTACTGACCTTTTTCTCATTTCTCATCTCTTTTCTCTTATCTCTTATCTCTTTTATCTGATTTAATTTTGAGAGATAGTTTTAATGCACATATATATAATGATATAAAAGATAGTTTTTACATTTAATATAACTATGTTGATGCTCAAGAGAATAGTCTTGCCTTCGTATTCATAGTAAAGCCCGGCGTCGACGGACTCTGGGTCAGTTACTCCTGCCTGAGTTGGTTCGTCCTCTGCAGTTATACGATAGACATGAATAATAAATAAATACTTAGTTACTTTTGGTGCTATTATGTGTACATTAATCAGTTGATCTACTTTTTCAGCATATTTTAATTTAATAAACTCTTTGGATCCTCGCTAGGTTAGCTTTTCCCCAATGGCTATTTTTCCTACGGCCTGCTAGCTCTAGAATCTACGGTCGCGAAACTCGCACGTGTTCGCCCAACTTGGGTTGACTCGGAACAGAAGGGCTAGGCTAATTGTACTCAGGTCTCTGGGTTCTTCCCGAATTAGACTATCCTAGTCTAACGGCACACGCCCGCGATACATGACACAAAATGCTACTCACATCTTACTGCACCTATACGCGCACACACACCCTAAACACTACACTCACACGACACTACTCTAAACTACACAAAACACTATGCGCACACAGCACCCAAGACTCCATACTACACACTACAGCACACGCACACCACAGCACACATGCACAATACCCACAATGCAGCAACACATGCACACAACAACACACATGCACAACACACACAACATAGCAAGACACGCACACAACAACACACACGCACACAACACATCACTTAGCACACACGCACACAACAACACTTAGCACACACACACAACACACACAACACACAAACACACTCGCCCGCACTCGCGCTCTCTTCTGCGCCTCTTCTCCTCCCTTCTTTCCCGCAGTGGCCAGCGTCGCCCGGTGTGCAACGGTCTTCCGGTTGCTCTTCTTCGCTGGTTCTCTTCCGGATCTGTGCCACTGGCTCCTGGCGCCTCTCGGGGTGGCTCCCGGTTAGTTCTTGCGGTTGCCCTCCTCGTCGGCTCCACCTGCGGCCTCGGTTGCCTTCCGGAGCTCCTTCCTCCACTCTGGCTCCTCGGTTGCGACTATGCTTGTCTACTACGACGGTTTCTCTCTACCTTATACCTATATTAATTTTCTTTTCCCGTTACCAATTTGCCGATGTACCCCCAATTTGATTTGGGGTCCTTGGTGATATTTGTGGGGGAATGTTGGGGGGATTTTTGGTGATGGTATGTGGGTTTGTAGCTGCAGTGGGTTCTGGTGGTGGCATGAATGTGGCTGGTAGCTTCCTGGGCTTCGGTTTCAGTGGCAATGGCATGGTGGTTACGGTAAGATGATGGCTTGTGGCTTGGTGGGGCATGGGGTATTCGGTTTCAGTGGGGTTATGGGGAATGCTGGTGATGGCATGCTCGGTGGTGGCTGTGGAGGTGGCATGGTGGTGGCTTGGTTTCGGTGGGGTTATGGTGGTGGCATGGAAGTGGCTTGTGGCTTCCTGGCCATGGTTTCTGGACATGGTAATGGATGTTGGTGGCATGGGGCTTGCAGCTTCGGCCTCGGCTTCAAACCCTAATCCAATTCATTTTTCCTCTTTTTATCTTCTGTCAATTTTTGCTTAACTTACTACTCTAATGTTACCATGCATGCTTGGGGGTAGCTTTGTTAGGGCTATCATAACGGGACTCGGGGTGAGGGTGTTGCGCCGGGGAGCTCATCCTTGACCTCGAGGGTGCACAACGGTCCTAGTGGCTTGCCCTTAACATTGTGGTATGCATGCCGACTGAGGCGGGGTGTGATTTTCTCTTGGTCATCTTGCCTTGTTGGTTGGCTGAGTGTTGTGTGTGTTGCTAAGGTATTGGAAGGTTAACAAGGTGGGCTTACCTGGCGGTCGGTTGATCGGGGATTAGCAAGTTTTGTTGGAGGTTTGGTTGGTCCAATGGTTGCTGTGGTCGTTCACTGGTGGCCTTGGGTCGTTCAATCGCTTGCCGTCCTCTACCTCCTGATCTCTTGCCTCCTACTTCCTCCCTATCTTGACTTGCCTTTGTGTGAGGGTTGTGTGGGTTGATGGAGCTGCTTCGGCTGGTTTGCTTGCTCTTGCCCTGGGGTGGCAGTGGTGTTGGCTGTGGTCTCTTGCTCTCGGTAAAGGCTGGGCCAAAGTGTGGCAATAGCTTCAGTGCTGGGCTTTTATCTGAGTTTGGTTGTGATGGGGGTTCTCTCTCCCTCCCGTGCCTTGCCCATTTTGCCCTTACCCTATCTTCTTTCCTCTCAGTGGGGGCTATTTGGTTGGTTAATAGGCTGGGACCGATGGTCCATAATTCACTGTTCTTTGGATTTTTCGTGACTAAAGTAAATCGGGAAAGTGGATGCAATGGTGCTCTGCTCGTACTCGTAGTAGATATCCATGCCGAGTTCTGCGTAATATGTCAAATCGAACCAATTCTCCTCATTCCACTCCCATGCCATGAGAGCATCAGAGTTGAAAAATGAAGACAATTTGTCGAAAAGGAAAGGAGAAACTGAAGAAATCCCCACCGACGGCGCCAACTGTTGATGGTTTAATATCGATCTTATGAATGAATGCTAGGGGCTCTCCTGGAGTGAAACCACACAGAAAAAATATATGAGAATTTTATACAGGTTCATGTCTTCTTCTGAGAGAATAATTATTCTATTCATGTGTTATTATGTTGATTGTGTTTAAGTTACTAAAGATTAAGACTAATGACTCCTGTCTGTTTTGTTGTTTGATCACTTGATCCTCTGTCTTCTCTCTGTCTACTGATTTTACTCCTTATATAGCACATAAAGATGTGACAGTTGTCCATGACAAGAGGGGTCTTGCCATTTGATGCAACACGCATGTTTAAGAGTAGTTATTGTAGAGACATATCCCCCACATCGCCTTGCGGTTATGTCAGAGATAGAGATTTAATACGTGTAGTTATCTTCAGAAATAATAGCACGTATTAATTACCGTGTGTATTAAACACAACGCACAAATATGCCTAGTCGATTGGGTCCACATGCATGTAAGCTTTATCAACCATAGGGTAGTCGTAGATGACCCGATCATAGTAAGACTTACGATCAATATGTAGTCGTAGAAGAATTTACGATCATGTATGGTGGTCGTAGAAAAGATTACGACCACTAGGTGAGTATAATCTCTCTCATTGTTAATATTGAGGGGTACCTTTGAAGGTTGTATAAGAGACATTATTATCTATAATATTACAAATAAATAACTTAATTAATTAAGGATTATTAGATTCTCGTCAACCGTCTATTAAACTTATAGAACTATATGTTATATTTAATGCTACTACTATGTATTTAAAGTAATATTAGAAGTATATATATATATATATATATATATATATATATATATATATACTTATATTAAATTCTAGACGGGCTGGTACCGAAATATACCATTTCGGTAGCCAAAATGGTATGGTCTTCAAGTACCGGTAGCGGAACCAAATTGTCCAAAACTCTGCTGCACTGGCTATTTCTGGATAGAACCAGGCCGAAAAGATAAAACATAGACCGATCTGGAGGCTCAGCCCAGTAAGGCCTTTCCGAGTCCAGGCTTCAGGTCCTGGAATTGACCAATTTGATGGGCTGCTACCAAAAACCCACTCGCAATAGTTAGCTGAGCAAGAAATGCTGCTCCAGCTATTTTTTTTCATTGTTCTTCTTTTCTGACGACGTGCTCAGTGAGTATGGAGGTATACTCACTACGGAAAATTTTAAGGTACAACCAACTTATTTTTGACCATCCATTTTGGAAGATCTAATGGCCGATATTTGTATTACCATGTAGTTGGTAATAGGACAACACTTACCATTCAAGGACAATAAAGACTTTTGAGTGCACATTATTGTAAGGAAACAAATGTTATTTTGGCATTACTATTTAACGTTGCCCTTGCCCTCGCCCTCATCAAGGAAAGCAATAAGTGTGTCAGACCACATACTATTTTTTTAATGGATTAGCTAATTTTCAGTAGCATGAAATTTTCTTATCTATCAGTCATCTATAGTTGCACAATACTAAGCCTAAAAATATAGTACCAAGTGATAAAGAATCAATTTTTTCTCCATAAAAATTAAAAGTACAAGAACACTAATTTGGAAGTTCAAATATCTCCAAATGATTTACAAAATATTCAAAAAAAGAAAAGAAACACTAATAAACTTAAATTCGAAACTAGAGAAAAAAAATATTAAGTAATGTTGTGGTAGTGTACTAACATGCTTTTTCTACATCGTCACTATGCATTTAAATTCATAATAGATTAAAATCAAATCCTGCCAGCAAACTTCTGTATACGAAAATAAGATAAAATATACTCAAAAGCAAACATGCCTAGTTTCTAATTTTAATATATTAATGAATTCTTATTCAATTTTAAACTTCAATTTCTGATTCAAATACTTAATCTTAGATACTACAGTGTTTTATGGTAGCATGCATGGCATCCGTCCTCAAGCAGCATTAGTGGAATATCATGCATGGTGTTCCTTTTTTTAGCTCTGACTCACTAACCTGATATAACGGTTTAACAATTCTTTTTCTAAAATACCCTTAACTCTTACCTCTGGAGGGGTAAGTGGTGCACCTTAAAAGAACTCGTACCTATAAACGAATTTTTCAATTTAGCTCTTTTTCAAAAACACACATTATACAGTCTTATTTCGTTTTGTGAGTCAGGCTACCCTGACTCATGGCGCCTCTTACCTCTGGCTAGGGTCGACGCCATGAGTGGTGCACCGTGACTCACGCGCCGACCTCCCTGGTCCAAAAGAAATAAACTCGTATAAATGTGTGTTTTTTACAAAAAAAAGGGACTAAATTGAAAAAAATTCGGACGTATAAACCTCGAACTCGAAGAGGCCAGAGGGGAAAACTATTCTTCTGAATGAAGGAAAAGTGAAGATCCAGTATGCTGTTTATGCTGATCTTACCACAACGCCATTTTCTTCGAAAAAGTCCACAGCGTCATTGCTTAGGACGCGGATACTAGCAGAAAGAGCAGGAGGCAGAAGTAGCAGAGAAAATAGACAGGGGTTCTGAACGTGGGGCTCTGAAACTCTGCAGGTGACGCAAACGGATTCAAATTTTCGAGGAAAAGAATGAGGGCAAGGAGACAAAAGGGGAAGAAACGAGGAAACAAACAAACGGCAACTTGTTTTGTTTCAAGTAGCACTACTGGTTCGCGCATCATGTCGCGGTTGTTCTGTGCCAGTTTTGAACTCCTCTACTGTACACCTCAACGTTCAAGAATCTAGACTCCCGAATCAAAAGTTATTTTCAGTATCAGATACACTCCATTTAGTTTCTATTGGAAATTGGTCCATACGAGTGAGATTAATTTTCTATAATTCTAAAATATGTATGATTTAGTACCGTATTGCTAAATGAAGATGGAGACAAACAACATATAAGGTGGAGTCCTTGTCACTCTCTGAAACATGTGACATATAGATGAGGTGGCACGAGGAGGGCTTTGGCTAAACACATGCGCGCGTGTATTCATGTATTTTCGCATGAAAAATCATATAGCTTGTGACTTGTGGCGGTCTATTTGCTAGACCAAGTCCACCTTATTTTTGCTGAACCATGTATCTCTCTCTCTGTTTAAATGAGATTCAAATGTTTGAATTTGAAACTTTATTGGGTGATGATGACAGGCAGTTACCAGTAGGTAAATGGTCGGTTAAGTGTGTCAGTTACTAGTATGTAAATGACTGGTTAAGTGTGTCAGTTACCAGTGGGTAAATGACTATTTAATCAGTCAGTTCACAGTCTGCATCTCTATATATATGCCTAGAACCACTGCCTCCATTCCTTCTTTTCTTCTTTCTGAAAACCTGTGCTGTTGTATTGCACCATCTGAACTTCGTTGACTCTTCTTCTTGGAGTGCACTTTAAAGAAGAGGAGCGGTATCTCCGAGCCGTTGATGCCGTGAAGACCTACACAGGGGCCGACAATAAGGTTTCTGGGTAGCGCACATCTGCGTGACCGCTCGCTTCGCTGATTCATCTACGTTTATGCACTGCATCGAGTCTGCGTTTGCGCTACTTCCTGTTCTTCATCAAACTCATCAGTAAGTCTTTAGTGTGACTGATTGACTTGTTTACATTCTGTTTTTGCATATATTGTGAAGTACAATGAGTTACCTGCTGTTAGTATTGATTTATGCATCATTATTCTTTTACAATATCAGCCTTCTATTTAAATCTGAAATTAAAATATTGCCATCATGTTCAACAGTTTCCGGTATTAGAAACGCGCGTACCCTGTGATTTGACCAAGTATGATTGATCAAGCTTGTTTCGTTCGCGAATGCACATCAGAAGGAAGAAGAAATGGATGCTTCTGATCTACAACGAATTCTGCTCTAACCTGGCAAGATCAAGAACAACCAAAAACCAAGAATTACAATGTTGCTCTTTTTCCGTTTTGCGGTATCACACATTACTCAGGGCAGGATTCCCAGCATGGCAATTCTTGGCTCCCCTCACCTCCTTGCACACCCTCTCTAGCATCCCCAAGAAATCCCTGACGATGACGAAGATCCTGAGCGGGCTCGCCTCGTCCTTGCCAACGTCCCCGTGGTAGTACTCGGTGATGTCCCTGACGTGCCCGAGCACCAAGCGCTCGCCGTTCTCCAGCTCCCGGATCACCTCGTCGGCGTGGCTGACGAAAGGCGCCATGAAGGCGACGAAGGACCCGTTCCTTTCGTCGCCGGACAAGTCTCTCCCCACTAGCTCCTTGATCCGGGAGAGGCCGTGCGATAGGCTGGACACCGAGGTGGTGAGCACGTCCAGGTCTACGGTCGCCGTCTTCTTGACGTTGGTGAGCTCGGCGCTGAGTCCGGTGACGATGTCCGTCCCCTCGGCCGTGAGCATCGGTGACTTTTGTGACCGGGTCATTTCTTGGACCACGAAGTGCAGCAGCGTGGTCTTCCCGTCGGTGCCCTTGACGTCGGCGAGCTTGAGCAGCGCGTCGAGCTTGAACGCCATGGCACCGCCCCGCGCCGTCCCGACGTTCATCCGGTTCCCGGTCTTGAGCACGGCCTCCAGCAGCTTCAGGAACAGCTTGCTCGTCATCAGCTCCCTGCACGCATCCTTTCAGACACGGAGAACATGCAGCATGTCATGTCATGTGCAAGCTTGGAATGGTCTAATTACAAGAAGAGCTAGTACAACCGCATCTATATATCTATAAAAACAACCTGAGATTCAAGCAAGCTCATTCATTTTAAGAGTAGGAAAATCCCACAATAATACTGAAAAGGAAAAAAAATCCTCTAAATTCTCTCGTTAGTCAAGAGAAAAAAAAATGATCTACACCTTTTATTTTGGTGAAGCCAAATTATAAATGTGTAGATTGATCATATATAGATATTAGAGTTGTATAATAAAAGCAGTGCAGTTGCGCAGGTAATTCCACTGGTTACATCGAACTCAGGATTGCCCCGTCCTGCTCACCTCGAGCATTGCGAACGACTTCCTGATGTGGCCGACTTCGTCAGCGAAGGTCTCCCGGTACAGCATGGCTTCCACCCGTGCGAACGCGCACGGTATCGTAAGCACCACCTTGACGAGCCTCTCCGCCAGGACCAGGCTGTCGACGTCGCCGTCGTAGCCGGAGAGCTTGTCGACCTCCTCCTTGGTCGGCGCCATCTTGATGAGGGCCTCCAGCTGTTGAACCGACAGGCCGTTCCCTGCACACCAATCCAACAACCAAACCAAGAAACTCTACAAAGTAAGAGATTTGTACGTGGTCGTACTACACAGATGCGTTGGTCCGTGCGCGTGCGTGCAGTTTGATTACCCTGCAGCAGAGCGGCGTAGATTTGCTCGGCGGTGGCGTTCACCGCCTTCATCAGGATGGTGATGTTCTGCAGCCTCTTGGGGTCCAGGACGTGGTGGCCGAGCGAGGGGCTCCAGCTCTGGACCTCCTCCTGCTTAGCCGAGCACCTCGAGTTGTACCTGAACAGCGACTCGATCATCTGCTCGTCCAATCTGTGAAGCAAATAGTTGCGAAATGTTACACTTCGAATTCTATAGGGAAGTGCATGACAAATGGTACGTGAGATTGATCTAGGCTTACTCGAATGAGCTCGATTGGATTTTGTCCCACACCATCCGCCGGTTGGGCGCGGCGCGCACCTTGTCCCAGTGCAGCGGTTTCAGCTTAGGCAGCGGCGCGCCGTTCTTCCCGACCGGCGCGCCCTGCCTGAACAGACCCGGCGGCGCGGGCGGCGGCGGGAGGATCGGCCCACTAGTATTCTGTTGTTTCAGTACAAACAGTGGCGGGGGCGGCGGCGGAACGCCCGGACCAGCACTTGCTTGAACAATCTGCTGTTGTTTTACTACCGACGGCGGCGGCGGCGGCGGCGGCGGCGGAGGAGGAGGAGGCGGAGGAGGAGGCGGCGGTGGTGGCGGTGCCATATTGCCACTTTCAGCGTCCGAGCGCACGGCGCATTCCTCTGCTTCTGCCTCCTTTGCATGGCGCGCTCTGCCGCTCTGTACATCTGGAAACTTTAGGGGATGGCCGGTTCTCCGGAGCTCATGATCCTTGAGCTGCTGCGCTGTAGACTCCGACACGGACGAGCCCGGGGAGTGGGTGCGGTACAGCCGATCCTGATTGTTCGGCGTGCGCGGGCATTGCGGCGAATAAGGACTCAGATTCGCGACCTTCTTCTTATCTGCGGGCGTCGGAGGGGCAGAGCTCCGCCGTCTTGACCGGGCGGACGGCGTTGGTGACACCGCCTCGATCTGGCCGACCTTCACGTCCCGGAGCTCGGAGTACGCGAAGTGCGATGAGTGGAAGCAGCACGAGGAATGCACCGACTCGGCGCCGTCGTTGTCGGAGCAAGCTTCACCGTCTTCTTCTTCACACTTGGGTTCATCCTTCGGCCCGGCAATCTCCGGCGTCTTTCCATCGTCGCGTCCGGCCTCGACGTACGGCTTGAGGGCGTCCAGGTAGAACAGGTCCGGGCCCGGATCGAAGCTCACCTTGTTAGTGGCGCCATTCTGGTCAGCTCCCCATGCCTCCTCTGAAACTTCCTGCACAACAGGAACACCACGAGGACGACAAGGAGCACCAGCGCCGCTCCGGACAACGCCGCGGCGGCGGCGACGACGACTAGCTGCACGCTTTTCTTGCTTCCGTGCCCACCTCCCTCGTTGCGCGGGCTCTGCGCTGTCGCATTTCCTCTATCGCGGGGGACTTTTCCTGGGACCGGGTCTGGCACCCGCGCGTTCTTGTGGAGCAGAGGCAAGTGAGCACAAGCCGGAGCCGGGGCTGGAGATGGGCCATGGGTATGGCCATGCTGTTTCTGCTGCTGTCGCCTTGGCCTCAGGTTCATAGTGTTGTGACCAAGCAGCAATCTGAATTTTGAGACGCCATTACCAGGCTCTGCGTCCTTCTCGCCGTTGCTGCTGATCGAGAGGATCAGAAGAACGGTGAACGACGCGATCAAGAAGAGGCAGAGCAGGAGGCGTCTGGCGAGACCGGACATGGCCGCAGGCATCAAACCATTTCAAAGGGAGGGGGTGGAGGGAGGGAGGAGGGAAGGTTTCTCTGGCTTGGAGGGGGTGGGAGAAAGACTGAAAAGGCTGCGAGATCCAAGGAATGGCGCCGGCAGGCAGGCACGTACACGGGCAGCTAAGATAGGCGTCAATGCCACTCCAAGGAATCCCTGAGCAATGGCAGGTGCGTGCAGCAGTGCAGTGACGGCATTGTTGCATGTACCCGCCTATATGCTTTGCACCACTGTCTCCATGCACCTGTGTCTTGGATTTTGATTTGGGCTACTGTCTCCAAACTGTTTTTGTGTGAAAGAGAGCTCTTTTACTGAAGATTTCAACGGATTTGTTATACATGAATTGGCTGAAAACTATAGAAAATCAGTCGAATTTTTCATCGTCGGATCCTCTATGGGATTCGCACGCTAGCAATGTCTTCATCTCTAGAGTCGTCGGCTCGGTTCAAAATTGCTTCGATTACACTCTTTTTTGTTCAAAATTGAAAATAAGTTGATTTTAAGTGAAACACTATTACGCTCGGGCTCGGCTTGTTAGCTAGATTACAAAATTGCTTCTAAACTATAAATAAGATTATACTAAATCAAAATAAATCAATTTCAAACGAAGCTCGACTTGTCGATAGCCAACCCGTCCCTTCTGTCTCCCTGCACGGATGATTTAGGTTTGTGTTTGTTGTCGATGCCGGAGGTAGCAATGGCCATGGCAGTTAGATGGAGAAGGCGCGAGGTGGTGGTGGCGGGGACTAGGGTCTGGTGGAGGGGAGGGAGAGATCTAGGATGTGTGATTGTGATTGGATGGTCATAAAATCGGCTGATTATATTTTTAAAAATACACTTGAATTACATGCTAGCAACATTAAGTTTTAATCTTTTCGGAACAAGGTTCTAAAAGAAAGTATTTCACCGCACAAATCTTTATTTATGGATATGTACAGGTTGGTGCAGATAAAACACGTCGAGATTCTATTTGGCTATAAGAATCGATGCACTTCTATATAAGTTGAACATAGAAGTGTTTTCTCAAGTAACGGTAGGTTTCAATATCTCTGGGCAGGAGTTTTATCTGAAAGTATAAACTTTAAAAGATTCCATGGCAGCTAAGTTTGAACTTGTAGTTTATAGCGATGTTCAGTCAGATTCAAACGTATAGTAAAACAATTTGGCACAGAATTTCACATCATTTTTTATTGCCCCCCCTCCCCCTGTTCTTCCTGTTGTATTTGTTTACCTGTCCCTTTGCAAGTTTGTTGTCTGCCCTGCAGACTTGTTTTTTACCCAAAGGCTGTATGGCCCCCGGGCAATAATATTATCCACACAGGATGCCTTTTACTACTGATCTGATCATCTGAGACCATTATACTCTCCTGTAAACGAATCAATGCCGCTGGTCTCAGACATTTGAATTGGCCTTACTGCGTGTCAGGGGTTGTGTTTAAAACAAGTGTACCATACCCTAGCTTGTGTGTTGTTGGATCGGTAGCATGTAGCAGGATGCGGGGGCCCTGAATGTGGTTGGAATTGAGTGCCCTCAAAGGGGGTCAATCTGGGAGTGCCAAGTTCTAGTTACAGATTCATCTGAAGACATGTGCCACCCAAACACTGGTCATCACATATGCATAGGACAGATTGATAGCCTGACACTACAAGTATTTTCTTTTTTGCGACAATACTACTAATAATATTACATTCTTTTGTATAAGACTTAGGTAGGATCTAAAGAGCCGGAGAGAACTAAAAAAAAATCTCGCTTTGAGCTTCGACTTAAAGCTACCAGAAGCTTAATTACGCATTCAAAACCAAGATGTGGCTACAACCAATTCATAGGGAAGCCGACGCCCAATTTGCACCGAGCAAGCTGAAGCCTCTGTCAAAGACATCCAAGATTGGGTCTTGTTGTCCTGCTAAGTGCTTCCATCAATGTTGACTTAAATTCTCTTCTGCTAGCAGTACCAAAAATCAGTTGCATGATTTGGCGGTTTACCAAACCCCACACTCGCCCTCATCTCTCCTTGCCATTGATGGCATTGAAAGCTTCGGAGGGTTTGCATTGCATTGCGTGCACGATCCAATCAAACATACCACTAGTTGGCCTTAATCTCCGACGATTCGCCGCCCGTGACCGACGCAGGTGAGTGCGGAGGCAATGCAAGCCTCGAATTGAGATAAGACAACGACTTGCTGCCTGCATGCACATGTAGTTTTCATCAGCCGTACGGTGCATGGATTCCTGCAGTAGTGCTCCGTTTTAAGGGCCGTGCGTATAGGTGGTCCGATGACTCCGATCGCCTAACGTGTGCTCGTCAATTAGTTGGGCATCCAGGCACGCATGCATCTTGCATTATACGGGCGAATCCAACGAGTACCTGGACCGAATAAGTAGATACGGTTTTGTGTACGCCCCTTGTAGGATCTGGATATAGCTAGGCTTGCTTTGAATCGTCAAGGTACACGAGTGTGTACTTGTGCAAATTTACCCTCTTCTGATGGATCAAGGAGGATTGGAGACCAAAGATCTCGTCATCAATTTTCAAGTACCGTGTTGACTTCGGTGGCTGATCGTGATCGATCATTGCTAATCATGAGATGATGAGTCATAAATCACTTTGTTTAATCGCAAGTACGAAGCTTACCTAACTTTGGGGCTTCACGCCAGCCTTTGATCGCCGCTTTGCAGCCATCAATGTCCAACAGTCCAAGGCTTTGCTCACCGCCATGGTTGGAACTTGAGAGAAAAGCCGAGATGAATGAAGTGAAACAGAGTTACAGAGCTCTTGTCAGGGCAAAATGCAAAGATGGGCCTGCTTATAGGCTTTCAATCACATAGGAGCCCAATAAAATTCCGATATCCATCAAGTTCATGGCCCAGAAAGTTTGCAAAACCAACGGCAACAAGTGATCAGCAGGGCCGAAAAGGACATTTTGGTCAGCAGTAGCAGAATTGCTATACATCCATCGAATGAAAAAATTTATGCATATCATTTGAATTTTTGAACTAGTGATTCGCTTGGAGATTTGTGCTTTGACCGGCAAGGTCGTTGTTGTCCTCTCCGGCTGTAACATTCCCCCCTTCTTCCTCCCCTCTCCTCTCCCCTTCCATCGACTGCGTTGATCCGCGCCGTCAAACCCCCCCGTGCGGCGCGTCGCCTCCCTACCAACTCGTCCTCGCGGCCCCATGCGCGCTGGCCGTCCTCGCGCCGCGCGCCGCTCGCCCCGTACTTCGCCGCGATCGCCTCGGCGCGCTGCTTCTCTCACTTGCTCCCACTCGCGAGTCGCGTCCTCGCCGTCGCGCCGCTCGCCGCTCGCCGCACTGCCTGCCGCCTCGCCCCGGCTCCCAAGACCGCTCGCCGGTGCCCCACACCCCTGCACCTTTGTCCCCTTCCCGCCGGCTATAAAGCCCCTTCGGCCCGTTCTCACCTCATTCTCCCTTCTTTCCCAAGCAAGAAATCCGAGGAAGAAGAATGAAGAGAGAAGAAGAAGGCCGGCACTTACCTCCGGTTGCCACCGCCGCCGGTGAGCCTCGTCGCCGTCGCCGCCGCGCCTCCTCCGGCCGCCGCCGCGCGCTCGAGCCTCCTCCATTGCCGTCACCGTCGCTGTCACCTCCGCCGCTTCCTCCTCCGGGATCCCCGTGCGCCCGAGCCCTCCTCTCGCGCGCGCGCGCGCGCCCTATCTTTCCCACCCGCCGATCTCCCCCCCGCTCTTTTCTTAGGGCGCCTCTCGGCCGCGCCTCGGGACGCGCGCGCGCGCGCGGCTTCGGTTCGGCCCGAGTTTTGGGCCGGGCCGAAAGACCACTGTGGGCCGCCGTCAGTTTTTAATTTTTGTTGGATTTTCTTTCCTTTTTCATTTTTAATTTAAAAGTAATACTTCAATATGCATAACTCCCCCATTTCAACTCCAAAAATTGTAAAATAAATTTCTAAAATTTTGTTAAATCAATATCTTACTAATTACATAGGTCTTGTTCAAATTGGAGTTCATTTGGGTATTCTTGTGTATTTATTGGTCCTTTTGCCTTTTGTGTCTTTTTTCCAGATTTCGCCAGCGAGAGTTCGGAGACACCGAGACCTCCACGTTGATCAAGAACAGACTACTCGGACCCTCTTCCCTACACTCAAGTAGTCAATACTTTGATCATATCGAGCCTACATTTTATGCAAATTATATTCTTTTAAAATAGCAAATTGCATGCTTTAATTCCTTAATCAAACATATGTTAAATCTTAAGGTAGTTAATGCCCATTTGATGATTAAATACATATTATGCCATCCTTGACAACTTGAATCATTTAAATTCTATTGTCACCCTAGCAACTATATGGTAATACTAGCTATAGGTTGTACTTAAGCGACATGCTAGACTTGCTTAAGTACCGGGACATTAAAATGTCCTAATCATCATCATTTCAAACATAAATTGATTTGGACAGTCATTGCGGGTAAATGGCTGAGATGGTTGAATTGTTGTATTTTTACTTCTCAAAAACCCTAAACTGCTAATACCCCGTCTGGGCGGTTGGTAAGATGGTGGGTGCGGACGGAGCACGAGAATGGCGGGAATGTGGTTGAGCCGTCCAGACAACCCTAAGGACTTAATCTTGTCACGACCTCCTGTGTATAACAAGTACAACCACAAGTCCGCAACAATCCGCGGCTTGGCTTAGTACATTTATCAAATCCTGAAAATCATCTCACTGGAGGGATTAAAGGGGCACAAGCTCTGGGTATGTCGGGCTTGGATGGGACACCGAGTCAAGGGTGAAGTTCGCCAGTCGCTGAGGTGTAGCCACGCTACGCCAGTCGCTGAGGTGGACATCCCGCGCAACGTATGGGCATAACCCCATATGGGTGAGACGATGGAAGGGGCGAGATATTTAGAAAAGTTATTGTGACAACCTCTCGACTACACGACTACGGAATCGTGTAGGGCAACGAGTTAATTGTCTCTTGTGGGTAAAGTGTACAATCTCGCAGAGTTATAAATCTGTTTAAACAGCCGTGCCTACGGTCAAAGGCGGACATGGGAACTTAACTTGAGTTAGTTCTATTTCAAAAACTTTGTGGGTGGTATGAAAATTGTGGCGGGCTCACCTAGCCCTGAGATCGTTTTTCCTGGGTCTCCTTACCCAGTGTTGTTTAGTGGTGGACGTAACCACAATCAAAATAAGCATGAAGGTGGAGGGAACCTCTGCTGATATAAATATTGCACAATTATTCTCTTTAACCAAACACAATTTGTTAAAATGCTAAGTGATAGGAATTTGAAGTTATGCTAATTGGAAACATTGCTTTAGCAAATAAAATAACCCGAGCCATCCTTGTTAAGCCTTACATGTATATTATTGCATTGTGTGTTGGCTCGCGAGCACGGAAGTTGTGCTCATTCTCGCTCTCTCCCAAACTCTTCAGACAACGCAGATGAAGGAGACTACGCCTACTACGAGGAACCAGAAGTACACGAGCATGGAGTCGATGAAGAATAGTCTAGGTTCTATAGTCTAGGACTCGTCCCAGTCTAGCGGACTCATTGGTACTTGCGTACATCCGATATTATCCAGGTCCTTGGTTAATATCAGTTGTACACAAAGTTGCCCGATCGCTGCTCGTGGAGAGTTAAGCTCTCACCCTTTTGCTTCCGCTATAACTACTGCTGCCTTTTGTGATGTAATAAATTTGGCATGTTCGGCCCGTATTGTAAAACCTGACCCGACGCGGTCTATGTGAACTCTATTGTGTTAATTAATGAATGGTATGGTTCTACGCCATGTATGAAATGGTTCAGCAATGTATTTGTGCGTGCTATCTACTGATCCAGGGAATAGCACAGTGTTTTCACAGAGGATTCTGGATTAGGAAATCCGGGTCCGACAGAGCTGGTATCAGAGCATACGACTGTAGAGTCTTAGCTAGATTGGTCGTTGCCTTAAGGACTTGAGTCTTAATTTCAAAAATTAAGAAAAACTTTGACGAAATATAGTGTATTTGCTGCTCCTACTCATCACTCTTAGTTCTGTACTTGTCTTTACTTCACTTAAGTTTCACTTTGTTACTGACCTTCTCCTGTTTTCAAAATTTGTAGATGGCTACCCCGTCGTCGGATGGCCCGTGGGACCTCCTCGTTCACGGAGAGAACGAGGGAGGATTCGCGGACATACTTCGCCACCGATGCAAGATTTGGTTTTCCCGTCGACCACGTTCCGGTAGGATGACGAGGATCGAGACCGCGAGTCTCGGACGATGGAGGTGTACCTCCGCCAGATTGGCGAGTTCATCTGCGTACTTCAGTGGCCGAGGCACCCCGGCATAGCCGTCATGACGCCATTCAGGACGCCGCACGTGTTGCCTCCACCCGCTTGTGTTGGAAGTACGAGGATCTCTTGCTGAGGTCACCCTTCTGCTTCCACCCGTATCTCCCTGATGAGGAGCATGTCCCAGCATTTGACACCGAGACGACGACCCCGCATGACGCGGCGAGTCCAGGCTTACGCAGGCGATGACAGCCACCATCACCGCTGCCATGGATGAGATCAGACAGCTTCGGACACTCCTCACCGGCAGCTATGCCCACTCTGACACCCTTCGGAGCAACATGATCAGGAGTGATGAAGCTCACTCCACTGCAGTACAGGAGAGGGATGCTGCGGTACAGGAGAGGGACGCCGCCCTTGCAGAGTTGGCACGCCTCAGCGCCGCCGCTACGGTCCCTGCCCCAGCCCCGGTTGCACCCGTCGTCGCCCCCGTCCTCCCAGTGCCGAGCCGACGTTCCCCGTCCAGAGGACCCCGTCTCCGTCTCACAGCACGCAAGAAGGTGCGCCCGCCGCCGTCCCACCGTCGCCTGGGAGAGTCGGCCGTGGACGCGCCCCGCCCACCGCCCGGATTCGACGAGTCCGGTAGTGGACGCCACTCGATCGTTCCGCTCGGCTCGCCCGGCCTCGGCGGCGATTGCTCCCGCTCCGTTCGCGAAGCCGGTCGAGCTGTTCCGTTCCGCGCCTCGCAAATCGCATCGCCTGCGGGTCGGGCCCCTGGAGTAGTTGTTAGATTTAGATTAGACTAGGTTAGCTAGCAGTGCTTGCTGAGCAGTCTTTTGGGTTGCAAGCACTTTTATTCCTTTCTTTTGTAGACGTTGTGTTTGTATTCTGTGTCATGACTTAGCTTAGCGTATAAGCTTTGTTCGAGAGTCATGTAACACTTAACCCCTTATTATAGTGTAGCCGTTCTAGGCTTTGTATTGTACTTGTTTCGTTCTTTTTGGTTGGTTTTGTTCTTGCTTGTGTGTGCCTTAGAGGGCTAGTGAACCCTCATATACTCCCTCTAGTTCTAAGCTTCAGATTCTTCAGGATGCCGCCAAGGAGAGTTGCCGCCCCAGTCCGTGGAGCCTTCGCCGCAGGCCGAGGAAGAGGTCGTGGCCGTGGTCGTGGCCAAGGCCGAGGACAAGATCTGCCTCCTCCACCACCAGCAAACCCAACAATGACTCAAGTCATGTTTCAGCAGACTCAGATTCTTCAGGCGTTACTAAGCAATCGCCAGATCGACCACCGATCGCAACTCCAAGCCGCGGACTTTCTCAGACCGCACTTCACCTTTGCTGCACCAATGAACCTCTAGAAGTCAAGATTGGCTCGTGGACACCGAGAAGAAACTTCGTCTTGCCCGCTGCTCAAATGAAGACAAGGTGGATTTCGCCACCCATCAGCTGAAAGGCGCCGCCACTGCCTGGTGGGAGAATTACCTCGCCGCCCGAGGTGATGAGAGTCTAGAAGAAGAAGAAGCGAATAGCACTAGAAGCCGCAGATCTCGCGACCGGAGTTCCACTAGTCCACGCCACGCCGCAGAAGAGAAGAAGTTGTTGAAATACAACAAGCAGGAATTGAACCCGCATGGCAGCCAATTCCATTGGAGGAATTCAAAGCGCGCCAGAGCCAACCGTGCACTCACCGAACAATGAGATTGAAGAAGAACGAGTTCAGAGCTCTCAAGCAGGGTCAGATGTTAGTAAATGAGTATCTAACCAAGTTTAACCAGCTTGCTCGCTACGCCTCCAATGATGTAGCTGATGAAGAAGAGAAAATCGACCGCTTTGTGGAAGGAATGCGTGAAGACATGAGAGGACATCTTATCCTCCACGATTACTCCAACTTCCAGCAATTGGTCAATAAAGCCCTCATTTGTGAAAATGAGAAGAAGACCGCGGAGATTAGCCGCAAAAGAAAGATGTCATTTCAGAGGCAACAGGGTAGCTTTCCCCAGAAGTCTACATTCCAAGGCAGTTCATCTTTCAGATCGTCTGCAGCCTCCTCTCAGAAAACTAAAGTTTCCACTCCGCGTCCCCAAGGAAGTGGATTCGTGCTCTCGCCGCCCACGGCAACCAATGCAGCCAACCCAAAGAAGAAACCTTCACTGCTTCGCTTGTGGAGAAAAAGGACACTTCGCCAATCGTTGTCCTACCCGTCAGAATGCTCCAGCAAGGCTCAACACAGGAGTAACGCCAGTTCAAGGCAGGACCCCAGCCCCAAGCAAGAGTCACCAGACTTCACAAGCATCAAGGTCTACACCAACACAAAGCCATGGCCGTGTGAACCACGTCACAGCCGAGGAAGCTCAAGGTGCCTCAGGAGTACTAATGGGTACGTTTCCTGTTAATTCAGTACCCACACAAGTTTTGTTTGATTCTGGAGCTTCGCACTCTTTTATTTCAAGAAAGTTTATTGAAAGGCTTAAGTTGCCAACCTATAAGTTAAAGAAACCCGTGGTACTTAGTTCACCCGGGGGACCCCTATATGCTACCTCAGTCAGTCCCAGGGTAGAAATTGCTATGGAACATTCCGGATTCCTAGCAAACCTTCTTGTGCTAGAATCTCAAACTCTGGATATCATCCTAGGGATGGATTGGTTGGCCAAATATCAAGGATTATTAGATTGCGCCAACAGAAAAGTGGTGCTCACCAAGAACCCAGAGACCACAATAAGAGTTAGTGTGGACCGTTCCTCTCCCTTGGATAGGACAATCCACCACCTTGGAGAGTTGTCCCTAGAGACAACGCCTGTAGTTCAAGCTTACCCCGATGTCTTCCCAGAAGAATTACTGTGCATGCCACTGCATGAGATGTCGAGTTTGTCATCAACGTGAAGCCAGGGACAGCCCCAATTGCTAAGAGACCATACCGAATGGCCGCTGACAAGCTAGAAGAATTGAAGACGCAGATTGAAGATTTGCAAGAAAAAGGTTTCATTAGACCTAGCTCATCCCCCTGGGGTTTGCCAGTGCTTTTTGTAAAGAAGAAAGACGGCACCGCCAGATTATGTGTGGATTACAGAGCACTCAATGAGGTGACCATCAAGAACAAGTATCCCTTACCTCGCATTGATGACCTGTTCGATCAGTTGACAGGGGCATCAGTTTTCTCCAAGATAGACCTGAGGTCAGGATACCATCAGCTTAAGATTAGGAATGAGGATATTCCTAAAATGGCTTTCACCACCCGGTATGGCCTGTATGAGTTCACTGTCATGCCGTTTGGCTTGACCAATGCGCCAGCCTGAACAAATTATTCATGAACCTCATGAACAAATTATTCATGGAATACTTAGACAAGTTTGTTGTCGTGTTCATATACGACATCTTGATCTACTCAAAGACCGATGAAGAACATGCCGAACACTTACAATTGGTCTTAGAAAAGCTTAAAGAGAACCAGCTTTATGCCAAGTACAATAAATGTGAATTTTGGCTTCATGAAATCAGTTTCCTCGGACACGTTGTATCCGCTGGAGGAATTGCAGTTGACCCATCCAAAGTAGAAGCTGTAATGGAATGGAAGCAGCCCACCTCGGTAACTGAAGTGCGTAGTTTTCTCGGTTTGGCCGGATACTACCGACGCTTCATAGAAGGGTTCTCCAAGCTATCCAAGCCAATGACCCACCTGCTTAAAAAGGAAAAGAAGTACAAATGGATGAAGCTTGTGAAAGGAGTTTCCAAGAATCAAGAAGAAGTTAACTTCACTCGGTGTTAATCCGCGGACATACATCAAGACTTTGAAGTCTATTGTGATGCATCGCGCCAAGGTCTTGGTTGCGTGCTTATGCAAGGAGGAAAAGTTGTTGCTTATGCTTCAAGACAACTCTGTCCTCACGAAGACAACTATCCGACTCATGATTTGGAATTAGCAGCAGTAGTGCATGCCTTAAAAATTTGGCGGCATTACTTGATTGGAAATCATTGTGATATCTACACAAACCATAAGAGTCTCAAGTATATCTTCACTCAATCAGATCTCAACCTTCGACAAAGAAGATGGTTAGAGTTAATAAAGGATTATAACTTGAATGTCCATTACCATCCTGGAAAGGCTAATGTAGTTGCTGATGCATTAAGCCGTAAATCCTATTGCAGTAATGTCATGATTCAAGAGCATCAGCCTGAGCTCTACAAGGAGTTTGAAGCACTCAACCTTGAGTTAATAGAGCAAGGCACCCTAGCCACAATAGAAGCGTATCCAACTCTAGAAGAGCAAATCAAGACCGCTCAAGAAGGGCATCCTGGAGTCCAGAGATTCAAGCAACTCATGGCAAAAGGAAAAGCCCACAAGATGTTAGAAGATCAGCAAGGAATCCTATGGTATGGGAAACGACTCTTTGTTCTCCACCAGAAGGAACTCAAGGAGTTGATTCTAAAAGAAGCTCACAGCTCAGCTTACACCCTACACCCAGGCAGCACCAAGATGTATCAAGACATGAAGATGTTGTATTGGTGGCCACGAATGAAAAGAGATATCGCTGAATATGTAGCTTGTTGTGACGTATGTCAACGAATCAAGGCTGAACATCAAAGACCAGCCGGATTTCTACAACCCCTACAAATCCCTCAGTGGAAATGGGAAGAAATCAGAATGGATTTTATTACCGGGTTGCCTCGAACCAGGTCTGGATGTGACTCGGTATGGGTTATAGTTGATGATTGACTAAAGTCGCCCACTTTATCCTCGTGAAGACAACCTACAAAGGAGACAAGTTAGCCGAGTTGTACATGGCTCGTATTGTGTGTTTACATGGAGTACCCAAGAGGATAGTCTCCGATCGAGGATCTCAATTTACCTCGCATTTACAGGCTAGTTTGCATGATGCCCTTGGAACCCACTGGATTTCAAGATAACAGATCACCCTCAAACCGATGGTCGACGGAAAGAACAAATCGATTCTAGAAGACATGCTTGAGCTTGTGCTTTGGAATTTCATCAGATCGAAAAGTGTCTACCGTATGCCGAGTTTGCATACAATAATAGTTATCACCAAGTCGAAAATGTCCCGCTTGAGCGCTCTATGGGAGAAAATGCGAACCCCTTTGCATTGGTCAGAATCTGGTGAAGGATATGTCTTCGGACCAGATACTCTCAAGCAAGCTGAAGAGAAAGTTCGACTGATCAAAGATCGCCTTCAAGCTGCTCAATCAAGACAAAAGAGTTATGTCGACAACCGTCAAAGAGAATTAACCTTTGAAGTTGGAGATGTTGTGTATCTCAAGGTATCGCCACTTCGTGGGACCCGAAGATTCAAGGTTAAAGGCAAGCTCGCCCCAAGATACATAGGCCTGTTCCCAATCATCGCCAAGCGAGGAGAAGTAGCCTATCAACTGGAGTTGCCCGACAATTTGTCAGACATCCACAACGTGTTTCACGTCTCCCACTCAAAAGTGTCTCGAGTACCAAGAGCACTGCGCAGAGAAGCCATCGCCTTCAAAGAAGATCTAACTTACCGAGCATCCAATCAAGATTCTTGACGTCGTGGAGAAGCAAACGGACGCCAAATCATCCGCCTTTGCAAAGTTCAATGGAGCAATCACTCAAAGAAAAGAAGCCACCGGGAGCGCAAGACCGGCTAAAGTTGGACTTTCCGTCCCTCGTTCTCGAGCGACAATCTCGGGTCGAGATTCCGTTTAAGGTGGGTAGATTTGTAACATTCCCCCCTTCTTCCTCCCCTCTCATCTCTCCCCTTCCGTCGACTGTGTTGACCCCGCCGTCAACCCCGTGCGCGCGCGCCGCCTCCCCACCAACTCGTCCTCGCCGGCCCCACAGCGCCGATGGCCGTCCTCGCGCGCCGCGCCGCTCCAGCCCCGCACTTCGCCGCGATCGCTCGCGCGCGCCGTCTTCTCCTCACCTGCTCCCACTCGCGAGTGCGCGTCCTCTCGCCCGTCGCCCGTCGCCTGTCGCCCGTCGCGCGTCGCGCGTCGCCCGTTGCACGTCGCTCGTCACCCTGCCGCACCTACCCCCGTCTCGTCCCGGCTCCCCCGGCACCGCTTCCGTCGGTGCCCCACACCCCCCCCGGTACCCTTGTCCCCCTTCCCCGCCGGCTATAAAGCCCCCTTCGGCCCCGTTCCCCACCTCATTCTCCCCTTCTTTCCCCAAGCAAGAAATCCGAGGAAGAAGAACAGAAGAGAGAAGAAGAAGGCCGAAGCACTTACCTCCGGTTGCCGCCGCCTCTCGGTGAGCCTCCGTTGTCGTCGTCGCCGCGCCTCCCCTCCGATCGCCGTCGCCGCGCCCTGAGCCTCCCCTCCATTGCCGTCACCGTCGCTGTCACCTCCGCCGCTTCCTCCTCCGGGATCCCCGTGCGCCCCCGAGCCCCCTCCCCTCTGCCGCATGCACCGCCGCCGCCCCCTATCTTTCCCCCCACCCGGCTCGATCTCCCCCCGCCCCGCTCTTTTCTTAGGCGCGCTCTCACCGCGCCTCCCCTCGGGCGCGCGCAGGCAGCTTCGGTTTGCCCGAGTTTTGGGCCGGGCCGAAAGACCACTGTGGGCCGCCTTCAGTTTTTAATTTTTGTTGGATTTTCTTTCCTTTTTAGTTTTTAATTTAAAAGTAATACTTCAATATGCATAACTCCCCCATTTCAACTCCAAAAATTGTAAAATAAATTTCTAAAATTTTGTTAAATCAAGATCTTACTAATGGCATAGGTCTTGTTCAAATTGGAGTTCATTTGGGTATTCTTGTGTATTTATTGGTCCTTTTGCCTTTGTGTCTTTTTTCCAGATTTCCCGCGTAGAGTTCGGAGACACCGGAGACCTCCACGTTGATCAAGAACAGGACTACTCGGACCCTCTTCCCTACACTCAAGACGAGTCAATACTTTGATCATATCGAGCCTACATTTTATGCAAATTATATTCTTTTAAAATAGCAAATTGCATGCTTTAATTCCTTAATCAAACATATGTTAAAGCTTAAGGTAGTTAATGCCCATTTGATGATTAAATACATATTATGCCATCCTTGACAACTTGAATCCTTTAAATTCCATTGTCACCCTAGCAACTATATGGTAATACTAGCTATAGGTTGTACTTAAGCGACATGCTAGACTTGCTTAAGTACCGGGACATTAAAATGTCCTAATCATCATCATTTCAAACATAAATTGATTTGAGCAGTCATTGCGGGTAAATGACTGAGATGGTTGAATTGTTGTATTTTTACTTCTCAAAAACCCTAAACTGCTAATACCCCGTCTGGGAGGTTGGTAAGATGGTGGGTGCGGACGGAGCACGAGAATGGCGGGAATGTGGTTGAGCCGTCCAGACAACCCTAAGGACTTAATCTTGTCACGACCTCCTGTGTATAACAAGTACAACCACAAGTCCGCAACAAACCGCGGCTTGGCTTAGTACATTTATCAAATCCTGAAAATTATCTCACTGGAGGGATTAAAGGGGCACAAGCTCTGGGTATGTCGGGCTTGGATGGGACACCGAGTCAAGGGTGAAGTTCGCCAGTCGCTGAGGTGTAGCCACGCTACGCCAGTCGCTGAGGTGGACATCCCACGCAACGTATGGGCATAACCCCATATGGGTGAGACGATGGAAGGGGTGAGATATTTAGAAAAGTTATTGTGACAACCTCTCGACTACACGACTACGGAATCGTGTAGGGCAACGAGTTAATTGTCTCTTGTGGGTAAAGTGTACAATCTCTGCAGAGTTATAAACTGTTTAAACAGCCGTGCCTACGGTCAAAGGCGGACATGGGAACTTAACTTGAGTTAGTTCTATTTCAAAAACTTTGTGGGTGGTATGAAAATTGTGGCGGGCTCACCTAGCCCTGAGATCGTTTTTCCTGGGTCTCCTTACCCAGTGTTGTTTAGTGGTGGACGTAACCACAATCAAAATAAGCATGAAGGTGGAGGGAACCTCTGCTGATATAAATATTGCACAATTATTCTCTTTAACCAAACGCAATTTGTTAAAATGCTAAGTGATAGGAATTGGAAGTTATGCTAATTGGAAACATTGCTTTAGCAAATAAAATAACCCGAGCCATCCTTGTTAAGCTTTGCATGTATATTATTGCATTGTGTGTTGGCTCGCGAGCACGAAAGTTGTGCTCATTCTCGCTCTCTCCCAAACTCTTCAGACAACGCAGATGAAGGAGACTACGCCTACTACGAGGAACCAGAAGTACACGGGCATGGAGTCGATGAAGAATAGTCTAGGTTCTATAGTCTAGGACTCGTCCCAGTCTAGCGGACTCATTGGTACTTGCGTACATCCGATATTATCCAGGTCCTTGGTTAATATCAGTTGTACACAGGTTGCCCCAGTCGCTTGCCTGTGGAGAGTTAAACTCTACCCCTTTTGCTTCCGCTATAACTACCGCTGCCTTTTGTGATGTAATAAATTTGGCCTGTTCGGCCCGTATTGTAAAATCTGACCCGACGCGGTCTATGTGAACTCTATTGTGTTAATTAATGAATGGTATGGTTCTACGCCATGTATGAAATGGTTCAGCAATGTATCTGTGCGTGCTATCTACTGATCCAGGGAATAGCACAGTATTTTCACAGAGGATTCTGTATTAGAAAATCCGGGTCCGACACCGGCGCCGTCGTTTCCCGCCGCCACCGGGTTAGAGTTCAAGTTCATTGGAGCCCCCAAAATTCGAGGGAGGCCGCGGCGGTGAGGCCGCGGCGGTGATGGTGTCGTCGGCCGCGGGCTTGGAGGAGGGTGGTGGGCGGCGGGAGCAACAAGAAGAGAGGTTAGGCAGTAGTGGCAGTAGTTGCCGAAGACAAGGAAGAACGGCGGGGCAGAGGAGATGGAGACCGGCGACAGTGGTGGGAGAGGAGGTGGCGAGCCGAGGCTCGGGGCTATGTGGCTGTGTGGGATAGATTTGTATAGCATTGAGGGAGAGCATAGACCGTTGGATCTAGATCTGATTCAACGGTCCAAAAAATGAATGATTTAGACAAACCCTAGTTCAACCGAATGGCTGGTAACAGCTGATTCTTCAGACAGGTAACAGTTGATTGCGGTTCACATGGAAAGTTGGAAACCCCCAACCTACAGAGTAAACAAGGTAAGCACAGCACCCCCATGCATGCCACCCACTCCTCGAAGGCTCCAATGCAATCCTAACGCTCCATTCACACAAATCTCCCCATCCGCATGCAGCTCTTCACGCACAAATATAGTAACAAACTGCAAAGCATGCATGCAACGTTCCACTTCACAGAAAGCATCACCCCAGAAGCACACCATTCCCATGCATCTCCGATTCCTCCGATTAACGCTGTATAAATCCCGACATCTCAGCAACCAATCTCCAAAGAACTCGATCAATCACAAGATCGAGAGTTTGCAGAAAAGGAGTAGGAAAAGGACGCATTAATGGCTTCAGCTGTTGTTTTCTGCGTTGCGTTGCTGCTAGTCTCCCTCCCCGATGGCGCCCACCCGGCGCTGCTGCCGCAGCCCGGATCGGCGTTCAGCTGCAGCACCGACCTCATCCGCCTCCTACCCTGCCTCCCCTTCGCCGACGGCGCCGTCGCCGTGCCGTCGGACACGTGCTGCGCCAACCTGGGGAGCATGGTGCACGACGAGCCGCTGTGCCTCTGCCAGGCCCTCAGCCAGTCCGGCTCCGGCGCGTCCCCCGTCGCCGTGAACATGTCGCGCGTGCTGGAGCTACCTCCCCTCTGCCGCCTGAACCTCCCGCCCGCCGCCGGCGCCTGCGCAGGTAACTAAGAACTTGTTGTCATTGCAGCCTCGTATCTTGCATTCATTCCATCGCATGCGCGCAGCTTCCACTCTCTACGTGCAGAATGCTTTTCTTCGTGTCAGGGATTTGCTACTTACTGAAGATTCTCTTTGAAATTAACTCTCTTGAAGGGCTTCTTCCAGTGGGACCAGCACCATCACCGCCGGTGAACCCGCCACGTCCGAATGCGAACTCCACTGCTCCGTCGATGCAGGGGCCGGTGACACCGATGCCACCACTAACGACAGTATCACCGAGGACGAGCAGCCAGCTGCCAGGATATAGCAGCGGGTCCAAGCTGATAGTTGATGGCATTTCTGTTGCACTTGATTTAATGGCATTGGCGTCAGTTCTAGCTTTCTGAAGAAATCCTCTGCCGAGAGCATTTGGGGAAAAAATAGAATTATGTCGTAGAGAAATTTAGTTGTTTTCTGGTGGTTTTCTTAGAGATATAAGAGCAATTGGATTTAGCAGTTGGAAGGAGTAATATGTCCACCTGTGTGTTATGTCTGAAAAGTTATTTTCCATTGCATTTGTATCACTGAATTTTCTGGAAAGATAATTTTCTGGGCAAAAAAATGCTATTTACCACGACGTGCAGAATTCTTTCAAATGTATACCAGTCAGTATTAACATAATCCACATGATCAAAAAAATTACAACAAAATAACACAGCATAACAGCTAATTCTTTGTCTCTTCTAAGCACAAGAGGTAGGCAACAAGGCCAACAACTGGAAGAAACCTCACTACATTCACAAACTCAGTAGAATTTGCTTTCACGTTCTGAAGATTGTCTCCAATCAACCATGGCTGGAATATCGAGTATAACAATATGTCCCAGAGAAATGCGTAAGCAGACCGCTCCGAAAAGACATAACTCTGAGCAAACTGCCACCGTTCCAAAATGCCTCCAAAGTCAGCATCTGCACGGCCAAAGAGAACCCAAACAATCGACAAAATGCAGACCAGGCAGCCAGTTATGCCTACAACTGATGCACCTCTCACCATAACTGAACTCAATTGTGATGTTTGTGGTGGAGACTGGTCCTCATCGGGATCATTGAGCCGGATTGCCATGTAAGGTATCAAGAAAGCTAAAGAAACAAAAATTGCTGTTAGATAACCTGAACTATTCTATTCATGCGCTGGGAAGGTTTTTTTTTTTTGTTGTTGTTGTTGTCAAGGACATCAGATCATACTATTTGTGAGGAACATCTGAATGCCCCACAAGACGTCGAGCGATCCCTTGTACCGGTCCCTCCTAGAATCCATGAAGAGAAGCGGCGCAAACATCAGTGTCCAGGCAATCACAAAATTGAACAATCCTTCAGCCATCTAGGCAAGCGAACACGACCGAATTAGCACACAACCGAATTAGCACACATACGGTACCCACAAGCCACAACAACAATGACAATGTAACAAGAAAACACGGGTTAGTTTCTTACTGGGTGAAGCACCGGGGATTCGAGCAGGTGAACTCCAGCTACAGCCCAGCAAACCCACCAACAGAATCATGGCCATAATGCTGTGAACTTTGAGTTGATATACTACTTATGAAAATTCTTAAATTTAGGCGTACCGGAATTGAGCAAGGGCAGGATAAAGAAGAAGTTGAGAGAGAGGCCAATGAGGTCACTGATCGTGGATTGCGAGATAGCCCACACCGGGTCGCCCTGCATGACGATGCCAATGAGTTAAAGATTGCTAAACACCAACGCTAATTGCTAAGTTAGTACATCGGGACGCACTAATGCATTACTAATCGTAAATTGCACACCAGTTCATAGAAGCAAGTGTTTCGAAATTTGTTGACGTTGAGCTAGCGACACGCAAAGCAGACTAGAAAGTAAAGATTTGTGTTTACGGTACGGACCGGGGCATATGGGAGGAGGAAGAGCCAGAGTATGTAGGCGGCCTCGGCGCCCCACAGCGCCGCCTGAAGCAGCACGCGCGCGCCGCCCCCATCGTCCGAGGCTACCTCGCCGCCACGCTTGGCCGCGCACGGCAGAGGGGCCCGGCCCCCTGCTCGCCGCCGCGGCGAGGGGACGGTGCCGGTGCGCGGGGTTGAACAGCCGGGCGAGAGCAGCGGCCGCGCGACCGCGCGGTAGGGGAAGGCGTGGGGAGCAGCGAGGAGGGTAGCGCGGTGGGAGCAGGAGGCGCTGCAGAGGAGGAGGGGGAGGGGTCGCAACGCCATGGCCGCGTGGTGCGGCGTGGCGGCGCACGGTTGTCTTGAACGAGTTCTTGTATACGTGGCCTTTCTCGTCCCGCCACACTCCGACTTTGGAAGGTGCGGTTCGTGAGGCCACCGCGGTGGGGATTGCAAGCAAGAGGGATCGTCCGATCGGATAATCGGATGGTTCTGATCGATATCATAGGTGATGTGCAGCTTGCTTTGGCTTTAGTTTTGCCCTCTAGAAAAACCATCGATTTCCAGATGGTACTTCCCTGGAAATGCAACCATGCAACATATGTGGACACACAATGCACACGTTCAACTCAGAACGCAATGTCCTTCGTATTATTCATCTGAGTTGTAACGCCGTATGAAAAAGGTTAGGGTTCATCACTGAAGCACCATCTCCATTCGTATGTCAGGACATTTTGCAGAAGCAGGCCATCCTACAAATTAAGTCAGCATCTGCAGGCCTATCGTTGGCAACTGATGCTACAACATTTCTTGGATCGATGACATTCATCACACATGCAGCCATAGCACATATAGCCCATCAAGAGTAGAACTGGAAGGTCGATGCATGCATCCTGGATGATGCTTCTTAACCCGCCGTTGCCCGATGGTAGAAGCAATCATCAGCAGAACTCCAATAACGATGCACCCCTGAAAAAAAAATCCAGTGATAAAAACTACTAGTCTGAATGAAACCCCGAACTCTCCCAATTTATGTGCACGCTTGCTTCAGATATGTGTGTCACGAGATGTGTACTAGTATTTCCCAGTTGGCGAACCACGACGCGCTGAGCCTCGGAGGCTTCTTGATCTTCAGCGACAACACGCAGGGGAGCTGCAGTAGAATAGCAGAAGTTTAATTTTCATCCATGGTGAATACTGAATCGTGTGAGTTGTGATGTGCTGGTTGTTGGGGCTAAACATTGCAATTAACAAAAGTTCGGCATCTTTACTTGTAGTGAACCAATGAAGATAGCTTCAACCAACAAATAAGCAGCGGAATTAACAACAAGAACATGCACAAAGTGACACAACGATTTACGTGAAAAAACTCCATAATGTGAGGAGTAAAAACCACGGGGCTTGCACAGCCCACTCCCAAATCTTCCACTATAATCAACAATGGGTACAAAGAGTCTTCTTTAGAGCATCTAGAGGTACATCACAGAAGCAACAACATCATCAAGATATAATCTTAGTATCATCATCAACAACCATACATAACTAACAAGAGGTACACTAACAGCCAAGCAGAGAAGACACAGTTTCTGTCTCTTTCGGTTATCAGCTCATATCTCACAAACCACAGATCCAAACTACATAAAACTTGGCAAAACTGTAGATCTACGAGTCCCTAATATACTGTCCAAATTTCAGCGAAATCGAACAAGATTTTACCACTCAAACAGAACTTCTACCAAATCTAATCAGTGCTGAATCTGCTGCTACCCGAACTGACAAAACCCCTCTCAAATCAGGTGCTCCTCTCAACCAATCAGCAATCCAACCGTACAAATCGAAGAGCATCAAGTCAAGAACATACTGACCAAGTTTGAGCCAGATCAGATGACGTTTGATGCTCCGATCGATGTCTTGATGAAGATTGCATAGGACCACCCGAGATGGAACAGTGCTCCTCTTCTTCTTTTCCCTCTTGTCTCTTGTTTGTTGTGTGCATATGCTTCTGACTCACTAAGCCTCTCCTTCCAGCAGCAGCTCAAGGAAAGAGCTAGGGTTTTTCTTCCCCTCACCAAGGAGGAGGCATCTCAACCATTGATCAATAGAGCAATCAACGGTTCACAAGTTTCCAAGCTTATGGGCTGATTTTGGGCTTCTTCTCTATGTGGAGGGACTCCAGCCCAACACTTGTATGAATAAGGTGGTGTTTTCTTTTCGGACTCGAAAGGTGGCTTACGAAGTAGGATGTTGGCGTGAACCCAAAGCCCCCGAAGAGGACCGAGCTTTGCTCGGCTGGCTTATGTAACCGTCGAGCACGCAGCCCACCTGGGCTCGAACCCAGGCAGCCTCGTCATTTCAGTGGATTTAGATCCATTTAGGTGGTTTTCAAACAGTACACACACGTGAGTGCATTTAGTGGTCAAAACATGTGTCTGCGCTTCGTGTGGTCTAAGCCTCCACTCTCTATATTAGACGTGTGTTATGCACATATCCACGTGTGTGTGGGGGGTGTACGTGTGATGTGTGTGCACGTGAGTAGGTGTGTGCATGTGTGTTGAGGTGTGTGGGTGTGTGTGTGTCCGATGTGTACTTAAAAAAACCCCGAAGAAGCTGAGGAGGTCGCCGAAGAATGAGAACGTCACCGGGGTGAACAGCGCGAAGGCTGTATGCGAAAGGCGGCCATGATTCATGCACAAACATATCGATGTCAGTTCCAATTGACGAGTTGAATGTTTCAGGCTAGAGGCCATGCATAAACGAGTTTGTCGATTCTTATCGACGTAGGCTGATGGAGCCACCAGACGGAGTAGCACCCCTGGAGGAACCCTGAATCTTGTGATCAGAATTGTTTCGAGGCTTTTGAATATTGTCATGGCGTACACCTGTAATGTTGCAGGCTCATCGGTTGATTCTACGTTTTAGTCGCAGCTCAATTCTGCAGTCCACATTCCAAACAGGCTAGCTTTATGAAAAGTACAAAAAGTAGTGGTACTATTGTAGGATAGAGGAGATATAATGCTTAAACGACCATCCATATCGTGCAAGTCCATGATGCCAACAATGTAGCATTAACCTGTCATATCCTTCGGTATAAACGGATGGAAGTTTGACACGAGGAGAGGCACGCTGCGTTGCCATTTTTTCCTCTGCCATCCGATCTCATGTGACCCTTCGTCCTCATCCTCTGATTTTTTTTTCGTTCCACGTGCCTACGGTTCCTTTGTGTCGATTTCTTCGTGTCAACGCTACTGCTTCAGTTCCTTCATCATCCTCATCCCACCCATATCTTCATCCGATCCCTCAATGCTTTCTCTGCCACCACTCCTCCCCTGACCCCCCGCCGGCCCCGCCTCAATCCGCTCCACCTTCCTCTCCCTTGGCCCCTGGCCCCATCCCCTCCACCCCCGCGGTTGCTCTCCAATCCCCTCCATGTCTCCATACGATCCCTCAACGCTTTCTCCACCGCCGCTCCTCCCCTTCCTCTCCCCCGGCCCCCAGCCCCTGGCCCCATCCCCTCCACCTTCCCCTTCACCTCAATCTGCACTGGATCCCCGGTTCTTGCCGGGGGTGACACGAGTGTTTGGCGAGTTTTCCTGCTGCTTTCATCGCCATTCCGATCCGTTGGTCCGGATCTTTGGATGGTTTCGATCGATCCAGGACCAAAACCACCAAGATTTCATCCCAAAGCTCGGGCTCTTTGCGAAGAGTTCGCGGTTCCTACGGCAACAGATCCATGGCGGGGAAGAAGGCGCCGCGTGCTTTCTCGATGGAGGAGCTACCGACCCACCTCATCAGGGAGGTCCTCATCTTTGATACCTCCTCCGGTGAAGTGAGGATTCTTCCTTCACTTATCAGATAATAAAAACGCAATCTTGATAGGTTTTATGTGTTGTTTTGGAGTGAATACATGCTATTGGTAGGCTATTGTAGGAAAATTGTGCTTGTTTTGGAGTTAGTTGGAGTTAAGAACTAATCTGCGATGGGCAAACTTATTAATATCTCTGTTATCTATACATGTTGATATGCATTCTTACGACAAAAAATACTACTACGCCCATGGTGCAGAAGGAGACTACGCCGGTGTCTTAGTTTTGTACATTGTGATTAAATTTGCAGTTTGTGAGTAAATGTGCCCTTCTTTAGGCTGCTTTGGACTACGGTGGCCTATCAAATGAGCTCTTAACTGATCTGCCTAATGTTTCCTTCAGTCCAGAGTAAATCTACTGTAAAAAAAAATAGCCCTTTAGTCTTTTGTTTCTCCAGTGCAGAAGCTTTTTTTCATTGATACTATCTCCCCCTCCCCCCTTATCTTCTGTAAATATATATGGGTTTTTTTTTCGCAAATGCCAGGATCTGATAGTAGCATAGCTCCAATCAATTATGCTGGGCTTCTGGACAACGTCATTGCTATGATTGAATTTGTTGGTCCAGTTGTTGGCATAGAACTACAAGGGGATTCTATTGGACTATTGTTCTTCACCAGTATTTGTGCAGAAACCTTTAGGACGATATAGTTTTTTGAATGAATTGTCAACACTTGATTCTGATCTTTGTAGAAGTGTAATGCAGCTCTAGGTATTAGATATTTCTATATTGGTTTGTTGTTCCTGGCTGCTGCTCTGATTTATAATATTTTTCCGTAGTCACGAAGAATTTATACTAAAATGCAATACCACAACAGTAGTTTGTTATGGTCATATAACTCAAACCTGCGTAATGTGCATCCCTAAAACTACATGGGAATGAAAATAATGTCTTCCCCTCGAAATTAGCCTATGTTTGGTTTTCTCTCTCATCCTTTTCCTTGTAATCATTTGAGGGACTATATAGTGCACGTCTTATAAAAAAAAGTCATACATGCTAGACATGAATGATCTCTTAGTCTTTTTTGTATCCAATTCACTTGCCATTTGTCTTGCCTTTCAATGTTTTTGTTAATCTATTTCAGATATAGATATATGGGAGCATCTTTGAATCTTATCTTGTTGCTGTTATTGATCCCAGACAACAAGCGCTCGAACATTGAGCTAAACACAATGGTATTACTAGAAGTTTATCTGAACTATACGGAAGAGGAGTCCAACCTAAAACACATGTGGAAGAGCCCAAACGACACAATTTGAAACATTATAAATGGTAAGCTGCTGCTATGCTTTAATATAGGACACATAATTTGATTGTTGACATTCCTCTTTCAGGAGACTGTGCTTCACCATATATTAGTTCAGAGGACGCCTGGTCTTGCGGTCTGCTCGTATGTTTTTCAGTTTGTTCTCGTGCATCGCTTACCTGGGTCATGATTTTGTGTGTTTTGTGTTCCACATTCCTCGGTCACAATTTTTCTTGGCCGCATTACTTCATTTGTTCTTGCGTTCCTCTGCCTACGTTCACTCACCTTTGTTTCTCTTGTTGCTTACGTAACTATAGTCCCAGTTCACCGGCTAAGTTTTATTATTCTTTTATGTTGTTCTTGTTCTTCTTTGCGGTCTGCTCATAAGCTTCTCAGTTTTTACCCCTTCTTCGCTCACATTGCCTCGGTGTGCCAAGGCGCACGCAGAGTTACTAGTAATTTTCAATATTTGGAGGGAAAGAACAAGCACAGGGCAAGAAGATTTGTTAGTTTTGCGATATTCTGTCATCACTTGCCGATGTTTTCTCTCTAATCACTTTTGTTTTTAAGGTTTCGTGTCATCGAAGAATGGATGCACCATTATATGTACAAATGCACAAGCACAACTATCTATGTATATAGGGCCTTACTTGGTAGCTTCCAATGATGTGGATGGCCACATTATGTTGGTCGCGGCGACGAGCCATGGCGGCCGCTGCAGGGCCATGAGCACGTTGTTGCTAACGTCCCGGCTGAACGCCCAGTACCCGACGAGCGCGACAGGGAAGTAGCAGATGGCGATGACGAGGTTGGCCGCGACGGCGTCCTTCCATGTGGGCGCCATGACGAATGGACGGTTTGATCGGCGTGGATGGGATCGTTGTCGTAGCTATAAACTAAACTAAACATTAGAGAAAGTGACTCGGATTCTCTATGAGTGGCGGGTCTAGCACTAAATCTTAGCTATGACAGCGTGTAGCCGTGTACCACCACTACTATCCAATATTAAAGCTCGTGCTTGTATGGCAGCGGTTCCCCTTGCACCAGTTCTCGGCTCGAAATTGACGTAGTGCTTAAATATCTCTTCAAATCCATTCATAGCAAATCGAATAATCTACCATTCAAAATCACAACCAACAATCGTTTAATTTAAATAAATTCCTAGAAAATAAATTAGCAAATCATTGGATCAACTTACTGTTAGAGTTTGCCCTAGATGTCTTAGAGATAGACATTGCTGACCTACGCCAAGTGTCGCACGCTCGCACTACTGCTAGCTAGTCGCTGCCTGCCGCGTCCGCCAGGCCCCAATCACCTCCATGGCCCCGCCACGCCCCCAATCATCTCCCCCCTCCACCATTGTGTCGTCTATGCCTACACGCCTGCGCCCCAACCGCCACCGGCATGCCGTTCGTCCCCAATCACCTCCTCGCCCCCCCTCCGCTGCCTCCGCCTGCGTTCAAACCATCGTGTGCCCGATTGAGAGGAGGACCTTGCCGTTGCAAGCCTAGGGTTAGTGCTTCACTGCTTCACTCTTGCCCTCTTGGTCTTGGACTTTTGGCCTTCCACTGTTTCACCGATGGACCAAGCCACCAAGGCCCATATGCCCTCTCGGTGGCCCATATGCATCTCACCATCTCGTCCCACAAGCGTCCGTCGGTCGCCGCCCTCACAACCTTTGTGTTCACGCCCGGCTGCCATGCGCCATGCGGGAAGGACTGAGGAGAGGGGGTACCAACGCCGCGGATTACCTCTAGCGAACACCAGAGCTCACCATAGTAGTGACCCCACCCCTGTTCTCTACAATGCAAAGGGGTAAAACTTGGAAGGTCCTTGAAGACGGGGAAACAGTATTGAAATTAGTAAATTTGTCTTTTTATTCCCAATAGTCTTCTCCCTAGCCTTAAGGGGAAATGTGCTATTTATAGTGTTACATCAGGGGTATGGGAGATTACAGTTCTACCCCAAAAATGTCATATGACTATAAGAGCTTCAGGATCTTTGCACCCCTTAGGTGTAGCCTTTGGTGCATAGTGGACCTACATAGACTTTTTCCACCGCGCCTGTACTCCTGGTTCACCAGTAGCCTTGACCCCCCTCCGCTCCATGCAAGCCGGACATAGAGCAACGACTCTCTGTGCCCCCTTCGCTCCGTGCGAGGTGGCCTGGAGTGAGGGCTCTCTGGACCCTTTTGCTCTACGGTGTGTTGTACTTTCTAGTCAAGGCTGCATTCGATGGCCTTTCCGCACCATTCGCTCTGTACGAAGGGGTATTACCCTTTGACTAAGTCGAGGAATACCCCTGGCTTGGTGTCTTCGCTAGATCGCTAGGGCCAATGGACTGCCCCTACGACAATCGTGGCCTGGATCTCCAACACCACGCTGTGCCCTGCGTACGCGAGCGCCACTTGCCACCCGGAACGCAAGTCCGTCACCATGTCGGCCTTGTACGCATAGCTCACCCTACCCACCGGCGAACCTGGATTATCTGCATTACTGCAGAGAGTCACTGTATGAACAATGTTTTGTGCGAGTGAGTAAACAACATGCTACAGTGCACTGTAGCAAAACACTACAGCAACAATAAAATATGTACTGCATAAAAATACTGTAGCTATTGATATCGAGTTTTTTTTAAATCGAACGGTGAAAATCGCTATCTACTATCATATACTGTAGATCCTCTAAGTTGGTAGCTTGAATGCAAAGCATATAGATCCCCCCACCGGCCCCGGCGCCAGGCACGCCACCCACAATATGGTCGAGTAGCTGCACGCGCACGTGCCACAGCGCGCGTCAGACATGCACGCACGCCATGCATTCGTGACACATGAGATGCTAAGGAAAACAAACATGACTAGGTGTACGTGCGCGCGTGCCTGAGAGACATGACCGCGGCGGCGAGGGAGACGACGGTGATGGAGTTGAGGTTGGGGAGCTGGGAGAGCAGGAACTGGAAGGAGCCGAAGATGCAGATCCAGTAGGACTGGGGCAGCAGAGTGCACGTGGTGCGCACGGACTCGGCGAACTTCTGTAGGCACTTGCCGCCGGTGACCATGTACACCATGTCCATGTCGCAGCCGAGCTGCACGATGAGCTGGTGCGGCACCACATCCCACGGGCCCAGCGCGTGCGCGCCGAGGTCGCGATAGATTAAGCAACTTCAGACACGGCGCGCTTGACAACAAGAACATACCATCCTAAATGAGCCATGGCGTACGGCAAGCTGAGCACGCCGGCGCCGACCATCGCGGTGACATTATGGAACCTCACGTACCACCATTTGGCACGGCGAGGTGTGGCCTCGCTCGCCTCATCGACCACCTGAAAAAACACCAAATGCATGCATGGTTAGCTCAAGCGCAAGCAGCAGGGACGTCCACGAGCAACACACATGCAACCATCATCCGTCGTTAGACCATATATCGCAAATTCTACAAGCTAGCTAGCTAGCTGCACTGTCCACGTCACCAAGTAGTACTCCCAGACCTTAGGAAGAACTGAAGGGGAGACCATAGTTAAATAAATCGGTTCAAGCACCAGCTGCTACCGGGCATGAGACTTGCAATAGCAGAAGCCATATTTATAGTAGCTCTTAATCCGTTAATCGGTAGTGGGTGTAGTTGTTCTTTTGTTTATTTATTGGGAAAAAGACCTGAAATTTTGGTGCTTGTAATGCAGACATAAAATTGGTAGATCATTAGCGCCCTTCTTAAGAATGATTTGGTGCCGAAACAAAAGGAGAGGCCTCATTTCATCCGAAAATTATCAAAACTTATCGCGGTTCAAAAGATGTGCAGAATAGATCCTAATTAAGGAATCTTTGTCCGTCAACTCAGCTGGGGCCTGGCCTTGCTAGTCGAAGTATAATCCTTAATTAAAGCGATGATTTGATTTCTCGTGGAGAGACGATGAAGATTTGATCTCCTATCCTATCAATGGATTCTTTGGCCATATGGCTCATGAAAACTCTTGTGGCTGCTTCATTTGAATAACCTAGAGCATTTGTGCCGCCCATATCCAAGGGAATTCTGGTGATAGCGAATTTCAGTGGTGAGTGCATATATAGCGATTTAGTCGTACGACTTAGATTAGGTACAAAAAAACTACAGAGGGGGCAGAACTGAAAGGAACTTGGCTTGTTTAGGAAGTTCCCATATTAGACATGCAGTGCACAAGTACAATTTTGTTCAAGGAAATTCTCGAGTACTGATGATTTGTGCAAATGAGGACAGCACGGAATTTTCTTGCATAGGCATGACAAACGATTAGCAGGAAAAAAAAACAGGCTGTAACAGCCTAACAGGTTACCTTTCCACTTACCCGTAATCCCTTCATTGATCAATCCTTTTATCTGCCGATTCGTTAAGGCCCATTCGTTAATGAAGAAGGTGAACACCCAGGCCGGTCTTAGGACTGAAACCCGAGTGGACATGGAGGTTAAACAGGGATCTCTGACCGATCAATCCTCGTCTCTACAATTCCTGCAAACACTTCCAGCAGATCGCCAGAAAAGATGAACATTTTTGCAACAGCAGAAAAATGAACCGACTATTACTGCTGCTGCTGCAATACTGATGTGATGACAGCATGAGAACAAAACACTTATCGCCTTTTGGGATTAAAATGCTTATCTTAGCTAGAAAAATAACTGGGCCTGCACTGTGCTATGTGCAGTAGAAGACGAAGATGACGGCGTTCTGTTTTTGTGTTCTAAGTTGGATTTGAAAGGAGCATCTGCAAGGCATTAGGTGAGGAGAATGGACTTGGTTTTCTTTCCGCGGTCTGCTCTGTGCGAAAGCCCAGTAACGATCAATACGGTTTTTATACTGGCTAGGCTAGATGGGCTGTTTCGTACGCAACACACACAAATAAGGAGAATTTATTTATTTATTTATTTTATTTTATTTTAAAGTTAACCTTTGCGAATTTTATTTTCAATTCTGACTCTTTTGGTCACGCCACCACCAATAGTGTGACAAAACAACACTGTCACGTCAACCCGTATCTTAACAAACTCTTGTCACGTCACCACTAGTAGCGTGACAAAAATTACTATTTTAACGGACTTATCCTATGACGTGACAGTATTATTTTGTCACGCCACGGGTAGTAGCGTGACCAAAGAGGTCAGAATTGAAAATAATCGTTCGCAAGATGTTAACTTTAAAATAAAATTAAAAAAATTAATTAATTAAAAAAATTCAAACAAGGAAGACTCTACACACACGAACTTTTTCATACGAAACAGCTACGAAGAGCAGTACTCACTTGAGCCACGCGGCCGCACTGCATCCTGGGTGTCCCTCTTCGCTTGTAATCACTTGATTAAGCCCATAACTAATACAGGCCCATGTACATCTGCATGCTGACGTGGTCCCACCATTCTAAGGATTTCTAACTTCCTTCTTATCTCCTGCTCATAATCCTGACCTAACAGAATTCTATCTCCATCAATTTTTGAGACGATTTATTTGGATCGCATGCACACGAAGGTACGTATTTGCTAATGTTCAGTTTGCACCCCGGATAAATCTTTTATGGAGTTGACAAACATCCAACTCTTTGCGTCTAGAGTAATGCTGTAAATTGTAACCTTCATAAAGTGAAATCGTAATTCAGGAGACCTAAAGCAGCGCATGAAGAAGCTTTCCATGGTTTCTGTTCGCGAGCTAAGACGGCAAATCGGTTAACGACGTAACATCTGTGCGGTTGGTATCATCGATTTCACAGTAAGTCAAGGCCACAAACAAATGATTTCTACTGTACAATTTGGTTTGATGGGTTCTAGTTCTTACCTTAGTCTCTTAATGATAGTAGTTAATAGCAAGTAATGCATCCTTGAAGGAAGCACAAGAAGAAGCAGGTCTACAAACAGTGATGGAAGATGATGATTTTATTATTGAGGAGATGGAAGATGAATCTGATGACCAAGCGGCAGAGGAAGAATAGGAACTTGTTGAGCCCAAAAAGGGAATGGTGTTTGATAGTCCGGATGATGCTTTTGTCTTCTACAAGAGATATGCTCGAAAGAAGGGATTTGCTATAACAAAGAGAAGCTCCAGAACTGGGCAAGATGATATCGTGCAGTACTTCACCCTTGCTTGCTGCAGAGTGCAGACAGGGCAAGGCTCAATACTCCTAAAAAGACACTTAGATGTCACAGGCCTAATCCCACTATAAGGATGGACTGTCCAGCCAAAATAAAATTTTCTCTTCATGGTCCTGATAAGAAGTACCGCTTATCTTCTCTTACACTTGAGCATAATCATGGTTTGAGTCCAGATAAAGCAAGGTTTCTTAGATGTCACAGGAAACTTGACTTGTACGCTAAGAGAAGACTAGAGTTGAATGACAGAGCAGGAATTCGTGTGAACAAGAATTTCAGCTCTCTAGTGCAAGCTGGAGGTTATGAAAATCTTCAATTTGGTGAAAAAGGAGTGCATGAATTATCTGCAAAGGAAAGAAGGCTGAAGCTTGGTGCTGGAGATGCAAATGCAGTTTTATGAATACTTCCTTCGCACGCAGTCCAAGAATTCTAACTTGTTTTATGTCATGGACTTGGACGAGGACTCCCGACTAAGATATGTTTGTTAGGCAGATGCAAGAAGTAGAGCTGCATATGAATCTTTCTCAGATGTCGTGACGTTTCACGTTTGATACGACATATATAACAAACAAATACGATATGCCTTTTGCTCCTTCTGTTTGTGTAAATCATCATGGGGAATCAATTCTTTTGGGATGTGGTTTATTGTCAAATGAGAACATCCGGAGACTTTTGTATAGTTGTTCAAATCCTGGGTCTATTGTTTGGGCTGCAGTTCAATATCCGACAGTGGTCACTGCAAAATGCAAGGCGGAAGCTATGATCAGGGACTCGATGTGAAGGCTCTAGAGTCCGGAGCTGGCTCTTCTCTGTACCCGGAAAACATCTCAACACTATCAGGGGGAGCAAATCACACCGAGTGAAGGAGGAAGAATGGCCACCTCGGAAAAGGCTCCGTGCTCACGGGGACGACAACGAAGTTACCGAAACCCGGCGGAAGGGCAAAGCATGGAATGCGTCATTTTCAAACAGCACAAGCAAAGCAAAAACAAAGAAACAATCCCAGGGCACATAAAGAGGGGCGGCAGAGAATGGAGAGAGTACTGGACAGATGGTTTTTTTGGTTTCGTTGGTTTTATTTCTTTCCACTTTCAGTTTCCATCATGGATTACGTCTGTAAGATCGAAATTTTTTGTACTTTGGGTTTTCTATCCGTCTTTAATGCAGCAATAGCAGCTCTCTTGCCATTCCTTTAAAAAAAATCCTGGTTGGCATGTATGTCAAATAAACCACCAAAAGCCATAATTACTGATCAGTGCAAAGCAATGCAGAATGCTATTCAGGAAGTTTTTCCTCAAACGCACCACAGATGGTGTTTATGGCATATCATGAAGAATATTCCTCAAAAACTCAGTGGATACTCGAGGTATTAAAATCACCTTGTCCAATGTAGTGTATGATTCATTGACAGAAAGTGATTTTGAAAAAGATTGGACAGAGATGACCGACAAGTCTGGCCTTCAGGACAACGAATGGCTCTAGGGGTTATACGCTAGTAGGCATAAATGGGTGCCAGCTTATGTGAAAGATACCTTTTGGGCTGGAATGTCTAGCACACAGAGAAGTGAAAGTGTGAATGCTTTCTTTGATGGATGTGTCAATTACAGAACAACACTCAAGCAATTTGCAGACCAATATGACAATGCATTAGGAGAAAAGGTTGAGAAAGAAAACAACGCTGATGCTAAGTCTTTCCAAGACTTGATACCATGCATCACTCATTATGATATTGAGCAACAGTTTCAAGCAGCATATACCAACGAGAAATTCAGAGATCCTTTCCTACTGTTTTCAATAATAAAAAACCGAGAAATTCAGAGAATTTCAGGAGCAACTAAGAGATAAAATATACTGCTACCCAATTCTTATGAAAGAAGAAGGTCCAATTTACACATTCAAGGTCACACAAGATGTTAAAGTCAGAGAGAAACAGATAAGTTTGGATTTTACTATTAGCTTTAATAGAGACGAATGTGATGTGAAGTGCGTATGCCGTCATTTTGAATTTCGAGGAATCCTATGTAGCCACATCCTTTCTGTACTTGGCTACTTGCTATAGTTGAGACCAAAGAATTGCCCTCCAAATATATGCAGTGGTGAAGAAAGGACTTAAGTGGAAACACACTTTTATTAAATGTTCATATGATGATATGGTCGATACACCAATTGCAAGACGTTTTGATGAATTATGCAAGTTCTTCTATGAAGTTGCAGAGAATGGAGTAGAGTCAAATGCATTGTTCGACTTGGTGATGAATGGCATTCGGGAACTACAAATAAGGACAATTGATGCAAAGCACCATATACATCAAATTCAAAAGTCTAATACTTTGAAGCATCCAGATGAGCATATGTCAAACCAAAGCAAAGTAGTACTCAGCCCTATACAAGCACCAGGAATAGGACGCCCCCCTTCAAAGAGAAGAGAATCTAAAGTAGATCAAGTTGTACGGAAAATGAGAGGAAAGAAGCAAATCGACAAGTAGAAATGGGTCAAAAAAAAAAAAGAAGATGAAAAAAGGTAAACGAATAAAGATTACATATAAACAATCATGTTTCCAATTCAACCTTGTTGTTAGTTTGAGGCATTAATTATACGCATTTTCAGGCTGCTTATACTGAACATGGGTCAATCAACATCCCAGAGGGGACGAACACTTGAGTACAAATTTGCAGACTTTACACCAAATAGAAGCTATTCCTGATCAAACAACATCGCCATTCCATTTCATATCAGCTATTATGTTAATGTTCCGGACGTTCCACAGCTTATTATCTATGCCTTGTGACCTTTGTCAGATTTTTTTTTTTTTGACTAAGGGGTGTTTATCTCTCTCGATTTCAACTAAAGAAATCAGCTACAGTAGGCCGTCAAAGGGACTCAACCGCGGGTGGGTTGGGTGGCTTTCCTGCCCCACGCCAACTGAGCCAAACTCAGTTCCTTGTGACCTTTATCAGATGGAACTACATTTCTATTATAACTGATTCAGTTCATTTATTTTGATAGGGAAAAGAAGATGTGATGTAGTTCTTTTCTCCTGACATGAACAAATGACATTTTTATATTAACATGTAAGATATCTTTCTTCTAGCTGAAAACATTGCAAGGAGAAATGCAGCCTCTGATGTTCTCTTCTGTTATTTTATTTTATTGTAGGCCCTCTGAAGAAGCATAGAAGAATTACTGTTGATGGAGAATTACATAGTCCTCTTTTTTTTATGTACTGAACATCTCGAAGCTTCCAACTTAGCTAGCATGCATGGTTTGTCTTATTTCAGACAAAGGATTCAGCCAAAATTAGCTTGCAAGATGCAAACCAAATAGCAAGACTAACCTATTTACTTTCTGAAATTCTGGATTCTTTCGAAGTTCTACACAACAGCTGCATCCGTACAAGGCAAACAAAAGGATTATGCATTAAGACAAGTAAAATCGTGTGCAAATCTCTTTTTTTTTTTTTTTTTTTAATAGTGGGTTGCGTGGGCCTGTGGCATCGGGTCGAGCCATCGAGGGCACGTGATAGCGGTTTTCGTAGGGGCTTCGTACTGGTTTCTTCGTGTGCAGAGTGGGGTTGAAAAACCTTTGTTGATCTGTCCAGAGCACGTCATGTGTACGTATTGAAGAAAATAACTGGGTGATGGATCAACTAGGCTAAAAGAAACACAGACATAGGATCGAAATAATCGCCAGTTACATGTTTTGGAGATGAAGCAAACGAAATGCGGCTGATACCGCATAAGTGGAGCAAAAAAATAATGATTTTCTCTCTCTGTATTAACGGTTAAATATTCATTAACTTCCCATCACGAGCCGTAAAACTAGACTAGAAATAAAATAGTTTTTGGTCAGCATACTTGTTATAATGTTCTTGTTATATGAAAAGGAGAATCGACATCTTATAGCTAGGGAGAGCGACAGCGACCCACTAGCTGTTGCAGAAATTTCTCCCAGCCAGCATGCCCTTTTTTTAATCCTATTTGAGCTATGAAAATTTGTGGCGTTTTCAGCTGTATACGAAAGAAGCTTACGTGGTTGTATAAATATTATTAAACGAGCCATCAATCAAACATGATAAACAACGTAGTCGTTGCAGTGAGACAATCAATTCAATCACCAATAAGAGACAATAAATAAAGATACAACATATGGAAACACAATATGGAAGAACCTGTTTATTCATTAATCAATCTTTTTCTGTGTACAGTAAGATCCTATTTATAGACTAAAATCCACCAGAGACACAGTATCGGTATTACGCACATCAACTATTAATCTAGAGTTTCTTAACAAAACAAACACCTCTGTTGCTCTATTTTTTATCCATAGTATCCTATAGACAAAACATTTGAGTTCCTACGTCCCAAAAAGACCTGACATTGCCGTGAAATTCCAGCCTTTCGAACATCGGCCGGCTCGGAATTGTACGTGCAAAGCCAGAGATGAACAGTGCGCTGCCTTTGGGTGGTTGTCAGCCCTTGGATCTGAAGCAAGCGGTGCAGATTAGGCTCTACAGCAACAACCCTACAGCAGTAAACACGACATTTTGGCTTTTGCTACAGTGATTTATATGTGCAGAAAATCGCTACAGCAAAGACAGCTTACGTTTCCGGCCGGCGCATATGAACCACGCTTCCTACTAGTCATGTCTGTCGGTGCCAATAAAACACACACCCAACCATCCATTACCCACGGAAAAGCAAGGCATTTTCCGCCGAAACGGGCGACGAAAACGTCAACGGCCGCCACTGGGTCGAGCAGACGGGCGGCTGGTCGTCACGCTGCCCAACCCAGAATTTTTTCCCCGCACATAGCACGTTTGCAAGAAGAAATCACGGAAGTAGCAACCGTTGCGATAAATTTATAGAATTGACGCATCGTCCGGACGGTGATCGTGCGAACGCCCTCTTCATCTAACACGTGGCCTCGTCCAACCGGTGATAGGCCGAACGTCTCCATCACGCCCTCGCCCGGCCGGTCACGGGCCGGCTTGTGATTAGGTAGTGATTAATTAGTTTAATTAATTGGAAATTAATTAGTTCAATTTTGTGTTGTTTGTAAGAATTTATAAATATAACACATGAGCTCAAAAAATTATGGATTTTTTTGTGGCGTCTCCCGACATAGTGTCTCCCGACATAGTGTACTTGCTTATGTAATTTTTTTCATTCTGAATTTTTCTCAAAAAATCATTTAAATATACTATTTGTAAAAAATATATAGAAAACGAGTTCCAAAAATTATGAATTTTTTTTAAGACTCCTTATATAGTGGACTTGATTGTGTAGTTTTTGTAGATTTTTTCTCGCAATTTTACGCCGTCTCTCATTTCATTTCCATTGCTATACCTACGTCGTCTCTCATTTCACTTCCATAAATTAATAGTTCATAAAAAGATACTAAGATAGAAAAAAAAATACAATGAGTGTCCACATTTCCAATGGAGTTGCTAGAAAGATATTGCTGATAGAAAGACGTGATGTAAGTGACGGATTTAAACATCCCACCAATCTAATCCATCACCTCTCCGTCCCCTCAACCGTCTAATCTATCACCTCCATCTAGCCTGCACACAGATTCCAGATCTTTTGGTTACCTTGATCCGTCGCTTCCATCCAGATTAGAGGGGATGGGGACAGATTCCAGAACTTTTACTTGTATTTATACGAACGTTTACTCTTACAAATATGTGTGGTTCTGTTTAAATTTTTTACCGATGGGTGGAATGTTTAAACATCACTTCCAATTGCAATAGGAGGGGGTATTATCACATGTACCCCCTCAAATAATTCACTTTATTTGTTTCTATCTAAAATAATCCATCGATTTTTGATGGGGTATTATCGCATGTGAAATTTCACTTTATTTGCCCGTTATTTGCTTCAATCTGTCAAAAATTTCACACGTCAATATTGTAGGAACCACTGTTATTGGATCGGTTTCAAGTTAAAAGATTATACCAGAGGCATAATTTTTAACAGGAAACAAATCCAATGTCAGATTCCCGGATATGTGTCTCACATTAGTTCCCAAGATCAAAGACTAATGTGCACATATCCAAACAACATTGTACACAGTCATACAAGGCATACAGATAACATTAAAGTTTATAACACTAGTATTCGGTATTGTCGGTGTTTTAGAACCGATCTTATGTAAAGATTGTTTGATTCGGGGGGTCTTCACAATTGATCACGCAGACAGAAAAGACACGGGGATTTTTATACAGGTTCGGGCCTTCTCTAGAGAGAATAACAACCCTACTCCTGTGAGCGTTATATTGGGTATCCTGGTTACAATCAGTGGAAAAGACTTGGCTAATATCGCTACTGATTGCCTCTCAAAAGTTCTCCCCTTTTTCCCCTCTACACATCTCTGAAAGAAACCTATTTATAATAGGTGGAGAAGTAGTCGTTACAGGTCAGGAGGTGCCGCATTATTCTGTAATAATAAGAGTAATCACCGGAGTAGTAACCTCCCCACGTTACCTGATGGTTATCAATAAGAGATAATGGTGAGTTAACTGCAGTTATTCAAGAGAATAACTACGTATCTTGACTGCTCAGATCTCACAGTTAATAGGGTCTTCTGACGCGCGGACCCGGTTATCTGTAGAGAAGTCGTGGCAGGACTGATCGTGGAAGGACCCACGACCAGGGGGTAGTCGTATAAAAGCTTACGACTGGATACTAGTCGTAGAAAGACTTACGACCCAAGGTAATCGTAGGAGAACTTACGATTAAACATACGATTACGTAGTAGTTGTAGAAAGACTTACGGCTATAGGGGTGATCGTAGAAGGACTTACGACCATCTGATTGACCTCTCCCTTACCATTGTAAGGGGTATACTCAATAACTGTGTGACGTTATATTTACCCATAATACACAATTATGAATAAATAGTAAAATGAGGATTATTACATCCTCATCAGGTATAACAGAAACAAGTGGCCAGCAGCCACTAAATAAAAATTTTGCAGCAGCAACAAGGTATAAACAGCAAAAAGGACCACCAAGTGTGCCCCATCACCCGCAGGCAACCGAGTGGAGGTAGAAATAGCGTCACTCGTTAGCGTCACCCTGATAGGCGCTAACGAGTAGTTCGTACACATAACCGTTCTCACCTGCAACAAGTGGTTAAAGCACCTGAGTACAAAAGGTACTCGTAAGACTTACACAAAACTACTAAAAGAAAGTGTTTAGTAGAACATATCCAAAGGATCAGAATTTGTACATGCTTAAGGCTGACAACAGGAAGGTTGTAATGGTATTAATTTTTGCATAAAACAACACAATTTAATCCTACACTTACTGATTTCTGTAAAGGCCATTTTATAAACAAGTTTTGGACTAAAACAACAAGTAAATACAAAAATTTTAACAACAACATGGCAATGTCAAAGTGGCTGCCCACTTTGACTAAACAACAAGCATGAATCACCCAGTTCATGCCGAACATTTCCCTTAACAAAAATTTCCAGAAACTATACTTTGTTGTCCATCAAAACGAGTATTGTCCGTAACCGTGGACATGACTATTCGAATAGTTTTAACCCTACAGGGGTGTACATCTTTACCCACACGACCTGATTAGTCGTAGCCTCCGGATAATAGCACACTTCTTTTGGTATGTCAGCCGGGGAAATCAAGACCCAGTATTTTTCAGCAAGAACATCTTATTGAGTTGAATCACCCATACGAGACTTGATCCCGCTTAGTACAAGTTTCTGATAGAACCTACTAAGCAGGGCACGCAAGTTGTGCCGGGAATGCTGACCCAATTGACAGAAATTAAAATGACAGAAAGTAGAGTTATGCTCCCTCGCACATATAGAATTGCAATCAGAGCCTTAAGAATATATATGCGATGGAACACATATATGTCCTCACACTACCAGTTTTTCAACTCAATAAGATCTTCTCCTTACTTAACCAAGCAGCGCCCATACACCGCGTGTGGAACTACGTAAGGTACTCAAATTGACAGGTCAAAGTTCGGTCCTTAACGATCCGGACAAGACTACCACATTCCCAAATCTTGTGCACGAAGGCACCATCACTAGCATCCACTTGTCCAGATCTAACCAAAAGGGACAAAGAAATGAAGGTTATAAATCAAAAAGTGTTTCCCACGTCTGACAAGATAAGCTTGTCAAACAACTAATGTTCTACTGACGTGCATGGCTAAGCAATTATCTAAAGACTAAATATTTCAACACAAGATCACTTTAAGTGTATGAACAGATTAAAGGTAAGCCACAAATTTTGGGATATAACTAACTTAACTCACAAATTTATTGATACGTCAAAATAGCATGCACACAGTTATTACTGCATTTCAAAATACTAAAGCATCAAATCTGGGATCAACATGGTGCAAGAGGATGCTTGCCTTGGAAATAAACCACTTGTTTACCCTTTGGTTGCTCCGCAATATATTCACTCTCGTTGGGCAATTCAGAATCTAAAAATGACAACAACAAATAAAGACCAAAAAAATTAAAGTACCAAAATGCGAAAAAGATGCATGCTAAACAAAAATTAGCTTCACTGGATTGGTCCTGATGTAACACAGGGAGGTACTGGGGAGAAGTCCTAAGGAGATCCTGAGAGTCAATGGAGATTCTGAGGAGGTCCTGAGGGTCAAGGGAGGCCCTGAGGAGAGGTCCTGAGGAGGTCGCGAGGGTCACAGAGGTGGTCGTGGAGATATTGTGACCTGGGGAGGTCGTGAGGGTGGTCTTTACAAAATGATTGAGGAGTGTGGTCTTTGCAAAAAGACGCGAGGTGGTCTTTGCAAAAAAAAAGATGCGAGGTGGTCCCAAGAACGAGGAGGTCCTGAGGACAAGGAAGAGGTCCAAAGAGGAGGTCCTGAGTGGTTCCGATGTTTTCACGCGGGTGCTCCTGAGGAGGTCCTGACAGCCAACAAGAGAGCAAAGGAGGTCTGGACGGTCAGATGATCTCAAGGGAGGTTTGGACGATCAAATGAACTTCAAGGGAGGTCTTGACGGTCAGATAAACTTCAAGGGAGGAGATCAGTTCAAAGAAGGTCCTAAAGATGCTCTAAAGAGAAAGATCCCAGGGAGGTCATGAGGAGACCACACCTGGTCGAAGGTGATACAACTACATGCGAGCTAAACGACTGAAAAAGATTCACAAGGCAAAAAATACCTAAGATTAGAAAAATGGCCAGAGAACCAAGGGATGGCTCCAGCGACGAGGACCGAAAACGACAATAAGATGTCCACATCGACAAGAAGATCTGAGCAAGGAATCAACGAGTGAGTGATCGATTTAGATCATTTAGGCCCATAAGAAGCTCCTAATGGAAAGAATGAGAAATGGCTTACCCTGCCGGAGTTGAAGACGAAAGGGGTGATTTCGGTCAAAAAAGAGAAAACTTCAAAATTCAACAAACCTGTTGAATCAAAGATGAAATTAATTGAGGGGTTTTATTTAGCATATCCTTGAACATGATATGACGCACAAAAGATACTCAGGAGCTCACCGGAGTGAAGAAATCCATAGCGACGGCGCTCCGGCGCGCTCTGGACAACCCAAAGGACAAGCTCGTGTTCTCAATCTACAAGCAACGCTAAAAGCTTCCATTAACAGGATGAACAAGACATTAAAAGATGAACAAAGTATAAGGAAAAGAGTATACGCCAGAGATGAGGAAGAAATCACTGCGACAGCAACTTGGGTGAGAGTGAGAATGAGGGTTTTTAAAGCCATTTCGCTGGAGAGAACGAGGGAAGCTCGTGCATGGCAAAAATGGCAGCAAAAACGATGCCAAGTGGCGATTACATACAGCGAAAACCCGATGCAACGCCACCTCAACGTCGATGTGCTCGGCGCTAGCGAAATGTCTCAGAGAAGATGAAGTTGAGTCACTGACTTGTGGGTCTGAAGTGCCAGTCCCAGTGGCAAAACAAAACAATGAACTCAAACGAATGTTGTTCATCCGATCGCAAACGAACGGCTCAAATTGAGTGGGATGTTCGGGCAGTCCGAACGACGCAACTCATATTGACCGTGTGCTCGAAAAAGAATGGCTCAGATTGCATGGCGCGTTCAGAAAGTCCAAACGACATAATCAACATGGATGGTTCGATTGAAATCGAACGGTCCAGAGGTGGGGCACGTTTGGGTTTCAAAACCAATGATGGTGGCGCGTCCGATTGAGATGGACGGTGTGGATCACATGGCGCGTTCGGATGGTTCGAACGGCCCAATGGATCTGGATGGTTCACTATAAAATTGACGGTGGAAATTGCGTGGATTGTTTGGATGGTCCGAACGTCCAATGCATCTCGTTCATTCGGTTCAAAATCGAACGGCTCACGTGCAACTAAGGGTTGGCTGGGTCAAAAGGACTTGGTTCGGGTTAGTCCGAGAGGCATGGGGTTGGACCTAACCAAGACGCAAGGGTGTGAGTCGCTATAGTGACCAGTGGTCAGGCTGGGTCTACTAAGTTGACTAAAGTCAAAATCAAACTTAAAAGGTTGACTGAAGGTTTAAAAATATCAAATAAATACATAAAAATACATAATTTTTCAGAGCAGCTACTAGGATGATATAGATCCCAAATAAAATTTTATAACCATTGCTCATGGTTTAAAATACTTACTTAAATACTTTGACCGAAGAGGTTTAAGTAAGGAACATAGGTTTTTCTTAAGGAGTTCTCTTTTTCAAACTATAAGTTTGACTTAAATTTGAAAGGCTTAAATACAACAAATTGTGCAAGTGACCTAAAATGCCATGTATGCTCATGAAATGCATATAATTACTGTTTATTAAAATTGAGGTTGTTACAAATATGTCAATCTATGAAATAGTTGAAGCAAATAAAGTGAACTATTTGACATATTGAAGCAAATAAAGTGAATTATTTCAGATGTGATAATACTATTGAACTTTATTTGCCATTTATTTGCTTCAATCTGTTAAATCGCTACTCTATTTCACATGAAACAATTCACTTTTCAACACAAGCCCCCATCTTACATACTTTAAAATTCCAAGCCACACACTCCACCGCCCCATTGATCTCCATCCCCGCACGCTCCCAACCCAAAAACAAAAGGAAATGCCTTCGAAATCTTGTTCTGCTCCAGAGCCAACTACCCCTATTCCAGAGATAGTTCTAGCATATCTCGCCCTGATATACAAGCACCTCTTTGGGCGAGACCTATGCTAGGCTGCGGACGATGATTATGTCTGCGATCTCCTTTGTGCTCCGCCATCATGTCTACCAGAGAGTGTAGCTGCGATCATCATCCCGTTGCGTCTCCCACTCCGTCGGACCAATGTCATGGTCTCCAACGTCCGACAGGTCAACCTCGTCATCGAGATCTTACTCTCTAACTACGTGGAGCGTGTCGAAGCATCGGTGAGGAGGCTCGATGACTATGTCGACAGGCAAAGCGCGAGGGTCGACCTCGTCGAGACCATGGAAGAGGCTAACGACCTCCTCTGGCACCTCCAAGACTTGTTTCCTCGGTACCAATGGCTCCAAGCGTGACTCGACAACGGTGAGAAGCAGGTGGAGGAGTTTCTCCATATCTTCGCTGATCATGCCCCTGCCAAAGTCCAGGAGAAGGCTTACGAATGCTAGAAGATTACGATAGAGTCCTTCCTTGCCAGTAGGACCTTCTTCTTTTATCTCGAATTTGGAATCTGTGTGCAGGCTAGATGGAGGTGATGAATTAGATGGGTAGAATCCGTCGCTTCCATCACGTCTTTCTATCAGGAATGTCTTTCTGGCAACTCGATTGAAAATGTGGACACTCCTTGTATCTTTTTCTGTCTTAATATCTTTTTCTGAACTATTAATTTATGGAAGTGAAATGAGAGACGGCGTAGGTGTAGCAATGGAAAGGAAATGAGAGACGGCGTAAAATTGCGAGAATAAAATTCTGCAAAAATTACACAATCAGATCCACTGTGTAAGGAGCCTTAAAAAATTCATAATTTTTGGAGCTCATTTTCTATATTAAAAAATTCCTATAAATATTATACTTAAATAAATTTTTGAGAAAAATTCAGAACAAATAAAATTATAAAAAAAACTACACAAGCAAATACACTGTATCAGGAAGTGCCACGAAAAAATTCATAATTTTTTGAACTCATGTTCTATATTTATAAATTCTTACAAACAACACGAAATTGAACTAATTAATTAAACTAATTAATCATGAACTAATCACAAGTCGGCCCACGACTGGCCTGGCGAGAGCATGCTGGAGGCATCCAACCTGTCACTGGTCGAACGCGACCACGTGTTAGATGAAGAGGGTATCTGCACGGTGTACGAGACGCCAATTCTACAAATTCATCGTGACGCTTGCTACTTCCATAATTTTTCCTTACAAACGTGCTATTTGCGGAAAAAATTCGCCAACCCAACCAAACACACCGCATCCGCAGCCGGCGTGGCCACGACGCCTCACGTCACGCGCGCGGCGCGGGCCCCGCGTCCTCCTCAGCGCCACGTCCTTTCTCGCTCGCCGTACAGTCCACACCACGCCACACGGGCACACGGCCGCACGCCCCCGTCTTTACCCGCACCCGATGCGCGCGACAGCGCATCACGTGGCCAGCATGTCACACGGACCCACCGAACAGTAGCCCCTCCCTCTGGGCGGGTAGGCTTTGCGGCCTGTGCGAGAAACCTTTTTTACCCTTTTCGCCGCGCCGCTCCAGTCCAATGCCTTCCAGGCTGTCGCGGCGCGGGGCCGAGCTTACGCCTCCAGGGCCCACCACCACCGCAGTCCGCAAGGCCGAAGCCCACGCTGACATGCGGGCCAGGATGTCCGCCCACGCTGTCAAGCCTTGGTGGTGGCGCTGCGCCGTGGGGCCCGAGGGAGCACGTGCGCCGCGAGCCACGGTGGTGGGACACGCGTCGAGGCGCCATTGGAGGTGGGGACTCGGAGGCAAGGCTTTTCTAGGCCTCCTCGTCTCCTGTCCTCCCCCCCAATTCGAACGCCAGAGCGCGAGGAGACGACGCACACAGAGTGACAGGGGTATCGCTCGCTCGCGATTTCTCCCTCAAATCTTGTCCCCCTCTTAGTTTTACGCTAATATTTTAGTATAATGGAATCGTCGCTGCTACGACCCCCCTTGATCTGTGTTTTTTTTCTCTCCTTGAATTTTCAGCTTAACCTTGTCATTGTCGTACCGGTTTGTGCTGTGCTTAGTGAGTGTGCTATTCTGGTTTGCTCGAATCGAGTATGTCTCTGATAGGGTCGTCGTGATCTATTTGAGGTTGGTTGATATGAGATGGAGTACGTTCGGATCCCTTGAAAGCCTGTATTCTGAGGCGAATCATTTGATTCTGGTGCATGTTTGCTTCTGGAAACTTGCCTTTCTTTTTAGTTTCCTCTTGTTGATTTATCATAGCTGATTAGATCCGAGGCTTTGCAGGGTTAGAGGATGTGTAGTACGCTCGGGCACACCGAGCAGAGTAATAATTCAAATTTGTTCTTCAAAATGCGTTAGCACACAGTACATAATTCAAAATTCAAACTTGAATTTGGTGTTTGGGCCTGTCAGAAATTTTGTTTCTGAATTTGTGCCTTTATGTGTGTGTCACAGATTACTCAGTGTTGAATTGTAAATTTGTATATATCAATCTCGAGAGAAATAGATTAAGAGTAAACGGCTAGCTCACCGTTGTTTTCTTTCCTTTGACCCTGCAGATTTGGCATTTTAAAAGTTATAAAATTTGTAAACACTGAAGATGTCGGCACCTGCGGAGCTTTCCGGTGAGGAGAATGTGTACATGGCCAAGCTCGCCGAGCAGGCCGAGAGGTACGAGGAGATGGTCGAGTTCATGGAGAAGGTGGCCAAGACGGTTGACTCCGAGGAGCTCACTGTGGAGGAGCGCAACCTCCTGTCTGTTGCATACAAGAATGTGATTGGAGCCCGCCGTGCCTCATGGCGTATTATCTCCTCCGTTGAGCAGAAGGAGGAGAGCCGTGGCAACGAGGACCGAGTCACACTCATCAAGGACTACCGTGGCAAGATCGAGACCGAGCTCACCAAGATTTGCGATGGCATCCTCAAGCTTCTCGACACCCACCTTGTCCCCTCTTCCACCGCGCCTGAGTCGAAGGTATTCTACCTTAAGATGAAGGGTGACTACTACAGGTAATATGATGCCCACTAGAGATTTCTCATTAATTACGGGATTGTGGTTTTCATTTGGTTGAATCAATTGTCATAAATAGGTACCTTGCCGAATTCAAGACTGGGGCTGAGAGGAAGGATGCTGCTGAGAATACCATGGTGGCATACAAGGCTGCTCAGGTGAATCAACTTTTTTTCGTATTCCTTGATCACAATGACAAAATTAGTTGGTGAAGCATCGTTCTTTCCTTTTGGTTTTTTGTTTCGTTGGCCATTTTATTACATATGGTACTTCTCTTTAAAAAAAAGGTTTGATTTGTGTAATCTATCAGGATATTGCTTTGGCTGAGATGCCTCCAACTCATCCGATTAGGCTTGGGCTGGCACTTAACTTCTCAGTGTTCTATTATGAGATCCTCAACTCACCTGATCGTGCTTGCAATCTCGCAAAGCAGGTTAGTTTTTCTGCATCAATTAGTGTTATGTTTATATATGTATCCTGTTAGATATGCAATGCTTGTGTAGTGAATGTTATATTTGTTTCTCGATAGTGTATCAATGTTTGATGTGATGATCACATAATACGACTATGTATCGCAATACATTCAGGTCTTCGGATAATTAATATTGAGCAGTACCCTGGCTAATATTTCATCCACACAACATATTCCTTTTGTTAGCTTTCCATAGCCACCTTCTATATGCTGATTTGGTAAAATAAAAAAAAATATGTAGAATTTTTCAAGCACACAAAAGAGTGAAGATTAAGGGGTGCGGTGAATTATATTATATATCACACTTATTTACATAACTTATCACAACTAGAGAAAGCAAGTACATGATCTTTTGCTACTGGACTTGTAGTAATTATTACTATATACCCTTTTTCCATTGCTGTATATTGGTGCACTTTTGTGATGCTTTCTCTAGAACTATGAAGCCCTGCAGATGTCACTACTGCAAAACTTGCAGTCATAGATATGTGCACTCTTTGTTTATGATATTGATAGAGCACCCAACACTTTGGTTTAGTTGCTTTCGCTTACTATTTTGTCATTGGCTTGTAGAAAAAATGGAACTTGCATAGTGTGTTATTGTTGGGAGACAACAAAATCTTTGCATTGCTTGTCAACTGTGGTGCTGTGTGTGCCCAGAAAAAAAACTTCCCATGTGGTGTACCTAACCTTAGTATTATTATTGGCGTCAAGTCTGCCACTTATTATTAGTTGACCCTGAGTTTGTATTAGCTATCATGAATGCGAGTCCCTTTGACCTGTTCTATCAATTCTTTTACAATAGCTATCGAAGTGACTTTAAGGAATCAGATAAAAATAAAATTATCTTCTGCAGTTATAGGCTTGTTGCAATGCTTGGTCATTGTTCATCTTGTAAGTACCAAAGCTCTTAATACTTAATAGTCACACTAAGTCATCTTGTCCTTACTGCAAATTAGAGTATTTTTGCAATACCTTTCGATATGTAACTTTTCATAGGTCTATATTTGGTTGATTTTGTTTCTCTAATAGTAAACTTACTTACGATTATCCTTGTTAATGAGTCGCAATCCAGTTAAACTTGTGGAGTACCGTAGCCAAGTCCATTTGAATAAGTATTTCTATCTGGCCCATTTGGGAGTTTCTTATACAAAAGATCTACGATTCTTTAGAGCCTTGTATCCTCATTGAGACATGGCTGGCATCATGATGATGTGCCACCCCATTTACATTTTACAGGCTTTTGATGAGGCCATTTCAGAACTGGATTCCCTGAGCGAGGAGTCCTACAAGGACAGCACTTTGATCATGCAACTCCTTCGTGATAACTTGACCCTGTGGACCTCCGACATCACGGTATGTTCCGTTTTTCAAACGCATACTGTTTCTGGTGTTCTTCATTAGTGTCTTCAATATCACTCTGATTCCTGAACAATCGTATCCGATGTGCTTGGTTTCAGGAGGACACTGCCGAAGAGATCAGGGAGGCCCCGAAGCGCGACTCCAGTGAGGGGCAGTAAAGCCGGCTTTACGTGCCCAAGAAACTAGTAGCTAGTGTTTGCTACGGTCTAATGACACTATGCAATGTGCTCTGGATCCTGGTTTCTTTGGTACCAACGTCGTAGCTGTGCTATGATTATTGTCGGAAAATTTGGGGCTCCCCATATGTGATGGTGCTAGGGAAGGTTGCAGTCGCCGCTTGTTGGTGGTGGCACTGTATTTTCGGTTTGCCTTTTTTTTTTTAATCTCTGCTTATTGTGAGTGGTCCTTCGTCAATTTTTGGCCTCTGCTTCAGTTGTTTATGGGGGTAAATGGGTACTTACATTGTTTCAGCCTGGCTTGATGAGACGGGCTGTTTGCTCTGGATAAAGATAGAAGCGATTTAAGAAGGGGTTGATTGTTATCCTTTTCCATGCTGTCTACTGGTTGGGACAAGTTGGGGGAGGAGAGCATCATGAGCGAGGCAGCGAGCTATCCATGGCATCACGCAATTACGCTCCAAATCGGAATACCGGACCATGAATCACCAATGAAACCAAACGGACAGCACTCATTTTGCCGGATTTCTTACCAAGCATGGCACCTTTCAAGCTTATAAACACCCGAAGAGAGTGCTCTTTAGCATTGTTTGACACTATTACATGTCGTCTTAAAAACGGAATTGAGTTTATTCTTGAATTTTATATGTATGTAGACCATACCCTTGCTTGTAGCTAACAATTTTTTTGAGAATTTTAAAAAGTTGTACGAGCACATTTTGTGCTACTTAGCTCCCTCAATTTGTATTTTACTTTCTCAGTCCCTGAACTTGCAATGTTGTATCACTTAGCTCCTTGAACTTGTGTTGAAACGAAGTTCGTCGGATGCGATGCCAGCGAGTTCGTCCCCTCCGAGTCCGATAGACTCGTCGCTGCCCTGTTCCGGCTGTGTTCATCGTCTCGTCACTTCACGCCGATAAAAACGGATTCTTCGGGCCTGGGAACGGCACCATACTTACGTCGTTGCCAGAGCTCCACTGTTGCAGCTTGCCGCTGCCCTCGCCCTTGCCTCCTCTGAGTCGGTCGTGAGAAAGAGAAGTACATTCCCATTGCTATAGTAGAAACTACTCACCCTGCACGAAATCCATTTGGCTGTTTGCTAATAGAAAAGGCTGAGTTGGCGAATCACTGTGCGAGATAGAGAAGTATTGTGCCCCTGCTCTCTCTCTCTCTCTCACGAGCACGGTGATTCGCCAGCTCAGAATTTTCTGTTAGCAAACGGCCAAATGGATTTCGTACGGGGTGAGTAACTTTTGCTCTAGCATTAGGAACGCACTTCTCTCTCTTATGGCAGACTCAGAGGAGGCAAGGGCGAGAGCGGCGGTAAGCTGCGACGGTGGAGTTTCGGCGAAGACGCGAGCATGGTGCGTTCCCAGGTTTGAAGAATCTGTTTTTATAGGCGTGAGGTGATGGAGACGATGAATACGGCCGGAACGGGGCGGCGACAAGTATAGAGAGCTAAGTGACAGAACCTCGCAAGTTCAGGGGCTGAGAAAGTAAAATTTAAGTTCAGGGAGCTAAGTGGCACAACCTCACAAGTTCAAGGGGACTAGAAAAGTAAAAAAAAAATTAGATAGCTAAGTGACACAACCTCGTAAGTTTAGAGATCTACGGTACAATTTTCTCTTTCTTTTTCGAGTAGTAGTACTTGCTCGGGCAGGATGGATTTATTGAGGTTCACTTTGTGAGCAGCTTATAATTAAGCTCATGTTTTGCTTTTCTTGCTAGGTTTGATTCGTGCAGTTTTAGGTCTGTTTGGGACAAATAATGCACTTCGGAAATCCGATAGAACTACTCCACTAACAATAACATTACTTAAGTTTTCTCTGTATAGAAACAGTCCGGCATTCAAGTTCGGAAGCAATACTTGTCGTAGGAACTTAAGTTGAATCCAACACAGAGCTTATGCTTCATTCACTATCACGACGGTTTACAATCTGAGACCTCGTTTAGAACTCGGAAATTTTACAGAAATTTCACATGAAACAGGAAAAAAAATTCCCCTGTTCTAGAAACAAACCTGATTCAAGGACAGAGCAACCGTAGCTGCAGCTGCAGCATGGCAATGACTAACAGCCGGTGGCACATGGGCCCCACAAAAAACTCTACTATCCGTTTGATTTGTGCTCTGGGCGTTTAACGAACTGTCGGGCGGCCACCACGGCACCACCCGCTGCTCCCTCACCCTAGAGGTGAAAACTGTTGAGGAACCGTCGCTGGCGAGTCCAGTCCGAGCGATAACCTCGTAGACAAACTCAGAATCGTAAGAACAATGCATGAACACAAGAACAGAAACAAGAGATAGAACACAGAGATGTAGGGGGCTTCTCGCTTCTCTTTATTCCTTCAACAATCGATCAATCATTTACAATGAATAGCACCCCCTATTTATAGACTATGACTCTGCTAGGGTTTGGGATGGGGCGCCCACTAATGGGCCGACTGTAGGGTCAGGCTCATGGCTTCCCAACACTCCCCCTTGGGCACCCATCCATCATGTCCATGTCTCGTCAAAACTCCATAAAAACCCAGTGGGAAAAATTTGGAGAAAGAGTACATGATACACGTTATATTTGTGATGCACGAATTGCCTCATTAAAAACCTTAGCCAGAAACTTCAGAAAACTCGTCAAGAGAAAAGAGTACAATCCACCCAATTTCATTTAATCTCTGGATTTATTCTTTGGGTACTTGATCTTCGTGATCAAGCTTTAATAATGAGTTCGTGAAGGTTACGCTCAGATTCGCACTTCTAAGTCTCATCATTCCAATTCACGTATGCATCTTTCAAAGCTAGATATTGGAAGTGACTTAGTGAATAAATCGCAAGATTCTCACATGACTCTCAAGATGCGATGACTTTGATTACGTTCATCTTTTGCAATTCATGAGCATAGAAGAACTTGGGGTTGATATGCTTTGTGAGAGGACTCTTCACATAACCCATCTGTACTTGTGCAACACAAGCTGCGTTATCTTCATACAAAAGTAGGGGTTTGCGCGGTATTCAATCCACATGATCTTTGGATGTAGTGAATCATCATTGAAACCAAACACATTCTTGTAAGGCCTTGTACAATGCTATGATCTCCAAGTGGTTCGTCGAAGTCGATACAAGATATTTCTTAGACGATTTTCATGGAATTGCAGTTCCACCACATAGAAGTTCATAGACTGTTTGCGATTTGGCTGTATGCGGGTCCTACAAGTACCCGTCATCTGCATTGCCATTCATAGTTAAGTCTTGGTTCTTTCTGTAGAACAGACTAAATTCTTTGCTTCTTTGGAGGTATCAGAAGATGTCCTTTATTCCCTGTCAATGCCTTTGGTAAGTTCTGCACTATACCTTGCTAGTAGGATCACGGCAAATACAATGTCCGTTCTAGTACAGTTTGCTAAATACATTAGTGCTTCTATTGCACTTGGTGTGGGAATTCGGTCCCGGACTTCCTCCCCTCTTCTTTTAGGTGCATGCAGCAGGTCTTTGTCTTGCTGCAAAGATCTCCGACCATTGGCACTTTCAAAGGGTATGCCCTTCCAAAGTCAAACCTTCTGTCACCTTACGAGTGTAGGTTGGTGATGTACTAATATTCCTTGAGGACATGCTCAAGCTCCAAGCCTAGGCAATATTTGGTTTTACCCAAATCTTTCATTTGAACTCCAACTCGGTAAGAGCTTGCTTTCCTAATATCCTTGTGGTTCCGATGATATTCGGATCATCTTCATACACTGAGATTATACAAAATCCATTCTGGGATCGTCGTATAAATACACAGAGATTATTCTCATTGTTCGTGTAGCCTTTCTTGCATAGAAAGTCGCTTCAAGTGATCATACCACATTCTGTCTGATTGCTTAAGTTCGTACAATGACTTTCTGAGTTTCATACTGTACATGTTTCTATTTGCTCTGTTCGGGACAGTGATACATTCAGGTATCTTCATATAAATGTCCGAATCCAATATTTCATAAAGGTATGCTGGTACCTCATCCATCAATTTCACTTCTAACTTCAAGTTCACTGTCATTGAGATAAATATTTAAAGGGAGTTCCGCCCATGACCGGGGAATAGGTTTCTTCATAATCATCTTCTGGATGTCCAGTGAAACCTTGTACAACGAGTCTTGCTTCTTTTCATTTCTCTTTCGAACAAATACCCACTTATACCTGCGGGGTGCACAAGGGAGGCGTGCGCTTACAGCCCGAACGTCTTTCTTTTATTCGGAAAGAATAATTCAGTTTCGATTGCCTTCTCCCAATCTTCTCAATCTGATCTTTTCTTTCATTTATCGAGCGATGCAGGCTCTGGATCAAGATTGATGATTGTGGCAAGTTTCTTTGCAAAGTAAATGTCGACATTGGCTGTTGTCATATTCAAATATTCTCCCGAGGTCATAAAGTTTATAACTATTTCTTCAAGGGGCGATTCTTCTAATGCTTTTACTTGTTCACCGCTGCTTTCTATTGCGGGGCAAGTCCCTTTAGTTTTTCAGTTCCGATGTATGCGTACATATCCATACTGATGTCTCCCTTCATGGGGATGTTCAATTCTAGTATGCCTTTTCTGAAGGTTCCATACCGATACCAGGTCTCAACTGGCTCCCTTTTTGGTTCAGGGCACCGGTGATCGGTGTGTCAAGTCCTTCTTATCCTTTTTCACCAGCGTCCCGGTTGCCGGATTCGAGGGTCGGAGTTCTCGTCCTTTTCGAGGCCTCGGGCGGGATTAGGATACCTTCATTGGTATTTCAACCCTCTCCGGTGCATTGCGCATGAGCAAATGCTACTTGGTCACGCTCTTCAAATCACTAAAGTGAGTCGACGGTTGATTTGCTAATATTTGCAAATCTATTATCTTACGGACTTCAATTGTCTTCTAGACTTCAATTCAACTATCTTACGGATTGCAATTATCTTACGAACTTTTGTATTTGCTTCACTAGTGCGCGGGTCATATGCATAGATTTCAATTATCTTCTGGATTTCAATTGTCTTCTAGACTTCAATTGTTTCCCGACATTATCATCAATGGTTGATTTCCTCCCCCTTATGACGGGAAACTAACCTCATCTAATGTACTATCAGCGAATCGGGCATTATACAAATCTCCAGTCATATGGTCCAAATACTTGATTATGGATGCTGTCTCATAACCAACGTATATCCCGGACTTTCGGAGAAAAACCCATTGCGATTATTGCGGTGGTGGTATAGGTATATAACCCTTGCAAACCAACTGCGAAGATGAGAAGTTTTCGATCTTGACCCTTGCGCTAGTTGCATAGTTGGATGGATGTTATAGGCGACGGTCTAAAATTGATGAGAGTGCTACGGCGGATCGCATGTCCCCAACATATAGTTGGTAAATTACAATTCTTCAAAGTTCGCTAGTCCATTCGAGTGCGGACATGCGGTACAAAATGCTCAATTTTAATTCCTATTTTCATGCAATAATCATCAAATGCTTTTGAGTGAGTTCTCGTATTTGTCCATTCTGTGGACTTCTCATGATGATCAGAGAAAATATTTAATTATCTACGAGATTGGCTTTGCAAAAGCATGATTTCTCGTAGACAATAAACATACGTGCGACCATTCCGAGGAAGCATCGATAAGCACTATAAAATACCTAATTGACCCTTACAGGGGTTATATAGGACCGCAAAAGTCTCCCTGGATACGGTCCAGGAATGCAGGGACTTTATCCTTCGCTTTCAGAGCAAAAGGTCTAATAATTAATTTCCCGGTAGCACATGCGGGGCACACAAAATCTTCCAAATTCGGGAAATTCTTTATATTCATATTATGTCCCTGTGAATTGTTAATTATATCTCTCATTATCCTAAGACCTAGGCGGCATAATCTATCATGCCAGAGATAGATAAGTTCAGAGCTTCTAAATACGGTTTTCAAGTATAGCTGATAAGTATAGGCTGCAGGTGCCTTAATATTAGTGTAGTATAGCCCAGTTTCATATGAAGGAAGATATTCTAATGCTATTTTTCACTTTCTTCATGCTTTGTAGTGGCGGTATTCTGCACCATACTCTTCTTGATCTCTACATGGAAACTGTTAGCGCAAATATCCTTGAGAGTTCTAGTCGATTCGGGTACAACAGGTCTTCTTCAATGACCAAAGTTGTGCCCGTTGAGAGTATAATTATGGCCCTTCCTGAGCCTATTATACAAGTATCGCTGCCTGCGATTGTCGTAAGACTACCAGCATTCTTCTTGATTGGTGAAAAAATTTCCATTTCTCTCGGGATGGTATTCGCAGCCGCTACATGCTAAGCACACTTCCTCCATAGGGCGCCACACGCGTTCTAATATAATGTATTTTATTAATATGTAGCGAAAGCAAGCAACACATAAATAAAATACTTGGATATCGAACGTAACTTGCTATTATAAAACGGAAAAATAAGCCTTGCGGGACTCATAATAAGAATTTAATGCTTTGCTCGCTAGAGCTTGCAACCATTATCCAATAATTCAAGGTTACGCTTCAATTACAAGCGCAAGTTTCTATAAAAGATCCAAGTGCATTGCGTGCACTAGATCGAATCGTGAAGTATTCAAGAACTTCGCCTTAATCGGCTCCATGCGCGATCTTTTCCTCTTGGGCATTACGTGCGGCCGCCGCGATGTCAAAGGAGGGTGATGGGGCTAGCTGCTGGTTGTCCACATAAGTGCGACTAATGGATGTGGACCCTCTATGCTGCAATGGCGAGGTGTGCCACATGTTGTTATTTGCCCTTCTTCTTAGACCGAAAGCATCAATAACGTGCGGCGCACTACCTTACCCTTCTTACTCCTCTCATTCGTGAGAGGCTTCATCACCTTGTAGCTACTAGCGATGGCTTCATGGCCAACATTGCGACTAGGTGGCTACAAGATGAAGTTCTTTCCTAGAACATCACCTTGAGCTTCCGCAACTTGCATGATGTCAATTAATTCGGCATACTTCATGTAGCCGTCTTTGACGATAGTTGCGTGCGGATTATCCGCGTTTGGGTGAAAGGTAGGCGATCTTTTCGATCTTACGCTCATCCGTGATTACATTACCACAGAATTGAAGATTGATACAAATTTTATACAAAATCTGGCCATGCTGGGTCAGTTCTTCGAATTCCTGATTCGTGATGCCAGTCATTTTCATATTCATGCAAAATTTCAAAGGATTACTGCTGGTAATCTGCACAAAATGGTTGCAAAATTCTCACAATGCTCTTCAAACTCCAGGTTCGTGTTCCCGTATTTTTTTCTATGCATTTTTTCATGATTTACTGCTATTTCCAGTGATTAAAAGCAATATAAACAATCACAAATAATCAAAACAGTAAATAAAATAAATAAATTACATAGAAATAATAATAACAAGAATAAACATGCTTCAAAAGTTCAAAATATGCAAAAATTCGAATTCCCGAGGTCCTTTTCTGCTAGAAAAGATTTTTCGGCGAAAACTGCAAGTTTCAGGGGTTAAAACGCGAAATCTCAGTTCTGAGAGAATTTGCGCGCAATATTCCAATTTCCAGGGGGGTTATCCGCATAATTCCCTTATTCGCAAAGAAATTGTCGCAATTTACAGAATTCCGAGGGGTTTTCTTGCAAATATCGGGATTTCTTTCAACTCCCCCCTTCCCCCTTTTTTTTTCATTCGGTCGGGCCCCTCCCCTCCTTTTTTCTTTCTTTCTTTGGGTGGGCCGGCTTCAAACCGGCCCAAAACTCGCTCGGCCCAGGGAGCCTTATTTGGCCGGATCAAAAGGTGGGGGTGCCCTTTAGGGTTTCCCCTTGCCTTTCCAGGGCGGCGGCGGCGGCACCCGCGCGCGCGCGCGCGCAAGCAGCGCGGCGGCGGCGCGCCGCACCGCGCGCGCGCCGCGTAAGCGGCGACGGCCGAGCTCGCGCAAGGGAGGAGGCGGCGCGCGCCGCGCAAGAGAGGCAAAGGTGGCGGCGCTCCGCGCGCGCGGAGGCGGCGGCAACTCCTTGCGAGGCGCGGCGGCGGTGGCTCCTTGCGAGGCTGTGCGCCGGCTCAGCGGCGGCGGCGCGCGCAAGGAGGCAAAGCGGCGGCGCTCTTTGCGGCGCAGGTGCCTTCTGGCGGCGGCCGGACCATCGGCGGCCGGCGCGGCGGCTTCTGGGCGGGTAGAGGCGGCGGCGCGGCTTCCTTCTTCCGGCGGCGCATGCGGCCATCCGGCGGCGGTGCATGCGGTGGCTTTCGGCGGGGAGCGGCGCCGGGCGCGCGGCGGCGGCGGCGCCCTTCTTCCCTTCTACGCCGGCGGCGAATCGCCGGCGGCGTGGTGCGGCGGGCGGCGGCGTGCGGCGCCGGGTCGCAAGAGGTGGGGGCGGCGCGGTCGAGTCGCGGCGCTGGCGCGACTCTTGCCATCATGGCGAGCAAAATATTTTTTCCTTCAAAATACTGTTCATCCATGCATGTATGCGATGCAATGTGGTGTAATACGAGATTGCAACGGGGCGCGGCTTCATGCCGTGTAGCATCCCAAATTTTGGCTTGTGTTTCAAATGTAATAAAATGAGGGTAAATTAAAACTTTTCCTTCATCCTTTTACTTTTGAAACTTTTCTGAAATTCTTGTAAAAGAATTTTGGAAAATTAAAAATCAAAGGCCTCATTTATCAAGTCAACAACCTCCTTGGTCAAATCTTTTGTCAAACCCTTGGAAATAATTTTTCCCTGGTTCTAGGGTGGCTTGGTAACACCTCTGAATTATTTCATAATTTTGGGAAATTATTTGAAATATTTTAGAGGCAAGTCAAACCAGTCAAACCTCTGTTTTAACCTTCGGAATTTCTTGAGAAAATTCCAGTGCACAAACCCTCTGGAAATTTTATGGAAGGTTAACCCCAAGGTAAGCAAGCTCAGTTAAAATTTCATAAATTTTGGAGTTGATTTGATGCCTCAATTAAATCCTCAAAGTTTCAGTTCAAAAATCAAAACCTAAGCGGTTTGCCTTGTTCCTCGGTGCGGGTCGGGCTCGGGCTCGAGCCAACCGACTCGGTCGAGTCAACTAAGCTGCATCTGGCGCGATCGATCGGCGCGCGCTCTGGACCGTTGGATCTCAATCGGACGGCTCGCGTTCGTGTATGCGTCGGACAACTCGGTTGCCCTTTGATGCTCAACCGTTGGATTTCCATCGGACGGTGGACGTTTGTGCGCGGCCGTTTCAACGCGATCGCGTGATAGCCGTTGGATGCGAATCGGACGGCTGGCCATCGTCGTCCTCCTCGCGCCCGCTCGCCAGCCCGCTCGCGCTCGCTCTGCGCCATGGCAGAGAGGCTCGTGGGCGATGGCGTCGCGTCCACTCACCCCGACGCCAGCGGCGGGTGCATTAAATGCGTCGTGAGCCGCCCCGAAAGTCCATCGCCACTGCTCCGTCACTCGTGGCGGCCGTGGAGGCGTGGGCATCCGAGGCTTCCGCCGTTGCTCACGGCTTTCCCTCGGCTACTTAAGCCCCCTTGCACCCTCCTTGACCTCTCTTTCACCTTTGCGCAACTCGAGCTAGTACTCTCTGTGTGTGTTTGAGCTCTAAAACCCCGAAACCGTTTCGGCCGCCATTGCCGAGCTTCAAGCTCACGGTGAAGGCGGTATCACAGTGGTTCTTTGGCTCCCTTCTTGCTCCTGCACCTTCCTCTCACCTCGGTGGTGCTTAACCCCACTCCATTTGAGTTGCTTCAGCGGGAGCGCGGGATTTTGGATTTCCCCCAAATCGGCCGCGAGCATCCTTCTTCGTCTCCAGCGCCGGTGAGTGCTCCTTTTTCTAATTCCTTTCTCAGGGAGCTTCTCTGTGCTCTCTAGAACCCATCGTGATGACGCGGCATGGTTGATTTTGCCCAGGCCGTCTTCCTCGCGTCATCTTCCTCGGGTCCGTCGCGGAGTTTCGTCGCCGAGTCGCTCGACCGCCTCTGCACCTCGCGTCGGTCGGTAGCTCCTGGTAGCCCCTAGATGCTCGAGCACCGCTTGAATGGTCATTGCGGAGCTCTTTTTGCCGCTTATCGTCGTCGTCATCTTTGCCGTGACGCGCCTCTCCGTCGCGTCGCCGCTCGGTCCACCACCGCGGTGTGAGTGGTGCGAGGGTGCGCAATGCTATTTCGCACCCGTTGCTAGCATCCTCTCGCGCCGCCGTTCCTTTGGTCGCCGGCGATTGGCCGGCGAAGCTCTCGGTCGCGTTGTCGGACGCGTCGTGCGATCGCGCGACGTGGCCCAACGTCTTGTTATCCATCCTTAGATCTGCGGTCGAGATTTCGTGTGTTCGTGCGGTGTCTTTGTGTAGCGTTGATTGTGAGCCGTCCATCTCACGATCGGCGGTCCACGGCCGCCATTCCGCCGCCACGCGTTTTCAAGCGCGTCGGCGTGGTTCAATCTGGATCGTTGGATCGAAGATCAACGGCTCGGATTGCGAAGGCATTCGTTCGGTCCGAATGCCATCATTATTTGGACCGTTGGATCTTGATCCAACGGTGAGCCTCGATGAGCGTGTGTGTGTCTTTGCGCGCGCGCGTGCGCGTGCGGCCGTCCGATCCAGATCGACGGTCCCTATTTAGCCACGTCGTAATAGCCTTTATGAGTTTCCCGAAAGCTTTATTTGCAAACTGAAAATGGTATTAAACTTCAAAAATACATAACTAATTCATTTTAAACCCAAATCGGTTGATTCAAATTTTGTTAGCTTTAGATTGAGTTGTACTTTAATTTAAAAATGAATAGGAGTTTAGTTCGGCTCCAGAAAACAGATTTTAAAATTTGTTTAGAAATAGGTTCTACTTATTATTCTAAAATTGGCAATTAACTTGTAAAATGCATAACTTTTAATCTATAGATCATTTTTGTATGAATCCAATTGGATTAGCTTCCACTGAAAGTGTAATTGCTAGGAAAATTGGTTTCACAAATTTCACTGTTTTTAGAAATCATAAGGATCATATTTTAGTTTAATGCCCTAAACAATTTAGACAAATCATAACTCTTTCGATATAACTCCAAATGACCTGAAATTTTATATGGGTTATCACTATACCAGTAGGAAACCACCCTAAAAATTTCAGCTCCGAAATCTTTCTAGAAAATATTTTTGCTACAGTGCTAATTATGGCCGAAAATAGGTTTTTAGGGAATATCTTTTGCACCACAAATCCAAATTAGGTTTTTCCAGTTTCTATGTCTAGGTATATTCCTATTATACCTTGTGTATAATTTTCGTCGCATTTGGATAATTTTTGCTTGCTCTTTCATTTAAGCGTTGCTCGTCTTATTGGTTGTTTTCGCTCTTTCGCTTAGGATTCGATATTTGCGGTAACCCCGAGAACGACCCTCCGCAACAATTTGAGCCACAACAAGCAGGCAAGCAGTTTGATCATTTCCCATTGATCCCATTACTTTTAAAGTCTAATATTTTGTTTAACTTCTATGTATGCATTGCTATTTTGTTGATTTGATTAGTTAGACCTCTAGTTGCATAATCTGTAGGTAAATGGTTATCCTCTACTACCTGAGCCTAGGTTATTTTTGTGGTTAGAGTTCGATGGATGAACTCTTGTCACTTAGTAGATTACGAATGAATATTGCTTAGCCATGCCTAGTTATCGGTAGTATTGGGCGATCATCGACTTAGTCGGTGATCTTGATCACACAACTACTTATACTACTCCATTATGTCCAACCCTTGTGTTTTATTGATTTACAAATCAAAAATTGAAAACAAAACTATATCTTGACTTGGGCACAATGGTATGTTGATGTGATCATTGGGTGTGTGGAATGGTGCCTAAGTCCCCAAGGACCGGGTTACTTGTGTCACTAAGCCAAGCGCTTATTGCGTGCTAACCACACGAGGGGGATATGGAACCTCTCTTGACTAAGTACTTTGGGAGGTGCTAATTATGAGCTGGTCGGTGGGTGTGTTCTTGTGTGTGTGTTTTGGAGGAGCATTAGCGACCAGGTTAGGGCATCTAATGTGTCCTTCTCCGTGGGTTGCGGCTCTTAATTAGCATCGTCCATTGGAAAACGTCTTGTTAGACTTAGCCATGCCCGCATACCAAAGGAAGTGTGCTAACCGTGGTGGTGGAAAGGCGGTCTATCGTGTGGGTACATTGGTACACCTGCAGGTTAAAACTATTCGAATAGCCTCGCCCTAGGTTATGGACATGCTTGGTAAGGTCGTGCAAGAACTAGACTACAACCTTTTAAAACTTAAACTTGACATGGGTGGTATGAAGGGTACTTCATGCTATTGTTGTGGTGACTATGGGTTAGTCACTTCTAGGTTGGTGTTGTCATCTATTTATTGTTATAATTGTCTCTCTTTATTTGAACAATAAAAGTTAATTGCAAACTTGCTTTGAATCTATTACCTTATTGCAAATGGAAACTTGCTTTGTCTTTGAAAAATAAGTCGAGCCTCATCCACTTAAATAAAGCTTGCATGTAGTTAATTATAGTTCGTTATCTCACACGTCAGTCTTGCAGTACAAAAACAATTTTTGTACTCATCCGCTTGCTTAATATTAATTGTTGCAGAGGAAGAAGGTGAGCCCCAAGGGCCTCACTTTTGTGAGTGTGTTCGCACTATTTGTTGGGACGATTAGCTTGGCGGTCCGGTTGGTTGCCTTGTGGGTAAAGGCACAACGATTGACTTTTGTTTATCGCCATCTTATGGCCATTTTGCTTCCGCTGTGTATTACTTACTTGCATGTCTTTTGGGCCGGTCGGCCTCTCTTTTGTAATAACCCTCTTTATATTATCTATGTCTTTCAGTTGTTGCTTTTGCTTCGGCTCTATGTGTATGAATGGAAATGATGCATGATTTTGTAACAGGGTGTGTATCTGCAGTGCAGGAAGTATACATATCTCGAGGCTTGGTTTATTTGATTTGTACTGTTAGGACCAAGTGGATGGTTAAACAGTACAAGCCGGATAAACCGGGGTCCTCACATGCCGATATGTGCATGCTTGCCGCGTGATGGCGGCGTGACTCTGTCGTTGCCTTCGTGGCGATACGTGATGGCGGACTATGCCGACCGGTAACGCATCGCGGAGGTAGTGACAGCCGCTTGCAGGCGGTGCCGTGCACATGGTGCCTTCCATGCGTTTTGATCTACTACCTATGGTGCAATCATCATCTACTCTTTCATGTAATCCACCGATCGGCTTGACCGGCGACTTCAAGTCGGCTCGCGGTAGATTAGAGCGGATTTGCACCGTAGGAAAACAATCTAGAAAGCCAAATTTGCAGAATTGAAAGCAATCTAGAAAAACGATTCAATCTACGAGCGTCGTTCATCGACGGTTACCTTTTCGATGCGAGGAGAGTTGATCGTGCTGATAACGTGTTGAGGAACCGTCGCTGGCGAGTCCAGTCCGAGCGATAACCTCGTAGACAAACTCAGAATCGTAAGAACAATGCATGAACACAAGAACAGAAACAAGAGATAGAACACAGAGATGTAGGGGGCTTCTCGCTTCTCTTTATTCCTTCAACAATCGATCAATCATTTACAATGAATAACACCCCCTATTTATAGGCTATGACCCTGCTAGGGTTTGGGATGGGGCGCCCACTAATGGGCCGACTGCAGGGTCAGGCCCATGGTTTCCCAACAAAAACGTTTCGATTGATCCGGACCAAAACGAATACGAATTGTATCAAGTCAGATTTTTCACGATAGTTCTCAGATCAAAAACGAATATAGATTTTTTTGGTCGAAAATTAATACGAATATAGTAGTCTTAGTATCCATCGAATACAAATACGAATACGGATTATCCAAAAATTACAAAGTCCAGATATCCGTAGCTCATAGCCCCTTCAAGTCTTCGAGGCTTCAACAGTTCAGCCCAACCCAGTACACCCGACCCATCATCACACAACACAACCCGATCCCCATGCCCTGGTTGCCGACGTCGCCCCTCGTCCAACCGTGGCCTTGCCGTCCCGCCTACGTCGCACTCGAGCTCCGCCCGTCGACCCCGCCGACGCCGCACACCAGCTCCACCCGTCGACCACGTCGGCGCCGCACTCCGAAGCCCGGATCTACCCATCCACCCCACCGGCTAGGGGCGAACCCACCGGGGTGCTTGGTTGGGCTCAAGCTCACCCTCCGCCGGCGCCGGCACCGGTAACTGTAGAGTAGAGTTTATTTAAATGAATGGTAGGGATTTTTCACTCCATTATTTTGATAAGAGTGCAAGAAAGTAGTCTTGGGACATCGATGTATATCAAATGTTCCAAACTTAATACGTTATTGTCGGTAAATAATTGATATACACAATTAAGAATACATAATTAAATTCTTTTATTTCTGGAATGGTATACCGGAATGATCCGCACTAAAATGTTTCATTTCCATAGCCAAACCATAATTGCCTCTAGAACGGCATTGACAAGTCCGCTTGTCGACCCGCAAGACAAAGACACCGGCTCGCGATCCACCCATTGGCCGTGCCGCACAGACTGAGTCCGAGTCCGGATCCGCCCGTCGACCCCATTGTTTGCTTGCTTACTAATCCATTAATAGTTGTGGTTAGTAAGTCGAGAGACGGGAAGTTGGTTTGTGATAATTATTCCAAAGTGTCTGATGTGATATGCATAAATGCTGAACCATTCAATCGAAGGGCAATTGCACAAAATATACACTAAGTTGACTTAGATAGAAAAGTACACTTGAACTCTTATTGGATTAGCATGGCATTCAGCTAGTACAAAATATACTTGTACTCGGTAGTATTGATCAGTAAACCCTCACGCTGTTTCTACTTAGTGCCTTACATGCTAACCATTTTTGCATTTCCAGAGCTAGGTTGGTGCCTTACGATTTAAGGGGTTTTTATGTTTCGAAAAATATTCGTATCCATATTCATTTCGATTCTTATTTGTCCCGTATTTGTATTCGATATTATTTATATTTTTATCTGAGATATTCGTATTCATATCTGCATTTAGGAAAAATATGAATTTCGATCCGTTTCCACCCCTACCTCACCCCACCGTGAGTCCCTCCACCGTCACCGCGCCGGCCCCGCCGCTGGCAAACCACGGACGAAAGAATCCCATGCCTCGTTCACGATATTCAGCTGATCGCACGAGCCAGATGAGTTGGGTAGAATCCCCTAGGTTCCAAACAAACGGCACAGGCGGGCCTAGCTTAGCGGTGTGGCAGCAAACCTTGGACACTTCAGATTGTGTGAAGATTCTCGGTGCTCTTAGCCCACCTAGCTGTATTGGATACTCATTTCACGACTCCTGAGTCTTACTCACATTTGCCAAATGTATTGGCGAAAATGGCTCTCGTTGCGCCGAATTTACAAAAATTGAACCTTATCCGCACGGCCACTGTGCGATTTTCCCAGTAGGCTGACATGTAACCATATTTGCACGGTGACCGTACGGTTGAGGGGCTACCACACGGCCGCCGTGCGGGCGAGGGATCCCGCATGGCTACCATGCGGACCATCCTGCTGAGTTGACCAATGGGAATCCTAGCTAGCTAGGAGAGAGAAACATGAATGAATAATAATGGATGATAATTAAAAGGGGCCGACTAAGCTACAATCGTCTGAAATTTTCTTAAAAGCTAGTCACTTTCTTCGATACGTTGGATCACCGTTCAATGATTTCTGTTTTTTATGTTGAAAAATTCTAAACTAGACAAAAGTAAATCTAGGTAAACCCTACAAATACGAAAACAAAACAAAAAAATATATAAACTAGACAAAAGTAAATCTAGGTGAATCCTACAAATACAAAACAAAAAAAATTCTAAACTAGACAAAAGTAAATCTAGATGAATCCTACAAATACAAAAACAAATAGAATTAAAACTTACAGTAAAGTTGTGCTAAAATTACACGTCACTTGGTAATACAATTTTAGACTTAGTACTATGTAATTGTAGGTGATTAGATTTTAAGAAAATTTCAGACATCGGGGAGTTAGCAAAAGCGTAATTAAAATAGTAACTCCGAACAACATTATTATCCTAACAGCATTATTATCCATGCGGACCATCCCGCTGGATTAAATCAGGAAATTAATCTAGTATTGCATGCTTTCTTTATTGCATCCAGACATTTCTGTGTTAGTGCAGCACTCGGATCATTATTGTCAATCTGGACATGCAGACCAAACATCTTATGAATAAACTCTTAAACAGAAAATAATGACAACTACAACTCTAAAAGTATGCTTAATCTAGTATTATATAAATAAAGGTACATCAAACATGTTCCCACTAGGCAATTAAATTAATATATGATGCATGCATATGGTCAGTTGAGACATGCATGATTCCATGCTAGCTAGCTCCTTGTAAAAAAAATTCAGAGTCCTAGTTAAGAGCATGTATGCATGATTAATAATGGTCTAGGATAAATCAAATAATCCAGACAGATGCTTTTGGATATGTATTGATGCTATAAATCATCTACTGTAAATTATTAGCTCTTATTTATAGTCTATTTAATTATGAGCAAATGATCCACCAATGAAATAGCATTTTCTTTGACGAAAATTTTACTACGATTAATTTACTAACAACGCAGTTAATAAAGAATTTATAAATAAGGGAAAATTTACCTACTAATATGGCTGCAAATGACAGCGGTTAATAACGCTAAAACGTCCCCGAAAATAAAATTGACAGAAAACGAGAGAGAGAGAGAGAGAGAGAGAGAGAGAGAGAGAGAAGAGGATGGTCCACATGGATAATAATGCTGTTCGAAGTTGGCCAAGCGGTGGGCACCGACCTGATGGGAAAACCACAGCCACCGTGCGGATGACGCTCTATTTCTGCAAATTTGGCACGATAAAATCCATCTTCGCTAATACGTCCAGTAAATATGCTAATACGACCAAAAACTCGCCTAACAGGCGATGACCATATTCTAGCATATGGAGACCTGAAGCGTACACTGAGTGATTAAGATGTATTCCACATTCTACGACAGCCTGTAAAGAGTGTAAACCGGCAGCATATTGCTCACTTGGCATCCGATTCCGAGCAAGCAGTACCAGGGAAATATCAAACAACTACAATTCAATAGCGAACTAGATATATCAAATAGGACGCCGATCATGTCAGAAGGGCGTTCATCAGTACATGGCAACCTGTCATGGCTCTGTTGGCAGCAATCGGACAGAGGAGGCAAGAGCGATCGGATGATGATCGGACGACCGGGACATTCGGGCAGGGCAATCGGACAGAGGAGACGGAGGCGCTCGGATGATGATCGGACGGTCGGGAACGAGTGGGACGTTCGGGCAGGGCAACCGGACAGAGGAGACGGAGGCGCTCGGATGATGATCGGACGACCAAGAATGAGTGGGACATTCGGGCAGGCAACAGTGTGGGCCGAACGGGCCGGAAGGTTAGTTGATCCTGGACTTGTAACAGCATATAAATACAAGGCTGTGTAACCTAATAGGGGATCATCGAGAAGAATCTTTTCTGTTATCCCTGTTCCCCTTTCTTCTCCGTTCATCTTTCTGTGCTTCTATGTTCTTCCCTCAATGTACCTCTGATTTCTGAACTTCTTGTTGAATCGAAGCAATTTTTTGGCCTCAAATGGAATAGACTTGCATTGTTCATGACATATAGTATCAGAGCTTTGTCGATCCCTCGTTGATTTCTCTCACTCTCTCGGCTTTGATCTGTAAAATTCCAGGAGGAGGGTACCGACCGCCTCTGGGCTTGATCGGTGTAAGACCTACTCCTGGTTGGATTGGCTTGGAGGAGAAATCACAACGGCACCGACGAAGCGTGGCATTCAAGTGATACAAGTGGTGGAAGCGATGGAGGCTATGGAGAGAAGATTGACAGAGATGCTCGCGCAAATGAAAATGGATCTGGTGGATGAAGTGAAGAAAGCAACGGCAGAGCAACTGGCGGTGGTAGACCGAAGGCTTGAACAGCAAGGTGAACGACTGGACCAGGTGCAGATGAAAGTGAACTTGTCTTTGGATTCCATCGGTAAGATTCAACAAGAACAAGTTCATGTGGCAAAGGTGATGAAAGGTCCGACACTTCCTCCACTTTTGATTCCAGCCAAGGATGGACCCGGAATTATGGGAGCAAAACCAGATGTGGTTCAGGTAATACCACCCACTCAGACATTGCCTCATGTCTCCTTTCCCCCTCCCACACCCATAGTGTCTGAGGTGAGCGAAGCCAACAGATCAAATGAAACAGGAGGAAGAAGGAATTGGATCCCAAAAATGGATTTCCCAAGGTTTGATGGAACTGATGTGTAACAGCCCCAAGTTTATAAACAGTAATAAAATGCTTTATGAACAGTAATGAGATACTGTTCATGGCATTACTGTTCATGTTTACACTTTGGGCAGCATGTTACAAGTTAAAAACCTTCCTTTGTAGTCAAAACCCTAAAGAACCATTCAAAGTCTTAAAGGGATACAAGATAAAACTTGTATTATGACTGGGAAGTATTTTTATTAAAGCCTAGGTAAATTATCTTGACTAAAACTATTTTTGTTGCATTTTTAGAAATTATTTGGGCTTAAAGAAAAATTTATTGTCTTTAAATAAATATTTTCGGCCTAAAATAAATATTTATGTATTTTACAAAGTGAAAATGTGGTTTATAAAATTTATCTGGGAAATATATCATCCCAGTAGCTTATAGTAAAAATTTCATGAATTTATAAATTTATTTGCTATTTTTAAAAGCCCAGTCAAACCTTTTACGAATTTGAATAAGGTTTGGTCAACTAAACCGGTCTAAACCCAACCCTTGCACTGTAGCGACTCGGTCTCACGTGTTTGGGTCCAACCCATCGCGACTTGGTCCGCTCGGTCACGCCCCAACGCGAGCCCGACATCCACGCGTGATGCGAGCCGCCGATCTTCAATCGAGCAGGCGAGCTCACGATCCGCGAGACGCCCACGTGTATACTTTAATCTCCACCGTTGGATATTGATCTAACGAGCGAGGTTAGTGTGTGCAACCGACAACTCCGGATCCATGTTCAATCTCCACCGCTCGCTTCCAATCCAACCGTGACGCCTTTTCGTTTTAAACCTAAAGCGCGCTTTTATCTCGGCCGTTAGATTCAAATCCTCACGCTTTTCCTTTCTCGCGTGTTATTAAAGCCCGCACTCCTCGGACCGTTGGATCTTCATCGTGGCCCGATTAGTGTATGCATTCGGGCGACTCCGGATCCCCGCACAATCGTGGCCGTCCATCCTTGATCTAACGGTATCGCTTATTTCAATTTGAAATCAGAGGCGCGCGTTTATGCGGGCCTTTGGATTTCAATCCTACGGCGCTTCTTTTTGACCGTGGGCCTTTAAAGCCCAAAATCGGTGGATCGTTGGATTTTAATCGTATGGTCCATATGAGTGTATGCAATCGGACCATCCGGTTCAACTTTTCATCCTAACCGTATAAATCAAATCCAACGGTGTTGTGCCATCGCATCTAAAAGGGGTGACGTGTATATCTTTTAATTGATCGTTGGATTTAAATCCAACGTCTCTCTTTGAAAGCGGAGCCCCGAAGCCTTCGGGATTCCATTTAGATCTCGATCGGTCGATCTAGATCGTGCGGTCCATATTAAATGATACCGATTCAAATCATTTAATCTCTCTATTTATCACAGCCGCCCATTTCCAATCGGACGGCTGACATTCGTTTGAGCTTTTGTGAAGCGCGCGCGGCTGAGAATGACAATGGGACCCACATGTCAGTTGGCTCTTATCTTCTTCCCTCTCTCTCGTGCAGATCTCTCTCAGAACAGAGGAGAGGATTTATCCCAAAGTTTTTGCAACTAATTTTTGGGATAATTAGCCCTAAATGGACACCTCATCAAGCTCTAGATTTTTCCCAATTATCCTGTAGCTCAACTCCCTTATATATAAACCCTAGCTTTTGGAGTCTGCACCATTGTTGACCATCAAGCTCACTTTCCTCCATTGTTGTCCAGTGGAGTTTCTTGCTTCTATCCTTTGCTTATCTACCTTAAGCACGGCTTTACTTACAATAAAGATTGGTTATCTTTTGTAGGTCAAATCGAGTTTGTTTCTCTCATCCATCATCATCGGTTTTGAGTTTCGTATCTTTCCTATACTGGTAAGCCAAAAACCCTAGTTTCGATATCTTGAGCATCTTAAGAACCTTAGAAGCTGCTGTGAATCATTCTTTTAAGCATCAGTAGCTTGATCTTGCTTCAAACTCAAAAACTGTTATTCTAGCTTTTGGTCTTTTGTGTCATTTTCGGACCTAGGTTCTTCTGTCAATTTATCATCTTATTTAGGTTTTGACTAAACCCTAGCAGCATGACAAATTGATCTTTCAATTCTTGTCATCATCTATTTTGACTCTAGCTGAAATATGTCTCTGTTCTCTTGTCGGCCAACCGACAAAATAGGTGTTTGCTTTAGCTTTTGTAATCTAACTAGTTAGGTTAGACTAAGATTGGTTTGGGATATTAATTACCTAAAAGATCATGCTAAGATTCATTTATGAACTTTTGCATGATCTATACTTCTTTTCCAAAAGTTGCAATCATCTGTTTTGACTCTTTTCAAAAGCAAAACGGAACTTTGCAATAAACTCTAGTTTCGTCTTTTGAAAACAGTAAGCTATATTATGGGTTATTATCACTATTATGGGTAGTTATGGCTTAAGCATCTGTAATCATGCATTTCAGTTGATCATGCATATTTATGCCATTTTGGACTTATTGTCGCTTTAATATTTATTGGATCTTATTGCTCCTTTTAGAATCTGGTTCTCATCGAGGCTTTTGAATATACTTCAACAACCCGAGCTCGCAATGAAGTCTATTACTATCAAGGCAAGCATCTTCTTTGCACCATGTTGAACCAGATTTTGTACAATAGCTTTACAAATCCAGTGATATCTGTGCATGCTATTTGTCCGAAAATACAAAATGTGACTTGTAATAGCTAGCTATAACTGACATGGAGGATTACCTTAATTATGACCATACACTCAACTCTAGTGTAGTAATTGTATACTATATGGTCTATTTTCAGATTTGGCTTAGATATGCAGTCTAGAGATTTTAGAGTTTGACAAGCATATCTTGTCAAACATGGGAATCACCACTGAACTATTGTCATTTTAAACTCTTTGTCCAGTTTCTTTAAATCAGCCTTGTATTTGAAATTCAAATTGATCCGACAAGAGGAAGCTAGTGATGGTGCTTTTGTGCACGAGATTGGGTTTTGTGGTGGACTTGTCCGGTTAATTAAGGACCGAACTCTGATTATTCAATTCAAGTCCCCCACGTACTTCCACATGCAGTGTATGGGCGCTGTTTGGTTAAGTAAAATGTTGAGACTATTGAGTTGGAAACAGGAGAGTAAGGATATGTGTATTGGCCTTGTATGGCATAGATGCTTTGGTCTGAGGACTGTGTTTTATGCCATGTGAGCTTTGTATGTCGGTATCAGATGTTCTTAGGAGGGTGAGGGCGTATATGTGCCTCGTCGCATATACGATACCTTAATGGTGCCGATAGCATTCTACTATGGGTGGGGAGCCCAATTCGCTTTAAATTGTTTGGATCGGCATTACTGACACAACATGTGTGCCCCGTGGTTAGTAGGTGGTATAGCCTACACTAGTGGGATCAGTGCACACATGGGGGTCCAACTCAATAGTGTTGGCTTGTTGAAAAATACCAAATCTTAGCTTCCCCGGTCGGCATACCAAAGGAAGTGTGTCATCATTCGGAGGCATCCGAAGACAATGGGCTAGCTAAGTCATGTGGGTAAAGATGTACACCCCTGCAGGGTATAAACTGTTCGAATAGCCGTGTCCACGGTCATGGACGATAACTTGAATTGATATCACCTGTATAGAAGTTTTGATTTTTCAAAAATCTGGTTTCAGTTTATTTTCGGTTGGCATGAGGGAATCATGCACTGTACTGTTTACATTTTATGTATTTAATTACTGTTTTACATTATTTTTGATTTATTAAATTGCTTTATCAAAAGTTAGCCTTTATAGGTTAAGATGTATCGCTTTATGCAAATTTGAACCTTTATACCTTCCTTTTTGTAACCTTACGCATGTAACAACTCTACTCCTTTGAATAGGCTCTAATCACCACTTTCTTTGATTAGTTTGTGTAAGACTTGCTGAGTACCTTTTGTACTCAAGGTGCTACCACCTATTGTTGCAGGTGAGGATGGTTTTCTTTATGAAATACCCGTTAGCGCCGATCAGGGGGACGCTAACGAGTGACGCTACTTCTTGCCTCCACGCAATTGCCTGCGGGTGGATGAGGCCATTGGTGGACATTTTCCGTTTATTTTGCTTCCGCTGTATACTGTTAAAGTGACCAAGTCACTTAATATTATAGTGCTAACAGAATGATGTAAACTTATGTTTAATTATATCAATGTATGACTTGTATGTGTTTGATGCAATGTTGATGGAGGATATATATGCAATGGTCGTTGATCCTGGGAACCATTGTGAATCATATATATCCGGGAATCCTGTTTACTGGATCTGTCACTTGTTAAATTTATATCTTTAGCATGGTTTTTAATAAAGGGGCAGTACTGTTCCTTCATTAACAATTGTGCTACAGTATGAATTTAATTAGTAACATTTCCAATAACCGGGGGTCCTCACATGATGTTAGGATCTGGATTGATAAGTGTTAATTTTTTTTTTTGATATATCAAACTCCCGATGGTTTTCGAGTAGCAGCTGCAACTATGTATTTGGAGAATAGTGCAGCACATTGGTACCAAACATATAAGTCAGCAAATGTGTGGCATAATTGGGAGCAGTTCCAACAGGCCGTATTGTCTGAATTTGAAGTGAACACACACAGCATCAAGATGAGGGAAATATTGCAGTTACGGCAAAAAGGAACAGTAGAGGACTACAAGAAGAATTTTGACCAATTGGTGTATCACCTCCGGTTGTTTGACAACGCCATTAGTGACACTATGTTGGTTACATAGTTCATCCTAGGATTGAATGAAGAGCTGAAAGCTGCAGTCAAAATTTAGATTCCCACGACAGTAAGTCAAGCAGCTGTTTATGCCATGGTACAAGAAGGAGTGCTGGTGAGAACCAAAAGAGGGGCTCAAAGAGGAGGGCCATGGAGAGATAATCATGGAGCTGGAGGCAGAACAGAAGGGAAGGGACAATTTTCTTCGGGAGAATTATGGAAAGTCAGGCAGTTGGAGTACAGAAGAACACATGGGCTATGTTATGGATGTGGGGAGAAGTTCAGCCCCCAACATGATTGCCCCAAGAAACGACCTGCACAGCTGCAAGCAATGTAGGTGGAGAACCATAATGAAGTGTTGACCGATGAGGTTTTAGACTTCTTGGTGACTACTGAAGGTCCGGATGATGGAGACATACATATTTCCCTAAATGCACTAACTGGGGAATCTCACCCAAAAACAGTCAGGCTGAAAGCCTTGGTGGGAAATCAAACAATGCTCATGTTATTGGATTCCGGGAGCTCACATAGTTTTGTGAGTGCTGCCTTAGTACAGAGACTAGGCAGTACTCCCTTGCAAGTCAAGGTGGCTAATGGAGATCTCCTTCAGTGTGGAAGTCAAGTGTCCAGTTTTACATGGTGGATCCAAGGATATACATTCCAACAGGATATGAAGGTATTGGACCTTGGGGGTTATTATGCCATATTAGGCATGGATTGGTTAGAAGGATGGGGAGAAATGATATGCCATTGGGCTCAAAAATGGGTGAAGTTTCAGTATCAAGGCTCAGTCATCCAGTTACAAGGTGTGAGGGACATACCCTATTCTGAATTACAGGAAATGTCTGGAGATACATTGGCAAAATGGTACAAGGGCAATGAGGTTTGGGCTGCAGCACTACTGGAACCAGTAGCTGACTCCTCTTATGAAGTCATACCATCAGCAGTACAAGCAGTGATACAGCAGTATAGTGAGGTCTTCAAGGATCCAACTCACTTACCTCCTCATTGAGTCTTTGACCATACTATCCCTCTGCAACCTGAGACTATTCCGGTCAATAGCAGGCCCTACAGGTATTCGCCTTTGCAAAAAAATGAGATTGAACAGCAGGTGTCAGACATGATCAAGGCTGGACTGGTAACGCCAAGCATGAGCCCTTTTGCATCACCTGTGCTATTAGTCCGAAAAAAGATGGTAGTTGGCGTTTTTGTGTGGATTATAGGAAGTTAAATGCTTGTACTGTCAAGAATAAGTTTCCAATACCCGTAGTAGACAAATTGTTGGATGAGTTAGCTGGAACAACAGTCTTTACCAAGTTGGATTTAAAGGCGGGCTACCATCAATTACGAATGGTGGAGCAAGATGAATATAAAACTGCATTCAAGACACATCATGGACAATTTCAATTTTGGGTCATGCCATTTGGATTAACCAATGCACCGGTCACTTTTCAATGTTTGATGAATTCAATATTTGAAGCGTATACAAGGAAGTTTGTCTTAGTTTTCATGGATGATATTCTAATCTATAGTAAAAGCTTGGCCTATCATGTGCAACATTTGACAGTGGTATTCCAAATCTTGAGACAGCACCAGCTATATGTGAAGAGAAGTAAGTGTTCTTTTGCTCAGAGTCAATTGGAATACTTGGGCCATATTATTTCCAGAAAAGGGGTTGCAACAGATCCAGAAAAGACCAAAGCAATGTTACAGTGGCCTACTCCTACTTCTATCACGGAATTGAAGGGATTCCTAGGACTAACCGGGTACTACAGGAAGTTTGTACAAGGATATGGGATTATAGCTAAACCTTTGACTGTGCTGCTACAAAAGAAGATGTTCCATTGGAGCACTGAAGCACAACTCGCCTTTGAAGCTCTGAAGAAAGCCATGAGCAGCACCCCAGTTTTGGTGTTACCCGATTTTAATCAACCATTTTCTATTGAAACGGATGCTTGTGATACAGGCATAGGAGTTGTGCTACTTCAGGCAGGGCATCCAGTGGCATACCTCAGCAAGGCTTTGGGAGTTAACAATCGGAAATTATCCATTTATGAAAAAGAATTCCTAGCAGTTCTTTTGAGGGGACCTTTTATTATCAGAACAGATCATAAGGCCTTATGTCACTTAGAGGATCAAGTGCTTACCTCGGAGTTACAGAAGAAGGCAATGACCAAATTAGTGGGGCTACAGTTCAAATTTCAGTATAAAAAAGGTATAGATAACACACCAGCTGATGCCTTATCCCGGGTTGGGCATGTGTTCTCTCTACAAGCAATTTCTATGGGGCAACCGATGTGGCTTCAGGAGGTTTTCAACTCCTATACTGTTGACAGTAAGGCTCAACAACTACTCACTAGCTTGGCTGTGGCGCAGCCGGATGAGGAAGGATATACTTTGCATGATGGCCTCATTTGGTATAAGGGCAAAGTTTGGATAGGAGCAAACACATGTCTCCAGACTAAAATTATCCAAGCATTTCATGCCACTCCTATTGGTGGTTACTCTGGAATTCATGCTACATACCAGCAGGTTGTTTCATTGGGGAGGTCTCAAGCAAGATGTTCAGAACTTTGTAAAACAATGTGCAATCTACCAGCAGGCTAAACACAAGCAATGCAAGCTGCCAAGATTGCTGAATCCACTTCCTGTTCCCAATAGTGCTTGGCAAGATATCACAATGGATTTCATTGATGGCTTGCCAAAATCTGAAGGTTACAATGTCATTTTCGTGGTTGTTGACAGACTCACGAAGTATTCTCATTTCATTCCATTGCGCCATCCCTTCACGGCCAGTGTAGTAGCTAAGGCTTTTCTCCAACATATTGTGAAGTTGCATGGGGTACCTCGCTCTATTGTTTCGGACCGCGACAAAATCTTTACCAGTGCATTTTGGAAGGAGTTGTTCAAGTTGTGGGATACCAAATTGCAAATGTCCACAGCGTATCACCCCCAAACGGACGGGCAAAACGAAAGGGTAAACCAATGCCTTGAGATGTACCTTCGTTGTGCAGTTCAGGAGACACCCAATAAGTGGTTTCATTGGCTGGCCCTAGCAGAATTTTGGTACAACACGAACTACCATACATCATTGGGTTGTTCTCCCTATAAAGCTTTATATGGCACGGAACCAAATTATGGACAGCTGCCTTCCTTGACGACCTCAGAAGTAAGTTCAGCGGCACAACTCTTGCTCGAACGACAACAGTTTACTGAATATTTGAAACAACATCTTACTAAGGCTCAGTTGCGCATAAAGCAAATAGCTGACAAAGGAAGATCACCTAGAGAGTTTTCGGTGGGGGAACAAGTATATCTTAAACTGCAGCCTTACCTCCAGTCGTCGGTGGTTAATCGGCCATACCCAAAGTTAGCTTTCAAATATTTTGGACCATATCAGATTCTTCAGAAGATTGGTCCTGTGGCGTATAAATTGCAACTGTCGGCCAACAGCTTGGTGCATCCGGTTTTTCATGTATCTCAATCGAAGCAACATGTCCCCGACCACTCTCCTGTGTTTGCTTCGTTGCCAACTCCAGTGGAGCTATCTGCTGATGATGTGTTTCCGGAGAAAATCCTGGATCGCCGATTGGTAAAGAAAGGAAATGCTGCCCATTTACAGGTGCTGATCAAATGGTCGTCCTTACCAGCGTCTTCAGCCACCTGGGAGGACTACGATGTCGTGCACGAGCGGTTTCCATTGGCATCAGCTTGGGGACAAGCTAAACCTTAAGGGTGCGGCAATGTCATAGCTTTGTTGGCAACAATCGGACAAAGGAGGCAGGAGCGGTCGGATGATGATCGGACGACTGGGACGTTCGAGCAGGGCAATCGGACAGAGGAGACGAAGGCGCTCGGATGATGATCGGACGGCCGGGAACGAGTGGGACGTTCGGGCAAGGCAATCAGACAGAGGCGCTCGGATGATGATCGGACGGCCAAGAATGAGTGGGACGTCGGGCAGGCAACAGTGTGGGCCGAACGGGCCGGAAGGCTTAGTTGATCCTGGACTTGTAACAACATATAAATACAAGGCTGTGTAACCTAATAGGGGATCATCGAGAAGAATCTTTTCTGTTATCCCTGTTCCCCTTTCTTCTCCGTTCATCTTTCTGTGCTTCTGTGTTCTTTCCTCAATGTACCTCTGATTTCTGAACTTCTTGTTGAATCGAAGCAATTTTTCGGCCTCAAATGGAATAGACTTGCATTGTTCATGACACAACCATATGCCAAAAGGACGTTCATCAGTAGAATTGCAACATCTGGGAGGTAACCCGTTAATGTCCAATTGCGTACAGCACTACAGTCTACAGGTTACTAAGCAAACAATTGTTTGATGCATTTAGGCTTTAGCAAGATCCATCTTACCAGCAATCGCACAAAAAAATGCACCTTGATGGGAAAAAAGAGGGTAAGCTCTCTTCTGTTTTTTCAACAGTGCAAATGAGAGATATAACAAAGAAGGAATTCTAGAAGCAGAGTAAAACCAAGTTCCCCAGAAGCAGAGTAAACCGAGGAGTCCCCAGAACATGCATCATTGCACAGAAACCATGATCCGAGAGAAAAGAACACTACTTCACCAGGTCACCACCAATCACAAAAGCACAGTTATCAAAAGTAACAGCAATGGACCGAAGAAGCCAGAGTAAACATGAATTCCAATGTCAACTCAATTAAGCTACAGCCTACAAGCAGTCAAGCCCTCACAAAATGCAGGCCTTGAGCTATATATAACCCAGGATCAACACATGAAGCTGGAAACTAGGGACTACAAATCTGCAATGCCATCTTGCGCAACCCAATATCAATTATGAAGAATAAAATATAATGCACATAAATGCAATAGCCAGGCCATCCAGATTGTACCAGAAAATAACTTAAAACAGGGATTAACAGGCCTCCTACAAGTCATGATGAAACAGGTCGATGGGCGTATCCAAGATATAATTCATATAAGAGATAAATCAGAACCGATACAGGCAGTACAAGGTTGTTCCTAGACCAAATTGTAGAGCTAAACTCCAAAATGCACTGGATATGATTATATCTGCCTAAACCATATTGTGAAGCTAAAATCGAATATCATAGCACCAACCTACCGTCCACTGTCATACCATATCCATATTGTAAATTGACTCTTGTAAGTTGTGACACAAGAGAGGCAAACTCCAAGCTAACTAGCTGAATAGCTTTACAGGAACTATAGGATTCCTAAACAACAGTTCATGAACTGCAAAGCAAGGAAACTATCACCAAAAAGGCTAACATTTGACTAGCAGATAGCACCGTCGACTCTAAATCTCTTAAGCATTCAAATTTTAAAAGGGGAACATATTAAAGATGGCTCAGGGCAATACGCACAAACTAGTTGCCTTCGAAACAAAGACAGCATCCCTGCAAGAGTGAAGGCATGTGCAAGCTCAACAAGACAACAAGGCACCATCAGTAAGTAATAGAAAGCCAAACATACAAGCCCTGCAACATTGGCGAACAATGAATCATCAAGAAAAAGCATCATAAGCATAACTAACATGCAGATTCAACAACAACAAAACAAAGCTTAATTTGACAAATCAAAATTATGTCCAGACCCAGACCTTATTTGGATCCAATACATTTCGTCCCAAGGCATCCAAACTTAACACGACCAAGAGTAGCAGATATCATTGTTCTCCCTACCATCGTTTTAGTCTTCCATAACACAAGACAGATGCTTGGGCAACTAAAGGAGTAAAATTGGAGTGGTGAATCACCGGCCGAATCCGGCGGCGTTGAGGCCGAGCAGCATCCGGCCGCTGTCCCCGGCGGGCACGTACGCGACGTTCGGCGAGCGGGCCAGCTCCGCGGCGATCTCCTTGGCCGCCTCGATCCTCCTCAGCTCGATAAACCCTGTCCCGGCGGCGGCGGTGGCCTCAGAGATGAGCCGCGCGGACTCGCTCTCTCCCTCGGCGCGCACGATTGCCGCGCGCCTCTCCTGCTCCGCCTTGGCGACGAGGAACTTGGAGCGCTCGGCCTCCTGCTGCGCGACCTGCTTCTTCTCGACGGCCTGCGAGAACTCGATGCCGTAGGAGAGGTGGGTGATGGCGACGTCGTCGAGGATGATGTTGAACTCGCGGGCGCGGCGGATGAGCGCGTCGCGGACGAGCGCCGAGACGTGGGGGCGCTCGGTGAGGAGCTGGTCGGCGTTGAACTGGGCGACGACGGCCTTGAGCACCTCGTTGCCGATGGAGGGTAGCACCTTGTCGTCGTACTCGAGCCCGAGGGAGGTGAAGATGGTGGGGAGATGCACGACGTCGGGGCGGGAGAGGAGGCGGAGGGTGAGGTTGACCATCTGCAGGTCCTTGGTGCCGGAGTTGGAGGAGAAGTTGTGCGGCCGCGTGCGGATGTCGAAGATGTAGGGCTTCTGGAGCCAGGGCACAAGGAAGTGGGTGCCCTCGCCGACGGTCTCCGGGAGCACGCCTCGGAAGCGGTCGAAGATGACGACGCGCTCGCCGCCGTCCACGGTGTAGAGCGACGCCGAGAGGAGGGAGGCCGCGGCGCCGAGCCCCGCCGCCGCCTTCGCGATGTTGGTCAGGAAAGACACCGCCGCGGGACCGCCGGCCATGGTGGTTTTTTTGGGTGGATTTTTGGACGGCGGCGCGGGAGAAAAAACCCTAGCAAGGATTTAGTTTGGGGATGGGAATGGGGCGGCGTGTGGTGTGGATCTGACGGTGTGTTTGGTGGGTTTTGTGTGGGTTTATTTCTTGGGGGAGAAGAAGATTGGTTGGGGTCTGGGTCACTGACAGGTGATGGCCCGGTGCCAGTTTTGGATTGGGAGAGAAGAAAGAAACTTCGTGTGAGCTTTTGCTTGGACCTGAACCGCTAAACGAGTAAACGGCCTTGAGAGAATGGGCCGTTTGGGCACTAGCGAACTTGGATTTTTTTAAAAAAATATTATTATTTTAAAAGATATTTACAAAAATAAATAGCCACCCTCAAAAAATTACAAAAATATATCCCTGTCGTCAGTTCAACTGGCGATAGGAACTTATCGCTAGTTGAACTGGCACTAGCGAACGTGGGATTTTTAAAAAAAATATTATTATTTTAAAAGATATTTACAAAAATAAATAACCGCCCTAAAAAATTACAAAAATATGTCCATATCGTCAGTTCAACTGGCGATAGGAACCTATCGCTAGTTGAACTGGCGACAAAGACCCTGTCGCCCCCCTTGTCGCCAGTTGAGGTATGTATCGCCAGTTGAACTGGCGACAGAAAGTTATCACGAGTTCAACTGGCGACAGGAACTGGCGATAGATACCTCAGCCCTTGATTTTCCCTATTCCACTTAGCTAGTTTTTATTTTCATAAATTTTAAACGGTATCAAATCTGTTAGACTCGCAATAATATTTTGTCATCGTCGTATGTTGTTCTACTACGGTTAATTTTTGAGGAATTTTGTGAGGACGTTTGAGGCATGAACGATTTGTAAAGGGGAAGGTAAGTGATATTGCGATTCACCCGGGAATTCATACACACTGATATTACAGAATTTGTAATAGAACGTCATAACATTTAATTGAAATGATAATTCACAACATTGGTAATAATATATTTCTCGTGGTCGCGACCTCAACGTCTCCCATGTGGACTGCCTCTAGTCGGGGCACCGAATGAGGTCCCCGCGGCGACGTCCAGAATGACGATGTCTTCTTGGTCCTGAGTATTTTGCGTGGGGCATGTTTTGAAGGTGTGCCCAGACTCCCTGCAAATGGAATACTTCTTCGTACGACGTCCGCCGCTCGTCCATATTGTTCTCGATGTGCCGCACTGCCGCGCCAACATTTCCTTGAGTCTACCAATGTCTCGCGCCGCATTAGTTGCTCCCAGGTGGGATGGCCAGTGAAATGGCCAACAACGGCGTAACAATACATCTCTCTACTCCATGTTTGCATCACCGTCTCCTTGGTAAAATAGTGAGAGAGGTACTAACCGGGATGCTACGCCACCGTCAAACAAGCGGCCATGACATGGGAGCAGGGCCTATGCAGAATGAAGGAGCTTGTTACAAGTACATACGCAACTATCGCGGCGTAGCGTGCACTCAAGGGTGATCCTCTCGCGGTTAGTCCCACGACGTCCTTTATCCCTGCATATTATCTCAAAGCGAAGCTCCCTCGTGCCCATCTTGAATGCCCGGTGCATCTCACCCTTCTTGCACTTCTCCTCCGTGTATGCGGTGATCATGACGGAGTAGAGTACTCTGTCATTTGCCATGGCGAGCGACGCATCGCTGCATCTGTTAACAAAATAGTTTGTGATACCGCAGAGAATTGCTTCCACAATACCAACCAAAGGGAGGCACCTGGTGCCGTGCATGACCCAGTTGTAGACCTCAGCTAGTGTAAGATCGAGGAGGCCGACTAGAGGGGGGTGAATAGGCGTTTTAAAACTTCTATGCGTTAAAACTGAATTCTAATGCGGAAGCTAAATAACAATTCGGTTTAGCACAATTAAAGCCTACAACAACTAAGTTCAATAAGTGCACCAACAATACAAGTCAATAATAAATAGAGCAATTTTAGCAAAGACTTAAAAGCAATTAACCAATGATATAAACAATTAAGTACATAAGATAGCATTCACACAAGTAAGCAATTTAATTCTAGGAATATAAATTGCTATGTAGTAAAGCTAGAATGGAAACCACAATTGACACGACGATATTTTTCCCGTGGTGATCGAAGACTTGCCGGTCTCCCCTAATCCACGTTGAGGTAAGTTCAACCTTTTGGATCGGCTCCAAAACGCGAGGCAACACCTCCGAGGTAAGTCCAAACCACTTGGACCGGTTCCAACCGAACCAACACCTCTAAGTGAGTTCAACCGCTTGAACCGACTCTAACTTGAACTTATCACCTCAATCCACTAGGGTTGCTCTTACTCCGCTCCGGAGATGGCGAGCACCAAGCCACTCACAAACACCGGGCCTTCTCACAAGCTTCACTTGAGAAGATCACCGAACCACGACGCCTCCACGCCGTCTAGGTGTCGGCGAACACCAAGAGTAACAAGTCTCCAACTTTCACTTGAACCAATCAAGTGTCAAAGCTCTCGTGGATACTAAATCCACCACCTAATGCAACACATGCAATAGGATTTGCCTCTCAAACCTCACTAAGTGCAATACATGCACAAATGGGAGTAGAGGGCTTGCTCTTAGCTCAAAGGAACTCAATGGGATGCCAAAATTGCCTCTCAACCGGCCAAGGGGGTATTTATAGTCCCCAAACCAAAAACTAGCCGTTTGGAGACGAAACAGCCAAAAACTAGTCGTTACAGTCTTTTGCGGTCGTACCGCACTCACAAGGGACGGTACTACCGTTCTGCGGTACTATCAGCAGATTATACGGCGGTACTACCGCAGCCCGATTTTCAACATGCATTTACACTCGGTAAAAATGTCATAACTTTTGACTCCGATGTCGGAATTGAGTAATCTTGGACTCTATTGAAAGCTTATTCAGAGGGCTACACAACCCACCTATTTGATTGATCTCAAACACATTTGATCAAATCAAAAAGCACAACTCAAAAGAGACACTACCATGGTCTAAGTCCAAAGAAATAGCAACACGCAATCTTAGACTATGTCAAGGGAATACACATGAATCTTAGTCATTTGGAAAACACATTTGCAAACTTAGATCATGCCACAAGGAGTAGGTACATGGACTTCAATCATTTGCAAAACACATTTGCAAAGCATAGTCACATGTTACAAGGATTAAACGCATGAGCCTCGACTATTTGCAAAACACATTCGCAAATAATAGCATCATGCCACGGTGAGCTAGAGAAAGCAAGATTGAGCTATCAACACATGATGAGACTCAAGCTACTAGACAAGACCTCTCTTAATAGTACGACAACCTATACTAGCAATCCGGTCTTCCAACCAAACACCAAGACCGGTAAAAGACTAGGAACACATCCTTAGCCCTAGCTAGTCATACCTTTGCCTTGAGCATCTTCTTGAAGGTTGATGACGCACATCTTCACTTCAAGTCCGGGTCATCGTCTTGATATGCATCAACCCATGATGCATCCTTTACTTGACCTCAATCAACATATGATGAGTCTTCTCTTGACTTGATGATCAACTCATGATCATCTCTTCTTCGAAATCTTGATATGCATCAACACATGATGCATCATCTCCTTGAACCTTGACTTGATGACGATCAACACATGATGCCATCCAAAGTCTTCATCACCCTGGAACATAACCTATTCATCCAACTCATGAAAAATGTTAGTCCCACAATGTCATTAACATTAATTACCAAGATATACCTGCATAAATGCTTTTGAACAAGCCATTACTGAAGGTGCGGTATTACCGTCAACTAGCATCCGGTAATACCGCTCTCCGGTAGTATCGTTTCTCAGATGCGGTACTACCGATTTCCAGAGGCTCGAGAAATACAGAAAAATACCTTCTCTGGAATTTACATACCGCCACATAACAAACGGAACAACCGGGTTGCGGTAGTTTCGCCAACACATTTGCGGTCATACGCCACGCGTAGTTCCGCCACATGAACTCCAGACTACCGCACATCGGTAGTACCGCTACCAAATGCGGTCATACCGATTTCTACCGAACTTCTTTGAAGCTTTTGAAATGCATGCATGACTCCTTTGTCTTGAGTCATGTCGATCTTTTATCACCTTTGCATTTCCTTTTATGTCATCACTCAAACTCCGGACTAAGCCTTGAAACATCTTAGCACACATGTTAGTCCCACAACACAATTTCAAATAATTGAATGTAATTGGTATGAGTATATATAAACACGAAGTTATATATATACTCAAGAGTTATGTTTCAAAGTTGATCACAAGGATCAATACTGATGAAACAACAAGGCCATGAGTATATATAAACTACACAAGTTATATATACTACAAGTATATACGAACTACACAAGTTGTATATACTGAATATGAGTGTATACAAACTACACAAGTTGTATATACTCATATGAATATATTAACTACGCAAGTTAAATATATTCAAGGATATATGAACATCCATGAACTACACAAGTTTCATATGTTCTCATATACTCATATGAATATACTAACTACACAAGTTAAATATATTCAAGGATATATTTCAAAGTAAAGATCCTTAATATATGTGGAAAGGGAATATGGATCAATACCAATGAAACCACAAAATATAGAATGGACTCCCCCTAAATGTGTGCATACACAAATGTGTAATGGAAACATATGCACATATCCAAGTTAAACTTTTTGGTGGAGTTTATCCTATATTTTGGATCCGAGGAATGCAACAAGATATAATAAAACGAAGTAGAATGCATACTTCTTGTATTTCCATCTTTATATCCAAACGAGACTAAGCAATAGATAATCAATAGAATTGTTAGTCTCACAAATAGATTGTCATTTATGAATACATACCTGTTTGGATTTTTGCTTTTATATCCAAGCTGAGACTAAGCATGATATAACAATAAGAGTATTAGTCTCACAAGTGCATTTGTCATTAATCACTTAATCACTTGCATGCCTTCATGATTTTCACCTTTATATCCAAATAAGACTACACAATATGTATATCAATAAAAGTGTTAGTCTCCCAATTAGATTTATCATTAATCACCAAAACTCCATTACCACATAATGGCGGGTCTAGATCTTTCAGCTAGGTTGGTTGTCATGAAACCATATTGACCACCCCTGTTATGTAGCAGCGACCACTTCTCCTTAGGCTCGTGCTCAATCCAGTCTGAGAAGCATTTCACCTGTGCCCCTGTCTTCCTCGTGACACTAGGACCGCTTGTGGGTAGCTGTGGCAATGCTTGGGGGGGCCTGGTCAGCGCTTGGGGCGGCCCTTCTCACTGCCTCCCTTCCGTGGGTTTGGGTCCAGTCATCTAGAATCTTACAGAGTGTTTTCGAACTTCCGCTGCTGGTTCTGGTTGTACAGCCGCTTGAATAGGTTCATCAAGTCCTTGTTGCAGAACTGCTTATAGAAGTTTGCACCCAAGTGCCTCATGCACCACCTGCTCTATAGATCCGGCCATAGAAGTGGTACGTTCTCTCCTCGTTGTACCTGAGTTATTGCACGCTGGCGGCGCCCTCCGCTCCGCCCTCCACGTGGCGGCTCCTCTACAGCTCTACCGCCTCCTCCCTCAGCGTCAGCGTCAGCCCGCGCCGCCTCTCCTGCCCCTCTTCCTCTCCGTACTTTGGCTCTCCCTTTCCCAGTCTCCCTTCGTTCCGCCTCCTCCCTTAGCGTCAGAGTCGGCCCGCGCCGCCTCCCCTCCCCCTCTTCCTCTCCGTACTTTGGCTCTCCCTCTCCCAGTCTCCCTTCATTCCGCCCCCTCCCCCTCTTCCTCTCCGATTTGGTTTGAATTTTGAACTTTGAATGAATATTGAATGGTATGAACTGTCAATGAAAGGTGTGAGGTGTGAACTATGAATTTGTGATTGATTACGATGATCACATATTTTTTATTCCCGAGCTGGCCATGTCGCCCTCCTCCTCTCCTTCTGTCACGAGCTAGCCCCGCCGCCATCCCCTTCCTCCGAGCCGGCGGCCGACACCACCATCCTCCCTCCCACTAGCGCACGTGAGCCACTCGTGCCATGCTAGCCTCGTGTCATACCTAGTATAGCCCGACACTGTTCGTGTCGGGCCGGGCCGGGCCGGCCTACCGTGCCTGAGTGTCGGCTCAAGCACGACATGGACCTTCGTGCTGGGCCGGCATGGCCCACGAATAGTGCAGGTTGTGTCGTGCCTCGGGCCGGCCCGATAGGCACGGTCCGTTTGGCCAGCTCTAAACCAATGGTCAAATACGTGACAACCACTACCCGCTTTTCTTCCTCTCCTCGATATCCTTCCCGCAGAACACCTACGATGAGAAGCTGCATGGACAACGCCGAGTAAGAACCTACCAGAGAAGGAGGTTGCGACCACGCCCAGAGAGGAACCCGAGGCTCGAAGCTCCACTCGCCACGGTGGCGCTAGCGAAGGTTGCACCCGGTGGCTACGGAGCTCGCTGCCGGCAGCGGCGCTCGCGAAGGCCACGACCAATGTTAGTGGTGGAATTCGAGCGTCACTGGGCATGACCTACTCTACTGGAGCTCGAGGGGCGAACTAAAAAAAACAAGTATCCACAACAAAAACAACTTCATATTACAAAACAAAGCGTAACAACATGATGCAACATACAAGAACTCTGGTGCAACATCAACAAATACCTATTGCAATCAAATAAAAATTCTCACGCAACAAACCGACATAACCACTGCAACAAAAAAGACACTTGTTTCAATAAAAAGAAAAAACAATTGCAACAAAATAGCACTCTTGTTGTAACAACATGTTTAGAGGAGGTACGCGAGTCTGAAACATTCAAGAAAAATGTCTGCAACAACTCGATTTAACTATCTTCAACAACTCAATCCGTTATCGCAACATCCAGAACATACAGTTCCAACATTTCAAATCACCTATTGCAACAAAAATCCTAATTGCTACAACAAACACATTAAACTAACCGACCTCAACCTCAGATGTGCTAAGCAAAGCTTCCTCGTGTGACAATGTTGTTAAGAGCGACTAATGGTTGGGAGGTGGATCCCATGGCGAGCAGCAAAAAGGCTCGGATACAAGATTGAAGTGATCGAGGGGAGTGAGGTGGATTCAAAGCAGAAACAGGGTGGATGGGGGGTGAGTGAAGAGGATGCAGAGGAGAGGAGTGTGGCACCAGCCACTGATGAACCATCAGAGGGGTAGAAGGCGTGGATGCTATTGCAGATGAAAATGGGGATGGGGGCGTAGAGGGATTTTGAGACAGAAGTCACCTAGGGGATTCGACGGAGTTACTCGCATATGTGAACTAGTGGGTCAGTGGGTGAAGCGCCCGAAATTTTCCGCTTTGCTCGGATGTAAGTGGCTTATGGTTGCTTATGGTTGCCTTGAGAATTTTCTTGGGAAAGAAGAAGGTAGATACAAGTTTTCGTAGGATTCAAATCCTCTGACATTGCAAAAAATAATAGAGAGAAAATTTTCTTGGGAAAGATGAATGTAGATACATGTCCGCGTCGGATTCAGATCCTGTGACATTGCAAAAAAAATGGTAGAGAGCAACAGTGTCATAACATTGCGACGATCTGAGCTGTCCGATCCAGAAAGAACGGACCAAACCAAATGCTACAGTGTCATTACACTGTAAACTACAGGTTTTCCTAGAGTGTTTTGCTACATGCACACGACGCGCTGGATCTTGACCTTTAGTTTTTTATCCAACGGGACCAATTTCGTGGTTCTGTAGCGCGTGATCCGCCCCCGTTACCCTGTCACTACCGGCTAATGGGCTAACGAGCGAAACCCAGTTCGTACATGGGCTAGTGGCGATTCGTACCCGTCCTTTTCGCCCGTCTTACATGGAAACGCTGCGACGGCAACAGCGTATGCCTGCCACTGCCACTGCCGGAGATTGGAGCGAAGTTAACACCGACGCCGTAGTGCCGTGCCGCTAGTCCGCCAGTGCAGCAGCGCACGCGTACCCAGAGGTTGCCGGCCCGGTCGGCGCGGGCGAGCGCACCGTGTACTGCGAAGAAACATTAATGGCGGCGCGAGATGGTTGCGCCTTGCACTTGCGGGATGTGCCGGACGGTCGGACACCCCTCGCGGCGCGGCACGTGGTAGCACGCACTTGCCAAGTGCAATTGCCAGTTGCTGAGGCGGGACGGGACGGGACGGGACGGGAGGCTGAGAGCCTGAGCGGGGCTCCATCCATCGATCCACTCCAGCGCCCACCCACCCCAACCGACCGGCCGGGCTGGCGGGGCTCGGCGCAACAAAAAGCGATCGATCGACCGGCCGTGCAGGCGTGCAAGCAGCAGCCGTAGCGAGTACAGGCACAGGCAGGCCCGCGTCAATTATAACGCTCCCCACGACGCCTGCCTGCTTTACAACAGTGAACTTCAATGCGCCGTCCTCATGTGCATGCCTGCCAGTTCCAAGTACCTTGCTCATACACTGCTTACTGAAAAGCAGCAGGAGTACTAACCCACTGTAGCACTAGTACAATCTACACGATCCAAATGTGCAGAAACGGACTTGCGTTCTGAGAAGAAAGTGTAGAGGTCCTAGAGGAGATCGAACAGAACGGTTGTGCCGAAAGGTGTGTCAATGGATTGGAGTGGATTGGGATTGGATTGGCGGCCGATCGAGGTAGCTGTTCTAAGGACCAATAATTCGCGACGACCATTATTGCTAGAAATAGCCCATTGATTGTTGTGGACTAGTATGGGGAAGCCACTCCGGCTCGGCCTTCTTTTTAAAAGCCTGACAACTAATGACAGAGGGAGTGCATGATCTATGTATCCAATCCCAACCATCTTGTTCTTTTTCTTTTATTTTTTCTTCGAGGAAGGAAGGATGCCCGGAGTAATGCTCGGCAAGTACGGCCCTCAAATACAAGCACATTGACGCGTTGTTATCATTGGAGCAGTTCGTATCTTGAGGACAATCTGATATGCTGCCAACACACAGGCATGTTCTTGTTGCTTTCTCAGAAAGCTCTTCTGTTCTGCAATATAGAAAAGTCGATCGAACTCGAACGGCAACTAACTGAAATTAGGGTGTTAAATGCCATGGTTTACTACAGTGCCATCGTTTGGCTTGGTCAATTTACTTGTTAATGAACGGGTCGTCTGAGGATTATCTGTGGGGCTGTCACTCAGCATGAGCAGCATGGGAGCGAAGGAACACTTTTCATTCAGCTTATGATTTCACTCAGTTACATGGCAAATTCAGAGCGCTTGAGTAGTTCAGGAGGTACTAGCACGAAAGCAACTTTTTTTTCACTTGATGTAGTTGTAACTGTTAGGTAATGATACGTATGACCCGCACGATCAAAACAAAATCAACTGAGACTTTGTTCAGAATCGCACGGGATTCAAACCTAAGATGTACCTTTGCATTATTAATAGTAACATCAATCATGTACTAATTACATATTGCACCAGTGCTCCTCCTATCACCAACATCGATCTCTCCACACACACAGCTAATCGAAAGAATTAAGCAAGAAAGAAGTATCAAGAAATTCATGAAACTTCAAAGAATAAACAGCACACGGTAATGCCCTAGGACAAGCACAAGAAGACAAGAGAAAAAAATCCAGAACCTTTCACTATGTTGGCTGACACGAGTTGGAGCGATCGAGCTTCAGCTCTGGCTGATCGACCCAGCGGGCTTGAGCGGCCGATCGTCAGCCTCGTCCACCGACGTGCTCCGCCCGGACCGGGCCATCGACGCCGACCCAGGGCCACCGAGCTCCTCGATGCGCACCACGATCTCCGGCGTTGCCGGCCGCTGCTCCGGCACCGGCACGGTGCAGTCCATGGCCAGCCGCAGCATCTCCACCATTTCCTCCTCCGCGCCGGGGTGCCTCAGCAGCTCCGTGTCGAACACCTCGGACGTCCACTCCTCGCGCACCACGGAGCGCGCCCACCGCGGGAGGTCCACGCCCTCGTCGTGCAGCACGGCGTGCGTGGGCGCCTTCCCCGTGAGCAGCTCCAGGAGCAGCACGCCGAAGCTGTACACGTCGGCCTTCTGCGAGAGCCGGCGCGGGTCCGCCACGACCTCCGGCGCGCGGTAGCCCGCCACGCGCGTGGACGGCGCGCCCGCGGGGCCGACGAGGCTCGCGAGGCCGTGGTCCGCCACGCGCGCGTCCACCGACCGGCTGAGGAGTACGTTCGACGACTTGATGTTACCGTGCGCGACCTTGGAGCCCGTGGCGTGGATGTACTCGAGGCCGCGCGCCGAGGCCAGCGCAATGCGCCTCCTCGATTCCCAGTTCAGCGGCGAACGGCCGGATCCACGGTTGCCTAAAATTACCACGGCAGTTAGAAAATCTTATTCAATTCGAACACTAAAACAGAAAGAGCTTTTCACGAACACTGAGCGTACCGTGAAGCATTGAGGAGAGGCTGCCCATGGCGACGAACTCGTACACCATGAGCTTCTCGTCCTTGCTGAAGTAGTAGGCCTGCAGGGGCACGACGTTAGGATGGTCCATCCCGCCAATCGCGGCGATCTTGTCCCGGAATTCGCGCTCCGGCAGCGAGGTCTCCTTGAGGCGCTTCACCGCCGCCACCGACCCTGACTCGAGCGCGGCCTTGTACGTGGTGCCGTACGTGCCCTTGCCAAGAACCTCCGCGGACGCGCGCAGCAGGTCCTCGAGGTCGTATGGCCGCGGCACCCTCCCGAAGAAGAACAGCTTCTTCCGCCCCACGGCGGCGGCGGCGACGGCAGGCAGCACTGGAGGGGGCGGTGGCGTAGGCGGCCGCGCGTCGGAGACCCGTGGGGTGTAGCCGTTCGGGCTCATTGCCTCTTTGCTGCGCAGGACCAGCTCCGCCGCGACGGCGTCCTGGCTTCGGTGGGCTCTTGGCTTGCGCCGCAGGGCGCCACACGCGAGGACGAGGACGGCAGCGATAAGCAGGAAGCCAAATGCGCAGCCGATCACAATGCCGGCGATGGCACCGCCGGCGAGGTGGCGCCCCCCTCGCCTACGGCGGTCCGCCGAGGACGCTGCTTCGGGCGGGAGAGCGGGAGCCTGGGATGGCGACTGGGAAATTGGCGTTCGGCACGGCGGGAGGGGCTTGCCGCACAGCGGCATGCCGAGGAAAGACGTCGCCGGCATGCCGCCGAGGCCTTTGGGAATCTCGCCGGTGAGGTTGTTGAAGGATACGTTTAAAGAGGTGAGCAATGGCATGTTGACGTTCGGCAGCTCGCCGGTAAGGATGTTGCCGTTCAAGTAGAGCAGCTGGAGCTTCCCGTTCTTGGCAATGGTTGGCGGTATTCTCCCCGAGAAGCGGTTGTCCGCGAGGTTGAGCTGCGTCAACGCCGGGAGGGCCAGAATCGCGACCGGGAGCTCTCCGGAGAGGTGGTTCGACTGCAGGTTGATGACCCGTAGCTGGACGCACGATGCCAAGTCAGGCGGCATCGGGCCGGAGAGCGCGTTGTACCGCAGCGACAGCACGATGAGCTTGTTGAGGTTACCGAGCGCGCCGACGGGGAAGGTGCCGCGGAGGCCGTCCCCGGGGAGGTGGATCTCCGTTACGCGGCCGCCGGTGCAGACCACGCCGGTCCAAGAGCACGTCGGCTGGGACGAGTTCCAGAACACGGACGCCGACCCGAACGGCGCGAGGAAGCCCTGCAGCGCCGCGGCGTCCGACGCCAGATCGTTGGCACCACGGGCCGCGCCGGCGGCGAGGGCCAGGAGGAACATCAGCAGGGCGGCAGGCGGCGGGGGCATGGCTGGGTGGTTTCCTGGTTGATCACACCATGCAGGGAGGAGGGGAGGAGAGGAGAGGAGAGGAGAGAAGAAACAAGAAAGTAGAATATTGGAAATGGAAGCCTTCCAATGCTTTGTTTAGTGGCAAGGGGAAATAGGAGGATACCAGTGTACAGATGATATTGCAACTGCGCGACGAGATTTGGACGTGTTCTTGACCGTCCGACTGAATGTTCGACGGTTCAGATCAAGTGCTAGCCATTGAGAAATCTTATACTCTAGCCTGCTGTTGATTTTGATAGTACGATAATCTGGAGTCCTGTATAACCTGGAGTAGTACACAACAGTGCATGAAAATGATTTGCACAATTGTAGCAGATTCAGTGATTTGGTTTTGTAACAAGAGTTGCTAAGAGTTTCCAAGCAGCTGGTCAGTTCACCTTGAATGAGCCGCGCGGGTAGAGGGGGAGAGGAGGCGGAGTTGTCGTCCTTTGTTTCTGTGTCATCCGTTGTTATCGCCGAGAGAAAGAACTGCATCCTCACCTAATTCATGTGAAGCTCCTCTCCGGTGGGCCTATTAGCGTGTGGATCATCTTGCATCTGCTCCCTCTTCTCTCTCGAGTCGGTGCTAGGGTGGTCTTCTACGTTGCTCGGTTCTTTCAGTTTGTAGCTCCTGTGGGTTGCTTGGGAGGCGTTGTCTTTCCATCAGCTTTGATGTGTTTGTGCGGCAGAGCTGGCTAGGGTGTGTTTCAAAGTTGGCTAGTTGGCGTATCTCGCTCTGGTGTTGTTGTCGTAAGACGTGTCTCTGTTGCGGCTCCCCTCTCACAGAGGGCAGTGCTCCTGTCTGATTGTATCATTTTATTTTACCTATTTTCTCCTACTTTATTAATACAAAGAGCAGTGCTCTTGCCTTTCGTTCAAAAAGAGTTGCTAAGCTTTTTTATTATCTGCATTGTAGGTCTATTTCACGAACACGAGTCCTAGATCACAGTCCTGCTGTGAAGACCCCGCCCAAGAGGATGGTGCTGATTCAGGTTCCCTGATGCGCGGACGTGGACGGCATAGAATGGGATGCAGAGTTTTCTCTTGGCATGGCGCGACAAAGTAAACGGATTTGCGACCAAGTCCTGGAACCGTAACTGTCGAGGGGCTATGAGCACGGTGGCTTGTAAATGCCATCATGGTGCAATCGTCAGGAAAGCTTTGGGTAATCACGTACGATGATCGTTTGTCAAACATCATTCGTTGCAGGATTTATTTCTCAAGTAGTAACCGTACCTTTCCTTTAAGCCGTGCTGTACCGCGGAATTAAATTGAATAACTCTACTCGGAACAGCGACTCATCGTCAGATACAGATGGAACATGCAAGACGCCACTGCTATATATGTTGCTCTAGATTCATTTGTCTTCACCTACGCAACATCGGACCGGTGTGCGTGATGTTGTCATCAGCATCGGACGATCTTGTTCGTAGCAGAAGTTTAGCTAATAAGCAAGATCAAATAAATCAAACCTAGGCACTGCAATGCAACAGGACAGGAGGCTGGGCATCAGATTTGCGGAGCTAAAATTCTGCAGAAAGAGCAGCTAATGCAAGTCCCAATAGTTGGTTTCCTTCGACTACGCGTGCAAACTTGTGTAAATTTTTATGCATGGGCACACATGAAGGTTAGTTGAATGTAGATCAAAGAGTACGTACGTGGAGTTTTGTTTGTTTGTTTGTTTGTGTGAACACTCATGTAAATGTGCTTCTTTACTTGAGCGTGTTTATGTTACATGATGGAACAACTATAGCAAGTCTAAAATATTCTAGGTCCGGGCCATGGATATGGTTCATGAATCCAACCAATCGGTTTGGATTCGAGTAAGGTGGCAATCATTTTTGTCAATCAGTGAGAAGCATTGATCGCGAGATGAAATCCTAGCGGTACCAGCAAAAGGCAGAGCATAGATATGAAATTGGCGAAGCTGCGATTAATGGTCGATCTGGGATCTCAAAATGATTGCCAAACTTTTAAAAAAGGACGAGAGAGAAAAGCATTAGCAGTAGGAGCTGTAGTAATACTCCCGACAACTTTTTTGTAGAAGCAACCAAACATCTGTAGTATGCGCTCCAGTTCCGTTTTCCCCTTGGCATGAAAGCACTTGCCCCGACAGGAAACGCAAGAACGCAACCAGGGCATTAAGAGCGGCGGAGGCTTGGAACTGGTTGGTGTGCTCGCGCTATCCACCCTTCAAAACAAGCTCGGCGCACTGGTGCAGGAGTGCCATGCGATGGTGGCATGGCGTGTTCGACTATGAGGCCGCAGCAGCGGCTTGCGGGAAACGAAATCTGCGACGATCGCCGTCCGCGCGCGGATGGATTCCATCCCGCGGTTTAGGAGGCGCACGCGTGCCGCGGGTGGTGGGTCGGTGCCGCGGCACGCGTTTTCCGCCGCGCGGTTGCTCTCGGCTCCGTTTGGCGTCTGCGAACCGAGCTCGGTGCCGGTTGAAGAGACGGCACGAGCGACGGGACGTACGGGAGTGCGAAGTTTCGGTGGTTAATCCATCGGCCGACATCTCCTGCTCTGTCCTGCTGCCACATCTCGCGGTTTTGGCCCACACCGCGCGTACCGGCGGTGGCCTGGCATGTGACCGTGAACCGTCCCGGCGCTAGCTTTTCGGACGCTTGTTTCCACCGGATAGTTTGGTTTGCGTGCCATCGAGACGAGATTGGTTTGGTGATTTATGTCAGTGGATAACGGAGGAGGAACGATGGTTGTTGACTGTTTTTTTTCTTTCTTTCTTTTGTGAGGGTTGTTGACTTGTTGGTTGCTCGAGTTTGAGTATATTTAACTTGAGACGTCCGTTCCGGAACTCGTACGACACTTCTTGACTGTGTATGCCTGAACAACTTCGCTGTATTTGTTTTAGAAGTTCCGTGTGGACATTCTTGACTTCATGTCAGCAGCATGCCCGTTCTCGATTTGCTGCCCTTTCGAGGTGATTGGACCTGAATGGCTGAATCATGATGGACCAATGGGCATCTGATTATTACGGCGCAAACAAAGGCGCGGTCCATGAAAGGTTCTATTGGATGCTTTTCTCAACGTGCGACGTCAATTCATGAATTCTTTTGCCGGCCGTCTTCATCGGATCCTCTGGATACTGCATGCTCATGGATTTTGACACTAGTGTAGACTGTAGAGGACTCGTTGGTAAAACAGCATTTGCATAAAAATTCTGTAGGGAAGCAAATATTGCGTGAGAGTAACCATTTCCTTTCCTCCAAATTCCTTGCATAATTACCGATTTCTGAATGACAATTGTGGCACTCCTACATGTGTGCTTTAAACTTAATTTGTGAGTGTCAAGTCGTCAAGTTTTTTCTCTCTCTGTTGTAGTTACAATTTTGAGTGTTGGGATTGAACTAGTTGAAAATGTTTTTTTTTCCTCGAAATTTAGCCACGAGATATAGCATTCACTTAAGAAAAAGAAGGCACAAGTTCAAGCCCGGTTGAGTGGGGCATTGCACGGTCACCACTACAAAAAAACCACTCTCCAGTGATAATACCCTACTTTTGTTGGTAGTAGATTCCTTCATTATCTTCCCTATCTCACTCCTCCTTTATTTTATGTGTCATAATTGTCATATTTTTCCTTCATAGGTTCCCTTCACATGTAGTACAATACGTGCTTTGATATAGATAAAAAAAATCATATTGCCCCAACTTGTCATCACTGAGCTTGTCCTACTCCACACCCTCGGCTCCGCTGTTGAGCTCAATCGATCTCCGCCTCAGCTAGTGTCAAAGTGTCGTGCCTCTACCCGTGTGTTGCTACAGATAAAAGAAATCATATTACCTGTGTTGCTACGAATAAAAAAATCATATTACTTGCTTGGTCGAGTTCCGTCTTGTCACCCTCACGTCTCTACCACCATGATCGGTCTACACCGTTTCCTTGGCTCCGTCGCCATGCCATCTTTTTACTGGAGAAAATTTACAAATTCATTCAATCTTACTACTCCATGAGGCTAGATGCAGGTAGACATTTCAACAAGCAGCCTGTGAGCACAAACACGAACTCCTGAACAGATCTCAAGATATGCAATGAAAGTTGGAAAGATCGAGTACCTATTACACGAAGGGGACCTATTGCTCCATCGAAGAGATGGTTCAGTAGCAAGAAATTCAACCAAACTAAAGTTAAGGAAAGAAACAATTAATCCTAGAAGGCAACCAGTCTCTTCCGCAGCTGTGTGATGACCCGGCCGCCTGTAGTGTGTCTTGATCGTCTGTCACTCCCATATCGACGGTTCCAATTCTTCAACCGCCCTAGCGTCTACGTGTCGATATTTTAATATCGATCTTATAAAATAAATGATGAAGATACTACAATCGAGATTACACAGGAGACAGAGAGAATTTTTAGACATGTTTAAGTCTTCTCCGAAGAGAATAATAACTCTGTTCTTGTGTTCTTTGTATTGACTGTGTTTACAATTCTTCAACCGCCCTAGCGCCTACTTGTCGATGTTTTAATATCGATCTTATGAAATAGATGATGGAGGCACTATAATCGAGATTACGCAGAAGGAGACAGAGAGAATTTTTAGACAGGTTTAAGCCTTCCCCGGAGAGAGTAATAACTTTATTCTTGTGTTCTTTGTATTTACTGTGTTTACAATAAGAAAGAAGTTCGTTCCTCTCCCTTTGTCCACTGGCGTTGCCCTTTTTGTAGCTTCTGAAGGGATGACAATTGTTAAATGCCACTAGGCGCCTTGACGGTTGATGGATTGCGCACATTTATGGTAGTTACTACCAGTGAGACACCCCCTGCATGTTCGCTGTGCATTTACGTCACAGACAAAGAAACTTACATGCAATTATGTCGGAGACGAACACATGAATCCTTAGTCGATTGAGTCCACATATCTGTGGATTATATCAACTATAGGGTGTCATAGTTGACCTGATTGTAGAAAATCTTACGACTATAAGGTGGTCGTAGTAGATCTTACGAACATAAAGTGATTGTAGTAAACTTACAATCATAAGATGGTTGTAGCATACCTTATGACTATAAGGTGGTCATAGAAGAGCTTACGATCACTAAGTAATTGTAATATTCCTTTTATCATTGTAAACTAGTGATAAGGGGTACCTCTGATGGTTGTTAAAGATACTACTATCTATAATAAGTATCACAGGTAAATGATTTAATAAATTAAGGATCATTAGATCCTCGTCAACACGGTTGGACAAGTGTTGAGCAAGACGATACTGGCCCCATTGCATACCGACTCTCGTCGTGCTTATGGTTTCACTTGCCACAGTCAGCCGTGGCCCGCATGAGTAGTAGCTAAAGACCCCATGAGCGTGTCGTTGAGTCCAAGGGCGGACCCAAGCCTGGTGATGGGTGGGCTGAAGCACTAGGCTGGCTCGATCACCCCCATGCATTAGGCCCAAGTAGCACCCCCAAGTCCCAACCGGGCACCAGCCAACCCTAATCCCTCTCGATCTCGGCCTCCCTTCAGCGTCAGCCCTCAGCTCCCACTGCCCCTGACCGCTCTTTCCATCGCTCGACGCCCTGAGCCCCCGCTCGCCACCGCCTCCCTCCGGCCCCCGCGCTCTGCCGCCACCTCCTCCTCCCGGTTCCATCCACCCACCTCCTCGAGTCCCCGACCAGCGAGGCGACTGCCTTGCTCCATCCTCTTGAGCCTGGTCCCCGCACTCCGCCGGGCCTCCTCCCTCCGTCGGTCCTCCCGACCGTGTCCGGCCTCCTCCGGACCTCCCTGCGGGCACCGGTCTGCTCCCTTCGCAGGTATGCATTTATTAAGAAAAACATATAGTTCATAGATGATGAGCCTGAATTAGTACACAATGAGCTTGTGGACGAAGTTTACACTTTGATTTAGGAAGTTTTGTTCATGAATCATGAGATAGTTCATAGATGGACAAAGTTTTGCTCATGAGATACTTCATGAGCCAACAAGTTACTAGTGCACTAGGTACACCAACACAGTAACACAGTAACAGATAAGAAATCTTGAAGTGTTCATATTGTGGTTGCAAGTTGCATTAAGGAAAAATATTTCGACCATAACCAAAAACCTATGCCTATTAAAGGATGTTTGGTAAGACAACTCAAAGAAATGTTAGTGAGCTTGAAGAACTGTGGATATACTTGCTAGGATTTCGGCAATTCCCAAATTTCAATAACTAATTAGAATGATATATTGTTATTTGTTATGATTTTAACTACTGAGACTTCTAGCCTATCATAAGTTAGCACCCCTGCTTCGTTTCTGGGTCCACCACTGGTTGAGTCTAAGCTTCTAGGCGGCAACTGCTTGCTTTCCTCCTGCGCATTTCGCAAACGTTTAGATCTATGTCCCATGCAGTGGATCCAATCACAACCCAACCATGGGTTAATGAGTTAATGCATGTTAGCTTTTGTATTATTCAATCCAAGTTGGAAGAGTCAGTGTAATATTCACAACGTTTAGCCTATCGACAGCTGATCCAACTGAATACAAACATCACACCTCACACGCAGACACAGATAAGGAGACGGAGTTAACAGGATCTTTACTGATCCTAGAAGTTTTTTTCCCCGGTTATTACGGCTCAAAATAGCTGAAAAGACACTTTAAAGCAAAAAAAAAAACAAAGTAAATCTTATTTCAGTACATTTGCCTATGTTCACACAGAGAGGGAGAAACATGGAGACGAGCCGAGTCTTACAGCAAGCCCCTCTGCCGGCCGTGCTAGCGCTCAGCCTGCCGCGCCCATCCTCGGCACGGTGTGCCTGCGCGGCTGCGCCACACGCGCCCCCCGGCCGGCTGCGCTCGCCCTCGACCTACTGGCTACTGCGACTGCGCTGCGTGTGCCCCTCGACTCGCCTGCCGCTGTCGCCATGTGGTTTCTCTCCCACCTGATCGCTGCATGTTGCTTTCATCGTGAGAAAAAGGAGGGATCAGGAGTGAGATTTGATGTCTGTGGATGAGACTATGGGAGGCCACGATTAGGAAACCTTGCTGGCCGGGTTCATTGTTGGTTTGCGGTTTGTTCGACTAACGGACTTCAGAGAGAAAAAAAAAGGGGAACGTGGATGCGTACGTGGAGCAAAGGAGAGGAAATCGCGGGAAAGGAAATTTGATAGGCCCACGTGTTGGCTCCGATTTTCTCCGAGGAGCGGAGGGAAGGCAACATACGACGAGAGACTTTCTATAGTACATTTTGATGCAATACATAGAAAGAATGTGTGTAATAATTTTTTTTAACGGTTGTAATAAATAGGGTTTATTCGTACTGGGTTTCAAACTATCAAAGAAGAGGTAGTGAGAACTGAGAAGGATGCAACATCTCAAAATTCCAAATGCAATATTTCAAAGAAGAGGATAAAACATCTCAAAAATCTCAGATGCATCATTTAAAAAATTGTTACAACAATCAAAACAAAAAGAGAAAACACCTATAAACACCTATTGCAACATCTCATAAATGACCACGCACAACACAATTTGAAAAAAAGTTGACGTAGCATTTAAGAAAACACATTGTAATAAAATAAAACACTTTATGCAACAATTTTAGAAAGGTCGGATTGCAACAAAATAAAATATTTTATGCAGCAATTTCAGAAAGGTGCTGCAACACATTAAGAAACGTCTGCAACAACCTGCTTCGACGGTTGTGGAAGTCGGCCACCATAGAGCCATCGACTGGCGGATGCTTCAGTGCTGCCACCGCATGTCCGCCCGAGTGAATAAATCGATGAACCGGACGCTAGCGCTGTCGCCGCTCCGCGCATCGTCGTCGTCTTCCGCATGGGCGTTGTCGCCCTTCTTCCCGAATACTCAACAGAGCACCCACCCCTCTCTGCGGCCCCGCTAGGCGTATAGAGTCGACGTCACTGTGCGCCCTCCGCCCGGCAGTATGAGGCGAGGCCGACGCCGACGCAACATACCTACTCCTTGACAAGCTTGCCGGTGACAGAAGCTCGGTTGGAGTTCGCCGGTCCGATGGATTGAGAGAGAGAGATTGGGGGTAAGGAATGAGCAGAGCTGTTCCAGGATAAGGAATATGTGGTTGTGGTGTGGGGCGTAGTGTCCGGTCGTCACGTGGACAAACGTTTGATTTATTTCTCTGTATCGGACGTCCGGACAACATCTTTTCCCCCTAAAAAAAGAGAATATTGACATATCATTGAGCATCTCTATAAAAGCTCTTTCTTCCAATGCATGTTTGCGCTAGCTGAAACTTCCCTTCTATTCGTAGGTAGTTAAGCACGACACTCTCGGTCTCTCGGAGCGCCCATCTCCCATCTCCCAACCAAGCAGTGATGCTATAGTTATGACGTCTTTCTTATCCAGCTTGGCTACAGTAACTAACTCTCTCCTCAAGCGCCCCTCCACGCAGGAGCATTGGATATGGCCTTGTCAACTCCTTTTAAATAATAGTATAGATATCATAATGTAGTTTTTTTTTGGCATGAAATTCCTAGTAAACAGAATGGCCCCTCCTGATTTTTTTTTTTGTAGAAATTCGTTGATCTAACACAAAGGCTAATACCATGAAAGGATGTACTACAACACAGTATACAAATTTATATAACCGGTATCCTTTCGCGTCACAGCCTTCTGTTAAAAGGCCATTTAGCTATCAAATGACCCTACCTTTTTTACCCATCTCATTTCTAGTGAGATGTCTTTCACTCATTTAGATGACTCGCAAAAGGCAAACATATGGTGCCATCGTGCCATACCCGTTGGCTTTGCAAGTTTGCATGTGTCACGACTAGTCTCCATACAGTTACAGGCCAAGGGGGCAAAATATCAAGGGACAAAAGATCCTGGAGCGTAGATCACCACCGCCCCGCCCGCATCATCTTCCCAAAACTTTCTCCCCGCCCACGTATTCCCTTCCTAAATATACTGTCCTAAGCACACAGCTCACCATACAACAGACATGTGGGTCCCACATAAATTGTACCCCACCTGTCATCGAATCTGTTAAGTATACAACTTACAAGCCGATACGACTATCCATGCCCCTTCCTTTTCGTCGGCCCCACACCTCACGAAATCGACAAACCGAAAATCCGGGCCCACAGAAAAGAAAAATAAACAGACCCACAAGGCAGCGAGATCGCCCGCGAGTTATCCGAAGAAATCTCCTCTACTCCCTCAGTCCCTCTAGTCCCTCACCCAACCGAACCCTACTGCTCTTGGCCTTCGCTTCCGCTTCAACAAACTCTTCGTCTCCCCACAAATCCCCACGTCTCCCCTAAAAGTCTAAAACCCACAGAAATCACCAGGGTTTGCTCCGGTTCCAAGCAATTCGATCGGAGCCGCACCCCAGGCCCCTAAAGCCTGGGTCTTTGCAGCGGAATTTCGTCTGAATTGGAGCAAATCTGGCCCCGATTTGTCCGTGATGGGCGGCAGGAACCGCAACTCCGGTGCCGGTTTCTTGAAGCCACTCGCCGGCGTGTCTTTCGCCTTTATACCCGGCTTGGGCGTTTTCTACTTCCTCGTAGGCTCCGCGCTTGGGTTCTTGGCGATGCTCCACGCCTCCGAGTCCAAGGTCGCCGGCGAGTGGGCTTCCGTGGAGCACTGGGCTGCCCTAGCCCGCTCCGTGGGCGCCCACCACCTGTTTTTCGCAATGTCTGTCCTGCTCTTGGCAACCAGAGTGTGGCACCTCGGCAGGCGCTGCGACGCCGTGGAGGGGCTCGTCGGGAACGCGGACTCCGCGGTGCAGGCATTGCGCGTCGGAGGAGTAGTCTGCGCCGTGTGCGGGACGAAGTTACAGGCTCTGAAGAAAGGCGGCCTGGGCCCCACCGTGGAGCGCGGCCGCCCGAACGGCTGCACTGAGAAGCCGCTTGCGAGGTCGCTGGCCGCTGAATTCGATCAGGAGGCCGACACGGATGGGGAGGAGGACAATGCGGCGGGTGAGGAGAGCGGCACAGAGGAGGGCAACGTGGAGCGGCTGAGGAGGCGGCTCGCGGTGGAGAGGAGGCTGAGGGAGGCGGCGCTCGAGGAGCTGGAGAAGGAGAGGCGCGCGGCGGCGTCCGCGGCCGACGAGGCCATGGCCAAGATCGCGTGCCTGCGGAACGAGAAGTCGCTGGTGGAGCGCGAGGTGCGGCAGTTCCGGGAGATGGCGCAGCAGAAACAGATGTATGACCGTCAGATGATCGAGTCGCTGCAGTGGGTGATCACGAGGTTCGGCATGCCGTGCGGTGAGGCCGAGGTCTCTTCCGAGCTAGCCGTGTCGGAGACGAGCGAGGACGACAGAGACAGGAGGTAGCTCCTGCTTCTTGCCTTCTGGGTGGTTGGATGGAACAGTAATGGCGGCCCGGAGCTGGTGAAGTTATTGCCTACTTTTTTAAAGTTCTAGATCCTCTGATCACAGCTGGTGCTGTTGGGGTGAATCCTCTAGTAGGCAAAACTAAAACTCTGCAGCAGAGATCTGTAATATCTACCTGTAAATATACCATCCTTTGCAAGCCCTTAAGATATGATTAACAATGGTACTATATCGTTTTAACCGTGCAAATGTTCGGTATTTTGTGGTCTGCAGAACCCTTAAAGAGTTACTATTATTGTCAACTTTCAATAGAAGTGTTTTGCTGCTTTTGTTATATGATATTGGAATTGATAGTAGGAAACTTCTCCAGTTTTGGTATCAGTTCCCGCCCTGGAGTTTTGCTATAAAGCTTAGGCCTCAGGTTATGCACCAGTAACCTGGCTCGATCAGAATGGCTTCCAGGAACGGGGAAGCCTGGATGATGTGTTTAAGCATCAGGAATGCCAGGTATCTAATAATCCTGCTGATCAAAACTGTCTCTACTCCCTACTGTAAACACACAGGAAAGTGCAGCAATGTAATCGATTTATTTCATCTGCAGTTTTTCTTGCGCTGACACAGTTACTTGCGCTGAATCTTGGTCGCTTTCTACTTTTCTCTGCATGTTGTTCTCCACAGTTTGATGATTGAACTGGCTTATACAGTTATACTGCGCAAGAATTGAGTCCAGCTCGGCTGGCACGAGGCGTGTATACCCGACCGGATCGGGATCCTCGACGGTAATGAAAAGGACCACGGTGTGAATAGTGTTTTCTTAGAGAGTGAGCAGTACCTGACGCAATACCGTAGAAACGTGAAACCATTAAATGCGACTACTTTACTGTAGTGATTGATATGAACCTTTCTTTTTTGATAGGACGGTGGAGATTGTATCATAATGTTTTGCACTGTAGATCCTCTGTATTTTCTCCCTCAATATAATGGATTCCGATCCATACCTCACCACCTAAGTTCTAGTCATCTTCGGTTTTGATTTGGGCGCCTAATCTTCTTAATTAAATTGATATTTTTCAAACTCCACCAGTTTATACAGTCATGCTGCACATTGTGCGAGCAAAGATGAGATTACGGAACCGGATCCTCTGTATTACTATAGAGTCATTGTGTGAACAGTGTTTTGTGAGCGCATGAGCATTACTCTACAGTGGTATTGTAGTAGCAATGAAATATGCATGGTAATGAAAAACACTGTAGCAAAACACTTTCGCTATTGATCTCGACTTTCGATTATTAATCGGATGGTGAAGATCGCTATCTAATGCCATGTATTGTAGATCCTTTGCATGATAACTTCAATGCAGAGGATCCAAATCCAAAGATACGTGGGACAATAATCCCTGTCCACCCCGCCCTGCTCCTGGCCACCACGCCTACCCCACTCCTCCACCTCCTCCCCGCTTTCACCTCCGCGCACTTCCTCTCCCTCCTCCTCCGCAACCTGCTCTCCCTCCCACCGCTCCTGCTCTTCTCCCTCTTCCGCTGCCTCCTCCCCGCCTCCCCCCTCGGGCCTCTTCCGCCACACCCCTCCTCCTTCCTCTCCATGTCCTAGCTCCTCCTCCTCCACCGCCTCCCGCACCATGCTCGCCCGCTCCTCCGCTTGCTCGCCTCCTGCCTCAGCCGCTCCTCCTCTCCGTCGCCTCCCCCAACAACCCCGCCTCTCTCGTCTCCGAACTCACCGTGGCCTATGCCAATGAGGGCCTCCTCCCCGACGCCTGCTCTTTCCTCCTCGCCTTTCATTTTTGATGGGACGATGGAGATCATATCCTAATGCTATGCACTGTACATCCTCTGCATTTTCTCCCTCAATGTAGAGGATCCTGATCCATACCCCACCACCTAAGTTCGAGTCATCTTCGGTTTTGATTTGGGTGGCTAATCTTCTTAATTAAATTGATATTTTTCAAGCTCCAGCAGTTTGTACAGTTATACTGCACATTGTGCGAGCAAAGATAAGGTTACGGATCCGGATCCTCTGTATTACTGCAGAGTCACTGTGGAACAGTGTTTGTGAGCGCATGACCATTACTCTGCAGTGATATTGTAGTAGCAGTGAAATATGCACGGCAATGAAAAAGACCGTAGCAACACACTTTCACTATTGGTCTCGATCTTCGATTTTTAATTGGACGGCGAAGATCGCTATCTAATGCTATGTATTGTAGAACCTTTATATGATAACTTCAATGCAGAGGATCCAAATCCAAGGATAACGTGAGACAATAATACTTACTACAGCTAGAGCCTCCTATGATTATGAACAAAGGTTCTGGTGTTGAGAAACTTCATTGATCAATGCTTCCCTGTTCTTTCAAGAAGAAACAACATGTTCTTTTAAGAAGAAACTACAGGCAAGTGACCGGAGTAGATTCCAACTTGCACGAGTGATGAACATGACCTACAAAGGCAAAATTTTCCTTCTCTTTAAAACCAATCAATTTTGCTTGTCACGGGGCCGTGTTGTCGCAATTGGTAATGAGATTTACCCAAATTGTAATGTGAATCAGTAAATTTGTACTACTAAAACCGAGCAGCTCCATCGATAAACTTGGCGCGCCTGGTGCCACCAGGCTGGTGGCTCCTTGTCCGATCCCACCTCACCGATCGCAAATGCGGAGAGCCCTCCGCCCCCACCCGCGCCGGCCGCCTCCCACGCAACCCCCACCGCCCGCCTCTCTCCCATGGTATGCCTCGCCGGCGCCACCGCCGCCCACGACCGAGGCCGACCCCCTCCTCGTCGCCGCCTCCGAAGTCGCGCTCACGCTCCCCGTCCACCCCGCCCCGCTCCCGGCCACCACGCCCACCCCACTCCTCCGCCTCCTCCCCGCTTTCACCTCTGCGCACTTCCTCTCCCTCCTCCGCCGCAACCCGCTCTCCCTCCCGCCGCTCCCGCTCCTCTCCCTCTTCCGCCTCCTCCTCCTCGCCTCCCCCCCGGGCCTCTTCCGCCACACCCCCTCCTCCTTCCTCTCCATGTCCCAGCTCCTCCTCCTCCACCGCCTCCCGCACCACGCCCGCCCGCTCCTCCGCCTGCTCGCCTCCCGCCTCGGCCGCTCCTCCCCGCCGCTCCTCCTCCCGCTCCTCCTCTCCGCCGCCTCCCCCGGCGACCCCGCCCCTCTCGTCTCCGAACTCGCCGCGGCCTATGCCGACGAGGGCCTCCTCCCCGACGCCTGCTCCTTCCTCCTCCTCGCCCTCCGCCGCGGCATCCGCCTCGCGGTCCCCGTGTACTCTGGTTTCATGAGCAGGCTGCCCACTGCTCCTGAAGCCTACGCCTACTACCTGCAGCTGCTTGACGCGGGCATGCCTCCGGAGGTTAGGGTGTTTAACGTGCTGATGCGCGACTTTGTTCGATTGGGCGAGCTTGCAAGCGCACGGAACGTGTTCGACGAAATGCGGAGGAGGGGCGTGCGGCCGACGGTGGTCAGCTTTAACACCTTGATTTCGGGGATGTGCAGGGCGGGCGATCTGGACGGTGCGGACGGACTGTACAGGGTAATGGCAGAGGCGGGAGTCGCACCGGATGTCTTTACTTACGGTGCTTTGATACAGGGTTTGTGCAGGACAGGGAGGATGGAAAATGCGAGGGAGATGTTTGATGAAATGCGCGAGAGAGGTGTGATCCCCAATGCCGTTGTTTTCACGATGTTGATAGACGCGCATTGCAAGGAGGGAGATGTGAAGGCTGGGTTGGAGTTGTACCAGGAGATGGGAGCAAGGGGTGTCAGGCTGGATCTGGTGGCGTACAACGCGCTGGTGAACGGGCTTTGTCGGGCAAGAGATTTGAGGGCTGCTGATGGCATTGTGGAGGAGATGAGGAATGCAGGTCTCAAGCCGGATACTGTGACTTATACCACCCTCATTGATGGTTGTTGCAAGGATGACGAGTTAGACATGGCGATGCAGATTAAACAGAAGATGGCAGATGAAGATGTTGCATTGGATGAGGTGACATATACAGCACTCATCTCGGGGTTGAGCAAGGCAGGGCGGTCAGTTGATGCCCAGAGGGTTCTGGGTGAGATGATTGAGGCTGGTTTGGAGCCTGACGACACGACCTACACAATGGTGATTGATGCCTTTTGTAGAAAAGGTGAAGTGAAGACAGGCTTTAAGCTACTGAAGGAGATGCAGAATAAGGGTCGAAAACCGGGGGTTGTGACATATAATGTGATCATGAATGGGCTCTGCAAGCTGGGGCAGATGAAGAATGCCGACATGCTTCTGAATGCAATGCTTAATATAGGTGTGTCTCCAGATGATATCACATACAACATTCTCTTGGATGGGCATTGCAAGCATGGAAAAGTTGCAGATTCTGAAGAACTGAAGAGTGCAAAAGGAATGGTTTCAAATTTTGGTGCTTATACTTCGCTGATCAGTGAACTTGTCAAGAAAAGGCCAGCTAAGAGTTACCATGATAGATAAGGTTGCTGGGCAAAGGCATTTTTTAATACTTTAACACCAGCAAACAACCCTTGGATCTTTTTTCGAGAACACAACCCCCCTTGACCTTGAAGATTGACAATGTAATATGTATAGGCTTTGCATGCTAAGGCTGTCAGGCAGATGAATAGCACGAAATTGTGAATGTACACCTGAATGGGCATAATACTTCACATAGGCTTTGAGATCGCAAGCATGGGAAAACTGAGGAGTGAGGATTCTGAAGAATCGTGGACCAGATAATTTTCTTGATATTGCACTAATACAATTATGCTTCCCTGATCGGTAAATTTATCAAGATGCTAACAAATGTTTACCTGGAATGCGAGACGTCTTAAGCAACTGGTTTGATACTTGCAACCATCAGAAGTAAGGCCTCTTTCTTCTTACAAATTTATTCTACCTCTTGTCATTTATTACCTATGATGCCATGTACTATGTATCTTTCCTGAGTTTCGTCCCAGTCCCAGTCTGCAGCTGAACATGTACCTGACATGATATCCATGTTGGTTTCATGTCATAGAGACCCAGATAGACGTCTGCGCTAATTTCACTTAGTTTGTCATCGTGATCAGGTATGTGAATAAATTATCAAATTTAGTCGTCGTGTTCTACTTGTATGAAGGAAAGACAGATGTTTTTATTTATTTCCCATTATATATCAAGTAGGAAAGGTAAATTAGATTAGCTTCATCTGCAATACGGCAATGTAAAGAGTGGTTCCAAAGTTAAAACAGCAAAATTACAACTTTCCTGAATTCATTGCAGGCCAATGAAACTTCAGATATTGAACACATGAAGGCTCCGAGAACTATCTAGCTTGCACGGCCTTCGCCATTCCATATGCTGCAGCAGAAGCAAGAGCACCGATAATAGCAGTCTGGACAGCGCTGAGGAATGGGCGGTTCCCAGTAAAGCGACCCTTGATGTAGCCAAAGAAAAGTAGCGCTACCAGTGTGACTCCAACTGATGTGAGCATGGCGTTCTGGGCTGTGGAGATGAACATGTAAGGCAGGAGAGGGACCAATCCACCGATCACATAAGATAGCGCTATTGTTAGAGCACTCTGCAAGGCTCTTTTTGGGTCCGGCTTCTCCAAACCCAGCTCAAACCTGGACACATTGCTCTGGTTAGTTAATAAAAGCATTAACCATGTGTTGGTTTGATAGTTCTCACTTGTTTAGCATCTTTCATATGATAAAAACAGGGTTGATGGTTAGCTCTATAACTATCGCAAAGCCATACTTCAAAGTATTTCATATTAGCCCCATCACCATCAGCATTTGCTTTATAGTACTATAATGGGTCAACAGAGCTAATCAGGAGGAATTGCCATAGATAGTGGCAGCAACAGCTGGGTCATACCTCATCATGAAGTCTAGCCAAGCTTGAGGGTTCCTCCGGAGCCGTTCCACGACAGGGCCATACTCGTGCGGTTCGAGCCCATACTGTGACATGATCTCTCCAATCTCAGCAGCCTCTGATGGATCAATCAGGAATTCAAAATACAAATAGTTAGGCTAGGCAGCTTAGCTGCAAGTCACACAAAGAGGAATCTAGGAACTTGTTTCATCAACTGTTATCCTGTAGTATTCATGTACCAGTGTCCGGGACGGCGATGATTTCCTCCTGCTCCCTCCTCATCTCCCGCTTGTAATGATCTGCCTCACTCTTGGCTGCCAGGTACCTACCACATCCACATGGCATGGAGATCAGAAATTCAGAACAATGCTTTTGTGGGCGCCTTTTGAATTGAAAACAATGTGATCTTGTCTTGTTCCCAGTTGAAAGGAGAAAGCATTATTCTCCACTTTCTTGGTCCTAAAAGTTGTGTTACTATCATAAAGCGTGATGGATCAGCACGTGGAAGAGGGCCACACACTCCTCTACCACGAGCTAACTTTACCCCAATAATTTTTTATGTTCGGATGAGGGTAATCTACAAGTTGGAGTTGAGGGTAAAGCAAATATTCAGCCGAACAATGAACACTATGGGCCTTTCGTAGTTCAGTCTTAATGAGGTAACAAAGCAAGATCAGCAAGTACACCTGTGACCTGGTGAGCATATCCAGATCATGCCTAGTACGTCTGGGTTGTGTTCTCTGTAGTTCTGTACAACATGCAAGTGTAAGGATTTTTTTAAGAACACTGTACATGCATTACAATACAGTCGGACATATCGTAGCAACAGGATGTTCATTCACTAGCTTAATTCATTCTAGATATCTATGATTTCACTTGTACAGAGGTAGAGAGTACATCTCTAGTTCCATACGGATGTTCCAAATTTCTTTTTGCTGCAGTAAGGAACCGTGACAAACTGGTAACCACCTCTCAGTCAGTTGCCAGTCGGGTGGTGAAGCTGTGGGTGTACGACTCCACCTATTAGGGTTTAAATTTTAATTTCTATCTTTATAGATACGCGAGAGTGCTTTCGTAGGAATTTTGTGATGTTACGATTTACTTTCGGACTCTGACTTCCTTAATACTCGAAAAAAATAACTGTGACAAACTAAGCGTCTCCGTAAAAGTCGCGATCTGTACCAATTACCCGTGAAGATATGCATGCAGGAATTGAAATTTTCGTTTCATTACTCAACGATCACTGCGCAGTTCAGAAAACTCAGCGAGCAGCCAATCCGTAATCTACCCGTAAAAGACAAGACACGAAAGGTATTGGTAACTTCGCTAGATGAGCCATGGAAGTAGAGCATGGGAGCAGGGAGTCTGGTACGTTACCCTCCGAGGCCCATGGAGATGGCGCCGGCGGCGACCTCGGCGAGGCCGGCGGTGAGGACGAGCGAGGAGGGCGCGCTGGCGCCGGAGAGCCCCGCGGCGAGGGCGAAGGGCACGGTGAGGCCGTCGGACACGCCCATGATGACGTCGCGCACCACCTCCCCCGCCGTGAAGTGCCGCTCCCGGTGGCTCGGCGGCTTCTCCAGCATCGGCCGCCCCCGCGCCTCGCCGTGGCCTTCCATCGCCGCCGTTACCGAAGGCACAGAAGCGAACTAGCCGACGGGCGTGACAGGTGGAAGCGGACGGGCACTGCAACTGCAAGTTTGTTCGAGCGGAACGGTGCGTTGGACTGTGGTGGACGTGGTCTCTGAATCTCGCTTCTGTTTAGAGACAGAGAGGGGATTTAACCGAGAGCCGTATGTGGGCTTCTGTGCTTCTATTTCTACGGTGGGCCCGTGTTGTCATCGGGCCACAGTGATTTTTTTTTAACCTTTCGAGAAACCTCTTTGACATTTTCAATGTAGAAGAAGGATTAATTAGTTCACCTCTGTATCCTCTAAAAAAAAGGTTCACCTTTGTATCTGGAACTTCCGTGATAGTGCACTTACCACAAATTTTCATGTTTGGCTACAAGTGAAATCGCGAAATAGTGGGCTTGCAAAACTAAGCCCCATTTTGCCTTTAAAAACACATTTGTCCGTTTTTAAGAAGAGCGTTGAAAGCACACTTCCCCTTTCTTAGTTTCTTACCCATCCACATGCCCACCATTCATCACGCGAACAAGCTGTGTGAAGTTTTTAGCATCAAGAGCTCAAGACTTCAAGAGTGAGTTTCCCTGAAAAAAAGAGGGGGAAAAAAGAGCGATCAATTACAAGTCCATGGCGCGAAACAAAGGAAAAGGTTTGCACGTACGTTTGCCTGCACGTCCAGTCATCATCCACCTGCTACTCATCGCGCGCCCCGGTTCGGTAGAAGGCGCCCCCGTCGGCGAATTCGTTCTGAGCGCGGTCATGCATCGTTCTGAGCGCTGCCACACGGGAGGACAGGACACGAGAAGTGGCAACGCATCGCGGAAGAGGATCGAACGGGATGCAGCGTGTCAAGGCGTGGTTCGGCCCGCTTGTACGGCCGGCGGAAGCTAGCCGTTGCCGTCCATGGCCGTCCGTCTCGGCTGGAAATTTATTTCCTCGATCTTGCATGCATAGATGGTATACCAGTCTGGTGCACATATCCCACTACTAATTAATGGCCTATGTTTAGAAAGTCTCCAAGGCTGCTTATCACGCAACTTTACTTATCTTGGCACGTGAGATGAGCTGGATTCTTGTAGTGCGCTTGCCTTGCCGGTAGGATGGCAGTGTCATGGCTGTTCTTAGATAGGAGAAGAAAATCAGAAACTGGATTAATGCATGCACGGGTGAATTCAGAAGATTTGGGGATATTCATCCATAAAACCCAACGATCTCGAATTTACGCGCGTGCCATGAAGAGTGTGATTCGGCAATTGATCTGAAATACGCAACTGGTAAATGCCCCCAATTCAATCCAGCTAGCAGCGCACTATAAATTCCGTTGCAGCAATCAACGCAACACAGCAATGCGCCACAACGCACAGGAGAGAAGGTGGGTGCTCTGAGTCGACCGACGGCAACGGCCGGGCGATGAAGATGAGTGGTTGGCTCGGACGCCGGTGGCCGCGAGGATGACGGTGCTGACGACGAGGCAAATGCGCCGTGCCTTCTATCATTCTATCCCATCACCAGCAGCTAGCGCCGGTACGCAGCCACGGCAACTACCAGTACAACAGTACAGTAGTAATATCATCAATTACACCGTGTGTGCAGGTCCAAATTCTCTCCGCAAATACTCCGTAATTCCTCTAGGATGAATCATGAGTCATCACACATTCATTCACTTCGATGTCACGCTGCAAAAGCGTTTTGTGTCGTTCGTGCGTTCATCGATCCTTTCCATCCACTTATTTATCGCTCTAATCCTGCGATCGGGCCATCGGGACAGGCTCACTTGTCGTAGGATGCGCGTATACATGAGCAGCTAGCCGTGCATACACCGACCAAACCCCTCGAGCTCTCTTCTACCGGCAGATCGATGTGGAAATGTGGATGTATAGACGGGCAACCAATGCGTCGGCTGCATGAACGCAACATTGCATGTAGTGGCCGTTTGACTTGCCCACTGGATCGATCTATCACCTGAAGTGAAGGGCCCTCGAGAGTGTTCGGCATATGCACATTTGTGCTCTAATGGATGGCACGGCAGATCAGCTTGCCGCGGTGGTCAAATCGAAGGATAAAGGGCAATCCATAAGCCGTTTGAGAGGTTGGCGTTGCACAGTTGCACAAAAACTGGATCGCGCAAACCTCATGCGGCATGTTCACCGTTGATGCTAACAACACCATAAAGTTGTAACATCTTTTCATGTTATCCTAAAAAAGGCACATTTGCATGTCGTTTGTTTTTGGATCTGTAGCGATCGATTGTTCTCGTCAAGCTTGAACTATGTATTTGGGTTCAGTTTGAATCTGGCCCGTAGGACGATTCTTAAAAGAAGAAGAAGAACGAAAATTCTGGTTGCAGCAAATCCAGGATCTGAATTCATTTGGTTAAGTTCAGATAGTACGAAAAGAACGGGAAGGCGGAGTTTCTCAACGTTTTTATTGAGGAACCGTCGCTGGCGAGTCCAGTCCGAGCGATAACCTCGTAGACAAACTCAGAATCGTAAGAACAATGCATGAACACAAGAATTAAACAAGAGATAGAACACAGAGATGTAGGGGGACGTCTTGCTTCTCTTTATTCCTTCATCCATCGATCCCTCTTTTACAATGAATAGTACCTCCTATTTATAGGCTACGACCCTGCTAGGGTTTGGGATGAGGAGCCCACCTTGTGCCAGGACTCCCGGTCATGGGCCCGGTTTCCTAACACTCCCCCTTGGGCACTCATCCTTCATGTCCATGTCTCATCAAAACTCTATAAAAACCCAGTGGGAAAAATTCGGAGAAAGAGTACATGAATCATGTTCTGCTATGCTGCACGAATTGCCTCATTAAAAACCTTAGCCGAGAAACTTCAGGAAAACTCGTCAAGGGAAAAAGAGTACAATCCACCCAATTTCATTTAATCTCCAGGATTTACCTTTTGGGTACTCGGTCTTCGTGATCAAGCTTTAATAATGAGTTCATGAAGGTTCTCCCCCTGAATTCTGCACTTCTCTAAGTCTCATCATTCCAATTCCACATATGCATCTTTCAAAGCTAGCATTTGAAGTGACTTAGTGAATAAACTGCAAGATTCTCACATGACCTAGTATGCAAGATGCTTTGATTACGTTCATCTTTTGCAATTCATGAGCATAGAAGAACTTGGGGTTGATACGCTTTTGTAAGAGGATTCTTCACAATAACCCATCTGCACTTGTGCAACACAAGCTGCATTATCTTCATAGATAATAGTGGGAGTTTGTGCGGTATTCAATCCACATAACTGCTGGATGTAGTGAATCATCCGCCGAAGCCAAGCACATTCTCGTGAGGCCTCGTGTAGTGCTATTGTTTCCGAGTGGTTCGTCGAAATCGGTACAAGACACTGCTTAGACGATTTTATGGAATTACGGTTCCACCACATAGGAATACATAGCCTGTTTGCTATTTGGCTGTATGCGGGTCCTACAAGTACCCGTTATCTGCATTGCCATTCATAGTTAAGTCTTTGTTCTTTCTGTAGAACAGACCAAGTTCTTTGCTTCCTTAGAGGTATCGGGAGATGTCCTTCATTCCCTGCCAATGCCTTTGGTAGGTTCTGTACTATACCTTACTAATAGGTTCACGGCAAATGCAATGTCTGGTCTAGTACAGTTTATTCAATACATGAGTGTTTCTATCACACTTAAATATGGGAATTCCGGTCCCAGGACTTCCTCCTCCTCTTTTTTAGGTTTGTACGGGTCCTTGTCTTGCTGCAAAGCTCTCCCGACCATTGGCACTTTCAAAGGGTATGTCATTTCAAAGTCAAACCTTTCTAACACCTTCTGAGTGTGGGTTGACTGATGTACTAATATCCCTTCAGGGGCATGCCCAAGCTGCAAGCCTAGGCAATATTTGGTTTTCACCCAAATCTTTCATTTCGAACTCCGACTCCAGGTAAGAGCTTGCTTTCCTAATATCCTTCAGGGTTCCGATGATATTCAGATCATCTTCATACTCTAAGATTATACAAAATTCATTCTGGAATCGTTGTATAAATACACAGAGATTATTCTCATTTTTCGTGTAGCCTTTCTTGCATAGAAAGTCGCTTCAAGCGATTATACCACATTCTGCTTGATTGCTTAAGTTCGTACAATGACTTTCTGAGTTTCACACTATACATATTTCTATTTGCTCTATCTTGGTTCGGGACAGGGATACATTCAGGTATCTTCATATAAATGTCCGAATCCAATATTTCATAAAGGTATGCTGGTACCCCATCCATCAATTTCAATTCTAACTTCAAGTTCACTGCCATTGAGATAAATGTCTAAAAGGAGTTCCGCCCATGACCGGGGAATAGGTTTCTTCATAATCATCTCCTGGATGTTCAATAAAACCTTATTCAACGAGCCTTGTTTTTTTCATTTCTCTTTCGAACAAATATCCACTTATGCCCTACTGTGGTGCACAAGGGAGACGTCGACTTACTGTGCCCAAACGCCTTCTTTTATTCGGAGAGAATAATTTAGTTTCTGCGCTTCTTTCAATCCGATTTTTTTCATTCAATGAGCAATATAGGCTCGAATCAAGATTGATGATTGTGACAAGTTTCTTTGCAAAGTATATGTCGACATTGGTCGTTGTCATATTCAAAGATTCTCCGAGGTCATAAATTTTATAGCTATTTCTTCAAGGGGCGATTCTTCTAATGCTTCTACTTGCTCATCGCCGCTTCCAATTGCAGGCAAGTCCTTTAGTTTTTCAGCTCCGATGTGTGCGCACACATCCATGCTGATGTCTCCCTTCATGGGGATGTTCAATTCTGATATGCCTTTTCTGAAGGTTCCATACCGATGTCAGGTCTCAACTGGCTCCCCTTCTAGTTATGGGGGCACTTTGGTGATCGGCTGTGTCAAGTCCTTCTTATCCATTTTCACCAGGCGTCCCCGGTTACTTCGGATTCGAGGGGCCGGAGTTCTCGTCCTTTCAGAGGCCTTAGGACGGGATTAGGGATACCTTCATCGGTATTTCAACCCTCTCCGGTGCATTGCGTGCAGGCAAATGCAACTTGGTCACGCTCTTCAAATTACTAAAGTGGTCTGGCAGCTGATTCGCTAAAACTTGCGAATCAATTATCTTCTGGACTTCAATTGTCTTCTAGACTTCAATTCAATTATCTTCTGGACTACAATTATCTTCTGGACTTCTCTATTTGCTTCACTAGTGCGCGTGTCATATGCAAAGATTTCAATTGTCTTCTAGACTTCAAATGTTTCCCGACATTATCATCAAGGGTTGATTTCCTCCCCCTAATGACGGGAAACTAACCTCATCTAATGTACTATCAGCGAATCGGGCATTATACAAATCTCCAGCCATATGGTCCAAATACTTGATTATGGATGCTGTCTCATAACCAACGTATATCCCAGACTTTCGGAGAAGACCCATTTCAGTTCGCTGCGGTGGTGGTATAGGTATATAACCCTTGCAACCAAACCTGCGAAGATGAGGAGTTTTCAGTGCTGACCCTTGCACTAGTTGCATAGTTGGATGGATGTTATAGGCTCCGTGGGCCATGACCTATAGTCGATATGGCTCTGATACCACTTTTGTCGAACCCGGGAACGAAGGATCCCGAATTCTCTGTGTTCAAACACCAGTCCAGGATTTCCAGTGTACACAGTCTCACAAAAATGAATATCACATTCATATCACGAAAACGTAAATGGTATTAAATAAATAATTGTTTAATACAAATGAGTCTGAATAACAACATCAAATGTCAAATGATAAACACAGCGGAAATAACAATATAGTGGGAGCCACACGATGCGCCACGAGCAATCGTGCAGGTCGAAGGCCTACTCGTCCGGGTCCTCACCGTCAAGATAGCGATCTTCTCCGAATAAGATTTATTCAAGAAGAGTGAGCACTACTACCGTGCTCGCAAGTCACACCCAATATTGAATTTAAATGCATGCATAAGGAAACAAGTGAGTATGGCGGGGTTGTTTTGCATAAATGACATTTCAGTTTGAATAAGCATAGTAGTTTCTAAGGCAATTTTATACTATGGATAAAATCATATTTTGAAATAGTAATGATATAATGTGGATAACCTCCAATGATAAAGTGAAGGATCCCCTCCTAACACTTGGCTTCCCGCCCAAATTTTCATAAGGATTAACCATCCTCAACATTTAGTAAAGTATTCTAAAAACCAAAAACAATTCTAACTTTAAGTGGCCCCTGCTAGCATGTCCATGATCATGACGCGCTATTCGAATAGTTTCTACTCGCAGAGTTGGTACAACTTTACCCACACGAGGTGACATGCTCGTTATGTCGGCCAATTCACGCTTCCGTAGGCGTGTGACTGAGCAATTACCATGAGGCCTTTACAATGTTTTATCCTAGTACATTCATGCCCGCTAAGGTTTCGCCCCTTTGGACTGACCGTCCTCCGGAAGCCCCCTCTTGCGCCAAGTGGGAATAAAACGCCTAGCCGACACCCACAAAATCACATGACATAAATATACTAGGACATCACAAATTAGTTAGCCAAATCCTGCCCATACAGGACATGTGGTGGTACGTTATGGCATAGCAATAAGCGGCTCAAAGACCGGTCCTCAATTGACTTGGCGTCATTCCTACAACCCATGGGCCTTGATCTTAACGAGATCAAACCGTGCATAAACTGCACCCACCATTCCGACCATTTCGCCTCATCCAAACCCATTTTGATTTTATTTTGAATAAAAACTTCATTTTTAAACTCATGTGGTAAGACAATACCACCATGTCAAGTTTGAAAACAATTTGTAGAAATCTGGTGTAAACCCTCCCAAATTCTGTAAATGTGGACTAAGCTTGGCTAAGCATATATTTGAATTTTGGTAATATCTTGCCTATGGTATCAAGGTAGTCAGATACAACATTCAAATTTGGCCATACAATAACATATGGAATTAACTATATGTAAAACAGGATATTAAAATATTTATAACAACATATGCATGCAATAAGGAATTTAAAACTGAAAATAACTTAAAATAATAGGGGCAATATGGTCAATGGTGTAACTTTCCTTGGTCGATGTCTTGAAATTCTAAATCTTCAGTTTGATCGAACTCTCGGAGTCGTCGAAGTCTATACGCGAAAATACGACAAATTCAATGCAAATTCAAATAAATTCAAAAACATAGTTCAAATTAACTCCAAACTGAAATATTTTGGTTTAGTTAGCTAGATTATAATTTTATATAAATTTTGCAATTTGAATCACCCAATTTGGAGTTCATTTGCAAAAGTTATGAATTTTTGAAGTTTATATCTAAATCGAAATTCTATTGAATTTCGAATTATTTTCCTACGAAAATCCATTTATTGCGCAATGATTACGTCACTACGATGATTTCGGAAATAAAAGGTTTTAAAAGAATTTCGACAGTGGGCCCCAAGTGTCGATGACTCGGCCCATGGTGAACCAAGCCCACCGAGCTCGGGACGACGGCACGGTGGACCACGCCGCGTGTGCGTATATGCGTGGCGACGCGCCGAAAAGGTGGCGTGGCGCCGATGTGGGCGGTGGTGGCGCCACGTCGGCTTGACGGCGGCAAGAATTATCGAGCGCCGACAACGGTCAACGGCGGAAGTTCACCGCGGCGAGTGGTATCAACACGTAGCCACGATTATTGCGAACATGATGGTACCGAATTGGCACGGATGGCGGCGGTGGTGGCGGAATTGGTGCGGAGCGGAAGAAGAAGCACGGTGGTTGCGGCGAGGGTGACCGAAGGTGCTCGAGACGAAGAAGAGGTGCGTGAGGAAGCTCGGTGATGGGAAGCCGTTGGTGTGGTCCACGGCGGTGGGCGTTGCGTGCGAGCACCGTGGTTTTCACCGCGGTAGCAAAACCTAAAACAAGAATTGCGGCGGTGTTGATGGGAGAGGAAGGAATGAGTGATGGCTTTGAGTTGAGTGAAGGAAGGGGCAGGGGCTTCCTTTTATAGGCGTCGGGAGCTCGGAGCGGCGTGGAGGAGGTGGGGTCGTCGCGGCGGCGGTTGCGGCGTTGAGGCGAAACCGTCCCGAGAAGAGGAGAACATGGGAAATGCGGCGGTTGTGGGCGTGCGTACACGCGTCGCGAATAGGTTGGGGCGGTTGAGATTAGGCCGTTAGCAGAGCTCGGGTGCGTGCGGAAATGGCGGGCGGCTGTTGCGGCGTGAGGAGGAAGAAGACGAGGAAGACGATGACTGCGGGCCGTCCGATTTTCAACGTACGGTCGAGATTAGATCCGCGAAGCGATAAGTGAATCTCAGGGGCAGCTGTTGGATTAAGATCGCACGGCTGGGACTTGACCGAGCGAAGCGGTAAGTGAAATTTGGCGCGGCCGTTGGATTAAGATCGCATGGCTCACGTTGATGATGGCATTCGGACGGTGCGGCAGTAACAAAGGATCTTGACCATTGATTCAAGATCCAGTGGCGGAGATGAGATGGGGCGCGTGTGGGAGGTGCGTGCGTTGGATTCTAATCCAACGGTGGATGGATAGGTGAGAGGGAGAGTGCGGCGGCTAGGCCGAGCGGGCCGCGCGCGGGAGGGATATTGGGCCGGAGCCTTTGGGTTTCGGCCCAAACACTATTAGAGGATTTTCTTTTGCTTTTCTATTTGTTTTAATTCTATTAATTCATAATAGCTTTAGAAAATAGCAAAATACTTCCAAAAATTATGGAAAAATTCACAGAAATTCCCATACTCATTCTGGACTTAATAAAATTATTTCCAACTATTTGTTGGCTTTTAATTTTGCAAATAAATTTGTTTTAGCTTTAAAATATTTATAAAAAGCTTTTGAAAATTCAGGAAAAACCACAAACATAAATAAACTTTTAAATTTTACTGAAATTGAAATTTGGGCTGTTACAGATATGCGGTACAGAATGCTCAAATTTTAATTCCCATTTTCATGCAATAATCATCAAATGCTTTCAAAGTAAATTCTCCGGCGTTGTCCATTTAGGTGGACTTCATATGATGATCGGGGAAAATATTTCTAATTTAATTATATGCGAGATTGGCTTTGCAAAAGCATGGTTTCTCGTAGACAATAAACATACGTGCGACCATTCCGAGGAAGCATCGATGAGCACCATAAAATACCTAATTGACCCTTACAGGGGTTGTATAGGACCGCAAAAGTCTCCCTGGATACGATCCAGGAATGCAGGGACTTCATCCTTCGCTTTCAGAGCAAAAGGTCTAATAATTAATTTCCCAATGGCACATGCGGGGCACAAAATCTTCCAGATTCGGGAAATTCTTTATATTCATATTATGTCCCTGTGAATTGTTAATTATATATCTCATTATCCTAAGACCTAGGCGGCATAATCTATCATGCCAGAGATAGATAAGTTCAGAGCTTCTAAATACGGTTTTCAAGGCAGTATAGGCTGCAGGTGCCTTAATATTAGTGTAGTATAGCCCAGTTTCATATGAAGGAAGACATTCTAATGCTATTTTTCACTTTCTTCACGCTTTGTAATGAGCATGTATTCTGTACCATACTCTTCTTCAGTCTCTACACGGAAACTGTTAGCGCAAATATCCTTGAGAGTTCTAGTCGATTCTGGGTACAACAAGTCTTCTTCAATGACCAAAGTTGTGCCTATTGGGAGTATAATTGTGGCCCTTCCTGAGCCTATTATACAAGTATCGCTGCCTGCGATTGTCGTAAGACTACCAGCATTCTTGCTGATCGACTGGAAAAATTTCCATTTCTCTTAGGATGGTTTTCATTGTGCCGCTACATGCTAAGCACACTTCCTCCATAGGGCACCACACGTGTTCTAATATAATATACTTTATTAATATGTAGCAGAAAGCAAGCAACACATAAATAAAATACTTCAGATATCAGAACGTAACTTGCTATTATAAAGACGGGAAAATAAGTCTTGCAGGACTCATAATAAGAATTTAATGCTTTGCTCTCCTAGAGCTTGCAACCATTATTCAATAATTCAAAATTCTGCTTCAATTGCAAACTGCAAGTTTCTATAAAAGGTCCGAGTGCAATGCGTGCACTGGATCTAATAGGCGAAGTATTTCGGAACTTCTACCTAAATCGGCTCCATGCGCGATCTTCTCCTCTTGGGCAGCTACGGCTGTGGCCGTTGCGATGTCCAAAGGAGGGATGATGGGGCTGTTACTAGGCTGTTCACATTCATAAGTGCAGCTAATGGATGTGGATCCTCTGTTCCTGCAATGGCGAGGTATGTCTCATGCTATCATTTGCCCTTCTTCTTAGACTGTAAAGCATCAATAATGTGCGACGCACGACCTTACCCTTTTTGCTCCTCTCATTTGTGAGAGGCTTCATCACCTGTAGCCGCTAGCGATGGCTTCATGGCCAACATTGCTACTAGATGGCTGCAAGATGAAGTTCTTTCCTAGAACATCACCTTGAGCTTCCGCAACTTGCATGATGTCAATTAATTCGGCATACTTCATGTAGCCATCTTTGACGATAGTTGTGTGCGGATTATACCGCGTTTGGGTGAAAGGTAGAGAGTCTTCTCGATCTTCTGCTCATCTGTGATTACATTACCACAGAATTGAAGATTGATACAAATTTTATACAAAATCTGGTCATGCTGGGTTAGTTCTTCGAATTCCTGATTCGTGATGTCAGTCATCTTCATATTCGTGCAAAAAGTTCAAAGGATTACTGCTAGTAATCTGCATAAAATGGTTGCAAAATTCTCATAATGCTCATCGAACTTCAGGTTCGTATTCCCGTATTTTTCTATGCATTTTTCATGATTTACTGCTATTTTCAGTGATTAAAAGCAATATAAACAATCACAGATAATCAAAACAGTAAATGCGGTAAATAGATTGCATAGAAATAACAATAACAAAGTTAAACATGCTTCAAATGCAAAAATTGATTCAAAAATTGAATTCCCGAGACCCTTCTCTGCTAGAAAAGGTATTTTCTGGCAAATTCTGCAATTTTCGAGGGTTAAAACACGAAATCTCAATTCTGAGAGAAAATTCGTGTAATTTTCCAATTTCCAGGGGGTTTTCCATAAAATTTCTGTATTCACGAAAAAAAAACTTGAAATTTTCAGAATTCCAAGGGTCCCTTTTGCAAATTTCCCCTTTTTTTTTCTCGTGCGTTTTTCTCCTTTTTTTTCTTTTCTTTTGGGTCGTTTCATGCTTTGGCCCATTAGAGGGGCGCACGGGTGGGGGGTAGGGTTTCCCCTTGCCGTTTTTTCCAGGGGGCGGCGTCGGCGGCTCATCGCGGGAGCACACGGCGCAGGCGGGCGGTGAGGGTGTGCGGCGCGGGCGGAGGGCGGCAGCGGCTTCGAGGCCCGGCGGTGGCGCGGCCGGCCGGGCGACGACGCGGCGGCGGAAAACGCCGGTGTGGTCGGCCCGAAACCGCGCGAGCGCGTCGTGCATCGCGCGGTGGCGGAGCCAGCGCCGAAGCGGCGTGAGGCGCCGACGGTGGCGTGCGCCGGGAGCGGCGGAGAGGCGGCGAGGCGGCGCGGTGCGCGGCGCGCTGATGGCCACCGAGGCGGCGCAGCGAGGAGGCCGTTGAGGCGCGCACGGCCCGTCGCGGCGTAGGGCAGCGGCGGGCGGGCCGACGAGGATGCATGGCAAGTTGGCGCCGAGGCGCGGGTGCGGCCGGCCGGTGGCGCAACCACGAGGCTGGCGGCGCGACGGCCGGCGACGGTGCTGCGCGGCGGGCGGCTCGGCGGCGTCGTGGAGCTCGGCGGCCATGCGGCGGCGCCCATGCGGTCCGGCGCCGGAGTCCTCTCTCCCAGCCCTTTTTTTCTTTCTTGGGTGGCGGCCATGCGAGGCTCCGGTGGTGGCGCTGCGAGCGTATGCGGGCCGGAGAGGCAGCCGTGGACCGTGAACCGCGTGCTGGCGGCCATGGGTAGGGAGGCGGCACTTCAAGGTGGTCGGGTGCGACTCCAAGTCGGCGACGGCGCGGCTCTACAGGGCCGTCGGTGATTTTTTTTTTGGTTACTGTTTATTCATGCCGATGTATGCAATGTAATATAGTACGGACTTGCAACGTCGGCGCGGCTTCATGCCGACATGTGCATGCTTGCCGCGTGCTGGCGGCGTGGCTCTGTCGTTGCCTCCGTGGCGATACGTGATGGCGGACTATGCCGACCGGTAACGTATCGCGGAGGTAGTGACAGCCGCTTGCAGGCGGTGCCGTGCACATGGTGCCTTCCATGCGATTTTATCTACAACCTACGGTACAATCATCATCTACTCTTTCATGCAATCCACCGATCGGCTTGGCCGGCGACTTCAAGTCGGCTCGCGGTAGATTAGAGCGGATTTGCACCGTAAGAAAACAATCTAGAAAGCCAAATTTGCAGAATTGAAAGCAATCTAGAAAAACGATTCAATCTACGAGTGTCGTTCATCGACGGTTACCTTTTCGATGCGAGGAGAGTCGATCGTGCTGATAACGTATTGAGGAACCGTCGCTGGCGAGTCCAGTCCGAGCGATAACCTCGTAGACAAACTCAGAATCGTAAGAACAATGCATGAACACAAGAATTAAACAAGAGATAGAACACAGAAATGTAGGGGGACGTCTTGCTTCTCTTTATTCCTTCATCTATCGATCCCTCTTTTACAATGAATAATACCTCCTATTTATAGGCTACGACCCTGCTAGGGTTTGGAATGAGGAGCACACCTTGGGCCAGGACTCCCGGTCATGGGCCCGGTTTCCTAACAGTTTTTAGGCCGAGCGGCTACGCCTCACGCGCTCGCTCGCAGCAGGGGACATGCGCCCCGCGGCGCGCGCAGGTTTGGCAAGTGGCAACCTCTGGAGCCGTGCGTGCGTACGCCGGGAGGCTGCAGGTGCGGCTGCAAGTACCCGGGCGACGGCTTGGTCACGTTGCGGGGAGGTTGGAGAAATGGAGAGCACCACGGCCGATTCGGTGTGCGGCGTCGTTCGTTCAGGCGGTGGAGCCCATGCCACTGCTAACTTGCCAAGGCGTGCTCCGGTGTTACATACGAGTGGTATAATACGACGGCCGTGCGGGTGGCATGGGACGGAACAGAGCCAGGCACGCGGAAGGACGCGCAGCCGTGGGAGCCACACAGTGATCTAAGAAATTTGGAAGCTCGGAACAACGAGGAGCAAAAACCTGAACTGACCAAAAATCTGTTTCGCTGAAGGCTAGTACTGGCAGCCTGTACGTCCTGCCAGAACCAGTAAAAAATGTCAAAAAGGCCTCGTTTGTCGGACGAACTGATTTACTTAACAAACGAGCACCACGATGCTATTTGATCGGATGAACTTTATTCAAGATCTCGATCCACACTGATGATATATTACAATGAACCAAACAAATGACAAAGGAAACAACTCTTCTCCCTTATTCCTTTTTCACTGTCAGCCCCGAACCTACGCGGCATAAGCCCCTTTCTGCTTGCCTGATCTGTCAACCACTAGCCTCTAGTTCCCCTCGGAGCGCTGCTTCTCCAATTCTTCGATGAATCTCACGAAGTTGAGGATGATTCTCTTGCCTTCAGGGGTGATGATACTCTCTGGGTGGAATTGGACCCCCTGAAATGATTGTCGTTCACAGTTAGCACTCACAAGAACTCCGGCAAAACACCACAGTTATGGCTTTTGTGCATAAGCAACAAATAGTGTGGTGCAAAGCGTGAAGTTGAGAAATACCTGGATATGCTTGTACTTCTTGTGGCGCGCAGCCATGACAAGTCCATCTTCAGTCCATGCAGTGACTTCCAGGGCGTCATGTGGGAAGCTTTCCTCCTCAATGACCAGGCTATGGTATCTTGCAGCAGTAAAAGGGCTGTTCATGGAAGCGAGGATCATGTCAAACCAAAAAGCTCACTTGGCGAAGTGCCACAAACTGAATCAGGAAACAAGCAGAATTTTTTGCCTGATAAAAAAACTACTCCAAAGTAGCATACCATCAATACTAACTGAATATTATAAAAACCATAATTTTCTACAACTCAAGAAAAGATTAACAAGCTCTCATATATGAAAGGTTGAATGGCTTAGTAATTGCATGGCACAAGTTACAGAATTCCTCAAGCAAAACACAAAAGCTCTAAAGAGGCGAAAATAGTCCAACAGCCTTCCTACTTCTCATCAACAAGCAGAACCAATCACGAGCTATGTGCAGTAACTTTTGCAGCAGCAGCATCAGTTGAATGTTATGTAATGCACACTAGAACCAAAATAAAACATGGTGGACTAAATGGTTCAGAAACCATACTTTGGCAATCCATTGAATAAGGCCTTTCCTAATTCTTCATCATAGAAAACTGGAGAGCTTTTTCCATGCATCACACCAGAAGGGGCACGGATAATTTTCCCTGTATATTCATATACAGAAATATTTTTAGTAAGACAAAAGCAGATGCCCTGGAAAACCTTGTGTTCATAAAGATGAATCTAACCTCCAAAGGCCTCCCCGATGCACTGTAAACCCATGCAAACTCCAAAAAGTGGGATGGTTGGCCCGAGTTCCAGAACAGTCTGCAGTGATATACCTGAATCTTGTGGTTCACCTAAAAAATAAATATGAACATAATTGTTATACTCAGAAACACATACTGTTATGATATTCAATAAGAGAAACCAACCAGGCCCTGGAGAAATAAGTATTCCTCTTGGGTTCTTCCTACAGGAGATAAAAAAGGGGAATATCATCAGCAAACTGAGATAACACCCTTTTTGTTGGAATGGAAAGCAACAACACCACAATTGAATAAATGCTCAGGGAACTATACCTCTTTACATCTTCTATGGTCAGTTCATCATTGCGATATACCTCAAAATTTAATCCAAGCTCCCCCATATACTGCGCCAACCACTCAATGTCAGCGAGACATGTTTTTCTCATGGCACATGTTTCATCATACATCATATTTAAATAAAGTGCAACAACAATTTGCGAGTTTTATATAAAAACTGATAAATATAATCCAGCCATGAGATAGAAATGTACAGTAGTTAACCTAATATTGAAGAATAGTAACAGGAGCACCACAAAAATGCACTACTGTTACAAAGAAGCACACCATCCTTCCTTTGATATTAACATTTCAGTGTTACAAAGCCAAGTTAATTCGTGAACTTGTTAGCATCAATGAAGTCAATGTTTCAAACCAACTTCCAAACACTTTCTTCTTCTTTATATGTAGTATCACTAATTATTATCTCTTGTCTTTGTCAATTAAGAGACACTGTCGCTCAAGACATGCAAAAGAATTATTTCCAGGCATTTTTTCCCTCACAACAAGAAAGGCAATACATGTCACTACCACTCATAAATGTATACTTGTCATGCTAACTTGGATATTCTAACTAAGATATAAATGAATTATTTTCCAAAAATATAGTTTTGTAGTTTTATTACACAGAAATACGCTGGTACTTCATCCGTCAACATTAACAATTCATTTTTGTCTAATTTTGCGATCTGGTCCCATTAAAGTATAGATGTTAAATTGTAAGTTAAACATGTTTGGATTTAAAAAGTTCCTGTATAAAGTTATTCTAAATAGCAAATACTAGAAAAGGTAGAAAGGACTTGAAGACATTCTACGGAAACGGACATAGAATCTGATAGGCCAACAGCTAGTGAACAAATCCGGCATTTGTCATTCTAGTTTGGATATTCCAACCAAGGAATGTTATAGCTGATTCGTTAGAATGGAAACACACGTCCCACGTCCCCACATACAAAGGGTGCATTCGTTATTCTAGCTCACCTTTTGAAATGTAAATTTTGTTCTTTTTTAGGATAGATTTCAGGTAATCCCACTTTGTACTTTTCATAAGTTTCACTTGCTACTGTGTTTATCAAAAGTTGTCATTAGTTGTTTATACTTTAGAGCACAAGGAGACAGTTTCACAACATATTTAGCAGATTCATATCTTGATGGAATACATTCATAATATCCTTCTGAGCACTTATTCCATCATTTGATCTTCAGTACAAACACAACTGGAAAAACTAACCTTATTCTATCATCGAGTATTATCAGGAATTTATAGTACCACGAAATACAAAATACTTCAACCACTACAAGAGCACTTCTTTTCTGAAAAGAACATTTCGAGCAAACATCAAAAGGTTGAAAAATCAAAACAAATTCTTGTACCAGATCACATAAATCCGAATCCTTAAGGCATTGCAAGCTGCGAATAGTCAAGTATAATTCAAGACGACCAAAGTAAAAAAAAAATGTTTTTTTAATCTGATTCAGAAATGGATCCAAACCAATCTGATCCAACCCAGAATTCTTCCGCTACAGCCAGTTCGCACAACAAACAAATAAACACTGAATAACATACAAGAAAAACCCATGGGAGAGAGAAAAAATCTATGGCAATGGCATGTAATCTCAACCCGGGTAGTTGCCACTCCTCTCCACTAGAAAGAATATCGCATACACAAGTCATATCATCAAGCAATTCGAAACGGGCCACAAACAACATGTGAAACCATATACCTGGCACAGGTTGTAGGTAAAGCTGTCGTAGTTATCGATGACAATGATGGGCTGCTTCTCCGTCGACGGGCGTCCGTCCAGGTTGGCCACCGGCGCCGCCGCGGCCGACCCCGCGGCGACGACCACAGGCGCCACCGCCCTTCCACCCCTGACAACCAATCCACCGTTCGCAGGACCTGCAGGGGGAAAAGTCCAATCAATCCAAGATGCGCCAAATCCGCTAAGAAAGGGGTGAAATGAAACTAGTTAGAGCAATTCGTACGGGCCATTGCCGGGAGGCGCGCGAAGGTGGCCGCGGGGGAGGTCACCGGAGAACGCACAGCGGCAGAGGCAGCGCCCGGGGAAGACGCGGCGGCGAGGTGGGAGCAGGCCATACCGGCGAGGAGGAGGAGGATGAGGCGTGAGACGGTGCAGGGTTTTGTGGGGAGTCGGGGGTGGGGGAAAGAACGATGAAGTGTGATTATATAGAACGTGGTTGTTGGGTTTCGTATGTTTTGTGTGTGTTTTTGCTGCGCACGTATGTACATTGTACACGAGGGTGTCTTCTTAGTACATGTCTAAACAGAAAGAGATTGAGAATAAATATACAAACCTCATAAAAATTCTACTGAAACATACTCACATATGTATAAAGATGAACATCAAAATTTGAATCTTAGTAGATGAAGTTGTACACCTACAACTCCACCACCACACTAAGAATGATTCCTAGGGTTTTGGCTTGGGTTGGAACCATAGATTTGCTCCTCCCTGGTGGTCTTGTTTGAAGAAATCTACTTGAGTACATCAAATCAATGTATTTCTTTGTTTGGCTTTGACAAAATATTAGTGCCTACGATTTTGTGTACATGGAATTTGGCTTATATCTATATTTTATATATACGGTTCTATATATGTGTTGAAACATCTATGTTTGAAGCTTGTTATATTGGGATGCATGGATAAAAAACATTTGATGTGTCCCTTTGTTACGGACCATATCATAAAACTTCCGATTTTACGCTTCTAAAAAACTCTCTTTTCATAGTATAGTATATAAACTATGTGGCGTTGTTGAGTTTGAAATAAGAAGTTGCACTACAACAAGTTATCGTTCATGCAATATTTACGGCTTTTTACACGTGCTAGTAGGGCAGCTCATTGAGAGTATATGGTGTAGTAGGACAGCTCGTTGAGAGGATATGGTGTCTCCATATATTTCAATTTCAAATCTAAATTCAATCCACACATCAAGAAAAAAAAATGGACAAATTCTACTGAAAAGGAAACCCGAAATAAAAGGAAAAATATAAATATACTATTCACTGAAAATTGTCTTTTTTGTTTATTAATGTGTAGATTGATTTTAGATTTTAAAATTGGTGGCATGGTAGATTATATCATATCCTATCTATATAAAACATATAATTTTTTATAACCATTTGAACCTCTCTCCTTTTTTTTTACAAAATAGAAGCACCGATAGCACGAAATATATGTTCTCCGGGAGATCCATATAAAGTGCGATGACATATAAACGGTCCAAAAATAGATGGCATCATGGTTAGGAACATGGAAGAAGTAAACCGAGTTGAAGGAGGTACATAGGTATAGTGGTAGCGGTAGGTATATCTTTTGTAGCCGTTGAAGCCTTCTCAATTTACCAACTATATTTTTTTATAGTTTTTTTAGCAGCCAGTCTTTACTAGAGCTGCATTAAAAAAGAAAGTGAGATACACCGTGTCGTCCTCAAACACAGAGTGGACAAGAGCCTGGAAGCTCCCATGCCAACTGAGCTAACACATTGCCTCCCGAAAGGAAATATAGTCTCCCTCCTTTTACGATGACAGAAGCTATTTATAGGTAGAAAATGCTACCCAGACATGCATTTCTACACAATGCAAATGGCTGTAAAGCTATTTCATTCCTGATATTTCTGAAATCGTATCCTCTACCTTAGGAGACCAAGTGTAAAGGTAGAGAGTAAAAGGCACAGTATTGTAGGTAATCTAATAATACAAAAACACTGTTGTAACGATTTTTCTATAGCAAAACATTGTTTACTATTGTAGCAGATGGACCGTCTCTTGATCTGCACCAAATCTAACGTCTAAAAATTTCACATATCCTTTCTCCTTGGAAGCCGGAGGATCTGATTCCATCAATAGAAATTTTGTAAGGTTGTAAATTTATCTCTGGTTTCTATCTTTCTAGGCATGTGCTTAAGAGGCGCAGTTGCGTGTGCACGTGTGTTGTGCGTGGATGATGGTGCATGTGTCTTCCTTCAGCATTTTATTTTTGTCGTTGATGGCGCGTTATCAAATTTTTAAAGATACTGTTGGTGTGATAGTGTTGTTTTGTCACGTTACCGGTGGTAGTGTGATCAAAATGGTCAAAATTGGAAATAAAGTTCGCGATGAGTTAACTTTAAAATAAAATTAAAAAAGAATTAAATAATAATAAAAACTCAGGTTAGGACCAGCACAACCCTGCCAAATTGGCGATCGTTTTCGAAAAGAAAAGGAAGGAAAACATTTCGCCCGTTTTTAACACGTTCTCGCGCGCCCACCGCTGTGCGTACGTCCGCGGGGCCTGCTCGTCTCGTCCGCGTCAGAAACGGGGCCAAGAGTTCCCTGGTACCCGGCGCTTGTATTTTACTAGCAGCTTTGCCACGAGGAAGGCGTGTCTCTTTCTGATGCTTCCTTTTTTTTTACATCAGCTGCCCTCCTTTTCAGAGGGTTTTCAGCGTCAGTTGCCTGTGCCGTTTGTAAAGGCCAAGAGCCCCTGGGTACACATCTTGATGTCGCACTCGGAACCGTCGTTGCCGCTGCTGAATCTAAAAATCAAACTGGTGACTGCTTACTTGTGACCAGCGACCAGTAAACTGCGGATTGCTACCTCTGAGGTCTCGATCAGAGGTGCAAAACTTTTCTTTCTTATCAGGTTTTGGGTGGAGATGCCGGTCCTGCTCCACCGCGCGCGCAAGAACGAGCTGGGTAGGTAGGTGGCTGGGTCAAATTTTGGCTTCAACTTTTTCAAGGCGATCGAGTGGATTGATCAGCCGTTCATCGATCTTCTAGTCACGCTGAACCCTTTTACCGGTTGTACTGCTGTAAGTGTACGTACGTCGCACGAATTCAGACATGATTGTAAAACAAAATCTGGTCATCCTGACCATTAGCTTGCGCACGCATGAACTGAAAATGAACTGGGTAGCTTCACATGAGCTCAGCCAAAAATGTACAAGCACTGGTTCTTTGACCAGGCAAGGAAGGACAAAATATGGTGAGGGGAGGCGGAGCAGCTGCACATAGGTTCAGAGCAACGTCTCCCAGTGAACAAAATCGGAAGCTGGATGAGAAACCACTTCAGAGCGCAATTGAAGAAATGGAGCTTTTTCGCACGTGACAAATCTGTACCTACCAGATAATGACATGCTCACAGAAAAGAAAGAGAGAAAACGCATGGCGTGCTCCATTTTAAAATCGCCGGAGCTAATCCAAATCGCAACAAAAGAACCCATACCCACACACTACCCACTCACACCACTATAAAAGCACCTACGCCACACGCGTATTCGTCCTCTACACACGTTGAGAATTTTTATGATGCGCTAGGCCTTATGAAGTACCAACACGTACATTTCCACTGAACAACGAGCATGATATGAGTACCTCTTTTTTTTGTGAGGTGCATAAGGTTCGAACTCCCAGAGTTAGAGTATGTTTGGTTCGAAGCCTGATAGTTGTGTCTGAGAAAAAGTGGTGCTTGAGAGTAGCCTGAGAAACAAATGATTTTTGTCTGATCAGGTAAACCTGAAGATGTGTGTTTGGTTGATAATATGTGCCTAAAAATTAAAAAAAAAAAGAGAGAAAGACTCAAAAAAGTAACCAGAGATAGCTGCCTGCTAGGCGTGGCTAGGCGTTCATTTCCCACGCCTGGCAGCGAGGCCTCCATCTAAGCTGGCTTTCGGCTGCCACCCGACGTAGCTTCCCTCCGTGTAAATCTCGTGAGGCTTCAAACCAAACAGACCCTTAAACCTGACGGACAGCTAGTAGCTAGCCATCGGAGCTACAGCTCGGTCCTCGCCTGCGAGCGGAATTAGCACCCACAAAGAAGTTCAGAAATGGCGAGTTTTAAAATGGCGAGTTTTAAAATGGGAGGGCGATCCTGCAGGAAGCTACGTAGTTCACTTGAACACTGCTTACATGATGCGACGCACTGATACAAAACATTTTACGACGACAGCGATCGATCCGGCATTGTCAATGTGTCCCGCTGCACGTACTGCCATTTACCCGGTCGCAGACAAATGCTACCAGCTATCTGGGACTGGAAAGTTGGCAGAAATAATCTTTCTTTAATTTGTTCATTCGCCGATGCAACACAAGAGTAAAGCAAGTCATTTACCCAGCTTTTATTTTACTGAAGACACTTGGTGAACAACTTGTTACCATTAAACCTTAAATCCATGAATATGCTAGACTTTTTAATTTTCCTCGTATAAGACTTCGGATCTTACCACGGGACATGAGATATACTCCGGATCTTATCATGTCCCACAATAACGGTAACAGAAAGTAGATTGTGAATGATCTCTGTAGATGTGTGGAACTTATACGGAGGTAAATCCCCTGCCATTCTACGGCAATGTCACGATGAATAGTCATAACATTGTTTTGCAACCGTCGGATCGGAAAGCGACGGACGAGATCGAGATCTGGCACAACAGGAAACACTGTAGCAAGTGCTGTAGCATGGGTTCTGATCACGAACATTGTATCAACACTGTATTGATCGATCTCAGCCGTTGTTTTTAGATCCGACAGCTCAGATCCTGACATTCTAGGGGATACGATCCCAACTTATATGCCTTGGTGAGGATGTTGTATTCGTAGGCATTTTCGTCGTCCAAGGGGGCGAGTAGGTCACATAAAATGCCATCACAGGTTAAAAAAAAACAAATCCAAGAAAGGCGGAGGCTGATGGCAAAGGTCATGTGGACGGCTATCGTTGGTTGCCTCTGTGGGTTTTTTTAAGTACACGCGGGATGTACTCACGCACACACATCACACGCACATTCACATGTGTGTATCCTAAACACATGTTTAATCTAGAGCGGGGCTAAACCCTATGGAGCGCGGATACACACTTTGACCATTGAACACATCCACATGTGCATACACTGTTTCTAAATAATCCGATAAGACGTGCGAGTTCGATTCTGGGATCCCGGACGGGCTCCTCGCACAACGGCCAAGCGAGCCAGGCGAGAGCAAGCGCTCGGTCCTCGTTGCCTCTTGCTGATAAAGCTCATGACCAATAAACAGCAAGGCCTAAAGCCAGGCCAGGTACAAAAGCCTAGGCCCAGCAAGGCGAAAAAGACAGACAGACAAAGAGCCTGTTTGGTTTATTACCCTAGTTAGCCATATCAAAATTTTGGTGTTGCTCTGAAAATTTGGTCATCGTTTGGTTCATTACCAAAATTTGGCTTTGCCCCAAATTTTTTTTGGCTTGCCTAGCTATTTCCTTGGCAATTTTTTGGTTGCAGAATCGCCCGCCAATGAATTGGCATTGCCCCGCCCGCTACAGTGCCATCTCCCACGTTCGGCTTTCTTCTCCCCTCGTTTCTTCTTCACTGAGCCACGCCGTCATTCTTGCCACCCCGGTGCCCCTTGGCCCCTATAAAACGACGCCCCAGGTGCGCCTTTGCCTCCTCACCTCAGCGCCGCCATCCACTTAGCCCCTCCATTTCTTTAGCGCCCTAATTTCGAAGTTCTTCGTCGGCCACCGAAGCTCGGATCTTCATCCTCTCCGGCGACGACAAACTCCCTCCAGCCACTTCGACCCTCTCTTCGGCATCGCATCGACGCCGCGAACCTCGTGCGCGCACTCACTCGCGCGCGAGGACCACCGGAGCGCCTACTTCACCGACGACCGAACCTCACCGCCGCTAAACCTAGTCGCCAACATCCTTTTCGCCTCGTCCCTCCACTGCAAGGTAGCTCAATAGCCTCAGTAACACGTTAGCTTCATTTTGCGCACACCCACGCTCCTCACCGTGGCGCGTAGCGCCGACGAGGAGGTCACCGGAGCATCACCGGCTTCGTGCCTTCGTGGCATGTCCACGTCAGAGCCACGTCGGTTTTCATGCCTACGTGGCGGCCACATCCCTCGGTCTGACAGCACATGAACTGTCTGATTTGAAATCAATCGTCACGACTGAGCGGGAACATTCGGGCCGCCGAACAGCCCTCGCGATATGGACCGTTAAAATCCAATCGGACCTACCGAAACGATTGGGAACATTCGGCCCATCCGAACGTCCCACTCGATCAAGGCTATCCATTCCCGATTGGACCATCTGAAACATTCCGACTCGCACCGCGTGTGTCTCGCTGTTGTTGGTTCACTGGACCCCACCAGTCAGCGTCTGAAGCTAGCTCAACCTCGGTGAGAAAAGTATTAAAAGATTTATAAAATCCGAAATCCATTTATTCACACACTGAAAAGTATGTTAGACTTCTAAAATGCATAACTAATTCATTTTTCCTTCAAATACAGTAAAACCAATTTTATTAATTTTCATTTTAAGTGAACTTATTTCTAAAAATGGTTTCAATCTTACCTCTGTCATATAAGATATATTTTGTGGGAAATGACCCCAAAATTAATTATTTTTACATTAAAAATTTGCAATGTGTTATCATCCACCAAAGTGCTTACTGTTTTGCATGTCATAGGAGGTAATATCACCTCTTTATTGGTAGAGTATCTGTATTCAACCCTGGCTCTAAACCAAACAGCAAATATCAACTCTTCCAAATTTTGGTAATCTATTTGGCCCCAAACCAAATAGCAGCCCGTGCAATTTTGCCAAATATTTGGCTCATGTTGGTCACAAACCAAACACCATTATTTTGCCAAGAAATTGGCTTTGCCCAGATTTTGGCTCTACCAAAAATTTGGTTTGGCTAAGCAGGGCTCCAAACCAAACAGACCCAAAGCCCATGACACGGCCATGCACAACACAATTAAAAACTCTCCTCTAGGGTGCAAACTGACCGAGGTGAGCTGGCACTCTGACTCTGAGGAAAAAAATGTGGAATAGAATACAAGATAAATTATATTTGTCCGTATGTAAGGTGGTACGAGAAAAGTCTGTTGTGATTTTACTTAAGAACATGATAATATATATGTGAGTTACTGTATCTGAGCAGACAGAGATACAGAGTGTTTTTCCTTCGATATTTCAACGATTAGTCTTTCCGTGTTTGCTCTGATTACACTCTTACTGTCCAATATCCTGTAAGGATACAACAGAAGCGGATAATTTCCATCTGACCGACCGAAGGCTCATGGAGCGAATACGGAATGAAGAAATAGGTATCCGACATTATCTGTGTCTGACTCCGACTTAAAAAAATACGAAATATAATACATGATCTGACCGGCCGAAGGCTCATGGAGCGAATACGGAATGAAGAAATAGATATCCGACACTATCTATGTTTGACTCCGACTTAAAAAATACGAAATATAATACATGATGAGTGATATTCATCCATATCTCCTCCAATCGCACCCTACTCCCACCTCCTCCTTGCCGTTCCCGTTCTGCCCAACCACTGACCACAGCGGTAACATGGCATGGAGGACCCGTGTGATTGCGATCATGATTTTGCATCATCCAGGATACACATAAGGAACCTCAACTTTGTCCTAATGGATATACACAACGCATCGGTCGTAACTCGGAAGGCTACTGAATTGAAGAGTCTTCTGATGATTGGCAAAAAAATGGTACCGCTAAAAACCATCGCGGCGCACGTTCGGTAGTGGAAAAGACATTTCAAACTAAAAATCTAACAAATTGCAAACGCAAAGGGGCAAGCGAAGCTAGTCTATTTATAAGCATGATGTAAATAAGGAGCAGAGGAAATTAGAATATGAACCATCTGATATGTCTGACAGAAATGAATGTATGCTCCTACTTCAGGCACTTGAGTGTATGCTCCTGCTTCAGGCACTTGAACAGGATTTTTCTCCTATAAAGATTTCGGAAAGACAAGGTGGCAACAGGTTCTCTGACCTGAAGGATGGCTTACGCATGGGCAGAAAGGAGACCTTAAATCCATGTACTGCCAACTCTGATGGGAAGGATACCCTTCAAGTAAAAAAAATCCAAATGAAAAAGGGGAAAGATCAAAGACTGTTAAGTTCCTTCAACGTGGAGGTTTGCATTCAATAGGTGTTCTGGAGTCGCCCAGGAGGCTGCTGAAGGAAATCAACGTTGATAACATGCTCAACAGTGGACTAAGCTCAGGATCGGTACACAGTCACTTTGACACACAATGTAGAGTACCGATGCCTCCTCTTGCAAAATGTACTAATGAATGGATCTGACCGAGATAAATCAAAAGCAGTTCGATTTTGAGAACATATCTCCACAAAATCTTGAACCAATCATGGATGAAATTGGAGACGAAGGTACTCTTGTGAAACCTGTGATAATTTCTAGTGCATTATCATCAGTTAAAGATGCTTATCCTGATGCAGCCAGCATGCCAGTGGACCTCCCAGAGTGCATGACACTAGAGTACAATACATCAGGCAAGAAAAAAGATGACAACGATGAAATTTGCAATCGGGATTCAGGCAAAGGTGATGTTGATGTTGCTCCAGTAGCCAGTTCCTTGCCCAAAGAAGAAGATGCAAAGATACCCTCCCATACTTCCAGTCAAACAAAAGGCGCCCGGTGCATTAAATACATATTCAACCGCAGAAAGCAAAAGAGCGAGCCTCTAGAGAACATTTCTGATGGCGCTGTCCCTAGAAAGAGCATCTGTCTTGTGAGTCCAATAGAGAAACAAGAACCTGAAACAAAGCCTCAGAGGGAAGTGATCTTGACAGAGTCACCACGAAGTAACATGCAACTAATTCAGGTCGCCCAACGTGCACTAGAAGTTCAGCCCTTTACATAGTAGACCAACAGTCAGCAACTCTGTATCCTCTCTTGTTTTGCAGCTCATATCATTGTCCGAGAAGTGAGAATTCTGCGCTACAAACAAAGGGAACAGAAAGGATTGGTTCACTAAGATCAACTCTTGGCAAAAAGGCAAGACATTCTCCGGAATGTCCCAAATGATCATTTGTTCAATGGGCAAAAAGACATCTGGTGGATATGCTCTGTCCTCGTATTTAGTAGAAATCTGTAATTGAGGCTATAAATTCGAATTATTGTTTTGTCAGCTGGTCAGAGGAATTCTATTGTATTTAGGACTCTTCAGAAATACAGTCGCATTATACATCTCTGTCAAATTATGTAATACTGGCCACTTTCATCACACATTCTGTTGTAAATAATGCACAGAAAATAGAAACGATAAATGCAAATTTTTCGTGGAAAACTTTTTTGGGAAAAACCAAAGGCGTACGAAGACAATATCACTATATGAGGAGATGTTTACAATAAACTCTTACTCGTCTCTATAGAGTATAGGGTTATATTTATAATGGTACATGAAATATCACGTATATAAGTAGAACTATGAGTTGGAGTAGGAAACGAAATTCGTATCACACTCAAACTTAATTCATATTACACTCAAATTCAACAATCTTCACCTTGAGACGAATTCCTCTTGCAGCTGAAACAAAACATGATCTCAAAACAGATTAGCATAGATACCTTATGCGTCGAACGTCCATAGAATTACTAAATGGTACCAACTAGCAGTACGAACTTGCTTTGTCATCATATCAGCTAAATTATCATGAGTACTTATCTTGCTAACTTTAATACCACCTTGAGCAATGACACCTCGAATGTAATGATATCTGATATCAATGTACTTCGTTCTCTCATAGAACATCTGATCCATCGTAAGGCAAATATTTGCTTTGAGTGTCGTAGAATATTATAGTGTAAGACGTACTTCCACAAAACTCAGTAAACAAACCTCTTAGTCAAATAACTTTTTGCAAACTTCGAAAATAGCCATGTACTCAGCTTTTGTGGTGGACAAGACAACAGTAGCTTTCAGGCCTGTTTTCCAACTAACGATACATCCTTTAACAATGAACGCATAACTAATAAGATATCTTCTCTTATCCAAATGTCTAGTAAAATCTGAGTCCACATAACCAAAGATGATATCTTTAGTCTTTCCAAGCTGTAAACAAGCATTAGATGTGCCCCGTAAGTATATAAAAATCCATTGAACTACTTTTCAATACTCTTTGCTAGGATTAGCCATGTATATATACTAACCACACTCAGTGACTGAGATACATTGGGGTGAAAACATACCCTGACATACATAAGTGAACTAACTGCACTAGCATATGGAACTCTAGACATATACTCAACTTTATCATCTGATTGTGGACATGATGCTAAAGAAAGTTTGAAATATGCAGCTAACAGAGTATTCACCGGTTTGGCCTTATGCATGTTGAAACAACAAAGAACTTTATCAATATACCCTTCCCGACTTAGGTATAATTTTTCAAATTGTCTTTGTTAATTTTCATACCAAGAATCTTCTTTGTTGCACCGAGATCATCCATTTCAAATTCACTGCTCAATTGTGCCTTCAACTTTGAAATTTATGCCTTGTCTTTTGCAGCAATCAACATATCATCAACATATAGGAGCAAATAAATAACTAAGTCATTAACAATCTTTAAATAAACATAAGTATCATAATCAGATCTTTTGAAATCATGAGAGATCATAGAGTCAAATCCCTTGTACCGCTATCTGGGTAATTGCTTCAGATCATAAGGAGATCTCTTCAACTTGTAAGCATAATTCTCCTATCCCGGAAAGACAAAACCTTCCAGTTGCTCCATATAAATATCTTCCTCTAATTCCCCAAGTAAGAATGCAATTTTCACGTCCAATTATTCAAGCTCATAATCATGCATAGTCACTATGCTAAGTAAAGTACAAATAGAACTATGCTTCAAAACTGAGGAAAAGACACTTGCGAAATCAATACCTAGAATTTGGTTGTATCCTTTAGCAACGAGCCTTGCCTTGCACATAACCTTTTCGGTTGGTGAAATGCATTATTTCTTCTTGAAGATCTATTTGCAATGAATAACCTTTTTATCAATTGACAATTTGATCAGCTCCCAACTGTCATTCTTCTCAAGAGATTGTATCCCATCATACATGACAATCATCCATTTATCTGAATAACCAAAAGAGATAGCCTCTGAATAAGTGGAATGTTTTGCAGTACCTTCAATTTCTTTTGCCACATTCAAAGCATAATCAACAATATGAGCTTTTACAATCAATCTCTTGGGAGCTTGAATATTTTTTAGGCCTGTCAGCTACAATGGAACATTGTGGTGGTTGAAAGACAACATGAACTTTATATATCTTTTCCTTTTCGACTTCTAGTGTAGATCCCAAATCAATAATATGCTCCACCTGTACGTTTGATTTCTGTAACTTCTCAACGGGAACATCAATAGATGGTTTATCATGCAACATAGAAGATTCATCAAAAGTAACACTTCTGCTAATAACCATCTTTCTAGTTTCACCATTTAATAATTTATATCCTCACACCAAGTTTATAACCAAGGAAAATACACTTAGCGACTCTAGGCTCCAATTTACCGTTGTTAACATAAGTATAAGCATGACAGTAAAATATTCTCAAATTTGAATAATCCGCTGGAGAACCAGACCATATCTCTATTGAAGTCTTCTTATCAATTGCCAAGTTGGGTAACCGATTGATCAAATAACAAGCAGTGGATGTAGCTCTAGCCCAATAACTCTTAGATAAGCTGGAGTTAGATAACATGCAACATACCTTTTCCATAATTGTTCTGTTCATGAGTTCGACCACACCATTTTACTAATGAGTACATATCTCATAATGCCCTCTTATATGCATAAAGATTTAAATTCTCAATAACATAAATCCAAGCCATTATCAGTATTTAGCTTCTTGACATACTTGCCAATTTGCTTTTCAATCATAATCTTTCACTCATTGAATGTCTTGAACATATCCGATTTATACTTCGTGAAATATGACTAAACTCTTCTTGAATAATCATCAGTGATGGTCAACATGTTGCCAACACCTCTAAGGGATGGAACATGGGATTCTCCCCACAAATCAGAGTGAACATGACAATTGATGTGCTGAACTTTACCATCTTTTGCTTGCTGGAGACACAGTGTTTAGAAAACTTCAACGTGTCGATGCTTTGACCATCAAGGAGTCCTCTTTTGCATAACTCTATCATGACAATTTTATTCATATGCCCCAGGCACTTATTGTAATATCCTGTTTCTGTTTAGGAAGAAAAACAATGTGGTTTTAATTCGAATTCAACTTAAAAGAAGAAATTTCCGACGTTTCGCCTGTTCTTCCAGCTTTGGGCCTGGGCCTTTGGCCAGCAGGCCCAAGAGAGGGCCTTGTGGGCCGAAGAGGGGCAGCTGTGAGACCCAAGAGGGGGCAGCCGCAAGGCATTTGGGGGGGGCAAAGGCCCATTAGCTGGCCGGCCAAAGGGGGGGTGCACAAACCCTAGCACCCCCACTTCTCCCACCCCTCCCTCCTGTGGCCGCCGCCCCTATCCCTCCCTTTCACCTGCGCCCCTGCCTCCTCCTCCTGTTGTCGCCTCCCCCCATTGGTGTTGCACCTCCCTACCTCTTGGAGCCATCTCCCTCCTAGTGCCGAACCGCCTTGCCGTTGGTTTTTGCAAAGGAAGGAGGGGTTTTGCGGGGCTGCTGTTCAAGAAGGAAAGGAGCTTCTTCAAGGATTCTTTGTCGTCTCCCTGGGTGTTCTCAAGGGTAACAAATGTCGTTTTTATTGTTGGGTTAATCGTAGAGGTGAATTTGATTAGGTTTGATCGGATAAGTTCTATCTGCTGTAAAGTCAATTCTGTCTAGTTTCTTGCGCGGCCTGTTTCGTGTGCTTATAGGCAGTATTAGGGATTTTTGATCTCCTAGAGTTATTTAGATAATGTTCTTAGCTTTCGGTGGCCGCCAAGAACACCTGATTCTGATGTACGGATCAAAAGTTATGATCGTTTTAGTTTCTGCTGTCCAGAATTTTGACGAGAATTACCTTTAAAGATGTCTCTTAACATATGTTTATGATAATGGACGAATAAGGGTTTCCTCTCAACTAGGTTGTTGTAGATCATTTTATAACCTTTTCAGATTGTTAAAGAACGCTCAATTCGGAGTTGTAGATTAAAAGTTATGATCTATTTAGTACTGCTATCTTAATTGTTTAGGCAGTTTCTGTTCTGCTATTTCATCTAACTGTTAGTAAATTAAATTGGCCGAATTGGGTTATCTTGTCAACTAGAATTTTGTAGATATGTCAGTTAAGAATCCATAGAAACTGGTCTCACCTCATTCCGAGTTCCAGATTAATAGATATGATTTTTACCGTTCTGCTGTCCAGTTTCGGTTTGTGCCTGAGTAGTCTGTTTTCAGATTAGAGTTAACTAGTTAATTGTGGGTTGTCGGGAAGGTGTTGTAGAACGTTAATGGAAGCGCCCTGTTATATGTTGTATTTATTTTGAGTACTTACTTGTGTAGACAGAGAGGCTTCGGGTTTAGGGACATCTTATTTGCCTACTACCGCAGCACTTTGCGAAAGACAAGTGCTTTGATGTTCATATGTTTGGTGTATGATGCATGCTTGATGACTGTATTGTGTTTTTCTGATATCCACGAGAATATTAAAAGTTTATGTCCTTTTCTTATGTGTTATATCCATGAGTATATATATATGATGTCTTTCATAATTTATACTTCAGTTCATGCATCCTGTTTCATGTGCCTTCCACGGGAGTGGATTATAAGACCCATCAATTCCAATATGGGCATGTAAGACCCACCAGTTTAATGTGGGCAGTTTTGGACATCCGTATGAAACATTCTTCATACGGGATTGGGATCCCCGTATTTTGGTTAAATACGGGCTTAAGTGAACACCGACGGGTGTGTCACTAGCTATACCGGTATAAGCATGTGTGCAGTCCATTCTTTTCATTAAATCCATTCATTCTATTCATCCATATACTCATTCGGGGTATGTTCGCATTCTTTAATGATGAGGTCTTATTCGTATTTGTGGTATGTTCCTTTATTCACTGTACTTGCTGAGTCACGGACTCATTTTTGCTTTGTTTGTTTATTTTAGGTGATCATTGATGTTGGCTCTATCGGGAGGGAGTAGACACGCACTAATCATGCAATTCACCATATTCAAGTTCGACAATATGATTTAGTTTCTATCTTTCATTCGTTAAATGATGAACTGTAATAAATAAATTTAGATGGTGAAGGAAGGATACCTTCTCCATGTTATGGTTGATTTATTACTGCTTGTGAACCTTGATCACCTCTTCTGATATAAGTATTTGGATTCAGATTCTTTTCGTGCCATGGTCCTGTTAAATTTTGATCTGTTTATGCCATTAGATGATAAATTATTCAAATTCTTCCGCATTGTGGTTGTATGTTAGATTATTTAGGTGACATCTTGGCTTCCAAATAACTAGGGTGTTACACTTATACCAAAGATTAGTAGTATCAAAATCAAATGATTTATTTGAGGCAACAACAGGGTTACCTGAAATTGTAGTACCTTATAGATGATATAAGTTGGTAGCTTTCATACCATCTTTCATCACAACAAGCGAGAATTTAGAGATCTTCAAAACTCCACCTCCACCTGATTACTTGTACCCTTTAGCATCAAGAGTACTCAATGAGATAAGATTTCTCTTCAAACCCAAAATATGTCTAACATCTGACAAAGTTCTAATGGTGTCATCAAACATCTTGATCTGGATAGAACCAATGATTGTAATCTTGAATGGTGAATTATCACCCATCAACACAGAACAACTTGGTGTAACTTCATAATTCACGAAACAATCTCGGTTCGGACTCATGTCGAAAGTACATGTCGTATGAAGAATCCACTCATCATCGGTTTTAGAATTACCGGCAAAGGCAACGAGAACATCTCCATCAGAATCTTGCTTAGCAACAATGGTGGCTTTAGTATCATCCTCTTGTTGATCATTCTTGAAATTGTTCTTCATTTTATCATTTTCCTTTGAGAAAATTAATTCTATGCCATCGAATAACTCTGTTCTTCACGATTTGCCATCGAATAACCCTCTCTTCACAATATGCCATCAGGTTCACAAATTTCTTTACAATATACCATCGCCATTAGCACACCGTCCAAACCCCTTCGTTAAACCATGAGAAAATACCGTTTTGCCCTCAAATTTCACCTTTCACTCCATGCCACTGTGAAATGAATGTTGTATTATTTGCCATCAGTTACACATGTTGCTTGCATAAGCCTTACTACTGCTGGCCAGCTTTCCTCGACGATCTTGCTATCATGAATTATCCTAGTAGTCATTCATAGGAACATTCATAGGAACATATATGAAGCTATAACATCTACCTGGAACATTATTAATCTCGCTAACAACAAGTCGGGGTATCCTATTCATCAAATGTTTTCAACATCAAAATTGGAGCTAAACACTATTGGATTCCTGCTAGTAAATTGTCACTACATTTTACTGCGTTACACGATGCTCACGACCACACCAGGAATCACATGGGACCCGGCGAAGGACACACCGCTAATGTCGCCGTGGCCAACACTTTGGCCGACGTTGCCTTGTCCGCCTGTGCAGTTCTCTTTGGCATCGGGGCAGGTGGGCATGCACGTGAGCAGCCACCGGTCGACGCACTCCCTGTGGAACCCACGTCGGCACACAGGAAGCACGTGCACCTCGTCCCCAGCTGTGTACTCCGTTAGGCACACCACGCAGTCACCTGCCTCCTCCCTCCTAGTCCCGCCGCCGCGCACCTACACCACCACCTACACGGGGATCTCCTTGAGCGCACGCTTGGTATCCTCTGTGCCTGAGTCACCATCCTTGCTGGGTCCCCCTCGCTATTGGGGGAACGCCTCGCTCATGGGTGCTCGATTTGGGGAGCTCGATTTGGAGATATAGGGTTTTGATTGAGTTGCAATTGATTTGGGGAGAGAAAGGGATCAAGCTGGTAGCTGGTGTTCGGTCCTGGCATGTGGGCCACATTTTCAGTATCTCGCTGAGTATATGGGCAGTTTGGGCATTTTTGAAAAACCTGACATGCTTAACGAAGGTTGTGAAGAGAGAGTTATTCAATGGCAAATTGTGAAGAACGGAGTTAGCATAAAATCAATTTTCTCTTTTTCTTTACCCACTAGCACTCATATATGTCGTGTCCATCTTTCTTGCAATACTTGCATAACTTGTACCTGCCTTTGTATTTCGATCTGCCTTTGTAATTTCTGCTCGAGCTTTTACCTCTTGAATCGTCAATTGAACTCCTCTCCTGTTGTCTGTCATGGACATCCAGACCTTCTGCATGGGAATTTAAACTTTTGTTTAGAACCATTAATTTCATCTTTTCCTTTGCATGCAATGATTCATAGACCTCATTAAGTGTAAGAGTATCTCATCTATATAGAATAATATCTTTGAACGTACAATATAAGCCGGGCAGCGAGCATAAAAGAATAAGATCAAAATCTTTATAATCATATTTTACCTTCATAGACTCGAGATCCGAGACTACTTCTTTGAACACTGTCAGGTGGTTCAATAATGATCCGCCTTCCGCCATGTATGTGAATAAAGTTTCTGCTTCAAATGCATCTTACTAGTCAGATCTTTGGTTATGCAAATCTGCTCCAGTTTCAACCATAATGCGGCAGCGGTCTTCTCCTTCAAAAACTCCCACAGAATAATATTTGATAGATAAAGATGAATATGAGATAAGACCTTATAATCTTTTCTTTGCTTCTCCTCGAGAGACCATGTAGCGGGCATCTTGTCAATACTCGATCCTCAATAAAGAGTCATTCAAATCGTGTTGTGCAAGAACATCTTGCATCTTGACATCCATAGAGAAAACCTCGTGTCATGATCCAGCAGTGAAATATCATACTTCAATGTCGCCATGTGGGAGAAACTGTAGTTTTGCTGGTACAATGCTCGGGTTTGAGGTTAGACAACTTTTTGCTATTTTCTTTCTCAGTTTTGCTTTGGTCGCGTGTGCGACAACTTTTGTATATGGTTGGCAGGCCGAGTGCTCTACGTCACTCAGATTCAACTTTGGCTCGGACAAGGACTTGACTTCAAACTCAAAGCGAAGGAACGTGCGTCCTCTGCTTCGAATTCGACGAATGATTACAGATTAATATGTCGATTTGCCAAGCCGTTGAGACCACGATAAGATGTCGTAACAATGTTGACCAGATGTCGTATTTGCTCTTATACCAGTTGTTGTAAATAATGCATAGAAAAATAGGAGTGAAAGACACATATTTTACATGGAAAACCCTTTCAGGAAAAACCACAGGCACACGAAGGCAATATCACTATATTAGGAGATATTTACAATAAAGATCTTGCTCTTCCCTGTGGACTATAGGGATATATTTACAGTGGTACATGAAAAACTCTATGTAGGAGTAAAACTATGAGTTGGAGTAGGAAACGATATTTGCATCACACTCAAACTCAACGCGTTCATCTCCCAATGTTGAATAGAATATTTTATGACTTTCATTGATACCATTTTATCTCAGTTTATGTTAAAAAAATCTTAGATGCAAACTAGAGAAAACACATGAATTAATTTTAAGATTTCCCTTTTCCTTTGAATAAAAAATGTCGTCGCGGCACTCGCCGATGCATAGGGCGATGATGACGCCCCTAATGTTGGCGTCGAGCAGCGCAACGAGCTCGTGAGCCTCGTCAACCTTTGTCAGCAACACGTCAATGCCATCACAATCGTGTCATCATGGGCAACAAGGCTGAAGGCTGGACACATGGATGCCAATTGTCGATCAATTATAGCATGTTGCACACCGCATAGATGGCTGGCGATGCTACGATGGGTGGATGACAGCTCGGCTTGGGTATGGCCACTGCATATGTAGGGGGCGATGCTAGAAGTTGGATGAGCATGACGGCTATGCGCACTAGAACGAGTCAGTGGCGCTGAGGCCAAAAATTCAAGGCCAGCATGGTCGTGGCCTAATGAACCCGCCACTACGCTCGCCAGAGCTCCGCCACCGATTCGAGGGGAAGGGAGGTGAAAATGATGAGCCTTGTAAATGCGAGAGTCTTTTTCAAAAATAGCCCTCACACCTCAATCTAAGTTGTGCACTACCTTCATCCAATGGCTACTGGAGGCCCGATACTATCATTTTACAAAATAGTTCCTACTTCTGATTGCAATTAATATTTGTGATCCCATGGGCCTAGGGGTGAAAACGGATTGAATAAGGATGGATAATGACTCTGCCATATTTGTTTTCATTTTTTGCTCGGATGCGGATACGAATACGAATAATATCGAATACAAATACGAACCGAAACAAATACGGACACAAATATTTTTGGAACATGAAACCCTTAAATTATACACCAGAAATTAACGAAAATATATAACTAGTTTATTTGATACAAACATTCATGAATTGTTCATATTTTTAGCAACCACACATAACATTGGCACTTGCAAGCTGCATTAATTAGTTCACCATATGCATAACACTTAGTTTACCACATTGAGCTCATAACTCATAAGTAATCACGCATTCACACTTAGTTCATCACATATATAAAACTTAGTTCACACTTAGCTCATCACACCTACTTCATTCATGACATACATAGTTCGGTAATACCTAAATACCATGTCTCTAAAAAAATATGCATAGCACTTAGTTCATCACATATTGATATACATACATGGAGTTTTGTTCTGGTAGAAGCTGAATATAATGCCGGCAAAATAGGCAACAACATCTCGTCATCTTCCTCTCCCTCAGATTCAGTAAGAGTAAGGTATTCCATATCCATTTTGTCAATATATCAACTAGCACTAAGGAATCTTAAATTTAAAAATGAAAAATTTCCAATTAGTAAACAAATTTAAAAGTTTCATCGCAAGAAAAGAAAGTTAAATGTATTGATTGATAAAGAACTCAACACAGCGCGTTGTATATACAATCCACCTAAATATTAGAGATCAAGCTGTGTCAGATCACATATGCCCCAAATCAAATTCTACACCATATGCCCACACAATTTTTTTTGCTCCCCTGTTCCTTGCATAGTCCAGTTTCCACCAACGGGTAGTTCAATTGTTGTGTTAAATCAGTCTAGCAAAATAGATCAAGTGACATTAACTAGAGTAATAAAAAAACTAGACCACTACTACCGCATATTGTTAGTACCAATTAAGCCATCAACGGGATCAGGGAGCCATCTTCTACCACTAACTAAGCATGAATGTCAGTGTTGTCCATCATACTGCATTAGTGCTTCCTACGCACCAGATTAGACCTCAAATCTCAAATCATCCCAGATCTCAGACTCCTACGTGCATTAGTGATTCATTTGTCCTATCGCTTCTCTAGTGAGCCTTCAATAATACCATGGAATGTAACATACTAGATTATACTGCATTCCTGCTCACATCTCAAACATCATGTACATATAAGAGATAAATTTCTTACCAAACTAATTAACATATCACCCCAACAAATCAAGGCATCATATAGCTATGGATCCAAGTTCTATGAGTTTAAAAGCTTGGAGATGTACCTAGTGATTGGTCATTCCTCCATGTCCTCCAACTGCAAGTTGTAATTCAATTAGTATCATGTCAAGTGGCATTAAATTAAGTCAAACAGTTAGATAATTAGATAAAAAAAAGCAAACCGTTGGCAAGTTTGCGAAACATCGCTCAATGCCCCGCATGTCCATCTCAGTGAGGATAAATCCACCAATATCTCCACGTTCATGTTTTGTCAAAATATTAATTATGATCAAAGAAAACCTCACACACTACACATAAACTAGTAAAGCACAAGTATAGAACTTAATGTTACCTTTTTGAGATGTTGTAGTCCAATCTTTGGTACAAATCAAAGTTTGCACAATTTTAGGATCAAGGCAACTGCGAAATAGATTAACAATACGTCTGCCGGCACTAAAAGCTAATTCTAAAGCAGCAGTCGACATTTGAATAGATAAGACATCACGAGCAAGTCGGGAGAGAATAGGGAGCTCAGGTTGCTTGAGCTTCCAGTATGACAAAACATCAAATATTTTTTGCCTTTTGTTTTCTATTCAACTAGTGGTTGTTACATGTACACTTTTAACTCAGTTTTGGTACCTTGGCCTACAGCACTACTGTCATGCAAGAACCTTTCAAGATCTACATCCAGATCGTCATCACTCTCCTCATCCTCAACCTCTTTGTTTTACTGTTGAGAATCCACTATTTGCACATTCATAGCTATTGTCTTCTTTGAAGTTACAGGTGGTCTGGACACATAAGCTTGGAATAGCTGGTTAATAACACACTGAATTTATCAAGTTCTTTTGGAGCATTGTCAAGGTAAATCTTATTTGCAAAATAGTGTACTGGCTTTGTATTGTATCTAGGATCAAGAAAATATGCTACAACTAGAGCTATGTTGGACTTTTCCCAATACTTATCATACTTAATTTGCATGGAATGTGCCATAGTAGCTATAATAGGATCAGGGTTGTTACACCAGTCTACAATGGCAAACTTAATATTACAAAAATGATTGGAAAAAAAATTTGTTGTTGGATATTTAGTGTCGGAGAAGATCTCAGTAGCATCATAAAATCTCTTCAAACATGCCAATATAGATTTTGTCATAGTCCAATTTTCAGTAGTGGAGCACATTTCACATATTTGCTTCTATGTCAAAGAAAAAGCCTACCAAAAACATGCTTATAGTAAATAACTTGCTTCAACATGAGATATATGGAGTTCTACCTTGTTGGAACATCAAAGGGGAGACCATTTGTCACATCTAAGTCACATTATGACGCACACTTCATAAATTCCTCATACTGCAATGGAGAGTTTTTCACCATTGCAATTGTATTTATGATATTTGCAATAGTTGATGCAATTTGCTTAAAACCATCTTGGGTAACGAGGTTTAATATATGATTCAAACATCTCACATGAAAAATATACCATCACAGATCAAGGGAGCTAACTTATTGAGTTTTAGTACTACCCCCTTAACACAAACATTATTGGCCGACACATTATCCAAACTAAGGGCAAGAAATCTCCTATCAAGATTCCAATCCACTACACTCTCAAGAAACTGCGCACACAAGTTCCTTCACGAATGGTGTCCTTCTACATGCATAAATGTAACATCCCTATTTTCAGGGCCTTTTGAAAATTTTCAAAATTCAAAACTAACCATTAGATTTTTTTTGAATTGCTAAAGCTTAACTTGAGATTTTAGAAAATAAAGTCAATTTAATTTGAATTAATCCAACTTCAATTAATTCAAAGTTTGGTTTATTTGAGTTTTCTTGGACTTTCTTGGATTTAAAGTCAAAAAGAATATTTTAAGCCATTTTTGGAATTTTTTGGAATTTAAAAAGGGTTTTCCTTTTATCCCAGAATTAAAATAAATTTTATTTACAAACTTAAAAGCTAAATTTAAGGTGTAAATATTTTTTATTAAGTCCCTTTTTATTTAAGGAATTTCTTGGTATTTTTCTTGAATTTTTGAACCTTACCTTCTATTTTCGAAAAGCCTTGTTGCTTTCTGGTATTTCTTTAATCAAAAACCAATTTTGATTCTCTCACCAGCTTTTGGGCCGAATCTCTCCTTCGGCCCACCTTCTTTCCTCACCCGCGGCCCATTTCCCCGGCCCGATCCACGCTCGCCAACCCGCTCCGCGCCTCCCCACTCGCTCCCGCTGACACGTAAGCCCCACCTGTCAGTCACCATCTTCCTCCTGGTCGTCACCTTCCTCGCGCCCATGCCACGCAGTGTCAACGCCGTGTGTGGCTTTTGTGTCGACCTCACCTGTCACCCTTACCTCCGCGCCCATTCCCTGCGTCACCGCCCGTCCCAGCCACGCCCTCCATGCCCTGCTAGCCCCCATACCCCCTATGCTAGCCGTGTCGCCGCCCATGTCCGCTCCGTCGTGAATCCCGCTTTTCTCTCTCTCTCTCTCTCTCTCTCGCTCTCCTCAGACCGCATTTAGAGCTCTTCGTCGCTGGCCACCGAGCAACGCCGCTGCCTCTACCGTCGTTGTTGAAGCTTCTCCTGTGACGTGGTCATCACCATCGGCTTCACAAGCCAGCCGTCTACCTCATGCTCAGCTCCCTTCCCCCAAAAGCCTGTCAGAGCACCCACGCCGCCACCGCCGCTCCCTCCTCTCGCCGTCGGTCGTTCCGTCGCTCCCCGTCGTCGAGACCGTGCGCACTCGCTTTGCCTTATCTCCATCCAGCCGCCAGTGCCCTCGCCGCCAGCTGAGTCATCGCCGTTCGCTGGTGAACCTCGGGCCGTGCGTGTAGTTGCTCGGCGTCGATGTGGTCGTGCCATGTGGCGCCACGTCACGACCACGCCAGCCCTTTGGCCAACGTGGCAGCCACGTGGCTCTGCCCTCCCTTTTATTTTTTAAAATATTTCGGTCGAAATCTTTAATCCGGCTGCTGACATCAGCATGACGCATTAAAGTGATTTTCCTTCAGTAAATAATTCCAAAAATCCTGAAAATCCTGATTTTCATCATTTCATGTGTTTTCAAACTTCCGAGAACTCGTTCTCCTTTGTTCTTGTTCCGATTCAAGTGATTCAAATTTCTTACTTCATCTAAATTCATTCCCTTTTTGTTGGTGCTTATTTGGTAATTTTTAGATTTTATTTGGAATTATTTTATTTATTTGGCTCTTTTTCGCACGTATAGATTCCAGCGTTTCAGAAGAATTCTTGGACTTGACGACCGAAGCATCTCAACTCTTCAACGAAGAAAAGTCATAGATCTTTAATCATGTCGTACCCATTTTATAAAATTATATTATTTTATATTAACATGCATTGCTAGTTTTATAATAATGGTTTCCGGGAATAGTTAATTACCCAATTGTTGTTATTCCTCTTTGAATAATTGTGAATGACATGTTAGCATGTACCCTTGGACACTATAGGTTGGCCTAATTTTAGTTGGACATATTTTAGTACCAACTTGGGTATCGTTTATACTTAGGGATGCTTTAGCTATTCGTTAGGATTTTCGATCACATGCTCATAAATGCTTAAACTTGACATAATGAAATATAGAATTGTGGCGCGACCACTGTTATTAAAAGTTATTGTGCCATGGATCAAAACAGAGCTATTGTGACATAATCAAGGGTTGCCATTTTGTCTGGTTAAACCAAAAATGATTTATACTCGGGCGAGCGATCGTGCAGTAAAGGGGGTGATTTTGGAATATGGTTGCATCGCCTCAATACTCACTAAGAACTTAACTTTGTGCGCCATTGATCTAGACCTTACTGTGCAACCACAAGTCTATTTATGGGGTGGACCTCGCCAACTAATTGGCAATGTTTGGATTTGGTTCTGTTTTGGTTGTTGAATTGGCACAAGAGAGGGCTGGGGTGGCGAATCCTTAGCGAGTAGAACCGGATCAAAACAGAGCTTTGTGATAATCACTTAGTCACACGCCTTCAGAAGCATGAAATGCCTGATAGTATAAGATGATTATCTCTTACGGGTCAAACTGTACAACCTCTACAGAGTGTAAAACTATTCGAATAGCCGTGTCCTCGATTATGGATAATGTCTGGTGATTTCATACGTGGGGTAGATTTTTTCAAAAATATTAGAATGGTTTGGATGGATTTGAGGAGTCAGTTTTGGTTGATGGTTGGGAAGTGAACGGGGTGTTTACTAGTTGTTTCAAAGAACTCGATTACTTATGTATTAATCTTTTGAATTATGCCTTACAATCACTTATTGTAATTAATGTTAATATTGCTTTCTGCAAATTAAACATAAAGCTATTCTTGTTCAAGCCTTGCATGAATACTACTTTCATACATTTTTCTACGACTTGCTGAGTACTTTAAGTACTCATAGCTTTGCGTCATTTGTTGATCAGTCGTCGAAGAAGATCCAGGGAATACTGGAGTTCTACGAGGAAGACTACTTCGAAGATTATGCGAACTAGGTCGTGTCCTCCACTCGATTGCATGTGGGCATGTTGGATGACCACCATGATATATTTTGGTTCCGCTGCAAGTTATCTTTTGTTGTTAAACCCTACGTGGCAAACTTTGTAAGACTTAACAATAAGGTCCTTTTGCTACTAAGTAATATTAATTTATATGTTTCATCGTCATTTTATTGTATGGATATGTTGATCATCAGTGATATCACTGTGTGAGCTAGCTACTGATCTGGGACTAGTTCAGATTACACAGAGGGCTCAGATCTAGTGGTCCGGGGTCCCGACAAGAGATAGTATCAGAGCCATATCGATTGTAGGATGTAACCGTAGTAGCCACAAGTCTATTTATGGGGTAGACCTGGCCAACTAATTAGCAATATTTGGATTTGGTTCTGTTCTGGTTGTTGAATTGGCGTATGAGGGGGCAGCGATGATGAATCCTTAGCGAGCAAAACCGGGTCAAAACGGAGCTTTGTAAAAGCCTTATGATAATCACTTAGTCACACGCCTTTGGAAGCGTGAAATGCCTGGTAGTATAAGATGATTATCTCTTGTGGGTCAAGCTGTACAACCTCTGCAGAGTATAAAACTATTCGAATAGCCGTGTCCTCGGTTATGGACAATGTCTGGTGATTTCACACGAGGGTAGATTTTTTTTCAAAAATGTTGGAATGGTTTGGATAGATTTGAGGAGTTAGTTTTGGTTGATGGTTGGGAAGTGAACGGGGGTGTTCACTAGTTGTTTCAAAGAATTCAATTACTTATGTATTAATCTTTTGAATTATGCTTTACAATCTATTTATTGTAATTAATGTCAATACTGCTTTTTGTAAATTAAACATAAAGCTACCATTGTTCAAGCCTTGCATGAATACTACTTGCATATATTTTCCTACGACTTACTGAGTACTTTAAGTACTCATGACTTTGCATTATTTGTTGATCAGTCGTTGAAAAAGAACCAGGGAACACCGAGTTCTACCAGGAAGACTACTTCGAAGATTATGCGAACTAGGTCGCGTCCTCCATTCGATTGCATGTGGGCATGTCGGATGGACACCACGAGATATTTTGGTTCCGCTGCAAGTTATATTTTGTTGTTAAACCCTGCGTGGCAAACTTTGTAAGACTTGACCACAAGGTCCTTTTACTACTAAGTAATATTAATTTGTCTACTTCATCGTCATTTCGTTGTATGGATATGCTGATCATCAGTGATGTCACTGTGTGAGCTAGCTACTAATATGGGACTAGTTCATATTACACAGAGGGCTCGGATCTAGTGGTCCGGGGTCCCGACAATAAACTTATGAATTCTTTTCTGTATGCTCCAATTGTCATCTATTGTAACATCCCAAAAATCCTAATTTTGGGAAATAGAATGAAAATAAGTGGGAGAATAGTTTTGGACATGTTTGCATGAAGGAAAATGTATTTGAGGATGTTTTATGAATTTTCATCAAAGGTAATAATGCATTTACATGAAAATAGAAACTTGTAAGAATTTCTGGGAAAATCACGGTGAAGATAAAATCCTTAAAATTTTACATAAGAAACAACACGGTCTCATAAGCCTTGAATTTTTTTATATAAATTTTGGAGCTATATTTCTATATTTAAGAATTCCCTCAAACCCTCAGCCTTTCCTTTTCAAATCCCGAATTAAACTCCTTTCTCTCCTCTCGTTGAAATGTGGGACCACACATCAGGGCCTTTCTTCCACCTTGCGATGCCATCCCCTCTGCTCTGTAGCAGTGCCAAACCCCACCCATGCCAGCGCTGCCATCACCCTCGTGCACCCACGGGAGGAGACCACGTTTGCCCGGTCTCACCCGCCCCGCCCATCGTTTCTCTCCGCCTGGGTCTCGCCGTTGCGTGAGATAATCGCGAAAACCCGAGCCGCAACATTTTTCTCATCGTCGTTCCCATCTCCATCTTGCTACTTGAAGCTCTCCCTTGTGTGTTAAAACAATTCACCTCCACTGCCGTTTCCATTTCTCCCCTCCTCGGTAAGTTTCATCTACTATAGTGCCCGGAACACTTCATCGTCCCAAGCTCCGGTGTTCGCGCTCTGCCAAAGCACAAACACATCCCGGTGAGCCAAGCCCTCGACGTGCGTGTAAACTTGCGCCATTTGGCTCACTCAATCACCTCCTCACTTCTTTGCTCTTTGAGTGCAGTGTAGCGCTGTAATTGGACCTTCTCCCTCACCTCCAGTGCTAAGGTAGCCGTGAAGGATCATCAAGCTCTACGAGTCCCGATCGACTTCGTGTCCGATTTGAGCATCGCCTCGTTTCACTAAACCTCCTCGCACCACCCATTTCATCTATTATCGCCCACACGGAGTTGCCACCGTGGACCTTTCTGTCTCCGCCACCGCCATCGATGAAAGCGCCTCTCCGGTGAGTCCTTGACTGCACCAAGGATAATTTCCCCATCTACGAGTCCCCCGGAAGCTATGCATGTACTTTGTTTTAGCTGATTTCCACCAAAAAGACCTATCACCGTGAAGCTTGGCGCCGCCATCTCTACTCATCGCTGTCAGGCCGTCTCAGCCCTTATCCGACCTCATTGTGAGCTTCCTCTTGATTGTGGTGAGCTACTATAGCATAAGCCTCCTTCAATTTAGATAATGTAGTGCATTTGCGCCATAATCGTTAGTAAGGCCCACGGTGCCACCGTGAGATGTTGCCGTCGACTCGCCTCAGGCGACCCTAGGGCCCTGAGCCACACCTAAACCCTTTGCGGACAGCACCTTAAGCTGAATTGAGCCCCAAGGCCACATTGTGTTAGCCCCTAGTGCAATTACCATGTTCACCCGAGGCTTCTTGCCGCCACTCGTCGCAACATTGTCGATGTCGTCCACCTTCACCTCCCCTAGCGCCACTTTGGACTCTTCTACCCATTTCTAGGCTCCCCCGAGCTTTTCTATGCGTGCCTCGCCACCGGCAAGCTTCTCCTCCTCTCGGTCGCACGTGTGCTTGCTGTTTGCTTCGCTCTTTCTCTACCAGTGGGACCCATGTCGTTGGAAGATTAGTTAACACTAAATGACAATGCTTAAACATACCAAGTCAATGACAGGTGGGACCAGCTGGAAAGATAATAAAAAATATAATTTTAAACGTGTTTAGCAAATGAGTCACTGACATGTGGGACCACGAACTATTCTCGGTTTTTAAAACACGTTTTAAAAACTTGATAGACTAACATGTGGACCCCAGCCGTTAGTTAATTAAAAATCAGAAATAGGTTTAATAATTAGTTAATAAATTATGAGTCTATAACATGTGGGACCGTCTATGTTTTATAAATAAAAATCAAGGAAAAGAAAATATAAGTCACTGGTAGGTAGGCCCACATGTAAGTTAATAAAAATTCAAAAAAAATGAGACAACCGCTTTCAGTTCAGAGGATAATACACTTTCTCTGTTGGAAAGCATAAATCTCACTAAAGCTTAGAGCAAAATACGCTTTCTTTATTGGAAAACGTAAATATCAGAAAATATGCTTTCCACGTGAGCTATTTTTTCCAATTTCTGGAATTTTCAAACCAAAGTTTTCCTTTGAGATAGCAATTTTACCCAATCCTATTACCTTTCCTTTACTATTATCTCCAAAGGTGATCTTGTCACTTCCTTTTACGTTCTCGAATGTGGTGAACATTTTTCTATCACCGGTCATGTGTTGAGTGCATCCACTATCAAGCACCCAATGTTTTCCACCGGTCTTGTAGTTCACCTACAAGAATCAAGTTCTTTTAGGTACCCAAATAGCATTCTTTTTAGCGCCTAAAATCGAAGTGCCAATAAATCTTGCAATTATTTTACCATCAATGGATTTCTTAAGCATGTAGCAAGAATCATAAATACCATAGGATTTAACATTAATATTTAAACAAGTATTTGACATGTGTCCTACCTTACCACATTTATTGCAATATTTACCATTTTGCTTAATAAACCTTGGAGGCTTGTTAACCGGTTTCTTACCTTTCTTGGGTACATACTCAAGTCCTTCCTTATTGAATGAGCACCTTTGCTCACTCAATAATTTGTCAAGGGTTGCTTTACCCTTGAAGCATCTTTCTAAGCTCTTGCTTAGCTTGGTGACTTGCTCTTTTAACTCATGATTTTCAACAATTAGCAAATGATCACAAGTATTTGCAATTGAATTATTATTTGAGTAACAAGACATGGATAGCAAATCATCACAAGAAGTAGAAGTACTAGACATGGATTTTGCATTTGGCATACTTTCTACTCTATGCATCTCATTTATTAAATCACACGTAATACCAATATTTGAATGTGATTTTTCTATATCTTTTGGAAGGAGAGAGTCATGAGCTTCCTTTAGCTCCTCATAAGAGTCTTTTAGAGATGTACTCCTTTTAAGACTTTAAATTTAGATTTCTCCTTTCCAACATATTCATTTAAATCTTCTACCATGTCCATTAGTTCATCATATGAAGGAGCATCATCATCAAAGGATTTTACCTTATCTCCTTTTGCCATAAGACATGTAGGAGACGAGAAGAGTGATGGAGCTTCCTTTATGGCGATGCCGACAAGTCCTCTTTTCTTAGAAGACTCTTCATCACTTGATTCGGAATCGGAATCCGAATATTCTTCGTCGGAATCCCATTCTCCAATATGAGCTTCATTTTTCCCCTTTTTGTGAAGCTTTTTGAAAAGCTTCTTCTTTCCATCGAATTCTTTCTTCTTTGATGATTTATCTTTGTCATCCTTCTTGTTGGGGCAATTTGAGATTATGTGCCCCTTCTCATCACATCCATAACAACGAATGTTGCTATATCGCTTGTTGTCACTTGAGGATTGCTCTTTCTTGAATTTGTTGAAGTTGAAGTTTCGATGTGGGCATCTTCTCATGAATTTCTTCATTTTCCTCACAAGAAGAGCGTACTCATCATCCGAGTCTTCTTCTTCATCTTCATCATCACTTGATTCCGCTTTAGCTTTGAAAGCGGTAATTTTCTTCTTGGATGAAGATGATTCCAATAGCTCTTCCTTGTCCTTCTTGTATAGCTCGTTAGTGATGAGGTTGCCCAAAAGTCCGGTTGGCGTCATTCTTGGCAACTCGGGAGAGTTGAGAAATAATGTCACCAACGTCTCATATTTATCCGGAAGGGCCCTAAGCATTTTGCGCACAACATCAACGTCAAGAAGGTTAGTATCAAGGCCTTTGAGTTCATTCACAATGTTGTTGAGCCTTGAGTACATTTCGGTGATGTTTTCATGAGGCAACATTGTTAGATTGCTACTACGGTCCTACTTCAAAATTTGGAAAGTAACATAGCACACAAGCTTTTGCAGGCACATTTCTGATCAGAACCCTTGGATCTCAAACAAATGATCCAAGCTCCCCTTCACAAAGAAAACATCAATCCAACTAGCTCACTATCTGCCC